>CM063724.1:6200850-7660937 GCA_032441825.1 Chaetogeoica ovagalla | reverse complement strand
TAAAGCTTGTTTTATTGCATTAAAAATGTGTTATTGAAATTTTAATGTACGTACGAGTATGCGTCCAATGTAAATTATTCCGCAAGTAGTGCGACTGGTAATCAAAAGTCAATAAATGAGTGGGTCCTATTCATACGGGTGTTATTAAATATTAATGTCGAAATAAAAATATTAGTGATGGAATATCACCGTCAGAAATTTCGTATAAAAAATTAATCATATTTATAAAACAAATCATCGCTATAACCGATGCCGTTCTGTACCTAAAAATTAAAGTATTATACCGAAGTCTTTTTTTTTTTTTAATTACTTATTAATATCAGTACATTTTATCATTGCAGAAATATTTAAATAAGTCAATTATTCACTAATGCGTAAGTGGGGGGGTGGTAGGTGTCACGAGATATATGAAACCTGTGGGGCGCCACCAGCAGAGCCGTATTACACGTTTTACATTCACCAACACGTCCGATGTCTACGCTTATAGGTATAACTATTACGGCTCGCTCGTATTTCTTTTCGGTTCGGCTACATAAATGTTTAAAGAAGGTTTGTGACTATAGGAAAAAAAAAAATCAAATCCCAAACTCCGTAATACGTACTTACATTTTATTATAATAAACGAGCGTAGTCGTCGTATTGTATAGTTCATATAATAATGTGTATGTATACCTATTGGCACTACACCGTTTCGATTCGACACTCAAAAAAACAAAAAAAAATATTCGGAATATTTGAGGACCAAATATTATTCGCGTCATCTTGTTCGTAATGTAAATTTAATCGAAATTTAATATTTCACCGTATATAGTATATAAAATTAATGAAAAACGATTTGTTATTATATTTAAACGTACATACCTATTTGTGCGGTTACGACGTCAAACAGACGTTTCCTACAACCGATGCGCACCGGACGACATAGTGGTAGTGCGATAAAATGTTTTAAAACGGATTTGAATTCGTCGCGAAATCCAACTTGAGATCGACTTACCCGTATTTAAAATATTTGTTCTCCGATGATTCCCTTGTAAAATTAATCGAACAAATTTGAACTAAAAAAATTGCCAATATTCGATGTTCGAAGACCTCAAGAAAAAAAAAAAATCGATTTATGTAGTAAAATTCACGACGAGTATTCAAATCTGTAGTTTTCAGAATCCTTTATCGCATATCACTGTGGTAGGGTCATGATCGGAACGTTGGGAGTAGGGGGAGGAAACATTATTATTTTACTATAATATAATATCGTATGTGCGCGAGACAGCAAAGAAAGAAAATGCCCGTCGCTTCCTAATCCTCTAAGAGTCCATTTATTTATCGAATATACAAAAATTTTAATCCGAGTTGTCGATATAAATTATTATTATTATTATTAAAGGAAAATTCACAATCTATATTAACCAACAATGAGTAAAAATATATGGTTGACATAAACGTATACATAATAAAGACAATACATGAAGCACATGATGAGGGAAATCATTCAGCAATGGTGCCCTCCGGTAAAAATTATTGTTTTATACGATGGACGGACAGCGGATTAGGAGAGAATCGCGCGAGCCTTCTAACCGCATGAAACGAATAGAGTTAAAAGCAAAAAAAAAAATTCTCGATTGGAGGGCGTTCCTCGGAATATACATATAATACATTGCACGCAGAGTATAATTGCTCCCATCAATATAATATTGTTATCGTTATTATGTGTATTAGATATCAAAATGTGTAATGAGATATAATATAATATAATAACATCATACACGCGTTGTGTAACTACAAAACCGTTGAAACGATTTCGTTTGAATTGGACAGCGGCGGAGTATATTCGTTACAACGAATTCGTAAACATAGCCATGGCACAAGTCGTTTTTATAGTCATTAAAACAAATTTAAACTTTTTCAAAAACGACTCGTGAAGAAAATTAACCACTTTCCGCGTAGGTAAAAACAAAAAATCACCCCCGAAGGATATTCGATATGGTACAACGAAAATCAATTGCGACGATTACAATGTTACGTACAGTATTGGAACAACAATTGACTCTGATGATCGTTTTAAAAACTTATTGGAAATTAACGTCGCTTGGCCGGGGACTCTTTGGAGAATACGTTTTTGTAGTAAACGTTCATGAAAACGTGTGTATTAATATTATAAATTGCGAGCCGGTTTAGAAATCGAACTTTTATTGCGGGAAGATGATAGACTGAATAATAATAAGCAGTTCAAAAAACTGTTTGTGATTCTTCGTTGGAATTTCGAAAACGTGTGGTGGCACTGTGCAGCCAGCTGCTAAACAAATAATATTCAAAACTTAAACACTGTGCTCAAAAATTATTATCGATTTTCCGAACGACACATAATTCTCGTGAATCTCTGTGTGTATATATACTCGACCGCAGATTAATCTAATCTGTGACTCGACCATGAAAATTATCAAAGCCACAATTTCGTATCGTTTTAACGGATTAAAATTATCATACGGAATTGTTGGTGGACTGTTTTTTATTATGTGAACAGATTTCTATTGCTGACACGTCATAATCTTACGTTTTCAATATACTGAATAACGTTTATAAATAAACAAATTCGTTTCGTGATACAAAGATGATTTCTTTTATGAAAACATATAATAACTGTGCCTGACCTAAACATTAAAATATGATATTAATCGTTTACAATGTATGTGTGGCAGAGATTAAATACGTTATTTGTTTATCAATAAAATAAGCCACATCATAATCGATAAAAATATTACTATGTATACCTATCGGTATAACCTGGTTTAGGCACAATTTAAAATTAACATAATATTCGAACTACATCATAATTTCAAATAGCTAATAATATTTTTCAAAATTATGAAAAATCTTTAATGTGACAACAAATGTATTTATAAAAGATAATTACATTTATCAATTTTCAATTCTTGTGTTTAATTAATCCAATATGATTTTTATTTTTTTTACATACCACTGCAATCATTCATGAATTATTATCACTTTTACTGCGCATTATATAATTGTATTTATGAAGTTCAAATCAAACGGAAAACGATTTGTTTCCGTTCAGTGTTACCTAACGATATTGTATGTACACTAATATTTTGACTTTCTGGTCGTATTTATTTAATTTTTTTGATTTTTCAAGAAAATTGAAAAATATTATTCATCTGTACATTTTATTGAGAAAATTCACCGATTCAGCTTTTTCAATTTCGAATAATTCATAAATGAAATAAGTAAATAGCGGCCGCTCAGCAGTGGTGGAAGGGAGGAAGGCGCCGATTATTTATTCCATACGCGTATTGTGGTACTCGGGACGTCGGAATTCAGAAGAACCGAAACGGATTTCGTTGAAACATTCATCGTTTTCTCTCGGGACCATTTCCTCGCACTTCCGATGACGTATGCGCTTATTCATTCTTTACGCAAAACGACATAAAAATATTCGTTTGAAATCCAAAACGCAAAAATAACGTTCATCATTAATTAAGTGCGAAAATAACGTGTTAATTGTGCCCATAACCGAGATACCATATAAATCGGTCGTTAACTTGTCGCATTTTAACGTATATCGTATTAAAACGTGGTAAATAACTATAAACAAAACGTAAAATTTTGCAAAATCTCTAAGTAAAACGCGAATTGGTTTCGTGTGAAACGGATAGTCGTTGACGTATACCAATACAGTTGTTATACCGAAATTTATTTTTTTTCCATACACAATAAAAATCGTTCTCTGGTTAAATAATTTCCATAATAAAATATCCCATAACAACAATTCAAGAAATCGTTCCTTCGATCGGCTGTTTATTCAATAAGTACGCTCGTCCGTCTATAATGTAACCGAATGACGCGTGAGGCGCCACGACGGCTGCTACACAACTCGTTATTACGTATTTACGGCGCGTGTGAAAAACGCGACGAGGAGATATAAAAAGGACGACAAAACGTAGGAGTTTATAATTTTTATTTTTCGAGATATTCTTAAAATCGGATCTTATCCGTGATGTGTTACGCGTACACATTGTTGGCGACGTCGAAGAATCATCATAATACATAGTCGTCATTTACAACAATGATTTATGACAATATTATTGTGAAAATTGCATGTCGTTTCGAATGGTTTCAAAAAAAAAAAATATATTTAAATTACGTCGTTTTGAATACAGCTGAAGTAAGGCTTAAGTTACAAACATTTTTTTAGCCCTAAAATCAAATATTTCACATTCTATGACTTACACATTATGTGAAAATATTAAAAATTCTCTAAACCGACCATAATCGGAAGAAATGAAATGAACATTTTTATTCCTTAAATATATATATTTATACTCAACTACTATATAGCTATATAATAGCTCTATTCGTATACCTAACTAGTTTCGTTCGGAGTTCAAACAAAATGAAAACTATATAATTACAGCAATTATATTTTGATCGATTTTATTACAAACATAACTTTTTAATGAATACCTAATATTTCCAATGTAAATACACCTGTTCTTCTTGTTGTATTCAGTCATCAGTTAATTTTAAATCATCATATTCCCCTCGCATATAAGTGGACAACGATCTTGAATATTTGTTCATTAGTTGTTGTTTCAATAATTTTTCCGTTCTACGGCACCTTAACTTTTCTAACGAAATCTATTGAATTACATCAAATAAATAGCAGTTTATACAGTATTATTTATGTAGAGAAATGTTCAGTCAAAGGTAAAATATACATACAATTGTGGGTACATATGGAGGCCTGATTTTTTTGCGTGACAAATTTTCCCAATTAATATTATGGAAAAATAATTGTTTTTTCACATCTTCAGCATCTCTTTTACTCGAACCTAATCTCAAATCTGGATCTTTTTGCAAAAGCTGTAAAATAAAAATTTCAAAATGTCCTATTAATTTTCTAATGGAAAGAAATTGAATAACAACATACTTTCATCATAATTGCCTTCGCTTTGAATGAAACGACATCGGGATAATAAACTTCATCGACCATTATGTCTTCATATTTCTTGTTCTTATTCTCAAATGGAACCTATGTTTAAAAGCAATGTAGGATTGATAATAATAATACGGTACTAAAATATTTACATATCCAGTAAGCATTTGGAAAATAGTCACTCCAAGGCTCCACCAATCTACACTACGCGAATATGTCTTTTTGTAAATTTCTGGTGCCATATAATTGTACGTTCCACAGAATGATTTCATTCGATCCTCGTATCCTATGCCTATTTTACAACATCCAAAATCAGCTAGTTTTACATAGCCGTCTGCGCTCATTAATATGTTGCTTAATTTCAAGTCGCTATAGAATATAAATGCACATTATTATAATAACAAAACCTTTTCAAAATAACAAAACCAACACAAACCGATGGCAGATATTATTTTCGTGCAAATATTCTAATCCTAAAACAACACAAGCAGCATAAAACATAGCTCTAGTTTCGGTAAACACAACATCATTATCCAAATGCGTCAATAAATCACCGGCTGCAGCAAATTCCATGACAAAACAAACATTAGACTGTGAACGAATAATACACATATATTAAATTTTATTATTATTTATTTTTAATAATCGACTTACATTTGTTTGAAAACTACCAAATGAATTTACTAGAAATGGATGTTTGTTTTTACTGACTAATTCGAATACATTTTTTTCAGATAGCACATAATGTTCCATTCTTTTGAAAAATATTTTGCGTTTGTCTAATGTTTTTATAGCAAAATATCCTTCCGATTCTTTATGTTGAGCTAATATTACCTAAAAAAAACCGTTAATTTATAGTACTAATTAACTTTATTAAACACAGTTTCAAACTACATTTACCTCTGCAAAGGACCCTCTACCTAACAAACCAAGAAGTCTAAAATCTTCTATCGATGTTTGAGCACGTTTGCACGAATTGTGTGAAACGTCATTAATAGATTCGAGTGATTGCATATTATCATTATTATTATTCATTTGTGGAAGACAATATATTCCATTTTGTTCAATGTTATTCGTTTCTTCGTAATCATTGGCACGTAAAAGAGAATGATATGTGGAATATTGAGACTACAAAAAAATAATAATAATTAAGTAAATATAATACGCAATAAATAAATTTAAAAAGTGGATTAATAGTGTTATTATTTATGAAATTAATTATGATTAAATTATTTAACTTAATATAATACTAATACTAGTTAAATCACAAACATCTAAATACTAAGAGAATTAAAGGTTTTTGTTTTTTAGTGCTGACTCGAATAGAATTCGTTCAGTTGATTTTACTGGTAGAAGTATAGATAAACATTTCATAAAAATATGTAAGAGCTAAATATATTTTGGTAAAATATAGTCGTAGACCTTCCTCAATATGCCTTCCTTCCACACAGTCATGTTTAATAACAATATTGCTTAACCATATTTAAATGTACTTTCTCTATTCCTTCTAAACGCCACCAACATTTCCTTCATCATTCCTTTTGCCTTTTCTTTCCATAATAAATGCATCAAAACATATTAATTTATTAACTCACATTTTATTAAATATATTTTTGTTGCGCGCAAACGGGATTTGTATGCATTTAAGTAAACATTTAGAAACATCCACTACCATCGTTCAGAGCAAACAATTCTACATGCTATCCGCCATAGCTAATTAATCCATATGATTATTTAAAATTTTATAACAATTTTTTTTTATAATATTTAGTCTATTTATGTATAACCTTCATTTGAATAGAGTGAGCAGAATCTGGTTGTGACAGAAGAAGTTGGTCAAGTTGTGAAATCGGCGCCAGCGTAAATTCGCTGGGTACGCTGTTGCGCAGACTACTGTCGACACCCACCGACTTTGCGATATCTGTTCGAAAAGAGCCATGGGCGCTGCAATGCGATTCACTTTGAATTTCCTTCCCTGTCACTGAAAGATTCCCACTACTTTTGCATTTTTCCTTCTCTTCCGACATCATTTTGACGTCAGAATCTCTGTCTCGCTTCCCATGGTCAACACGCAACGACTGTGCAATGTCTACACAATGACTGCCAATGATATTGCAATGCGATCCACTTAGAATTTTCTTTTCTGGCATCAAGAAATTCTCACCACTTTTATTTTTTGTTTCCTATAAACATGACCGAAACATATGGATTTACTGTCTCGATTTTATCAATTATATTGTGTTATGTGCGAAGAGAGCCGTATGTATTGAGGTGAACAATATTTTTAAATGTGTGCAAACGTAGTTCGCAACGAATACCTCCAAAAAATAATACCACCGCGGTGTTATTGTTTAGATTATGTAAAACTATGTATGACCTGTGTTTTACTGAGGTGATGGGAAGATGGCTGCGACAATAACCGATCAGAATCCAAAATCGTCAACAGCGTATTTTTGTTCGATTCACCGTCTTTCAGCTTATGGTGGAAACGCATCGATTTTGAAACGTCTGCACGATGACTACCGATGATTTTGCAATGCGATCCACTTTGAATTTTCTTTTTTGGCATTAAGAAATTCTCACTACTTTTATCTTTTTTCTTGTTTTCCGGCAATAGTGTGTTTCTGTTAGTTTCTTTATCTCTTTTTTTATAGTCTGCATGCGACTGCATGACTTCTGCACGAATATTGGCGATGGCCATACTACGAGATTCACTATTGATTTCCTTTACCGGCACTGTGAAGTTCTTATTGACTCTGTTTTTTCTCTCCTTAAAACATAACCCATGCATAACAATTTATTTTCTCGCATTATATTAATTATATTTTCGTTGCGTCTATATGCGATCTGAACGTTTGTAATGTAACAATTTGAAAATTACGTTCACGTGCTTAACAAAAAATACTGTGTTAACCGCTTAAACGATATGATTAAGTAAAACTTAACGATTTGTTTATGATTAAATCTATTTGTGTATAACCTGTGATTGACCGAGTCGAGGAGAATTCTGTTGCGACATTAACTGGTGATGGCTTAAAGTCGGCAGCAAGGTATGTTCGTTGGAATCGTCACCACGCAGCTTATGGGCAAATCGCAGCGATTTCATAACTTCTGATCGATGACTGCCAAGGGAGCTACTACGAGATCCACTTTCAATTTTCTTTTCTGGTACCAGGGAATTCTTACTGATTTTCTCTTTTCTCTCCTTAAAACACGACTCACACATATTAATTTGTTATCTTGCATTATATCAAATATAATTTTTTTGCATATAAATTTACGATCTATACTTTATTATGTGTACATTTTGAAACGTGTACGAATGTGATTCGCAAAAAACAACCCTACATGATATGATTATGTGTAAAACTTAAGGATTTGTATAATATATCTATTTATGTATAAACTTTTTTTGACGGAAGTTCCCGCCGCTGCAGTACCTGGTCCGAGTCTAAAATCGGCAACAGCGTTTTAGTATGTTGATTGGAAATATTTGAATCGCCACCGCGCAGCCCATGGTCGACACGCAGCGATTTCGCAACGTCTGCACGAAAACTGCCAAGAGCGCTGCTATGCGATTCAGTTTGTATTATCTTTTCTGGCACCAGAAAATTCTCATTCCTTTTGTAACTTTCCTCTTTTCCCGGCAATATCGTAATTTCGTCAGAATCTTTGTCTCCCTTCGCATATTCAATACGTACAGACTTTACGAAGTCTGCACAAATACTGTTGCGATTTTTGCGATGCAATTTATTCCGGATTCTCTTCTCTAGCAATATATAAACCGCCTTTACAAAGTCCCTATGCATCTTTGGTTGCGGTTCTGACCTAGCGTCTGTTTCCACTGCGAGCGAGCTGCGAATCCGCGGCGAAAGCCACAATTTCTTACATTCTGTGGAAAAATATGTATATAACTGAACAACTGGAGTGGATCGTGTGTGTTCCTCGATATGGTATATAGTATTATTATACGTACGACAACATTTCAACATCTTAGCCCAAGGCCATTTCTTACAGCGTTTACATCCCTCACACCTGGTCAGCAATTTACCAAGTGTCTTGGATGAATTTATTACGTCGTGGTTACAAACAGTAATTGCGCTCATCTTCAAAAAGTTGCCCGAATACTGAACCAATAACGCACGAATAATAAACGTTCTTTCTATGTTATGATAACACGGTTGAGATGTATATATTAATCAACGTACGTTTATATATCTCATACTACTCGTATCGTTTAAATTCACTTTAACGGTTTTTCTTAATTAATTTCGCGTTATATATATTATTTCGTATTATATTTTGTTGACAATCCGTTGCCAAGGATATTTCGCATTATTATTATATGAGCCAATCTTTCAAAAACAGTTGATTTCCAGTATTTAGCCACACAAATATTTATTAAGTTTACGAATAATTTTTAAAAAAAATATTGTTCATATTACTGCTTTAGCGTTTTTCGTTAAATCCGCCAATTAATAAAATTCACATAATTATCGTTCATATAGAATGTGTGTAAAATAGATTATTTATTTTATTATTGATAAAAAAAAATAAATATTTATACTCATAAAATACAACACTACTCTTTTATAAAAAAAAACACTATATGTTTTACATCTTGGATAGGGCCTCCAAACCCAGTCCCCGTGTTGGTACTCTGAAGCACATTTTTGAATATGCAATCTTTTTAACTGAGTAAGACTACAATTAATAAAAATTCAAAAAGGAAGTCATTGAGTTGTTTAGAATTAAGTTTTGAACAATTTTGAAACTAAGTTACGACGTCTAGCGAAAATATATTTTGTGTAAGAAATCTTTTTGCCTCTTTTTCAATAAGAAATCATTATATTTACTCATAAAACGATTTTGAGCAGAGCTTCGTTATAATATTATTTATAATTAATAATGTACTATTATATAGTGTGTATAGATTATACAGTTTACAATTACCCACCTAACATTTTATTAATTTTTAATATCGAACTCCTGAGAATCCTAGAGAAATGTGCACGAAAGAATATCACATAATTCCTAAATAAATCTGTTTTCTTTAGCCGCTCAAAAACGATAATCTCAAATGTCCGTTTTTGTTCAATTCGGCGCTAAAATAATTCATCTAATAATAACTTACTATACATCGTGTGAGTTTCCACACCACCTTAGATATTATTGTATTAAAATTATGGTTCTAGAAACAAACTATATGAGTTACTCAAAATCATTGAGGTATTACACCAGGCGCATTTTTTTCTTTATAGTGATATCCCCTGTAGTTCAATTCCTCTTTTTTTTATTTATGTATTTACATCAAACACACACACACATATATATATATATATATATATATACAAGCTACTATAACTGTTACAAGTCAAAATACTCTCAAATATACTTCGTACAAAAATATTGTAATGATAGCCACTCTGTATTAAATTCCGTTGTATTTATTATAAATTGTAAATAACAGAGTGTCTATCATTATTGACATTTTGATAAAAAAATAATTAATATAATATCGACGACGGACATCTCTCGGTCCGTCGCCCGCGTCAAAACCCACACTCCTTTTTGGACCCTCGAGTAGTCCAGTAGTCATTTTAAATCGTCATAAAGTTAAAACATTATAAATATAAATTAAAGAAATTCACTCAGTTATTTTTTAATTATTTTATTTCAAATACCTATATCGCCTGAAGGTGAATAAACATATCAGACATATCAGGTAAGAAATAATCAATGTATTATCACTGAAAAAACCATATACTGCGACATTAAGATTCTCGAACTCATGTTCCCGAGTTAATCTTCTAAAATTAATAAATATTGTAGTAAATTTAATAGGCGAGTTGATATTTAACAATATCACACCGTTCACCGGTTATTCGCATATTTTATTTTTTACTACAATATATATATATTGAATGTACCTAAAATTATAGAAATCGTAGAGAAAATATTAATATTGATAAAATTAGATATATTGCTTTTGCATTTCATTATTCATACGCAGATCTATAGAAAAAGAAGCGTTCGTAACGTATTGAAATCAAATCAGCGCTCGAATTGGTGGTACGCAGGGGGACGGAGTTCAATTTTTAACAAAACTTCTCTTCTTTAATTTTCCCGATTCGAACACCGAAATATGTAATAAAAGATTAGATATTAAATAAATTGCATTTGTAACTGGTATATTGTTACATAAATAGAAACCATAACTCAGACATAATCGATATTTATTATAATTTGTTAAAAAACACAATATTAACTTTTAATTTAAAAACCCTAATCCTAAAAACCAAATTTCTCTGGATTTTTCTGCGAGAATTTTTTGATGCAAATGATTTAATTGCATCGTCGTAATTTATTGATTTGCAGGTTATAGATGACTCAACAATATTTAATACGGCTAAACTATTTAATTTTTCCGATGACATAGTTGACTTCAAATACGTTTTCGAAACATAGAAAATGATCTTTCGTTGGACATTAGGAAGCAGGAGTATATCAAAACATTCGGAGAGGAACGTACACAATATATAGAAAAATAGTCCGGATTTATTACGTGCCGATTTTGAAATACTAACAAGTTAAAACCATAACGTTTACATATTTTTACGTTTATAATAGCAATATGTTTTGACGAACAATTTGAAAACGAATACGAATTGTTTAAAGATTTAAAATCGTGCGGTTGTACCTCAAGTAGCATTTGAAGTGCAGACGCCGTTATTACTGTATTACTCTTTGGGTAAAATGAACTATTTATACATTTTTGCATTTTTGACCTTTCAAAATGTCGTCGCCTCTGAACCTCTTGCTAATATTGCCGCTTGGGGCAATTGCCCCTCCGAGCCCCTCCCCCCCCATAAACATGGGCCTGCTTAGGCCCCAAAATTTCTAAAGTTGCTACACTTTGAGGAGTATTTTTTTTTATACAATAAATCGTATATACTCAATACGGTTCAGTGGCATATTTAGCATTTTGCTGTCCTGGGTACATATTTTTTTATGCCCTCTTCCTCTCGCCGGTTTTTCATAGCGACAACTTTTCTTACCCATAAAAAAAAGTGTACAATAAATGTGATATGGTAAATAGTATGATGCAGTATAAAAATCTGTCGAATGCCCTAGAACGTTGAATATTGTAGATACTCTCAGTATAAACCTGTTTAAAAAAAAAAAAGCTCCCAGTTAAATTTGTTGCCTCCAAAAAAGTGCTGCCCGGGGTAATTGCCCTCTTTGGCCCCTCCCTAAATACGCCCCTGCAGATCAGGGGCGTATACAAGGAGGGGGCGATAGGGCGATCGCCCCCCCTAGATACTTGTGTATGTACCTATATCTATTGACAACTAAAATTAATCGAACTAAAACTAAAATGTCATAAAACATTTTTTTATTTAAAACTTATTATTTTTATATAATTTTTCGATAATTCTAAGTTGGCAACATATTCGACGGGCCCTTTTTTCTATTCGCCCCCCCCCCTAAGGGATGAAGTAAATACGCCGCTGCTGCAGATACGGTTAAATTGTAATATTAAAATTATCGACACAATATAATATAGTACCGTGCGTATAAATTATAAAACTGAAGATATTTTCAAATGTAATAGGTACTGCACTCCGGTACAGTCGTGTGTGTGCAGTGGCGCAGCAACTATTTTTCACAGAGGAGGGACGAAAATATCGACGGTGAAGCAAGCTATGTGTCTCTTTCTGAAACCCATCGTTCTCCTCCCTCGTTAATTGCCACGCATAAGAAGGACTCCAATCCTCTCTTTATTTGTTTTATCACTTTAGCGTATTAAATATTTTTATTTTTATGAATAATTTTATTAGAAATAATTGATTTGATATATATATATATATATATTTTGTTTTATCTATGTACATTTTATTCGAGGAGGCAAAATGACATGTTTGCCACTCCATGTTTTACACCAACAGGGCGACCATCCCCTCGCCCATCCTGCTCCTGCGCCACAGTGTGTGTGTGTGTGTGTGACTCCGCTATTTTTTTTTTTTTTTTACTTTTTGGCGTCTGTTATCATTTTATCGCAATCAGCGATAAGACTGTCGCGCCGCGATAACGCGGGTCGTGCTCAAAGGGACGAGGAAATCCGCGAATGACAACGACGACGACGCGCGAAACGTTTGGAAGGCGGAAAAAACGACAACGCCTACGACGCACGGCGGACGGTACTAGCGGTCTCTGACGGTAATCGCGTGCCGTTTTCAAACTTGTGCGGTCGTGTGCATTTTCTCAGTCGCCCGTCCGTCCGTCCGTCCGTCCGTTTGTTCGCCCCACCTAAGTGCGTACCGTGTCGGTTTTAAGGGTAAGGAACTCGCGCCGCCGACCGCAGTTGACCGAAAAGAGAAAAAACATCTCGGCGTGTGGTTGGGGAATATTCGCGTTTTGCGCGCGCCGACTCCCGGTCGTTTTTCATTTGTTCCGTCGCTCTTTTATAAATATATATTTACCTATATATTTTTTTACCGTGTACCCCCCGAAGGCATTTTCCTTAACACCTGTTTCTTTTTGTATTTTTTTTTCTCTCCTCCCTCCCCCCTAATAGAGAAAATTAACGTTTTTCCCCGTCGCGGCCAAGACACTAGTGTGTGTGTGTGTGTGTATGGGGTGCGGTGTACGGTCGCTAATAACGAACTCTGCTGTAGTCCGCAGCAAGCAACACTCGGTAACGATCGTCGTGTCGTCGTCCATTCGAATGTGTTACGGGACTCCAACGGTCCTGTGACATCAAGTGGTGTTCCGTTCGCTCATCATGCTCGACATTCAAATCGACGATTGGATACGTGAACCCGCCGAAGACGTGAGGTACAGCAGCAACTGTGGCGGGGCGACCGTTAGGTTCTGGCGCAGCAAATGTGATCCCGGCGAATGACGCCCCCCAAACACGTACCTGAAGCGACGCAAACGACCCAGGTGATAATGACTGACATTGTGGCTAGATTTAGCCGTTTCGTGCATTTACATGGAACTAGCCACAAGAAAGTCAACCACTCACACGATCCAGTCCGCACGCCACTTCGTAGTGAGTATTCAATTTCAATCACAATAACCTAGCGTTTTCAATAATGATTTCTGTGTACAATATATACGTTTTTATTGTTATTTATCTCGTATAATATACGGTATTTTTTTTTTAGTATTTACCTCCCCATGACTAATGCTCATTGACACAGCTGTGGAGTTTTTTTTATTTCTAATTGAGAAACAAAAAATTATAAAATACCTAAGCAGTTAAAAATCAATTTTTTTCTGTTAATACTATTTTATATTTACTTATTTTACTTCTCAGTATTGTAAGTAAATTATTTAAATATTTACTATGTCCACCTATATGACAAAATAAATTAAATTTTATATTAATACCTTAGTTAATTGGCATATTATAATAATACAATAGCTATATATTTTAATTTTGCTTATTTCACAAGTACAAAAATAGATATTATTTAATATTTATTTTTGTTCGTGTATGGTAAAATTGAAATTCGCATATTAATTTTCATTAAACCCAAAGAGTCGTTTTATTTATTTATATAATTTTCTCTGGTAAGCTAGCTGATAATAATTTCGCAAATTATATAAAAATCTACGTTTGTAGGTTAAAGTTTAAAACAATATTTTATATATTATAAAATTGTAAAGTATTAATTTCATTTCAAAAAAATAATAATAATAATCTCATATTTTTCTTGAAGAATTAGTCAAATATTATCTTTTAACCTCATTTCTTACAGATACACATGTGTAAAATAGGTTAGATGTTTACATTGTACTTGTATGTCATTTATGACATAGTGTAATGTTTCCAATTACTGTTAGTGTAAAATATTTAATTCCATTAAAACATCTAAATGACTCCACTTGTATGACATTTAGAAGAATAAAAATTCCTTTTCAAAACACCTTATAATATTTTTAGTACAATAATATCGTTTTAATTAATAAATAATTATATAATGTTATTAAATATAACATTCTAATTTAATTAGGTATTTACAATATATTGTTAACTGAATTTTCTTTATATATTGCTGTAAAAATAATAAAATTTATAATTTTATTTAAAATCTTTAATAATATACGGTCAATTAAAAATAATATACTAGAGTGTATTAGTTGATGAAAACTTGTTTTCAAGAAATATTGATTTAAATTCTTCGTCATAAAAAAAAATAATAATAATAAAAGTAAATGTAAAATTAATAACAATTAAGTAGAACTATATTGATTTAAAAGAAATTAATAATTATTATATAATAGGTATATATAATTATACGGTCAAAGTTGGTGCTTACTCATAAAATACCTTTATACAAATTCATAATAATTAATTAATATTGCGACAGCTGTCATTCTAAAAAGATTGACATTTTGTATTTCAATTCGGTATTTTACTTAAAATATAGTTTTATACCACTTATGTGTTTTTCATTACTTTAATGTAAACAACAAATTTTTTTATAATGCATTTGATTTGTACATTATTATTTATTATATTACGATAATAAAATTTTCTTACAAAGCTACTTTCTATTTAATATTAATCATGCGATATAATAATTACGTGTATGTGGGTTAAATGATGAAAATATGTTTATTGTATTTTGATATGCCATTTAATTATTGTTTTTACTGTATTTACTATTTGATAAATAAACAGTTGATTAAATTTTTAATTGAAATTAATTAAAATCCAATATATATTATATTAGTCTATTGTTTGTGTTTAAATACTAATTTATTTCATATTATATTAGTGTAGATACGATAATTTTATAGTACTATGTGTAAGGTGGTTGTATAATATATAGGTCAAGTTATAGAATATTTTATTGATAGTGTTATACCAATATGATTACTCAAAATTAATTTATGTAGTTCGCCCGTACCTATATTTAGAAAAAAATAATTTATTTAAATCATTCTTAAATAAATATTGTACATTTATACTTAAATTACAACTTGAACAATTTCATATGAAAATAAAATAAATTACTTGTATTATTTATTTAATTATATAATTACGATAGTATTCAAAATGTTACGGGAAATGTTATTTCATTGAATTATTTACTTAACCCTAATAAAAACACATAGAACGGAATAAAAAAAAACTGTTTAAGTATATTATTATTATTTATGGTATTTATGTAGCAGGTGATCTACCATATAAAAAAATATAAATAAAAACTATACAATTCAATATTTAAAGAGTTCTGTCAATCCTCAGACAGGAGCCAAACATTAAAATGTATTTGGTATATTAGTCATTAAAATAAATTTTAAAAAACATGACACTCAAAAATACAATATAACTCCATTGAAGTTTACATTTTTTCAAGGGCATCAAGTGTCAGGTTCACATACAGTACCTGTTTGTCATTGGAAATTTTTTGAGACGTGGATGAGCAAATTCAGTGGAAAGTTAATATTGAATTCATTTTATTAGTACTTATAATTGTTAAGACTAAATGGAGATTACTTAATAGTGTAATATGTTATAATAATTATGCTTCGTATTATTATGTTAGAATATCATTACAAATAGTAATGAGTATTTTATCGGGTCCAGGATTTTTCATAAGTGAAATATTGTGTCATTAGTAAACCGGCTCGTTAGGAAAACTTTCATTACATTTCTTTTTTTTTTATGTGTTATCTTACTAAAATTGTTTTTCTAATTATATATATAAAATTATGTCTGCTGCTGTCACACATTTCAAAGTTCAGTACTTGCTCTCTAATTGGTATCATACATGTAATATAAAATGCATTACATGTATAATAATAGCAATGATTAAAGAGGTAAAAATAATTTAATTTTGTTTAAATTATTGTTGACTAATGAACAGTTGGTTTAATTCTTAAGACTTAAGTACATTTTGACTGTTACTAATAAGGGGACAGAACTATTAAAAAATAACATTTTTATATATCATAAAAATAATACAGTTTTTTCTATATTTTTTACATTTATGTTAAAATATTTTTAAGAATTTCTAAAAAAAATTTGTTTTAAAGATAATTTTTTACCTTTAATGTTTTGTTGAGAGTTAAAAACCATAATAATTACACCAAGATGGAATATTACTATGGTATTTTAAATCGGTAAATATAATAAACAATTCATTTTGAGTGGGGCATATTAATTATTATGATATTCACGTTCTTCCTCCCCACTATATCATAGTAGGTAATAAAAACTCAAGTTTAAACAGTTCCTTGGTGTCATATAGTATGGTTCTAGATAAAGATGGAATGATGTTTTCTATTCAGTAAAACTTGTTAGTTTACTTATTTCAATACATATGTTATGTATACTCGTGGCAATTTTAACTCTTAGGAATTATCAATATTATATATTAATAAGTATATATTTTATTTTTTAATTATGATAGATAAATGATTTTGAGACACAACTGTACAGGTAGAAATCTAAATGTCTGTGTTTAACAAGTTTTAAATTATACTGTCCTTCATTGTGTGTACATAGCTTACTCACATAACTTCGTTATTATTTATTAATACTAGAACAGCTCATCAAATGGGGATAACATTGTCTCAGTAAATAGGTGTTTAATTTCATTGGGAAGAGATAACAGTTTTTTACACTTCAAAATATGTATATACATTACTATTCTCAATTTTATAAATAATGTCCAACAATAATAACGGTATGATAGTGTAATGTTTATCGAACTTTCTCTTCATAATGTGCTTTAACTGTGTTTATTAAACATTTTTCAGGACCAATTAAAGAAGATTCTAATTTCAAAGACGATGACCCATCTGTTGATTATGTTGACATCATTGGTACTGAAGAACAATTGGTCAGTATTTTACTATAATTTATAACCATTGTATTAACAATAATAATCCATTCTCATTAATTGAACATAATTGGCTATAGTAAAATAATTTTAGTTAATCGATTCATTTTTAATTAAAATTGTGTTATATTTATTTTTCATTTCGTAATTTTACAGTTTTAATTTCAACAATCATTAAATGATACATATAATTTGTAAAAATTATTTTTCATATAGTTTAACGTTTAAAAAAACCAGCTAAAATACAGTGTAATGAATTGCAAACATGTTTTTTTTCTTTTTGTAGCAATAATCAATTATTATTTAGATTCTTCTTTTTTATTTAAAATAATAATACAATTTAAAATGGCTTATGCCGAGATAAGCAAAATAAAATGATAGCTAAGAATTTGTTAAAGCTTTCGTGGATTAAAATTGTTTTCTTTGAAGATATCCATATTTTCACAAAAAATGAAATTTAAGGAAAAAAACGTTTATACACAACTGAAAACTTGATATTATCAAAGAAGACAATTAAAAAGGGATGGATTTTAATTTTTGTTACTAATTGTAGATAGTACTTTATTAAGTCAGTTTTATTTTATTTTTTAAACATTATCTTCTTGTCTTATTACTTTACTTATATATACCTGAGAGAAATATATAATTTATATTATATATATATATATATATATATATATGTAAATTTATAAGTTAGTTTGAATATATTTAATAAGTAATAACTATATATTTAATGTTTACTAATTAATAATTGTTAATTATTTATTTTGGTTAAAATTTGCATTCATTGAAGTCATATAATATTATTAACAAAATAATACCTATGTGTGTGTGTAAGATGAAATATAAAATAACATGGCCCAATGATAATCATGAGTAATATGTTTAGATGTTTGACTATAAATCACAAAGGTTATTATATCTTTCTCATTTCTACTTTTTTTTTCATAGTCCTCATATTATAGCATTGGTAAATTAGCAAATCATATAAAATAAGTATGCCACAGGATGTTGTCAATTTTATTAAATTAGAATTTAAAGCTTCAAGGTTTAGACGTTAAGGTACAATAGAATGAGATTTTATGATATAATTGAAGGACTTTTTTTTATTTCATAATACTTGAGATCTTAGCCCTCGAAAAATGCAAAAAAAAAATTTGTAATGCACAACTTTATGTCATCGATTTAAGGAAATTTTTGAAAAAAATATTTAAAAATTTTAATATTTATTAGTAATAAAAAGTAATGAAAACGTTCAATGGAAATAAATAATTGTCTCTTTAATTATAAAAGAAATAAATGGTTATTTATTACAGTGTCTCAATTAAAATTACATTGACATATTAAGTTAAAGTGCTGAGTTTTACATTGTCTTATGTAATATTGTTATGACATGTAAATCAATAGTTAGTCGAATGTTATAATATGTTATGTCCTTCATGGCTGTATTTGAAAATTTGTATTGCTTTGTATTTTGTAACATACTTAAAAATTCTGAATGAAAAGTGTAATGGTTTTAACAATAGGGTTTTTTCTTTATCAATAATGTTTGTTATTGACTAGTCAATATTTAAAAAAAATTTCTTGGTTAATTTTGGGTATACAAAATAGTAAAATCATGATTTTGTATAAAAGAAGTGTCTTCTATTAATTGAATAAAATTAATTAATGACATTTTTGTTATCTTAACTATACATTTCATAATAATCCAGCTGTACAGCATTTATGTGGAAAATTGTTGAAACCAAATTTTACAATATATATATATATATATAATATATTATAAAATGAACAATTTTTCATTAAATTTCCATATGGTAAAGGGGGAAGATAAATTTTTAACTCTAAAATAATTAACATTTTTCGGAAATTTCTTAACATTAAATAAAAATAATAATAAATAATTCCATGAAAATGTTAAGTCGTTTTATTATTATCCTACTAGAGTAGAATTATTTTTAAAACTGCTGATGTGTCATAAATTTAACCATTTTCACTGTACTTTTTACATTGCATTTTAAAAAAAAGAATAACACTCAAAATTATTACTTCCCTCGCTTCTTCATTCAGAATCTAAAAGGCTTAAAATATTCTAATCACATCTTTTTTTATGTAATTACATTGTGCGTCAATGCATTTAAAATTAGTATAACCTCACTATTCTTATTCGTTATACTGGTAATGAATTCAGAAATGTTGTCATTTAATTATTTGTTCTATAAAGGTTGTCGTTTATTTGATGTATTTGACATTTGATGTATGGTTCCATGTGTATTTTGTATTTGAACATGTGCCATATGAATAATATTGAATTAAATTTATTCCTATTTATTTCTTAATTGTTGTTAATTTTAGATACAACTGCATTTGTGGGTAATTTTAAAATTCATTATATTTTACTTTTTTATAATAATTATAGACCACATAGTTGTTTTATAATTAATTAACTTATGTAAATGAAAAAGTAATATCTACAATATTAAAAGGATAAAGAGGTAAGGTGATGTATAAAATTATTAAAATGGAAATTATTGAGTAGAATAATAAAAATACAAATGTTAGAACATAAACAATTAAATATAAGCAATTTTATTGAAATTAATAAGTATAAATGCGAAAAATATTTTGTTATGGGAAAAAAAAACAAATTAAAGGTTTTTTTTTATCTGAAAATTTAAATATTGTAACAATAGCCAATTGAATTGTTACCAGAGTTTATTATGAAAATTTTCTAAGTTTCGTATTGTTTATGCGTTCATACGCTGATATTTTATAATGACGACAGCTTCAAGAATTTATTTTGAAGTAGGTACGTAAATTAGATTTATTGGCTATATGTGTTTATTAATGTGTATAATTTAACAAGCAGATAGAGTTAATCATAAAGTATTCACATGTATCAGATGAATTATAATTTCGTTTATACTAAGAATATTATGGTGTTTACAGGAATTACATGGATACCGGCAACACATGGGATACACGATTATGTCATGGATAGTGACAGTGATAACATGCGGTGCTCTTCGTTTAGTTTTTCATTGGTGGCCAACATTTATGTTATTTTCAACCCACATGAAATGTTCCTTACAATCCGCCCAAAAAATCTTAGTGGTGGTATGTGTGATGTAGTTTTTTTTTTAATTATATTAATTGAAAATTTAATGTTTTAATAATTTCACTATAGGAAACATACAAAAAGAATCATAGAAGTGAACATGTGGCTGAAATAGAGATTATCAATTCTTCTTCCTTATTGCCAAGGTAAGTGATTTATTTAGATTTTACATTCCAATGCGACCAAGGAGAGGATTTCCCAAGGACCAAAAGGGCTCTCCTTATCGCTAGACGTTATAATAGTGGCCCTATTGTTTGTTGCCTATCCAGTTAGTGCAAGACGATTATACTGTTACCAATGTGTCTATCCGTATTGTGTTCAAACAGCGAACCATGCCGTGTGAATGGCTGGGACAGAGAGGCGTACTTTGAGCTCAAATCACTTGGTGGCGATTCAGCAAAATTGTCAGTGCGCACACCAAGTGGCATATTCAAAGGTATTTACAACACTACACTTATGTAATACTTACTATATAAAACCGTCATTTTTGTTTTAAGACCTGGACGAAATTAGACGATTCGATTTCAAAAAGTACAGATTCATCTGGGACGTGGACAACAAGGAGTTCTACTTGTTAACTGGAATCGACTGTGGCATAGACACTCATGAATTACATGATCAAAGAGGAATATCTGCTCGAGATCAATATCTTCGTCGAGCTGTTTATGGGCCCAACATAATTGATGTACCATTGCAGACTATTTGGTCTTTAATTTTCACTGAAGTCCTTAATCCATTCTATGTATTTGAAATATTTTCTTTTATACTTTGGTATCTCGATGATTATTTATCATATGCCACAGCTATATTTGTTATATCATTAGTCAGTATTATCACTGCTGTTATACAAACGAGGAGGAATCAAAGAAATCTAAGGAGTACTGTGCATTCTAGTGATGTTGCCAATGTGCTACGAGAGAATAACGTGATTACAGTTCCTACAGAATTGTTAGTACCCGGAGATGTTTTGGTTATTCCTAGCCATGGTTGTGTCATGCATTGCGATGCTGTACTCCTTACAGGCCATTGTATTGTTAACGAAAGTATGCTTACAGGTTAGTAGTTATCACATATATAGTAATTTTATTAGTAGTTATCATTCTAATTTAATTTCTTTTCTTTAATATTATACTTTATTACAAATCAAAATTTCATGTAATTAAAACAAATAATTCTAGTAGGAATTTAATTTATCAAGTGACACTAGTAATGCAACATAAAACATTTTAATTGATAGTTAATGTTATTGTATTTTATATTTAATTATTACATATGATACTACTATATACTACATTATTACTCATATACCTAACACCTACTAAAAAAAAAAATTAATTTTCAATAATAATTATTATACATATAAACATTTATATTTATACAATTTTAATTACATAAGATAAATATATATTATTTGAGCTATTAAAGGTTCAAGTTATAGATATTTAATTATAATATAATATTCTGGAATAATTGTCAGAGTACTAATTGATTTTTATTTTTTTACCAGTTAATTAATGTGTTGTTTAATGATTTATGATTGTTCTTTAATTATACAATTTAAATTTTAAACATATTAATATTGAAAACATTTTATGGGTTGTGCCAATTAGTAAATGTATAAGATTAAAATATCTATAAGTGATAATTATTTGGTGGTCTATTAAACACATAATATTTATTATTGTTTTTAAATCTGTGCATTACTTATTTAAAAATCAAAGAAAACAAATACAAATATTTTTAAATAAATAAATGTAGCTTAAGTAGATAACTTTTTTGTTAATATTTTAAAATCTCTCATTTAAAATTTTCTATAATGATTCTAATGGCGGTTTATTAAGGATCCCTATTAAATTCATTTGCTTAGAAGATTAGAATAAGCATAAATATTTTAACTGTTGAAATTGATGCAATCATTATGATTTATGAATCATTTTGTATAAAACTAAAGTTTTTCAATAATATATAATAAAAATTTGTCGAGGTTTTTACACAAATGAATAAATTATTTTTTTTTTAAATGATTTAAAATTTTTTTCAAGATAAATATTTTTAATATCTATTTTATTTTAAGGTGAAAGCGTTCCTGTAACTAAAACACCAATACCCGGAAGTGCAGATTTAAAATATGATATCAAAGAACATGCTCGTCACACTTTATATTGTGGAACATCAGTTATACAAACTCGTTTTTATGGCGAAGGACGAGTGTGCGCTGTTGTGGTACGCACTGGTTTTCACACGAGTAAAGGTTCTCTGGTACGGTCAATACTGTATCCAGCACCAGTCGATTTTGAATTTGAACGCGATAGTTACAAGTTCATTCAAGTATTGGCAGGTATAGCTGCTGTGGGATTTATTTACACAGTGTTTTCCAAGGTGTCTCGAGGAGTGGATTCTAAGTCTATACTTTTAGAAGCATTTGATCTCATCACCGTTGTAGTACCTCCAGCATTACCCGCCGCTATGACTGTGGGACAGATGTATGCACAGATGAGATTGAAAAATCATCACATATATTGCATTAGTCCAAGGTCTATAAATGTAGCGGGGTCAATTAATTGTGTTTGTTTTGATAAGGTGAGAGTTATTTTAACTTTTATTTATTGGTTTTTCGTTTTTACTAATTTATCATTATTATTATTAATTGTTGTACTACAGATTTATCAATTAATCATTTGTTAAGTGTGTTATTTATAAAAATTTGTTATGGTTTTGCAGACCGGAACATTGACTGAAGATGGTTTGGATATGTGGGGTGTAGTACCTGTAACAACATCGAAATTCTTACCTTGCTTTAGGAATGTGAATTCAATGCCAACAGATCATTTACTCATGTCAGCCATGGTTACGTGCCATTCTATTACGTCCATAGATGGGAAGTTATCTGGAGATCCTTTGGACCTGAAAATGTTTGAGTCTACTGGATGGTTACTCGAAGAACCTGAAACCAGTGAGGATAATCAGTTTGATTTAGTCATGCCAGTTGTTGTGCGACCACCAAATAAAAATACATTCACCACTATTGAACAAGTAAAATTCTACTTTTATATTTTATGCTCTGTGTATTAATAATATCAATTGACGTTTAATACATTTTATAGATTGGACAAGAAATTGGTATTATTCGTCAGTTTCCATTTAGTTCAAGTCTGCAGTGTATGAGTGTTATAGCCAAACATCTTTCATCTAATTCAACACATGTGTATACCAAGGGTGCGCCAGAAAAAATCTTAGGCCTCTGTAATCCCATTTCAATTCCATCTGATTTCGATCAAGTTCTACAACGGTTCACAAAACAAGGATATCGAGTGATCGCGGCTGGATACAGGGCATTAAAAAATAATTTGAGTTATGTAAAAACCCAGAGATTAACCAGAGAACAAGCTGAATGTGATCTGACACTATTGGGACTCATCATATTAGAAAACAGATTGAAGCCAGAAAGTGCTGGTGTATTAAACACTTTACGGTCTGCAGACATTCGAATTATTATGGTCACTGGAGACAACATGTTGACAGCTCTTAGTGTTGCAAGGGATTGTGGCATTGTATTGTCAACAGAAGATGTTATTACTGTTCATGGCGGTACTGTTCCTCCATATTTATACTTTACGACGGCTGACATAGCTGTTAACCAAACGATTAATTCAAATTCAGTAGTAAGTTTTATTTTTTGGGGAAAAAATAAAAAGATATCAGAATTTATATTTATCATTGAACATTTTCAATGTTTTAGAAATTAAGTACCAATATTGTGTCTCCAAATTCCGGAAATAGTGTAAATTTCAATATGGATTTTTTAGAAGCTGGACTGTTAAGTCCTGCGAGTACTGCTGCTAATACTCCAGTCAAGTAAGTCTTAAATATCTGTACATAAATTAATCAATCAATTTTTTTTTTAATATTGATGTATGTTATGTAATTAGGTGTTCTCAAAAGTACACATTTGCATTAACTGGAAAAACATGGGCCTTACTTAGACAATATTGTCCAGAACTCTTACCGAAAATCATCACTAGAGCTTCTGTATTTTCACGTATGAGTCCAGATCAAAAACAACAACTTGTCCAAGAGTTACAGGGAATTGGTTACTATGTTGGTGAGTAAATATTGTTTGAACCTTTGAAATTGATTTGTTTACATCACACTTCAGTTAATAAAACAATATATTGGTTTTGCAGCAATGTGTGGTGATGGTGCTAATGATTGTGGTGCTCTGAAAGCAGCACACACTGGTATATCACTGAGTGAAGCAGAATCATCTGTTGCCAGTCCATTTACTTCGCGCAAAGCATCTGTCGAGTGTGTCGTAAGGGTGATTCGCGAGGGTCGTGCCGCCTTGGTAACTTCTGTCGGTATATTCAAATTTATGGCCGGCTACTCATTAGTACAATTTGTATCAGTCATCATGCTCTACTCCATCGACAACAATTTATCAGATTTCCAGTATTTGTACATTGATTTGTTCACCATATCTCTCCTTGCATTTGCCATAAGTCGTACACCAGCGTATGAAGGACCACTGGTGAAGCAAAGACCCGAAACGTCACTAGTCTCACCTTTACCGTTAACGTCGCTTATTGGACAATTGGTGATTTCTATTGCAGTGCAATTGATTAGCTTCGTGGCGGTTCGAGATAACTATTGGTTTGTGCCGTTTAACCCAAATATGAAATCACCAGAAAGTTACGAGAATTATGCTGTTTTCAGCATATCAGTATTACAATACATAATTATAGCCCTAGTATTTAACAAGGGACCACCTTATAGACAGGGTTTACAATCAAACTGGTGTTTGTCCATCATATCAGTAGTGATGATAGCATTTACTATTTATTTATGTATATCGCCATTTGAAATCTTAAGGTCACAATTTGAACTCAAAATACCTCCAGACGGCCATTTCTTTTATGTAATTTTAACTCTAGGGCTGATAAATTTGGTATTGGCAGTAATTCACGAGAAAATACTGTGCGACCGTTTGCTTATCAAATTTCTAAGTTTACGGTAAGATAATATTATATATATACTTTTATGCATAAAATAATTCAGCAAAAATATGTTTTTTTTTAGTTTTCACAAGAGTAAAAGTTGGGTAAATTCTTATGCGGGAATTGAACACGAACTTCAGAAAATGCCTGATTGGCCTCCGTTGAGTAATGAACGTTTCACTTCGTCATCATCATCACCATTTTCATATACTTCACCTGAACATTTATCACCGACCGTCCGTTCAACAGTACAATCAAATGGTATGAATTACAGACATTAACACATATTATTTTCAGTTTATTTAAATATATTTTTTAATCATTATTTTAGGATATTCAGCAGGTAATGGAGTGAATTCGTTACATCACCGTTTTCATTCAGAAAGTGAAGAATCAAATTATGCCACTCCTGCTGGTAGCTTACAACATATCTGACAAGTGTATTATTTTTACTCCGAACAACAATATAAAATATTTTGTACTTAAGATGATAGTAGTTACCCGTAGATTTTTCTTTTTATTGCTAGTCTAGTTTATATGTTTACAAATTTTTAATTTGTTTTCTTGTGTCTTAATTTTTGTCATGTAGTGCTTTTTATCTTTTTTGTGTATGTATTATGAAACGCTGATATTAATATGGCGCGAAAAATTTATTGTTGCTCGTTACATGCTCGGAACTGTTAATATCTTGATAATATTTACATTTTTAAATGACGAGTTCATTTATTATTATTATTATTTAAGTAGAACTAACAAAACCATTCGCTTACAACTTATAAAAGTTATTTTTTATTGGAAAAAAAAAATTAACTAGTTTTAGGAAATGTATGTCATATAAAAAACTGATTAGATTTTATCAGTGCAGTATTGTTGGATTATTGAGTATACGTGTATTTGTATTGCAATTGTAAATTTTTTTTTCTGTTAGTAAATTATTTTAACAATAACTGACCAATGTTTTTTTTTTGTGAGTGTGAAGGGGTGGGTAATACATAATAATGAAATAATTATATAAAATGAAAACAAAACAGTGATTTAATAATGGCAATTGTGAATTGACCTCGTTCACTCGATTTTATATTATAAATTTACAAACAAATTTACGGTTTTCAAAATAGTTTTGTACAAAATAATTTGTTGTAACTTGAAATTACTTTTGAGAAATATTTTAAAATATGATACACAATGTTTCAATCGATTTTGTACAGACACAGTTAAAATGAATTTATTTGTATTGCAATTAACGTAGAAACGTATATAACATTAATTTACGTGAATTTGATGCAGGTACGGATCAAGAAATTTTAACAGTGATGTTCAAAAAAAAATTGGTTACACCTTTCTATTTTATAATAAATTTATTAGAACTAACTTCTTTTTCAAACATTAGTATTTATTAAATATTCAATTAAAAATCATATTAATTTCTTACATATGTTGTAACTAATTTTCTTGAGTGTTTTTTTACTGAATTCTTCTGAAATAATTTTAATATTCCTATGAATATTATTTTATTGGTAACTTAGACAACAGGGGCTGCTCAAGCACCCATAATCTCTTCCTGAATCCACGCCTAATTTGACATGTATAATCAAATAGAATGGAATCTTTATAATTTTGAATAACTGATTGAACACAAACACTTGGAAGCATTAAAAATTTGTTTTTATTTATTTACTTAAAAAATCAATTTACAAATTAATTACACTCGTAATAACTTTTAATAGTACAATATAAGAGGTGTGTCTATTTAAAAACAGGATCCGATTACAGTATAATCAACTCTAGTGGGTAATTGACAGTATTTATTAACTGCACAAAGCTAATGCTTATTGAATTAACCAGTTGTATCTTTTTGGTCAATTAGTTAGTTCACATTCACGCATTGTTTAAAATGGACAATATTGTACGGAACTGCCATCAGAATTATGCTTAATTTAAAAATCGAACAGTGCTTTTTAGACGTTTGAAGATTGGCGAGAAGAAATTAGAAGACAATGAACATCCTTGCACATCAAAAACTGATGAGAACGTCCAAAAAATTAACAAAACTGTCTGACATAATTGACATCAGGAAGCATATCATCTTCCACCTCTTTTTCGTTTTTAATTTAACGTGAAATTTTTAAATTAGGCATAATTCAATGACCAAAGAGATAAAACTGATATTATTCAATGTGTTGGCTTGTGCAGTTAATAAATACGTCACAATTACCCACTTGAGAGTTGAATATGCTCTAATCGGAAGATAATCCAGTTTTTAAATAGCCACACCTCGTGTGTATATATATATATATATATATAACACAAAGGAATTTGTTTTACATACAATAATTTGATATATTTTTAGGATAAAGAGTAAATATTAGGATTATATAATTTTAACATTAGGTAACTGAGGGTGTTGTTTCATTGACCAGTTATATAGTGAGCAAAACATCATTTATCGTTTTTTTTTTAATCAAAATTCGTATTTGGAAGTAAAATTTACCAATGATGTAATTACTATACAGGAATCTTTTAAATACATTGTTGTTTTGAGTGTATTCCGATTTCAAAGTGACACCACGATAATGTAACACTCACAGTATACCGTTGGTGTAGTATTGGAAACCATCGTACAGTTTGGTAGTAATTGAATGCAATGAAGACTCAACCATGTTATCGACAAGAGATATCAGTTGAGATTCTGTTAGATTTAAGTGGAAACGACATTTCAAAGATCCAATTACGGCTGTTGCTCCGGCTCTAAAACACGGTAACTGAGAATCTGAAAAAATAAATATATATTTAGTTTTACGCGAGTACGATGTTGTTTGCAATAAGCTATATTTCAAATATTCCACATACTGGCAGACTGCATAATTTGAACAACAGACAACACTCGGTCCATGTGTTTACGCGAAGCGATTAAACCACGAAGAATCAGTAGTTTAAAGTATTTAAAACCATCTGAATCGAGTCCACCCATTACATCAACCATTTCTGAAGTTAACTTGAAAGGAGAACTTTCGAAACCAAGATTTTTTGGAGACGCTGACAATATAAATCCAAAATCGATATGTATTAAATTACCCTGATTATCGAGTAGTATGTTTCCATTATGCCTATCTTTTACTTGAATCAAGTAGCAGACTAGCGAATACGCAGCACAGCTTTCTATAAAATTTTTCTGCGCTTCTACCAAAGTGTCCTCTTTGAATTCCTCTTTAAAGTACACAGATAATGAATTTTTATTTTGTTTTTTGATCTGATGCAAAGAAATAGTGTTCAATACGGGTTCTATTAACCCTGCGTCATTCGACAAGCATAATATTTTATATGGAAATACTTTTAATGGCACTCGTTCCGACATCCATATACTGTGTAATGTCAGTAACAATTGTGATGCAAGAAGCTCTTGTCTCAAATCATCACCAGTCTTCACAATTACAGGCAAGAGTTTCCAGTTTGCAAGACCGCCGTACGGTGAATTTTCTCTAACACGTTTTTCTTTTTCTGACCACAGTTCTTTAAGTGCAGCTGCAGATGGATCTTCAGGATCGGTAGGTGATGAGCTCTTAATGTCTGTGGAAACTGTAAGTCGACGTCTAATGTCACCGGCCACAATAAACATGTTGTGATTGTTTATTTCAAGTTTGGATTCTTTGGATTCGCATCGAGTGAGATTTTCTTCACTTCGGGTTTGACGGAGGTTCGATACACGAGTAGTCAAAGGTGAACGTTCTGCATCTTCTACCTCTGCTACTTCCACATAAATAATAAATGGAGCCTAAACAAAAATTAACATTTTCATTATCTCATTGACTAATATAGTATATGGTATTTATATATACTAATATATTAATGTCTTTTGTCATTGCTTTATTTGCATTATTATAAATAATTTCAAAGTACATTTTTAAATGGAAATTAAAAAGATCAATTTACCTTGTCTTTAGAATTCAATACAGCAGCAGTACGTGGAGGAATTGACAAAATATGATGATTACAGTTGTATAAAGGTATCCAAACCTTGGCTGGTAAATTTTTATTTATTAAACTTAATTGACTATACAGATACGTAGTTTTTGCTTCTCTAGTCGGCTGTTTTGCTAAATCACGACCAAGTGTTGTTAAGCATTTGATAAATTCTACTTCAGAACACATTCTTGGGGCCTATAAAAATATTTAAAATGATTTCTGAACGCATGTACTCAAATACGTAATATAAATTTAATGAGTTTAGTTGTTTCACTTACACTGCATTGACATTCAGCTATTTGTTCAGTGCAAGTACATCTATTATCAAATGCCATACCAGAACTTAAATCTCCTAATAAATTACGTTCTTTCGCTAAATGAATAAATAAATATAAATTTATTTACTCTTTTGCAACCAATCAGTAATTTGTACACGAATTAAAGTTCTTATTTCTTAATCATAAATATATATGAATTAAAAAAAAAGGGTAAAACGTGTTAAAAAAAACTTATTAGTTGACATATAAATAAATAATACGAATTACCTATTTGGATTCCGTTTAGATTAACCATTGAGCTGTCTGATCTAGACCGACAATGAGTCTTTTTTGTTAACAGGTTGAATGAATCTAAAGAGCTTGGTTCGTTTGGTTCTTGTCTATAATGTTCACTAAGAATCGTGTTAATTAGTTGACCACCTCTGGACTTTGATTCAACGGTTAAATCGTGAAAAGCATTCAACAACCAAGCACACTTAATAGAAAAATCACAAGATTTACGACACCTGAAATTGTTTTTCATTTGTCAAAATATAATAAAGTAACAGTGCTATTAAATGCAAGTCTTAAAACACACCTGTGCACCAAATACGGGTCTATAGCGTCAGCTATGTCGTCCATTTGTATGTACATACTAATTAATTGTGGCAAGAAAAAATCAACTGAATTATCATCAAAACTAAATAACTTATCACCTGAAAATTAATTTACAATACAATTTGTTTGGCGATATTGTTAAAAAAAAAAAAATAATTTCCCGGTTGAATTAAATGTACGATTTCATATAAATTCGTTAGTCACCTATATACCGCTGGACGCCGGGCTCTTTTGAATTGAAAAGATACATAATGGCCATCGGCATATCGAAGAGCTTGGACTCTATGAGTCTGAGCAGAAAACTTTTTGAAACTTTATCGAATGTTTGCGAATCACCGCAACAACCTCCCTGTTTGGATGGACTGGGTTCTGAGCAGCTGAGACTTTCTCGACTGCAACTGCTCGTCATATCGGAGCTATAACAATTTATAACTATGTGACAAATTATTATTTGTTATGACGTTGTGTGTTGTGTAAACAATATTTACCTTCCGATACCGGAATCATCCGAATGGACGTTTAGGTCGGACATGGGTGGACACATTTGTTCCGGGCATTCAGGACTCGGAGTCACGTCTATTTCTGGTATTTTGGTTAGAACAGAATCCAAACTGCGGTTTCGATGGTGTGACGGATGATTTATCGGTGGTAACACAATTCCCATGGACCTTTAAAGATTTTGACACAGAGGAACAATAACAACACGTACGGTAAGATTCGTAATGGATTTACGGGCGATAAACAAAAAAAAATTAACGCGGTAATAACAAACGAATACGATTCGAAAATATATCGAGTGACATACCGAAAATCAAGACTGAGGTTCCTCTGGTGATTGCTGTTTCTGTGTTTTCTAAACTCCGGCCGTCCGTGGACAGGCGTTACGGATGTCGTTACGGCCACTTTGGTCGACGCGTTTTCGTGCATTACGTATTTATTTATTTATTTATTACGTGTATTTGTTTCGGGGTCGATGATGTTCTTGAAAACAGACAATTGATCATAACACCGTTAGAGATCGGCGTACCACGACAGCAGAACTCGGTATTGCTTTGGGATCGGTGTCCGAGTCCATTACAAGGCCGAAGCCAAGTCGATTGCGTAGCAGTAATTGTAGAACGTTATTATTACGCGACACATTGACGAACAGTTAAACAAATAGCGTTTCAAAATATATTTTTCGATAATAAAGTCAATACGCACAGGGGGGCGGCAAAACATTAATGTATCTGTTCGAACTTTAAAAAAGATTTTTTTTAAAAAATGCCAAGTAGACAGAGAGAAAAAAAATAAAACAGGGCGTTTTTATACACAACAAATATTTGAGGTTACTTTGTGGTCTTAACCAGAGGAGATGTGTTATCGGACGCAAATGGTCCGTGCCGTGGGTATGATAATATTGACGATAAACTGTATATAATAATAAAAATAATAAACATTTTTTTTTTCTCTCACTATTAACATTTTTATTAAAGAAATTTTGATTTTAAAAATTTATTATTGTGTATATTTTAAATTATTATTGTTGCAGTACGATGGATCTGTCCGGATTTTGTCGGTTTTGTTTGACGGAAGATGATCGAAAAACTCTCATAGTAAAAGACCCCGACGGCTTGGTCGACAAAATAAATAAATGCTTACCGAACAAAGTAAGCAATACGTTATGAGTGAAAATCGTATACCTCTAATTTGTTAGAGCAATTTTTTTTTAACGCCGTATTCGATTAGTTTGCAGAAGAAGACGAATTCCCAAAAATGATCTGCGATAGTTGTCATAGGAAACTTTTGGAAACTTACAATTTCTTCGTGTGCATACAGGACACTGAAAATCATTTCCGTGGCATCTTGGATCAAATGGTAATAATTTTTAAACTCCTTAATTTTATATATATTTATTTTTTTTTTTTTTTTTTTTTGTAATTATTTATTTATAATATTTTATATCAACGCCAATATTTTAAAATACAATTGATTAAGGCAAATGCATTAATTTCTAACATAAAATTGTGTATAGTTTTTATATATATATATATATATATATATATATATTATTAAAAAATACTTGAATAACATTTCAGAATCAGCCATCAAGTGATTGTGACACAGAACCTATCGAAACCAATGAACCTACGATTTCCAGAAGGTAACACATTTACTATTGTACTTTTTAAAATTTTAATAAATCAATATTAATTATTTTTTTTAGGCCTAGTAAAAGAAAGACAGGACCGTGCAAGCGTTTATCCATCAAGTCTTCCAAAAAAAATGCTAATGTTGATGTAACGTTAAATTCTAATCGGAACAAATCCATGAACGAATCTCCTGATAATTTAAAGGATAAACAGGATAAACCTATGCATGTGTGTGAAATATGTGACCGATCATTTCAGAATCTTTTGGCATTTAACACTCACGTCACAAATCATAATAATGAGCCTACTACTATTTCATGCGAGTCATGTGGTTATACCACTCAGCATCGGTCTTCCATGTACCGCCATCAAAAACGCCATTTAAAACAGTCTAAATATACGTGTCCGGAATGCAACAAAAGTTTTATTACAGAAAGTTTATTGAACGAACACAAGAACAAACATACTGGTGACAAACCGTTTAAATGCGATTCGTGTAAAAAGTCGTTCTCGTTATCTCGATACTTGACAACTCACATGCGTCTTATACATGGCGACACAGTGTCTTACGTGTGCACCCAGTGTGGTCGTAAATTCGAAGATCGCAGTTCACTCGCTTTACATCGCCGAACGCACAAACGAGCCATGTCTTGTCTGTGCGACATATGTGGCAAAGAATTGTCCAGCAGAGAACATTTGAAATTGCACAAACGATTGCATACAGGCGAGAAGCCTAATGTGTGTAGTTTCTGTGGTAAAGGTTTTGCGAAGCAGTGTACGTTAGTATTGCACTTGAGAACTCACACTGGTGAAAAGCCATATCAGTGCGACCAGTGTGGTAAGACGTTTTCACAACGCTCTTCTTATGTAATTCACTATAGAAAACACACCGGCGCAAGGCCTTATGTGTGTGCTTGCGGTAACGGTTTTGTATGCAGAGCCATGTTAACTGCCCACGAAAAAACGTGTGCCTTTGTTTTTCCTATGAACATGTATCAGACTATGTATTAAACATATTGTATTTTTTTTCTTTTCTATATTATTTTAATTGTATAATTGGTTGTTTTGAAAAGGCGTTAAGTCTAAATTTCATTTTTAGTATTGAAGAGAGCTAAGTCCAATGGTCAACCTATAAATTAACACGCTTAAAAGTGTATAAAGAATGCATGGACTTATTACATTTCTTCACAAAATAGTCAATACACTTGATATCGCATAAAATCCATCATAAAATGATAAATGAGAAAATGTGGACTTAGTGCCTTTTCAAAATAACTGATTCAAATGTATTATTATTATAGTAATATAATTAAATATTATTGTTCTTGTAAATATTATTGTTACGAATATAGTTTATAAACAATTTTGATACAGCCATATTTACGAGTCTCCTACAAATAGATTCTTTTTTTTACTTATTTTGTGTAAATATTAGTAATATAGTAAGGAATTCTTTTTATTTATTTAATATTTAAGTTAATTTTATAGTTAGTAGTCGACGCCGAATTGAATAATGTATTTTTCATTGTTTACATGTTTTCACATTTGAAATTTTCATAGTTATCCAGTCGAATAAATTATTTAATATTTTTAACACTGTTGAAACGCTACATTGATTATTAATTTAGTATATTAAACGAGTATACTAGTTTTGAGGGAATCGGAACTAATTCGGGTTGTAATTATATTATAAATCGTTTAAAATTATAATTAATATTTAAAATAAGCGGAATAAAACGACATCCGAGTATTTCCCCATTTGACCTTCCGGAAAAAAATATAATATCTGTACAATATCATTAAAATTCGACAATCGTTATGTGTAAATTGAGAATTTTTCACGAAAAAGATGAATTATTTAAAACTAATGTTTGAGATTTTTGTTTTTACACTTTGGTTTTCTTTGTTTATTCAATGTGATTCTAATTGTCTCAGAAAGATATGCTAATTTAAATTGAAGTATTGTAAATTCCTAGATTCTATTTCCTTGACAATTTTATAAATTGATAAATCCCTGCCAATCGCTGTATTTAAATTTATAACTATTATTAAGCCGACGTGGTAATATATTATTATCAATGTTACATATGTTATTCGATTAGAAGGTATCCATTTATAAATATTTTACGCAATATATTTAGATATAAATATTTTTTTCCTTTTTAAGAATAAATTATCATACAAAATTAATACGTATTGTAATAATATAATTATTTTACAAAAATTTGTTTGAAATATTATTAATATTATTCTTAAGGTCTGACGAAAATTAATTTTTATGGTTCTTTTACTCCGTAAACTTACACGGAGCATAAGTAGATTCAAATATATTTAACTTATATAAAGTTATTTAAAAAATAAAAGTTAAGGTATTCTTCCAATTATTTTATTGTTAGTTAATTATGTTGTGGAAGACGAATAATCCACGTTTAAGTTTTATTTGTAATTTATGAACTCAACATTGCACAAGACATTTTGTCGGCTCGACTTGCATTGGCTACGCACTAAACATCGAAAATTTAATAGCTCAAAATTTGAACTACTATTTAAATATTAATGAAGATTTTTGCGAATTTTCGAGTGTAAAAATTGAATGCCAACAAATGGGGCGAACGCTGTATGTATATTATTTGGCATTTACAGAGCTGTAGTCAGAAATTTGGTTCGTGGTGAGCGGGGAGGGCCTGGAAAATAGTTGATTCAGAGTGGGAAAGGAGTGTGTGTCACAAGGATATTTCCGTTATAAAAGTAGTAATAATTGAAGTGAAAAACTGATTTTTTTTATTAAGGAAACAACTAAAAACGTAAAAGAGGAAAAAAATTGGAAATGGTCGCCTAGTAATTGTTTTTATAACAAATTTTTTCAGAATTTCTATTAAATTTTTATGACAAAAGAAAACTTTATAGAGTTAATTTCACGAAACACGCATAAAATGTATGGTTCTGATGTAAAACGACTTCATAAAAAGTGCAAAAAAAAATTATTATTCGTTAATTTCGAAAATCTACTCATTAAATTTTTTTTTTATTCGTCAATTTCGTTTAAACTACAATCACTAGGTTTATGAGTCCCCGGGTAAATTAATGTAGAGCGAATACGCACGTCGAAAAGAAACGCAATCGATGTTAACGTTTGAGATTATGTAGGCCGCGTCCAGACCAAAAAACATTTGTCGACAATGTTGCAGGCGATAAAAATCAGAAATGTTCCTGCAATTTGTCACCAATAATATTGTGTCAGCGACGTTGTTATCGACAATTTTTTGTTTTCCATCTGACATCGGAAAAATTCGACACAGTCGAACAGTCACTGACAATGTATTGGACACGTGCAGACCGGTCAAATTTTGTCGATAAACATTTAATAAATACGTCATATTTTATTTATTTGTTTTTCGTTATTCCGTTCGTGATTCAAAATCTACCACTTGACATACGTGAAAAATTCTTGAAACTACCATTACACCAACATAGGGAAATATTTAGAAATATTCGAGTTATAATAAATTCTATTGATAAATAAATATTTTAATTCGTTAAAAAATATTAATAAAACGTTTTTATTAATCACAAAAATGATAAAAATACTGTAGGTATTATTATTATTATTGTCCTGCTGCAGTTTTTACGCTTATACAAATAAAAGAAAAATGTTTTCTTATAACCGTTTAAAAGTATCGATGTATTAACATTTATATAACAGACGTATTCTAATAACACAATATTCTATAAATTGTTAGACTGTAAAAATATATCGACGATTATTAAACACTAAAAATATACGAGTATAATTATTAATATTTATTGCAGCGGTAAAACGCGGTGCGCGTTTATGAACAATATTTATATTATCCCGATAACCTTGCTAATCGATATTAAATTATTATTAATTGGCAAAAAATTAGAACGTAACATTTTATTATAATAAATGAATTTGACGAAAAAAAGTAATTATTATTTTCCCATCACTCAACACACACACACACACACACATATATATATATATATATATATATATATATATTCGACCGTATTACTTATATTACTCGTACGATGTACCAACGCAGGTTTTTTTTTTTTTAATTTTCTTGTGTTCCGCACACGCGATATTTCTCTTCCAACCACGCGGTCAACGCTATAAATAAATAAATATATATTTATATATATAACACAATATAATACAATCCGTTTGAAAACGATAAAAATAACAATAATAATAATAATAATAATAATAATAATAATAATAATAATAATAATAATAATAATAATAATAATAATAATAATAATAATAATGATAATAATAATGATAATGATAATGATAATAATAATAATAAGAATAATAATAATAATAAATAATCCAACTGACGGTATTCTATTCTATATACTCACTCCATTTGTCGCCGTAAAATATCGGACAAGAACCGTACTGCGTGCTTTTGAACATGACTCGGTTGAACGGTGAAACGATGTCGTGCGTATTGTGCACGACTAACGCCGAGCCTTTGATGCTCGGTACGTGAACGCGCACATCGGGTATGACCGTTGCTCCACCCTCGGGCACGTCGTCCATCTAAATCCGTATAATAGGTATTCACATAATATTATACGATTTATTTTCGTGTAGTTATAACGCAAATAAATGTTAATAGCATTCCTGTTTACTATATACCTACAATTATACCTGTTTTGAAGAATCGAAGTTATTGTCGAGAAAAATACACACACCAGCTGTCTGAGACCAATTATTATTATTGTGAACGTATATGAATGCGATACGTGGTCGAGCACCACGAAAGGTGGCGGTAATAATATGTTATGGCAGTCTACATTTTTGTTTTTTTTTTTTTTTTTTTACAATTATACCTACCAGCTATTCTCTTTGTGAAATGCCTTCGTGTTCTAACACTTGAAACTAAGGAAAGAATATCTATAAAATAACGAGTATTTTAATACGAACGAGTTAATCATGTCAATCGACGTTTACAGTAAAAAGTCACCACACTCATACTTTATATTAAATGCAAAGGGGAATAGATAAAATTTTCAATTTTGTTTATTTCGTTTACATCGCCGTAACACTATAATTCATTATTATTGCTTCGCTCATAATTTAAAATATCACGAAAAATTTGTTCGAAACATTTCATAGGTATATATACCTCTATGTTAAGAGTACGGTTTATGGTGAACGAAATTCCTTTACACCTACAGCTGGTATTGTACTGTTGTATTCGAATTTAATAATATCTTATGTGAAAACGTACACGGGAATTATCGTACATTTCGATATCGTAATTTAAGTATAAATAACACAAAATAATTAGTTACGTGACAAATAACTAGTGATCTTCGCCGCTCGCCTCTGATCAAGTGGTCGTCATTGACGTACGCTCTGTGTGGCAAGTAATGCCCACTCAAACCATAATTGGTCACAACGTATTTGTTTGATACAGTGTATCCTCCCTGCGATGGAGAAATCAAAAGCAATCGGTTACGGATTACTTCGAACACTTGGTCATTGTGCTCATTGAATAATACAGCCAATTTCCTTAGGGTTACGTCTTCGTTGGTATCGGTCGACAGTCTTTCCAGCTGCGACGGACAAGTTTATAATATCGTGTGGTTAGTAATATCAATTATTGTTACGAGCAATTAGAATTAATATGCACCGCGCGTTATGGAATATGAAAATAGCCACGGTACGAAATGTATATATATTCATTCATTCATTTCACCTTTGGCTTCGCTAAATATTTAATCTTTTGTATTTCGTTTTCGTATAACACATTATGATACATCTTTATATTTGGTACTATGGATACGCGTTCTTCGCGCAACGGAGCAATCAACAAGAATTTATGACCTCCGTGATAGTAACGGCAATCTAAATGGGCCGAGGTGAAGTTATCATTTTGACACGCGGTTATGAAACTACGAACTTCTCCGGCTTTATCCAGTTGCTATAATATATATATATATATATATAATTATACATATTTTGTTATTTAGTGTTATTTTTTATATACTTTTTTTTTTTTTGTATGAGAAAAGAATATAATTAATTTAGTTATAATACAAATACTATTATATACAGTTATTGTAGTAAGTACGCATAATTTCGATATAAGTATCTACCGATTTATCTATATGGACCTATCCGTTCCAACCTCTGTTCCGGCTATAATTATTTTATCATCTGTACTCATATGTTGAAATTACTACATTATCGTTTCTTTTGACTATTAAACGTACAAAGTATTTTTTTTTTACTTCTCTAACTAATGATATTCAAGCGGGTATTCAGCTGCGTCATCGCCTGGTTGAGCATATTTATGTATTACCCTATTTCTTCCACATGTCAAGTACACATTTTGCCCAACATACAATACTTTCTTTTCTTGTTACACCTTTTATCGGTATGATTAAACACTCTTTCAATAAAGCTATTGAACTCTATGGCTACTTTCTCTTTTCCGTTGTCAGTGAACCATTTTCGCCACTTATAACTATCGAGCTTACATCTTAAACCCCATCTCAATTACGTTAGCTTTGCAAAAGAAAAGTTTTGTTTTGTTTCTGTAGCTATTTTCTCTTGCTTTTGACCCCTGTTTTTGTCCATATCGATCCCACAGGACCCTAGTTGGTTAGGCCTTCCATTAATAAGGTATATCGTAGGGCAATCGTCTTACATGTAAAATAAAATCGTTAAAGATTAATATCTACGATATATCACAGATGAAAAAAGTGGAACGTAATAATTTTGGAATCCGAACTTGAAAAGTGCAATCTTTGGTACAGGGTTAGACATAATATGACAACAGTACCATCAGAACTTGAATGATGTCGACTGGACATTATAGCGATTCAGATGGTAATGGAAGCTTACCGGACAGAAAAGTGGATCTAATTTTATAGTGATGAAACACGACATCAATTAGTAGTAGAATTTGTTGTAAAAGACAAATTATCGTCAAAAATTAAACACTTTAAGGTAACGTGTGATACGATATGATGTACGGTAATAAAATGCAAATGGTTGGATATGATCGTATTTAACTGTTATGCATCGACCGAAGACAAGGAAAATAAAATAAAAAAAATTTATATTTTATGAAAAATTAGACGTAAGTACTTTTCGGCTTCATATACCATTAGTTAACCGAGATTTCAATTTAAAATCGGAAGAATTGGTAACTCAAAATTTGAACATGAATATATTGTAGATACACGTATAAATCTGCAAGGTATCATAGGAAGGGAGGTCAAACAAGAAATAAAAATATGTACTTTAACGTGTTTATAAAATTCACAAAAATAATAATAGGTTTTGATTAAATATGGCCTACTAATATTTCAAAGTCTAGTATTATTATTTATTTACGTATTTACCCGGAGCGAATGCGAGTAAAATCTCTTATTACGATCGTTTGCTGTGTTCCGTTTATAAACTTTTCTTCCAGACCATGTTATGTAATACAAATTCATTAAAATGTGTGTCCAATATTTATTTTCATTTTTATAATTATATAATATCCATTTTGTCGTTTGACTGTTACCTAAAATTGTTTTGAAATTAATTTTATAATAAGGCGCACATAAATTAATTTACTATACAATACATAATATTTTATATATATATATATAATTACCAACCAAATAACTAGACAAAGCATATTTCGTAATAAATGTAGTATAATCTATTGATGTGTTATTAGTATCTTCTATTTTATATTTGTCATAGGTTTCCATAAACCACTCATACGCACAATGAAATTCGGCATTATCGTAACACAAAGAAGCCATTTGATAACAATCGTCGACTAAAATAATACCGGTCCATATATATATACAATATTATAAAATGAGTTGAAATTATTTAAAACTGATGTATTAATTATCGAATATGAGTACTACACGCAATAATAGTTTACCAGTATCAAATAATAATTACTTAAAATTAAATTAAAAATATTACACCTTGTCATTTTTATTGTTGTAATATTATTGTGGAATTAACTAATGAAGAATCGTACCGTCTTGAATTTGACATAACTAACAATAAATCGAAAAATTAAAACGAAATGTTTTTTTTTTTTTTATTTCGATCGATGGAAAAGAGAAGAAAAATGTAAAAAAAAATTTTAATTGAAAATTTTTTTTCATTTTTTTTTTTTAAATAAAATGTACCTATTTGTTAAAATTGTCGAAAGGTATTTTTATTAAATATCTAATATCAATATGTTCTGTTGGAATTTTCAAAAAAATAATTTGAACTCCTCCTTCCCCTAGAAGAAATTGAAAATACGCCACTAATTGTGACAATCGTATTATACATATTACTGCTTAGTATCGTTTTATTAATTACTGTCAAATTTTTCAAATATGTAATTTTCAACGGTCCCATTTGTAATTAATTGCACATCGAGTTCGTATACAATTTGCAATCTCCTTATGGCTTTAAACGCACTAAGAACGTTATCATGGGTGACGGATCCACGTTTCAATTTGTCTTAGAAAAAAAAAATGTGTTACAGTATTAGAAAATATTGTACGCAATGATCGAAATAGTTTTAGACGTAAATTATATATATTAATTACCTTACTTATTCGTCAGGCTCTTAAAAGTCAAAATGTAAATAAAACCTCTCACAAACTTTAAGCAGTTTAATTATTGCATTCGTTGCATGAAAAATAACGGTCATAAATTATGTTACAAAAAAAGCCATTGATTATATATAATATATATATATATATATATATATATATTATAAAATCAACGCTATTAAATAAATATCATCCAAAATACAAATTTAGATTTAAAAATTCGAAGCAAGAAAGTAGAAATGATAATAATGTATGTTTAAATTCGTGCATAAACGTATAATTATTCCATATTAGGGCTGTGTTTTGAACATATAACGGGCAAATACAGGGATTAATCCCTTAAGATTTCTCGACCGTTATGAAATGGCGACGGCGCATCCAAAATGTTATTTTCGCTAAATAAGTACGTAATAAAAGAATGATAAGAGCTCGCTGACAATAACAACATTTACATTCGCTATAAATTATAATGGAAATTTATTTAAAAAGACATTATCATAGAAAAGCACAACTTTGATAGAATTTGTGAAATTTCGAAGGGCAGATGGACTTCAGCCCCTTGAGCCCTCTCCTTGGCTACGTGCCTGCTACTCGTATACTATATCATAAAAATAAAATAATTTATTGCGCCTACGTGTATTTATGTATATAAGTTTTGTTGGTTATTTTGAAACAACATCAAACGCATTCTTTCCTCTATCATACATCTATACACATGACAATAATAAATAATATAATTTGTAGAACTAACAATTATTATATTATATATTATATATGTAGACCGATATGAATTTATTTCATTTACCAATCGCTGACGTTTTTGCCATTTGGTTTTTCAACGTTTCCCAATCGTTTTTGATACGCAGTATGGTTTTGAACGCATTTATCGAGCTCTCCGTATATGATTCTTCCAATTCTTTCGCGTTTTGAACCTGCCGTTGTTCAATAAACCTGAATATATATATATATATATTATTTTTTTAATTCGAAAAACAGTATACATATTATATACGCCGTATAATAAGTGCAATAAATGTTCGTCTTAACCATTATTTTATCATCACCTTCTGATGTTGTCTAATCGTTTGTACTCGTTCGATATATACGTTTCTACCGCTTTTATACGTTCGACTTCTAAGTCGAATAGTTCAGACATAGAAGCGATAGAAAAATGCCAATCGTTGCCGTAACATAAGCGAAAAGGGCAAATCAAGTAAACAACGGTTACAAGAGTTTTTTGTAAACGCATCGTGTCCGTCCGCATTATAGTTATAATTGTGTAATAAACTTATTAAAAGTATATCGCACGAAAATGTAGCGCGCATAAACGGTAAATCGACAATTTATTCGTCACTATAATATGTAAAAATAGTCAAATGCGTATATTACGATTATTATTTTTTTTTTCTACGATAAAACGAATAATAAATATTGTGGTGTATCAATAAAGCGTCTATAAACTATTTGATTAGGTGCATTTGTACGCTTAGAATGAAATATAATTGGATTAAACCTATATATATATATATATATATACTTGTACATTATTATTATTATTATTATTTATTGCTCGCGTATCATACGTCTGGTATAGGTGTTTCTATAATTTGTTTGTCTAACAATTTGATTGTCGACCGCGTTATTATATTGCTGCGGTGTAAGTGATTTTGTATAAAATACTAAAATCATAATTCCGTTTGGTTCCATCTAATTTATTATTCTCCATCTCATAATCCCGGCTCAAGGTGTATAGACGAACAAGGCGCCCGCCCAGAACGTCGGGATAGTAGTTTCCAAAAATAAATCGATCCTCAAATTTATTTAAGATTTCTATCGACATATTAGAGACACATATTTTAATAATATATTTTTTTTATTAAAATATAACAATATAAATCAGTTTGTTTATTAATATCCGGATTGATTTTTTAGTAACTGACTACACTGCAAGATTTTTACAGCCACAACAAACAATTTCGTATTGATCAGTTTTCGTTTTGATCAACGCAACTCGGATTAATATTCGAAATATTGTTTCGATAAGTGGCCGCATAGGTACAATAGCTTTTATTTCTTCTTCTGCTGGCATTCATTACAACAATTCTACATGCTATCCGCCATAGCTAATTAATCCATATGATTATTTAAAATTTTATAACAATTTTTTTTTATAATATTTAGTCTATTTATGTATAACCTTCATTTGAATAGAGTGAGCAGAATCTGGTTGTGACAGAAGAAGTTGGTCAAGTTGTGAAATCGGCGCCAGCGTAAATTCGCTGGGTACGCTGTTGCGCAGACTACTGTCGACACCCACCGACTTTGCGATATCTGTTCGAAAAGAGCCATGGGCGCTGCAATGCGATTCACTTTGAATTTCCTTCCCTGTCACTGAAAGATTCCCACTACTTTTGCATTTTTCCTTCTCTTCCGACATCATTTTGACGTCAGAATCTCTGTCTCGCTTCCCATGGTCAACACGCAACGACTGTGCAATGTCTACACAATGACTGCCTATGATATTGCAATGCGATCCACTTTGAATTTTCTTTTCTGGCACTAAGAAATTCTCACCACTTTTATATTTTGTTTCCTATAAACATGACCAAAACATATCGATTTACTGTCTCGATTTTATCAATTATAATGTGTTATGTGCAAAGAGAGCCGTATGTTTTTAGGTGAACAATATTTTTAGATGTGTGCAAACGCAGTTCGCAACGAATACCTCCACAAAATAATGCCACCGCGTTGTTATCGATTAGATTATGTAAAACTATGTATGACCTGTGTTTTACTGAGGTGATGGGAAGATGGCTGCGACAATAACCGATCAGTATCCAAAATCGTCAACAGCGTATTTTTGTTCGATTCACCGTCACTCAGCTTCTGGTGGAAACTCATCGATTTTGGAACGTCTGCACGATGACTACCGATGATATTGCAATGCGATCCACTTAGAATTTTCTTTTCTGGCATCAAGAAATTCTCACCACTTTTATTTTTTGTTTCCTATAAACATGACCGAAACATATGGATTTACTGTCTCGATTTTATCAATTATATTGTGTTATGTGCGAAGAGAGCCGTATGTATTGAGGTGAACAATATTTTTAAATGTGTGCAAACGTAGTTCGCAACGAATACCTCCAAAAAATAATACCACCGCGGTGTTATTGTTTAGATTAAGTAAAACTATGTATGACCTGTGTTTTACTGAGGTGATGGGAAGATGGCTGCGACAATAACCGATCAGAATCCAAAATCGTCAACAGCGTATTTTTGTTCGATTCACCGTCTTTCAGCTTATGGTGGAAACGCATCGATTTTGAAACGTCTGCACAGTGACTACCGATGATATTGCAATGCGATCCACTTTGAATTTTCTTTTTTGGCATTAAGAAATTCTCTCTACTTTTATCTTTTTTCTTGTTTTCCGGCAATAGTGTGTTTCTGTTAGTTTCTTTATCTCTTTTTTCATAGTCTGCATGCGACTGCATGACTTCTGCACGAATATTGGCGATAGCCATACCACGAGATTCACTATTGATTTCCTTTACCGGCACTATGAAGTTCTTATTGACTCTGTTTTTTCTCTCCTTAAAACATAACCCAAGCATAACAATTTATTTTCTCGCATTATATTAATTATATTTTCGTTGCGTCTACATGCGATCTGAACGTTTTTAATGTAACAATTTGAAAATTACGTTCACGTGCTTAACAAAAACTACTGTGTTAACCGCTTAAACGATATGATTAAGTAAAACCTAACGATTTGTTTATGATTAAATCTATTTGTGTATAACCTGTGATTGACTGAGTCGAGGAGAATTCTGTTGCGACATTAACTGGTGATGGCTTAAAGTTGGCAGCAAGGTATGTTCGTTGGAATCCTCACAACGCAGCTCATGGTCAAATCGCAGTGATTTCAAAACTTCTGATCGATGACTGCTAAGGAAGCTACTACGAGATCCACTTTCAATTTTCTTTTCTGGTACCAGGGAATTCTTACTGATTTTCTCTTTTCTCTCCTTAAAACACGACTCACACATATTAATTTGTTATCTTGCATTATATCAAATATAATTTTTTTGCATATAAATTTACGATCTATACTTTATTATGTGTACATTTTGAAACGTGTACGAATGTGATTCGCAAAAAACAACCCTACATGATATGATTATGTGTAAAACTTAAGGATTTGTATAATATATCTATTTATGTATAAACTTTTTTTGACGGAAGTTCCCGCCGCTGCAGTACCTGGTCCGAGCCTAAAATCGGCAACAGCGTTTTAGTATGTTGATTGGAAATATTTGAATCGCCACCGCGCAGCCCATGGTCGACACGCAGCGATTTCGCAACGTCTGCACGAAAACTGCCAAGAGCGCTGCTATGCGATTCAGTTTGTATTTTCTTTTCTGGCACCAGAAAATTCTCATTCCTTTTGTAACTTTCCTCTTTTCCCGGCAATATCGTAATTTCGTCAGAATCTTTGTCTCCCTTCGCATATTCAATACGTACAGACTTTACGAAGTCTGCACAAATACTGTTGCGATTTTTGCGATGCAATTTATTCCGGATTCTCTTCTCGGGCAATATATAAACCGCCTTTACAAAGTCCCTATGCATCTTTGGTTGCGGTTCTGACCTAGCGTCTGTTTCCACTGCGAGCGAGCTGCGAATCCGCGGCGAAAGGCACTTCGTGTGCCACAATTTCTTACATTCTGTGGAAAAATATGTATATAACTGAACAACTGGAGTGGATCGTGTGTGTTCCTCGATATGGTATATAGTATTATTATACGTACGACAACATTTCAACATCTTAGCCCAAGGCCATTTCTATGACTTACACATTATGTGAAAATATTAAAAATTCTCTAAACCGACCATAATCGGAAGAAATGAAATGAACATTTTTATTCCTTAAATATATATGTATACTCAACTACTATATAGCTATATAATAGCTCTATTCGTATACCTAACTAGTTTCGTTCGGAGTTCAAACAAAATAAAAACTATATAATTACAGCAATTATATTTTGATCGATTTTATTACAAACATAACTTTTTAATGAATACCTAATATTTCCAATGTAAATACACCTGTTCTTGTTGTATTCAGTCATCAGTTAATGAAAATCCTGAAATAACTCTTGTGTATCACGAGACAACGAATTTGAATATTTGTTCATTAGTTGTTGTTTCAATAATTTTTCCGTTCTACGGCACCTTAACTTTTCTAACGAAATCTATTGAATTACATCAAATAAATAGCAGTTTATACAGTATTATTTATGTAGAGAAATGTTCAGTCAAAGGTAAAATATACATACAATGTTGGGTACATATTGAGGCCTGATTTTTTTGCATGACAAATCTTTCCAATTAATATTATGGAAAAATAATTGTTTTTTCACATCTTCAGCATCTCTTTTACTTGAACCTAATCTCAAATCTGGATCTTTTTGCAAAAGCTGTAAAATAAAAATTTCAAAATATCCTATTAATTTTCTAATGGAAAGAAATTGAATAACAACATACTTTCATCATAATTGCCTTCGCTTTGAATGAAAAGACATCGGAATAATAAACTTCATCGACCATTATGTCTTCATATTTCTTGTTCTTATCCTCAAATGTAACCTATGTTTAAAAGCAATGTAGGATTGATAATAATAATACGGTACTAAAATATTTACATATCCAGTAAGCATTTGGAAAATAGTCACTCCAAGGCTCCACCAATCTACACTACGCGTATATGTCTTTTTGTAAATTTCTGGTGCCATATAATTGTACGTTCCACAGAATGATTTCATTCGATCCTCGTATCCTATGCCTATTTTACAACATCCAAAATCAGCTAGTTTTACATAGCCGTCTGCGCTCATTAATATGTTGCTTAATTTCAAGTCGCTATAGAATATAAATGCACATTATTATAATAACAAAACCTTTTCAAAATAACAAAACCAACACAAACCGATGGCAGATATTATTTTCGTGCAAATATTCTAATCCTAAAACAACACAAGCAGCATAAAACTTAGCTCTAGTTTCGGTAAACATAACATCATTATCCAAATGCGTCAATAAATCACCGGCTGCAGCAAAATCCATGACAAAACAAACATCAGACTGTGAACGAATAATACACATATATTAAATTTTATTATTATTTATTTTTAATAATCGACTTACATTTGTTTGAAAACAACCAAATGAATTTACTAGAAATGGATTTTTGTTTTTACTGACTAATTCGAATGTATTTTTTTCAGATAGCACATAATGTATAATTTTTTTGAAAACTATTTCGCGTTTGTCTAATGTTTTTATAGCAAAATATCCTTTCGATTCTTTATGTTGAGCTAATATTACCTAAAAAAATCGTTAATTTATAATACTAATTAACTTTATGAAACACAGTTTCAAACTACATTTACCTTTCCAAAGACCCCTCTACCTAATAAACCAAGAAGTCTAAAATCTTCTATCGATGTTTGAGCACGTTTGCACGAATTGTGTGAAACGTCATTAATAGATTCGAGTGATTGCATATTATTATTATTCATTTGTGGAAGACAATATATTCCATTTTGTTCAATGTTATTCGTTTCTTCGTAATCATTGGCACGTAAAACTTCTGATCGATGACTGCCAAGGAAGCTACTACGAGATCCACTTTCAATTTTCTTTTCTGGTACCAGGGAATTCTTACTGATTTTCTCTTTTCTCTCCTTAAAACACGACTCACACATATTAATTTGTTATCTTGCATTATATCAAATATAATTTTTTTGCATATAAATTTACGATCTATACTTTATTATGTGTACATTTTGAAACGTGTACGAATGTGATTCGCAAAAAACAACCCTACATGATATGATTATGTGTAAAACTTAAGGATTTGTATAATATATCTATTTATGTATAAACTTTTTTTGACGGAAGTTCCCGCCGCTGCAGTACCTGGTCCGAGCCTAAAATCGGCAACAGCGTTTTAGTATGTTGATTGGAAATATTTGAATCGCCACCGCGCAGCCCATGGTCGACACGCAGCGATTTCGCAACGTCTGCACGAAAACTGCCAAGAGCGCTGCTATGCGATTCAGTTTGTATTTTCTTTTCTGGCACCAGAAAATTCTCATTCCTTTTGTAACTTTCCTCTTTTCCCGGCAATATCGTAATTTCGTCAGAATCTTTGTCTCCCTTCGCATATTCAATACGTACAGACTTTACGAAGTCTGCACAAATACTGTTGCGATTTTTGCGATGCAATTTATTCCGGATTCTCTTCTCGGGCAATATATAAACCGCCTTTACAAAGTCCCTATGCATCTTTGGTTGCGGTTCTGACCTAGCGTCTGTTTCCACTGCGAGCGAGCTGCGAATCCATGGCGAAAGGCACTTCGTGTGCCACAATTTCTTACATTCTGTGGAAAAATATGTATATAACTGAACAACTGGAGTGGATCGTGTGTGTTCCTCGATATGGTATATAGTATTATTATACGTACGACAACATTTCAACATCTTAGCCCAAGGCCATTTCTTACAGCGTTTACACCCCTCACACCTGGTCAGCAATTTACCAAGTGTCTTGGATGAATTTATTACGTCGTGGTTACAAACAGTAATTGCGCTCATCTTCAAAAAGTTGCCCGAATACTGAACCAATAACGCACGAATAATAAACGTTCTTTCTATTATATGATAACACGGTTGAGATGTATATATTAATCAACGTACGTTTATATATCTCATACTACTCGTATCGTTTAAATTCACTTTAACGGTTTTTCTTAATTAATTTCGCGTTATATATATTATTTCGTATTATATTTTGTTGACAATCCGTTGCCAAGGATATTTCGCATTATTATTATATGAGCCAATCTTTCAAAAACAGTTGATTTCCAGTATTTAGCCACACAAATATTTATTAAGTTTACGAATAATTTTTAAAAAAAATATTGTTCATATTACTGCTTTAGCGTTTTTCGTTAAATCCGCCAATTAATAAAATTCACATAATTATCGTTCATATAGAATGTGTGTAAAATAGATTATTTATTTTATTATTGATAAAAAAAAATAAATATTTATACTCATAAAATACAACACTACTCTTTTATAAAAAAAAACACTATATGTTTTACATCTTGGATAGGGCCTCCAAACCCAGTCCCCGTGTTGGTACTCTGAAGCACATTTTTGAATATGCAATCTTTTTAACTGAGTAAGACTACAATTAATAAAAATTCAAAAAGGAAGTCATTGAGTTGTTTAGAATTAAGTTTTGAACAATTTTGAAACTAAGTTACGACGTCTAGCGAAAATATATTTTGTGTAAGAAATCTTTTTGCCTCTTTTTCAATAAGAAATCATTATATTTACTCATAAAACGATTTTGAGCAGAGCTTCGTTATTATTCTTCTTCTTCTTCTTCTTCTTCTGCTGGCATTCATTACTCTTGGAGAGTTTTCGCCGCCATCACAATCTTCCTCCATTCTTTCCTGTTATGAATTATTGTTCTCCACTCTCGTACTCCTATTTTCTTGAGATCTTCTTCCACTGTATCCAGCCATCTCTTTCTAGGCCGTCCGCGTGGCCTCTTCCCTGTAGGTCTCCATTCCAGCACTGCCCTCACCGCCTCTTCCTCATTTCTACGCATTACGTGACCAAGCCATTGTATTCGCTGACCACTTATGAAACTACTGACTGGTGCCAGTTCCAACTCATTTTGTAATTCCCGATTAAATTTTCTTCTCCACCCACCTGTTCTGTTATCATATACAGGACCACAAATTTTTCTCCATATCTTATTTTCAAAAGACCTTAGTCTCCTTTCCGTACTACTATTTGTTGCCCAGGTTTCACATCCATAGGTTAACGTGGGTCTTATTATCGCAGTATATAATCTTGCCTTTGTTTTCTTTGAGAATACTTTCGATTTCAGAAACTTATTTAGTGCAAATGCTGCCCTTTCAGCCTTTGTTATTCTTATTCCAATCTCTCTTGACCAATCATTCTTGACACTCAGCATGGCTCCTAAGTACTGAAATTCGTTAACTTTTTCAAAAAATATGTCTTCATCATCATCGTCCGCATTCTCATCATTCTCTAGTAATTTCATTACCTTCGTTTTCTCCCTATTGATTCTTAGTCCTACTTTACCGGCTGCTTGTTCTAACACTAGTGCTGCTTTTTTGGTGTCATTTAGCGAGCCTCCTAGGATGTTTAAATCGTCCGCAAACCCAAGCACCTGAATTTTTCGCACCCCAATTGTTATTCCTATTGGCTCCTTCTGCATTTCTCTTATTATTTTCTCCAACGCTAAATTAAATAGCATTGGAGACAATGCATCTCCCTGTTTTAGGCCAGTCTTTACTTCAAATGCTTCCGACAATGTATTATCTACTCTTACTTGATATTGTGTATTCTCCATACACATTTTGGTCAGACCTATTAACTTCTTTGGGATCCCAACTTCATTCATTATATTGTACAAACTTTCCCGGTGTATGCTGTCATAAGCTTTCTTAAAGTCAACAAATAGTTGCCAAATATTTTGCCTGTATTCGTACTATTTTCTTTATAGTGATATCCCCTGTAGTTCAATTCCTCTTTTTTTTATTTACGTATTTACATCAAACACACACACATATATATATATATATATACAAGCTACTATAACTGTTACAAGTCAAAATACTCTCAAATATACTTCGTACAAAAATATTGTAATGATAGCCACTCTGTATTAAATTCCGTTGTATTTATTATAAATTGTAAATAACAGAGTGTCCATCATTATTGACATTTTGATAAAAAAATAATTAATATAATATCGACGACGGACATCTCTCGGTCCGTCGCCCGCGTCAAAACCCACACTCCTTTTTGAACCCTCGAGTAATCCAGTAGTCATTTTAAATCATCATAAAGTTAAAATATTATAAATATAAATTAAAGAAATTCAATCAATTATTTTTCTAATTATTTTATTTCAAATACCTATATCGCCTGAAGATGAATAAACATATCGGACGTATCAGGTAAGAAATAATCAGTATATTATCATTAAAAAAACTATATACTGCTACATTAGGATTCCCGAACTCATAGTCCCGAGTTAATCTTCTAAAATTAATAAATATTGTGGTAAATTTAATAGGCGAATTGATATTTAACAATATCACATCGTTCACCGGTTATTCGCATATTTTAACGTTATGGATAAACATTTTCGTGCTACAGTGTATTTGTGTAATACACATAATGTGTATAAATAATCATAAAATCGTTTAATAGTGTAAGTATACTATTATTATAATTTTATCAGATAATCAACATAAAATTAATAATAATAATAATAATAATAAAAAAATACAATTTTAATTTCAAATGTAAATAACACAATTTTTTTTTGTCTTTCTATCAGAAATATAATAAAACAGACTGTGAACAAAAATGTACAATAAACACTAACGATATGTATATATATAATATATAATAACTAGAAAAAATTAATAACGTGTACGGAAAACTCGTAAACATATACTTTGTAAAAATAACAAAATAAATAATATCTTTTTAAACTATAACTATTTGTTTATTGGCTTCCCAATCGTATGTCAGGTTTTGTCCACTTTCGTATAATCCTTTGGTCATGACTATAAAAATAAATATAAACACAAATTATTGAATCGAAACTGTGGACGTAAAAATTAAAATAGGCAATTTCATTTTGATTATACTTTTATACAAATTACGGTTAAATATATACACATAGTGTCTTCGATACGAATTAGATCATTTTCTTTGCGCATTTAATAAGTTGGTACCTATGTGAAATACTCCATTTATTGCCTTTTAAAACAGGACAACCTCCGTGGTATGTGCCACTGTGCACACTGCCATTGTTTAAATATAAATTTTGCCAAACTAAAACTGTTCCTTTGCGACAACGAGCGACGTAGTTTAAATTCGAAAATATCGTCGTATACCCGTCCTCAGGCACATCAGACATCTATAAAAAAAAATTTAAAAAAAAAATAGTCAAATGTCGTTCCGTTTTTGTCACCATGTTTTAATATAAATACACGCTAACGTAAAACAATACAGTTACCAATCTGTTACCGTTCAACTTGATGGCCTATAAATAACGAAAATTTAAATGTTAACACGTTTCTGTGTTGAGTAATTTTAAATTTTAACAACAAAGTCGGAAGAATACGTGTTATGTACATAGTTGAATTATCCGGCTTAGCCCGTGCGCAGTTTTAAGCGAAAATCTAATTATTTATGAAACAACAAAAAATAATGAAAAATCGTAAAATTATTAAAAATAACTCACCAAAAAACCGTAAACATTTTATATCCCCTCCTCAAATAAAAAAAATGAAAACAAATGAATGACGTAGGGACACTCGATGAAACATTCGGAACAAATCTGTGGAAAAAAAATCGCAAACACGTTCAACAGTGTCGTCAGAAACTTTGACATAATATGAAATTTGAATACCGTGTGCATATATATATATACTGAAGTGTATTGGATTATTGAAATATAATATAGTCGGCATCGCAGAAATGAGATCTTATAGCTGCGCGGTTAATAATTAATTATAATAAAAGTTAAAAAAATACATTATTTAACTAACAATAAAAAGCAGGAGATTTTAAAATAATTATTTAAAACTTTAGTCTCCTGTATAATATATACATAAGTTCCTAGATTATAACATTATATTATCACTATTCGCACTATTATCATATCTGCACAGGTCACAGCGGACAAAATTTATGTTCATGTTAAATGTGACGAATACGATGAAAAATAATAATAATTTCGATTTTAATTTCAGTTAATAAATTTGAAACACAATTTAAAAACATTTTTAAATGTTGAAATTTCAAAGGGGAGTGTAAGGGGGGTCCGAATCCAAAATCCCCCCTCTAGGATATGTCCCTCACGTGTATATACCTACCTTTCATTGATCGTTCATTATTTAAGAAATTTTCGATTTTGTATCGGTTTTTATTCATTCGTTTCAACAAATGTAAACCGTTAACACAACAGTTGAGTATTAAATCCATTTTCTCGGATTTCTTATCCGTGTACCAATTTAAAATCTGAATCAAAGTACTATAAAAAAAAATACATATATACATATTGAATACGGAAATTTAAGATAAGTGTTGTCCCGACAACAAAATATACGCGGGTGACATTTGTTTAAAAAAATTTTAAAATATTCCCACGGTGTATGTGTGCGCGTAAGAAGGCTATGTAGAAAATAAACGTGAAAGATCAAAAAGAATCTATTTTTTGTTTTAACGTTGTTTAATATTCGCATATTTTTCTAAATTGCGTATTCGTTTCGTTTCCAATTCCAAATAATCGTTGACTACGCCACTACGGTAAACTGTTCATTTGGTAAGTCATACAAACGCCTCAGCGTGATTTGTGAGGAATGCCAGATTAATCCATTGGCAAACATCCACGATGTAGAAAAGAAAAATACTGAAAATCCCGTCATATTTTTGTTGTGCACGCGCTAAAATAACTTAAGTTACTTTTATTTTATATCGAATATATATATATATATATATATATATATATATAATTAAATAAAATGTATGTGTGTATATATATATATATACATTTTATTAAATTTTTTTTTTTCGAAAATACTGTTTGAGCAAACACGGTTTGTGTACAGTTTTATAGTTTGACAGATTTCATAGTCACAAAATTACCACGCCCATACGTATGTTATTGTAAGACAGATAGATTTATTTGAAATCATACGCATTGTATACTATACATATATAGAACATATGCAAAATATATTGTATTATTTATACTACAAAACGTATATGAAATCAATAATAATAATAATAATAATAATAATAAAATTTAATACTGAATAATTAGTACAATTTCATTACTGATGGATATAATAATTTGTAAAAATAATCTTAACATTTTTACACAATTGTTTAAAAGTTGATAAATAAATAAGAATAAAACGAATCAAAATAATTTATCGTTAAATAATAATTTTTACTATTTTATTGTTATATTAATTACAATACTATAATACATTTGTGATGAATTTTATGCAACATATTATAATATGATATAATAGTTAATTACGAACATTTTCCACAACGCGCAACATTTCTTATGCTATACATAGACGATTCTGTAATTCTCATTAATTTTAGAATTGTACAATTTTTATTGATACGACGGAATAAAAAAAAAAACTATAAAATAGAATATTTTATAAGGAATTCTTAAACAATTCTTTTTTTTCACTAATTTATTTTAAAAAAATAGGTTTGATTGTTTCCAGAATTTCAAATTTAGAATAATACAAACAATAATACTACATTGTCGTTATTTCTTCTATTTAAACGTTTCGTTTTATTACAAAACACAAATTAAAAATATTAGCCTTGTACAGAATGGATACATAAAAAGAAAAAGTGGAATTAACTATTATTGCTTTTAATGTATTTATACGAATTTTAATAATATACACACTAAAAACGTCAGAAACTTTGAAATGTAGAACATATAATAATAATAATAATAATTATAATCTACAGATTAAATGTTTATTATGAAAACCATCAATGCGAAACGTATTCTTGAACAGGTTTTTATAAAGTTAAATTAATCACCCAAATTAAATTTTTCCAACTTTAAAGAAATTTAGGATCAATTTATTATTAAGAAAGTAGTTCGCGCTAGGTTACAAAGGTAACAAAGTCGATTACGGGAGGCTAATCCTCTAACCACCAAAGATTGTCGCAACTATATGCATAGAACTGGAGTAAAACCATTTAAAAGTCTAAATGAAAAAATATTTGTTTTTTTTAACTTTTAAGCCTACTATTTTTATGATTAAGCATATTTCCATCCACACGTTCAAACTTAAAATACGATAGTAATAATAGTTAGATAAATCTATATTATAAATTATCTTTTTCAACTCCGTTCTCAATATTATTCGTCCAATTGTACAGTAATTGTTGTCCTTCTTCACGCAGCCATTTAGTCATAACTAAAAAATATAATTTAATTATTCAATACACGATTTCTATGTCTAGCGAGTAATAATTAAATAAGTTTTAAGAGCACCCCCGTAAAAATATTTTCATTAGAACGGGCGGACGGAACGTGTTATTTTGTTAAAATAATATTGAAATTTTAATTTTGTAATGTTGCACTGAATAAGATAATAAAATACTATTTAAAGGATTATTTTTTAACAATTCATAACAAGAATATGGTATTGTGTTGAACCTCAAGTACAAACTTTTAAACCCGGTTCTTACATATTATTTTGGATATACGCAGAGGAAAAATATCTACTAAAAAAGTATGTTGTCCTAAAAGAAAAAATACAGGTTTTAATGTTATTTAAAATTGATTAGGTACCAAATCAGTTGGAATACATTTTAATGTAATTATTAATATTTATATAAATATAATAGTAAAATAATTTATTATAAACACCAATTCAAGCAGTCTATTCGTATTATAAACTTTATAGTAGTCTGACTTTTCTCTGGATATTTTAGTTACTTATCGCGTATTTATTACACGAGTGTATTTTTATTAAATAATAATTACTAACTCCATTTATTTCCCTTTAATATAGGACACGAGCCATGAAGACTGCTATCGATTATACTTCCATTTGACATGTGCAAATTATGCCAAACCAGTGCTGACCCTTTTTCAACTGGGCATACAATATTTAACATTGGAAATGACGTGTATCCGTCGTTATGGACGTCGGTCAACTAATTACAGAAAAAAAAAATTTTTTTTCTCTGGTTTCTTTTTAATTTATAAAGACGACTTACATAAAATAATACTGTAAGCATTCTATTTCCAAACACTTTATCTACCTAAAATATTATAATAAATATTCAAAATTCATTCGTTATAATAACATAATATCTTTCAGTTTTTTCAAATTTCTCGTGTGTTTTTATATTAAGAATATTATATCTAAATTTTATTACGAACACATGCTTTATTAAATGCGTCATAGTGTGGTTGAAAATGGCCACTTATACCATAATTAACTACTTGAAAAATCTCCGAAGATTTTAGAGAATATCCAGTTAAAGTTCCAATACGAGTGTTTAATGAATTGAATTGTTGATTTTCCAGTCTGTTATTTATCCTACTGGTTTGGCCCAAACGAAAATATTCATTCACTTTTAAATCTGTTGTGTCACCAGTTACTTCTGAATCAAGCATCTGTAAGGAAAAATAAAACATCTTTCAACCAATAATCGATGAAGATGCCTCATTATTAAAAGTCCCTACAATATTATGTTCAATAATTCTATAATAAAAATTTGATAGTGAAATTATTAATTATTTATAAATAATAATAATAATAATTATAATGATAAAAAAATAATAATAACACCAAATGATCATAGTATAGTATCATAAAAGGTTTTGTAATTCAATAAATTGCGAAATTTTGCATACATATATATTATATATATTTGGTTTATTATATTTGTATTTATTTTGTTATAACATTTAAATTAGTTCATTCTATGTATTACAAAAATATTGAATAGTTTTTAATGAAAATGTTTTACAATTATTCTTTTAATATTGAAAATTCAAAAAACTACAATTTTTTTTTCTATTAAATAATTATCTTTTTTTGAGTGACTAAAAATGTTTCACTTGATTTTAATATTTTATGAATAGCAATAAATGCAAACGAATTACTCACGTTGTCTTGAGAAATACTTTTAATTTTTATAATTTCATCGTCATATAAAACATCGTGGTATATTTTTATGAGCGGGTCATGATGAATATCTTCTTCTTTAAAAGGTATCAATATTCTATAATAAGAATTTTTAGTTTGGAACCTGCATTTATAGTCCTTTGTCATTGTTTGATTAGATTTACCACGTTTACACAATTCTTTAAATATTCCGTCGAATTTCATTATGTCCAAAGACTAAATTGTCGAATTGACAAGATCAGTGTCTGATATAATAAAATTAATTCCCCGTAATGATTTTTAATCTTACATCATATACGTTAAATGTATCCAATACTTGATTATTATCGTCTGGATTTAAAATTTCATCTTTCATAAGATATATATGTTGGGCAATCATTTCATTAGTCACTGAGTAATGAAATCCGTTTTCATTTAATATACTCGTGAAATCAAATCCTGCAATAAAAACGTTTCAATTTGTATTCCCGTTTTAACATCTCAATAGTCGCATAGGTATATTTATTTATGTGTAATTAATTACGTGTAACTACTTGTAGTAAACGAAAACGATCGTTTTACTACATTATGCATATAAATATATATGATATATATAAATTGTTTAACAGCGTGTATTTATTATTTCGCGATAATTATTTTATCATAATCACCCGTATACATGGACGATGAAATTATATAAAAAGTTAATTGTTCGATATCTACACATAATGGTCGATCTCCGTTCTTCCATTTATTATGAGCTTGAACTGCCCAATTTAAGGCACCGTACATGTCAAATTCTTCGAAACAACACTTTGATAAGATATAGCATTCACAGGCTGAAATACAATGCGTTGTTATTTGCACATAATCGCCTATAGGACAATCTGTCGATGATACAAGTTAAACTTACCGTTCATAGGATCGCCAATAATACGATCATTATATCTACCCTCAGCCATGTCGGACGCAGGAATCCCATAAAATCGTTGAAGTCTTATAATAGCCATATTCGATAAAGCTATGTGATCCTCACTGAGGTCACTGTTCTCGTCAATTTTTTTTAATGCTTCATACCACAATAGAATTTCAATTTATTGCGATATTATAAAATTAAAAAGGTATTTTGTCTATAATCGTAAGTTACCGTCGATGGAGTGTTTATTGTCTACTAAATGTTCGATTTTTCTTTGTTCCTGGTGTATTCTTATCGTCATCTTCATAGCATTAATGTGATTGTGTGTGTAAGTAGACTTATCGGTTATTCTATGATCACGCCATTCGTGCATTGCAGTTAAATGGCTAAATTGATAATTTATGTTTATTTTATTATGTATATTATTATTATAACCGTAAATAAGGAATTATCATACATTAAATTTGAAAAAAAAAAATTTTTATATACATATAGATGCTTAAGAAAATATAATGAAGTAAATATTATAATGCTGCTATAATTGTTTTGAAATAATAATAATAAAAAAAAAAAAAAAAACATTACTTTTTCAATTCCTCCAAACGTTTTGATTCCAAATCTAAGTACTCGTTGAATAAATTAAAGTGGTAATTTTGTAAATCGTACAATTTTTTTAATGCCACTTGTGATGCATGCCAACTGATTCTACTCTCTACGAATATTAGCAACGAACACATACATGCTAAATTTATTATTATCATAGTTCTGGGCAATTTCGATTCTTAAAATGCTGCTTCTGATTTAATAACGATTTTGAACTGTTCTGTATAATAATGTATAAAATATAGTAAATACAAAGGTCAGATATATTTCAGAACTCTATTGATTTATGAAATCTTCAGGTAAATACATAACACAAGCTTATCGCGTGAAAGTACGAATATTGCGATATTTGATATTAAAAAACAAATATTTTTATTATTATAAAAAAAAAAAAAACACAATGAACAGAAAATTTAACTGAATTTAACAAAATTATATTCGGTTATATTAAGTTATGAGTTATGAATTTTTTATTGGAAAAAAAATGTACTACAGAAGTAATATTATTATTTCGTAGTCACACGATTAATAATAATAAAATTAAATTTTCTTTGCAATGCGTGTCCCCCCCCTAAAATTGTCGCCGCGCTCTATTTTCTGCGTTATATTGTTTGGTATTTTCAATACACGAAGTGAAGAAGAGATCTAGTGGTTTGGACTCGCGCGATTTATTTTGAAAAACTGCGCAGGTAAGGAAGAAAACGGAGAAAGAAAAAAATAATTTTAACACTCATAATAAAATCACGACACCACTATTGATGCTTCACAAGCCTTAAGCGTCTCTAAATATAATGATCCGAAGACGTTTTTGGAATATTTTGTAAGTATGCATAGTTTCGAGGTTTGACTAACGGAATATGGCTGCAAAATTTCAAATAAAACAATATTGTGCGGATTTCTTTTGTTCTTTATACCGATAATTTCATTTTCGTTACGTTGATGGTGCAGGGTTTTTATTATATATTTTACATATAAAATAAATGGATTAGATTTAAATTTTATTTATAACAGTGCCTCATAGTTGTAAATCATATAGTGATATGACATATCAGTGTAATTTTAAGAATAATTTTGAAACGTGTTTAAATTATAAAATCTCGACAATTATTTTTTTTCGAAATTAATTCGAAATTAATTATTAATAATTAATTAATAATTATTTAGATAGGTACAAAAGGCCTGTAAACGTTATATTAAATATATTTTATTGAAATATCGTAAGAAGTCACTTTTTCAATTCTCCTAATCGTTTTCACTGCAAGTCAATAGTAAACACACGGATGGCGTTCCTCTTGTGAAATATTTTATTTTATTTTACTGTATGTAATTGATGTGTTAACCGTGTAATACGAACTGTAGCGAAAAACAAAACGCGTTACGCGATTACTTTTGAGTGATTTCGCCCATAAAATATTAAAATACTGGTTTAATAACTATTTCTAACTACCAATACATATGATAGACGCGATGATAAAATTAGTTATTACTCATGTGTAATGCACGTTGGATATTTATAATTGAAATCATTGTTAAACATTGTCTACCCGCGTGTACCTATAATTAATTACTAATGCCATACGAAATAATAATAATAATAATAACCTATAATTAATTATCATTCATGTTTGTTGTAAACGCCTACGGTTTTATGTACTTACGCCAAGTGCTACATGTTTGCATTTCCGCATAATTTTAACATAAAATTTAATCTAAATATCAGGTTGATTCTAATTTTATGCGATTTGTTTCAATTAATTAATATAGAATAATATTACGATCTCGCGGTAGGTATCATAGACAGTAATTGGGGGGCCAAGCCCCCCAGAACGTAAACAAACCACGCTAAACATCAAAATAAATTGTGTATTTTAATATTTGATATTTATAATTTTTGTTTTATTTTGTTGGGATGCGAGAACGGTCTGGAATATTCATGGACTTTTTAAGTCCATGAATATACTTTAATACTGGTATAGAAATTGGTATAAGTGCACAAAAAAATATTGAAAATACTGTAGTTCATCTACAAAAATGACATTGCTTTCATAGCAATGTTATTCTTTTGACTTGGGAACTTTAATCACAGGCCCTGTGCGACCAATTTTAACATCAAGTACAAATGTAGGTAAACAGAGTTTAAGCTATTTTATGTTACATTTAAATAATATATATTGCAGTCATATCTATGTAAAACAAACGATTAAATGCGTAAACGAATGTAGAGCGGGGATATATGAATCCCTTAAGTTCATTTCATTGAAGCACACGAAATAATATTGATAATAATAAAATTAGCGTATGCGCGCATACGTATGTTCGCTCGATCAACGTCAAACTAAACACCCGCGTATACCGACAGAGCGCGCCCGTCGAACGCGATAAAACGGGAAAAGAAAACGGTCACACAACAAAGAGGGGATGGCCACGTAGAAAAACACGTATAAACAGCGGTCCGCGACCAACGAAATATTCAGTTTTGTGACAGAGGGCAAATGCGAGTAACGTTATTCGTCTCTGACCACGGCAAAAACACCGTATACACACACACACACGGTTTTCTTGCTGCGGTCAGAGGGGAACAACGTTGTTCACGTTTGCCTTCCATGGTTACTGGGTGTGTGAGGTAATGTCTTAGTAGCCACTCAGTTATACTAGTAGGTACCTAGTTAGTATGTTGAAGCGTCTAAAAATGTCTGTTTACGCTAGTGGATAAAACAAAAATGTTTAGCCCACCCCATCCCCACAGTTGTGACCAAATGTCCGCGTGTACGCGGTATACTCCATACATTCCTATATCCTACGTACTATTACAACGTCACATATGATTATAAATGTTTATTTCAACACGTTGGGTTGTTTTCGAATTACGAAATTCGTTTAGGTATTAACATTTTTGTTTTCTCATATCTATGCTCGCTTACATATTATATGCATTAATTAGTTTAAAACAAGGACGTAATATGTATCTAAATTAATGCGCGTCCCGGTCCCGTGTCAGTCCCTTGACTATTACCACTGTTGCCGATATCATATTATTATGTAGAAAGACTCATAACTCATAACTAATACTATATCCAGTGATTAGACGTTGAACTATAAACGTTTCAATATATAAATAATACAAAATCGTAATTAATTTATTACCGTGGGAGACGCAATTGTTTTTAGGGTCACGTGAACCAAAAAATTTTGGGAACCGCTGAGCCGTGCAATAAAATATTTCCGTATTATTTTTGCTTTTTGCCTATTGGAGCTTTCATGATGAACGAAAGTAATTTTATATATTTACAAAAATTTACTGTATATACCCCATTTAAGTGCAGATCACAAATATCTTTTTATTATTATTATTCACACGTAAATATCACGTTCACGTATCTCCAGTAACAAAAACATATGATAAGGATTGATAACACTTGTCATAATTTTTATCACTTATCATATCAATGATAATAAAAGTACAGAATATATTATTCTATGAATTCAATAATATAATTTTCTGTGATAAAAGTATGGTAACATTAAAACTTTACATACGTATAAATAAGTACATATTGTATTTCATGTATTTTTGTGATGTTCGTTTTTTAAATTACCATTATTTAAAATTTTTTTTCACTTTAACTTTGAAAAAAATTTATCTCCAGTATTATTTCGTTAAAATTGTATTATTATTAATGTTAATAAAATTTTACTATTGTTAATCATTTAATTAATTACTATTTTTAATAAAAGTTGTTATTATTGTTTTTTTGGAGTTTTAGAATAAAACAATATACATTGAAATTATCAGAAAACGTAACATTGATTTCAACTGTAGGCGCGTTAAAATGGTATGTAAAATTTTTAATTTTTATTTTAATCATCATTTGTATCAATCAAATTGTGCGTGTGTTCATAACTAGTCTAAAAATAATGATGAAACATTTCATCGGGCTGGTTCTTTTCGTCGTGTTATACCCCCAGGGAACGATACCACTGGTGTCAGTGGTATAGCAGTAAAATCAGCCAATAAGAATGATTCGTATATAAATGCAAACTATATTCCATTCTTTCTCGAGTATACACTCATGTCCGAATTGTAAGTAATAATTTGATAAATTTTTCGAGTGCTTTATATATGTATATATGTGTCTTATGGACTTTCAAGTTTTACCATTAATTTGAATTTCAGTAATATTTTAAGCAAAAAGTTACTACCCGGAGTTTATGTTATACCAGCTGCCAAGACACCATTTAGTAAGCAAAATTATGTTATTATAATTATTATACATTATAAATTGTGAACATTAAATTATAAATTGTAGTTTTTTTTATACATTTGTTTTAGTATGGTTTGGAGTTATTTTTCCAAGGTATGGTATTTATAAAACTGGAGTGTTCCGTTTTCGTATACTTATAGACAGCAGTTGGCCGGATTGTAATAATTGTCCTAAAATAATCATAGATACGCCTCTTTTCCACCCATTGGTCGACCCTGTTACTGGAGAAATGAGTGTTCAGCATTATTTTCCAGAATGGAAAAAAGAAGTTAGTCGTATTTGGCATGTAGTAGATTATGTATTAAAGTCCTTTTATGATATACCTAGGATTAAAACTCCTGCAAATCCAGAAGCTGCGGAATTGTATGTAAAATTTATATTATATTATATGTTTGAAAAAAAAAAATTAATAACAATTTTAATTCTAGATTGAAAACAGATAATGAAAATTTCATGAAAAAGTGTTTAGAATGTGTGGAACAAAGTAAAATTGATATATATAAACAACCAAATCATCCTGAAAATGACGATCCTAATTATTTACATTTCGATCATTATAACGAAGATATTCATGGGCCAATTAGACATTCATGGCTTCAACAAAATGTTAGTATTTTACTAAATGTTATGACTAAAATTTATTAAATCATTTATTCTTATTGTGTTACGATTTTAGACAATTTAAAAATTATAATTAGTAATCTCCAATTTAAACATTTATATATCAAATGTTTTTATATCTATGTAATATGTGCTAAAACAATCAGATAAATTACACAATAAGTCAATGTTTAAAATGTAATTTACCAAACCATTTTTTATACCTTTAAATTTTCTTTTAGGAAAATGACAATAAGAATCAACCCTTGTCTTGGGTACAACCTGGATCGTTAGAACCATTTTCACGGCCAAATAAGTAATGTTAACTTAGACTTTAAATAGGGACACAGAGTATTATTATTATATGTAAGATTAATTATAATTGTTGTATACAAGATAATATTAATATTCAAATTATATATATACTTATTAATTATTAATAATTTTTATGTATTAAAAATAAATAAATAAAATTGTTATTGTATAATTTTTTTTCTTTCAATATTTAATAAACGTTTAAAAAAAAACATATTATTTATGAAATAAAATTTCACTCAATCGTTACTACGATTGTCACGAATTTTTAATTTTTATTAAATAAAAGTAAATTTTAAAATGCTTGATGTTAATTAAGCATAATTAAAACATAAAAAAGATATGTATTTATTAAATATCAACATTAAAACAGGTTATTAAAATTATTAATATTATTGAACAATTTAATACAATTAGGTAAATAATAATTAATTTTTTTGAGTAGTATTCAAATTAAGTTTTTATATATTAATGAGAATATTCAATCCTATTCTAATAAATGGGTTAATCTTATATCAACAAGTTGACATTGAATGCAAAACAGTGACAGATGGTATCCAGTAGAATGGACTTTATAAAATATAGATAAAAGGATACATTTATAGAGACATCTCCTATATTTTCATTTAATATTCACATTATATTATATTTTTAAATCCTCAAAAATAAAAAGTTTTTTGTGATATCTGACCAAAATAGGAACTTTAAAATAATATAAGTAATATAACATAGAAAAATATAGTAATGATATCAATGGTAAATATAAAAAGCAATTTTTTTTTTTAAAGAAAATATATGGCATATTTGAATTTCCAATATTAACCTAAAATTTTTTATAATATATATTTATTATTATATATAAATTATTACCCTGGATATAATAGCTAAAATTTGATAAACATAGAAGTTGTTGATTCAATTTTATCAATGAATCTGAAAAATACCGTATGTGTGTGGGTGATGGTGCTACCACTGTAACAGCCGTAAAACTTTCACTTTAAAATTGTCAAAAAAATAATGTTTTACATAAAAAAAAAATTATCCTATGTAAGATTATCTACAAGAAATAATTAAATGGTAACAGCAGCATATTTATAAGTGATAAGGTATAAAAACATAACAATAAGTCCTCGTTACCCCTCTAAAAATAACATGTAATTTTTTAATTTTAATAATATTGGTGACTTTAAAACTAATTCAACATTTTATGATAATTATATTATTTTATACACTTTATGTGATTTAATGCATTAAAATAAGCTTCTATTACAATTTTATTTTTAAAAGTTGCAAATTTCCCAAATCGTAAATTGAGAAAAATATTAATCTAGGTATTTTATAAATCGTATTAAGCAACGGCCTCATTTACTCGATTCTTGATCATTTTTAGCCCCGAATTGGCTGCTATTGTTGGCAATATAACAAACTACTATTCACTATTTTTGTCAAATTAAAATGTCAATCTTGCGAACAGTATAGAGCAATCCCTATGAGCTAAAAAGGAGAAATTCGTAAGATCGAACCATTTGGCACAAAAATACATTGTTATTGGATTAAACTCGAAATTTAGGTTAAAATATCCGACTGAAAACGAAATGTATAAATTTTAAGTTTGATTTATAAAAAATTTTTGGCTTTTTCTTTTTTCTTATATAAATAGCAATTGGCAAATAATAACAAATAACCAGAAAACCCTGTAACGGTTTCTACGATTGTGTTTATTCGATTTAAAAATAATAAATAAAATTTCTAAACAATAATTTACATTTTCTACCCATATTGACTTTTGAAGTTTTAGTCATATTTTGTTTCTATACCATTTTATTTCCATATTGAAATTCGATTCAAACATCACAATTTAGTATTTTTGTTGATTTACGAATTCGACTAGTGTCCGGGAAAACAGTTTTTCGGATACACCGTTGATTTAGACGTGATTCGTCCGTCAACATATTAGAAAAAGACCAATATTGGTTCACGAATAAAAGAGAAAAAACACCGGCGACGTATGTATGTTAATATAATTAATATTATCGTGTACAATAATAATGCGTATTATTAACTCAGACATAACATGGTATCAAATAAATAGTATACTAGAGAAAATAAATATTAATATAATGTATACCGTATTGTGTGTCCGATGAAAGTATTTCGATATTGAATTTCTTGGGGATAATCATCTAAATTATGGCCCGTTTCATTATTAATGATTAATATTATATTAATGAAGGAGGTTCAATTTTTTTTTTTTTTATTATTATTATTATTATTATTAATTCCGTACCTATATAATATTATGTTGATGGCAAACGTATTTTTTTCCTTTTTTTCGTTAAAATAATAAAAAAGTATCTAATATGATATATATATATATATATATATGTATAAACATAATAAAACGGAAAACGTAAGTTCTTTTTGTATTTTATAACGGTGCCGTTTGAAATTATTTTAGGAACGCCAAAAATTTTAATTTTGCCTAGTAATCTAAATTTTTACTCGACTCGGCCCTGAATACGTACCTATACATAATATTATATAGGACATCTCTGCAGCATCTTCACTCGCATGAGTATTTATACGCCTAACGTAATTATCAACGGATCCGTTTGGCCATCACTGTAGTGTGATCGGACGTCCTGATTTTGTTTAATTGTTGTTCCGTAAAATTTTTTAATCTAGTCGGGACGGTAAAAAAACGAACCGATTTTCATTAAACGTTCCGATTTCATAATTTCAATGCAATCGTATTTTCCGCATTTTATTAACAAAATTAACAATACAAACAGTCCGGTCAATATCAATTAAATTATTTGCTTCGATTGCACTGTAAAAAATGCAGAATATATTCTATAATTTATTCCGTGACGAAATTTACAATCGTGACAAAATTGGAAAAATTATCACTTTTCAATAATTATAATTTCCATATTTATATCAATCGCGATTTTTTTTTTTAAATTTTAATATCATATAAGTACTAATAATAAATGTTATTAGTAGTTCCTATATACTGACCATTATATTATATATTAATTGTAATAATTGTAATGTTTAACATTATTTTTCAAACAAAATATATATTGTTATTCTTACAAGAGTATTGTAATTTTCTTTTAAATTAATTGTTTGATTCTTTAATTTTTAATTCATTTTGTTTTTATCATACAATTTTTCATTTAATTTTAATTTTATAGAAACATATAAGACCGTTCTAATAAAAGTTACATATTTATTTTAAGATCTCCATCGGTTTTTGTATAATTATTATTATTATTATGGTTTTATTTTCGGGTTTTCTTCACCATCCAATATTCCCTCCTCACGACCTCAATACTTGTCCTCAGCCTTCGAGGAATTAACAATATATTTATTTAGCCCTCTCGAATTGTACAAGTAAAAGAACAAAAAAAAAATGTCATATCCAGTTAGTTTGATTAACGCTCCGTGTCCGCAGATGTCTGTGTTCCGCTTTTACAAAAAAAAAAGCAAAACATACATCCGGTTACCGCATTAGCCGTGTACCACCGACGTTACTTTTCAGACGTATACGCGCGTCGTATTGTCGCAATCGGATTTCGTTGAAAAAAAAAAAAAATCAAAGTTTTAAAATATCTCAATAGTATATTTTACCGTTCTGTCAAATTATATATATATATATATATCTGTATTCAAAGTCCGTATAGCAGCGCCGTTCGCAGGAGCTCGTTTAAAATAGAATATAAACATTTTTAGTGCGAAAACCTCCTGTGTGGCTGTATAACGGCATCACGAAATCGGCATTACCTATACAGTCTATAATTAGGTAATAATAACTCGTACTCGAGCCAAATAAAATACGTTGTAAAAAAAAAAAAAATATATATATATATAGTCGTAGAAACGTGTCGTTTTTATTTTTTACGAATTTATTCGCAATCCATTTTTCGTAATTCCATTACCTTATTTAACTTTAAATATCGACATGATGGTCCTCTTGACACGTTTTTAAAACTATTACGTGTATTATACACGTATATTTTATGCGCGGTACGTCACCTATGTGTGTGTGTGTGTGTGTGTGTGTGTGTGATGGTCAAACGGTCCGCAGAAGGAGGGCTGTGGGGCAGAACGGTGCGCGCATCCGCGGGGCTCCGATCTATTTCGAGCGCGTATAGACACACACACACACACACACACACCGCGCCTCGGGCGACAGCTCTGTATTTCTGGCCCGTCCTACAACTTTTATACACTGTGTGTGTGTGTGTGTCCGCTGACAGCTTAAAAATACTGCGCTGCACCGCGCGGTCCAAAATTCGATTTATACAATACACACCGACGAGACTCATAACAAAAGGGCGCCCCGTCCAACCGTAACAGCGATATTCGTATGTAAACATATGCGTATGAAATTATTGTTATTAATTATTTATAACGGGAATTTATGTGGATACGATTTTAGGGAACGCGTCCCCGAGTTCTCGTGACGGGGAAAAACACTGTATAGGCGCGCGCGAAACGCGCCGTGGGCCGTGACGACGAAAATTCCCGGGGAAAACTTTTTGACATCTCGACGACATCGGCTTTTGCGCGCGTACGAGACGTCGTATTTAGAGGTTTTGTTTATTTATTTATTTTTTCTTACACGCCTTATAGGTTAAGAGGCGATGTGCATACACATGACAAGCAATATATGGGAATCGTCGTTGTTATTTTACCGCGAGTTTCCCCCGCGGCTCCATTCTCGACAATAATCACTTATCACAACGTGGTCATTATATTAACGAATGTACATCTCGAATGCACGCGTCCAACGCCGATCCAGAGCGTTTTCAAAAAACGTTTCGAATTTTTTCCGTAAAAAAAAAAAAAAACAATACTTCTAAAGTATAGTCCATCGTCCCAGCGGCGTGTCCGGCTCAAAATATTTTGGATGGGCCCGTTGTGTTCTGTACGTTACTGTGGAACGGGAAGATTCGGTCTGAGGTACGAGGAGCGAATTTTCGTATATCGATCACTGTACTTCCCGTAATATAGTCTAGATTCTAGAACATTTGGTTCTCAAACATATTTCATGCACCGCCCACTTTGACAATCAAAATTCTTTTAGTGCCCCCAACATTTTTAAACTTACCAATTGTTGTTTATCTTTAAACAGTTATTACAATTATTATATTTAAACCAGGGGCGTATTTACTTCATCCCTTAGGGGGGGGGCGAATAGGAAAAAGGGCCCGTCAAATCTGTTGCCAACTTAGAATTATCGAAAAATTATATAAAAATAATAAGTTTTAAATAAAAAAATGTTTTATGACATTTTAGTTTTAGTTCGATTAATTTTAGTTGTCAGTAGATATAGGTACATACACAAGTATCTAGGGGGGGGGGCGATCGCCCCATCGCCCCCCTCCCCTTGTATACGCCCCTGATTTAAACATGCCATATTCTATTTTAGAGTTTAAACTTACATTTTAATAAGAGCATAAAAAAAAAGCATACTCAATCGAATTTCGATGTATTTTTATTAAAGTTTAAACAAATCTTTGAATTGAAATTTATCGAGCTTACTTAATGTGATGGATTAACCTGATGTAGTTTAACCAGTTTTTTTTTATATCAGGCTCGAATTCACTTAAATACAGTCGTAAGTCGCCACGTTCGGTGACAAGCAGCAGATTTCTTTTTTGAGTTATTAGCGTCGTTACAGCACTAAATCCACGTTCGGACAAATACGATGATGGAAACGCTATTTAGATATCTTTGAACGATCGACCATAATCCAGGGTAAAGTTGCGGGGGATTACATAATTTTTCGCTTTTTTTAATCAGCTATCGCCCCCCCCCCAAACTTCTTTGGGCCTTTTCCCGCCCCCCTGAAGGCCACTAACGCCCACAAGGGGGCGTTATCGCCCACTTTGAGAAAGAACGGTCTACCCTGTAAACACGACACTGGTCCATCCTGCACGCGCGGTCTGAATATTATATACATATGTATATATTTTTTACGTAAAAAACATATTCATTTTTATATTAGCTCATCCCTTACTTTTTATTTCGTTTATTTTTTCAAAAAAAAAAAATCACGGTTATCGTATATTTTATGACATTTTTTTTATTTAATAAAAACACTAACAATAGTAATAATGTTTAATAATAAATGTAGGATTTTTTTTTTATTTCATCGTGTAAAACTATCGGAATATTCGTGTACATTATGAAATAAATTATAATATATATGTAAGAAAAAAAATTGTTCAATGACATTTTTACACGATAATATTAAACGCCTCAATAAATATTATGGTCAAAACTATAAATAAATCGATACGAACAGCTGCAAATATTAACAATTGAAATAACTTCAAAACTGAAAAGTAAGAATATATTGTATAACATTAAAACCTGTTCGGCAACAAGAAACGTCGCTATAAATAAGTCTAATTTACGCGCTGATACACACACACACAAAATAAGGTTCATGAATGTTATTTTCTTATTCCGTTATGCTAGTATTATTATTATTATTATTATTACTATTAACATAAATGAGCATTTTAATTTAAATGCCACGCGTCTGTCGTTTAAAATAAACAAATAAATAATAAATAACGCGGTCGTGTCTGACAATTTACTATTAAAATGATAACGGAAATTTGTGCTGTCACAGATTCCGGATTGTAAATAATAATATAGTTTATGAATTAACGCGAATTGCTTTGATAAAGATTTTTGAGCTTTGCTATTACTATGAAAACAATGATTGCATTCGCGATAAAATGCGATTCCGCAGATCGGAGGAGCTTTGGTGTAATATTATTGATTGTTAATCAATAGAATAATGTGGAATTTTCCACGACAAAAATTAAATACACTTTGTCGAAAGACATAAAATGTCAAAAAAAAAAAAAAGTTGTAAACAATAATTATATTATATATATATATAAATAGTTTTAAAATTTCAAAAGTGTGCAATTTAAATTTTTAAACAATTATAATTGCGAAGTACCTATTAATTCTTATTATTTTTTTTTTTTATATATAAGAATTAATCCGAAAAGATCGAAATATCGACGAGTTCACTGCTGCAATATTTTAGAATTTTTTATACGAAAAGCTACACATAATATGTTTGTGGAGGCGGGGCGCATTTTCACTATACACTGTCCTGCTTGCAGTATTTCGTGTTTCAAACAACCCGTACACGATCGTTAACCGCGATACTGACAATAATATTCATAAATCGTATTGAAAACCAGTACAATATCGTATTGAAACAATCGAAATTATTTCGATATAATTTTATTATGAACGAGTGTCGATATAATGTTTTGCCGTTTGTGATGATCGCGTTCACTTCGATAGACATTTTGAACGAAACTGAACAATAGATGGATGAATATTATTGATCGTGTGTGTGCCAAAAAAAAAAAATTTATCGATATATAAATATTGATCGATATTATATTGATCGTATAATATAATTGATTTCAAAAACGGTTTTATATTATTTTTTTATTCTCGTGATATTAATCCTGTTGCGAACTCGTTATAATATGTGTCAACGACAAACGAATAATTTGTGAACACTCGCACACACACGAGTTATTAAAATAATTACAACTATATTTTGAATTCAAGAAAACATGTTGTGTCAACACAAATGGAAAACGGATTCGCAGGGGTTCTGCCGTATGTTCCGCTATAACCACCAGACTGTCGCTGTACGCCGGCGCACGAACGGCCGGACGGGCAAAAAGAGTTAAAACTCGTCGTTATTGATATTACAATATATATTATAATCTTCGGTTTTTAATACTAAGGGTAAATCCTCTCCGACGACCTAACGGAACAACACTAATAATGTTCAGCCGTTCCGGATATATTATTTGATACAGTAACGCACCCAGGATTTTTTCAAGGGGGGGGGTCTAAAAAACTACATTATGAAAAACAAAACTTTTAATAGATAATAAAAATAGATTATATATTATAATAATATAATATAATCAATAAATTGTTAACACCTGGTGTTATCTATATCGTATGCGAAATTTTAACAGAAAAATATGAAAGTTGTATCAGAATTTGGATTTTCATCTATAAATGTAATACTATTGCACTAGTCAAGGGGGGGGGGGGTCCGGACCCGGAGTCCATCCCCTTGGGTGCGCCACTGATTTGATATTGTATCCGCCGCGGGTTAATTGACCTCGGACACAACCAAACAGAGTGACGCGCCGCGACACCGCGCAGTGTAGCCGCCGCCGCCGCCGCGTTTCGACGAATCCCCCCCCCCTCTTATTATTATTATTTATATATATTATATATAAACGCGCCTAACGGCCATGCTTGTGCTGCACCGCGTGGTGGACACCGCACGAAAATAGACGCTGTACACATCGCGCGTATATATATATATATAATATTGTGCACCGCGCGTATACCGCTGTTTGGCCGGCTGCAGAAGGTGCAGAGAGAGAGAAACGAGAACCGCGGCGGCGACGTTCCCGGACGCCCCCACGCGTTCGACCTTGCCGCGGTACCGCACCGAGCGCGACAAGACTGTGCCGCCCCGCTGCAGTGCGCGTTGGGATATTTTCTCGCGCCCAAGGTCGCGGCGGCGGCGGCGGCGGGCCGTCGTAAATTATTATTATTATTATTAAAAAAAACACACACACACACGTAAAAATTCTCTCGTACTTTACAACGCGGTGTCTATTAATATATATAAACAATACGTGGTTTTTATTTGATTTTTTTTCCAGCTATAAAACATATTTTACCACCGGACTTCTCTAATCCAATACGAGCCTGGCGGACACACTACCGCGTTACACCCTCGCACCTATTTTCATCGACAAAATAATACGTATAATCCCACGTAAATGTGACGGAACTCCAAGTTCGTAAACGGTTTCGCTAAGGGTAAAAAGGTGAGATCCAACTGGAAACCAAGATCATTCAAAGCTCCTTAGATCACAACACTTGTAACGCATGACGTCCTTCTGCAATTGCTTAAAACGATCCGTTATGTTATTTGCCATTTAATAGCCGCGACTTGGCAAGTTCTCTCTTTCTCAAATTCCTCTAATTGATCGATCTGAACGTAAAGTTAATCATTCGTTCCATACTACACAGTTATTCGAATACTTGACTGAATGTCGTTCAATAACGTACTACACAGTGTAGTCTGCACTACATTGTACTCGGACTCAACGATTAAAGTTGGCGAGTTGAAAGAAACATACGTACAATAAGTAAAATAGTCTAATTTTTAGTTTTAGGTCATATAATTTACCGACACTGAAAATTCTTAAAACATAAAAATATCACCTATTTATAATATTTCTTTAAAAGGAAAAAAAGTTAAGGAGTACCGTCTTTTTTTTTAACTCCTTAAATGACATATTTTTTTGCATATTTTCCGTTTTCCAAAGCGATTTATACACCACTGCTTTTGGACCGCTCGATACATTATTTCTCCCCGCAGAGCCGATCGACTACCACCTGCAATCCGCGTCTAATACTCATGAACTTTCCGATCGGTTTTGTCACAAATTGTTCTTATCAAATATGATATTTGACGTTATATATTTTAATTTTGAAAAGCCACTCTCACAATTCACTCGAATGACCGAAAGAATTGTACAAATAAAAATTTGTAGCATATATAGAGGACGTTAGTACACAAATAACAATTATAATTCACCAAGAAATTAAAAAAAAGCAAACCATACACAATAATTTCCATTAACTGTATTATGATGACGTTTATAATAATAATTAATAATTTTAATTAACCTACGCGGTGAAATTATTTTTGTTATAAAAGAAAAATAATTATAAAAATACCGACAGAGCCACCGATAAAATAGATGAGAGCCCACGGCCGAAAATCACTTTTACCCCATGAGCCTATCCACATCTACAGCGTACTATGCAATTATATGTAACTACAGTAAAACATTATGTAAAATACATAATATTTGTATAGGTATTAGAATTATACGCGTTTAATAATATTATATTTATCAATCGAACCAAACATTTTGGGTAATTTAAAAAAATTTTAAAAATCATATATAATATTTTATATTAATACATTGTCCATTTTTCAGTACAATTTACTTATAAAGTAATAAAATAATTTCGGGTTTGTATTAAATACACTTTATATATAAATAAATAAATAAATATATATATATATATATTATAATTTATTGATTTAATGTTAAACCGCTTATGGAACTCGTATTTACATTGTTGTTAAAGGAAAAAGCGTATGTCCAATATATTTTGGCAATATTACAAATCTATAATATGTCGTATACATTTTTTTTTTCCGTAGATATTTAGGAAGTATTAAACGTTTAGCAGAAGGCGACTGATAAACGTATTTTTACTAAAAACATTTTCTTAGAAAAATACGTATAGAAATCGACGATTTGTTTATTAAAACAATATTGTTTTCGTCATTCGATTGAAAAACGAATAATTATTGTAAATATTGCTAAATTGTTTTATCTGAATAGTGCGTATTCATTGACGTAATATCAGACATTATATACATATATTATAATGCTCGTCATAAAAGACATAATTATGCGCGCATATGGTCACACATTCACACACGAATGTAGCAATATTTATTTATCGACAATATTCAAATAGTTATGTAATAGACGATTATATTGTGACGTTTTTCTTTTTTTGTTATTTCTTTGGAAAATTGTTGAAAATACAATATTGAAATGACGAATAGACGTAGGAATCGTACGAGTTTGAAGAGTTTTCTTAAAATAAACGCTATGTTTGCATATATATATACACGTATATTACTGTAAATATTATAATTGCGAGTATAATCCATATTAAATAATATATTATTTAATTATACATTATTGCAAAAATCGCTAGGTATAATAATAATAATGGTTAAACGAAGGTTTAACAATTTTATAAGTAAAAAAAAAATATATATTCATATAGTTTATACTCGCAATAATATTATACGTAATAAATACGTATTAGGTAGTTGTACATTTTGCGTGTGAAATTTAAAAAATATATTTCTAATAATGCATGCTTTTAAATATTATTATTGTATCAATGTGAAAGCAGTAAAACAAAAGAAGAAAAAAAGTTAAACGATGTTAGTGAATCGTTTAAAAATTGTCATTGGCAAGCTCTTCTTTAGAAGAGAACCGTGTCTAGGCGAATTTTTAGGAGACCAAAAATAGTAAGTTATCTATATATATATTATATAATATATTGTTTTGAATTTTAACATAACGTATACACATTTAATTGTGTGAAACGTATTTAGTTGGATTTTTAATAGGTTTTAATTTTAGATATCAATATAGTGCCGATTAAATAAATAATTTATCGCGCATATAATAATACTATATATAATGCCTACTATACCAGTAGCCCATACAGCCACATCTAAATATTTATATAATTGTATAAAAATATATTGCCATCAATTATAATCGATAACACAATATAATGATTATGTTACATTAATATTTTCTAATATGTTACTTATATAAAACTATTATTTTTATATCAACGAATATAGAAAATTTTAAATTAACGCCGCAAATGCTTACTGCCCTATATTATTCCATAATATAATAAAATATTTCCTACGAGCAATTTACACGCAGTACACACACACACACACACACACACACACACATATATATATATTTAATCATTTATTTATATTTTTAAATTATTTATACATTGTCCTTACATAATGGTTTTATGTATACACACACACACACACACACTAATCGCATATTAAAAACGTTTATTGCTCTATAGATGATATCCCCGCGAAACTGTTTAACCTAATTTGTTTTATGCGACCGAGTGGAAATACTACGCGCGTCGAGAAGAAGGGAGCAGCAGCAGCAGCAGCAGCAGCAGGTGCGGCGTAGCAGAGACGTTCCGGAGACTTTGGCATTAGTTGTGCACTTCGTCTATGGAGCCGTGGAAAATTATATAAATAGCCGTTGGCCAACGGTGTTCAAAATTAGAAAATCTCATTTTAAAAAAACCTTAGTCGAACCATTTGTTCGCCGCACACACCTGTCATATTAATATATATATATATATATATATATATATATATATATATAAATAAAATAATATATATATATATACGTAATATATGCAAAATTGAAAACCGTAATGACGTGTACAATATAATATAACGTACATTATTATATTTAATGTGTTTTGCAAATTTGTTTTATATACAATCATTAATATATTTCTTTGTGTATTTAACACAAATTAAAATAACCGATTGATGGTTTATATGTATATGTATGATTTTCAATAGTTTTCTACATGAGACTTTTACCTGTAGGCAGGGGCGTATTTACTTCATCCCTTAGGGGGGGGCGAATAGAAAAACGGCCCCTCGAATCTGTTGACAACTTAGAATTATCGAAAAATTATATAAAAATAATAAGTTTTAAATAAAAAAATATTTTATGACATTTTAGTTTTAGTTCGATTAATTCTAGTTGTCAGTAGATATAGGTACATACACAAGTATCTAGGGGGGGGCGATCGCCCCATCGCCCCCCCTTGTATACGCCCCTGCCTGTAGGTCATTTAGGAAAAGACGTAACGATTATTTGAGAAATCAATAAGAAAAAAAAAAAGAAGCTCTCGAAATATGAAACATAATATACTGAAATTAAATAATCAAAATAAATTTCTCGCTCCGCTCAGAATCTAAAATATACTATCGTTGTGTTATCCTAATAGTCTATACAATAATATACCTATATCGTAATAACTATGTAATTAGGTATACGGCGTGAATTACATAATATGTGAATAGACCAGTGCTTCTCAAACTGAGGGAGGGGAGCGTGAAACGTTTATTTTATTTAAACTATTTTCTGTAGGCCTTAACCGTAAATATTTTCGACTCAAAATTAAATGGCCATATATTTTTATTGAATATTTTCGTATAGTTTTACAGTTATTACCAATTCGTTTGTACTTATACGTCTTATTTAAATACTTTTAATACTATTATACATTTTTCTTTTCAAAAAGCATATTAAAAAACATTAATTTACAATACATTTTAATAATTTATCTGTGTAAAATAGTACACGCAATTTTAGTACATAAATTAAGAAAAAATAATTAATGATTTTGATTGAACGGGGGGGTGGGGGTCCTTGACAGTTTTAAGTTAAATTTAAGGAGCCTTATGACAAAAAAGTTTGAGAAACACTGTAATAGATACGAATAGTATAGCAAATCGCAATTATATTGAAAAGCCTGCAGACTGTTTAAAGAACATATATTATAATAATGTGCACATTAGATACCTATTTTAAAATTAGACACATAAGAAAAATAAAAAAGTAATAAATAGATATTATTACAATTCATATTCTTTTGAAAAATTTTTTTTTAAAACAAAAGGCTTTTGTTAATAATTATACAAAAATAAAATATAATCAGAATTTATATATATATATTATTATAATCAATATTGTCGTTATTAAATTACTGGTGTGTAGGTTAAACAGACATTATTATGCGGTTTGTAAGCCTTACAAATAGAAGCCTTACATTACAAGAATATTTTAATTTAAGAATACATATTATAGTGTGCATAAATTTAAAAAAATAGATCATTTATATGGAAATATTTAGAATTTAAACGTTAAAAGTCAACACTTTTTTTTTTGCAAATAAAGTGCTTACATTTATATACGAATTATATAAATACTTATTATGTAATAAGCCTATATCAAATGTAGTCGACAGTCAATGGTGTATTTACGGGGTGGGGGGAATATGGGAGATAGATCCCCCTTGAGTTTTTTTTTTAGTTTTTGATATTCGTATTTACAATAGCCAATAGATATGATTTTACATGGATAATCTAATAGAGAAAATACGTCAATTAGACACTTTATTTTAGACACTATTATTTGTTTGGAAAAATGAGTTTAATCAATTTGTGTGCGTAATAATAACATTAATCGCTATATTTTTAAGAAATGTGGTGATGGGAGAGAGCGAAGAAGCGAAACCCTCTTCAGGTCAATAAAATATTTTTCAATACATATCCCTCCCCCTCCTTGACAAAAATCCTAAATACGCCATTGGTCGATACACAATCGCATAATAAGGTTTTTAAACCGATTTCTGGAACTCGAAGACGATAAACACGTGTAAACAATTCAATCAATACGTTTTATAGCAGTTTAATTTTACGACGACTAGAGAATTCTGAACAAATTTTATCAGAAATTATAAATTTTACGACACTATAACATATACATAATATAATATGTACATAATACGCCCATGTTATTGACGGCACACATTAGCATAACTAGTATAATAATTGTAATTGATCTTCACATTATTAAACGCTATCGAAATTTGTAAAACATATAAGCATGTAGTTTCTAAAATATTAATTTTTTTTTAAGAAAAAATGCGTTAGATCATTACTTGCACCGAATTATAATAGCATGTCGATCAAGAAATATAATAATTGTCGAAAATTCCATTTGTTAGGATTAAAATAATAATATGTAATAGTTTCTTTTTATTAGTGCGATTTTTTTCAAATGTACATTTTCACTTTTCAATTTTATATAATACTAGCTGTCCTGCCCGGCGTTGCCTGTGCCAAAGATTTGTATTTTTTATTACAGCTGAATTACCCGGCTTCGCCCGTGTACAGTTTTGAACGAACTTGCATCATTTATTAAACTTTAAAATTTTAATTTTCTGCTCGCAGTTTTGTTTGGTTCAAGGCAATAAACCTTAAGCGCTCACTCTCCACTTTGACATACATGTCCACCAAAAACTGAAGAAGGAGAAGTCTACATCGAAGTAATAAATTAAAATCGTTGCGACGTACCATCATATGACACGCATAAAAGTCTTTACAGGACACTTTTTTATTTGGTATGGGTTGTTTTGTAACTGGGTTTGTCTGAGGAATATCAAAACTGTACCCCTCTTGTCCTTTCCAAAAAATTATCGGGTACTCGAGAGCGTCATAAAATCTATGAGTGTCCGGAACTCTAGTGAGCCGGTCATCATGCGCCTGAATAACGATATCCCGAGAAGCAGTTTGTTCACTACTAACTACTAAGGCAGCTATTTCATTTGTGGTCGGGGCATTGAATCTTCTTTCATGTTCACCACGTGGTACACGATCTGGGTGTATTACAACCTTGTAATTATCGCTAGTCACTCTATCTTTAGCCATTTTAAATTCATGTACTAAAATGTTGTGATTATGTAGAACTTGTTGTATTTTTGAACCGTGTTTCTATCCAAACCTTGCACGTACTCAGAACGCCTATTAACTTGTGCTTCCTCATCGCCCATGAAATAAACTTGCAAAAATTTTGGTTGCGTATTGGTAGCAGGAAGCAAAGATCCAATTGTGTGGTATACTTGCCCTTGTATTGTAAAAGTCGGACAAAATCCTGGCATAGAAACAATATTATCCGCCCCAAAAGATGTCATGTGGAAGCACGTGTTGTATTTTCTTATGTTTTTTAGGAAACGGCGAGACTCATCTGTTTCATGAGAGAAAAGTTCTTTAAGCGGCTCAACTGGCTCATCTATTGAAGCAAGAGCTACTTTTCCTCCTGAACAACACATGCCCGCAGCTTCTTCTTTCCACTTAAGAGCACCGCAACATCTACATTCTTTGTTCATAGGTTCTATTTTTATAAGATTGTGGCTTCCGTAATCAAGTGTCTCGTCGTACTCAAATGCAGCTTTGTCGAATACCCCCCACGTGTTTCTTCTGAATATTAGACGTCGCTGTTGTGCCCTTTCAGCAACAGCGCGTCTGCGAGATTCAGCTTCTTCAACGGTTTCTGTAGCTCTTTGTGACGCTATGTAAGTTGCCTGCTGAAGAAGCCGAGCGTGGACTGTTCAGGTGTCTCAGCAGCCCGTTGAGATGCCAGATATTCAGCGTGGTGTTGACGTCGAGCTTGGGACTGTTCAGGTGTCTCAGCAGCCCGTTGAGATGCTAGATACTCAGCATGCTGTCGAAGGCGGTTTTGAGACTGTTCTGGTGTCTCATCAGCTCGTTGAGATGCCAGATATTCAGCGTTCTGTTGACGTCGAGCTTGGGACTGTTCTGGTGTCTCGGCAGCCCGTCGAGATGCTAGATACTCAGCGTGCTGTCGACGCCGATCCTGGGACTGCTCTGGTGTCTGAGCAGCTCTGTGAGCTACCTCACGCTCCGCCTGTTCAAGCCTTCGCAGTTCGGCTTGTGGAAACGTCTCGTTAAGTCTAGCTACTTTCATAGATCGAGCTTTATTAGAGCTTTGGGAAAGATTAGACTTACGCTTTCGCGGCATAATTATTTCTTAAGAGGTACTTTTTCTACGATATTTTTATAAAAATAATTGTAATTTGCTGATTGAAAACAAAATCAAGCTTTCGTTGTATTATTATTACCATAGATACCATAGTATCGCGCGTTCGGTTTGTCATCGTCGTAACTATTAAAATATTTGTCCAAATGATGTATTGTGAAGGACAAAATTTATCTCCTTTAAATACCAAAAGCGATAAAAGTATTCATTTTGATAAGGATCCATTTATTACTACCAAATGTGCATTAGAAATAAATTATCAATTTTTATTGTATTTATGGTTCACTATTTTGACAATAATGGCTTACTCATAAAAGATAGATATATATGGTGTCGCAGAATTTTTTGTAGGACTATTTATTCAGACTGCAGAATTTTTTCAGACTTAAATGACATTTATCGTTATATTTTGGACAATTCACACAATATCTTTATAAATTATAGCCTATGTGTTATTCTGATCTATAAGCTACATTACTGTGAAGTTTCATTAAAATCCGTTTAGTAGTTTTTGCGTGAAAGAGGAACAAACATCCATACATCCATCCGTTTCATCCATTCATCGTTATATTTTGGACAATTCACACAATATCTTTATAAATTATAGCCTATGTGTTATTCTGATCTATAAGCTACATTACTGTAAAGTTTCATTAAAATCCGTTTAGTAGTTTTTGCGTGAAAGAGGAACAAACATCCTACATCCATCCAAACAAACTTTCGCCTTTATAATATTAGTAAGGATACGATGCAATAAAATGATTAAGTGATTATAACGCGTTAAAAGCGAGTTATAACGTATTATATTGCGCTCTATCGTATGTATTACCTAAAGCCAGATTACTCCATACTCGTAAATATAAACTTGTCACAGAGGTACATAGTACTTTTCCGAAAAGAAATGTGTAATGAAAATAAAAGGAATGAGCTAAAGAAAAGAAAAAACGGCGCGTAAAATCTATATAGATTGCCCAGCAAAAAATTAGGTATAATTTTGGTTCGATATTGTGTCCGTTCGAAGGGATTTTTTTTTGTTTTCTTTGTCCCGTGGAGTGGGGTTGGTGTAGCGCTGATATATATTTCCACACGTTGGACGAAAAATTGGCAATAAAAATTGTCGGGGGGAAAAAAAAATATTTTTAATCCACAACGGGCCAGCACAGCGACGAGGGCGACTATTTTTGATCACCGCGTTAGTCCCTCGGATCTCGCATTCGTTGCTGCTCAAACATTTCATACTTAAATGTGCCGGACAAGAGTATAGAGTACAATCTGTAATTTCTTTATTTTTTTTTTTGTTTGATTTTTCTTCGACTTTTCGCGCGATACACACACACACACGTATTTACTTTAAACAGTGTTCAAATAACGTACAGTGTGTTTGACGTAATTATTATTACTTTAATTATTTTTCAAGTGGCCGCGTTGGACTGTGAAAAAGTCGTCCGAAATTCGGACGAGAACGAGAACTGCGCAGGACGTGAGTTTTTTTTTCTTTTTCCAATTCAATTTTACATGTCGTTCGTTCGTTTTGACTATATTATCTGTTTTCCATATTAAAAACGCGTTATCACCTATTCTCGCGCGTTTTCAATTCGGCCCCACTTAGTTTTTTTTCTTCCGGCACCCGTTATAATTAAATGATTTACAGTAATAATTCGATCCGAGTAGTAAAATATTCGTTTATATTTCCGTATACGAATAACGCGTAAAATACGTATTTTAATAACGCGTCTGCGGCGCGACTTGTTGTTGTGCAATAGTTTTAAAGTCCGTTATACGCGTATGAGAATTTTTAAATTTTAAACATTATCGTCAATCTTACGAGATAATATCGATAAAAAAAAAAAAAACACTTTCAAAACGTTTAACACAACGCCTTACTCGTATTGTAAAGTGTACCTATACAATATGAAAAAAAAATCTTACACCTCTATCGGCGCCCGCGTTTTACATAATATTTACATATATACAAGCACAATAGATAACGAATTTATTAAATCATTTAAAGACTAACGAAAAAAAAAAAAAACAAATTAACTAGTCTTTATTTTTTCGCCAGTCATTTATCAAATCGTAAAAAGATCAACAAATTCAAATATATATATAAAAAAATGTATGTACGCATTATATAGAATTTACTCTTTTTCAGCTCGTATATAAGTATTATGAAAGGATAAATTTGTTTTATCGTCCGCGTCTTATACGCCCGTATTTTTATTTTTTTTTGTTCTTTGTTTCTACAGTCGTGCGCAAATTGACGAATTATCGTAAAACCCGTCGATATTTATACGAGTAAAAAAAAACAAACAACAAAAACTCACCTACTTATGTATCGCGTGCCGTGAAAAAAAACACTGTAGGGGTCATCGCGAAGAAAATATCAGTTTACATTGTATTTAGACTATAAAAATACTAAAACCTAGAAAACACAAATATACATACATTTTTCTTTTTTTTTGCATAAAATATCCGCTACGGGGCTATATGGCAACTTCCCAATAACATGTGTTCCATATAATAATAATAATAATAAAAAAATTAACGCTTTTTTAGAGACTATACCGCGGACGATAGGTTGTGGTGCCGGCGGTTCGGAGTGTTTATTTTTTACTATACCGTGCGCCAGTGCAAAAAAAAAAGGAATGTATTTACCGTTATTGCCCAATATAACATCAATATTACATTACGCGTTTTTTTTTTTTTTTATATCATTTAAAACAATTTAACTGTTTTTTTTTTTCTTATTCCGCCGATTCCAATTTGTGTTTATAAACACTAATCGCCGCGGCGACGTGCTTTGCTTGCGGCAGAGTATTTCGCCGCACGCGATCATCGGGGGGATTCAAACGGATCGACAACGCCGCGGCCGATTTGTTTTTCCTCGAGTAAAAATAATACTGTACGCGTAAACCCATATTAGGATGGGAAAAAAAAACCAAATTTACGCCGGGAACGGAATAAGTATTTCTGCAGTCCGCGCGCGACTCAGGCGTAGGTATATTGCGAAAACATTACTTTTACACGAGTACCGTGAAAATTAATAAAAACAATAAAACACTGACGAGGTAGTAGAAAAATCCAAGTGTCGATTTTTTGACCTAACCGATGATTTACTTACGATAATAATCTGTAAAATATTAATTCCTTTTACGACACGTAAACGCCGGCGCGGGGAGTGATTGCGATTTATTAATCGACGCGGGGGATGAATTAAAAGTATCCCAAGCGGTTGTGAGCATCACGAGCGAAGAAAACGTGCGTTGCTCTCGCTCCCGCCCCGCGGAAACGGAATGGTACGCGAGCGATAGGATGGGTTTGGCGCGACGCGGTTAGAAAAATCGTAAAATATTTCCAATGTTTTTCGCGCCCAAGTTTTCTGTACCGAATACCCTGGAATTAATTTATTCGCGAAGAAAAGGGTAGTAGTGCCTGCGTTATTTGTCGAAACGGAGCTTTTTACACACACACACTCACACACACGTGTTATACAATTTCGATGAAAACGTATTTACCGTTTTCTTTTGCCACGATAATAAAACGGAGAATCCCCCGGGACGTTTATGAAAACGACACACCTGCACGGTGAATACGGGGAAATGAACGTTTTAATAACGCGACAGAGAGTTTGTCGGCGCGAGATCGAATGCGCATGATGATGACAGCAAAAAAAAAAAAACAACCACCGGTCATAAAATCGTAAAACGTGCCGCCAGCAGCGGTTAGAACACATAGAAATCGTTGTGACTGTTTAGCACGACGGTATCGATAACGCATCGTGTGGTATCGCCGCACTACAATCGATATGTCTCGTCGTTGCCCGTGACGTCATACCGCGAGGCCCGGCCGTGTGCTGCTCGGTGTCGGTGCGTACAAAAACCGGCTTCGCCTGATAACGGGCGGCGGTGCGCACGTTCGTCGTACGTAAAACGTTACGATTGGCCGTCGCGCTGGACCGTAGTCGGTTCGCTCCGTCGCACCAACGTCGTGGTGTAAAGCCATCGGTGGCGGCGACCTTCTTTTTTTTACATTTTTTTTTTTCTCCCGTATTCCGTCCCGTACACCGACCTCCCCCGTCTTCACGTACGCCGCCGCCGCCGCCGACACGGTTATCGGTGTGCGCCCATTTACCGTATACGCGAGACGTCACACCGCGCGCGCACGCACACAGTTCACCGTCCCCGTAAGCCAAACCGTTTTTCGTCATTTCTCGCCCCCGTGTCCCGGGTAACGTTCTTTTCTTTTTTTTTTTTTCGTACCTCGTTCGTACGCGCCGATCGATTATTAATAATTAAACGCCGTCGACATTCGTGTTTTGTACGTAAATTAATATTTTTTTTCTACGGTTTTTGTACAACAAAACGAACGACCGCCGCCTGTCGTCAACCTTCTTCGTCGTACGAAATCACACCGGGCCGTCGTGTACACCCGTAATCGTCTATTATGGCGTAACGTCAACGCGCATATAAGGTTAGTGTCTGTTTTCGTTGTCTTTGTATATGAACAACGTCGCCATCGTTTCGTCCGCAAAGTGTATCGGCGGCCCGACGACACATTCGGTGCTGTTCTCGATTCCGTGACGGAGCGTACAGTCGTCGCTGTGTACGTGCATACAATTATTATTGTCACGCGCCGTCGTTTTTCTTCTTCTTCTTCTTCTTCGCGTGTGAGGAATTCGTATTCACATTGGTACGCCACGGATTCCGTCTACTTTGATCTTCGGATCGATGACGATAACGTTTCACGGAATGTGCGAGTATAACTCGTCGTAGGCGGTACATCTATAGTCATAAATATTCTGCACCGGTCCAAACCAACTACATTGGTAGAAGAGATAAGGCGGCGGATATTGTAGTCTGGGTCAATATACAACGTTTGCCACTGTATCGTCAAACCGAATCTTTGTCGCCGTTTGGCACATTAAATATGTACACGCTACTCGTCGGACTTAAGTTATAAAAAAACTCGTGCGTGCGTGTGTATATATATATATAATCTCGTGACAACTGTTGGGTAAATAATGTGAACTAGATGTGTACGTAGAAATTTTTAGGATAAAAACCGTATATCAGCAAATATGATAATGGAGATTATTTTAATGTACGTTGTGTAAGCAGTTATTGTCTTATCAAGGCTAACAGTTTTTTTTATCTGCGTGTAGTAGTAGTAGTAGTTTTATTATGCAAATTACGTTTTCGTAACAAGGGGTTTACGTTGATTATTTTGAGTGTAATTCGTTTAGAAGTTTTTGCGTTTACAGAATTGTGAACACTGATTCCTGTTGAGATCTACAAGGTAAATAATTCTTAATTCTGTTGTTAGAGGTATCTGTCGAGGTTCAATAAAAATTGTATTATTATCAGTAAATATTGTATTGCGTGTGAAACAAGATCACAGTCGGGGATACCTATTAATTTTGATTGAGAATATTTCCGTTGTCGTAATTTTCCAACAAATTTATATGAAATGTTTTCATTCGAATTCTGATATTTTTTTTTTTAAACTGTTTATGTAACGTCAGTGCATTTATTTTCAGAAGGCCATAAAAAAGGATCGCTGTGAATGTTATATTAAAGGATCGACGTTTTAAAACACCAAGTCGTCCACAATGGAGGACGCCCACGCGAAAACCGTGGATGAAGTACAAAACTTCTTCAACGTAGATCCAGAAAAAGGTCTAACACTTGATCAAGTAAAAAGAAATCAAGCCAAATATGGACCAAATGGTGTGTATAATATGAATTAAAGATACATAAGTTCTCGCTAGTATTATAATATACCCAAATAAGTATCTTCAAGTATTAAGAATGGTATTAATATTTTGTACTTTTGGAGAATTTAGATAGTCATTTTATTATTGAAAATAAAATGTATACAAATTGTTGACATTTGAATTATTTCAAAACAAATACCTGTATTTGTAATATAACTACAAAGTATACAATTAAAACATATTATGATGTATATGTGTTGTAATTCTATGGTGCTTTAGAGAAATTGGTTATACTCGAAAATTTAAACATTCAAACACAATGTATTTTATGAAATGAAATATCTTCTACATATGACATATGTAGATTAGTTTTTCAACTCTTACACATTTTTCTTGAATGCCTACAATTTAATCATTTTTCTTCAATTTGAATTCTTACAAGTAGGATACTTGTAATTATAATACTTATAATTATTAATTTTTTATGAATTATTCCTGTGGTGATGTTTTTTTTGTTTTTAAATTTTTAAGTACGATTGTTTAAATATTATTTATTCAATAAATAGGTATGAAGTATATCTCTAAAACATTATATCTATATAATTAACATAACACTGAATTCTTTTATTAATTTCTATTAGTTTTTCACGTTAAATGTTAAATTATATAAATTTTTATGATAATATTTTAAATTATAATACAACATAAATAATAAATGGGTAATATATAAATAGCATGTAAAAGAGAAAACAATCTTGTGACAAATTACATAAGCAGTTTATTACCTGTAACTGTATTCAAAATCGTACATGTGATTTTTTTTTTTTTTATTTGATTTATATAACATGAAAATAAAAATTAATTTTTACAGTATATTTTTATTAGTGTATGTTAAGTTGTTATCATCAAGATTTGTAGTAAAATGTTTTATTTATGAGTAAAAATGAAATTATTTATTTCAATACATTTGGTTTAAAAAAATATATATTTTTTTATTATCAAAATACTGTGCACAAAATTAGACCTTTATATATATATATATATATTTCATATGCAAAATCACTGATATATTTAATAAAACGTTTATCTAATATAAATAATCATGATACTTCATTAGCAAAAATTGATTAGTGTAAATCTTGACTAATATCTTAATATGACTTATGCAATTTAATTACATTTTTGTCTGCTTTGAATCTAATATATTGATTAAATAAAATTTTATGTTTGTACTTACAAATTAATAAAACATTCATGAATATATTTAAAGTACATCTTCATTCCATAATAAATTTATTTTATTGTTTTATATATTAGTTAAATTTCGATTTTTAAAAAATGGTTTCATTTTCTAAATACACTGAATAAATTAGGTGTTATATCAAATACTAATGTATAATTTATACCTTTCGTGATATTTTTTTTCTTTCTCAAAATATGAACTTATTTAAATGGCTATTTGCATTTAAATAATTTAACATAAAGTAATTTTGTGTAATTATACAACAATTTTCTAGTTTGTATAATATTTTGCATGCAGTTAGGTTATTATTTATTAAGGATGTCATAGTACTCTATTATTTATTAATTATATCCTATCTATTCATCTTTTCAATTATTAAAAATTAATAGTCATACAAATTGGAAATTATAATAATTTATTTTTTTAATTTCTGTTACATGTATTTCTTTAATTACTGATTATTTTAAAATTTCCAAGTTTATTAACTAAATTTAATTATTAATAACTTTTGTAAGATTCATATATAGCTAATCATTAGGATAAAAAATTGTCTATTATAGATTTGCGTACATATGTATAACACATGTTTTCAATGAATAAAATAATAATAAAAAAAAACTTGCCTAATTGCATTGAATTGTTTTTTTAACTAATTGCTTTTTGCACTATATAATATATTGTTTTATTTATTACATTACTACCTATTTCAATTTTTTTTTTTAAATATTCGTATTATTACCTAACCTAATTATTTCATAATTTCATTTATGCCAGTGCTTTGTTAAAAATATGACCTTACATTTTTAAATAGTAAAAATTAATTGATGTGTGAAGTTATTAATACGTTTTTATACTTTCTGTGAGATATTGTGCAAAATATAAATGTGTAATATGTTAATATATACATGGTCATATAAATAAATTTTTATTTTTATACAAAACTTAACAGTGAATAATGTTTGATAATTTGATATAAAATTATAGTTATGAATGCTATGTTATATATATATATATATATATAATAAATCTTCATAGAAAAGAAATATGCATATCATTCTAATTCTGTGTAATATTATAAATTATATAATTTGTATAACTAGAGCTTGATAAAAATTATTGAATTTGGCATATTAATACACATTTAAATATTATGTACATTGTACATATAAAACTTGTAAATTTATAAAACAAATCGGTTGTATAGTAATAATACAATGTTTTTTAATATTTTACAAATTCGATATATTTCTGAATCATATTCATATTTTATTATGTATTTTATAAATTATAGCCATTTGGTATTAATATAAATGTTTTTATCAGTAAAGTTTATTTATATTGTTATTATTATTACTGTCATTACTTTTACAATAAAATTAATTGATGTGTTTTCTTTTTCAGAATTGCCTGCCGAAGAAGGTAAGCATTAAATAAATAAAAAAAATTTTAAAATTATAATCGATATATAAATTTCATAGAATTAATTAAAACTATATGTATAAAACAAATTTCAGTGAAATTTATCAAAAATTATAACAGACCTTCTCAATTGTAAATTATTAAAAAAATAAGTTGTATGCATAACGTAGATCAATCTAATTAATATTTATTGATTTCTTAGTAAATTTCTTTTTCATTTTTATTTTCTGTAATTCATTTATTATTTATACTTTTCATCGTAATACAACTATTGATTAATTTAAAAAAATACCTTATAAAGCTTAGAATTACTACAAGAAAAAGTGGTTTTAATTTAAAAAAAAAAAAAACAATTTATAAACTCTTATCTCACAAAATATATATTTAAAAATAAAAAATTGTTACTTTTTGACAAAATTTCATTGTTAAAATTATAATTGTATTGAAAAATCATTGACATAGGTAGTGCAGGGTGAAATGGGATTGTATTTTGTGATTTCAAATAAATATTCTTATAGATCAGGGTCTTGACTAATTAATTACCATATGGTTGTATGTTTATAGTCTATTAAAATCTAAAATAGTAGGCCTTAAAACTTTTACTATTAGTGAATAAATATTTATAGAAGTATTTATTATAGATTATAGACATAAATCAATATTAAATAAAATACACAGATCTGTTTTACATTTTTACTATAATAACAATAATTTTTATTATATATATAGTGTTTTATTTTTAAATAGGCCGTATCTTGGGAAATATAAATATTTTTTTAAGAAAACTATTTGTACATTCTGTATTTTAATACATATTTTTATTCATCCTGTAATTTTTATAACTATATTAACCTTTGATTTTTAAATGGAAATAATTACACAAATACTTTTATAAAAATGTATATTTGTTGGGTTTTTTATTTTAATCAGTTGAATATTTTCTGTGCAATAGGCATTTAAGTTTAAGACACATTAAAGTGGAGAGGTACCATAGTAAATATTGAAAATTTACCCTATTTGACATTTAAACAGACATTGTTGAGCTGGGCAGTTAAATAACCATTCTAATCATTGTAGTTATAACCAGAAATATATTATAATAATATTCTTTCCATTGAACTATGCAAAAAGTAACTTCCGTTTCCAAATTTTTAGATAATATTTATGTATAAACAGAGTATTTAAGTAAAGAATAGCATTTTTATTTATTTCTTTTAGTTCTATAGGATAGTGTTGATGTTAATGTAGATTGTCATTTAAAAATTAAAAGTTTGTAGTTTTTTAAATTATAAAGGGTTCTATAATTTTGGAAATGGTAAATAAATAATCCTTAAATAATTTAATAATGAATAAAAAAAACATTTGTTTATAATTTTGGAAAATAATCACTGGTTCATGTTTAAAAAAAAAATACTGTATATATGATTGAATCAAATTAGATTTTAATCATAATTTTCAGGTAAATCAATTTGGCAACTTGTCCTTGAACAATTTGATGACCTACTAGTTAAAATTCTATTATTAGCTGCTATTATATCTTTTGTAAGTAACATAATACTTACATTTTTCATTGCCTAATATTTGTTATTTTTACATAGGTACTAGCATTATTTGAAGAACACGAGGGCTTTAATGAAACCCTAACAGCCTTTGTGGAACCATTTGTTATATTACTTATTTTAATAGCTAATGCTGTGGTTGGAGTGTGGCAGGTAATTGTTTAAATTTATATTTTTTTATGTTTAACTATTAAATATATTAAAATTGAAATAGTTCATAAATAAATAAAAAAAACTTCGTTATTATGTTATCTTAATTTGAGTGGTAAATATTATAATACTATAATGTAAAATAAATTTATATTATTATATGGAATGTTAAAGACAATCCTCATAATAAATTAATTATATTGGCTACATTTCAAAATATTAAGAGTAATGAATTCATTAAAAACCATGTAACCTCTTGCAAAATCTGTTTTTAGGTAGGTGTTATATATATATATATATATATATATATAAATTCATTATAATCTGTTCAATTGATTTTTATATTTAGATATTTTAATGTTTAAAATAAACTAGGAGTTTTAAAATCCCTTTTGTTTGCCTTGCATGTAAATTGTTAGAACTTGTGTGTGGCCCTGCCAGTTGGTGATTGATATATACTTTGGCTCCATATAAAAATAATTGGCACCAATATCAATCGCCCACTGAATTTGTTCAAATATACACTTAGTGACGCATTATGTGATTGAAGGTGATATAGGCATACATTTTTAGAACTATATTCCCATATTATAACTGAAAGATTTTTTTTGTGTACTTTGTACTAGTAAAAAATGGATCCTGACTATATTTAAATTTTTACTACACATAGGAAATGTTAATATTCTTTAAGCACATTTATTTTATTTTTTTTTTATTTTTCATTATTGATACCTATGTTTTAAAAATTAATTTTAGGTTTAAAATAATCTGAATGACTAAAAATATTGGCTTTATTTCAAGTTCATTTAGCATATATATATATTTATTTATATATTTGTTGTGTAACAATGTAACAAATATTACACTATAATGCATATACCGAATGTTTAAAAATCTTTATTTTTTTTTTATATTATTATAATTGTAGATACTTTATAAATTTAACAATTTTATTTATTTATAATTAGGAACGTAATGCAGAGTCAGCCATTGAAGCACTTAAAGAATATGAACCAGAAATGGGTAAAGTCGTTCGAGGTGACAAATCTGGTGTACAAAAAATCAGGGCGAAAGAAATTGTACCAGGTGATATTGTAGAAATATCTGTGGGAGATAAAATTCCTGCGGATATTAGGTTGATAAAAATTTATTCAACTACATTGAGAATTGACCAATCTATTTTGACTGGTGAATCTGTCTCTGTGATAAAGCATACAGATGCTATTCCTGACCCAAGGGCTGTAAATCAGGTGGGAGAATATTTAATAATTAAATAAAATTATGTAAAATGTAAGAAATATATATTGTTTTTTTTTCTCCAGGACAAAAAAAATATCCTGTTCAGTGGTACAAATGTTGCTGCTGGTAAAGCTAGGGGTGTTGTAATGGGTACTGGATTAAATACAGCTATTGGTAAAATCCGTACTGAAATGAGCGAGACCGAAGAAATTAAAACCCCTCTACAACAGAAATTAGATGAATTTGGTGAACAACTTAGTAAAGTTATTTCAATAATCTGTGTTGCTGTCTGGGCTATCAATATTGGTATGTGTGTGTATATATTAAGTAAATATTATATTGACTGGTGTTTCCGTTTTTTAGGTCATTTCAATGACCCTGCCCATGGAGGTTCTTGGTTGAAAGGTGCCATCTACTACTTCAAAATTGCTGTCGCCTTAGCTGTAGCTGCTATTCCAGAAGGTTTGCCGGCTGTTATCACCACATGTTTAGCTTTAGGTACACGCCGTATGGCTAAAAAGAATGCAATTGTTAGATCATTACCTTCAGTTGAAACTCTTGGTTGTACTTCCGTGATATGTTCTGACAAAACTGGTACACTTACCACCAATCAAATGTCTGTTAGCAGGTAAAATATTTTTAATAGTCATGTATTTTATAGTGTATAACTTTTTAAGTTAATATTTTATTTATTTAAACAGAATGTTCATTTTTGAAAATATCGAAGGAAATGACAGTTCATTTACTGAATTCGAGATCACAGGATCAACTTATGAACCAATTGGTGAAGTATTCCTTAATGGACAAAAGGTTAAAACTTCTGACTATGAAACATTAAATGAATTGGGAACAATTTGTGTGATGTGTAATGACTCAGCCATTGATTTTAACGAATTCAAACAAGCTTTTGAAAAGGTATATTATAATATATTCTATGATTATTACAATTGATTTTCGTTTATTGTATTTATTGATTTATATTTAGGTTGGTGAAGCCACTGAAACTGCTTTGATAGTATTAGCAGAAAAAATGAATCCAAATAATGTTTCTAAAGTTGGGTTGGATCGTAGAACAGCAGCTATTGTCGTTAAACAAGATTTTGAAACCAAATGGAAGAAAGAATTTACTCTAGAATTCTCTAGAGATCGTAAATCTATGTCTTCTTATTGTGTTCCGACCAAACCCACCAAATTGGGTAACAGTCCTAAATTGTTTGTTAAGGGAGCACCAGAAGGTGTTCTTGAAAGATGTACTCATGCCAGAGTTGGCTCTCAAAAAGTAATTTCTGTATAATTGAGTAGAAATATATTTTAATTTACAATTTTGAACTTGTTTTAGGTTCCTTTGACATCTGCACTCAAAAATCGTATCCTAGAACTAACACGTAAATATGGTACTGGACGCGACACACTCCGTTGTTTAGCTCTTGCTACTGCTGATGCACCAATGAAACCAGAACAAATGGATCTTAATGATTCTAACAAATTCTATACATATGAAGTAAATTTGACATTTGTTGGAGTAGTTGGTATGTTGGACCCTCCTCGTAAGGAAGTGTTTGATTCGATTCAAAGATGTAGAGCTGCTGGTATTAGAGTTATTGTTATTACTGGTGATAACAAGGTTTGCATTTTGTAAAGATACTTAAAAACTTAAATACTCTACTTAATATTTTTAATTATCAGGCGACGGCTGAAGCTATTTGCCGTAGAATTGGTGTGTTTACTGAAGAAGAAGATACAACTGGAAAGTCATACTCTGGACGAGAATTTGATGACCTCTCTTTGTCTGAGCAAAAGTCTGCTGTAGCTAAAGCTCGTCTATTCTCTCGAGTAGAACCCGCTCATAAATCGAAAATTGTTGAATACTTACAAAGCATGAATGAAATCTCTGCTATGGTAAGGAAATACTAAATCTCGTTTTTAACAATATATTTAAACAAATGAACATATGATGTGTTTTTCTTGTAGACTGGTGATGGTGTGAATGATGCTCCAGCATTGAAAAAAGCTGAAATTGGTATTGCTATGGGTTCTGGAACAGCTGTAGCTAAATCAGCTTCCGAAATGGTGTTGGCTGATGACAATTTTTCATCTATTGTGGCTGCTGTTGAAGAAGGAAGAGCTATTTATAACAATATGAAACAATTTATTAGGTACTTGATTTCATCCAATATTGGTGAAGTTGTAAGTATTTTCCTGACTGCCGCTCTTGGGTTACCTGAAGCTTTGATTCCTGTACAATTATTGTGGGTTAATTTGGTCACTGATGGTTTACCTGCTACTGCTCTTGGTTTCAATCCACCGGACCTGGATATCATGAACAAGGTAATTTTATTACTTAAAATATATTTAAATATATGTGTATTTTATACTTAACATTGTTTTTTTTTTTTTTAATGAAGCCTCCACGTAAAAGTGATGAAGGTTTAATTTCTGGTTGGTTATTCTTCCGATACATGGCTATTGGTGGATATGTAGGCGCAGCTACTGTTGGTGCTGCTGCATGGTGGTTTATGTACTGTGAGGATGGACCACAAATATCGTATTATCAATTGGTAAAATATATAATGGTTATATTATATGATATATAAAAGTAAATTAACTCATTTTTATGTTAGACTCACCATTTATCTTGTATAAGCGGAGGAAATGAGTTCAGAGGGCTTGATTGTGCTGTTTTCCATGATCCTCATCCGATGACAATGGCTCTCTCTGTATTAGTTACAATTGAAATGTTGAACGCTATGAACAGGTTTAAATTATATTTTTCAGGTTTATAATGTAATAACTTTTAATATGGTTATGTTTTTATAGTTTATCAGAAAACCAATCGCTGATTAACATGCCACCATGGTCTAACTTGTGGCTAATTGGTTCCATGTTATTGTCCTTCACACTTCATTTTGTTATTCTACACATAGAAATTTTATCGGTTTGTAAAAAAAAAGAAAAATAATATTTGTAAACTTCAATTTATATAAATTTTAAAATTACAGACCGTTTTTCAAGTGACTCCTCTTACATTTGATGAATGGATTACAGTTATGAAGTTCTCTATACCTGTAGTACTTCTAGACGAAACTTTGAAATTTGTTGCCCGCCGGTTCACTGACGGTAAGAGCGTTATCTCAACGGTGTGGGGTATCGTGCTCATGTGGTCCGTGTTTTTCGCAATCATCATTTACGGACCCTTGTAAAGGACACAAGATGGCTACCACCTTTTTGCTTCTTCCCCTAAAAAAAAAAACAAAACAAAAAATTATATTTGAAAACACATTCTGATACTTGTACAAAAAATTCTCTGGCAATTAAACAATTTTTAAATTATTTTTTTCTTTGCTTTTTCGTATTATGACGCGAAATGAAGACTGAAGAATAACTAACCCACCCTCTTTAAAATACAGAAATACAAGTTTCATTGCTCTTAACACGTTTTTACAATAGTTAATTTTTAAGAAAATGTTCTTTAAAAAGACATCTAACTTTTGTAAGCTTTTAGTCTCGTCAGAAAAAAAATTATGTGTTAATATTAAGATGTTCAGCATTTATTGTTGGGTAAGAAATTAGCTCTAAAATAATGTGTTTTGCGTGCCTTCGGTCCTGTGATTTTTATGCATATGGTAAGGTGTGTTTTGAATAACAGAGGAATCTGATACGTTTTGTGATTTTTTCACTGCCAATAAGATGTTTTTTTTTATTATTATTTCACATTGTATTTTTTTTCTTAAATTTTAATTAACATCTGGTGTGTGCTAAATTACATTCAAATGCATAATGTCGTTTGATCTGACATAAATTTACACATAATAATATTTTCTGAAGTTATTTAATTCACAATAAACAACAATACGATATAATGTAGAGTGTGGGCCCAACATATCAGTCTTAATTTTTTACTATTATTATAAATATATATAAAAATTTTTCTTAATGTATTTTACCAGATAAATGAATTTATGCAATGGACTAAATAAAATGTGCGATTTATTACTAAATTAATCAGTTCTGAAAAAAAATATTCTAATAGTTCTTTTAAAGTACAATTACTATTCAGTTGTTTGTATTGTACACTATACGTATATAATTTAATTGAACATAAAAACATTGTTTAATATACTCGAGGTTGAATTGAATTGAAATAATAAATAAATCGCATATTTAATATTTTCGTGTCATTAACTAAAATAGTTATAAAGTTTTTTGTGTTTTCTTAGTCAAAAATATTTAAACGCAATACAATTATTGATTATATATATATATAATATTACATTGGGGGCATTTAAAAGTCATTTGATTACACTTAACTATATTAATTTAAAAAAAACGTATCAATTGATAAAAAATTGCATTTTTTTTTTTAAATATTGTTTTGGCAAGTTAATATTGTTTTATTCTAGTAAATAAATTGTTTTTTTTTTTTTTTTTACTACAAAATATGTTAATATCAAAAAAGAAAGAAAATGGAATGGTATTATTATTTGGGTGTACTTTTTTCTAAAATTATTATTTTTAGCTTATTTATAAATTATTCCTGTTTCAAAATTTTTTGAATATTTTTGGGTGGGTAAGTTTTAAATAATACAGAATAGTTGATGAGTTGTATATTTTGATAATTGTTATTAGGTATATATAACAGTCAAAAAAATAACTGAACATAAAATATTATGTTCTCCGTAATTTATTTAAATTAATAAAATTAAAGGTTATTATAAATAAAAATTATATTCATACAGTACTACTATTTACATGATTTATAATTGGATTTTATTGTAATATTCAATTATTTTTATACATAATAGTTTAATCAGATATTTTCTACCTTTCTAATTATGTCAAACATTCTGTATTATGAAGTAAATTTAAATATACATTTTTTTTATACATTTACCTTTATTATTAAAATATGAATATTCTACTAGTTAGTAAAACATTTGTAAATATTGTTTATTTAAGTATTAAAATTAACTATAAAATATTTATAGTTACTGTTTTGATTTTGAAGTAGTTATTAACTTGGAGAAGATATGTTATTGTGTTGTTAAATAATAATACAAAAAAAAATTTATGATGAAATTTTTTCGTGCGTGTAGTAACGCCAATATACAAATGGTGGATGAACCTAATCTTTATAAAGATCAATAAATAATAATAATATGTGTACGGTGAGTCTTGGAGTGTTACACTAGACATTTATGATCATAAACATTGATGGTTCTTTTTTTACCATTTTGCACCTTTGTCATCAATACAATAATTATTACTGATTTTGTATTGAAGTCTTATTATTGTTTCAATCTTGCAGATATCGCATATTGATTTACAACAAATATTCCACTCTATTTTTTGTTGCACCAACTGCTTTATTTTCAGAACACTTGAAATATACACTCGTATATATTCTACTTATAATAATATACTCTTGTTTTCAAGCTTATGGATTTTTTTTTTTGTTTAATTAATTTTTAAAAAAAGTTATGAGATGATGTGTGTCTGTAAGAATATATATACGTGATAAAATATATAACTTATAGGTACGCAATCGAATGTAGCCCGTTATTATGACATTGATGGTCAAAAGGTAGAACGAGACAATGGCACAGCAATACTGATGTGTAAACCTCACGCGGAATAAAATTATTTGACGTTTAAAAAAAATTTAATTCTTACAACGATTTTCAACTTTTTTTATAAGCCGTTCAATGTTTTTAAATTTTTTTTTTTTGTTTTAAGTTCGTGTGCTTTATTAATTATTAACGAGTGCATAATGCTCATCCATAAATATTCAATATTTAAATCTATAAATGGATTTTATTTTTAATCCAATGTTATTTATTTAACGCGTAAGACGAAATATTTATTTTTTGTTTGTTTTATCTGCACATATTATTTGAGTATGATTAGTCATTATTATTGTTTTTGTTTTCATTTTCTAGTATTTAATTTACTTTCAAATATTTATTGTAGATGTAAATATTGTGCTTATAGCTTGTTTATTGACATTATAATAATTACACTTCACACATTCCATAACATTTTAAACGCGATCATTCCATTTGATTGCATATCTATTAATAATATTTATTTTAAACACTTTGACGTTTCTGAACTGTCTACCGACATCTTTGGACATCATAACATCAAATAAATATAAACACTTGTACACGCAATAAAAGTTACAGCAGATGGATTATGTACGCTATTATTCAACTGTTTCACTCGTATAATTTATTCAGAGTTTAATATATATATATATATATATATATATATATATATAGTTACTTTATTACAAGATTATACATTATTGACAGATCACACATCTAAATTAAGAAACTCGTATTCTTTCATCGCTAAAATAGACATACACAAATGTCATGTGTAACGAAAATAATATGTAGTTATTATGTTTTTTCCCAACGTGTTAAATCATTTTATCTTTTAAACTCTTATACATGATTTTTGAATTGTATTAATAAAAAATTTAGTTTGTTATATAACATGTTTTTAATAACACATTAATGTCAAAATAAAAAAAATGAAATATATTTAAAAACCTTATCTTTTAATACTTTTTTCAAAATGAAAAATAATAGAATTTTTTTTGATACACGATATATAAATTCAGATTTATAAATAAAATTATGTTAATTTGTAATATAAATAATTTGTAATTAAGAATGTATAATGTAGACTCTAGAATTTGGTTAGATAATCTTTTTTCTTCATAAATTACAGTTTTTAACAAAATAAATAGAAATGATAAAGAAAAAAAGAAAAAACATTAAATATCAATTTTGATAAATGACAAAATATCATCAGGCTAAAATACTGTACCCAAAAATAAATAAATAAATATATTCAAATATTTATAATTAATTCAAAAATGTGTATTTCGATGTACCTATGTAAAATTTCATTCGAATTATAATAAATTAAGTTTTCTTTTTTATCAATCGATAATAATCTGTCGTTAATTTTGTATCTGCTGGTCTTTAGTCAAAAAACATTACAATTTTTCAACACCTCGTTTCGATGTGTAAAATAATAATGTTTAATCGTCTAAGCATGTTTACTATTTAGGTATCTAAATAGATTGTTTAACCACATTGGAAATGTTCATAAGAATTTTTTAAAGCCCCTGGCTCGGACATAATATAATGTCCGAATATAATTAGATTTCTTTAACTGTAAATCGCGACTTTTATTTAAAAAAAAAAAAACTATTTGTTAATCGAAGGTAGGACGAACAACAGATAGACAGTATCAGCCATCTGTCGATAATCGTTTACACGTCTTTGACGCGTGCCATAATATTATGCTAATAATAATAATAAATAATTCTTTTACTTTCAACCGATGTAAAGCGTTGTTTTTTCTGTCTATCTGTCACTAATAACGTATCGTTTTGTACTTAAGTAAATAAACAGTGACTGTAGTAACTGTATAATTTGGATTTATAACATTTTTAATAACTGCTGTGTGTGTGTGTGTGACCACCGTCAATCCTCCACCGCTGCTGTCGATGCGATATAAGTGTATACACAGGAACAACAACACAAGTGAAAGAAAAGGTACGTAATAATATTTTTTTGCTTTAACGCTTTTCTGTTTAATAATAATGAATAGGTTCGACTATTTCGAAAACACGGATTTTGGTGGACGTTAAAGACAACGTTTTATATTTCGCCACATATATCTTTCCTAAACATAAGATTTCGAAACGATAACCCGGTGAGGGGGAAGTGAAAACGTTCTAAAATATCTAAAAACTGTTAACACGTTTGGATTTCTCAAATACTCGCGTATTTTTAAACTTTTTTTCTTAACGTATTACGTTAAATATACTTTAAGAAGCGATTCGTTTTGACGATCACCTGTAGATCATTCGCAAAATGTTCTGCATTTACACATTTGATGGGATCCAATTATTTACTCTCCTTTCTCCTGTGGTCACTTCTGAACGTGATTATGATTTTTTATATTTCTATTTAAGTAGGTAAATATTATTAGAGCGTCTTAGAGATTAGTCTTCAGGTGCAAAATTCATTATTCGTGAAGTAAATATTTTAGATATGCATCGCGAATATTAAAGTGTTGTTCATCCTTGGACAATAATATATATGTATGACGCATATTATGTATTATTCAATGGAATTCCTATACGTTTCTTTTTCTTTATTTATATTTAAATTAATTTGGCAGTAAAACGAAATTTCTTGATATCATCGCGAGATTGTTCACCTTGAATTTTCATATATTCACATTACATTTCGTTTATAATATAGATGTTCGTATAGAAAAAAACTTTTACACAATTATTATTATTATATTTTTCGATTATAAACGACCCGTTACGATTTGTTTTAAGTAATAATACATTTATAAATTTTTTTTTAATTGATTTTTATTAACTAAAACCTGTTGTAGTACGTGTAGATGAGTATAATATGAAGCCGGGAAAATAGGAAGTCCGAATATGGAAGTGTAGGACTAGTAACGTGGCCGACTCCGTAATATGTAGTTGGGAGTGTGTAAATCGAATAAATATTTATAGTATAATATAATTCGATGTATGCGATGTCGGAAATAAAACGTAGTGAAATTTATACGTAATAATTAAAAATAATTTTATTACATATAATGATAAGTATTTACAGTATTTCCCAAAAAATTCGAACAGCGTGATGGCTTTAGAGAAGAGAGCCTCTTTTTACGAAAAAAAAATCCTAAAATTAAAATGCTTACTACTTTTTACTGCAGTAATTTCATTTATTATTAAAGCATTTCACACATTATAAAATTATCGTATTGATTATAAGACATGCATTTTATATTTTAATCGTTTTTATCAGTATAAAACGAACCATTATCGAAGATCCGACAAAAAGAAAAAATAACAGTAAATTGTATGTGTGTATGATGATCCTTCAAATGAAATCCTAGAACCGCCGATGTGAATCCGAAACTGTTCTGGTCTCACTTATCAGTTATTATATATACGTGTCGGAAATTAAACAATATCACACTCGGGCTGAATCTGCAGTTTAAGGCCAAAAACCTATATTTATTACGATTTAAAATAAATTACATAATACCGTATAGTTAAAAATGTGTGTAAAAAAACGTAACGAGGTCGCATACATATATAAAATTTTCGAGACTACACTGCGTTTCACGCATATCGCCGTTATATATTTATACTTCGCTATGTTCTTTGCGAATAAACAACTTAAAAAAATATATATATATTTATTTATTTTTTTTGGCAAAGAGATCCGACGAGAATCTGTTGTCTTAAAACGTAATATTGACATAACGTTTTTGTAGGCCAAGAACGAAACGATTACACGTTACGAGTATGAAACGATAAAATATTGTTGCTTGATACGTGTTAATATATTTTATTTATTTAACAAAAATCGTGTAAAACGATTTCGTTCATCGATGGTTGGAGGAAAGGAAAGATGGAAGATTTCAAATAACTCGTACGAAAAACAATGATCGATATGTCGTCTTAAAAAATTTATTACATATTATTTAGAGTCGCTGAAATTTTGATTTTTTTTTTTTTATGCTTTTAAGTTTCTCGTTTTTTTCTTTAATTCACTAATTTTTTGTTATTTTTCGGTTTTTTTTGCGATTAACTCGTGTATTATTTTATATACGCTTTCACTTACAAAAAAAAAAAAAAAAATATTACATAATTATTTATTAGGTACTTAGAGCCCGGAAGTTCATCCATATAATATGAGTACGCTCGCATTATTATTACAATTAATACGTCCGTCCTTCAAAGTATTACATTTATTGAAAAGCAATTTGTAATATTTTCAATATTATTTGAATTTCAATACTTTTCCCTATATATAATACACTGCAGATTGTCTATGAAAACGTCACGTTATTACACTGTTACGATATCTGTTAAAAAACGTTTTCGTTTATTTGCGAGTCGCATTTAATCGTGACCATTGGCGGATTATATTTTGTTCGTTTGTGTTGAGTTCTTTTATCCGTCCTCAAAATCAAGCACGCTCCGAGCGTTTAATGTTAAAAGTGATGAGAATGGACTTAAAAGCCTTTGAGAGTCCGTCTCCCAATACCCGCCTGTGCTCGTGGCCAACAACACAAAATACGCGATAGACAATTTATTGCTTCTCAAAAGTCACCGTTCATTGTAGTAGCAAATCTGTATACAATGTTCTATCGCCGGAGACCGTTCGATAAAACAACAGGAAATGCATACAAAATGTAGTCGTACTTAATATTATGAACTTCCGGGGGTCTTGGCCATTTTGTTATTATATTATATGTGTACGATGTGATCATTGATCTGCAGTAGGGGTCGGATGTTGATGGACTTACAGAAAAAAATTGCAAATATCACCTAAAAATGATCGATGGCACGAATGATTTAAACGTTTTAAAGAATGGCAAAAAAAAAAAAAATGACTATAAATGTAAAAACTTTTTCTTTTTTTTTTAATCAACCTTTTTCTCTAATATTCATTTTAATACACTTATTATTAAATAATAGTTTTTTTTTTTTTTAAATAAAACGATTTATGAGTTCAAAAAAAAATGAATAATATATAATACAATTTTTTAAAAAAAAATTTATGAAGTTAGATGTACATTACCACATATTAATTCGACGAGGGAAAAATGGTTTTTTTTTTTCTAAAAAAAAATTATACCGATTTCGATGATATATTTTGCAAAATATAACAGTAATAAATAATATAAACTCGTATTGTTTTTCTCTCGACTGTCGTGAGAAGTGGGTAAAAATAATAATAATAATAATTACTAAATAATTATCTAAAAATGACGGGGGAAAAATGCCACAAAAAAAAAAAAGAAAAGAAAAAATGCAAACGCATTCTCAACTTCCGATCCCTATTTTAGAAGAAATCAGCGATTGTTATAAACAATTTTTTGAAAAAAATGAAAAGTAAAACGTTTTGTCGACGTGTATGTTTTCCAGTTCCCACGGCAATCGAACAGAAATGGTGAAGCTCCCACGGCGTGTACGCAACAACAAAAACGGCACACGGACCGATCGTAGGCGACGTAAATAGCGCACGCGTTCGGAAAAAAGAAAAGAAACCCCCACAAAAAAAACTCAACGAAAATTCAAATCAAACGACACGTGTTATTGTTATATAAATATAGAACAAAAAAAAAAAATGTAAGAGTAATTTTATGTTAGACTGTTTTGGTTTAGTATAATATAATTATATAAATATAGACGGAGTACAAAATTTTAAAATATGTCTTCAACGTGTTATTTTAGCTTTACGTTTTTAAAAAAAAAAAAAAAAAAATCGTAGCAAGTATATTTTATGTGGTGTGTTTGCGCTTGAAGCGAGAGAAAAAAAAACGTAATCGAAGAAATTTCAATTCGATCCGCGTTTTTCTCCGCGCAGTTTTTTTTTTTTTTACACGCGCGCGCCATCTATCGTCGTGTCAAATCGAAGTTTCATTAAATTCGGCTACCTTACACGTATACCGAGCTTTTTTTTTTTCTTATTATTATTATTATTATCATTTTATGTATACACAAACGCGAAATATATAGTGGCCCGTTCTTTTTTCTTTTCTACGCTTGTATATTATTATTTCTTATAAATCTATAAAAAATTCGATGATGCTGTTACAGCGTTTCGACATTATATATATTATATGTACCCACGGGATATCGCGTTAATTGGGAGAAAAAATTAAAAAAAAAAAAAGACGAACATTATGTATCATATGCTGCTGCTGCTGCTGCTTGTGCTGCGGTCATGTAGAAATCGGGTTTTTTTTCATCATATATATATATATATATTTCATAAAAACTAAAATAATAAATAAAAATCTATTTGTTAAAATATGTAGAAAACTGAAAAAAAAAAAAAACGATATATAGTTGTTTAACTCCGTTGTGTTGTTGTTATTTAGGTAAATAATTTGTTGATTTTATTTTACTTTTTTTTCTTCTCTGTTATGTATAATAAAGTCGACGAATATCGTATTATATTATAACGTTTTGTCTCGAATCGAATAAAAGTCGAAGAAAAATCTTGAATTATTATTGTTATTTTATTTATTCGCTATTTGATATTCCAATAACGCACACCTCGCCACGAAGCGCCTACAGGTATACGAATTATTGCAATAATGGCTATTATACAAAGAAGACGTATGTGTGTAAATAGTGTAGGGAAAATATTACTTTTCGTTAGACAATTTCATACAACAGAAATAATGTTTTCTTTCGCGACATTAGTCTTAAACGATTCACTTCATTTAATAACAAGTTTTCAAAAATAAAAACATTACGTTTTGAAAATAATATGTTTTCGATACAACGTTGGGGACGTAGATAACGATTATGATATTATGTCCTACTACTCCTAAGATTAATTGTCCCCAATTATTTGCTTTTCAATAAATAAATAAATTGTATACCCGTTAATCATTCGTAACTTTTACTATATATTATAATGACAACAGTTGCGGCACAGACATTTTATTGCGATTACATACGAAATATAAAAATGTTTCGTGTAATTAATATAAACATTTGAATACGCCAAGATTTATTGCACTGGAAAAAATACTGAAACGTGCACAGAGATTTACTCAAAAAATAGCAACTAGAAAAAAAAAATTTGTTTTATTTATGAATTATTATAGCACTTGTAGGTCCCGGCGTTAATCACGATAATTTATCCAATACCTAAAAATTGATTCCAATATGAAATATCTAATGAAACAACAATGTGTGTGTGTTGGGGTATTTTTCTTGCCTTCTTAAATATGATACATGAAATTCAGAAACTTAATTTAATGCGTATTTGGACAGACAAAAATAAATGCGCTAAAAACTGTTCAAAATATGCAATATAAAATTTTATGCTTGGAGCCCTTTTGTGATGTATAAAACAAATATTTATAGTTCACTACGCTGTTTTAATTCAATAATAATAATTAACAAATGCGCTATAATAGAAATTAGAATCCAAAACATGTTTTATATGTAATATTGTTATGCGCTGCTTTAATAACTTCTCAGAATACTTTTTTTTCACATCATCTTGTCACTTTAAAAACGATTTGTCGAAAAATCATTTTGACGAAAAGCACATACACAATACGTAGTCATATATTTTTTTTAAAGTATATTGTAGTTTTAGGTAATCACACAATTATTGTATAACCTAACCTGGTATAAAGTTAACAAATAATTTTCCATTGTCTGTGGATAATAATTATTACAAATCACATAAAAATATTCACAGGACAGAGTTTTTTTTTTTTTTTCATAAGCAAATATATATTATACCTTCGCAACGTTTTATATTCAATTCGAACAACTAAAACACAGTTTCAAGCATGACTCAATTACACAACCATGAAACAATTTTAACCCACTTAACTGTATTTGAAAGAGAAAAAATCTGTGTAAGTATGCAAGTAGTTATTTCTAATAAATACGGTTATACAAATCTTCTTTTGTGATGACTGATGACAATACCATATCCAATGAAAAAACCCTAAATAAATATATTGCAATATAATAAAGCAAATACTAAAATATTAATAATAATTGATTGGTATATTACAATTTCAATATAATGTTTTAATATTATAATTCAGAAATAACAGATTATTTTTTGATCACAATATTGTCAATAATGTTATAAATTTATAAAAAATAATTTAAAAATATTATTAAATCAAATAATTAATAAAAATGTATCACAATCCTTCTATGATTTATTCAAAATTAAATGAATAATTTTCAATTTTTGTTATATACAATTAATATTTTCCCAGTACCATAGCTAGCAGAGCCATTCTCACATACATACCATACTCTGCTTGTCTGAAGTAAGCAGCTCTTGGATCGGAATCAAATTCTGGACTGATTTCAAATACTCTCGGCAATGGGTGCATGACTATCATTTTACGTTTGGCCTTATTCATAACTTCCGGTGTAACTACAAACAGACCGCACGCTTGCTTATAGCTATTTTCGTCAGGAAATCGTTCACGTTGAATACGTGTCATGTATAATACGTCAGTTTTGGGCAGTGCTTCCTCTAGGGATGAGAAGTTTTCTTGCGGGACACCACGAGAAGCGACAAATTGGCGTACAGATGCAGGCATACCTAGACTTGATGGACTCACATAACGTAGATTAACTTTGTACAAAGTCAACAATCTAAAAGATGAAAAACGTAAACAATAATAATGATGCATGGAACACAAGTCACAATTACCTGGCAAGTGAATGTACGGTACGACCATTCTTCAAATCACCAACTAATGTAATGGTAAGACCGTTAACAGTACCAATTTCTTCTCTAATTGTAAATATATCTAGTAATGCTTGCGTAGGATGTTCTCCTGTTCCATCTCCAGCATTCACAATGGGCTTGCGACAATGTCTTGCAGCACTCTAAACCAAAAATGTGTTGTACAACATGGCATACGTTTATAAATAATGAATACAAAAAAAAAAAAAAACACTTACCTTAACTGCACCCGGCTCTGGGTGTCGCATAACAACTACGTCTACATAACCACTCATTACTTCCACAGTGTCTAAAAACTATTAGAATTAGTATACAATTATTATTTATTTTCAGTAAATATCAATCACCTTGAAGTGTCTCTCCTTTTTTTACTGAACTACTAGTTTCATCAACATGTACAACTCGACCGCCTAATCTCTGCATAGCAACTGAAAAACTACAACTTGTTCTAGTGCTGACTTCGTAGAATATCAAAGCCATAACCATGCCCTGCAAAATGCAAATGTTTTAATAAAATTCAATAAAGATAAAAAGCCATACACCCACTTTAAGTATGTTGTCCAATGGTCGTCCTTTAATAACATAAACTCTTAGTGTTTGTGCCAAATTAAATATTTCATTTAATTGTTCTTTTGAGAACATATCCACAGACAATATGTGATTATGTGCTAGGCCATGTGTATGTGTGGGTGTCATTAAATTCATAATGTCTTCCGTTGCAACATTCTGACGTTTATTCGCTAAGTTAAGTGTTTCTTTGTTTATAGTCAACATAGAAGAATCCTTAATGTCACCACCAGACAACAAACGAGGTTTCTTAAATTCAGTCTTTACACCTGTCACACTTTCAATTTCTTGAACCACTTTTTCTCTGATTTCAGACAAGACATTATTAAATAAATCTGTAAAATACATCTTTGGTAATGACATGTTTAATTAGAAAGGAATTATTTTAATTACCATGGACATCAGTCTTTATTTTAAGAGGTGCTATCATATTTAAAGAAATCTTCGAACCAGTGTTGGCAAGTATCTTTCCAACCATCGATGGATCACGTAAATCATGTCCAAATCCTGGTTCAGCTAGTACTTTGCCTTCTATACAAACCACTTGACCACGTAAAACAACTCTATGTATAGAACCTTTTATTTGTTTTCCAGCAAATGGCGTCCACTTAGCTTTAGAATAAACTGTTGATGATGGTATTGTCCATTCAGTATCCATATCCACTTCAATATACGTATCTGGCTGGACTGGTAATCCAAGAATTTTCATGGGATTTGTATACATTTTCTCAACAATATCCTATAATTAGACACGCAATTATAAATATTACAATACTATTTTTTTAACCTTCGTCTATCAAGTATTATACAAGTAAAGAAGAAAAAATAATTAAATTTTATTTATAACATTTAAAATTACCAATAAATTGTCAATCGAAAGAGACAATTATAATTTCTTGATGTCATTATACACTTATAGAAGAATATTTTTTTTTAATATAAATCATTTATGGAAAATTAGATTAGTAAATATATATTATTTATATTATATAACATGATGGTCTTCATAATATTATTTAAGTAAAAATAAATTTCTCAAAAATGTCACTAGTTTTTCTGTTGTGATAAAAATATATATATATATTTATTTATTTAAAATTATAACGTTATTAATTTTAGCAGTTAGTGAAAAGCGTAATTGTAATAGAATGAACATACATTGATAGTTAAACGACCTTTGTTTACTGCGTCTAATAACAATGGCAAAACAGTTTCAAGACCAGGAAAACCAGGCGGTGCTGCATCACTAAGTTTCTCGTTCAGTTTATGAGGAGCTGAAAAAAAATTTATATTTGACTTTACTTATGAGTATTAAAGTTATTTTATTTTTGTAAAATGTTTACCATGATCAGTAGCTATGCAATCAATATATGCCATATTATCCCAAAGTGCTTGTTGGTCTTCTTTGGTGCAGAGTACAGGCCGTACTTGTGATTTGTTTGGACCGAGATGTACGAAGTCTTCATCGCACATGAACAAATGATGTGGAGCTACTTCGCACGTAACCATCACACCCTAATATTATTTTAAATTGTTGAAATATATTTTCACATACTACAAATAGACTATGTAAACTATACTTTATCTTTAGCGGCTTTAATAATAGTGATCTCCGATTTACGAGCTACATGGCAAATATGAACTGAACGATTGTAAAGAGAAGCTAACATGATCACAGCTGCACACGATTGATCTTCAGCATGTATACACAGTGGTGCGTATTTTGGCCAATTTTCAAAATGCTAATATCAATAATTAATAATAAATTAATATTTATTTAATACAAGGGATAATTTATTCTATACCTATCATATATATTGTACTAACCGATATCCATGAAGAAAGATTCATTAGCCGCAATGTACTAAATGTTTGGTTAAGATACATTTTAAGACCAGCATATTGACTTGCATTTTGTGCAATATCAATACTATTTGTCATAGACGCCCCAGCGTATAAAACGTAATCGCATCTGGCTCCATTTTTTGCACACTATCAAATTGCAACGATTGATTACTAAACAATGTTGTAATGAATGCTATATCATTTAATACCTTTGCAGCTAATTCATAGGCTTCTTGGTCTACTATAGAAGGATTGGTATTAGGCATAGCACCAATCAATGTAATACCCCCTGCCAATGCTGCGGCTGTACATGATGCAAAGTCTTCTTTGTGTGTAGCACCTGGTTCACGTGTATGAACATGGATATCAATTAAGCCAGGCAATTTCAACAATTTTTGTGAAGAGATACAATCTATATGAGTCTTCATCTGTGGATTACATCCTTTTCGAACTATTGCCTAAATTACATTTAGGCAATTATAATCAAATTAATGAAGCCAATTATCTATGATATCACAGAGAAATCAATGTACCTCAATAAGAAGTTTAGCGCACTTAACATCAGTCACTAATGGAACAGAATGTTCAACAGCTAATCTACGCATACGGTAACCAGGGGTAAGGAATGAAGCAACTCTGCTTGCTCCACTAACCATCATAGGAGCATTAATGACAAAATCAAAATTTTTATTACTCAAATACTCGGCCAGACTGGTTAAGTCACCTCTTGTTGTATTTATACCAATATTATCAAATCTCCAATCACAGGGAGTAACCTAAAATAATTATTATTATAATTCATAAGCAACATTAAAGACAATATTAAAATATAATATTACCGTAACTCCTTTAGTATTATAGTTATAATAATCAGCTGTTCCACTACTTCCAAATAATTTATAACCCATTGCTTGTAATGCTTTAACACTATCAAGTAATTCCTCTTTATGCTAAAATTACACTTTATCATTAAATAAACAACTAAATTTATAATTAATTATTGTTCATTTATCTTACTTTGATTTTTCCAATTGATAGAAATATCTTAGCTCCAGGTTGAGGTAACTGCATTCCAGAACTTATCATTGCTTTTAAGTATGCTTCATAACGATTCTCCCCGAAACAGGCTACTTCACCGGTAGATGCCATTTCCACTCCCAACATGACATCAGCTCCTAAATTATTGAATACATTAAATGACGTTTAACATTAATCACACAAAATAATAAAACAGTTTTACCCGCTATACGTGAAAATGAAAAAACAGCTACTTTAACACCAACTCTTCCATCAACTCCACACAACACATCTATAGGTTCTACTTCTTCTCCAATAATTACTTGAGTAGCCATTGCAACAAAATCATGTCCCAACGTTTTAGAAACAAAAGGGAATGATCGTGACACTCGTACATTACATTCAATTACTTTAAGCTCATTGTTCTTGGCAATAAGTTGCATGTTTAAAGGCCCATTGACATTTAATGATGAAGCAATAGATCGACATATAAATTTTATTTTTTCCAATGTTTCATCATTTATGTCTTGAGGGGGCGTTACTAATGTTGCATCTCCCGAATGTACACCAGCATTTTCAACATGCTCACTAACAGCCATACAAAGTATTTCTCCATCTTTAGCCACAGCATCCACGTCTATTTCTTTGGCATCTTCGAGGAACTTGGAAATCACCACAGGGTGTTCTCTTGACACATCACTCGCAGATTTCAAATATGCTTCTAAATCACCATCATTATGTGCTACATTCATTGCTGCACCACTTAATACATAGGAAGGTCGAACTAAACACGGATATCCTACTTCTCGACAAAATTCAATAGCAGATTTTAAATCTGTAAGTTCTTTCCACCTGAAATGATAAAAACCAACAATAAATAATCAAAACCAAATATTTTGTTACCTAATAGTTTAATACCTTGGCTGAGAAATTTTGATTCTGTCTAACATTCTTGAGAATTTAAATCGATTCTCTGCTCCATCTACATTCTCTGGTGAAGTTCCCAAAATACGAGCATTCTGCCTATGCAAGTCCATGGCAATGTTATTGGACAACTGTCCTCCCATACATAAAATAACACCTTCAGGATTCTCCAGATTGTAAATATCCATCACCACCTTAATAAAATTATTTATTAAATATTTTAACTACAAGACTTGTGTACAGCTTTAATGATAATTTCATTTATATCATCATTAGTACAGATGTATATGCCTATGAAGTATAGTGTAAATAGGTAATATTCAAACTCTGAAACACATGTATTTAATTATTTTAATCTAAATACCTCAAACGAAATTTCTTCAAAATATAAACGATCACATATATCATAATCTGTGCTGACTGTTTCTGGATTACAGTTAACCATAATTGTTTTTTTACCAAGCCTTCTGAGTTCTCTAAGACATCCAACTGCACACCAATCAAATTCAACTGAACTTCCAATACGATACACACCAGAACCTAAAAATAATTGTAAAAATAAATATTCAAGACTACTGAATTAATAATTTAATTATAATTAGTAATTACCAATGACCATAATGTAGTTTGATGGGAAATACAAATCACTGCTAACAGCATTGTAAGTTAAATATAAATAATTTGTTTCTGCTGGATATTCAGCTGAAACTGTATCTATTTGTTTCACAAATGGTGTAATACCCTGTTCTTCACGTCGTTTACGTATAACTAACTCAGTACTTTGGACGAAAGATGCAATTTGTTTATCAGAAAAACCTAGACGTTTAGCTTTTAATAACTCTTCACGAGGGACTGTGGGGTAATTGTATGATTCTAATTTGATTTGATGTTGTATGATATTTTGCATTTTGTATAAAAACCAACGGTCTATTTTTGTTAATTCATAAAGTTTATCTACTGAATAACCACATTTTAAAGCAGCTGCTAAAACAAATATTCGCTTATCGGTTGGCTGTTCCAACTCATCATCATTCACAGCTTTTAATGTTGGATCAAAGCCATTGAAGTTCTCATCTACCATTCTAAAAGCTTTTTGGAAAGCTTCTTCGAAATTTCTTCCAACTGACATCACTTCACCTACACTTTTCATGGAACTACCAATCTTTTAAAGAAAATACAAATTTAAAATTCACATCATCTCAATAATACTTATGATTAAATTAATGATTTACCTTAGTACTAGCACGGACAAATTTACTAAGATCCCAACGAGGCATTTTTACGACACAATAATCTAAACTGGGTTCAAAACACGCAGTAGTACTTGTTGTAACAGAATTTATTATTTTGGGTAAGGGAATACCAAGCGAAAGTTTAGCTGCTACATAAGCCAATGGATATCCAGTCGCTTTACTGGCTAAAGCTGAACTTCGTGAAAGCCGAGCATTTACCTAAATGTAAATAAATTACAATTAAATAACAAAATAGCAAAAAATGTTTAATTAAATAAATTATATACTTCAATAATATAAAATTCATCAGACATTGTACTTAATGCATATTGTATATTACATTCACCAACAACTCCAAGATGACGTACAACTTTAATTGCCGTAGTTCTTAACCTGTTATATTCAGTATTTGACAGGGTTTGACTCGGGGCTACAACAATTGACTCACCTGTGTGAATGCCCAATGGGTCAACATTTTCCATATTACAAACCTAAAATAAAAAAACTAGGCCATCAATTCATATATAAATTATATATACACACGTACACACAATGTACAAAATATAAAACTTACTGTAATACAATTATCATATGCATCACGCACAACTTCATACTCTACTTCCTTCCACCCTTTTAATGATTTGTCTAAAATCATTTGACTACTATGGGTAAAACATTGTTTTGCTAAAGTGAGTAATTCGGATTCATTATTTACAAAACCAGAACCCAATCCACCTAAACTGAAAGCACTTCTCACAAGAAGTGGATATCCTAAATTTTTAACAGCTTCTAATGCCTGAAAAGAATAATAACACATTACGAATTTTTACAGTATATACACGATATTGTAATTACCTCATCATAAGAGGTAACAACAGCACTAGGAGCAACACGTTCACCAATTTCCACAACTCTATCTGAAAATTGTTTGCGGTCTTCTGTAGCTATAATTGTTTCAATTGGTGTTCCTAACACTTTTATATTATATTTTTCTAGTATGCCTGATTTTTTCAACTCTATTCCACAATTGAGTGCAGTTTGTCCACCGAATGTTAGTAATATACCATCTGGTCGTTCAGACTGAATTACTTGCGAAACAAAATCAAGTTCCAAGGGCAAAAAATACACTTTGTTGGCTAATCCTAAGGATGTTTGTACAGTTGCTATATTCGGATTGATTAATATTGTAATAATGTTTTCTTCACGCAAAGCTTTTATTGCTTGAGATCCAGAGTAATCAAATTCACCAGCCTGGCCAATTGATAGTCCACCAGAACCAAGGATTAAAACTTTTTGAACATCTGAAGGATTTTTAGGGACATATGAATTTAAACGAGTTTGAAGCAAGTCCATTAATTGATATTCCTTATTATTCATAGTATTTGTAATAGCTTCCAAAAACACATCAAATAGACACTCTAAATCTTCAGGACCAGGACATCCTTCTGGGTGAAATTGTACACTATTTTACAGATAAATGAATAAATAAAAATATATGTACATATATAGTTATTGTTAATATTAATACTGAAATATAAATATTAATTTATACCTAAAATATGGAAATTCATTATGAATAATTCCTTCATTAGAATTATCATTAACATTTGTAAATAATGGTGTCCAACCAGGTATATTAGGATTTACAGCAAATCCATGGTTTTGTGATGTCATATAACATTTTCCAGTTTGTCCAAAAATACAAGGTTGATTTTGACCTCTGTTTCCAAATCTAAACAATAATTATTTATTTAATTAAGAAGATACAATGCTAATAAATAAACATAAGAGAAAACATATGCTAATAAATAAACAATACTAACTTCATTTTATATGTCGTGCATCCAGCTGCTGTGGCAAGTAATTGGTGACCAAGACAAATTCCAAAGATAGGTTTTATAATAGATTTATTATAAAGTATTTTCTGTATATTTAGAATCGTCTCTTTATTAATTTCAGGATTTCCTGGACCATTGCTGAGAAATAAACCATCATAGTTCATAATATCATCCAAAGGATGATTCCATGGTACAATATCAACTCGAGCACCTCGTTTTAAAAAGCATCTGATTTGGTTGTACTTTGAACCACAATCCAAAAATCTAATTCTAGGAAATCCTTGTTCATTGTATGTTTTAGGCATCTAAAAATGTATAATAAATGTCAATAGCCATATATATATATTATTTAGATTAAAACAATTTCCAAAATTTACTAACTGAAATTGAAACATCTTTGACCAAGTTGGTTGTGTTTGGGTCGATTACATTTTCAAAATTTTTATCTATTTCTTTGTTACAATCAACAATTTTTCCAAGAAGTGTCCCATTATCTCTTATATGTTTAGTCAATGTACGAGTGTCCACACCACAAATAGCTGGAATACCATTTTCAGCCAACCATTCACTTAACAACTTTTTGCTACGCCAATGACTTGGACTATCACATACTTCATCAACAATTAGAGCAGAAACCCAGATGCGATGTGATTCAAACCATCTGAATAAATTGAAAATCAGTTTTGCTCATTTGTTGTAAAACACAATTTACAACAATAAATAGTAAAGTTTCATTGTATGGTGAATATTAATTAATAGTCTAAAAAAGCCTGTATGAATAAATAATTAAATATTTAAGATCTTAAGGTAAATTTAAAAGAAGCGAACAAAATGACTAAGTATGTAAACATTAAATATAAATTGTAAGGCTATTTAATTATATTGCTCCATTTATTATACATATACATAAATCTATGAATTTAAACCACCCTTACTAGAAAATAAAATACTATTTGTGTATTAGATAAAGACTTTGGTAAATAAAAAATAATAATAAAACAAATCAGACCCATCAATGAATGTTATTATGAATTTAAATTATATAAGTATATAAAAAGAAAACAACATTAATTTTAGGGTTCTAGTTAAAAATTAAAAGACTTATTAAGACTTTTTATAAAAAATACAGTCGATCTTTTTCAGAAAAATACTCTTTTAATACTATTTTTAATATTAAAATTTGTAGTCGTGCAAAACACAATCGTGTCGACTATTTGAAGACTATAGCCAGGAAGAAGCAGTTTTAAATATTAATAATATATAACTATTTATCTGTGATTACTTATTTTGTACTGTTTTTGTTTTTTTTATTATTATTATTATTATTTCTCCTACGTTTTATTAATTAAAATAAATATATAATTTAAAAATTAATAACAAAATTATTAAAAATGGTAAAATAAATATTTTATTGCCGTGGCGTTTGCTAAAATTAGGGAACCCAGTTTTCTTTTGTCACGAGCATCATCAACTCTAGTTATGCCACTGAAAACGCATCTATATGCACTGTTTCAAATATTTAAAAAACATATTTTGTTATCGAATAATGTAGTACATTATTTACCTTTTGATTCCATGGGCATCGGTATCATCGCCTGGGATTCCGTAGTTTCCCACCAGCGGGTACGTTAATACCAGCATCTGTTTATAGTACGAAGGATCAGTCAGGGACTCCGGATAACCGACAATACCGGTTTGAAAAACTACACAAAGAATTCAAATTTACTAATAAATAACATTACGTACGTACGCAACAAAACGTAGAAATTATTTTAGAAAAGACTTACCGACCTCTCCATCAACAGGTAATGTTTGGGAACCAAAACTGTACCCGGCGAATTCGGTACCGTCCACTAAAACGAGCACGCACGGTTTACGTTCATTCATTTTATACGATTTAAGCGTACGAAATACTGTGGTGAAGGTGATACGTATAAAACACAAAAATAATTTGTCGGCATTCAAAAAATCAGGTAGGTACGAAAACAATTATCATTCGCCGCGGCAGCTGTTGAACCAATGAGAAACACGTGAGTTACAATAACGGTACTTAGTTCATAACCTTATTAATCGCTAAAAGCCACAGCGACAAAAGATAAGGTCCCCGACCACTTTTACGTCGGTATTCCGCAACAAAGTTCGTAGATTACAATCATAGACATATTAACCGTAGTTAATAGGTGGTAATTATAATTATAACTATAATTAATTATAGTTAATAGGTCTATGGTTATAAATTAAGGGTACCTTGTGTACCCGCATAACTCTTACAATTTGGTTCCGATTTCACTAACACGACCCCCGCCGAAACACCAGTTGGTAATACTTGTTTGACGTTGAGTAGTACGCAATACCGTGGTTACCGGGCAACATAATATTGTATATATCCTGTCCGTGACCGCGAATAGCTGATTGACGGTGGCCATAGATTAAATATACCTATAGATAGCCGACGACGAGTAATTAATTATTTGGCAACAATATACTTATCAACAACAAATGTAACCGACTCGCTGGGAGCGCTAGTAGTTTAAACCATAATTATTGCCATATGGGATTTAAACGATCGTCAGCGTTCCAGTAGTACCATAGATTATACGTCATATTTAATACAATATAATATGCACCGTTACAATTATAAATTGCATCCATTTATATTTAGAAGTTATAGGTGGATTATTGCGTGCACATTTAATATACATATTTGTTATATTATGAACGGGACTCGATTCACAATTTTATCTTTTCGGCTTTTGTTGACGAAATTTACGTCTGCTCGAACGTGTTACCCGAGATGATAATAATTATTAAAAACGTACAAAGAGAATGAAATTATTATCATAGGCGCGCAATTAGGGGGGGAGTGCTAGGAAAACTTTAGCACCCCTCAAAAAATTCATACTTTAATCTTCGATTTGAACGTATAAAGTCTAATAATTTAACCTATTCCATTTATGTTTTTTATTTTAAAATTTTGTTTTTATTTTTAACAAAACATGGGAAGACAAATTAAGAATGGGGGTACCCGTGTAATAAATATATTAATATGAAATAGTTTTGTTTTCAAATATTTTATTTTATAACTATTAGTTTGTCACTGACAGGGACGGATAGCCATGATATGACCAGCCCGGGAAAAATAGAATCTAGCAGCCCATATGATCATATCCAAGGTCCCCCCGACTCACTATTTGAACAAGTCGACAATTTTCTGGTAGTAAATACCTTTTTTTTTTTTTTTTTGCTTATTTTGGAAGTTTGTAAAAGTAAAGGCTGTCTTTTTTTTGGTAATTAATGTTTTTTGGAAACAGTCCTCCACTATTATTTTTTCGGGATCATATCCAAGATCCAATAAAACATATTTTTTATATTTTATTATTTAAATTATTTTTATATGTACGTGTTGTATTTATACAGTTCTAGTAGAACTGTTCTACTTATAATTTCTTTTCCCTCTTAAAAATACGCATACTATTTTATATAATTTATACACGAATAAATATTGACGATTTTAAGGTTTTCAATTTTAAGTAAATTAGTCGTTTTAAAAGGTAAATTTTAGTAATACACTACAAAAAGTAATTTAACGTATCACTACTCGCCAAATCTACACGAAAATAATTCTAATGTATCCTTTATTTTATGATAAAAATTGTATAATAGAATATCAAATTGAAAATAGTTACTAATTCACAAAAATTATTTATCATTATAGTTATATATTAATGATATTGTTAAAAATGCAGTATTATTTTCAAAAAACATAATATGATATGTTAAAATATGTTATGTTTAATTTAGTTAACTATAAATGTATGAAGACACGGTATTATTATGCTGTAGGTATGTAAAAAACTTAAAGCCATAAACAGTAATAATTATTATTGCTGTTTATTAATATTATAATATGTAACAATTATTGTTACATATTAAAATATTTGCAAGATAAACGTAAATTACAATGCGTAAATATATTTGCCTAAACTTCACAATCTTCAATAAAAAATTCAAATAGGTAGGTATTTAATATTTCGTATTGTGACCAGTGGCGTATTTAGGATTTCTTTAAAGGGGGAGATGACCATTGGCGCAACTAAGGGGCTAGGGTGGGGGAGCTTAGACTCTCTGAATACGATTTAGCCACTCTCCAAAAATATTCCTAGTTAGTAGTGGATCATTGAAAGTTGATGACCGTTTTTCTTTTTGCTTATTCGGGTAATTTTGGCATCATCAATCGACAAAATTCCTGAAAGCGAACACTTTTTTTTTGCTCGTTAATTTTTAGCCTCCCCCCCCCCTCTTAAAATTTAGTGCTAGTCGCACCCGTGAATATTATTAATATTGGTATTCAAATTCAAATATAGGTAGGTATAGTAACTATTATCGTAAGAGAATGAATTTGAAAATTTGAATATTATAGAAACTTCTGTGAACTATTACCATCGGCCATCATCTATAAGTGTATTTAATCCATACGGTGGCCGACCACAACGAACCGAGATGTGTCCGATAGTTTCGTCTCGGATGCGTTGCGGTAAAAAAATGAATTCGTGTACGGCGTAAAATTAATGGAAACAACGTACTTGTCAAATTCATTGGAAAATACCGAAAGAATTCTCAAAAACACAGGAGCACGTAAAAAGGACGTAGGAGGAAACGATTTACACTATAGACGTGCTTAAATGTACGCGAGTAATAGGAAGCGAAACATGATATTGACAAAAACTCACTTCCGTAGTTATCACATTTTTATTTTTTTATAGTTAAAAAAAAAAAAACGTAAAATAAATAAATCAATCGCTCATTATTAATATTATAACAACAACTCATCGCAATACTCTCGATGTTTTTGAACGATAACGGTCAATAATCAAAAACCAAATTTCAATTGCAATCATTATTAATAAACAACAGTCCTCCATTGGGGGTAGTAATTTTATTTTAAACGAAACTTACATTAACAAACTACAAAAGGACACGTTTTAAACAGATAAATTAAACAATTTAATTATACAAGTAGGTACACATCGATTTTTATTAAAATTAAAAATTCTTTGTGACTAAAATAGTTTTTTTTTTAAATTTAAAGAAACAAAAACATTTTTAACAAATAAGTATTTACTTAAAAACGCTGATGGAATGGGAGTTTACTCAGCAACATTGATGCTAATGGTTTTGCCTTTAGGATCGTCAAATCGATCCATAGTTTTGATGTCCATTATCATAGTGGTACCCCATGTAATAATAAATAACATAAGGGCAGTGACAAATAAACCAGCCAATATAGGAGGCGTAAAGAAAGAGTCTTGTTCATGGGGATCACTGAATTTTGCACTTTGTGGTGCTGACGTCAACCACGGTTGAACCTAATAATAATAAGAACACAAAAACTAATTAAAATATTAGAATAAATTTCTCTATCATTGTAAACAGTTATATTAAATTAATTTTAGTAAAACACTAACTTAATACTACTACAATAATAAAGTTTAAAAGATAGAAGAAAAACATTAAACATTTTTTGTAAATATTAAAAAAAATGGAATCCTTGCACTTATGTTCATATATTTCACCTCTGAACTTTTTAAAAATATTAAAATAAAGTCACATTTTATGTTAATGGGGAGGTTATTTTTAATATCTGAAACCAACCTGAAAGCTATCGTTGAATCTCAACACAACAGAATTACCAGAGAAGACAACAGGTCCTTCTGAGAAGTAAGACAAACCCTTTTGAGCACCAATTGGATTTTGGGGAAAAAGAAGAATATTTGAGCCCGAGCTATCATACTCGATTGATTTTAAATCCCAAGTGAATGTTGTCTTTTCAAAACGGAAACGTAAAATAACCTTAGTGTCATTAGCTGCAAATGTTTTTGTAATTTTTAACAATGATTCACGTGAGTCATCAATGAATACCTAAAAACAAAAAATCATTATAAATATCATATTTGTTTTTTATAACACTTATACTTCAATTTCATACATCAGGTACAGTTTCTTGAAGTTGAATAAACGGACCATCATCAACCGATAAAAATGGATAGCTAGCTGAATATATAAGCGATTTTCCTTTAGGGTCAATAATTTTCAATTTTGGAGGTTCCTCATCAACCGCCAACAATTGTCTGATTATTAAATGATGTGCACTTAATGTCTTTGATATTTCAATCCGTGGATTTGATTTACCAGAAAATATTAATACTACATTTGTGTACTGTTTGCAAAAATTGTTAAATATTTCTGAGATATAATTATTATGCTCTATTAACATTGATTGTCTATTTTCATCATCCATATTGTCGTTTTTTTCATTGAGCTCTACTAAAGTTATTTTTTTTAAATCACTAACATCTATACTACCATCATAGGTTTTAACAGAGAAATTATTTGATAACATTTCGATAGCTTTTTTAGGTTGATCAACTAATGGAAAAAAGCGTTTGTTTATAGCATTTTCAAATAATTTAAGTAAACTGTGACCATCAGAATCTGTAAGACAAAATAAAAATAAATTATTATCACACAATTGTTTTGCAATTAGTCTATACAATTATATAAAACAAATTATCATTCTAAATATTTTTATAAAATGTTATTTTAAATATTTAATTGTATTACATTTTTATTTATTTTTTTTTATTTTAGGAACTATTGTGTTCCAATTATTAAAACACTCATAATTTCCCAATTGCAATGTCATTTTATGACCATTTGAACATATTCTATGATTGTGAATAATTCCACATCTTTGAAGAATTAAACACTAGAAAGGATGTCAATAATTGCAGCTTTAAACTTATAAAATTTATTGTTTATACTTTATGGCTAGTTACATACATACTCAACTCGGCAAGCAAATGTGATTACTAAAATAACAAAAGTTATTATGAAATTTGAACAAAGTATTATGAAATTCATATTTTCATTTATATTAAATGAGAATACTACACATATCTTACGACAATCTTGGGTATGCCACACCCAAAGATTATTTCATTGTTCATAAGGATTTTTATTTTTCTTAAGTATTAGCAGTAGAATACCAATTGAATGTACATAAGTAGTTAAAAAATAAAAATTTTAACTACGTGTACAATACGAATATCAATATAAACACAATTTGAATATCATAAGACTATACAGATACTTACTTATAGACTATAAAATATTTACCTACATAGTCGTACAGTACATTATAATATTGTTTAAAACAATATATAATAAATTATTAAAAGCAAACGATTACAACACAATGTGTAAACAATTCAAATATAACATTGAGAAAGTACGGTGGACTCTCCAAAAACAAATTTAAAATCGTGTCAATATTACCTTTAGCGGCGAAGTCTTCAAGACTTAATTCATCCTTTAAAACAATTACAACTTTAGTATCCTCGTTCCAGAAGTGTGAAAGTAGTTTTTGAAATTCTGTAGTGCTCATTGCTTTTTGGTATTTGGGTAAAGTAACTAATGGTGTATTGCCACAAGAAATAGCGATTGTTGGTACTCCATCGCCAGCGGTCGATGGAGACACGCACAGCAAACAACCGAGAATTAAACTTACATACGTGGACATCCTTACACGGTAACGATTTTAAACAATGAAAAATACAACGAACATTCTACTCGCAACACATTACTGAGGAGGGCTTACTTGAAAAGTAAAAACGTAAATATTTTCCACGGGAAAAACGTAAAGAATGCAAAACGTCTGGTGTTGTACGTGACTGATAAGAAGAAAAATAAATCAATATTCCGGGAAACGCCCGGAACCCGACAGTGTGATCACATGTGTAAACGGTATTGTTCCCAAGCATTAGTGCGTACAAGTGAAGAGGAGAGGAGATTTTACATTTTCGCATGTCGGTCCGAACTTAAAGGTTATTCAATAACAAACGGAGACCGAACAAAAAAAAAAAAAAAATAAATAATAACAAATTAGTCGAATTTGGGGGCTAACTTGAAATTGTTACGAAAACAGTGTTTCGTTCGTTGTCGCTATAATATTATGATAAAATTATGTTATTACGTACACGATAATAATTAAATGTTACGGAATAATTCGATTTTTCAAACGATTATTTTCGTTATTATTCATAATAAACATTTTTCTTTTCGCCCACGGTGACAGAAATGTAATGCGCTGGCATCGATAATAATCGGGAATTATACCAACGGGGTGGCGCAAATACTGTGTCTACGTTATCTGTGTACACGAGAATTTTATAGTTGCAGCGCTCTACTACTGGTGTTTTAAAATAACAATCTCTTTTTCTTTGATAACGCATCGACGTTTATTAATTTAATTCCATCCGATTTACAAATTTAAAATAAATAATTCATAATCACCGCCGACTGACTACGTACCATCGTACCAAAACATTCAAAGAATTATAAAAATTAAGATAAACGCGTGGTAATTATTTTCGTAATGAAAATACGTAAATGACAAGATATAAAACAACTGATATAAATGTATATATTATCACGGAATAACATAATATACTCTTGTCATTTTATAAAAATAGAGGACGTAAAAAAAAATCGTTTAAATTCCTTACGCATTCCTTCCCTCCCATGCGCACGTCACTTGCCAACCACTTTGTTACCGACGATAAACATCCCCCGATGCCAGTCCGTGAAATGTACTAAAATATATTTTAACCGTGGCCTCACCTGACCAAAGAAATTAAAAAAAAGCGTACTTTGATTATTTGTATTTAAAAAAAATATCATACAAATGCGTTGTTTCGCACTTTTTAATATATTGAGAATTTGGAGTAATCTTGCTGCTATAGGGATTTCATATACTCATATATATATATATATACAGGGCCCCACAAAGGGGGGGGGTTAGTGAGTACTATGGTCCCGGGGAAAAACATAATGTAACTATTATTATACATATTATTAATTCAAATTAGAAAAATAAAATGAGACATAAGTAATGCCACCTATAGTCACCATATCTTTATACAATATTGGTATACAAATAATTTGATTATTGAATATGACGCACAATATAATTGTTATTCGTCGTTCAGATTAGAAGATAATTCTGTTATTGACGACCGAAGTCCAAACAATCCACAATCATATTATTACACCGTAACATTTTAGTTTTTACCACAATCGTCAATCAATAATATTTACGTGACACCAATTTATTATTATTATTATTATTATTATTAAGTGTTGACTGATATAATAACATAAATAGACACACACATAATACTAATATATCGTATAAAGAAAAATGTAAATAATGTAATTAATATAATATATGTTTAAAATTAAGTGATAATACGTATGTATTATTTATATATTTTAATAAAATAAATTAAGGTTTTGCAATAAGTGAAAATGCGTTTTTAAGTGAACCTCCCCATTAATTCGGCGTTTTCGTTAGTCTGACAGTCCTCTGGTCTAATATCTGCCTGATTACTGAGAGTCTACCGTATGTCTATATTTAGTTATTTACAATATACAAAGCAATTTTTAATTTTTAATAATTTACGTTGTATTTCATTATACATAAATACTTTTTTTAAATGTTGATTTTTATATTAAACTACAGTGTACTTGTGTTTTAAAGATATTTTAGGGTAAATAAAATAAGTGATATTTTATAGAGGTATAAAAAAGAAGCTATGTAACCCATATTTTAGGTAACTTTTGTAAAAATAAAAAATTATGTGTTAGAATTTATATCAAAATAATTAGAAATATTAATATACAATAAGGGCCCGGATTTATTTACAGTACCGTAGTTGAAAAATTCATGTGGGGGGCCTGTATATATATATAGTATGAGTTAGTAATATTTTTAAAATAAAACCGATTCTAGTTTAATAGAAATCCAGAGGAAGAATATCTACATGGTTTGTAGCTAAATTCAGGTACAGACTGATGTAGAACATCGTGGAAAGGTTTTAAATTGGAAAATGTGATTATAAACTTAGTTAAGAGATTGTATGAGTTTAGTCTCGCGGAAATTGAAGAAACAGTGAAAGGGAAGAATGTACGGAATTGTGTGAACTCTCACGTGATCCCCGCATTGTTTACATTACGGTTTGTTTCTAAATATTAATATTACCCATTCGTATAAAATCTGATATGATTTTATCAAAATTATTCTGTGAATAAAAATACTTTTACTAAGGAATGTTGATGGACATCACAACTTTGAACAAGGGCCCATAAATAATGACATTAATACACCTATGCTAATATTATTTGTCTGAAATCACATCAGTAACTACAGTGGTAAAGAGATCCACTAAGAAGGAATCCATTAACCATTCGCATTCATTACCACTTTTAATCTGTTTAATACTATTCTATGCAATCGCTTATACCAGTAACATTAAAAAAAAAAATGAACTTATAAATATAGGTTGTAATTAAAAACTCATCAATATTAATACAAGTATAATAATTTTTTATTATTATTATTTTTTTTGTATAAATATAAACTTATAATTAATGGTAGATAGTACCTATTCAATACTGCAAACATTTACTACAGGCTATAATTCATTGAGCAGTTGAATATTGACACAAACATATGAAGTACAAAATACAGATTATATTTTGAAATATTTATACAATTTAATATTAGTTTATGATTACAACACTGTATTAAAATTATATTTTTATTATTGTTAAAAGTCAGCAGATATGAAGAGGGATTAAGACCAGAAGTTGCTATAAGGTTGAACGCTATAGACGTTTTCCGAAGAATACGCCTAGGCGCTGGATCAAGGACAAAATAATAAGGGGGGGGGCGATTTTTAATAAATTTAGACATGGAATCCAGATACCAACTAGACATCAAGTGGTATTTTAGCAAACTAGGGAAAGGGTAATAGCCCCTCTTGGATCAGTCCTTGAATGCGCTTCTATCGTCTGATCACCTCACTTCACCCACTCAAGTATTATCAATTAAAAATGTGGTGGACTGCTACTGGGAGTATCGGCAAAAATTGCTGCAGTTGGGATGTAAAGAAAACTCATTTCTCTGCACTCACATTTTCTTGAGAAACAGAGTATAGTTGACCAGTCTTTTCAGAGAATTTATTTTATAATATTTATAATTAAATAATTTTGAATTAATATACATATTATTATACAATTTTCATAATTTAATGTTGAATAACATAATATTATTTATATAATATTCATATATTGACATATATGAAACAATAAATAAATAAATAATAGGCTTAAAATTGCACTGTTTGAATTTATAAACTATACATTAAATACAATTTATACATACTGTAAAATATCATATTACAATATAATGCATAGTATAAAACATATAATAATTAATACTTATAATTTTTTTTTAAACTTACAGCAACATACAATTTGTATTTAAAACCTATAGTTCTCACAAGTTGAATAATGAATTATGAATTAATGTTTTTTGAAAGGCTTTCAAGAATTTAATTACAAAATGTAACATTAAATATCTGAAAGTATAAATATTCTACTTCTATAATATGGAGACATTTTTATTTCTTGATCATACTTGTGGTTAATTTCCATTTTGTTCCTATGTAAAAAATAAAAAACAAATTTCATAAATTAAATTTTTCAAAATTAAAGAAAACAACTATAAAAAATATATACTTATAAAACAATTTAATAATTTGTCCGAATTTAGTAAAGATAAGAAAAATAAATATTTTAAAAATAAGTTTTAATACTATTAAAGTTCTCGAACTTCTCAATATTTAAAAAAATAATGAAATTTTGTCAGTTAAAATTTTGTTTTTAAAATAAATAAATTACATTAATTTTAAATGCATTAATTATCATTTATTATTACTGATATAATTTATAAAATTAGTAATACAAACAACATAGTCATTATATATTACAAAATGTCTGCGGGGAGGGTTTTTTTTTTATAAAAAATTATTTTTTTCCAGGCTTGATGAAATTTTGACGTTCAAAACAAGAGTAAAATTATTATTTACATCTGATTTCGAAAAATTTGCTCCAGGTTCAACAGACTGATACGAGATTTTATTGTCTGTTGTGTTCCTAGTAATGATGGGAATACATGAATGAATTTGATAATCGAAATAATAGGTACAGACATATTTATCAAAATTAAATTAATTGAATCAATCGAATAAATTATGTGATAAAGATTTATTAAAAAATATAAAATGACAATTGCTATTTGATAAATGAAAATAATTGTATAATTTTCAACATACATAATTATCAAACAATGTGTAAATCCATTTAAAACTAAAAATAAAATAAAATAATATAAATTATAAAGTCCCTGTTGCATAATAAATGAAATAAAAGTATATGTCAAATGTTAAATAATACTGAATACAGTCAATCCATTACAATTTAATTACTATTTAAAAAAGCAATACGATCTAAATGACTAAATTATTATGGTGAAGTCTACTTCGGTGGTCATTTGTCAACCGGCCAGTTTTTGATAATACTCGTTTAGAAGGAATAGAAGTCGCAGGAACAATTAAATATTTCAATTAGAGTTTATAAAGTTCAGAAAATGTATTTTTTATGTTGAATCCAAATTGCAGAGGACATTTGACACAATTTCAATTGGGATTTCCAAGTATTGTCGAAGCATCAGTGAAGCCGAAATCTTAGTAGACAAATTAGTTCTGATTTTCGAGGCTATACTGCCAGTGTTCACATAATACAGTGAGTTTAATTTTTATCGGCGATGTAGTAGATTCTATGTCATATAGATTATCATTCGATTAATTATATAAACTGTTCAAGTAATTTAAGTCGTAATTCATTCGATTATTCCCATCACTAGTTCCTAGGTCAGATTTTAAAAGAATTATGAAAAATTGCTCGGTTCAGCACGAGGGAGTACTTTTGTATATATTTAAATTAAAGTTGCCAATGAAGTGGGTTTTCTAAGACCCTTGAGGTAATTCCTAGAACTCCTGAACTGTTTAACGTGCGATTTTTAAAATTTTGTAAAGTTTTTCTCTGATATGATTTTTATATAATCTTATACAAATATCTGTAAGTTTTTGTAATTGTACTATGGATAAAGTGCATGGTCAAACTCTGAAAGATAATCTACATAGTAACAAATGTTTCTTAAACAGTAAACTTTATACCACCTATACCACACTTTTATAAGCAAATTAATTTGGATTCAAAATTAGTTTCGACTTATAGGGGTTATTAAATTAAGAGGGTTTTGGATAAAAAAAAATATATTAAAATGTATAAATGTATGTGTGCAAAAATGTATGTATGTATACCAAACTTATAAATTTATTTGATGAGGAATTAAAAATTGATAAGTAATGAGTTGTGTTATGACTACGAATTAAGATAGTCTATCTTAATTTGTTGTGTTATGACTACGAATTAAGATAGTCTATCTTAATTCGTGGTTATGATTATAAAGTACAATTTATTAAAGTGCTTTTAGTGTTATCGCATATCTATTGTGGGTTTCCACACCATATCTGATATGTTGCATAATAAAATCAAATTCACAAATGACACTTCTCCTGTATGAGAAAGTATGGAAAAGAAAGTTTTGGATTACTAAGGTTGTCTGACTAACAGGTGATGAATTAGCAAGATCTTACTATACGTAAGTTTTTTTTTTAATTTTTTAAAAAAAATAATGAAATAAATCATACCTATTTTTTTCTTTTAAAGATTTTCTAAGAATCATTAAGGATATTTATGTAGTTTAAGTTTTTCTTTATCAACTGCTACTTAAATTTATTTCGTTTTGGGCCACTGGCTACTTCTGAAGGATCACCTTTAGACTCTAAAAATAAATCAAAGAAGTTAATAGTGTTAGAATAAATAAGATAAATATATAGTAAAATTTATACTGTTTTTAATAGAATATACTCACTACTATACATATGATTGAGTCTTTCAAGTTGAACTTTAACAGGTAAGAGTTTATACTTCATTTTTTGTTCAACAACCCAATTTTCTGATGCTGTAATATCATGATTATTGTTATTTACGGTGGAACATATTTTTTTGTCATGATTTGGTTGATTGAATATCTCATCTTGAATATTTTTATTTTCTTCAAATACCATAGGCATAACTTGATTACATTTTTTCCCATTCGGAATTCCATTTTTACCATTTATAATAAATATATTTTTTTCATTTGTATCACATTCTTTTTTAGCTAATTCAAGTTGCTGTTTAGCAAGGTTATACTCGTTATCTATTAGCTTAATATCTTCTTTAGAAAATCCTTTAAACCATGCAAATTGTTTTACTAAAATAAGCTTTTGTTGTAAAAGTGTAGTTACACTGTCATCATTCTCAAAACCTTTGAATTCATCATTATCATTCTCAACAATGCTTTTTTTTGATTTCAAAGCTTCATATATATCGACCACTAACTTATAATTCTTACATGGAACAGCTTCTGTAGGTGAAAATCCTTTGAAGGTATAAGATGATTTGTTATTATTCAATGCTATGGTATTAACATCCTCTGGGGGCAATACTTGGTTAGAAAAAGTTTCCACAGAATCATTTATTTGAAAGTTGGTATTACAGTTAGATATTTGGTCATTTGGTTTACATATTACAGTTGTTGACATAGTATCAGTTATAGGTACATTAATTTCGCAAGGAGTAACATTTGATTTTGATAGTTTAGTTTTTTTAATATTACATTTGTTATCTGTGTGTTTTTTTCGTTTGTTCTTTTCACTGACTAATTCAGTATGATTTGTTAATAATTGTAATTCTGAACTTTCTATGGCTTCATTAGAACTGCACTCACTAGTAATTTGTGTAAAGCTCAAATTTAAATTTACTTCAGAATTTAATGTTTCTATTTCTTTTTTATCTGATACTAACTCAATTAGATTTTTGTCTTTAAGTATTACTTCAGTATTTTCTGATAATCTAATGCATTTTTCTACATTTTTTTCATAAACATTTTCAACATCAAAAGAATTTGATATATCGTTTCCACGAACACTTTCTACATCAATAGTATTTGATACATTATGTTCACAAACATTTTCTGTATCAATAGTATTTGATATATTATTTTCACAAACATTTTCAGCATCAACAAAGTTTGATACATTGTTTTCATAAACATTTTCAGTATTAATAGTATTTGATATATTATTTTCACAAAAATTTTCAGGATTTGATACATTGTTTTCATAAACATTTCCTGTATCAATAGTGTTCGACACATTATTTTTATAAACATTTTCAACTTCAACAAAGTTTGATATATTGTCTTTGTAAACATTATCAGTAGAATCAAACAATTGTGGTGTTTCTAAATTAATTGAATTTAAATTATCCTTTATATTAACATCATCAATGGATTGAAGAATTTTTGTCTGATCAAAATTTCCTTGAATTTCTAATTCATTTGCTGTAGTATTTAATGTTTTATTAGTACAGGGATTTTCAATATAAATGATATTTTTTGTTAACATTTCATGGGAGCCTTCATAATTAATTCCACTTATTGATAACAAAACGTTTGCTGCATCTTTTTCATCATTTGTCATAAAAGAACTATGAAAATTATTCCATTCTGGTTTTAATATGTCAGTTTGGTTATTTTTCTCATCTGAAACATTAGAATTTTCCAATTTGTCTTTGGGCTTATCAACGTCTTTACTTCCATTATCTTTTCTACTACTTTTATGATTACCAGAGGAAGATTTAGATTTATCAGATGTAGAACTTTTATTTTTATGTGTATTACTTTTTTGCCTTGAAGAACCTCCAGCATTACTTTCATCATCACTTCGATTACCATTCAAAGATTTAGGCTCTTTACAAAGACTAGATGATTTTTCTTTTTTGTCTGTTCTGGAATCTTTTCTATCTCTCTTTAGAGTTTTATCCCGATCATGATGTGACTTTTTATCATGTTTATGTTTCTTATCTTTAGATTCACTATAATGTTTGTTGTGACTACTAGATTTTCTATCCTTAGAATCATTGCTATTCCTTTTTTTAATATCATTGGTTTCTCTGCTAGTAGAACGATGATTACTAGAATTACGATCTTTAGACCTATGTACATGAGATTTTTCTTGACTACTGGTTTGTCTACTTGTTCTAGATGAATGATGTTTGCTTTTATATTTTGAATCATTTATCTTATGTTTTACAGTGTTGTTTGAAATCTTTGCAACATCATCAAGTTTAATATTAGTACTATTATTTACATGATCGGCAATACCATTTTTATTAAAAAAAGTTTTTTGTGCTTGTTTAATTGAATTTTGATCAGTTTCAAAACCATTAGAGTTTTTACTGTGGTTTTCTTTAGAAATCAATTCTAGAGGGCTACCAACACTGACTAGATCTGACATCCCAGAGATGCTTTCTTCATTACTGTTTTCATTATGAAAAACTGAAGTTAAAGGTTCAAATTCAGGAGAGATTTCTTCACTATTATCAGCATCCATAATTAAATCTAAAAAAAACAGCAATGTAAATATACATAGTATACTCTAGAAACAATAATGATGGGTAGAAAGGTGTAGCTATACTAAATGATAAACAGGTCGAAAAAGCTTGTATCCTCAGGTATTTTTTGAAGTAGTTTTGGAAAGTCTTTGAGAGGTAGTCTTAGGAAAGGCGCAGTTACAATTATGAGCTATGGTCAACCTCAAATACCAACAAAAAAAAAAGTTCAAATGAGTGCTGGCATGGTATTTGAGTCAGGTTTAATAATTATTATTTAATTCGGTATCTTTTAGTATTAATATTTAACAATAATAAATTATACAAATTAGAGATCTACCTTCTATTTGATTTTTTTTCAAGTCATTTGTAGAAATTAAAATAAATGTGTAAGTACTAATGACAAAACTTCGTTAGTTTTTAGTTATTACTAATTAGTAAATACTATTCAGTTTAAAAATATGTAACAGCCTAAGACTTAAGATACAAGTCTTATAGTATATATTAAAATTTAATGCGTTCAAAATTTATAAATGGCTCCATCTTAATTGATACTGTGGATTTGCGCCGGTCTCGGAAGAAAATATGTCAGAAAAAAAGAAAAAGAATGACTTAGAACGAACTTTATATCAGACATGTGGGGAACTGGGTCTAAAATATATAGATTTTAAAAGAGAAATAGGAGATAAAAAGAAATGAAGAAGCCGTAGGAAGGCAATACTAGTCAGACCTAAAATAAATACATTTATTATATACATAAAAAAAATATATATTTTAATTTTAAAAACAAAAAAAAAATAATTATAATAATCAACAAAAGCCTGTTCACCGAGAGACTAAGAGTGTGTGGAAACCAATATTCGTTTTACCCCACTACAATATCGACGACTATCAGCTAAGCGTCATCCATAATGCCGTGTCAGCTGTGCCGAACGGCGATTAGACACTGCGTTGTTATTTTGTTGTGATTATAGCGTGTCGGTCATAAGATGATCAGCCGTGTGTGCGTGATGTATTATTTACCAATACACAGTAATATTGTAGTTATTTGACATGCTCTGTATACCATATAATTTGGTGATGGAGAAGGGATAGCCGCCAAAAGATAATGGTGCGAATCGATTTTTCGTCAGTCGTGTAAGCGAAACAACAATCCTAGCCTTATTGCGAACAGAGTACACATAATATAATAATATATTGGTAACTTGCCTATTCTTGAATTAGAAATAACATTTACTTCAACTTCAGGAACATTCTGCAAATTCATACTGGGATCTTTTAAACCTAGAACCAATACATGACACTCGTATATTTTTCTTATATTATTCAAACGTGATTAAATGTTTATTTTATTCTATATACTAAATGCTTAGTCACAAAAATAGGTAATACAACAATTAAAAACACTATTAATTCAGAGAATAAAGGCGCTTTTAAAATCGATTCACACACACACACATCAGTGATGAGAGGCAGTGACGTTTTCGATCAGATATAGTTCCGTCACAAAATGCAATGTTCAAAGCCATAGAGTAATAATATAGAGTGACACCTCGACATTGCAAACGATGATTAGTTCAACAAATGACTTCCTTTATCAGTGTAGCCTGATTTGAGAAACATGATTGCATTTTATCGTAATACGATAAAAAAAATATATATATATATAAAACTTTTTCAAAATTTTAAGCAGTAAAAATGACGTACAAAATATAATACAGTGTAAACACTATGGATATGTATTTCTCGATTAATTTTATCATTATTGAATACTAAATATTTAATAAAATTGAATCAATACTCATTCTATATAACGGACACGTTACTAAGTTACATGTCTCTTCACATGGGTTACAGGACATAAAAAAAGAGACACTTACAGGCGATACAACTCGTCTACAAAATTCACGAGCGTATAGCGGGCGCCGGAGTTCGAACCGCTCACTATTTTTCGCATAAAGAGTCTGACAAATAAATACAAACAGAATACTAATTACGATTACTTTTTATTGCACAACAACAAAACATAAACATGAATAGTCGTGACGAAATGTAAACGACGTGCGTGAGACCAGACGTGTCACGAGAACGGTCAACGGCAAAAAGCAAAAAAGGCTCATCGTCGTCGTCTTCATTTGCTACGACGAGTCGTTGAGGGTAGAGCTGTTAAGTTCGTGAACGAATAGTTCATATGAACTATTCTTTAAAATGAACTATTCTGAACTAAATCAGTGTATGTCGTTCAATAGTTCACAGTTCGTAAAAAGATTATGTTGGTATTAGCCATTAGGAATGAGAACTATTCTATATTATATCGGATATTGTTATATTATCGTAAATGACTGAACGGTATGAAGTTACGAGCGACTGTCATAAATTGTTCAATAAAAGTATGAAGTTCTTTAATTTACTTACTAAATAATAACTAGTAAACTAAATGAACTAAAGAATAGTTCAATTGAACTATTCACTCGGATGAACTATGAACTAATGAACTTTTCTCTCAAATGAACTAGATTTTCCATCTCTAGTTGAGGGGCGATGAGTGACTAGCGCAGTGAAGCAGGTATAGCAGCGACAAACGTTTCGATATCAATTGTCGTATCAGTTATCATCAACCCGTCTATCTTCCAAGACGTTTATAATCATAACTGACCCATAGAGCAAGTAATATAAAGGTGGCGTTCCCTATTTCGCATGTACAAAATTTTTGTCGCCTAATCGTCAATCATTCGCCTTAGCGAGGAGGCATTCAATTAGGTAATAATAGAATGAATATTTATTCGATTTTATTAATTATTTAGTATTCGGTAATAATAACATTAATCTAAAAATAGGTATCACAGTGCGTGCTCTATACTATATATTGAATACGCCCATGTACTATATAGTAGAAATGTTGTTTAATGATTTTTTTTTTTTTTATTGCATTCCGATAAAATGCAATCATACATTTGTAACCCATACCTGACCACAATTGAGAAAGGAGGCATTTGTTGAACCAATTCTTGACTGCAAGAGCATCTCTACATTATTCTTTATACAGTGGCGGATTTTTAAAACATTTTTTTTTTTTTTGGGGGAGGGTGATCCTAAAAAATAATATGTATTTCAAAGGTATTATATTGTATTTATCATGTCGAATGTTGGTAGTCAAATAAATATCTATTACATTTTAATAATAATAGTATGAAATGACAAACAATAATGTAAGTACTAGTAATTGTCCCCTCCAGAAGAACAATGTTAAACGGGAAAATATATGTATGCAAACAAATGCATTATTGCGACATAACCGATTGCTCGGATTAGGTACCATTATTCCAGACGATTTTGTCCAATTATAAAAAATGAAAAATAAATACTTTAACATATTATTTCAGACATTTCAGTATATTTAATAATTTATTATGGATTATAAATAAATATATATGTATAAGTATCTGGGGGGTCCACACCCATTGGATCTTCCCCTTCTCCCCATAAATCCATCACTGACTATGGGACTAACTCGACTTTTCGAAACTGAGCAATCTCCTGAGCAAATGTGTGCGAACCGACCATTACACAGCATCGTGTTGTCCATAATTCGTTACACCGTTCTGAATAGGGATGGGTCGTTCGCGAACGATTCGTTCAAAATGAACGAATCATTTCAGTGAACGAATTGATTCAGATTCGTAAAGAAAAAACGATTCGTTCATAGAATCGAAATTTGTTCGATAGACTTGACTCGTTCTATCGTTCCTAACTTCATATGAATCAATTAAATTTATTGAATCATTTGAATCTCAGTCGAGTAGAATTGGATTCATTTGTCATTTGATTATCATTAATCATTATGTATGATAACTGATAACTGAATGAATTAATTCAACTCAGTTTATTGTATTGGTGAATCAATTGAATCAAACGAACGATTCATTTGACCGAATCAATTTACTGAATCGATTACCAATGTTATCAGTTGAAAATATTTTTCAGCGTCTATCATATAATATGGTGGGAAACATAGACCTATAAACTATAATGGACTGCGCATTCGTACTACATTCTGACGCCAAAATGAATGTAGGGGAATCATGGAAAATAAACTAAATAAATATTTTACTCCATGAAAAAATTTACCCGTGCAATTTATTAACAGGACAATGCGCATTACTTTCAAAGAAGGGTTTGATAAACACAAACAATATTTATTAAAATTTGTTCATTCTTATACATTTATTTTACTCTTTTTCATTAAAATAGCAAGTAGAAAAGTTTTGAAAAAATGGTTAAACTGGTTTATTTATCATTCGATTTTGGAACTGTTCAAACAATTCTAATATTTCAGTGATCACGTTTCATAGGTATGTGATTATAATAAAATGTTTTGTTAAAACAATTAATTAGAATTAATTTTGTAAAATGAAAAAAAAATATGTGTAAAACATGGATGGATGCCATAAAACAAGTCAATCCCGATTTTGTGCTTTCACTATACAGTGTAATTTATAGTGAACATTTTGATGTTTCTGACTATGTTGTACGTGGCAAACTGGGGAATACATTTTTATCCAAGATTGCTGTCCTAATTATATTAAATACAATAAATTTGTAAATGTATTGCATAATATACTATTTTAATTTAACTCATGTATGTTTACTCATAATGTTTAAACAAATATAAATATTTTGTAGTCAATGTTAAGAGGACTGACTAGCAATAAATAGATTTAGAACATAGCCATCCCTAATTTAACTCAATTTCTTTTTGATATTTAACTTAATTTATTCTTAAATACATATATCTATTGCATTATATTGGTTAAATTCATAACTTATCTAAAAATATATTAATAAATATTATTTTTTTTATAGTTCCAAAAAATCACATCTTTATAAAGTGGAAGAGTTTGTTGTTTTGTCTAGTACTTCAGATAACTGCAAAGAATCTGGTAAAAACCTTAAATTGTATTCTTAATAAATCATGAACCACAAGTGTTGTGGATGTCGTTCAGTGTCGTAGCTAGGATTTTATTTCGGTGGAGGTCAAGTTAAAAAAAAAAAAAATTCAAGAATATGTTTGATAAAATGCTGAATCAACCTTTTCAGGTAGACGCGGAAGAAAACCTCAGCACGGTCGAACAGAGATTAGACGAACCCACGATAGAAGAAGTGTAAAGGGCTGTAGATATGTTGAAAAATGGGAAGGCGCCAGGGGAAGATGCAATTATTGCTGAACTGCTGAAAGATTGAGGAAAAGAACTAATGGCACAGCTAAAACGGCTAGTACACAATATATGGAAACAAGAAGAAGTACCAACAAGATGGCACGTGTCAGTATTATGACCGATTCACAAAAAAGGAGATACTATGGTTTGCCAGAATTACAGAGGAATATCCCTACTACACACATCTTACAAAATATCGAATATAATATTGAACCGAATCAAACCATACTTAAGGGAAATAATAGGAGAATATCAATCAGGATTTAACCAACGAGCAAATAGTCACGAAGAAATTAACAGGAGAATATCGGCAGGAAATAAGTGCTATTTTGTGTTTGTACCATTATTTGAGTGAAGATTACTTTCCAAAAGTACAAGATTAAGACTATATAAAGTGCTTATTAGACCTATAGTCCTGTATGCATGTGGAGCGTGGGCATCAACAAAGTCAGACGAAAAAAGATTGCTACTATTTGAAAGAAAAATCTTGCGTTGAATATATGGGCCCAAAAGAAACGAGGAGAATACGTATGAATAAAGAACTAATGCAGAGCTGAGAGCAATATTCAATGAACCAAACATAGTAGGAATTCTTAAAAGCAGACGGATAAGCTGGGCCGGACACGTTTGGACAGCGGAGGGCCAAACAGTTTATGACATCACAATATGGAAACCAGACAAAAAACGACAGATGAGACCAAGACAACGTTGGTGTGACCGAGTCAGAGACGACCTCAAGCTTCTGGGAATAAGAGAGCGAGAACAAATGGTAAAGAACAGAGAAGTATGGAAAGGAGTAGTAGAAGCGGCAATGGACCTACGAGGCTCGGAAGTCGGAATAAGCAAAAAAAAATAGAAAAAATACTGTACATTGTGATAACAAAAATTTTCATGGAATAATAAAAACGAAATCAGCCTTTCCACGATTAGCCTTAACGTTATTTTGGCGACAAATATCTATAAGTTTGTAATACGAATAGTGCGGTCTCGATTTATAGGTCTATGATTGGAAGGAATTCATTTTTATTTAGGTATTTAAATTTTGAATACGTAATTGTCCATTACGTTATTTGCGATTGAAAGTGAAAGTCGACCCTAGAGGAATAAATTATAATGAGGGACTATGACAAATTGATAACTTAAAACAATACAATGCGTTTCATTATACATATTCTGTGATTGAACATTGATTATTATTAATTATTAAATTAAATTTATAATAGATCATGATTATTTTTCAAATGTTCAAAAAAAAAAAAAACAAAGTTAAAAATCATCAGGCGTGTTCTGTCCCGCAGTGTTTTAATTCGTATTTTCGAATAATTTATAATGGTTTTTATGAGAATTATAATTTTGAAGTTTTTACTTTATTAGGAATCTGGCGAAGAGTATATCTTCCATACGTTTCCTAAAACTGCCGGTCTGAAGAAAAATTGGGAAGTTATATTGAAAATTGCCAAAAAAAAAAAGTAATACCATGTTTGTTATTTGTAATAAACTCTTCATTTCTTCAGATTTTCGGATGTCTGCCAAATGTTATTTTAATTGTATATTTTACAATGTAAATAATATAGGCATTACCTATGCATTATTTTGTAATATTATTCATAAAATTCATCTATAAAGCGTCGTAAATTGAAACCTACTGCGATATCATCGCATAATTCAATATTTCAGTAATTTCAATTACCGAGTCAAACGTTATAAATAATTTAAACTTACTATAAAAAAAAAATAACAATAAGAAATAAATATAAAACGTCTGACGTTTATAATTTCATATCACGATTGTCCATATGTTCCTTTAGCCTTATTATTAGTATTGGCTAGTGCGCCACCTATAATCACTTTCAATCGCGAATTCTCTGTTACTGATTTTATTATGAAAACAATAATTATTTTCATAATACGGTTATCATTTTATCGTTAAAATTCATAACGGAAAACCTACCAGTTATACCGGTAAATTGTAATAACTAGCGTTAATGAGATCACGAGATTAGTAGTGACAAACCGTTAAGAACAAATAAATGGACAACTACCTATATACAGGGACCTTTAGCATTTTACAAAACTTTAATGTTTTAAAATTCAAAATATCATGTAATTCAATTACCATAAATTATATGAGTAATGAGCTTATTCATTAATAAAATATAATACGATTGTTTTCAAAAGTGTAGTAGAAAAAAATTGAAAAATGTAGTGTCCATAAGTTATAAAAATAATGTATAAAATAAATTACCTATATTTATACATTACTACAATAGTTAATAGTTATTATTTTATAATAGTTTCAAATAAAGTATAATACAACTACGCATACCGTTTATTTCAGTTGTAGGTATATCATTTTTAATTCCCAAATATTCATTGACAGCGATATCGATTTTATTCTCAAAGAGCTTCATTGTTTTGGGTGTCAGTACATGATTAAGTATTCTATCAGCTCCTTCGTCAAGATCACGATTTTCACGGCTGAAATTTGTTATTGGTGCGTTCCAGTAATGTAAATTAATAAATAATAAAATATTAACTCAGATGACATTTAATACTAATTACGCAAACAAAAGTCGTTGAACAATTTGAATTATTAGATAAAATTATTTTAATTACTAGAATTATATATATATATGATATAAATAAAATCTTAGAATTATTTATATTTCAACAGTAATATTGTTTACAATATGAGTTACATAATAGTTTTTAAATATATTATTTATATGTATACATTTAAGTATATAAATCTGTTCTTTAACCCTCAACTATCTTTGTCGAGTCATGTGTGGCCCGACGTCTGTATATTTGCATTTATTATTAAGGTGTGTTGTTACTAATTTCATTCCTCATTGTATCTGTTCTTATATTAGTTATTTATGTTTGTTTTTGAACGGATAATAAGTATTTTATCTCCAACGATTTATCATAACCTAAATTGTCGTCGGATCATAGTTGACCTGACAAAACCAATAACGTGTTTTTTTTATAATGCGAAAATTTGAAAAATTAATTTTTTTCGAATTATGGAAAATTAAGGAGTAAAAACCTGGGAGTAAGTAATATGTGTACTAAGTTTGGTTGGAATTACTTAAGGCACTCTGAAATTAAGCTAAAACATACAAACATACATTGACTTATATAGCTAAAATTAGTGTGCCCTATATCCAGTCAAAACAAGGGATGAATTCATATGAAAAAAAATAATATATTTTTTCGTTGTTTTTAAAATAATAGCTTTATATTTCATATGAATTAAACAAATTCGTATCATAAATGAAATTAGTGAAACTCTTAAATTTGTTTTTGTTGAAAACAAATCGATATTTTTGTGTACGCTAGGTAAACATTTAAAAAAATTCTCTAAAGGGGAAAAAATTTTAATTTTGAAGTTCTGATAATGGAAATTCAAAATTGATGACATGCACAACATATTTTGTATAAAAAAAAAATTAAGTCAAATCTGACTCGTCAGAGACACTGAATGTCATAAAAATAACAAAACCTGTTGAGGGTTAAATGTTCGGTATGAATTAAAATATTAAGCACTTCCTAATATTGTTAAACAATTTAAACTAAAAATTCTACACAAATTAATAAATTCATAAATTATGTAATACATACCCATCATGTAAATGTTTTCTAAGTCGTTCTCGAATATTGTTTTTATTCAAATCGGGAGTCCACATTATAGTATTTAAATATTTACGGACATTTGATTCAATTCTTTGTTTCCAATTTTGATAAGTTGGCTATAAAAATAAATAAAAATATACCTGAGTTTCGAAGACAGGGCATATATCACTTAACATGTTTTTAAAGGCTACAAATGATAAGTACAGGATATTTATTTTTTTTATTCTACTTACTATTAAAACAAATTTATAACTAATAACATTAAAATAAATTATAACTATTACGAAAACTTCAAAATTAATTTTAATAAAAATATTTTCAAAATATCTACACAGAGTTACTGTATATGTTTATTTATACATTTTATAAGAAGTAAATTTACTGCACTGTTATATGTGTAAAAAAAAGTAGATAAATTTAATTTTTTTATAGATTACTCAAAAATATTTAAGTAAATTATGAAATAATTCATCCAAAATGTTTTAAGGTAAAAGTTTTTAAATTTTCATTAAGCATTAAAACATTTTTCGATTTTTTTTTATTAACTAACATTTGTTTTAAAAGTGTTTTATTTACATTAATTTTTAAAGTTTCATATTGGATTGTAAATGTATAATAATGAATAATAATAATAAAAAAAATAATACCTTTGCATCGATATCAGAAATACAATGTCTACGGAACTCATCGAACGTTCCATTAGATTTTAACGTTTCCAACATCGTATATACAATTTCGTCAATAGGTCTTGTCTCGTTTTGATTGTCCATGATAGTATTTCGCATATACGGTACTCGTAATTTTTTACACACAATTATTGTCAAACATCATAATAATAATTGTGTGAGTTTTGGATTAAGTGCAATGTTTAAAAAATGTAATTCACTTGAACACGACAAATATGAATACGTGTGTGTGTGTATATATATATATATATAAATATTGACACGAATTTAAAAAATGGTCCCTCGAAAAGGGACGAGTAAAAAATATTAATTATTACGAATGCGAGCGAATAAAACGTCGCACTCCGTGCGCGTACAAATCACTAAAAACAATTCGAGACACAGAGTAACATCGTTACCCGTAAAAAATCGTCGTGAATTGTAAACCCATGACAAGTGGTCACGGGTAACACTATCGGGGACGACTATCGCATAAAATTGAGATCAAGAAGTACACACAATACATATTATCGTCGTATCAACAATTTCGAGAACTCGCGATAATTTGGTACGATCGCAATTCGACGGAACGGTAGATAACGAGCGAAATTATCATGGAAAGGAATTGAATAAACTAAATTAACGATAACAAAGAACACGGCCGTACTACTGTTGTGGTACGGATATTTTACGGTCCGATAATAATAATTGTTCAAACAAAAAATATTTGTTCGGAATTCGGAACATCTGTCCGTTTGAACGAAACATGTTTTTTTGGAACACGTGTCCCTTGTATGAAATAATTTCGGTCATGTACACATAGCAATCGCGATTATCTCTATTTTTCCATAATTGTTTTATTATGATACTTTTCTAGGAGAAGTTTGGTCTAATAACGTCTAATGTTACTAAATACAGCATTATTTTTACGTTTATAAAAATAAATAATTTGTATAAAATAGTTGTTTTCACTTATGATAATTTTATTTAATCGCAGACTCATAAACCCTGGTTTATTTTTCGTAACTCTACAGTATGCAATCCCAGACGCAACTGAATTTGATCGTAAATATCTTAAAATTCTAATAGTTTTATCTTTTGTGTTAATGTACCTAATGCTAGTAATAACGTACACAACATATTAGCACGTTGCGTGTATTTAGAAGTATTTTGAACGCATCGTGTGAACAATTGTGAATTTTATATTAATACGTTTCTGCTTAGATACAAATATTTTTGTGTCATGACAGCAAATACAACATAACATTTATGTCATTAGTGTGAGCGGACACGAAGTATATTTAAACATTTGAAAATTGTTTTATTAAAAAACCGCCATTATTTGAATGCGGCCTAGGTTATACTTGTGGTTTAACCTACAGAAAACATCGGTCATAGAATGGCTCTCTTTATATCCGAGTATCGCAGTCGCCGTGACAGCATCTGCATTGACCGTTATATGGGAGCTTCATACGTTCCGTGGTTTATGTATGGGAGGAAGACGCCACTGATATGACGCACAACGCATTCTATGGAGCATTAGATATGTTCAAGCATTGCTACGACATCCCTTTAAGTCAAAAAGTGAAGTACACAATACGCCATACATGTTCCAATTGCACCATAGGAATTTATATAAGAAAACAAAATTTTTCTTGAATAATCAATATTTGATAATTTGAACAAAGTATGGTCAGGTCATCTTTTGAAAAAAATAACAATTTTCAATATTTATTTTTTCTCTGTAATCCCAGGAGTATGTACAGAGGCCAATTTTGAAAACCCTAATACAGCAGATGTTAAAAAAATTAAAAATTCACTAGGTATTAAATTGCAATTATTCTGAATTACAAATTACACAGTACATTTACACCTTTGGTAGTTTCTCGATCATCTGCAATTGGCCACTGAAATATATTTATAATATGTTTGTGTGTGTATTAATGTGTACATATTAATTATAAGTTTACTTATAGGTTATAATATATTGGTTATTACTCATAAATTATAATAATCCTGTTTTACGTAGTTTTGCCTAATTCATTAGAATATTATAATTTATTAAATTATAATATAAATACTAATATTTCATTTACATTTTAGTAATAAATAATATTAAAATTATGAAGTAGGAACAATGATAATTTTTATTAATTTAAAAAATGTACAAACATTTACAATCTAAAGTTATCTTTTTCAAAACAATATTACATATTTATATGTATATGATATATTTGTATCTATTAGTTAATTTATGAAGTAAGGTCAGAAAACATTTTCATATTCTATCAAACTGATGTTTTTTTTTTTTTTTTGTACGTTTTTAGGAATCTTGAAAATTTTTTTTCTAGTCTCTTAAGCTCTACATATATGACAGACAATGTACAATTTAATATTCTACAACACAAATTCATGAACCATAAGAACGAGTGAGGTAATTTTTGTTTAAGAATTGAATTTATTTTGGTAATGTCCTCAGTTTTGTTCAAAAGCAAATCATCCATGTGTATGAACCAATAGTTTAAGCCTGTTCCTAAAAATATTGTATTTGGTTTCTCATCTTCATATGAATCATTTAAAATGTCATTATGTTCTTTTTTGTTTATAGGCTTATCATCATCACTTATCATTATTTTAGTTTGTTTAATATATAATTTTGCATTTTTTGTAACTTTTTTATTTTTATTTTGCTGTTTCATATAATGTAATGGTTTATTGCAGTTCACTTCTATAGGAACACCACATATTTCAGCTAAATCATAGATTCTGTAAAAATTAAAATATTATTCAACAAAATACAAGTAAACAATAATAAATATTTTATGTATAAATTACTCAATAACTAACTACCATATTAGGTAATATAACTAATCTCCAAATTAAAAATAGGAATGGATATTAAATGTATAATGTATATATGCATATTTGTATATGAATAACTATGAATCACATTATAAGAAAATATTATATTAGATAAATTCACATTACCAATATATTCTAGTATATTTCAGTAGTCTTACTCCTACTTTAACTAGTGAAGGTAATCTGATCATTGAGATTCGGGATTAATTACAGAGCTAACAAAATTTATGAAAATACATTGTTCAGGAACCAATAGCTTTGCCCAAGACCTAAGAAAATTTAAGAAAATAGATTGGAAACAAAAAAATGCTTTACTATTTAGAATTTGGAATATTATTCAAACCGGGTGCTATACAGAGTGGTGGTTTATAGAAAATTAGATGTAGGGTTGTAGTTATGTAGGATATAAAAAATTTTTTATGAAAAATGTCATGACCAATATTAATTTTGATGAAATGGGTTTTGCGGTATATAAGGGCCTAGTTCAAGCTGTAAAGATGGTTAAAGATATAAGCTCAAGAATATAATTATTAACAATAAAAACACAGACATTAGTTTTGCTAATTTGCATGCACATACAGAGGATAAAAAACAAGAGGAGAATACATATTTTTATGACGATATGGAAATCACATTGAACACAATACATACAGAGATGGGCCTAAAATTAGAATTTAAAATAGACCAATTTAAATAAACATATTTCGAGTTGTAAAAAAATAATAATTATACCTTTTTTCATCAGTTAAGTATGAAACATCAGTTTGAGTAAAATTATTTTTTAGTATTGCTTTTGCTTCACCGCTTAATTGCATTGAATAATATTCAGATACCCATTTTAATGTTGAAGATAATGGTTTGGTAGAAGCAGGAATTTGTCTATAACTATTCTTTTTTCTAATATCAGGTAATGATTGAAATAAATGTTCAGTTTTTTCTTTAAAATCCTTACTCAGTACTTTATCTACTCGATAAAAATTATAGGTAAATGTTAGATTATTTTATTATTATGATTATGTGATTAATACCATTTAAAGTTTTAGTTGATGTCCTTATGTTCCAATCATTGATAAATGTTTGGGTATTGCGTACATTATTTCCATATACATTTTTATGTAACAAATAGTTATATTGTGATATGATAGAATTTCTACATTCTATATATTCGACATAATTATTCCAGTTAAATAATTTTTTATCAACTCTATTTGATCTAATATAAAACATAATCAAAGTAATATAAAAAAATTTCAATTATTATAGATAAACAATATTTTTTTAATAGGACGCTACACTCCTATAACCTTCATCAAAATAGTTGCTTCACACAGGAAAAAACTCTGATGACTAGCAGTTTTCCACAAAATAAAAATGAAATTTTCACAAATGAAAGAAATATTCAATATATGATGTACACATAACAATAATTATGGACACTATTAAAACTAATTTAATTTGAAAAAAATTAATTTTTCAATATTTTTTTTACTTAAGAGTTCAATTTACTTTAAATATATATAAGCAGCTCTGTTATTGTACAGATAATATTTTAATTTATTTTTTATAAAAATTTAGTTTTTTAAGGATAACTGTGGTCTTCAGGATTCTTTTCCCATAAAATGATTTTATTATAAATATTTCATTTTTTGAACATTTTCTATTTTCATGGGATACCAAATAGCCAATTATATTGGGCGTTGAAAGGTTTCATCTGCTGTGTAGCGTTATTTTAAATAATTATTAAAAATGACTACAAATAAATAAAATAAATAAAATTGTTCAACTTAGTTGAAGAAATATAAATTTATTATATCAATATAAAAACCGATATAATAAAAGCATTAGTTTAAATTTTGAAGATTGTGGTTTTAAAAAATAACATAATACATACTCATTTATTTTTTCAGCAAAATTTGATGACAAATTTTCTGCATTGCCATCGAGACAAAATAAAAATTTTGCAGCAAAAAGTATGTAAGTCATTACTATAACTTCAACGTCAGGTAATATACTACTGATTTTTATATTTGGAGGACATATTAATAAAAGTTTGCAAACAAAATGTGTAAAATCGTCTACTTAAAAAAAGACTGAATAATAAAAATACAATGAAAAATAACTATTAGAAAAGTAATATTACCTGGAAGTTGTAATTCATCACAAAATCGTGTTACTAATTTTTTAAAATCAATATTAGGTAATTGACTAGCTTCTAAATGATTCAATAGCATATTCAAATCTAAATTTAATCCATTTCTTGATGCAATGTGTACAATAAGAGTAAAGTGAATTCCATGTACAGTATTTTCTGGTAAAAATAAATCTATACGGTTTACATGAAAATGTCCTTCATGAATCCATCTATATTTTAAATTAAATAGAAATTAAATGTCTAATGGTTTGATAAAATTAAGGTTTAAGTGAAAATTAGAGTTTACCTGAGTATATCAGACAAATATATATCATCATTATTGATCATGAGAGCTAATCGTATTATAGATATTATCGTTTTTATAGATAATACATTTTTCTTTTCTTTAAGCTTTAATTTATTCCAACACTTTAAGCCAGATTTAAATATTATTGCCGATTCTTCATCAACAATATTTCCAGTCTTTGATGGCATTGATTTTAGAGATTTTTTTATGTTTTTCAATAATTTAACTCTAAAATATTAAAGTTTTGATTAGTAAATATATTTAAATATTAAGAATATTTTTCTCACTTGATTTTACTTGACTTAATACTCCTCTGCAGTAAACTAACATCATCTGATAACACCATTGAATCATCTAAATCTCTGGTAGAATTGTCCATTTTGCGTAAATTTCGGGTCATCTGTAAAGATTATTTTAATAAATACAATATAATACTTAATAATTAATAATTTAAATGGACTTTACTTTAGACCGTTTTTGACTAGTTGAAATGAAAGAAGATGCACTAGACTTATTGGACATCACTGATTTTCTTTTATTTGATTGACGTTTAATTTTTTTACTTTCTTTTTTAATTCCAGTTTTTGCATACAATATTTTAGTTTTTATATTTTCAACTCCATATAATATTTGACAGTCACTATAAAATGTTTTTAATAATTAATAATTTTATATGAGTACACTACTAGTTTTTTATCTTACACATCGTTAATTGTTGTATTTAATTTTGGAATTTTCTTAAATTTTTTTGATATAAATGCTGCTTCAATGCATTGTAAATATCGAACCCATAATTGTAAAACTATAACTTTTATACTGGGTTTAGCGCCTAGTTCAATAATTTCATTGGTAAGTCCTAAAAGTATTAAATTAAAACATTCCCAAGACAATAGTTTTCTTGCTTTTTCTAGTTGAGATCCACTTGTTATTTCATGATCTTTATCTACTATATCATCATGTACAGTGTTTCTTATGTTGTCGCAAAATGCAATTTTTTCTTCTCTAATGGACTGTAAAAATAAAAACTTATTTACAATTATGAAATCATTTAATTATAAATTATGTTTTATAACACTAAAATTTTTATTTTTATTACAAATGAATATTTTTTTTGCAGGGAAAAACTGTTTTAAAAATGATGTTTCTGTTAATCAATTTTCATACTAATCAGTACTGATAATCGATGAAACATTTAGATACTGAAATATTAACATTTGTTGTATTATTACTGTATACTAATAAAAAACTGTATACTGGAAATATTGATCGTGTGAGGTATTTACAGACAATTCTTGAGTACTGATTTCGAAGTGATAGAACACAAATAAAAATTTTTTAATACTGTAATATATAGAGGTGCTTACAAAAACAAAGATCATTGAACAGTTCACATAGAGTATTTCTGTTGCTGAAATATCGTGAATACTGAGAACTGATTATAATTTGTGTTCTGTGCTGAAGTTGTCTGAGGTCTACACTGTCGGTAATGCTGATTGTATGAGGACAGCTTTATACAATATGTAATATATTCATTATACAGTTATATTAGTGAATTTTTAATTACACTGGATAGGTTTGATTAATCTCAGATGGGTGCGTGAAATCGGCTATCGTTTGCAGGCATGTAGCGGCATTTACACCATTTTTGTTTTGGACCACATTTTGTTAATCTATACATATATCTAAATTAATAATTAGAGAATACCTAGAAATGCTAAATGGACATATTAAAGACTGTGCTTAAATTTTTCTGAAGTGTGGTGTAAATGCCGCTGACATACACACCTTAATTCTAACCTTAACCTAAATTCTGAAATAAAATATTATATTACAAATATTATTGTTATTTGCTTTATAGAATCATTTTAAACAAAATTCTAAATTTTAAATACATCTTGTAAAAAAACAAAAGTTTACTTGAGACTGTATTCCACATTCATTGCATACAAATGCTCCATCGATAACTGTGAAATTATTACTACTGCACATAAAACATTCATTTGCTTGCATTTTAAGAAGATTATAAGACTATATAATTTCAAGAACAAACTTATGAATCTATATAAAGTATTAGTTAAATTTAATATAGTATTATTAATATTAAATGTACAATTATTAATTATTACGCTAAGTATAAAAGTGTTTAAAAAAATTGTTTTTCGTTACTTGTTCCTTAAAAAACCGAGGTCATTGATAATGTGTTATCTATTCCAAGGAGATTCAATAGACATCCACTTGTTTTGTACTTTGTTAATGTCTGTGACTTTGGCTAAGTCATATCAGAAAAGTTATACGTAAAATTGTTGCTGTAATGAAATTTTGTGTAGTTGTGTCTGTGCCACAACCATAGCAACTATATTTGGATTCACAATAACTGTTATCATTTATCCTATCATGAATTTAAAATAAATCATAATTGTTTACTTGAATGTTTTTTATTTTTTTAATGAAAATAATTTCGCGTTTCCACGTCCGATTATTAATTAGTAATTTTAATATTAATTATAAATTAATATATTCGTTTTTATCTATGTTAAAATAATAATATGAAATCCTCGAAATTCAAATATTATGGATATTAAGGTCTCGTGTTGCAACATAATAAATCCACGATTTGAAAACATTTATAGATTTTATTGGCATTAGGTACTTTTATTTTAGACATTTCGATAAAATTAAATCGTTTTATTTTTCATTTAATCGTCCTTGCAGTTTCAGACATTTTGTTGTTGGCGAAGAAAGCATAAAGTGATGGCTGTCGATGATTTTACAATAGCTGTAGTATGTTCGAGCAACATGAATCGGAGCATGGAATCACATGCATTTTTAAGGTAATGAAAAGTTTATTAATTTTTATTCAATAACGCAAACAGTTTTAATATTTTTAATTTTATTATGTTGTTGTTCGATTTAATATCATTGCTATAGGTACATTTTCAAAATATTTTAAAGTGAATCAAACAGTTTGTTAGAAATAGACGGACAAGTTAATTAAAATAATTAATTTGGATCACTTTAGATCAATATAAAAGTATTTCGTAAAATTTAATATTTAACAAATAATGAAGTTTACCTTGTTAAGGTAGGAGTGCATTATGTGCATATCTATCTTTGTCGATAATTATTTTACAAATCTGCTAAAGTATACTTGATTGAATATGCTTTTAGTATTTCCTGTCAAGCAAACAAAATCTAAAATAGTAAATGCACTAAGTGCTATTATTAATATAGTGCTTATATGTTTATAGTTCGTGAAATAATATTCATTCAAACTTATAAATTTAAATTAATAATTATTAAATCAAATGTCTGGTCAAAATAAAAATAGTCTTATTAAGATACATTAAGAGTTATAAGGGATTTTAAAGGATTTTTCATTCTGACTACTTGAAACAAATATGATGTTTCAATTCTGTAATTTGTTTAAAATTCGAGTCCTCTCTATAGAAAACTATTGCCTGACAATTGATTATTGCTACTAGTGTGTGTGAATGTTGTGTATACTAATTATTATAGTATACACAGCAATATAAATATTGATTTAGATGTTCGCTCGATTGCTATTCAGTACGTTGGTCGTTGATTAGAGAAAAATTTTGAATTAAGATGTTCAAAAACAATGTTTCCTTTATGATATTTTTAAAACTATGGAGTTAACACAAAGTGTTTGTTTATGATTGCAGTAAAAAAGGATTCAATGTTCGTTCATTTGGAACAGGTGACAAAGTGAAGCTACCCGGGACGGCACCGGATAAACCAAATATCTATGATTTTGGATGTTCATATGATGAAATTTATAGAGATCTTTATAATAAAGATAAATCATAGTATCCTTTTAAAAAAAATAATATAAAAATAATTAGGATATAAATTTAATATTATAATGTTATTTTAAAGAATTGATTTACTAATTACATTTAATTTAAGTCACATGTTTTTGTTGTGTATACATCTATTTGAGTTACCATTGATATAATGTTTATTTCATTCTAGTGTAAAATGTATAATATTATAATAAAATTAATTTTTTTTATAATTTAAAGTTATCTGATACACAAATTTAAACAATTATATACTTATAATTTTGTAGTATTTTAATATATATATAAATTATTATATACACCAAAAATTTAAAAACAAAAATTATCAAGTATAAACGCTAGATTATTACTTTTTTCTTCCAAACAATGTTGCAGTGTTTGGTTGTTATTGTATGAAAAATATATTGTATATATTTTTATGTATTATGTAATATACATTTTATAAATAATTTTTATATTTATAAAAAAGAAATTGTTGCGACTATAACGTTGATAGAAAACAAAAATTATTCGATTGTATTTATAATAAATATTTCTTTAACATGTTGTTTGTTATTCAGTTATACACAAAATGGTTTATTAAATATGTTAGATAGAAATCGGCGTTTAAAACAACATCCAGAAAGATTTCAATTATGTAATGATCAATTCAATGTGGTCATTACTTGTGAAGAAAGAGTATACGATCAAGTGCTCGAATGCAAGTTTAAATTAATAATTGAATTATTAAAAAAGAAATAAATAATATAATAATTATAGAAATCATACTTTTATATTTAGATTTTGAAAATATTCAAAGTTTCGATAACAAGCCAGTTCATGTAATGAACATTGACATCCAAGATAATCACGAGGAAGCCACTATTGGAGCATTTTTAATATGCGAATTAGTTACCTTGGTGAGATTGCAAATACTGATACATTTGTAATTCATAAATTCATTAAAATTAATTTTGTTTTTCTTTCTAGTTATCTAGAAGTGAAGACCTTGACAACAATATTGATCAGTTAATCACCAAATACGAAGAAAAAACTCAACGTTCGCTGTTCCATTGTGTACTTTTCTACTAAGTGTTTAGATTAGATATTTTTAATAATATTATTTCTAATTGTTTGTAGCAATATTTTGGTTAATAGTACAATATGTTTTGTAAATATTTTAATTTGTTTTGTTTTTTTAAACACATAAAATTAGTATTGTAATTGGACATTATATAAGAATATTAGATAACCGTGTTTCCTATGTAATTGATATTTAAAAAATATAAACTGAATTTCGGTCGTTTGTTTGAATTGTTTTTTTTTTTGATAAGTCTTAGTTATAATATTATAGGTTTTTTTTCATTATTCATATACAATAGTAAACCAAGTAAAAAAATGTTGAATTAGAACAATTAAGTGTAAAACGATTACGTATGGATAATATTGTACAGTTGTTTTAACGTATTTTTTCGTAACTCTGTGGAGAAAGGACCATTGGATGGAGTTTGGTCGAAGGACCAACACAGCTAGTAGTGCCGTTGGCAAAATCCATAAAATTAGATTCCATCAACCACATGACGTCTCTGAATCCCGGAGTGACTTTTAACGGTATCCTACAGCTGGTCGAATGATGCGCTTCTTTAAAGTTACTCGTTTTGAATTCGCTGTTGGTGTCCCATGCGTAAACGTTGTTCGAGCCTTCGCGCCGCAAGAACAACACACTTCCTCCGTCTGTACCCAGGAACACAATCGGAAACGGTTTTCTGCCCACTTCCAACAGGATACCAGACGTGGCTGCCTCGTCTATGGTTGACGTTTCCATGTGGTAGACAAATTCTGACGTGAGGTATGTGAAGTATAAGTTGTTCGGCTGCTTGGGTTTCCGTATTATCAACATGTTCAGTACGTCGTGGGTCCTGATACCGACCATTCGTTTTGGAAATGCCGTTTTAAAGAACCTTTTAAAAATTGTAATTGTAAAATACAATATTTAATGGAAAAACATATGGACACGTATCTTGTTAATATGCATTTATAATAGTGCCTAGCCCGAAGATAGTGACGGAACTCTCGGATACGAATTTTTTTTTTTGAATATATACAAACTCCCGAGTTTTCAGAAAATTTCTTTTTAAATAAACAATGTTTACGGTAAAAAACTATTAAAATATTACCAACATCGTTTACGTTAACATTTTCAATTTTAAGTAGAGAATCCCGAGCGTTTATGTACATATATTGAGTGTTTCGTTAACGGTACCATCACTCTGTCATGGAGTTTTGTAATAAAATGTCGAATTAATACTGAAATTCACATTTAATCGACATAAATTGAAAATTTACTGGAAACCGCGGCAAAACATAATAGGTATTTAATTATTATAACATATTGGTAGGAGCAATTCTTTTTTTTACGTGAATACGTCTTTAAATTTGCTTCCACAGGTAGAGGGAGTCAGTCCAGAAAACCGATGATAACAAAGTCGGGGGATAAAGTTTGGTGTTGTAACTACATATCTATCATCATGTACATCCAAAATTTAATTACACCGTTGGATGTGTAAAGGATCAAAGAATTCGTTACGTCGAATGAGTGTTGTGACGTATCCCCGTGCGCGATGGAGGGAGAAGCGCCGTTATTTTGAGGTCGTTTCTCGGAGTCACATAAATTCCGTTTAGAATAAATTATGATTATATTATGCGACGTTTGTTTTCCGAGTTCAATCGTCAGCTCTCGTCAGGGTCTATCGATTGCGCGCATACATTTTGACCATTATTAGGTTTTGGTCATTTTTCACTCCTCATCTCCACCGTACGCACACGATTTCTCGAAACCCCCTCCCTTTTCTTTCGTATGGTTTTTTTTTTCAAGCTTTTCTCTAAAAGCATTTTTATTGTAAAAGAATATCGTTTGAAAATGTTACAGTAAAAATAATAAAGCTTAGAAACGTTGTAAAAATTCTGATTGCGCGCCACCACTGATTGGTACGCGTTATGTTTTACCTGTCTTGGACTTCGTTGTACACGACGATTGTATGAGTGCCGACGTCCGAAACGAATATGTACAATTCGTCTTTGTCGTTGTAGTCGACGGCCACGGATTGGGGACACGACGCGTTCGCGGTCATCATCGACGACAAACCGATCGCGAACACGATCTGTGATCATCATAAGAGACGCGAATGTGGCATTTTTTTTTTTAAAAAAAAATAAAGTCGTATATTATAATGTACTCCTGTAAATAATATTGTAAGTACGCGCGGAATCGCGTGCCAAATGTCGATCGAAAAGGTTTTTAAATGCGTTTAATTGATTTTTTTTTCTCGAAATTCATTTTTTTTTTTTTTTTTTTTTTTTTACAGGGATTACGCTTATAAATACGTAATTGGTTTCGAATCAACGGATTAGAAAAAAATAAAATAAAAATCGGTTTTAAAGTCGCCGCGATATGCGTTCCGTGTATAGGCGTGTTAAATTGTCTTGCGAATGTGTATATACAGCTTTGGTCCGCGGTGGCGTAGCGGACTACGTTTTTAAGAAGCAGTTGCTTCTGGATTTCAGTTCGGGAGACGTTGAAACACCTGATGCGGCGTACATATTTTCTACATGAAGTTTTGACAAAATTTTCGTTTTGGTCCCTTCAAAGCGTATTATGCGCAATAGAATAATGCGGGCCACTCACATCTTCTGTGAACGCTGTAGCGTTGTTTCTACTATCCGAACAATAATTGCAGTCTTTTACGGGAAGGGGGAAAACGTAAAACTAAAATTGGTCGAGCGGGCGGTACGTATTGTTCGCTCCTTTAGTATTCTTTTTTTTTTTTTTAAATTCGCGACGCCACCGCGGCGGGACGAGATTCGTTTTGGACGGCGTAGGTTTATTTTTAATTTTTTTACTTCGTCCGTGCGCACGTCTATCGCAAAGACTTTAGCGTTGCCGGCGTTCTTGACCACGGCGCCGTCTTCGTCCGACTCGCCGTTGTCCAAAGCCCACAATCGTCCTTTCGCGTCCAAGTACACGTCGATCACGTTGTTCACCCGTTTCCACGCGTTCGACTGCGCGCCCGGCCGGTGCGACTCGTAGTCCGGGTACGCGCTGACGGTCGGCTCCGTCGCGGCCGAGTCGTCGTCGTCGTCGCCGCCGCCGCCGCGACGGTCCAATTCGATCACGCCCAACGTGAACGGCACGCCGGTCTTGTACCTGGACTGTACCACGTACGCCCGGTCCCGCCACATTTGCATCTTCGTCTGGACCACGTTCCGGGGCACGAAACCGCCGGTCCGCAATGACTTCTCCCGTTCCGCCGGCGACGGCCACCGCAGCGCGAAACCGTTCAACAGGTATTCATCCCTGTGGCCACCGCATCGCGTCACCGCGATCAGTTCCACCAGCACCACGGTCGTCACGCAGCACAACAACGCGGCCGCGTCATTGATTCTCATCGAACTACGATCTGGACGACGATCTACAAAGTAATATTGCGCGACGAAGAACTACCGCCGATATGACTACGCGCCAGCCACCGCAACCAGCTGTAGTTTATCGTCTCTTTTTAAACACCACCGATACGCGTACAAACTGCAATGTATCTTGTTATTATTATTATTATTGTCTTTAGTAAGGCACCGGGGACACGAAAAAAAAAAAACGTGTATTTTTACTTTAATTTACCTAAAATATGGTTTTGAATTCACTACTTAGTGCGAATTATTTAGTTTGTTTATATAATTGAGAAATTCGAATGCCCTGCAGAGCGTTATAAAAGTCGACACTTATGCTCTGAGCAAGGTTATCTTGAAATCAGATTTGGGACGTATTGTCATTCTTTTTTCACATTAAGACTGTCAAATAGTAAATACTCAGCGAATGGGTTATCGAAAATACCCGAAGTAGTTATTATTTTTTAATTGCACAAAATTGTTCATCAATAAATGATTTTTTGTCTCGAACGGTTTCTTTGTATGTTCAAATATATCGTTGTTAAGATACGCGTTACGATTTCGAAACACACACACATTAGTGCACAGCATTTTTTTGAGATAAATAAGATTTTAGATACGCACGAGTACCTTAAGCTAAATTTAAAAATTTTGATATAATTAAATACTTAATTTAATTTTTATGTTAGTAATAATCTGCCTGTTGCGTTAACTAAATCGCGCAATACATGTATGTTACATTTACGCGTATTCATATACGCATTATAATTATAATACTATTATAGTACTTACATTGTATTATTGAGATGAGTAAGTTTGGAACTGTACGAATAATTAAACATTATAATAGTCGTACTATCTATAATAGTTTAGAAATTTAAATTAAAAAAGAAAAGTGTTTAAATTTACAGTATAAATAAGGCGTTTTTAACGATTGTTATGGATACGATTGGGCAATACGTAGTATTGCAATATTGTCAAGATAATTCGTTTGTAACGATTCGTTAACAGAAAATACGGGTGTTTTTTAAATTTATAAACGAAAGTCTACATTAATATTTACTGTTTACCTAAATATTACAGAATAATACGATAAAACAGTATATATGTATTTTGTCGACATACCAGACAAAAGAATTACCGGTAGATGTCGAATATAAAATATGCGTAATGAACTAAATGTTACTGAAAATAATTTATCAGATAGAATATTTTACCTTGACGAAATTGTTCGGGACAAAATAAAAATACATTTATTGCTAGTATTGATGTCTGTCCGCATCGTTAGTATTGAATAACACACATATCGCGAATATCGTCAAAAAGTTTTTTTTTTTTTTTTTTAATCATTGACCACAAACAAAACGAAGTAGTAGAAAGAATTTTGTTAATTTTTAATTATTAACGTTCAATGAAAAACGTAATGGATTTCAAAGAACTTTTTATTGTTATTACTGGTTGAGGTTGCAGTAAACACGTAATGACTACTCCAACACTCCTGTAGGACTTAAAAAGAAAACAAAACTTATGTCCACCCAAAATAAGCGATACGAAAAAATCGGATTTTCAACAATTATACTATAAGCGAAACCTATAACGCCTCAATATTATATACTCGTTATATCTCTTTTTAAACGTGTCTTTTTTTTTTAATTCTAAGGTATTGTGACTTGTGTTACATAAAAAAAAATAATATCAATACGTTTTTTCCAACAAATTGACCCAACTCAACATTTATGCTAAAAAAACTCAACTAATATTTTTATTTTAGACCCAGTAACTATTTAAAAGTAGTATGCGATAGGTATTTACTCGTATAATAAAATATAGAGATCTTAATAATCTAATGGCGTTTAGAATGAAAACTTATATTTTTATGTTTATTTTTTATCGTTATGAAATGTATACGCTGTATACGCTCGTTGTATTTGAGCTGTGTCTTTTTTCTCTTGGGTGTGCGATATGTGCGTTATACACATATAGACCACGTATACACCACCACGTTTCGCGCAGATTTAATAACGGTAATAAATCGATTTTCAGATAAACCCTTGGAAACAATATAATATATATATATATATATTATATATATTAAAGTCGATGTATGTATTTTAGCTTAAAAGATTGCAGTACGCAGCACGGTCTTCGAAAAGCTCTTATAGCAATTTGTGTCATTGTACAGCAAGTATGTACGTATTATAGAGTATATATTATAGTCACCGTTACGGCCAACAGCATTTCGGTTTTCGTGGTAATTATTAATAAAACTGTTTTCTTTATTAATATTTTTAGGTTTCCGTCATATAACGTATTATATTACCACTGCCGTTATTAAAATTAATTTGCCTATAAATCGTGAAACCACGCGGACACATAAACATTAATTACTTATATTACTCAAACGTAGTACTCGAAATGTACTATACTCGTAATTTGTTTGTAAGACGCATACAGTTCTTGTGTCTTATTATCGTATTTCTCGCACACTGGCCACTGGTCACTGGCATGAAGCAGTACGGTAAATTTATAATGTCGCATTCGGATTTTTTTTCTATTCTTATACGCGTATTTGATATGATAATCATTTAAACATTTCGGATACACAAACGTGGTTTAAAGTATATACACGCGATGATTGATCTAACGCCAGGTCCATGCGCCGGATTTCTTCTAGGGACGGCGGAGGTTTCTTAAAAATTCCATTGAATATTTCCCTGTCGGTATATATCTATTATTTTTGTAATAATTAACCATCAAATTAAATAATCATTTTGTATAGAGTTTACTCATAAGTCCGTAATTATAATAATTTAGCCTTTGAATGGAGTTTTACAAAAACAACGTTTTTCATTAGTCATTTATCATATATTATTACGGCTGTAAATACTACTAATTCTTTATGTTTATAGCATTCGTTAGTTGCGGATAATTGCAACAGTTTTATTTCAAATCCAGTCACAATAATAGCAAATGATTTTCTATACAAGATTTGAAAATTGTTTATTAATTTGTTTAAATATTTATACAAACGCGTACATAAAATTGTCTTAACACTATATAACACATAATTTATTATCGATTATAAAATGTACGTACACAATATAATATGCGTGTTGTCTATGTTGTATTTGGGATTGTACATAAAAAAAAAAAAAATATTTCTAGGAACGTTCAATAATGTAATAAATTAATAACAATACTAAAATAAATTCTAAATAACATACAAACTTGGATCGAAGAAGATCAGTGAGCTGCAACGAACAACAACAACAATAATAATAATAATAATAATAATAATAGTCTTTTCTCTTTATGTACAATAATATAATATGTATATACTGCATTTATCAGGAATCGGTCTAAGCTCCGTCGGTAATAATACGTATAATAGCTCCGTGGCATGTTGTATAACTTTATTCTAAATTGGTTATTATGATTTATGCGCTGTAAAATGTGTGTATTATATTATTTCACGTTAGTAATGTTATCGAAGCGGATTGAGAACGAATGTTTAATTTAATACGCTTACTGTGTTCACATTGTGGCCCGTAATGTCTTGGACTACAGTGGCATAAAAACCTAGACAGGACCGGAAAACACGTGCCGCCGTTAAGACACGGCGCGTAGCCACAAGGAGCTCCTTGGTAGTGAGTTATTTCTTGACTGAAACCCGACGACAGGTTACACAATTTTTCGTTGAGTATAACCCTCTGGACGACACCGGCGAACGGTTTGTCGGCAATCGATTCCTGATTCAACAGTATGGTGGAACTAATAAACAAAATATATACAAAAAAAAAAAAAAAAAATTAAATCGTACTGGCCTCCTCCTCGTCTAATCGTGACTGATGATACTTACGGTACACCGCCAATGTATAACGGGAGTTCCAAATTTAACTCGACGAGCGGAGAACTAGAACGGCTAATGGTAACGTTGCCGTCGTTCAGCTGAATGGAAGCCTGGTTGTCAAATCTCTTGATTTTCAATAAATTCCACTGGGGCAGTAAAACAATCTTCTTGTCGGTGCTAGAATTTAACGACAACACAACAGTACAGTGTAACCGTGTATATAGGGAATATACTTGAATTATATCGATGTCATGTTTTACGTGATGTTCGTTTTGCCGTTTCCCAAATCGTAGGTCAGCCGGACGTGACCGTCGGACAGATAAATAGAAATGAAATCTCCTTGTCCCGTGTACGATTGACCGCTGTACAACAGCAATCCCGTATCGGAAGTTGTGCCGAACCATATCTCTAGTCTGGTGCTTCTCCGGAGATCCTCGGCCAGCGGTATGCTGAGAAACGAGTTCTTGCCGTTGAACTCGGGAGAATAGTATTTCGTCAAGCCGTACTCGACTGCGTACGAAACGTACGAATCGTACAAGCGCAACATATAGGTAATGTAGTCAATTTTGATACGGAAAAAAAAGACACTTCTATTTTTCTCCACAGCCGTTAATTTAGTTTTTATTTATTGAAATAATTATGTTATTATCAACGAAAATATACCGAATATATAGTTCGTCCTACTATTATTATTGATGTAGATTGAATAATAATGTTGCTCAGTAAAAAAAATTTATTGACTATTATTCTATATAAATATATACGTAAGATATGAGATTGTACATAAATTCTTGTATGGTATTTATTATTTATTTAGGGATTTGTAGCATTAAAAAAAAAAACCGTTTATTTTTTTATTTGTAATAGGCACCGTGAAGAATTGTATAATATATAATTGCACACAAAATATATACTGTATAGACGCTGAGAGAGTCTAAATCTACTCAAGCAGTATTTATTTTATTTTACTTAGAATTTTATTTTTTTTGCGAAAATGGCCGTGGAGGAAAACGGCTTTGCCTTTCGCATAATATTTATATCTTACATTTATCACAGTTGGTGCCGGTAAGTCCTGGCAGACAAAAACAAGCGTATCTACCACCCGGCAAGGACTCGCAAGTAGATCCGTAGCTACAGGGCTCAGAAGAACAAGCCACATCGTCGTAGCACGCACCGTCTATTTATTTAGTTTTTAGTAAACAATTTATTAAAATTATTATTATTATTACTTTTTATTTTACATTTTAAATCTTACCGGAACAACCGCATGTTCCGTTCGAACAACCTTTTTTGCATTCTGTGACACCTTCCGAGTTCGTCACCAGATCGCTGTCTTCAAACCCTAATAAGTTTATCGAGTACCGACCTATTTTCATACTGTGTATGCATCCGATCAATCCGGATTTCACCCCAATGTTTTCGAATATCCTATACGGAAAATATACGAGAGACGGTTTATATTTATGTCATTTCGAAGCGAATTCTATTCACTTTTTGTGTAGAATCGGAACGTATCCGATGTAGGCGTTGTCGTTTAAATCTAATGACCGCAGGGAGCCCATCGACACCGAACGGACCGGCTCGTAGTTTTCAAACTGTAATAGACCGTCTTTTTGGTATCGTTTGGCTATGATCTTGTGTTGAACGCCAATTGTTATCGGATGTAAAGACGTTAGGACGACAGCTCCGTTACCCAGATTGTACTTGAATTCTACAAATCTAGAGAAAAGGGAATCGTATTATTACCGGAGAATTATTATTATTATTATTATTATTGATGATGATTACTTATTGATTATTGCTATTGATATGAAATCTCCAGAACCGTCTTGTTGCTGTTGATCGTACAAGAGAATGCCGTCGTCCGAAAAACTTTTAAATTCCATTTCCAAACTAAACCTATGATATGCTTTTAATTTCTTCAATTGAACGTACGAATGTCCATTGAAAGCTGTTGATTTGTGTTCTAAAAAAATAATAATAATAAAAGAGTTTACGAATGTTTATTATTATTAATATTATTATTATTATTATTATTATCATCAAAGTCAGGTAATTCAATATTTCTACCTTTGATTTCCTCTGGATCGGAACAGACAGTACCACTGTGCGTCGTTGGGCAGTGACAGACGAAACTGTTGGAATCCAGTTCCTCGCATTCTCCGCCATTTTGACACGGATTCGGATTGCAAACAGACGTTTCTCGATCGGTCGATTCCGACGTGGTCCTGCCGGTCAAATCTTGAACCTCGGGTATGATGTCGATTTCGTAGCCGCCAGAGGTGTTGTAAGAGAAATTCGGGAGTTCGGAAAACAACAAATGTCGCGTGGATTTAGAGATGACGATGTCTTGCGGTTGGGTGAATTTCGGCCCTTCCGTTATGGGTATGAGATTTCCATCTGTGGCATGGACACAAACGTAATAATTGATGAACAGTTGTACACGACTGTTAATAATATATTATTTGGTAACTTTTGTATTTACCTTTACACGACGTGTGCGATTTGACGACGATGTCTTTTTGATAGCGACACGCATATAATTTTAATTGACACTCGGAACTGTACGTTTGTCCGTCACTCCCACACACCAACTATAAATATTGGAGTTTAATAAACAATTTATCAAAAGTGAATTTACAGTTGACTTACGGTGGTACGCGTCGCGTCCTCCGCACACGTTGCCCGACATATGCACGACGGTTTGTCGTTGTTCATTTCGCACACTCCTCCATAATAGCAAACCAACTGACTGCAAGACGTTAAATTTTGCGTCACCATGTCAGCTATAATGTGAATTTCGGACGGAATTAATAATTTATTACGGCCATTATAATCAAAATGTTTATAATTTTTATTTAAATAAAGGATACACGCTTAGAAATTAACCAGTTGAATTAATATTTTTTAAATCTTTGTATTTATATCAATACTTATTCTCCTTTATATTTTATTTTAACGTGACATTTCGTCAAATTATATCAATTCTGAATATAATATATCAAAAGTCTATAAGTTTAACTTTTAAAATTTATTTCTCGTCAATTATATTATCTTTTTATAATTATAATTTAAAAATTCTAAGATTTCGATGGGAAATAATTTTCATTTCCAATAAATTCATTACCTATTTGGAAATCATTTCGAGATAATGCGAACACATTAGAAACCTAAAATATACTTAAATGTAAAATATATGTATTTTATTTGTTGTCATTCGATGTATTCAGTTTTAGTTCTATTTAAATATTTTTCCCAAACTGATCAGAAAAGTCTATTTAATGTAAAAATAGATCACTTGGGATATAAAATAAAAAACTATAACTATATAAAGTTTAATGATAATTTTTAATTTAACCGATAGATCCGACAAAAATGATGTTGACTAACTTTAACGGTTAATTTAGTTGAAAATGACGTGAACTCAACCCATTAGTACTACTTTATTTAATTGAAAAAAAAACCGTTTTTCGTTCTATTGCAATATAAAGTATATATTTTTATTTTAGAAATTCTTCTTACGGTAGATATTTGAACTCAATAGTAATATTTTGTCTAGTTTAAAATATTTTAATATTTATATTCAGTAAAATTGCGGATTATTACGTACGTGAAACACACCCAGCGGGACTTAAAATTTTCGAACTATCTTCACATTTATTGCACTTCGGCCCAACAGCACCTGGCTTACAAACGCAGCGTCCAGTCATTTGTTCACAGTCATCTCGAACCGAACCCAATAGAGAGCAACCACATGCTGGAATTATTTGTAGTCAATAAAAAATTCGATTATTCGTTGAAAATTACTTACGCATGCACCCGTGATGATTGAACGATATTTTTGGCAATCCCCAATATCCGGGTTCACATCGATCGCATTTCTCTCCACCAACTCCCGATTTACACATGCACTTATTATTAATACACTCTTCTGATATCGACCCTAAAAGTGGAAATCATTTAAGTCTCAAAGTCCTATATAATCTATATATCTAAAATAGTCGTTACATTTTATTTCTTACCTAACTTATTACAATTGCACGACAACGGACAATCCTGGTTTTTCGGCCCCTTCGCCGGTGTCTTTTTATCGGGACAACATCCGTATTTTGTGTTTTGACAATCGTCCGAAACAATTGTCGTTTCTGAATTCAGATGATAATACATCGTTTATATTATAATGAATCGATACGAATTTAAAATATAAATTTGAGAAATTACCACGATCGGATTTGTTACAGCATTTAGCGAATCTAGGTGTCTGATGACAATAACTGCCCGATGGACAATCTTGTCTGTCGGGGCCGTGACCACAGTCTAATTCTCTTCCATTGGGATGATTGATCAAAGGTTTCTTGCCGTTGCAAGGTTTCACTTCCATACCTTCAACGTTGGCGAAATAACATTTAAATAATAGTTGTCTATAATATTTGTACACGTACCTTGACATAATTCCATTGGTCTTAATCGAAGTTCTTGTTGTTTTTCACATCCTTCCATTTTCATTAAACACAACGAGTTATACATTCGAACGTCTGAGCCGCATACGGGCGACGAAGATTCGGTTGAACAGTTAAATATGCAAGAACACCTGGGAAATCTATCGGGTCCTACTTCACAGGTAGCATCGAAGTCACATTTAATGTCTTTGCACACGTCGTTATTGTTATTGTACACGCTGTTTTCTATCGATTCGTGAGGTTTCAACATTTTGCCTGAAAGTATAACGTTTTACGAAAATTATTGTTAGCATCGAAATAATAATAATTTCGTTTTTAACACATCAGTTATTATTATTATTATTATTATTGTTACCTATTGACGAAGATTCTTTACAGTCGCCGTAAAACAAAATCGTCAAGTTTTGCGTGCCGTTCTTCACGCAAGACTGTTGAAGTAGATCGCATTCGCTGTTATACGTGATCAAATCGGAGCCACAAACGGGTTCTTTTGATTTCGTGTCCACACATGTTTTGGGACAGTTACATTTCTGATCGTGACACAATCCTAAAATCATTTAATGCGTGTGATTTTGAGGTAAACAGTTGGAAAACTAGTAAATTAATCATTGTACCGCATTCGCCCGTGTAAGCAGCGAATATTTTCTTCCTTGCTGCACAACTAGCATTTTGTAGATGACAAAGGTCTGTGTACGTGATACCGTCGGAACCGCAAACTTTACCGCTTGCCTGCGTACATAAATTAGAGTTCGTCCTAATTAACTACAGGCGGAGGTTTCAAATGGTTTCAGAAAATTCGAAATCCTTTGTTACAATTTATACTGGTTAATAATGCTTTTTGGTTGTATAATGTAACAACAGCAGGTTTAGTCGGCGTACAGTCACTCCGTTTTTAACAATCAATTATTTTTACAATTTACAATCTCACCATTTATCAACTAGACGTTTCGTATCGACGCGCACACGTCTGAAGTTAATGTGATTAATTTATTTTCGAATCGATATCATCAAATTATTTGATTTTTCACATTTCACGCGTCTAACGTGGGTTTAATTTTATTTTGACGTGTACAGAAATTCACGTGACGATATATACAATTATTTACTCTTCAAGTAAAAAGTTGATATAATTATTTCCTAATGGTTTAACAAATCGGCAATTTATGTCATAATACCACGACGAAAACAGATAATATATATTACCATGAAATTGTAAACTTCTACATAATTATTGAATGTAGAACAATATTTAAATATGCTGTTCGATTTATAAAAGGAAAAGTTTGATCATATTCTGTTATACAATAACTGTTATGTATAAAATTAATTTAGTAGATACGGAATTAAACGTAGACAGAACTGAGTGTTTTGAAATTGTAATACAGTTCAGAACTTTACGACACATACCGGTAAAAATAAGTTTATGTATTTTAGATATTATAGACAAATCGGTAACGAGTGGCGTGAAAAATATCGAAATTGGGGATTAAGAATGCTTAAAAATCAATCTCAGACGTATTAAAAAAATAATATTAAATGAGAGTACGCTAGAGGATATTGTGGATAAGATTTAAGAATAACATTGAGTTAAACAGATGATATTAACAGGAGAGGTGAAACAGGGATGGATATTCGATTATCAACAAAATTAGGGTGCTAAATTTATTGGTAAAAATAAAAATAGGTACGCATCATCTGATATAATATTTCTGTTAATTTACATTAAATAAATTAATATCGTCCATGTACTTATATATTTTGGCATTTTATTATTTAGCGTTGTGGTTTATGATGATGTTGTGCACACAAAAATATGTGATATATTAATAAATTGGTATCCTTACGTTTGCACATTTGAACGTAGGACAAACGCATTTCGCCTCCAGACCGTTACTTTCACAAACCGAGTGAAACTGGCAGTCCATTTCTGAACAATCGTCTGAAAATTATCGTTTAAATATTAGCGATGGATGCCGAAAAATAGAATCGACATAAAATCGTTGGCTTACTACAAGCTCCGTTATGAGATACTCCGACAATTTGCTTATGTTGACAAGTGTGGAGCTTTAACTTACATTCGTTACTGTACGTATTACCGTCAGTACCACATACAGGTTCGTGATGTTCAGAGCACAAAGGACATTCACAGACTGCTTTTCCGTCTCTCACTCTACAAGTTGCCCCAAAGCTGCATAAGTGCTCTTTACAGGGATTTGCGTCGTCTGGTGTACAGAAATCATACGGATCGTACGGATCAAATTATAATGAAATATCTCGGAAAATTAATAATCGTTATTCTCACCACAATGTCCGTCATAGGCCACTTTAATATTAATTCTCTTGCTGCAGCTAATCTGTTCTAAATGACACTTTGACTCGTAAGTAATACCATTCGTCCCACAAACCGGCCGTACGGATTTTTCGCACAGAGTTGGCTCGGGACAACGGCACTCAGCAATTCCTAAACGATCGATAGCGCAATGCGATCCCTCCCAACACGTGAAGTTTAAACACGGATTTATACCTGAAATCGATAGCTAATTGTAAAACGAACATGGAGTGACAAAGTAAGTCAGTTGTTACCTTGGTGACATTGACCGCGGAAGACGATCCTCAGACCTGGCATCATTCTACACGCCTGTCGTCGTAGAAAACATTCGTTTGTATACGTTTTGCCGTCGGAACCACAAACCGGAATGAAATCGTTACTACAGAATTCTGAACAATCACACTTGGCACGTCTTTCATAATCCAGACGACATATTTCGGGATCTTCGCATGTGACATAATCACACGGGTCTAAAAATTATCAACACGAAAAATTCAAATGATCGAATTGAAATACTCAAGAGAAAAAGAAAGATAGCTGTTTTATATTGATGCGTTAAATATAAGACTTATATTAGAGAATACGAGAAATATTATTGTGATTAAATTTAAATTGACTTGTATACTATATTTATATGTTAGCGTAAGTATCGGACGTTCATAATAACACCGTGAATTCTGCCGTCTGTAAATGATCACATAAAAATTAAATTTAAAAAAAATGAAAAATTCGTTCTTGTATTTCTAACTTTGGTAAAAAATATTTGTTTCTAGCGTATAAAATAAACTTGTTAATCACGATAATTAATCATAACGTGTTAGAGAAAAATTATTTATTTTTTTTTAAACCAGTTTAACTGCCCATCATTGATTATTATACGTTTATAATAATATTATTACGTGAATTATATATCCTATGCGTCAATTTTATTGAACTGATTTTGATTTTAATGATAGATACAAATAATAATAATAATAATAATAATATGTACCGCATGGCCCTTTATACTTGACAATTATATTTCGCCTCAATGAACACGACGCCTTTTTGACATGACATACACTCGGATAGTCTCGCATATCGTTTCCACACACTTGTTCATTAACGTCTTCGCTGCATTCATTTTCCACGGAGCATTCACAACGCGCTTCGCCCAAATTGTCTAGGACACAATGTTGGCCATACGAGCACTTGGTTGTCCTACAAGGGTCTGTTATTCCGACTGAAACAAAAGCAGAGAGGAAATGATTATAGGACTGAGATTTCGGTTGAATTTTCTGGTTCATATAATACATTTTATTTGATATATTATTCAATAAAATTACAGAGATGGTTTTTTTTTTTTTTAATATAATATTACCATTATACGATAAAATTCACGATTATTTAAAAAATAAAATAAATATTTTACAATTATTATGTTATTCTACGAATACATAATTATTGCAGGGAATATCATAATAAAATTACTATTAAATGTAACACGTCCATACCTAGTTATATATATTATTGAACTCTGAAAAATCATGGGTGTAAGGCTTTTTAAGCCTGTTTTACCGATATAGGTTAATCCTAAAATAATGCGTATAAATACCATAGGCATTAGTTGTTTTCATCAATATTACCGTCTGAATAATTCAGTACGAATGTAAGTATATACGATATAATGTATTAGCCATTTATTGACTTGACTATGAAAGTCGGAAATCAATCGCAGTGGAAAATTTCTAATTATTCAATAAACCGTCGAGTTTATTCGTATTGTGGATAAATATTCGTGAAATGTTCTTAGAAAAAAAATTATAAAATCATTATAAATCAAAAAGAGATATTATATTTAGTTTATAATTATAATATAGTATAGCGTGTATTGATTAAATTATATAGCTTACAAGTAACACTATGCGTTGAATATAACGTTTTAAAATAGTTTTATCGAAAAAAACAACGTAAAAACTTAAACATAACACACATACATGTTCTAAAAATATTAACAAATTTAATAACTAAAAATGATAAAATCGAACGTTTCACAATACGGGTACGTTCTTTTCCATGAACAGTGCGTTCGTAAAGGTTAAAATATTATTCCACTGCGATTCGGCCATTGTCTTTATGTGCAAGTTTGATAACAGCTGGTGGAACTTAATGTGTATGACGGTCAACATTTTCTTCAACTCTTCCTTATCTATAAAGTTGAATTCATTTGGTTTTGCGTCGTCTTCGATTTGCAGCGTTCCGTAGTATTTTCCTATTTCTTTGATATTGTACAGGTCGGATAGGCCCTTTAAATTTTCGTCGACCAACAGCGACTCGGCAGCCAACAATTCTTCTGGCAACATTGATTTCTTCAGTTCCGTGATCACCGATTTGTAGTGGCTCGATCCTTCAGGCGTGGCACACGTGTTTCCCAGTTCGTTGAACATTCGTTCGCTAAATCCGTACAACTTGTTCCCTTTCAAATCGGCGTCTCCGTCCATTAACAGCGTCGTCACGTGGAATTCCATTTTTCCAATTGCCGGTACGATTTTGTCTACCGCGGCCAGTTTGTCCATGGAGAATCGCAGCATTTCCTGCATCCAATTCAACAGATAGATCAGCACCAGTTCGTTGTCCTCTTTCTCCATCATGTGGTGCAGTAGAAATCCTTGGATCGAAACGTATTTCGTCACCAAACAGACCAACGAACGTTTGACGGCTTCCACCACGAAACTCACTTCCGTGCCGACCGGCGACGCGGACGTCTTCAGTTCTACAATCTCGTCGAACGGATTCACCACGATCTGCGGCGAATCGACACGGTCTTTCGCGACACTCTCCGGCGATCCGAAGTGATCGAAATGCTGGCGCGACATCGCCGCGGGCATTCTCACCGAATGTCTTATGATCGGGTACCACAACGTGTCCGCGATCATTATGTCGTCGATGAACTCCACGTTGTCGATGTACGACTGCATCTCGGGATGGTCCATCGGAAACGCGTCGGACACGGTCCGCGCGAACCCGGCCGCGGTTATCACCGACGCGAACACGACGAACGAGGCGGACATTTTGTAATAAGCGCGCGACGCGGCAATCGTTTAGAAAACAACGGCGTTTTCCACGCCGGTCGTATAGCAATGCACGGACCGCTCGGCAAAACATTTGTGTAAACTCCTGTACAACCTTCTGTTGTTGATTTCGAAAAATAACATTAATCGATTGCGTATTGCCACACGTGTACAATACGATTTGTTGTGTTTAAGCGACTTCTCGATAATTCTCACGTTTTCAATGTATAACGCACAACACTTGGCGTATACTCACGTATCGTTTTGTCGCTATTGCGCAGTTATTATTCGCGTATATATATATATACGCAGCGTAAGTTTACGCGAAAGCGAAATGAATCGCATTTATTTAAACGCTGTGAAATTCGTATATTCGTTTATCACTATAAACAATATAATATCTCCTCTGTTATATCGGTAACCGGCTCATCAAAAGTCACTAGAATAATAATAATAATAATTATTATTATTATTATTATATTGTCGTTTTACATTTCGATAAAGTATTCTGTAGGAATAAAAAAAGAATTACGGTTTAGGAATAGATTATGTTGTTTCAACTAAGACATTTTTTTTTTTTTTTTAGCGATTTTAGCATAAATCTAACCCGCAATTGAAAAATATTTTTGCGTATACCTACGGTCGATAATAATTGAGTAAATAAAATTGGTGCTCAGTGTTGTTGAATTAGAAAATGTGAAATTTGCGTGTACGACATCGCGTTTCGTCAAGCGTTAAAAACTTTTGAAGAAGCCTAATTGATTTAAACGATTTTATCATCTCAACTATGTATTTTTGTACTTTTATTACTTTTGTTGTGTTCAACTCTCTGAATCTAGAAGTTGTTCAGAGATTATTGTTAAAAACCCATTTATTACACGCTTGTGTATCATGTACAGATTTTTTTTTTTTTGAAAACATAGGAATACCAATTGTTGCGTCTACTACGTGTGTTTTTGTTTATAATATAATTTGTTAACAAATAATTAATAATAAAACAAACGCAAGGAAAAACTATAAATTTATACTGGTAATTAATAAGAATTTTTTTATGTATACATATACATATATATATATATATAAAAAAATATAAAAATAATAATCTGAGCTCAAAAGAGCAATGACCATAAGAGAAGCTGTAGAGCTTAATGGGAAATTAATTTGTTTGTTTTAAAATAAAACGATAATAATAAGCATCTGTAAATTATGATGTAATGATATATTGTTGTTGTAATATTAAATTCCAATTATTTGAAATAATTAAACTTGATATTTATTATTAAATGGTGTATTGACTGCGAATCGTACTATATTTGTATTATTATATTACGAATTTAGATTTATATAAAATTAATTTGAGAAAAGTTATTAATTAATTAATTTATTAAAGTTATTACTATTATAATTTTATGTGTGTGCGAAAAATGTAAATTACATAATATTATATAATATTAAACGAGATTTAAAATGTAAAAGTCACTAGATAATTTTGAAAAATAACTGATCAAATTTATGTTATATCAAAGTAAAAAAAATTACTCGTTAGATTAATTAGTTATTAATTTAAAATAGTAACTCATTAAGTTTAAAGTTAAGAAAAATGATAATTATTTTAACATTTGTGATTCGTTTATCGCAGGATGACTTCCGTATAATATACGCAATACCATAAGATACAATTAGTATTTTATTGTTTTCAAATATTTTCAACTCGGTCATAAACGTTTCAAATGATATATTTTCAACGGGCATTAGATGTTTTCTTTTTGTTGATGATATTATTTATATTAAATACGTTGTTTAACTAATATGTCGAAGTGTACATTTACGTAAGACATCATAAGAGGATTTTAGAAAAAAAAAATTGTTTATAATATGTTTTTAATTGAACAGTTGGTCGTTATAGTCGGTTTAACGGCAGATTGGTGTTATATATTCATTCGAGCGTAGTAAAAAAATAATAAATAAATGAATAAAAAATTCGTAATCGTTTGATTGCCCGAATTTTATACCGCATACGTTTTCTATATTGTATAAGGTTAGGTAATATGAATAGTTTGGTCAAAACTTTTACACTTTTGACGTTGCAGGTTTTATTAAATTCAACGAGAATCAAAAGTCTCGTTATTGTTTTAGTTTTTAATTTATCTTCGACAACTTGAACACCAACCAAGTTTTTAATTATGAAGGAAATTAATATTCCTGTCGACACGCAGTCATCGTATTTATATTAACTGCTGCGGTTACAATATTATCATTATTCCACTCTACTGCAATAATTCATAATGTTGCCCGCAGACAACTAATAAAATAAAATGTTTATATTTATTTGTTATATGCGTACGTATATATATAATTATTATTATTATTATTATATCGCGTATACATATCGGCAGGGAAAGAGCTATAAAACGACGGATATTGCGAGGTAAGTGCCATATCCATTTTGTTACTGTTTTTCCACGTTATTTCCTATTGTAGATGGCACCTGTACGTACGTATGTTTTACGAGGTGATTCTAACGGCTTACAGTCGATAACGAAACGCAGTGAAACCAAAAGCGTTACTTTTAGTTTTTTCATTGCCCAACAGTAATGACAGATGGAACTATGCTTGTACTAAAAACACTGATGTAGGAGATAATAATAATAAAAAAAAATTATAGATTGAAATTATTAATATTGCTGAGATTTCCACTGAAGCCAATTGATTCGTAGTTGAATGTATATTATGAAATTGGCATTTTAAAAAACAAAACACAAAAAAAATTTAAACGTTTTTATACGAACCGAACAAGGTTGATTAACGTTAAATTATTATTTTTATAAAAATGTTATGCTCTATTTGTTTCCGTGTAATTAAAAAAAAAAAAAAAATTATGCTTTTAGTATTATATTGTACGCAATGTTATTGTTGTGTAAAAAACGTATTATAAAGTCAGACTTATAGACAATATTTAGTAGAATTTTAGGAGATTAATTATGTATAATAAATATTATTATTGTTATTATTACAGAAGTTAATGCGAGAAATGAAACATTATCTGAACGCGAATCGAATTTTTCACTATAAAAATAGTCATAAGGTTATAGGTATTTAAAAATCGATAATTTGACATAGTCTTCACTGATGTTTAAGATGAAAACGAAAATATTCGAATTCGACTTTATATGATACAATGCAAATCACCCGGAGGAATAAACAGTAAATGATAAAAAGTGTAGAGAGAAGCGAGAGAATATTTTAGCACCATAAAATTTTTGTTTCGCCATCGTTATGACGTGTACTAAATGTACGTGCGCATTCAGAAAAAAACGTTATTTTTATATTTATTTCTTATTTGGATTGTTTCGTATATATCGATTTTTTTTTTATTTATAATACTAAATCCTTTCTCGCTTCTTATTTTTTGTTTTCTTTCTCAAAACGAATTTTGCCGTTTGTTAACGTTTTATCACATGCGTGTCCGGGTGAAACGAGAGTTCTCCGGGTGGTTTGACCCGAATTTCATTTCGTTCTCGTGTTAATCTTAATTCACGTTTACACGCAGTCGAAGCAACATTCATTGGAAATATTCTGAATCCAAACAACATTTATCAGACGCTGATGATGAGCGTGTTTTCAGATAGCTCCGTGAACACGGAGTCCATGGCGGACTATCGTCTCGGACCCGATTTCAGGTGAAATCGATTCTCACGCACGCGCGCAATGTTCAATGCGCATTTTAACAATACCGCTGTGTACGAGCACGAGAGTTTTCTGTTGTCTGTGTCAAAGTGGAGAATAAATTCGATTTTCTGATGGAAACAACGTACACAGAACCATCTGCTCGTTGCTTTACACGGAGGAAATCAAACGTATTACATGAATATATTTTCAAAAGGCGAATCGTACACCATTGCCTATATACAGCTGAATTTCCACTATAATATACTTTTCGGTTGCACACGCGCCAGACCCCCGCGGACCGAGCTGACATTCAGTGTGAGTGCACCGTTTTGCCCGACGTGTGCTATTGTGTACCGAGAAAGTTAATTAAACTTTGGGCAAAACAAGCGCGGAGTAACGGAAGAACGGGGGAAGCTTCTTACAACAAATAATAAAACAAACGCGGAGGTTCGCCGCCGTATTCTAAACTACGTTTACGCGTATTTTCACACTCTGCCGGTACCGACCGCGATGGTTTCAAACACTGACCGTATCTTTGCATTACAGTATTTTAAAGTTGATCTTTGGAAACGCTACGGAAAATTTGTATACATATATATATATATATATCTAAAAAGATAAACGCGAGAATTTAATAACTTGTAGTTTATCGCGAATCGCATTCGTTTACACGCGATCATTCATTATCCACTATTTACAGTGGCGCGCACACAGATTTTTCTTTATGGGACGCTCTGTTATCCCTCCACTCTATCTAATCGCCGTTACAACAGTTTTGTTATAGCAGAAAATTCTCATTGTTTGAATAGCGTGTAACACTGCTTATAATTCCTTATACTCCCCCGTGCGCGCGCCACTGACAATTTCGCACGACAATTTGATGGGGTGGGGAAATAATAATAATAATAATAATAATAAATTAAAAACGTAATTTGTAAAGCGAGTATTTCGTACGAAATAACGAAAATATAAACACGCTGTCAAACAACAAGTGGCAACTATATGAGAAAACGATTCTCGCATGCTACTACTTTGTAAGTTTCCGAAAATATTATCATAAAAAAAATATTACTATAAAAACTTATCGGACTCGATGTTAAATAAAATATTAATTACATAATTTTTTGCCAAAAGAAATAGTTAATAGAGTTAATATCAGCTCTTAGCTGATTAGCCTTTTCCGCGGGCATACGAAACAACACGTTTCAAAAGTCGTCGTCACATTTTTTCCCCCCTCGGCTTTTGACAACATTATCACCAATTGTTTATGTTCTAATTGTTTACTAGATTTATATTTTTTGATCTGCCAAAGCGATTTACGGTGTAATACGTATAACGAGTTTTGTCGATTAATCATTGAGTTGTCACTCTCTCTCTCCCTTTTTTTGCGTGTCCGGAAGAGTAGCGGCAGCGCTGTCTTTTTTGTTGCTTTACGAGGAGGACCGGAATTTTTAGAACGAATTATCACTGGCGATTAAACCTGGTCCCGTTTTATATGACACCTTCGTAAAAAAAAAATATGTTTGAAAAAAAAAGGAAGAAACGAAGTGGAGGAAGTGCAAAACGTCATTTTCATTAAACAAATGGATAGCATCTGTGTTTTAGGACTGTTGAGGGATTATTCACATTGGATTCATATCACAAAGTACGACAATCAACTCTGAGATTTTTACTCTTTACTATGGATAACCTCAAAAAAAGCGATCAAATCGAAATGTTCCGGCTTATTGACTAAAACAATTGTGTTGTCGCACGATAACTCAACTTCATATACACATAAACGTTACATCAAACAACCGCACATTTCAAAGATTTCAATTGGGAAATTTTTGATAAGCGTTCATACTCTCTCGACTTAGCGTAATGTGATTACCTCTTATTTTCCTCCCTAAACATTTATGTAGGTGGAGTAACCGTGTTTAGTTGGAAAAAGATGTCCAAACGTACTTCATAAATATAGACCGCGCGTTTTATCGTTAGAGAATAGAAGAATTTGTAAATCGCTATGATAAAATATGTCTCAGTGCAATTAGTGATTATAATAAAAATGTTGACGTACGATTTTTGTTAATTATTGAAAAATAATAGTAATAAAACACCTCTCGTAAATCATTTAATTCATATTAAAACGTAATACGTTATACATTGGATATTTTTCGTAAACTCATATCCAAACATCTTGGCTGAACAATTCTAGTTACGCCTAAGAACCACGGAATTCTATGAAAATATAAATTAATTCTATTATAATTAAATAAAAAAATATCTTATTTAATTATTCATACAATATAATATGTTTATTTTATTTTTAATGCGTGATTGAAGAATTGTAGAGAACGATTTGGACGAGTTAATCACTAATATATTAATTTGTACGGTATCAAATAATATCATTAATTTATACGTGGAACGTATAATAGGTACTTATTCGTATAAAGCGGAAAATGAAATGTTCATATATTACGACTGTAATAGATTTTTGAAAAATGTTTAAATGTTTAGTGACTTATATTATATACAGTGTTACTTTTGGGTTTGTATCAATTCATAAAATTATAAAATATTTATTTATGAATTAAGCAATTGAGCGTTGTGTGATTACTCTATATTAAGTAAGTACCACCTATTGTATGTGGGAGTAGCTATGAAAACTCTCTTACGATCCAGAAAGTTAATATACCATGGAATATTGTTGGATACGCAAATAAGTCATAATAGTATTGTTTTACAGCGTTGTTTCAAAATGGTATGATAAAATAAGTATATATTATTTTGTAAGCGTGTCTTGTTTAAAAATATTTTTCTTGTTCGAAAACGAAAAAAAAAATGTATACCAGTATTACTGAAAAATGTTTAATTAATAATTTTATATCATGAAAATAGGTATATGTTTACGAGATAAAAAACACACTTTTTAAAATATATTATAAAATAAACGGCGGCATGGTAAAAATGTAGTCAGTCCGTTCGTAAAGAAATACGGGCTAATGAAACTATTTTTTATATCTTACTAATTGATAAATAATTGGTTTTTATTCTTGTATTAAAAAAAAAAAAGATGTATTTTATCGACATTACGTTATTTTTATATAGTTTTGTTCTTTGGCGGTTATCAACGGAGTTGTTTTTTTTTTTTTGTAGAATTTTTGTTTCTATGAGTTTGAGTAAAAAAAAAAAAACTATTTTTACTACCATTTTTTAAAAAATATGACTAGTACAATTTTCTAAGAAGTATCTAAGTAATTATTATTATTATTTTATTAATATTATTATTATTATTATTATTGTAATGCTTTAATACGTCTAAACTTTACGTGAAATGAAATTGTTGTTTGAATTCTTAGAGAGTTGTCATCCGCAATTCAATAGAATACATTCGGTCGAAATACGAGATGTGCGTATTTGTTATTGCCGGTGCACCGTCTTGTAAGCACTAAAGACGATTTAAAATGCGCATTTCAAGGGAATCCAAGAATAAAACTCAATCGTCCGACGTACTACAAGACGTGGCATTATTATTTCGTCATACTTATCCAAGAGACATTTCTCATTAGATATCAAATTTCACGGAAGTACAAATGGTGTGTTTTCTAACGTGTGCGTTTGTGTGATGTACGGCTTAATGACACGTTAAGATAAGACGTCAGTTATAAAAGTTTTGCTTTGGAAAATATTCGCGAATTTTTTTTAATGTTATTTGATATTTGTCGTAGGTGTGGGAAGATATGCGGTGATGGATGACGTCCCTTTAATTTTCTAAAACAACGCCATAATCCTTTTAAAGTTTTTAATTTTGAAATCACAATTCGCGTTATTTTAGTTTTCACGAAATCGAAATTATAAAATATTGTTGTAAATACATTTTTTTCGTTGGTAATTCATTCCTTTTTTTTATTCAAGAAAATGTAATATTATTAATAAAAGAAAATATATAATTTTCTACTCTTGTCCTTGCAACCATAATATGAGTAAGTCAAGGCGCATATTTTTTTTTGCTGATGAGGTCGAATACAAATTTGTAGATAATATCCGAAATATTTTTTCCCATCTCATAAGTTGCAAGTTCAAATAAAAAAATAAAAAAAATAAATGTGTCGATTTTAGGGGATATATTTTTAACTGCAGAGAGCAGTTAAGTTATGATTTATTTAGCTGTACTAAAAATATTTCTTTTTGAAGAAGAAACATTTCGAATTTTTAACATCTATTATTTATTTCGAACTATTTCGACCGCCGAACATATAATTACGCGCATATAGCGTATCGCAGTTTTTTTTTTTTATTTTTCGTGCGGTCGAAAGATATGTTTAAGTATTTTAAAATTTTTGTAAATCTTCAATTAGGAAAAATTATAAAAATTATAAAGTTCTAAAAATTGCCGTCTCATTGTCCGCCAATACTGATTTAATATAGTGTATTATAATAATATTATTATTATTACGCTTTGTTGTTACAATCAGATACGGTTATGATTTAGAAACTCGGCGATTTGCATAATGTTTTGCCTTTTATTTGACTCAAGGGGGATCGCGTGCTCCGCTCCAGGGCAGACCGCGCCGCGCAGGATGTGCTCATGTAAGCAGAACAATAATATCGAATTATCGCGAGGTGCGTGATGAGGAAACCCTGTCCAATCCAATTAAAGGGCAATAACGTCGTGATGGAATTCGATATTAAATGCGAATTCGAATATAATATGTTTCTTCGTTGGCAGAAAAATTCCACATCGTTTTCCCCCGGCTCCCGGCGATAATTAAGTATCAAATCTTGTTGCGTTTATTTCCAAAGAAATGTGTACAATAATTACATTCGGAAAATGCTCGCACGAACATGGATTATTATTATTATTATTATTAAAATATAATATGTGCTATGTTTCTCGTTAAAACAAAATTTTTGTCGTAAAGTATATAAGCGTTTTCGTTAATTATTTGCCTGAGAATCGTTTTCGTGTTGCAAGAGGAATATTATTATTATTATTATTATTATTATTATTGCCTATAATATTTTCGCCGAGAATAAAATAAATTATTCATTTTTTAGTTTTATAAAAATCGGTTGATCATTATTTTTTAATTAATTAGATTATATTTTATATTTAAATAAATATTTTTGGATATTTTACATGTTCTGCAACGAGTAAATAATAAAGTCTATAAGGGATATATATATATTTTTTACGTTTAAATAATAAATATTCCCGATTAATTGTAAACTCACGCGACAAGGGCTTAGTAAATCTTTATACAAAACTAAAAATATTTCATACACATTTTATGTTTCAAAGTCAAATACACTTTTATATTCTATTTTTTTTCCCTGTTACAATAGCGTAATTTATTGAATTTAAAACGTTCCAACTGATATGTAAATATGTCGTTCAAAATTTATTTTGTTTCAAATTGAATTTTTAATGGGTCAATAAATAAATAACACGTAGACGAAGAATATATGATGGAAATGAAACGATTCGTAGGAATTTAAAATGTTCCGTTGTGTTTTTTTATTTCAGCTATAAAATTGTACGTACGGCTTATAATAATCGCGGACAAAAGAATAACCACGGCACAATGTACTAAAATAACGATAATATCTCCGGAGTAATATTAAACATTAATTTTCAGGTATCAAAAACTGATGTACGCGATAAAATTTTACGATCATAAAATATTTACATTCTAACGGAAAATTAGCATAAGAAGCATTTTTTTTTTTTTTTTTTTATAATTTCCATACCACTTTTTAACCTTATAACAGGGACTAAAAATATTTACGATTAAAATTAATTTTATACCGTGTTTGATACATAAATACTCTTCTGCAAAACTTACGTTTTAATTATTCGACGAAATATAACGGTAGAACGACGTTTTTCAATCAAAAATTAAAATTTGATGATTATGGTATCTATTTGTTTGTGTTATGAAAAAATGTATTGTATTACATTTAGGCTGCATGAAAATGGACGAAGAAACACAATCGAGGTGTTGCCTTGAAAGTGCAAAAGTCAACTTGGAAAACGATTCCTATCCATTAGAATTAATAGAAACGAAAAAAATTCGAACCCGTCTGATGGCCTCAGGCAGGTCGACGAACGGATATAATTTATTTTAGGTTTGTTTAAATTATTTATAAAACATGGAATTCATTGTGTTCAGGTGTTCTGTTCATTTTCAGAATAAACGCGAGTAAAATAATGTTCGCATGTGCTCTTTTGGAGTGTTTAAATAAACGTGTATTTTTTTTTGAAATTACGTTTTCCTTTTGTTTGCACACAAATGACGACGATGGTAGAATACGAAAGGGAGGGAGGGATGGAGAGCCGGGGGCAAGCGAACGAAGCCACAAAGTATTTTCCTTTTAAGTCGAATCGAGAGAAAAATTGGGAAATGAAGAGTGGATTTCAATTTGTTGGGCCTAAAATACCGTCTAAAAGTTTTCGTGTAAAAATGAAAAATTGCCAACATTTGGACGAACGGTGTGGTACTGTAAAAAATATGATTTACACACTTTCTGAAAGTCGTTCCGAAATATGACCACGTTTACAATGACAAATTATTATCTACTCGTAAATAATTTTTTTCCGTTATTATTGGCGTTGCTATTACATGACTAATGTTACAGACGTGATTTAAATATTAAAATGTAAAAGTAGTAAAATATTTTCAAAAATAAAATTCTCAATAAAAATATAATTGATTACGTCAACCAACCGTTGGGTTCGCTTGCAGCCGAAATGAGAAATACAACGTTTTCGGTGAAGTATCGAGAAAACCATATCGATTAACGAAATCCGAATGGAAACAACGTCGTTGAATAAATTATTACAGAGGTCCGATTCGAAAAAAAAAATATATAAATATTTTTTCTTCATATTTCTGCCGCACATTAATATAATACATTCCGGTAAATATATAGTCGTTAAATTGGAAAGCTCTGCACTTGGTCATTGTGCTATGAACGAATAAGTGTGGGTATACGTAAATGCTCGTATTCTTTTCCGGGCAACGTTACTTTTAGTTTGCTCCGGGGAATTTTGTCGGAGAAGATTTACGAGTTAACCCCATTACTGAACAGAAACCAGGCAGTAAAGTACGATATTTACATTGTTACATTCAAGTTAGTTTGGAAACGTCCAAACCGAAAATGAAATTTTTAACCCTGGATAATCGTAGACTGTAATATATAGTAGGAGTCGTGTGTACGAATCGCGTGCGGTTTTCGTATGTAGACACAGCTTCAGTGTCGTAGAATTGGCCTCGATTTTTGGTGGTGCAGAGACATATTCTAATTTCTATCTCACGAATAAATCGATAATTTACCAATAATGGATTTGTCTTTAAAAAATCGTATTTTTTTTTCTAGTTCACGCATTTCGAGAAAAATAAACTAACAAGCAAACAATTAAAAGCTGAAGCAAATAATTGGTCGGCCAGGTGCCGTGTAGGAGACATATTTAGAGAGGGACGACTGATCGAAAATATTCACTCCGTAACGATTTCAATAGAGTAAAGTTTTTGGTGATCGTTGAATTTCGTGTTTATCACTAGACTTGTATACACGCGCCAGTAATAAAAGATCGGAGTTTCACAATAAAGTCCGGTTTTTGTAATTTAACCAACCGCTAAATATTTTTGGACATCGGATTTGCGGTAATTGTACTTCGAGTAGTGCGTAGTACACTCTTACACGAATTAAAAACATTTTTAGAATCTCAAAATCTTTGTAATTAAAAAAGCTATTTGGCGGAAAATAACGCGCGGTCTCCGTACGCAATTTAATCGTCAGTCCAGAGATATATACTTATAATATTATTATATCTTATCAGCCGACGGCGGGAAAAATTAATGTATACAGTATTATTATTATTATTATTACGACAACTTATTGTGCGACACGTATACACAGTGAACTTTCTAAATTGTACGTTTAATGCGCACCATGATATGAAAAAATGGGAGTATAATATTCGAGTGTTCGAAATGAACGGATTTGTCGTTTAAACGATAATAATAATCGTTTCGATAAATTGCCTCCACGGAGTGAGGGGCCAACTATAAACGATGGACGACGAACGAATGGGATACGAGACGAACGAGAATATTACATACTTATTGTGTTCCGTCGGGACGCAGATGAAGTAATTAATGCATATTACAGTAGATGTTCTCAAATTGTGGGTCGCGAAACATTTTCACAAGACGAAATATGAATTATTATTGATCTATTTGCAGAAAATTCGTTAAAAATGAGTTTCATCCATAAATATCCAATGAAATTCTGGTTGTTTGTGATACTCAACGTAATTTCCAGTAACTTTCGTTACTTCGTATACTATTGGATTTTCGGACAGTATGAAAAACTAAATTTCGAGACGAATTTCAACTGTTAAACTCCCCTTGCACGCCATTCAAAACTAACCCGCAACATCGATTCTCGGACATTGACGCAGTTATCCGAGAATAACCGCATTCTCATTTGCAACTAATTAATAATAATAATAATAATTATAATGAGTTATTAATAACGAATCGAATTTTATTGAAAAACAAAAAAAAAAAAATCGTATTTTTCTACACATATATTAATTATTTCTATTATACATCGTTAATATTCGATTTATTCGTATATAGTATTAGAAAAAAAAAAAAATGATTTTTTGTCGGTAACGTAAATTTTGAAAATTTCCAAAAGTGGATGGCACTTATAAAAAGTTTGGGAAACTCCGCATTAGAACTTATAGACGATATTGGCCGCGTTCGATTTACAATCGTCGGGCGATGATTTTTCGTAATTTTATTGTTTAACGTGAAATCCGTCCGTTCGTTCTATTTCCCGATCACATATTTAACGCGTGTGAACCGTACGAGCTCGTACCGAAAGTTCTCATCTGGTTCACTCAGACGCGTCCCAATCGCTGGTTTCGCGAGTTTGCGCGCCATCCTCCGACGGAGCTCGTGTTACGAACGTCTTAAACGTGAATCATTGAAATAACATCGTGCGAGTGAATCGTATAAAACGGTTAACAACAACACGCAGTATCGTCGGATTGGTTTTATCAGTTTTAACACTCGACGACGATTGTCACGGATCGTTCCAAAAAAAAAACGTTTCCTAATATGAGGACGCGCGATCGTGAAACGTGTCCGCGGGGATATTATGATGACAGGGAGCGAAACGACCGTGTGAATTAAGCGCGCTGCACTGCTGCGGCCGCGACGGATATTAACCACCAACCGCGTACCGGTTATTTTTTTTTTTCTATACCGTATTCTTATTCGTAACGAAAGGGCGAGCGCTGTGCGTTATTATAATTAAATATTCTCCTTCACCCGCCGCGATGGCGGATGCGAAGTTTCCTCGGTAACTGCGGCGCGGAAAGAGAATAAGCGCTCGGCCGAGTCGAAAGGGGTGCTGGTGCTGCGCGCGCGCACAAAAGTAATGTAATGCAGTGTATCGGTTATTTATGAACAATTACGGGCCCGCCGGGCCTGTAGTGTGGTGGAGGGCACCACCACATACATAGTGTGTATATCTCCATGTACACGCGGCGGAGAGGGAGTCGAAAGAGAGAGAGAGAGAGACGGTGTAATAATAATAATAAATAGTTGTGTGTGTGTGTGTGTGAGAGAGAGAAACGAGATGTTATTAATGTGTGCGTATCCGCGCGCAGACTTTCGGTCGTCGTTGGTAGCGGCGGTGAGGTGGTGGTACTACTGTCGTATCGAGTTACCCGGGAAATCCTCTCGGCCCGTCGGGTTTGTGTTTACCCGGGCGCTTTTCGTCGCGAGTCGCCGCCGGTCGCGGGCCTAACCGCGCCGCGACCAGACCGCGAGCGCGGTGTGCACACCTACGCCTTTATGCGTACAGGACCCATCTGCACCGTTTTTTGAAAACGTAACGGTGATGTATCATCGCCGTTCGAGTCGTTATACGGCCCCGAACCGGAGGGGCTGTCCCTGAACAGGGACGGCTCGGTACGTACCGATTACGAGTTCGAAAGAAAAAAAAATCGAGTTAATTATATATAACATTAAAACCGTCTGATGTAAAAAACAAAAAAAAAACAAGCTTGAAAACCGGGTGAGATCTCGCGACGTATGGCTCGAAATTCTTCAATTATATGTTTTTATAATCATTACGTAAAAACCAGTCATTTCTATATCATTTTATTGTCATTTTGATTTGACTTTGAAAATCGATTAACTTGACAAATTAAAACGACGGCGCAGTTATTATTATCGTCATACAACTCGTGCGGCGGAGTCGAAGGTCGATTATTGAAAAAGCGTACGCGCGTCAAGTTAACTCGAATTTGTTTAATTAATTTCGATTTCTAACTTTATCTCCGCAGTTAAATTGCTTTTTCTAAAAAAAAAAAAATTCACCGTCGAATCACGCGATTATTACCACTTTACCAACGAGAACCGGTTGTTATGATGTTATAAAATGGAAATAGATCAACGTAGATCTGCGGCGAATGTGAGTAAAACATCAGCCGAGTACGGTTTATTTCGAAAAAACGAACGGGCGGGACTTGTACACTTACGCGTTAATGGATTTGTTCAATACGCGAGAATCTTCTCTCGACAGATATTGGATTTCACATAATATTATATTGTAATAATAAAATCGCACATTGCGCCCCCTGGTACGACCTATCCCGTTCTTTGGACTCCACTGACAATCAACGTTTTCGGTACAATAAAAAAAAAAGAAGATAATTATTCGTTTTGATACGCATTATTTACGAAAAGTTGACGAGACGCGTCGGAATGTAATCTTTTTGGTAACGGTACAAAATATAAAACACGTTTTATAATATCTAACATCCATCTCACATCGAGAGAATAAATGCTAATAAATGTCGTATTCATTAACTTTCTACGAATACACGTTTTTATTTTTTTGTTATTCGATTACAGGTTCTGATTTTCCACTCAATTTATGCGTTTCGATTTAATTATTTAGCGGTGAAACTTTTCTCTCTCTGTAAACGGGGGCCTGTCCTAAATTTTGGTTCTGGACACGTCTCCGGCACGTTACATTGTGCTGTCGCGAGTTTGCAGTGGCACTGTGCCGAACGGTGAAAACGGACGTTTAAAAAAAAATTTTAAACACAATTTTTTCGTCACGCGGCCACGGGACTTCGACACATTTTTAAAGTTTATATATATGTATAGTAAGAAGACCGAAATATTCTTGAGCAATCGTATTAAATGTTGGGATTACACGGGATTACGTCTGATAAAAACGAGTTGTACTACAACGAATTTAATCGTCGGAGAACTACTGCACAGAAGAGAAAACTTTTTTTCCCGTCGCTGTGTAATTTCCCTCGGAGTAAATCTATTTAGTAGCTTAAACTCAACGGCGTACTTTATGTTTGATCTCTGCAATAGTAGTATAATGATAAATTAATCAGTATATATATACTAGTCTGTTCACTGTTTTGAAATACCTACTTCAGATATTTTCTAGACTATATATTTATTAAAATCGTACGGCCGTCGTCTCATAATAATTAATTTATCTCTTTGACTGAATAATTCGCGAATATTTTTCCTAAAGGGAAAGTTAAGGTTCCATTACGTGTAATTGGATATTATACCACATTACAACAAAAAAATTATTTTATTATATAATATATTATATATATTATTTTTTCGTTTGTAGTTTAAGCTTTGTAAGACTACAAAGAAACAAGCCGAGTTTTGCGACTGACTATATCATTTTATTGAATGCAATGATTTGTTTCGAAATATCGATTAATCATATACAATTATTCCAGAACACTCGATTAATCGATCGACTCGAACTAGATCAGCTCACAACTCGCTATTTTTTTCACGTTTTTATACGTATTTCGCAACTAAGTTTTTTTAAAAAAAAAAAATATTCAATTATTATTTGTTTCTTTATTGAGTGCATACGTTTTTATTTTCTCTTTAATTTTCGTCTATATTTGTTGGACATCGCGTGTACCGGGAGAAAATTAAAATGCTATTTTCTGTCGGAAATTAATTTCTTTTTCAATATGTGTCATCTTTTCATACGATTTCACATATTTCATTCGAACATATTTTAGATGTATTCTTGTCTTTAGATATTATTACGTCAATCTTTTGCGGTATTTACCGATTGATAATATTACTTCTAACTCGTAATGTATAATGTTATTTGTGTTTATTAAAAAAAACTAAATCGGAGAAAACAATGCGAGCTTATGCGATTAAAAACTTTTTCGGAAATTTCGTGAAATGTTTAAATCGCGCAAAATGTTCTCTGATCTTGGAATAAGATGCATTTTTATTCATATCGTTTTCATAGGAAAATGAATCGCGGAGAAAGCTTGACAGCTCCGATCGGAGTCGCGCCACACTCTCAGTAGAAATATGTAAAAACATCGAAACCTAGGTTGCGCGGGGCTTATTCTCGCGGTAACTCGTAAATCTGAGAAGGCATTCGAATGCGTCGGCGGATACGTTTTATGGTGTCATTGACAACGGCTCGGTATCACGGTTGGACGGGTGGCCGCGGTGCAGTGTAGCGCGTGGGTTGCAGAGAAGACGTTTGGAGGGACGGGCTTTTTAGCCGCGGCGAAGGGTTAACCGACGGGATTGGCAGGGTCCACGGGTCGGTGGAAATTATCGTGATTCCCGAGGGGGTTGAAATTACATTTTAAGTCGGGGAACGGCGCAGAATAATAGCGGCGGCGGCGGCGGCGGCGGTTTTAACGAGTGTCGAATTAATAATACGAGAATATAGCTGCGGCGCGGCAGACGACAAATGCGAAATCGATGTAAAGCAGGCGCAAAAACCCGGAACCCCATTCTCGCGGGTCCCTATATGATTTACGAATACATTCGTTTTCCACTAATATTATTATTATTATTATTATTACTACCGTGATCGTATTATTGTGACGTGTGTGTGTGTGTGTGTGAAAATGTCGCGAAAAACCGCCGTGTTGTTGTACACGCGTGTAAACCCGTCTCGGGATTACGCGCGGTGTCGGTCTGGTTCGTCCGGATCCGGACACTTAACGTTCGTCGCGTCAATTCGTATAATTAAATTATTTTTACAAGAAAAACAACGATTGGATTCAACGGTTTTAGACGCAGAAGAGAGAGAGAGAGAGAGAGAAACGAACGTAATATATTAAAAAAGTACCGAGCCGCGGGGTATTGTGAATGTGACTTATGTGAATAATTACACTCGGATAAAGATTTTAGAGTGCACTGTTTATAACAATACAAGTTTCAAAACAATGATAAATCGTTGCGTTCGATAAAACGATTCTGTGAACGGTGCTTCGACGCAATATTTTGGGTATTTAAACAAAAATCAAAACCTTTCTTACGAATTATGTAAATATTTCAAAACCTGTGATTGTTATAAATAATTCAAAATCAAAAGGGTTTTTGAACAAAGTTTTTTTTCCTTAGTATAGCCTAAAAAATAATTACGTATTCGACGAAAATTTATGCATCATACGATAATCGATAATTCGACGAAATCGCGTTTTTACCGTTTTCACGTGGTTTTTCGGTAATTTGCGAGTTTGTTTCTCGCAGGCGTTTTTGAAAAAAAAATCGAAAATCGTCTTCTACAAAAGTACCGATCACGTGCGATTTGCTATCGGAAACAAACTGTGTCTGTGTAACGATCGGTGCGTGGCTTTTGGTAGAATTTTTTGGATTACAGACATTAAAAAAAAAAAAAGAAAAACAATAAATTTTAAAATCGTAATGATTGTTTACACCTCTGAAGTTTTTTCTAGTACTATATTGTGTGAATTAACATCGAAATGCGGCCCGGATTCAATTCACTTTATGTAACGATCGAATATGTTTTAATATACTTTTAAATAAAATACATGAAATACGTTTTAAATTATAGCTAAAAATATATTTCTGCATAAGGAATAACAATTATTATTTATTACGTATTAACGACTGTATCCATATTAACACGTGATGCCATTTTTTGTTCTATAAAAAGCAATAACATTACCACTAAACTGTATTAGGTTTCCACGGTATTTCTTAGTTTATTTCTTTAAATATTCAACTTGGAAAAAAATATATGTATAATTTATTTTCTCCTTCCATTACATATTTACAAACAAACGTTTTTAATCGAGTTTTTATGTTTAATAACATAAAATCGTTTTTTAATTAGAATTACTGTATTTCGGAGTTATGCCAATTTTTGACCCCTAGCTCGTAATGGCAAACGGCGCTCGGCACACCTTGCGCTCACGCCTATGTATAACAACTAATGAATTAAACTAATTTCGCTATAATATCGTGTTAATATAGTTAAGTGTATATAAACATGCAACATTTTTTTTCGTATGTATAGAAGTTCAAAAAAGCGATACCCAAACTGCAAATAGAGTTATTCTAAAATATTCCTTTGCAATTTTTCGTCGATCTCCAAACGAGCTTCCCTCTTAATTGAACGCTACTTATTTTAATAATACGAGGGCTGTCTCAAAATCAACTCCCGATGTGTTACAATTCACTACATACGGGCAATTCGGTGACACGTTTCCGCATGTTGCAGTACACTGTTCTCCTATGATAATATGTCAAGTTTCGACCGTTTTCGTTCATTGTTATTCTAATAGTTGTCGTAACAACACGGAGAATACAATTCTATCTCCCGCCGTCTGTGTGCTACGAAGTGTAATTCGTTTTTTACAAGCCGTAGAAAATAGCGCAGCTCAAATTCATCGTCGGTTTTGTGTTGTTTACGGCAATAGAGTGATGAGTGATGGTTCGGTACGTGATTGGTGTAGACGATAATTTAAAAACGGACGCAAAGATGTGCATAATGAAAATCTGGACCCAACGGGCACAGAATTTGTGGTAGTCCAAGTTTCCACACACGATTCTGCGTATAGTGCTTCGAGAGATTTGGGAAAATCTTATTAAAAAATCTGAAATCGTAAAACGCCTATTTTGAAGACAAAAAATAAATAAATTGATCAATTTGACGAACCACATCTTTGGTTTGATCGATTTACGCCCTTGGCTGCCTTTAATATATATTATATATATATATATATTGGAGTATAGATTACTTAAAAACTCTCAATAATTTCTCAAGGGCTGACTGAGAATAATATTGCGATAATTTGTTGTGATCGTTGAAAATTTTTTTTCACCTGGACCATAATTAATCGCGAAAATTAACTTTTAAACAAAATAATAAATATTCGTGTAGTGTGATACATACAAGTATATAGAAATGTGCGACGTACTTCAATGGTGAACTGCGTTTTCAATTTTAGAGTATCATTGTCAATTTGCATGTATAGCTAACAACATATAAATTATATTTTATTCAATTGAACGGTAAACTTTAAGAAATTGATAACTGTAATTGTGATTTTTTTTTTTATTAAATTCCAAACGAATATTATAGATTATCAACGTTTGAAAGTAATTTTATGCGATTTCGACGTAATTAATTTTATTTACTTTTTTTTTGTAAAGCCCCACCAAAACGTTCAATATCGCGATTATTAAATTTCTATTGCAGTTCAATCGAATACGCAACATCAATAATAAATATAAAATACAATTTGCAGGAAAATGTAGTTTTTATTGAAAAAGTATTTTAAATGTACGAAAAAAGCGTATGGCTGTTATTTAAAAACCTTAAAATTACTATTTGCATTTTAATTAAAAAAAAAAAAAGAAGAAAAACGGAATGAATTCTGAAAATCAGGGTTTTTATGTGTAAAAAGAAAAAGAAAATATATTTATAAGAGGTGAAGTAAATGTTATTTTGTAAAAAATAATTAACATGTTATCACGTTGACGTGTATAAATAATTACATTAAAGCTATTAATTATGCACGCGTTTATATTTTATGTTGTATGTGCCTCATAAATTCTAAAAGTCTTGTAACAATAACTGACTAAGTATCTCGGAAGCAGAAAAATATTTTTCTAATGACATTTTTCGATATATTACATACAATTAAAATTTCAAAAGTCTGAAAACAATTTTGACGGGATTCTTGAAATAAAAAATTTTGTTAATTTTAAGGATTATTTCAATTAGAGTATAGAAACCGATCAAATACGAGCAGGATACGTGTGCGATTTTCGACACATTAGCGAGATATAAAAACAGAAACTCATTTGTCGACATTTGTTTATTTTTGTAATTCACGATAGTGGCCTTAATTAATTAAATTAATCGCTAGAATCACGTTTTAACGTAATTTCACGAATGATTATCGCGAAAAAGTTCAATCGGGTTTTGACAATCGCGGCCGTTTTTATCTATTGCAATAACGAAAATCCAAATCTCAATCTTCTTTAATTCGGTTGATTTTCGCTTTTTAACAGTTAAAAATATACACATATATACGTATTAGAAAAAAAACGTTGAGAAAATGTTTTTTTAAATATTATATTCCATGAAAAAAAAAAGTCATTTTAAATTTCCGAATTTTGATTTTTCTCTTCAATGTGTGCCACGTGAATTGTATTTCGTTTTTTTTTTTAAACAGATTATTGTCAAAAAAAAAAAAATCCGCAATAAAAAATACGCGTTTACCGTAAAGACTTCGCTTAGAAGACTTATTTACGCAATATAATAACACTTATAACACAACGAACGGCGTTGACAAACTCCAAGGATTTTGGACACGTTCCCATTGTGTAATGACCGCGTGATGCGTCAAAAGTCAGGACGGCGAAAATGCTGTAGGTTACATTATTAATGCGTTTTTGTAATCAGAGTGATTGTTTATTATTTTTTTTTAAACACGAACCAGGCCATATGCGCTCGAAAAATATAAATATATTTTTTTATTATATTTCCAACGTTGTTTTGGCGCATATTTCGTCCTATATATTTTTTTCAAAATGGTTTACACCATTTTTTTTATATTATATTTATCGTCACGATTGAATCGACGTTTTATTTTTAACGCGATTTCCTTAATTTTTCGAATCAAATCGCGCACCGCAACACGAAGTCACGGGATATGAATAACGCGTTAACGGGTGTGGGGAAACAGGAAGAAGAAAACCTCGTGAAAATTTGTTTAAGTATAATTTTACAATAAATACGACCTCGTATAGCAATCGCATCGACATTATTAACGTGCGCTCGGTCGGCGGCGGCGTTACGAGAGGATGTTACAGGATCAGAAGGGATAGAAGGAAGTGTAGGAGTTTTCGTATGTACACTCTGCCACGCATGCATACTCGTTTGCTATTGTATGGTAATGTTCGGTGAAAATTCGAGTCTCTAAAGAATAATAACCTAGATGACCTGAATAGAAATGGAATAAATAGATAGGCCGTTTCTTTATGGATACGCATATTTATAAATGTGTAATGAGAGGGGGCCGGGAGGCACCAACAAAATTTAGAATGGGCGTAGTCATTCATAATCACAATTCTATACGAAAAAAAAAATTACGAAGTTAACGTTTAAAAGCATTTCTAATTGTTAAATTTTAATTTAATAATATCAGCGGACTCTAAAAATTGTTTTACGTACAGTGTACAATTTCAAATGTTACAATAGCTGTTGGCCGTAGGAAAATTAAACTGTAACAATCCGTTGTTTTCCTTTTTTGTCGGACGCATTTATTTCCTTCGAGTGTTTATTACTGTTCAAGTAAACGAATACAAACGTTATAGCAGGTTAACGAGATAATATCACAAGCTGGTTTATACTTACTAACCGTGACACAATGAACCTTATACGACTTCTGTAACTGAAAATAGTGGATTGATAAAGAACACAAGAACGTGCAATGCGAGTGCATTTTGTTGTTACGAGTTCGTAATCGGTTTGTAAGTCAATAGACACTGATTTCGCATACGTAAAATACGTCATATTAAAACGTAAATTATTATTCGGTATAATGAATACAGCGCACGAGTTCCTTTGAATACCGGCGCCAGTCGTTTCACAGTTCACTGTCTATATGGACAACGGCAGATTTCCCATTAAAACACTCGACGTTTTGTCGACAAATTAAAAATATAAAAAAACGTGACAGACAAAAAATTTTTTCGTTTTAATTTGAAGTAAGACCCGTGTAGGATAAAATGTTCAGCCCTCCTTAACAATTTCGTAACACAATATCAACCGTTGTTATTGCGCCGAAGTTCGCGGCCGTTATACGCTAGAGATATAGCATGAGCATGAGCATGAGCAAGAGGAGGAGGAGGAGGAGGAGGATTTTTCATAGCGAAAAGAACCGTGGCCGCGGTTTTATCGTGCCGGAATACATATACGTTCTGCCGCGCACTCATTTACTATTGTATGAGCGTGTAATAATAATAATAATAATAATAATATATACTACACGTCGCTATATAATCATAATAATCTATTCACGACGACGGTTGTTATTAATGTGGACACGGCGGCGAGCCCAACGTCCAATTAGACCGATAGCTTTTGGCGCTAATTCCGTATAGTCTATAATATATATGTGTGTGTATGTATAATATTATATTGTACGTACGCACATACGTATATATATAATATTATAGGGAGACCGAATTTGGATTTATTATCCGTCGGCCGCAGGAAATCCATTGCCAACACGTCAAATTCACTTATTGTGTACGCCTGTATATTTTATTTATAAATATTATACGCGTACCACCGTACGCGCGAATCAGCCGTATACGAAGTTTCAAATGCTTTTTCGATAAAGAAAGCAAAAAAAAAAAAACCGCTATTAAAATTAAAAAAAAAGAAAATGGTAGCTAGCTATGTGTGTTGCGGATGTCGCTTGAATGAATAAAGATTTTAGAGTATTTTTTCGAAAACGATGCTAAATCGTTGCGTTGGATAAAACGATTTTGAGCGGAGTTTCCGTGCGTGATATTATTTATTATCAATAATAAACGAGTATACAGGATGTAAGATTTACGATTGACTTTACGTTTTTTTAGATGTTTTCGTGTATTAAATCCTAAATTTACCACTGTTATGGAATGGAAATATCAAAATCTTTAACGTATACGGGGAATGGTTTAAAATTGGAAAAACTATGGAAAATCTCATCGAAACCGTGTTATTACGGTATTTTTTTCGTTTTCAATACAATTTCTTGGTAGTTTTTTTGGGCTGGGTTAAAAAAAAGTATTCAAAAAAAAAAAAAAAAAAAACAAATTGAAGAATGACTTCCTTAAAACATCAAAGTATCGCTTCGACAAAATTTACTAAATACCGGAAAATGAGTACTGAGTGATGGTGATCGGAGCACTTCGCTACTAAAGTTGTATAAAAAAAAAAAATAAACACCATTGTAAAACCAATGAGCAATAAAATAGCTTGAAAGTAGTTGAATAGTTTAAATATTTAATATATATATATACTAGCTGTCCTGCCCGGCGTTGCCCGTGCCAAAGATTTGTATTTTTTATTACAGCTGAATTACCCGGCTTCGCCCGTGTACAGTTTTGTATTGCGGGCGGTATTCGTGTACCGCCCGGAGCATCAAGAAAAAAAAGGCCGCCTTCACCAAGCTCAACTCGTTGTGATATTTTGTCATAAATTTCTTTTTGCTCTGGCAGCAGGCGTGGCTCAGTTTCGCTGACCTGGGCATCTAATAAAGCGGTATTGTAGCTTAGTTCTTTAATCAAATCGGTCGACAGCTCTCCTCGTCGCTGTGGTGTGGGCATACCGAAATCGGACAATTTCTTTCCGGAAATCGTTATTATTTTGTCCTCTATAAGTGTCAGTGCTTCATTCAAACATAGATCATCGTTGACTTGATTCATCCTTTCAAATCTGTGCAAGATATCCTCTGATAACGCAGTTTTATACTTATCCCATAGTTGTAGAGGATTAGATAAACCGCAAGTGGTTATTAATAGTGCAAACAGCTCTCTTATTTGGGAAGGAGAACGACACAGCACGGCCTCTTCCATTGTGGCATCCCAGTGGTTGTCATCTTCCAACAACCCCAACTTCTCACACGCTTGTCGAAAAGTTTCAAGTTCTTGACCGTCAACTGTTTTTAGATCCAAGAAGTTAGTGGGGCCCTGTATTACATTCAGCAGCATTCGCAAACAGTAACATTCAAAGTTACTGACGTGCACTGTGTAAATGCGCCCAAGAGTATCTCCTGCCTTCACACCTGGCCAACCGTCGACAGGGGTTCCTTGTAAACGACGTTTCCATTCTTTTAACGACACGTTCCATGTATAGTAGCGGGGTACATCAACATAAAGTAATGTTTTTGCAAATGCGTCATTTTGGCAAAGCAGGAAAAATGCAGTTAGCGTCGTTTTAGGTGGTGCGGCCATTCTCTCTCTAAAATTGTTTTCAGTGAAGTAAATCCGCTCACCATTGGGCAGATGTACCGCAAGATGAGTGACTGCTGGGTATCTCTCATGCAGAGGCAAACCCAAGATCCGCCACGCTGCTTCGTTGCTACTAACATATCGACCGGCTCGAAATGTTTGCACCTCATCTCTCGGGTCAACATTAACATTCCCTTGCTGTCGGATGTTAAAAATAGCCTGGTCGCTGCCTTTATTAATATATTTACAAATATATTTTATCGCCTGTACCGTATTGCAGAACTCTACATTTATATGGCAATTAAAAATTTTAGAGAGCAGAGGAGAATATGGGACAATCCACCTATTGTCAACCAAAACTTCGTGACCTCGGGTTTTTTGAATAATCGTGCGGCCCCCATCTTCTGGTGCTCTACGCCTGTACAGAGGATAGCCTTTGTCGTTGGTTTGAGTATCTTTTAAAAGCGCCCTTGGATATTTTTTGGTACATTTTCCTTCCTTCATGCAAGGTGATGACGAATTTAGTGCACCACAGGGACCGTGAATCATATTTTTGGTCACAGTATCATAGAGCTTTCGATCAGTTTCTGGATTTGGTATCTCCGCACTTATGACTTCGTCAATTTGATTAGGGCGTAATTTTTCCATCAACCACAGCAGTAAGTGCACGTGAGGCAAACCTCTTTTTTGCCATTCAATCGAGTACATGAAGCACTTCACATCACCAAATATTTTACCTTTTGTAAGTAGAGCAACCAACTTTTGAACTTTTATTTTAAATACTCTGGCTGTTAAGTCGTGTCTGTCCGTTGAATTTTGACCTGGCATGAGCTCTGTAGTGATTTCTGGCCAGGCGGGATTACATGTCATTGTAATAAATAGATCAGGCCTCCCGTAGTTACGCACGTATGTGAACGCATCCTGCGTGTATTCATGAAGATATCTCGGGCTATTTACAAATGACGACGGGAGAATTACCATTTGACCCAAGTTATTTGGATTCAAATCCGCATCATTCCTTATCGCGTCTTGTAAATGTATATAATTTTCTGCTCGCAGTTTTGTTTGGTTCAAGGCAATAAACCTTAAGCGCTCACTCTCCACTTTGACATACATGTCCACCAAAAACTGAAGAAGGAGAAGTCTACATCGAAGTAATAAATTAAAATCGTTGCGACGTACCATCATATGACACGCATAAAAGTCTTTACAGGACACTTTTTTATTTGGTATGGGTTGTTTTGTAACTGGGTTTGTCTGAGGAATATCAAAACTGTACCCCTCTTGTCCTTTCCAAAAAATTATCGGGTACTCGAGAGCGTCATAAAATCTATGAGTGTCCGGAACTCTAGAACTCTTTGTGACGCTATGTAAGTTGCCTGCTGAAGAAGCCGAGCGTGGGACTGTTCAGGTGTCTCAGCAGCCCGTTGAGATGCCAGATATTCAGCGTGGTGTTGACGTCGAGCTTGGGACTGTTCAGGTGTCTCAGCAGCCCGTTGAGATGCTAGATACTCAGCATGCTGTCGAAGGCGGTTTTGAGACTGTTCTGGTGTCTCATCAGCTCGTTGAGATGCCAGATATTCAGCGTTCTGTTGACGTCGAGCTTGGGACTGTTCTGGTGTCTCGGCAGCCCGTCGAGATGCTAGATACTCAGCGTGCTGTCGACGCCGATCCTGGGACTGCTCTGGTGTCTGAGCAGCTCTGTGAGCTACCTCACGCTCCGCCTGTTCAAGCCTTCGCAGTTCGGCTTGTGGAAACGTCTCGTTAAGTCTAGCTACTTTCATAGATCGAGCTTTATTAGAACTTTGGGAAAGATTAGACTTACGCTTTCGCGGCATAATTATTTCTTAGGAGGTACTTTTTCTACGATATTTTTATAAAAAATAATTGTAATTTGCTGATTGAAAAACAAAATCAAGCTTTCGTTGTATTATTATTACCATAGATACCATAGTATCGCGCGTTCGGTTTGTCATCGTCGTAACTATTAAAATATTTGTCCAAATGATGTATTGTGAAGGACAAAATTTATCTCCTTTAAATACCAAAAGCGATAAAAGTATTCATTTTGATAAGGATCCATTTATTACTACCAAATGTGCATTAGAAATAAATTATCAATTTTTATTGTATTTATGGTTCACTATTTTGACAATAATGGCTTACTCATAAAAGATAGATATATATGGTGTCGCAGAATTTTTTGTAGGACTATTTAAGATAAATATATTCACCATACATTATCTACATGTAGCACTAACTGTTTTTGCAGCACACGCCTGAATAGCTCGCAGATTGCAGAATTTTTTCAGACTTAAATGACATTTATCGTTATATTTTGGACAATTCACACAATATCTTTATAAATTATAGCCTATGTGTTATTCTGATCTATAAGCTACATTACTGTAAAGTTTCATTAAAATCCGTTTAGTAGTTTTTGCGTGAAAGAGGAACAAACATCCATACATCCATCCGTTTCATCCATTCATCGTTATATTTTGGACAATTCACACAATATCTTTATAAATTATAGCCTATGTGTTATTCTGATCTATAAGCTACATTACTGTAAAGTTTCATTAAAATCCGTTTAGTAGTTTTTGCGTGAAAGAGGAACAAACATCCATACATCCATCCAAACAAACTTTCGCCTTTATAATATTAGTAAGGATATGAAAATATTATACAATTGTAATAAAAATCGATATGTTTTCCATTATTTATTAAAAACGCGTGGCGATAAAATCGAGGTGAATAGAAGCGTTGTGACGCGTGTTTAGTGACATTTTTACTTTACAATACAAGTAAATTAGAATTGAGGTAAAAAAAAATTCAGTAATTTCGGGAACAGCTGCTGCAATTTTTTACGCGAAATCCTATGTAGGGGTCCGGTTAGTTTGGATTAGTCGTTGTAGACGTAATTCATAGTAGAAAAAAAAACGATTCTCGTCAAATGCGTGTACAACCGTAGTAAGCTGCGGTGTCACGGTTATTCTCCAATTGTAATTTCTTTCGCGTTGGTTTGGGATTACTATATTATATACGTCGCATTTAAGACTATTCGGGATATACATGGAAGAGTATTCGTAGGAATTTCTTTTTAACGGTTTGCAAGGCCTATTAGTAAGTTTAAATGGAAAAATTTAGACAGAGTTATGGGTTATAACACGGCGTTTTCGTTTAACTACTTGTGGACGGTAGCGCACATGCGTGTTGACCACACGTTCTTGAACGTTTTAATAATAATAATAATTTTATTATTATTATTATTATTTCGCAGTTTTTCTAGAAAATATTCAATTCGAAAGAAATATTTTATGAGCAAACACACCGCACGAAAAGTCCGGCCCGCGTGTAATCAGTCGACTTTATTACACGCGTACTTTCAGTAAAAAAAAAAAAAAAACCGAACGGAGAGAGAAAAAAAAGCAAAATAACACACATTGAAACCTATAACCGAATTATTATTACTATGCGCCGTTCTTACAAACATATTTTCTCTAATTCTCTTTGAAATTCGGAATTGAAGTTGGAATTCGCTCGGCGTAATATATATATAATATATTCCCGCGATACCTATGTAGAGTGAATAAAAAAAAAAAAACCTGAATTAAAACGTTCCCGGGGATTTGCATCGATTTTCGCGTTTTCTTTAAAAAAGATATTGTAATTTTTTTTTTTATCTATTATTATTATTATTATTATTTACCGATATCGTCGTCATACCGATGCGAAATCGAAATCGCGTATTAGTCATTTACGTATTCCTATATACACGCGGGCAAATCGGCAAATATTTGCGCGCGTATCACGTCGTACACGATGTGATTTTTTCGTTTTATTTCAACCGTTTCTCCTTTTTTTTTTTTTTGTTTTTACAACGTTTTTAATTACAACGCGCTCGTTTCATCCCGAAAAGAATATTAATCTTTTGATCCCATTTCGCCCTTTTTCGATTTCCACAACGTTCAGAATTCATTTCCGCATGGGGTTTTGGATATTATATTACACGTAACGACTACTACTAGTAGTTGATAAAATCACAGTGAACGCGTAATTTCACGCCGCCATTCAATACACGTTTCATTTTCGGTCCGAGTTGTCGTTATTATGGATGTCTTTATTGAATGTATTGCTCGAAAGTTTAAACTTCTTTCAAAGTTTAATCAAATAATAATTGTCTCGTTTCAATCAATCTCGTCCTCGCAGACGTACCAGTTAATAAGACCAAGTATTTAGGAGAGTTAACCGTAAATTTTCAAAACGGATTTTCGCGGCGACTTCCTTACTCCGGTTTCCGTTTTATTTTTTATGTTACATAATTAACGTTGTATATTTCACACTTTTATTCGAACCGACAACAATATTTCTTGTTTGTTACGTTTCCAAAACACTCCCATTATTCATAGTGATAATAAATTTACAATAGTTCTTTTTAACACCCATTGTTACAGGAATGATTAAACGACGGAGACGGTGCCGAATAAATTTCTAACGCGTTTCATTTAAGAGAACACTTCACAATTGACTAAATCTATAAAGTAGATTTTGACTAAGATTTTTGATAGAGATTTAGTTCTTTAACTAAACCGTCTTGTATGAACACAACCGAGTGTTAAAATGAATTAAATACGTATATTGCATTAATATTTCCCTTTTCCCTTAAATTTATATATATATTTTTTTTAATTTACCATACGTTGTTCTTAACTTTATATGTTTTTTTTTTTTACATTTTCATTGTTCAAAGTTTCATCGCAATCGTTATTATGAAGGTCTTCCCGCGGCCTTCAACAATTATTTATCCAAAAACGCGCATATATTTTGCGGCCCATACCATTGTGGTACTACTTTACCGTTCGTAAAGTATATATTTCGAACCATTTTAAAGTTAACACTAAAGTCAACGATATTTAGCGCGTTTTTGACATATTCAAGGGGGGCGGGGGGTCAACTGGGTTTAAACCCCCCTTGACATAAAAAAAAAAATAAATAAAACGGCTATATTTTTTTGCCGTTTAAACTATACAAAGGGCTATCATGTTTTGTTTCGATGAAATAATTGATAAATTATTTTGAAATAATAGGAGATGAAATTATTTTATATAATGTATAATGTTTTTGTGTTTTTTTTTTTTTATAAATTTCGTAATTAATATTTTAATAGTTGTTGTTACGTTAAATATTTATAAATGCATTTATTAACCTTACACATAAAATTATGATAAAAAAATATATTTCGCGACAAAATTATTATTATTTTTTAATATTATAAAACAGACGGATGGAAGGTTGTTAATCTACGATTGTTAATAACATTGTAAATCTATTTCATTCTCTTCTTTGAATGTTTCAAAATAAGTTCCTCATCTGTGTCGGACTCAACAATGATTTACAATTATTAATTTTCCGAACGTTTCCTTTAGTTCTAATCAATTATTAAATAACTTCTTATAGTTATGTACATACTCGTACATGTGTCAAAATAAACCGCATTATTCGGCCGCTTTTAAAATAATTCATCATATGTGTGTAACGCATAACGTAACCTCGTGTATTGATCAATAATATTGTGACGTTCACGTACAGCGTATTACATGATTGTTTTGATAGTTATACCCGTAATATGATTTGATAATGTTCCAGTGAAATGTCGTTGCATATATAATGGAAATCAAATATCAATACACGGGGTACGTACATTATATGAATCCATTGAAGAGCGACGATTAAATTTTGTTGGCAAAACAGGTCGAAAAGTGTGTTTTTTCAATGTAAAATATAAATAAAAATCAATTTGTACTCAAAATATTGTGAACGAGCTCAAAATAAATTACAATTATACGTCAGTGTAAGAGGGACAAAGGTTTATACTGATTATAAAAAAAAAACTCGCTTTTCATTTTCTTATATGTTTCTATTTTTTTTTTTATTTTTTTTTGATATTCGTAGGTAAATGAAATTAAACGAATAATAATTATTTATGAATTTTCTTTTTCATTTAATGATATAACTATATATTAAGTAATTGTATTTACGTAAAAAAGTTCAAAATATAACGCGATAACGAATTACCATAGTTCTGTATTATAATTCTAGCGGAACTTTATAAAATGCTCGTGAAACTATTTGACTCTGTAGAATGATATTTCGGTGTCCTTAAAATTTGTCGATGAACCGTAGTTTACCTAAAACTGTCGGACAAAAGTTTTTGGTCCATGTAAAAGGATATAATAATAATAAATGTTAAAATAATAATAATAATAATAATAATTTAGTACAGCGATAAGAATGTCCACAAACATATTTTTGGGATTTAACTTAAATATATAATAGCAGTTTAATCGAATGTTCCGTCGATTTGGATGGATATGACCTGATTCGACACCATAGTTGAATAATGAAAGTTTGCAACGTTATTTGAAACTAAAAATGCATTTAAACCTTATTTAACAATAATATATAATAAAATTATAACAGCGAAACGTAGTAACTGTACATACATACATCACACGACTTTAAATCCCTATTCGGTTTTATTTTTGTCAACAGATTTCCAATTATTTACACACCTCGACAATAAGATATTAAATTCGTATTTATAATGACTTTTAAATTACTTTTCCATTTTAACGATTATTACTTAGTGACTTTATGTGTCAGATAAAACAGCGAACCGTGCTCGGGGTACACTCTGATCTTCTGAATGATTAAAATGTATTGCGAACATTTTTTCAAAAAGTCTACAGGTATTTATGGGATTTTCATGTTAAAACGACATGATTGACTGATAAAAACAAAAAAATAACTGTGAATTTTAATTCCCTTTGAAAGGAATGGCGGACAAGAAGCAAACTTTTCCATAGTTTTATCGAGAACCCTACGGTGTGTTACGAGTGTCTGAGGACTCGTTAAACGGAGAGAAAAACTCGAGAGAACGATAAAAAGATAAAAAAAAATTCGTAAACTGTTATCAAAAGAATATTATTCACGCACACCTAACGGAATTTTAATAAAATATATCATATTTATGAAAACTGAAATGGTCCACGACGAAGGGCGATTTAAAATTGTAATACATAATACATACACCAAATATCGCGTATGATTTATATTCAATTAATTTATGTTAATCGACGATATTTATATCTACGTCATAATTACATATTAATTTCAAGATTAATCACCTTTAATTTTAGACCGTAAAGAAAACAGTGTCGGCGTTTAAAATTATTTTTTATTTTAATTTCGTATAATTTGAAAAGGTATTTAAAAATCGGTTTTTGTCGCGGAGAGTTACATTTTCCAAAAAAAAAAAGAAAATTTATTTTAAACGAAACCGATTTTCGAAAATACGATTTTTTTGTGATTATGGCTCGAACAATAAATCCCCGAGCTGCAAGGACAAACAAATCAAGCAATATTTAGAATATCTACGCATAATTGGTTACAATATATAATGCACGTATTTAATTCCTACACGTTAACAATTTTTTGCGTTACTATCCGGTAGATTTTAAACGCATCGAAACATTGACGGATCCTAATATAACGCAAATTGCATATTTCCAAACAATTATTTTGTTAACGATTAAATCTATTTAAATAGATTAAATTTATGTAATAAAATCAAAATTAAGTGAGATTGGTTGTGCGAATCAATGCGAAAACGATTTCGTTTTGAGAACGATAATCGGCCGTATCGAATAGAAAGAAAATACACTCACGTGTTGTTGACAGTTATATATGTATATATATATATGCGTGACATTTTAAGTTTTCGTCCATAAAATGAAAATGATATAATTTAAGTAATAATCTGGTTCAAACTTAAAATATCAACGGGTTCCACCAACAAAAACGCTTAAACAACACACACACATATATATTTTTTTTTTTTAAAACAAAAACGCATCGATAAAGTCGAATAAAAGTCCAAAAGATAAACGATTTATTGGAATTATGAATGTTTTTTTTTTACTATTTTTAATGAAATACAAACAGTAAGTTTGTGAAAATATATTTTCAAAATGAAAATTTGTCTGAATTTCAAAAAAAAAACAATGAAAAAATATCGCATTTTTCTTTTGCGTATACACACATATAGTGAACGTGACGGCAATTTTTTGCGCGCGTATTAGACCGTAACGACAATATTGATAATAACGAAATCAGTTTTTCAATACGAAGCGAACATTATAAAATAACGAGTGGAGCGTACTACACCTCCTATTTATTGGTTTATTTTATTTCACCGTGTTTTTGTCGAACGCCGAAATCTCGAAATGCTATGACGATAGTGTCCCAAGGTATAGTCTAGTACAGCGGTTCCCAACTTTTTTGGTTTCGCGGACCACTAATTTTGTAAAAAAATATTTGAGGCCCATCCATAGAGTTTTAAATATCTCTCTCTCTCTCTCTCTCTCTATGGTTTCAATCCGTGGATTGGTTTGTAGCAATCTTCCATTCTTCTCTATAATCATCTGCTTTCCTTTTCATTTCTACATATGAGTCACATCCTTGGTCCTTTATTATTTGTTGTAAGTATCCTTGTCTCGGTCTTCCCCTATGGTTCTTTCCTTCTATAATCAGTTTTAACAATCCTTCGTGTCGTATTATACGGCCTATCCATTCGTTTCGTTTTCTAATTATATTTCTCCATAGTAACTTTTTTTCTGATATTCTTTTCAGTACTTCTTCATTCGTTACTCTTTCCCTCCAACTTATCCTTAGCATTCTCCTATATAACACCACATTTCAAACGCCTCCAGTCTCTTTCGTTCTTCTATTGTTATTGTCCAAGTTTCACACCCATATAGGACTATACTCCATACATATGTTTTTAATAGATATTTTCTTGTTTTTACACTTATATTTCTTGACGTAAATAGAGTTTTCTTGTTGTAAAAGGCTATTTTAGTTTTAAATATGTATATAATGTTTAATATTATACCTATGGCTCGCGGCCCAGTACTGTATGCTGTTCGCGGCCAACAAGTGACCATGGGTTGGGAACCGTTGGTCTAGTATACGTCGCGCAATAAATCAAGCACATAGGGATTGTTTACGGTAAGGGTTCAACGTGTATTGCGTATTATATTTAGTAGCAGGAGATTGCAGCCCCGGCATGACTTAATTTTGACGACGACCGGTCACGTGAATTTTCAAAACCGCGTGCAATCGCGGCACCGTTATGACGTGTGGTTCAGTTCGCTTAAAACGGATATTTCATCCGTCGTAGTTTATCGTTTAATTCGCCCGTCGAATCGCGTCAAATATATATAGCTCGGACGGCTGATATCGCGTATTTTATCGTGTAATAAAATGTGGAGCACATTGATGATTGTCGTATTTAATATAACGTTCGGGATTTCGTTTTCCGCCGCGATCCGAAAACATTCACCACGACAATAAGTAACGCAACGCGTTTTATCGTTTTCAGGTAAAATTGATTTCATTTTCGAGTCGAGTAATCCACGTTATTGGTATAACCATTTCATTTCTTTTTTTCTTTTTTTGTTCCTATTATCTCAAATGTCATTAAACTGTTTTAGAAAAACATTCCGCGTTCCACTTTTTTAACCGTCGAAATTCATTTGTAAGTGCAATTTTCATGGTATCCAGTACCCGCCGAAACTTCCTACATACCGTCGAAGCGTAATTTGTTTGTAAAAAGACTATATAACAAATTTTAAAATCTAACTCTCCAATTACAATTATCATTAATTTTTTTTTATTATTTCTTCGCGATAATCTTTTCCAGAGTTTTAGAAACTCGTTAGAAAACAAAATAGTTTTTTTTTTTTTGTTTGTTTTGTAGATGGAATATAATAGCAACGGCGATGAATAAAAAAAAAATTGATATATTTTTCGTTAAACTCGTAGGACAAAACGAACGGATTTGCATTTTCGTTTTAACGAAATACATACATATATATATATAATATAACTAAAACTACGTTTCTCCTATATCGAGATAGTTTTAGTATTGAAAACGCAGTGGTGTGCCGAGTCGATAAAGGAAACGAAAATAGGAAATCACACTGCAAAATACAATACAATGTAAGGGGCTCGGTTTGTTTATCGTCGTTTCCTTTGGCAACCGTATATATGCGTATTTAAAACACGCACACAGACTCCATCTGCAGGCAGATAAACTCGGCGGGGGATTTCGAATGGGAGTCGTCCGGATTTTGGACGAGGAATATGGAGTGTGGAGAGGAAGGGATGGTCGAGGATACGGTGTAGTTACGGCCGGGTGTCGGGTTAGGTAACTTCCAGGAAATAAAATGACATCCATTCAATTATTGTTATTAATTCGGCGCAAACCGGAAACGCGTTTCCACCCCCATCCATCGACCGGTCAATATTTGCGTCGGCCGTTCGTATTTACACACATTCCTCCTCTTATCGTACAATGTCCGTTTTACGCAAAGGTGTTCTACGGATTTCATTCGAGTTTTCCCCGAAAACAAACAGCAATCTACGGGCGCATAACAATTTGTTGTGATATTCATTCAATACGGAAAATGTTAGTATTCTAAGGCGATTTTAAGCGGATTCCAATGAATCATCACATTAACTATGGTTACATTTTTTCAAATTCAAATTATTGTTCGTCGTAATAAAAATACCTGTGATCTTTTTCATTGGCTGTGATTATTCTCTAATTCCTCCCGGGACTTACAGACCGATTTTAAAGGCGGGTTGAAAGAATGCTGCGGTATGACAAAAAATACGTAACAAAGCACGTGGCGGCCAAATCCTAAACGTTACAGCTGATTTGGCCTGAGCGTACAGTGTCACTCGCAAAGAAAATCCGTACCGGTCTCGGGCGAAGAGTCATTTAACGTAGTGTATATGGAGATGATATTTAACACTTCAGGAACGTTTCCGTGAAATGGAAAACAAAAATGCCATTCCACGTTATTCTAAAGCAATGAATTTAATATTATTATTTTCAATATTGCGCTCTCAGAATATTAAAAACATTTTTTGTTTTTTATATATATATATATTTTATATTTATATATATATATATATATATATATATACTTATATGACGCTAAATACACTTTATATTAAACGTAAAATATTTGACTAAACTGAACGGTTTTACGAGTAAAACGAGGTTATTTTTTCTGGCAGCACATTTTTTTTTCCAACGTGTTTGCGTTTCAAACGGTCAAAAACATAATGAACAATCAAGATGATTTAATGTTGCTTATTTTTCGTTTTTTTTTTTTTTTTTTTTATAGGGTTTCGCTTGTGAAAATGCAATAAATAACGTGATATTTCAGTTTAACAATTCAATTTTCGTTAAAATATAAGCGAAAATCTACAAACAGGTATGTTATTATTATTATTATTATTATTATTAATTATTAATCTAATTTCTTTTAAATTATGATTATTTAAACAATTTTTTTCCAGAAAAATTATATATACATTTTGATATCGACAGATCCACATATGGAAAAAGACTATATAATTATATAATATTACGCATTACTGCACACGCCATAGTATACGTTTATTATAACATGTTTGCGATATATAATGCAAATAACACAACGGGTATAAAAATAATAGGTTTACACCAAGATCAAGGTTGTAAAATGGTGGATATCAATAGGATTTAATTGACAATAAAATCACGGAATATTTTGTGGAACATATTGTACGGCTTATCTAATCATTCATATGATTCGTATAACACGTCATATTTTTATATTTTCCCATTTTTTTATTTTAAATAATAAATTTCTTATTAGAAAACATAACATAATCTTTTTAGGTAAAATCAGGAAACTGAAATTTGAGGAATTATTACAGTTACATGCCTACGATAATATGTATGTATAAAATATACGGGACAACTATAATAATATTATAATTTCAAATAATTTAATTTACATATTAAATAGCTAATAATTGTATTTGACATATTTATTAAATGCGCTATATTGTGTTATTGTACTGAGTTTTCTTATTCAAAATTATTATTTTCAATTAAGTCAATCAAAAAAAAAAAAAAACCCCCGGTTCAATAATAATAATAATAATAATAATAATAATAAAAGTTTTACTTAATTTTATATATTATTTTATTATATAAACATAGTCTGACGTAAGTCAAACGTAAATTGCGATTTTTTTTATTCTTTTAACGATTGTCATATTCGCAATTCTTAACATATAATTTAAGTTTCTTATATTTAAATTGTAAATCAATTTATTATTTCAAAGTGAAAATTAACTATATCACCGGCAATCGTCTTATATAATTACGATTACATGTCGCGTGATAATTTCATACGTTCTTGTTAGTAAACGGATATATTTGTTTGATGTACACGCATCGTAACACCGAGTATTCGTATCCAATTTCTAATTATTTGCAAAGTCCTGCGGAGCTGAATGCAACGGGATCAGAAAAGTTTCGACAGTGTGTTCAATATACTACACCGCTCTCCCACCTCCGTATACGTCCACTAGAAAGCCGAATTCGATTTCCCGGTTTTAATATACAATTGTGATAGATAGACTTTTGGAAAGCCGTTAGTTTTCACATTTCCGCGTGATTATCCCGAAAATTCGACGAATTTCAAAACGTAAACGAAACTTTATAAACAATATTGATTAACACCAAGCGGTATCAAAGGGATGTGTTTGTAATAAATTGTTCTTGTTGTTATCTTGATTTGACAATGTAACGAAATTAACTATTTTGTTGATACAATCCATATGAGTTAATAATATAATAATATGATCCGCGTAGCAGTGCAACGTCATGATAGTTTTAAACGTCTTTTATAAAGTATTTTTATATTTTATTCTTAGAGAATGATTACTGAAATTTTCTGATTTGTAATTTAGACGGAAAATACTTAAACTTATTACAGTTGTTAAAAAAAAAAAAGCGAAATAAAGAAATTTATTTAATATTGTTGTTTCGGAATCAGAAAAAAAAATTCGTTAATTAATCTTTTAGTGTATTTCTGGGGATCGAATACCCGCCGGGTCCTTTTCATACAAGTATTATTTCCATTTAAAATAAAGTAAAGATCGAAATTATAAGATTGTAATGAATATAGTTTAACGTGAATTATCATTATTTCGTCATCACGCCGTCTGGTGTCTACATCACAATAAGTGTGTAATTTTCTGAAAAATCACTCAAACACTTCGTACTGATATGAACACATATTTATTATATTTACAACGATTGAATTTACATTCAAGTTTGTCTATGAAAAAAACAAAAAATTTCGCAAACCATTAGTGTAATTGTTTCGGAAATATCAACGGATAGGATATTATATTATCTTAAAATAAATATTAAATCGACTAGTATTGTGGTTATTATATAGTTATATCAAAGTTGTCTATATTTTTTTTAGACTTGTTTAGACGAACGCAAAATATTAATTAATAACTACAAATTTAATATTATTACGTCGTAATTTTAGCGAAACTCTATATTTATATGTGCTAAAAAGAACTCCAAAATCTAATATAAATATATTTTTTAGGAATTGATGAAATTTTAAAATTTAAACATTGTTTCAAATAACAAATATATATTATTATTAATATTTTAAAATTCAATTATTTTTCGGACTAATATTTGTAACGAATAAAACACGTTTGATTGCAATCCGTCGAGTAAATAATACATTTTAGATTCGGAAAATCACGACAGATTTTTTTTGTTTTTTTTTTGTCGTCGTAATTTTTAATTAAAAATCAAATTATTGTGCATTTGATCCGCTATTAACGTCACCTAACTTTACCATACACACAAATATATATATTATAGTAAATATAATTAATAAAATAAAATTTCAATCGTTTATCGTAAAAAAATATATATAAATATATTTGTTGTACCGAACAAAAATCGTATTTATCGCTGAATTATTCGATTTAATAAAATTTAATCACACGGTATCCAATTAATTTTTTTTAATCCTTTTTTTTTCACGCTTTTTAATCAGATCTCGGTTTGTTGGGCAACGGCTGTTATAATTTTATTCAAATTGTCACGGACTCGTCTAAAATATATTTAAAAACATTTTTCTCGGTTTTTATTTCGCGTTGACTTTATTTGCTTTTTTTTTTATGACATCATTAAAGTTTGCGCTGTTTGTGGCAAAAAATAAAAAGATTCGTATAAAGTGGAGAGACTTGCCCTCTACCTACACACACATACACACTCATAATATACATATATAATCGTATATATATGTGCTTGTTTGTTTTACGCTCGTAATAAAAGATAAGGATTGAATGGGAGAGGTGGTCGTGGAAAAAATCCAAACCCTGGAATAGGAACTTTCACAATTATCTTGTACAGCAACTTATTGTATATTGTTTGACTGAAAACCAACGGATTTCATTCGCGTACAAAAAAAAAAAAGAAAGGAAAAAAAATAAAAATGTATGTATAATACAAAACTTTTTACGCTAATGAAAATACTGGTAATATGCCATTATTAATATTAATTTAACAGTGGTTTATTAACACCCTGTTATACGCGTTTCGTAACGCTAACACATTAATAAATAATATATTATTATTATTATTATTATAATATGCACACAATGTTTATACGTTGTAATTGTCTATTTCTTGTTGTTTATATATTTCTATTGACAGCTACTATAAAGGAACTATTTTCGAATGTATTTATTTTCTCTGGATAGAAGCATTACAACGTATATTCAACGTAATATTTGATATTTGATTATACATGAATTTAATTAAATTCTTTCTCGCATTTTTCCTAGCCATTTTGGCTGCTGACTGTTGCTTGTTGACTGTAATATTATTATTGTTAACAGTGTTTGCTTGAAAATTTTCATCTTTTTTTTTTATACGAAAATTAATTTTTGCAAAATAATTATCCACGCTATTTATACACAACAACGGATTGCCCATAAATTTATATAAGCGATCGCAGAACCACCCAAAAAATATAAATGACATAAATTTACAATACAATATAGTCATTTATATTAAATTTTAATTAATTAGGTATACCTAATATTCTCTATGATAATACGTTTAGTTAGAACAATAATCGTTTGCCACTTGTGTGTTGAATTGATATAACACCTAACCTATATTGAATCAATATAACATCGTTTTTCTATTCAAAAATATAATCTAAACATTAAAGTTTAAAATAATTTGAAACTTTTTAACTGAGTTTTAGTATATTACGAAAACAATTACTTACGTGCGATTAAATATAAAAAATAATAATTCGTTTAGTAGAATTTTATGCATTATAAAATGATAAAACTCGATCACGTATCAAATAAAGTAATATTGAAAATCTTCTGATCAAATCATTGAAACGTTCTGAAAAAAAGCAGAACGATAAAATTTTTTATGAAATAATTCAATACGTCATTGGGGCTCAATGCGTATATACGTTTCAGACATAATAAAATAATGTTCAACGGAAAATAAAAGCTCTAAGAGAAGAGACATTGAAAAAAGGCTGTACATAGATATTCGCTAAATTTCCGTTATATCATATCGATACTTTTAAACCGAATGTAATTGGTATACTCGTATCTTGGAAAATAACTAAAACAGATTAATTTTTGCAATTAATCAGTGTTATTTTCTAATAATATTTAATTTTCCAAAATTAATTGAATAAAATATTTCGCATACATTTATACATTTTAATTTTTTTTTCTATATATTAAATTATGTTTTCATCAAAATGTATAATAATTAATATGTTTTAGTATTCGTGTTGATGAGATTCAAGTTATCGATATATATATATATAAAATATATATATATATTAATTAGCAATAATATAGGAAAAAGACTAGGTTTGTTATACAAAGAATTGAACTAAACGTAATATTTAAAGACTTTATGATAGAGGTAAATCAAATTTATTCTAGAGATATTTGTATTGTACCGAAAGACATTGAAAAGCCATTAACTCAAGAAATCGTTTTATAAATAATCATTATTTTTAAACTTAAAATTACGAAAAAAAAATAAACGGTATATGAAAATATTTTATGTTGATTGATTATATGTACGTTAATCTCCTGGTTACAAAAATGTAAATACAACTTTATAAATATTTGTCTCACGATGATTAACGTCGTAGTTTTCTATAGAAACACCGCAATTTTGTTTTTGAAATACATAAAAATACCTGATGTACGCGTGTGTAACACAGTAAAATTAAAGGAACGCATTATTATGTCTTATACAATTTGCGTGTTTTATATTAATAGAATTGTACACTTAAATATTAAATAATTAATGTGAACAAATATAAATTTTAATACTTAAAATGAAATAAGACTAGAACTTCAGATTATAATATTATTGGTTTATTTAATATTATCATAATACGTATTCGTTGGACTTTAAAATATTTTATTAAAAATAGTACATATAATAATAATTAAAAATGTCTAAAAATAAACATGAAAATAAGAAAAAAAAATCATATACTTACATGTTATTTATTATTAAATATGATAAATAAATACGATTTTCTGTTTTATTCAATAAATATTTATCACATTTAATAATAAAAAAATATGTAGGTATATAAATTTTTGTCTTTTTATTTTCATGTTTATTCTTAAAAAAATTTAATTATTATTACATGTACTATTTTTATTTTTATATAAAAAAGAAATTATGAAAAATATTAAAATGTAAGAAACGTGAAAATATATTAAATAGGGCAAGACATAATCAATATCAATTGAGTTGAATAATAAATAAAATTCATAATATTTTTCATAATTTTTTTTTTTAAATCTAAAAATTCTGAATTTAATATATATACATTCAATTTTATTACAAATGACAAACAATATTTATTTATTAATTATTAATGCTTAGGTTTTGAACATGACTAAATGATTTTCACAATTGTATTTTCTCGCATTTTAAAAAGGAATATTTTAGAATAATATTGTGACTTGATGCGGAAAACAGTACTTCGACATATATTATAATAAATATAACTTCGAAGGATCAATAACGACTGTATGCATGTGTGTTCGCGTGTGAGTGCCTTTGCACGCATTTGCGTAGCTAAATTGCCTATCTATCACGTCGTGTGACATATAATAATAATAACAATACAATAGGATTTATTCGTTTATTCGTTTATTTGTTTATTGCTATAAAACGGAATGAAAAAAAAAGTACGTTATACGTTTAATACACATATTAATATCGTAAAGTTACATCGACGTTCGTTCTATATTTCTTTAAAGATAATTAAAAATGTATGTAATTTTTTAAATTTTTAGTCGGTTCACATAATTATATTAGGAATTTAATTAACAAATTGTGAACAATAAAATAAAATATTACGGGTGTCCTATGAAAATTCAACAAATCATTTGCGTTTGTAAACAATTGCAATAGCGTAGCGGAAATGTACAAACATTTAGTAACGACTTCAACTTCATATTATGACGTAGAGGAGTGTTTTTAAACCGTTATGGTCTACAAGTGATTAGAAGACCGTACAGACGTTATACACTTCATCATGATTATTTAAGTAGTTTTATGTGGTCAAAACGAATCTGATCAATTTTAAGACTTGCCGGTAGGGAACGAGTCTTCCCCATAAATATTGAATTACGTTGTTTAGAAAAATCGGATTTTGATCTCGTATAATGATTATGCATCGTACGTTACTTAAAATATATATATATATCTTATCTTTTTTTAAACAATTTTTTTCTTTCAGATTAATACACTGGAAAATCAGTCTAATCGATTTCAAATCATCCTATAATTCGAGTTCATTAATAATTCGAATAATTATTTCTAAAATTGTTTATGCAACGTTCTAGGTGTATCGACATAAACGAAATAAATGATTAATAATCGTGTTATTAACATGTACGTAACATTATTGTTCAAATGACGTTTGAACGTTTTTAATCGTCTTGAAATTTATTGAAAATGGTGAAATTTTGATACTGGGTTGGTTCAATAACATAAATCGATATTTTAATAACAGTGACAAAAAGTGGACAGCAGTTTAATAACATAGAGAACTCCGTTGTCAAATATCTGAGATCAACAGCAATGCGATTATTATATTATTCGTATTTTTACAATAATGTGACCGTTATTGTCGGACAATTTATATTTATAGCTTTAAAAAAACTCATCGGGTACAAAGTTATTTCGGTTATTATTATTATAATAACGCATAACAGTAGTAGTAATCATTATTTTATTGATACAAGCAAAGCAATCTTTTTTTTATATATACAAAAATAGCGTTTATATTAAACTTCAGATTAAAAAAAAAAAAAAACTTTTAATTTAGAAAAATAATAATTTCATTCATACACTGGAAGTGAGGGATAAATATAATCGTATCATTTTCGATTATTCCTATGTAATTAATACGTTATACGGTATCGAGGTTTTAATTACAACAATAATAATTATATATTCTATCGATTAAAAATATTAAAATATTCGCATTTATTTTGAAAATGTAATAATGTCATGTAATTATACTGGTCTAGCGAACACAATTATTGCGAATTATTATTCCGATTTATTGTCAATAAATAAAATATTTTTACGAATTGATTTTTATAGTTATTTGTAAAATCTTAAAATGATCAAAAATAATATTAAACGTGCGTTAGAAAATCACGTTAGAGAATCGATTTAATAAATATTATAATATTATATCCATCGCCTATAACTGTGTTTGAAAAATATTTATTCAGTTTATACTAACGTTGGGTGGGAAGGTCATCAGTGTATTTAGATTTTCGTTGGGACGGCGCCAAAAACCTTTATGTCCCGAACAGTTAAAACATGTTTTACGTTACCTCGGTATCTCAGTTTATTATGCGGATTTATTGCGGTTAACAATGTGAGCCAAATGCGAGATAATGTCAGAAAAATCGTTTAATAAGATTTAACGAACGTATAAAAAGCGTGTGCGCTTAAGTAGGATAAAAAAGGCGGTTCTGGCACAAGGGCGATCCTCATAATCCTCTCGATCCTCTGCCCTAGATTCTTAACGTGATAAGAGACGAAATAGTGATAAGAACACACGATAAGAGACGAAATAGTGATAATAACACGGATAAGAGATAACAGCTGATAAGAATCTAGGGCGGTGGATCGAGAGGATTAGGAGGATCGCCTTTGTGCCAGAACCGCCTTTTTTATCCTACTCGCTTAATATTATGATATTGATTAACGTTTTGATTATCAACTCGTATTAAAACACAGTAATGACAATAACAGCGGAATATATAAAATACATAATTATTTGTCGGGTTAATTATGTTGTGTTTTCCAACCACACGTCGCTTAGTGGACTTTCGATGTTATAAATTGATATTACCATAGCGCGAGAAAATACTGAATCAATTAACGATATTAGTTCTTTCAAAGCTACTTAAAACTTCGTTGAATTAAATTGAATTCGCACGAATGTCACGCGTTTTTCCAAGGTATTTTTAAATATATATTTTGCGTAACACTATTTCTGGTACATAATTTATGGATATAGTTAAATTGAAAAAAAAAAATGACAATTGAATATTGTGTATAATATTTTACTACATACGATTTGTATAATTAGTTTCGTTTGTGCGTGTGTGTGTGTGTATATATTTATAAATTGAGAATTAAAAAAAAAAAAAAATTATATTCTTTTGTATAAAAATAGGTTTTTATTTTATTCGTGTCGATTTTTGAAATGTTACATTACATAAAAAAATTATTTAAAGAAAATATTGTATGACCTAGTCAAATATTTACAATACTCTAATAGATCAACCAATTACATAATTCAATTTTACAATGCGTAATGTTATTAATTATTTTTTTACATCATTGTATGGACAGTAGTACTTGGTAAATTATAATCTATTATATGACTTTTTTTTGTTTGTCATTTTTTTGAAGATTTTTAAATTTCTTTATATTAAAAAAAAAAAAACACGATTTTTGAATATATTGCGATATCGCGCTTAAAATGTAAAACAATTTTGTTGTAAAACTGAATTTGAAAAACACATTTAATTTATATAAGTAGGTTTTTGGTTTTCTAAAAACTCGCATAAATTACCATTTACATAAACAATAATAAATTTGCTTACATTTAAGGTATATAATAATCGATTTACTTAGTGCTATTATATTGTAACTCGTACGGATATACGAATACCGTCAGTATAAAAATATGTGTAATTAATATATTCTCTATTCAGTGGAAATATACGATTTTTATAAAAAGATATATGTATTCGTATATATATTTTTTTTTTAATGTATCGACCTCATTCAGTGTTCATTTTGTTTTATGGCTTTTCAAAGGGCTAACGAGAATTTGGTTTCATTAAGCTGTTATAAACCGAATTCCCCGAAACGGCCATGTCATAAATCATGGACTACGCTTCATCGATTCGCCATCACCATCGACGTCGTCGTCGTGGCTACGGATAACGGCGTATATACGATTTGAATGCAAAACTATAAAAAAAAAATAAATATTTTAAAACATTGTGAATTGCAAAAAAGAAAAAAAGACGAAAAATAAAATAACGTCACGTCTTGTTTGGACAGCAGTAAAGACGTCTGCTGCGCAGCGGAGACGAATTGTGTTTTTTAATTTCAAAGGATCAGAGACGTTATGAAACAGACACAGGGGTCCGGGGATGAATGTGCAGTAACAGTTGGCGTTGACTATGTGTACAGATTCGGACGAAGATTAAAACGGGGAATCGTTCACGGGTCGGATATAAATTATTGTGGACAGGTTGGAAATTGAAAGCTTTCGTCGGGTATTGAATCAGATGGACTGGTCAGCATCTGTTCACCACGGTCACGCAGTAGTGGGAATGAAAAGCATAATGTTATTACCGGAAGTCATTGTCAACGGAAACGGAAACGTTTAATTGTGAAACGGCATCGTACAAAGGGGTCATTTTTTTTCATTTTTTTTTTTTTTGATAGAACAACAATTTATCAAGTGGTAAACGCTCGATGGAAATTTATTTTTGATATATCAGACTATATTCGACATTGTGTATTACAAGTACGCGTATTTGATATTTTTCAAAAAAAGTTTACCTGAAATTACACATAAAGTCAGTCATGTTTTATGCGGCGCGTTATAATAATATAGTCGTCTGAAGCCAATATGTTTACTCGCTTATAAGCTAAAAAAAAAAAAAAAAAATGAGAAAATATGCGTCTAAAATAGAATATTTTTATAGAAAAAACGAATTAATTTGTTTATATTAGGTAGCACTAACGTCGAAAAATTATACACCTTCGGGTTTTGGTTGTGTACACTGCATGGACTGTGATTCGTGTCGCGACTAACGAGCGATTGACGAGTTAATTGCACTAGAATGAGAAAGTCACGCATATTTCTTAAGACTTTTGTATGATGGTCGAGTAGTATTTTGCAGTATTTTGATTTCATTTTGTGAGCAAGTGGTACCCCGAGGAGGCGTATCGGTGAAGGGGTGGCTGTCACTAAGACAACATACATAATTAACATTGAAAAAAATATTTCTCGTTTCGTTCGATAATATTTAAACCATTTTTGAGGGGCACTAAGCCCTCTCCTTTTACGAAAAAAAATAAGAAAAATTCGTAAATGCGTCACGGTTGAAAATATACATCAAAGCACTTCACGTTTTTGTAATACGATATCACACTTGCCATTAGAGGTAGGCAACATATTTCGAACGATAAACGTACGTAATAAAAGAAACCAAAATGTTTCGTAGAATATATTATCTTAATTTTCTTTGTTTTTAGCATAGTTTACATCACCAATCGACGATAATTCCGATTACGGTGAATATTTTCCGTTTGACAGACGTAATTATTATTATTATTTCTTTTTTTTTAATGAACGAAAACTTTTATTTTGATATGTAATTGATTCGAAACATTTCTCACGAGTATATTCGAGTATGTATTACTACTGAAGAAACGTACACAGTATGGCAATTAAATAACGAGACTGAATTTTTCCTGTTTTAGTCGTTGCACTATCATTTTAATCGATGAACAATAATAATGTATCAAATGAGTAAATATTTTTAGTTGTCGATTTATGATACGGATTTTATGAGACGGTGTCAGTGCGTGTTGTCGATGTTTTTAAAAATAAAATAACGCGTGGTGATTAAAATTGTATTTTAAATTAGGTGAAAATGCAATAGAAAAGTTTTTTTTAGTAGTGTTTTAAAAAAATGCTATTAAAAAATATTTTTTTTACAACACGGACTGCAATGGTCAGAGTGGGGAATGGTAGGGGGATGCCAAGTCCCCACTTCTTTTAGTTAGCATATACCATACTCCATCCCCCCACTTACTTTATTATAAATTATTATTCATCCCTTTTGGATTTTTAAAAATCTATTTTTTTTTTTATAATTCGCAGTTGTTATGTTACGTTATTTGAGGGGGACCGGGTGGGTATTTGTCCCTTTCGTTGGCAGCGGGTCTTTTGTTAAAACAAAACTTTATTTTTGTTTATTTTCCAACTATATGAATCGTTCACAACTTTGCTGTCCTCCATTAAAAATTTGAAATGACTGCTGTCGTTCCTCACTTTTTTCAATCCACTGACCACTAAACACGGGTGTGGGGAGAACGTTAATGAAATAATAAGACCGTATATAGTATTATGATAGTAGTACGACATGTTCATAACTTATTTATTAAAATTTCTTCGGGCGGATTTTCAGCAAAAAACTCTGCAGAAAACTTGTTTTAAAAATACGTTTTAGGCCTTTCTGATTATCCCGACAAAGTACACGCGCGTGTATTTACTGTGTATGGCTTTAATTAACCGTTTTCCACCTGCAGTACACGTCGTATGTATATGCGCACGGACGGTCCGATAATTTAATTTTACTGCTGCCGGTTGTGGTGGCCGTGGAAGAATACGGGAAGCGGTAGAGAGCGCATGTAATGGTATAGGAGTGAAAATAGGCGATGGCGAACGGGTCGCCGACGGAGCCAGACTGTTCGATTTCAATCAAAAGTTAAGTTCGGTAAACAATCGTCGAACTTTGGCCAGCTGTGCAGTTTGCTTGGCAACGGATATAATGGAGGAATACTACTATATATATATGTGTGTGTGTGTGTATATGTACATTGTACATACACACACACACACACACACACACATTCGGTCCTCGTGCAGGCCAACGCCATCATATACCATATTCATACCGTTCCGTACATCGTAAATGTAGTAGCGGTGGTGCGCGCCACTGATTATCGGTTCAAAAACTCGAGTCACAACGATTTCTAACCTCTTTTGATCACATTTCCTCAGGATGGCCAACCGCCCGGGTTTCGCTCGGACAGTTCAGATTTTCTGATGGCTGGTATATCCATTAAAGACGACTGAATTTCAACTGTGTAACGGATTGCTTTATTCGCAAATTAAATACACGATTTTCACTTATACTACGGTAAGTACCTATATACCACACGACCGTAATTAAAAAAAAAAAATAATAATAATAATAATGGACCTTTGATAACGGCCGAAAAGCATTATTTTAGATGCGATTGAAACGTTGTTGTTTCAGGATATTTTACACTCATATTCAGTGGATAGTTCTCCGGGGTCGTGAGAACGAAAATCGTAAAGAATAAAACAAAGTAAAATAAACGCGTGTGATATACGAAGAAAAAAAAAAGTCATTTACCTATCTCACCGCATTCGTTTCGACTCGTAATAGTCACCATGTGACGGATTTCAACACTCCCGACGTCATATACACATGACGAATTAAACACGGCTCGATTGGGTGACTCGAGAGGATATAAACGAAGAAAAGGGCCTCCTTAAATTTGTCGTAAACCAATCAGCGTTAAAAATAATATTCGTCTCAACATAAACGTTGGTACGTGAATGGATTAAAGACACAGTACGCCCGCGTACACTGCAGGAGATTGCGGACACCGAACTGTTTTTGTGACGAAGTCGTTGTGGGTGAAAAAGTGTAGTTTTTTTTGTGTTATAACTGCTTTTTTTTAAACTGGATGATTCGATAAAACTAATAGCTCCGAGTCGACATAAGAACGTTTTTGGCCATTGCGATGAGTGTCAATTTAACATTGCTATTGTTCATTGCAATTTTTTCACACGTGTATGTACGGTGATTTATGAACATTGAATATATACACGCAATTTTTTTTTTTTTTTTAAGCCATTAGCTTGACAGTGTCTTTTTATTATGTCGCGTGCTGGGTACCAATCAATAGACTGAATTGTTTATTCGGAGAGAGCCAGTAAGAAATTACCCGATAAACGTGTTGAAACGTATAAATATTTTTTCTTTTCCTTTTTTTTTTTTTTTTGTGTGTGACAATGTAATCGGTGTTCCGAAAAGAGCGCAGGCATTAGTATTTATTTGAATATATAAAATCCGAATAATTGTGTAAAATAGAAATGATTATTGAAACTAATACGCATATGATGGAACGCGTTAAAATATGATATGTGTGCGTATTACAATTGCACACTATATAATTATACAATCGTATGAAACACGTCAAACGTCCGGGTTTTATGATATTAATTAAGAGACCTCTCTCTCAACATAAATAAGTACTAATTCGATGTTTAAATAGCGATTCGTTTAAATTATGGGTATTCGTTTTTTAATGTACAATTTATTTAAAAAAAAAAATATTAATTGAACGTTGTTTGCTATAAAAAAGAGTGGTCCGTGTAGAGCTCCGGGTTGTGTAACGCTGTGTGGGTTTATTTCACAGTATACGAGATTTCTTATTTGTTACAATATTATAAACTACTAATTGGAAAAAAATATATAATATAAAATATATATATAAAAGGAACAACCCGTGCGTATTCTGTACATCTTGGGAGGACGAAAAAAATGTTTAAATATATATATATATATATGTATTATTTGTAAATTACTAATTGCGCCGGCGTGTTTCTCGTGCGCCGATTCAATTAAAAAGCGACATGTTTATGGGATCGAGTAATTCAAAAAGCATTAAATACTTTATGCGCGGTAAATATTTAATACGAGTGCTTTTCAAGTTTGCATTTCTCCCTTCGAGTAAATATATTAACTGTGCGGCCAGTACAATATTAAAGTGTAGCGCAATAACGCGATGTATATATATATATAAATCAATTCTTGGCAATTTAAGAAATACACAACCATGCTCCCCGCACAAAAGAAAATCGCAATAAGTTTTCGTTGATGATTCCAAAGAAACAAGACATGTACAAGAGGTTTCATGAACTTTGTCGATTTTAACAATGTTTAACGCAAACCGGGGAGGGATTTCTGCGAAAAAGTAATCTCGAGCTCGTTCCGTTCAGAATTGCCGCTCTTCAGGAAAACTATGGCGGAGGAGAGCGAGGGTGAACGTTTTTACTTTTCTTCGTAAAAACCGAACGTATGCACTTGATCGGTAAACACGAACGCCGTGTAGTAATAATATACGAAGAGTTAGTGTTTTGTGCGAACAGTAGTGTGATTCTATGAACCATAGGACGGAACAAATAAGACACGGCGCCTAAACCGGAATCTGACCGGTTGCGTTGTCATTTAATTTTCTTTAACTGAACCAGATCAACTGTTGTTAAAAAAAAAAAAAATTGTATTTAGCAAACTGGACCGGGACAAATTCTTCATTACACTAAACCGGACTGATATTTTATGCAGTAAAGACCACATTAGACTATCTAATATTATAATTTTAGACCAGACCGGCCCAATATTTTTTGTATTAAAGACCAGTTTGTCTAGACCGGACCGCCATTAATTTTTGATACTGGCGATTCATGCAGATTGCATTGATTTTATTTGGTCTCCTTTTATTGTGTCTATTACCACCAGTTGGGAAATTCTTATTTTCGTTGAAAACGTTGTTGACAGGTCGTCACCGTGTGTTCTTTGAAATTTATTGTCATTATATAAAACCTATTATTTATTATACGAGGCAAAATTAATTAAATTATGTTTCAGACATAATTTACCACATCGTGTGTGTAAATTATGTTACCATGGTCACGATCGTTTTATATTCATAATCTTGTAAAATTTCCATTTCAAATAAAACGCTTGTTCTAAAGATTATTTAATAAAAAAAAAAGGACCGAGTGTACCGAATTGAAGTAAAATAATTTTTTTTTGTGAAAACAGGACTAAATTGAATTGGTAGCGTGAATTTTGACTGGGGGGGGGGTAGGACCGAATTCTATCAGTCGGGGACTACACCTGCAAGCGTTCGATTCATTTTTATTCCTGCAGACCGGACCAAATCGGACTATGACCGATTTGTACCGGACAGTGCAGAACATTATGACGACTAGTTGAGATCAATGAAGATTTTGACGGATTAAAACGAGTGATTCGACGAAAAATAAAAATGGGTTTTTAAACAACAATCGAATTGTGTGTCAGAACAGTATTCTTAGTTTAAAATCGTTGTGGAACGCGTATATATTGTATTGTTTCGACGAAAATTGCTAATATAATAATAATAATAATAATAATAATAGTAATAATAAAGTGGTAGGTGTTCCGGGTAATTTATCGTTACGGGGAAAAGAGACGCGGAATATAAATTGAAACTCAGAGAAATCTAAAATGGTTCAGATAGGAGCTTACTTACATAAAAAAAAAGAGCAAAAGGACGTGTTATGTGTATGCGGGGAAAAAAGAAAAAAATGCGTAAAGTGTAAGAGAGACGTCGGGAGAAAGGAAAAAAAAATACGAAACGTTATATTCTCCTCTATATGTCAGGGTCTCGGTTCGTTTTGGGATTACTTTGTCAACCCGTCTTTCGGCGGCGGCGACGGCACGCAGGAATTTTACCGTTGTCGACTAGAAAAATTTAAAAATAAAAGCGAGGCGAACATATTATATTGCGTACGTAATATACTCGTATGATAATGATGTGTAAAACGCAGACAATATTTATTTTTAAAAACGAATAGGAATTTATTATTATTTTTTATTTTAAATCCACGTCGTAGAAGTATATCACGAAACGGGTTCCGTCCAGGAGTTTGATATCCGCGTGAAATCGAAAACGACGGAAAAATACACTGGCCAATATTCATAATAATCACGCATTAACGCCTAATATTGAAAAAATAAGAAAACCGAGTGTAAGCACCGCCGATTACAGTTCTTTTTCGGTGGCGATTTTGAATTGTTCAAAAATAACCTAACAACTTAACACGATATTTGTTAAAGTTTTGTTTGTATTTACAGACAACGCATATACGCTCGGTGAGAGATGCGAGTGGTTTATAAACTATTACGATTAGAGAGTGAAATGTGATCACGGATGAGGGGGGAATCGGCATGACTCGAAGTCGCGGCGAAAAGCAAGTTTTCGATAACGATAAAAAGTATAAACGAGTGTGGTGTAAGGCGAGAATACGCCGTTTTGTACAGGTCTCTCTCCTCGTTATAATTTCTAATCGTTTTCATTGCGTTATGTCAACAATTCAGACTATTACGTAGGCGACGACAGGTATTCATTAGAGAATGTAATAAAGGTATTTTTTTTCGTGATTTTATAACAAAACAAACCATTTTGATCAGAACGATTCCGAACCCACGAATCGGTAGAATTAAACGCCAAACCTATGAAATATAAAATGTTATTATAACTTCCCCTATGTATAAGAATACATACCGGATCGTGTGTATACGTGATTCCAGTTACGCTCTTGTTTTTATTGTTGACATCACGTACACTGTACAGCTCTATACACGCGCGCTAGTCGTGTGCATGATTGCGGGGACGACGAGTGTGTGGAGAAGTTTTGCGGTATAGAAAAGGACAAAAGTTTTCGGGGCGCACCGCCGAATGTATTAGTTGGAACATTGATGGGAGAATAAATAAATAAAGTTCAATAGGAAGTGGGGTGAAATCGTCGCCAGAGTGAATAATGAAAAAAAGTGAACGGACCAAAAAAAAAAAAAGATCAAGAAAAAAGAAGATAGTTTAGGGACTTTTGGAGTTTTATAATATTACGAGTATAACGTTTTTTTTTTTTATTCTCTGTCATAAAGTTCCAGTGTATTTCCTCAAACTCATTATCATATTGGTATCGCATATTGAGTTGCTTTAAAAGAGGCGCCAGATGCAAAAAAAAAAAGAAAAAAAAAGGCGACCCGTTGGCGGTTTCATATAATATTTCATAACAATGGCATTAAACAGTTGGAAAAAAAAAAACTTTCTTTTCAAAACCAAAGCTCGATCTACAGAGAGAACATATTGCGTAGAGATTTTTTCATATATATACGAGTATTCACATAATATATACGTCGTATTTTTCGTTTTATTTTATTATTATACCTGGAAAGCCGGCCGGCTTACGCGCGCGTTCCTAGCAGCTCGGCGTGTTAAAAACGTGTGTTCAAATGAATAAGTTGCATTGAAAATATATTTTTACGTAAACAAAAGCATTAAAAGCTTAACGTGAATACGGGGAGGTTTTTTTTCGTTCGAAATACCATTTAAAACCACGGATATTAGAGTGTATCTGCCCTCGTTTAATCCGTGGTTTCAAACGCGAAGAAAACGAACACGCTCGGAATACTAATAGAAACAAATTGATAATTTTTTTTTATAATAAATATCGAACAAAATATATTACCCGATTTCTAATTTAAGCGAATGTCCTTTTATATGCGTATCGTACGAATGGACAGGATTACATACTATATTATTACGGCATTACGTTTTACTAAATGTAGACGGCTGAACGTTCTCGACGGCGCGGCTGTTAATGATTTGTTTTATAGTCATCGGACATATTCGTGTGGAAAACTCAAAGCGTCAACTAAAATAATACAATATAAAAAAATATTTATAACGCTATATATGTATATATATATTAAGTTCTTAGTACGCGACTTATCACGTTAATGTTAAAGAGTTTGGAACATTTGAACGCGCGAAGTTTCAATCGTAATGTTTTCGCTTTATAATTGATAATAATTTGAATTAATTGTTGACGGATAGACGTAATATGTCGAAACAACGATATTGTTTTAGAACGTATTGTTTTACACTTAAACACGGATTTTTCTTTATGTCTTCTCGACATACGATTCACGATTTTTATACTTTGATCGTAGGAGGGTTCTAAAAACGCGAAGAATTATTAATTACTTTTTGTAATTTATATACCAAGTATATATATTTTTTTCTATCGTTATAAACGTTATAATGTCCTTTGGGTTTAGGTCGTTTAAAAATTAGGTCGACCGCCACAATTTTCGGTGTTCGGTCTATTGTAAATTACTGTTTTGCGCTCGGAACAATGGAAAATGTTTCCCAACGGATGACTCCGAGAATGTTTATTGGATGTTGTACGACAGTCTCTACGAGAGAGAGAGAGAGAGAGAGAGAGAAATGAGCGAACTACATGTTTGACACATTACACATTTATTAATGTTCATTTAATTTCAACACAATGTCATAAATAATAAATTTACGTCGTAATCGATTTCATATTAGAAATTTTCATTGTTTATAATTTCACTGGTACGGACGGTGTAAAAATTATAAGTAATTTAAAAATATTTTATATTTTTGACAAAAATCTTCATCATTTCGCTGTATGATTAATAATAATAATAATAATAAAACTTTTCAACAGTTTTAAAAACACATCGGTAAACGGCGATTAATTTTCGCGCACATTTCCCGATATAACACAACGGTCGGAAAAAGAAAACAACGACTGGAAAATTACTCCCGTGACTTGAACAATGAGTTTATTGTGTTTCGGTGTCTAAGAAAACATTTGACGTCGCATAGTGGTCGGTTATGATATTTATTATTTATCGACTATTTCCAGACTTAACTGGCACGGCACGAGTCAATAAATTGTTGACTTCGCAATTGTTATACACGTTAATAAAACACTATTTCGTATGACTTATGGCCAATCTTTTGTAAAATAAATAAAATTCGTATGATTTACTGTTTACCCGTTGAAAATTTAGGAAAAAAAAAACGAATGTGGTTTAATTTTTTAAGAGATAGAAATGAAACAGGTGAAAAAAAGAACGGAAATGAGAATAAACCGAAATTTTTTCGTTTCGGATTTATAAAATAACATTTTATCTGGATAGGAGATATTTTCACTTCCGATGAAATATAATAATTCAACGCTTTTTACCGTTCAAATCATATTTTTAATAATTTTAGCGTAATATTAGAAGAAAAAAAAACTAGTTAATTTCATCTTCGATATTTATATGATCGAGGAAAACAACAGTTCACTACAATTACAGTGGAAAAGTTTTCATTTGGTCTCAAATAAAAGTAAAAAATACAGTGGAAATTACACGAATATTATGCTCTAAACTGATCTCGGTTTTTGAAATAGACTTTTCTCCCGTACTAAATTACTAAAGTACTCTCTAGCTTTTGGCACAATGAAGAAAAGTTTCAAAATGGTTTTTGAAAACAAAAAAAATAATAATAATACAGCTTAAAACAAAGGAAAAATAAAAGTGGTAAAAGGAAAACTTAAGAAACTATTTCTATACACCGCCTAGCACAACTTTTTCGGCATCACTTTATATACACGTATAGACTACAATATTAATTTTTAAACCTTACTTTTTCTAATAAAATATAATATCGGATTTATATATATATATATTAATAATTATAATGTAATTTTACCGCTACTTTGTAACAATTCATTTTTCATTTCAATTTTAAATAAAATGCGTTTAGACATATTTCAAATCGTTTGTATGGGCTGTAAATTGAATTCTGGAAATATTCCATTTCATAAAAAATCTAATTTTAACAAATAATTCGCAAAATCTTCTCGAACATTACGGTATAATTATTTGATTTTATTGATTATATGACGCTCTAACTATAAACGTTTAACGTTACCGAATTCGTTCGTCTGCCATTCGTACCGGGAATTCGTATTTCTGTTTTTTTTTAACGTTATGATTATTATTTAAAATTTTTTAAAACTCATTTCTGGAATAATCAAAAGCACAAACACGCACGTTATAACGCGCACAATTCGATTATTGCTATTTAACAATTGGCAGTTTTGATTAATTGCGAAAATATTGCGCCCCTTCCAGGAACGAACGCCGCGGCGTCCATTCCAACGGGTTTAGAGCGACGAGGTCTCCGCAATATTTCCAGCGTGTATACGTATTTTACACATATATTTTGTGCGATGTGTATTCATACACATATACTTAACATAAACCATATCATATTCGTATATATATATATATATATCGAATAATAATCTGACATTAGCATTCCCTTTCATTCATCATTCGACGGCTAATGGGTTTCGTACTAAAAAGCAGATATTACGTATAGTGCGAATTCGGTGCGTGTGTGTGTGTGTTTGTCGATTTAATATCCTTTGTAGATTTATTAAATAAATTGCCGTTCGTATCGTTTAATAACGTATATAACACGAGCTACAAGGTGTATAGTTCGGAACTTTCGTACATCAACGTGCTATCGAATACCTATATGAATTGTGCGATATTCCTAATCAATTTTAGAACGTTCTGCGTTATTGCAGTATTTATTTTTTTTTTAAAGGTCAAACATTATGTGTGTGTGTGTCGGTCCGTTGCGGTTTTATTCGTGATAAATAGTGGAGTTCATGATGTAGTAGACACCTTGAAAATATGATTTTTCCTGACCATTCTCTCGATATCTTTCCTATATTAATATGTTGGTGATGAAGTTGTGGCGTTTCACCAAACGACCCCAAAGTTTTATTTTTTTTTCTCACGATCGACTGAATAAGAGTTCATTAGTTTTTCCGACCTTTCAATTATTTTCAGTCCAAATGTTTATTGTCAAACGCTACCACATTTATAATGCTATGGTTTCTAGACAAAAATCCCTATTATATTTCTCGACTGTCCGTAGTTCACAGCCGCAAAGAAAAATGCTCATAATAATTTAGTACTGCAAATTATTAAATATAACTGAAGGGATTCTGAGTATGGACGGTTGCAAACTTGGAAAATTTCTAAAGTCAAAGTTAAGAATAATAATCGAGTTCGCAAAAAGTAACCGGGAAAAACGTACGAGGAAAAATATTGATTATACGGGGTTCCCTTTAGAATCGATAATATATTTTGTTGAACACCGCAAGGGTAAATAAAAGTAAATTGTTATTGATATGCATTGTATATATTTTTCGATTATTTTAAGTTACCAAGCCGTGGACGATGATGCGTGGGTTTCAATTTATTTCAATGATATCGTAGAATGGTTAATTTAATGTTGAAAACAATGATTGACAAATTGTATTCGAATTCTCTGAGTGACGCAATACTGGTTTATTATAATGCTAACGATATTTTAATATTTCTATTGGTTATGATTCGAATGTTATATATAGTTGGGATTAAAAAAAAATATATTTTTGTGAAATTATGTGTTTTTTTTTACCTTCGTCGATTATAATAATTTTTTACGTTATGAATTCAAAATTGTATATGACTTTCAAGTCTTATAATTAAAATGAAAATGTGTCACGTCAACGGATTTAATACGAGAAATCGATAGAAAAAAAAATAAAAATTGATATAAATTTATTTAACAATGTAGTGATAACAAAGAGGAATTTACAAAATTAAAATTAAAAATAAAAATCAAAAAGATAGAAATAAAAAATTATAAGTTAATACTCGTGATAACAAAAAAAAAAAAATATATATAATAAATAAATATACACATATATACATCCTTACTAATATTATAAAGGCGAAAGTTTGTTTGGATGGATGTATGGATGTTTGTTCCTCTTTCACGCAAAAACTACTAAACGGATTTTAATGAAACTTTACAGTAATGTAGCTTATAGATCAGAATAACACATAGGCTATAATTTATAAAGATATTGTGTGAATTGTCCAAAATATAACGATGAATGGATGAAACGGATGGATGTATGGATGTTTGTTCCTCTTTCACGCAAAAACTACTAAACGGATTTTAATGAAACTTTACAGTAATGTAGCTTATAGATCAGAATAACACATAGGCTATAATTTATAAAGATATTGTGTGAATTGTCCAAAATATAACGATAAATGTCATTTAAGTCTGAAAAAATTCTGCAATCTGCGAGCTATTCAGGCGTGTGCTGCAAAAACAGTTAGTGCTACATGTATATAATGTATGGTGAAAATATTTATCTTAAATAGTCCTACAAAAAATTCTGCGACACCATATATATCTATCTTTTATGAGTAAGCCATTATTGTCAAAATAGTGAACCATAAATACAATAAAAATTGATAATTTATTTCTAATGCACATTTGGTAGTAATAAATGGATCCTTATCAAAATGAATACTTTTATCGCTTTTGGTATTTAAAGGAGATAAATTTTGTCCTTCACAATACATCATTTGGACAAATATTTTAATAGTTACGACGATGACAAACCGAACGCGCGATACTATGGTATCTATGGTAATAATAATACAACGAAAGCTTGATTTTGTTTTTCAATCAGCAAATTACAATTATTTTTTATAAAAATATCGTAGAAAAAGTACCTCCTAAGAAATAATTATGCCGCGAAAGCGTAAGTCTAATCTTTCCCAAAGCTCTAATAAAGCTCGATCTATGAAAGTAGCTAGACTTAACGAGACGTTTCCACAAGCCGAACTGCGAAGGCTTGAACAGGCGGAGCGTGAGGTAGCTCACAGAGCTGCTCAGACACCAGAGCAGTCCCAGGATCGGCGTCGACAGCACGCTGAGTATCTAGCATCTCGACGGGCTGCCGAGACACCAGAACAGTCCCAAGCTCGACGTCAACAGAACGCTGAATATCTGGCATCTCAACGAGCTGATGAGACACCAGAACAGTCTCAAAACCGCCTTCGACAGCATGCTGAGTATCTAGCAACATCGAGCAGTATCGCTGCAACATTACTAAGTGGTGGAAGGACGGCACACTCGGTTTTTAAATTACCTCTTAATCTGGCAAGTGAAGAAACCCCAATGTGCAACATCAGTAAGAGCAGTGCCCGCGGTGCCCTGTTGCAACAATGTAGTTCCTAAACTCTTTAGAGTTGTCCGGGGTGCCATCACACAAGTTGGAATTAAAGGTAGGTGTACCTGTTTTGTTAATGCGTAACCTGGACGCGCCAAGATTATGCAACGGCACTCGGTTGCAAGTTAACGAACTAGGGAGGCACATTGTGAAGGCCACAATTTTAACTGGAGAAGCCAAGGGAGACAATGTTCTTATACCGCGCATCCCAATCATACCCAACAACTTGCCATTCAATTTTAAACGCCTGCAGTTCCCATTGAAAGTCGCATTTTCAATGACGATCAACAAATCGCAGGGTCAAACCTTAAAGGTAGCAGGCATACATTTGGGCACGCCATGTTTTTCTCACGGTCAGCTCTATGTGGCTTGCTCACGTGTTTCCAAAGCGAAAAATCTGCATGTTTATGCTGAAGGAAAAAAATCGCTAAATATAGTTTATAGAAGCATACTGCAGTAGCTACCTATAGGCCTATGATTAGGGGTTTGCAGTGCTTAATTACTGTATTTCTTATGTTGACAATATTGTTACGTTATTACAGTGCGAATGTAACATCTCAATATTGTCAGACTGTTATATTTTTCAAATACGACCCAAAAATTATGTATGTTATAATTTTAATGTCATAATGTTAGTTCTTTTCACGCTAATATAAGCTACTCGAAATACTAATACTGCGCACACGAAGTCGCGGGCACCAGTTATTGATACATAAAGACCTTGCTTTTATTCGAATTACACGCAGACGAAGTCGCGGGCAAAAGCCGTAATCAAACAAAAAACAAAAAACAAAGCACTACAATGATAATAATAATAATTATGATTCACATGATTAACAATAAAGCGATTACTTACTTTTAAATCATTATATATGTTTTTTATTCACAACGCCCTATCACCAGGTTGACGGTTCTGTTCAGGAGAATATTTTTAAAATACGTAGGCACAAAAACTGCCACATTACAAATCTTTTTGACAGGACGAAGTCTGTCGGGTCAGCTATTTTAGGCGGAATTAAAAATATATATTTTTTATATAATAGTTATAGGTAATGTAAATTACTAGACCCCCGAGAAAAAATTTGAAAATACGCTACTGGCTGGGTTAGAGGCGAGGGAGAAGAAGAGCATGTGTATTGAATTAAAATTTTAAAGTTTAATAAATGATGCAAGTTCGTTCAAAACTGTACACGGGCGAAGCCGGGTAATTCAGCTGTAATAAAAAATACAAATCTTTGGCACGGGCAACGCCGGGCAGGACAGCTAGTATATACATATATATATATATTATATATATATATATATATATATATATATATATAATAAATAAATATACACATATATACATATATATATATATATATATACGTATATATATATCAAAATGTATATCTAAATATAAAAAACAAAAAAAGCCAATGAGTATTAAATAAAATAAAAGAATGTTGTTGTATAAGTTACTTATTACTACCGGTTTCGACAAAAAGTCATCATCAGGTAAATTAAAAAAAATAAATAAAATAAATATATTTATTTATTTTATATATATTTTTTGTTTTTATAAATGTATTATATTTACAGTATTTACCAATTTATAATATTTACCATAAATACGATTAAAACAGTTCTATATTGTTCGTGTCGATTTTCATAAATGTTTGAAATGTGTGTGTATTACGTGTATGAACGATTGTGTCCATAGGCGCCCGCAAGGGGGGGCAAGATGGGGCATTTTCGCGTTCGCTCGCCCATATATTTTTGGAAATATTTTTTCTTCAATCGATATCGTTTTCTGACAATATGCGATCGCGGTGTGGGCAACGAAAAGAGAGTTTTCAAATTTGTAAACATTCCGAAATAATTAATGTTAATCGAATTCGTTCGGACGCGCGCTTTTAGAATTTCGTTATTATACGTTTTTTTTTCAAAAATACAAAAAAAAACACACACACACACACGTATTTTATGTAATTCAAACATAAACGTTATAATGCGTATAAACGGGCGTAAGTAATGAACCGGAGAAAAATTTTGAAAAAACAAAAAAAAAATATTTTTTTTTTTCTGTCGATTATCGGCGCAAACGTCTTCTTCTTTCGCAGTATGAGTTTAAGGGTTAATAACGCGTTTCAAATGTTTCCGCTACGTCTTCGGTCATATTATTAATATAATAACGTTGAAATCTTTGAATCTATATCGGAGAATATAATAAATTGTTATTGTAATTTATAATAATACAATAATAAAGTGTATACTATAATGTTGATGTAGTGTTGTAACGCGCGGAATTTCGTTCAATTAACACATCGTTATTTCTATAATATTATACGGTGCCCGTCGAATCGATCTCTTCGTGTCATTACGACGCATAATATACAGATTCAGTTAAACAGCGATTTTATAAGAAAAGGAACCTTCGCAACACAATTACTGTAATACGATACTACCTATATAATAGGGACAAACATTTCTATTGCTTCGAATACATGTTTTATCTTCATATAATATTTATATTCTTATATATTGTTCATAACAGTGTATACGATTTTGACAAATATTTCGTATAAATAATTATTATTTTATATTATTATTATAATTATTATTATTATTATTATTTTTACTATTATTATTAGCATTGCGCGATGTTTATAATACTCGTAGTTGCCTGCAGTTTTCATAATACGATTTTTACGCGTTTTAAACGCTTTTTTTTCCTTATCATTTTTTTTTTTTTTGCGTTAAAATACTATTTATACGTGTTCTCTTTTTTGGTAATAATACAGGCCTTTCAGGTCCATTGCAGCACGTCGCTTCCGTTTTTCTCTGCCATTTGCCGTTTCCTCACGACTCCTCACGACGTTCAGTAACTTTAAATCCTCCCGCAAAGTATTTTGTCTGCCCATCTTTGTTTAAAAGTCGACATAAATACAGGGTTTTTTTTATTCTTCTTACATACCGCGCGACACGCGTTTCTGTCTCTCTGCATAGGTGTCGTCAATTGTTGGAAATATACTGAGATGGAACACCGCAGTAGTAAAACGGCCGATTTTCAATGTTCAGTGTTAAAATAAATAAAAAAGGGATAGCTGTAGGTGTTGTAGAAACACGTAGTTTGACTTTTGGGAATAGCTCGAAATGGGAATGAAATACACGCCGTTCGGTGAAACGTTCAAGTATCTAAAAAAAAAAGTAATAATAATAACTCGAATGGAAATGAAATAAAATAAATTAATTAAAAGAACGTTTTGTCGGAAATAATGTAGAGTGATAATATGAAGTCACTGCAAGAATTCTCTTGTATAGCTCACTTATTTTTTTTTTACGAAATAGCAGTGATCGTTGTGTATTAATTTCATCAAATTAATACAATTTTGTCAAAAAATAAATTAAAATTTTAAATCGTAATAATCTTTTCTTTTGCAGAAGAAAATTCCATTATTAAAGTATTAACAACAGCATTAAATATTTGACATAAAAAAAATGTAAGAAATTATAAATACAATTTTATTTTATAAATTTTGAATTTTTTTTTATTCCGTTTAAACATGATTTGAATATTTATATTACATTACCACCATTTTTTTACGTATGCTTGAATAATAATAAAACATATTACACTGTAATATATCACATATTACATATGTTTATTTAAACGTATCAAAATCATATTAAACCATTTAATGAATATTGGCTACACACAATCGTTAAGTATACGTTGCCATAGAAAATCATTAAATAATATCGTCGATCGAAACATTGTGAATTTGTGTTTAATATTTCCGAAATTCGCTCTCTCAACGTCATAAAACCGTAAACGTCTGAAAAGCACGGATAAAACGACAAAACGAAAATGAAGAATATTCTAATGGAGTAAGTATATAGTTATTAACAATAATATTAGATACACATTTTTAGATACACTTTTCAATTAACAGTTTTGATAGTTAGTTGTTAATTAAACATTTTGTTAATTTGTATCATTAAAATCGTAGAAAATAATGGAATTTTTAAAGAATTGTAAGTAAATATATTAAAACCATTAAAGCGGTATTGTAATAATAATATTATATTGTGTATACAATAACAATTTAAAAATTATTCCCGTAATAATATACTGTAAAATAGATAATAACACAAATATTTTCGTATTTTTGTATTTCAATTATTATATTGTCATGCGATATCAATTTATAGATCCATTATTTTTTTTTCTTCAATTATAAAGTAATATACTTTGTTAAAATGTATTCCTGATACTGTTGTATACATAATTTCCGATTAAATGTAATTGTTATAAAACAAATGTTAAAATTTTAGTTAATTAAAAATGTAATTATTAATCGTCTCATTAATGATAATAGTTGTAAAAATGCTGTGGAAGTCGATCTAGAAGGAGAGATCCGTGACGACAAAGACGAGAAATATATGGTAGAATTGTATAGACAAAATGAAGAAAATAATGTTAATAAATACAACTGTTTCGGTGACAATAATAAAGTAAGAGCTCTTAAATATCAACGGGAAAGAGTAAATGATAAATTAGCAATAAAATATATTGTAAAAATTCTTATTATTTATACACAAATATATTTTTTTTTTGTTAAATCTGATATATAAAAAGATCTATAACGAACAATGTATATCACAACAAAACGACCAAAACCCATTAAAAAATGCTTTCGACAAATACGGACCTAGAAGCTACTGGGTTCAAAGAATATATCTAAAAAGAAAGACTGATTGTGATATGATAAATGACACACCGAGCGCCAAGAAATGTAGACGTGAACATGAAGCTGATGATAAAAACATTAAAAACAATCAACGTGTAGAACAATGTATATCACTACAAAACGACCGAAACCCATATGGAATAATGTTTTATAAGAACCGACGCGAACCACAAGAAAATTGTCAAAATTTGTGGCATGCTCGGAAAAGCAAGCCTTTTAATGATTTCGACAAAGACGAACCTAAATGTTATTGCTTTCAAAGAAAAAATCTAAAAAGAAAGGCTGATTATGATATGATAAATGACACACCGAGAATCAAAAAATGTAAACGTCAACATGAAGCTGACGATATAAATATTAGAAACAATCAACGTGTAAGCTTTACATTAATAACTGTTAATTATTATCAATCGTATTTTATTTATATTTTATTATAGTGGAATCTATTAAAAATAATATATGATCATTATTATCATTATTGTTACTGAAACTTCGCTGAAGGATCATATAACGAATAAAATGTAATTGTTTTTGTACGCGTATTCAAGAGCGCAAACAAAGGGACATCTTCCTAACTTCTCTACAAGTTAAAAAATAAATATATCTGAATCCAACATCCCAATATCGTAAAGTCCATTACTGGTAACCAGTAGATACTTGCAGTGACTAGAGAACCATTCATTTTTGAATGAAATTGTTATTATATGTTTATGTTTTAACGTAATTTCTCGATATTGAACAAAGTATATAAATTAAGGCTGTCACCCCCACCGTGCATGCGCCCTTGACATTTTATGTATTTCAATAATTATTTAATAAATACTTTCAAGTTTTTGTAATATATAATGTATATTTGTTTTATATTTTAGTATGTTAGAGGACCGCATTATACTCAGGCCGCGTACAATAATCAAAGCAAAGAGTATAAGGTAATATATACATTAATACTACTTTTCAAATTTCACAATCCTTTAAGTATTAAACAACCAACCGCAACGTTTTGATGTCTGGCATTTTAGGACAATTTTGAAAATGACTCGAAAGATATCACGGAAAACCATTGTGTACGAAACATCCTTATGAAGAAGAGCCTGTCGTTGAACATGATAATACCTATACCGCCTCAAGTTCTTCTAAGTACTGAATAGAATTTAGATGAAAATTACTCCTAATTCATTATTATTCCAGGTGTTATAATTTTTTTTTTTCATATAGAACACAATAATAATGATGATGATGATAATAGTAAATCTGCAAGTGGTAACGTTGTGATCGACGAAACTTCGTAAGTACAGTTAAAAGGTTAATTGAAAGTGAAAAAATGTTCTCGAAAATGTGTATTGTTAATGCAAAAGTATTTGTATTTAATGAATAATTTAATACGCTTTATTATTTAGTTAATCGATCTCTCAATTCATCTTTTTCGTTTTTTTACTTTATCAGTAATAATGGTGTAATCTATTAAAATCTAATTACATATTCGCGGATCAATGAACTATTAAGGAAAATTAGTTACAAAACAACTTGTACAAATAATTGTTAATGTGTTTTATTGACAATATTTGTATTTCAGTGATATTAATAATGGACATTCACCGCCAGACTCGAACATTATAAAAAACAGTCATTACGACAATGTAATAATACAAATCCAAGAAGAAAAGGAAGGAGAAGTGTCAACTCCTCATAACTGTTATGTTATGGATTGGTATGACCAATTGGATGAGGCATGTTTAAAAAAAAACCATTTAATATTTTTGTTTTTAGATTAATATCTTTGCTTATAAAAATATAATCATCGAAAATTCTGCAGAATAATTATTTTTTAAGACTCGGGTGTTTACATATTTTTATAATACGAATTTACAAGTAATTCAGCGAACATACAATTATCTTTGCTTACTTTATTGCTAACGTTATAATTACTTGAGTTTTAAAATTGAAAAATTAATCAACTTTCACAATTGTTTAAAACGTAAATATTTATTTATGACTTTTATTTTAGATCATATTAGAAATGGGGTCTTTATACCTTTAAACAACCACCTAACCATGAAAAAGACGATTCAACGTGCCGTAATCAAACTCCAAGATCATCAACAAATGATGTTTCCATATGCACATCGGATAAACAGAGATCCCACAAGTTCTAAACAGATGTTACGTTATTTTACGTATGAAATAAAGAATTTAATTAATTCTTTGTAATTTTTGATGTTTAAATATTGGTAAATCTAGTTTGTAAAAATTTTCGACATTTCATCATTAATTTTTTCTAATTATTCTAAATCATTTATTTACGCTGATTGTCATTGCATGCATAGGCGCCCGCAAGGGGGGGGGGCAAGATGGGGCATTTGCCCTCCCTGGCATTTTGGTAATATTGTATTATATAATATAATAATATTAGTATATTTCGATTTTAAATTGAAATTTATTATACCTAACCAATGTATATATATTATATGTTGAACGATTGCCCTGCCCTAGAAATGTTTTCTGCGGGCGCCTATGATCGGGGGCATGTCCTTTCCTCTCCCTCCCTCCCACGTGAGCGCCGTTTAGAGCGAAGATCAACATCTACTTACTATATATAATTGCGAAACGTGAGGCGTTTACAAAAACGAAAACGAAAAAAATCGTCGAAATCAGCAGTGGCATTTTTTCATGGAATTTTCACTGGACGACGACAATTTTTTTTTTTTTACTTTTCTTAGATACACTGACGAGACATCGCGTTTTGTATCGAGAATAATGTGACGCGATACGTCACTCTCGTTCTCGTCGGTTTTTTCTATTTATTTTCCGTATAATTTGGACGATTTTCTATCGAACAAAAGCGTGTTGGCGGCCGCGGCAGTCTTGAAAAAAAATAATAATTTGTCGCCCGGGCGCGACAAAACCGTTTCATTTGTGTCGTTCCCGTAGTTTACTGTATCGAAAGAATAAAACGCTCTGGTCAAAATTTTTTTTAATTTTAATATAACATTTACGGTATAGTGAGAAGTTTCGAGTACGCGATTACTCTGCTGTTGAAGACTTATACGGGCATTTGTAATAATAATAATAATAATAAAAAAAAAAAAAACATTTACTCTGTACACGCCGCGAATTATTTTCCCTACACAACATATTATTATCGTCCCATCGATATCCGCGCGCACACTTCGTATATAACGTACGCAGTCTTTTTCAGACGACGTATATTTTGAAAAAGTAATTTCTCGTCGTTGGCTGCGACCCTGTGTATTCAGTTATTCGCTCGCACGCATGTCCGTTTCACTTTCATGCGTTGCGCCTCTCAGTAACCGATCTTCCGACCGGGGGTTTGGTTTTTTTTATATTCTTAATACAGATATACCGTCGTCTCGTTGAACTGTACACAATAAGTAGGTTTAATCTGTGTGGGGTTATTGTATTGTAATCGAAACGGTGGAAAATAAAAGCCGAAATCCAACACTAATCGTACTCGTGTACACGAAAAAGAAAGAAAAAAAAACCCTTTGAACGTTTTCGAGAGCACTCGTGTACACATAGAGTATACGGTTCTGGAAGTTATCCATTCAATTTTTTTTCTTTTGATTTTTGCACCTGCGTGCTGAAGTATTTGCACGATGGGCTACACCTGGGAATATTAAACAAAATAATAATAATAATAATAATAATAATAATAAAAATCCATGAAATTCACGACGAACTACTACTAGCAATGTTAGCAACTTATATTGTAAATATTTTCGTATATTCTATTCTATTTTATTTGTACAATAATAATATAACAAATTATTGTTATTTTAATAATTAGGCGGTAATTATTTTTGAAGAAATCGAATGCTTTGTGGCAACCGCTCGAAATACATTAACAAAGTCGACTATATAGTTAAATAAATTACTGATTAATTTATAGTTATTTCAATTATTTACAAATGTTGAACCGTAATTGAAAATAATAACAAGAGTGTTTTTTTTTTTTTGTAGAATATACGACTAAATTGCGTTGCGCGTTAACCGAATGATATTTCAATGAGTCGATTTATATTTAATGAATATTATATTACAATCATTTTATAATTTAAAAAACCTTAATGCACTACGTGTGTAAGGCCGTCTATACTTTACTATAAATCGTAATTAAATAAATTACAAAAAAAAAAAATCCAAATAACTAATTTTTTTCACGCGCATATAATATAATATAGGTGGTGTATACAGATTAAAAAAAATGTATTTATACGTATTCGAAGCGTCGAGGAAGTAATTGACGCCGCGCGGAACGTCGGCAAATAATTATAAAATATTAAACTATAATATAATGAACGAAAAAAAAAACATTTTTATGGTAAGAAAATAAAATGAAATATCCGTTTGTTAATATTATATTCTTTATTCTTCCGATCATTAACAAAAAAAAAAACCCTCGATTTTAATTTATATAAATATTTCGTCGCGGTGTTTATTTCTTCAATGTTAATTGCATTTGAATATTTAATTTAATTTATATATATATATTTTTTTATTGCTAATTAAAATTAAAAAAAAAAAAAGAAATTCAGTCAGAGTTCAAAGATTTTATCGTCTACACACTATTAACAAAGTATAGTATACATACTCAATAATATATCTGATAAAAGTATATCCTGCACACGCGTTTGAAACCACTCAATTGGTGTGTTATATATGTGATAGAAACGGCTCAAATTAACTAATATATAAAATTGTTTAATTATTATTATTGTTTGTCAATAATAATAATTTGGTCGACTTACCACCGCATTTCGCCTCGTGGTACAGAAGTTTTTACCTCCTTGGTAAAATAATCTCAAAGCATCCCGCCAAACGATCATCTCTTTTTCCCGTCTTCGCTTCGGTCACACCCTACTTCCATCTCATTCTTTTAAAACGTCCCTTAGTCACTCTCTTCTCCGCACTTTTCACGACTTCCCCCTACCATCTGCGACATTAATCCTTCTCGATTGTCCCTATTTACTGTCCTTTGAGCGCTCACGTTTCCATTCTTTACTCAATTTCCTCGATTCGCCTTTTAATGCTCATCGCTTCACAATCTCCTACCGTCATCCTCGCCGCCACATTATTTTTTTTTCCACAACTCCGTTCTGCTCATGTAATTTCGTAATTACCACTTTATATTTTTTTATTATTTTGTATTTAATATTTTGTTAAAACAACTGTCGGAGCTAATTGTTTTATACAAGGTTCCAATAAATTTGGGCCTGTATACAATGACGCAACTGTACACATTACACGGAGCTGGTGTACAAGTTTCGATTCGGGTTCCGAATTTGTCGTCGAATAAATTGACGTTATTGACGGTTGATCCATTGGACCGTTTGTACGTTTCGAAAAATCATTAAAAGTTTTTTTTTTCATATTTTTCGCCGCGATCGGGTTTTTGGTTTGAATATTGGCGTCATGAAATTATTGAAATTTCGCGTTAAAATTTTACAAAAATTAAAGATTGTGTTTTACGTTTGTATTCCAACAATATAGATGAACCGTGATTGGTCCACCACTTGGTTATTCGAACGAACAAATTATAAATCTCGAATGATGCGCAAACGTATATATAAATATGTATTAATACGTATTGTAAAAATATACAAATTGTAATAACGTTTTCTTATTATATATCGAATTACTTATCGCGTTATACTAAGACATCGAATTTTAACGCGTAAATTAGTTTCGGACTGTGGACGATTAACGTTTATTTGTCAAATATCGCGCTCGGTATAATATAAAAAGAAATAATAATTCGCGGCGGAAAACCGCGCGCGAGAACCAAAAAAAAAAAAAAAAAAAAATTCTCCAGCATCCGATGGATTTTATGTGTTTAGAAATTTTTTCACGTCCGATAAATACGCGTGTATAATCGGTTAATTGAATTTTCAATAAAATTGAATTCGTATGGTGTATTGTACGAAAAGAAATTGTCGAACGTCGGAATTCCGATGTTGTTAGTACAGAGACCATTATGCTAATTTTTCGCCGCGTATACGTGTCGGACGAAAAAATTTTAATGTGTGTAATTTAGACGGAGAGGAGACGGCTTGTCTTGATATTGAATTGTATAAGCGGCCGGCAACACAAAACAGATTTCCTCCGCGGGATTTTTAATAACATATTATTATTATTATTATACACCACGCGTGCGCGTGCGCTCGCCCATATCTTTTTGGAAATATTTTTTCTTCAATCGATATCGTTTTCTGACAATATGCGATCGCGGTGTGGGCAACGAAAAGAGAGTTTTCAAATTTGTAAACATTCCGAAATAATTAATGTTAATCGAATTCGTTCGGACGCGCGCTTTTAGAATTTCGTTATTATACGTTTTTTTTTCAAAAATACAAAAAAAAACACACACACACACACGTATTTTATGTAATTCAAACATAAACGTTATAATGCGTATAAACGGGCGTAAGTAATGAACCGGAGAAAAATTTTGAAAAAACAAAAAAAAAATTTTTTTTTTTTCTGTCGATTATCGGCGCAAACGTCTTCTTCTTTCGCAGTATGAGTTTAAGGGTTAATAACGCGTTTCAAATGTTTCCGCTACGTCTTCGGTCATATTATTAATATAATAACGTTGAAATCTTTGAATCTATATCGGAGAATATAATAAATTGTTATTGTAATTTATAATAATACAATAATAAAGTGTATACTATAATGTTGATGTAGTGTTGTAACGCGCGGAATTTCGTTCAATTAACACATCGTTATTTCTATAATATTATACGGTGCCCGTCGAATCGATCTCTTCGTGTCATTACGGCGCATAATATACAGATTCAGTTAAACAGCGATTTCATAAGAAAAGGAACCTTCGCAACACAATTACTGTAATACGATACTACCTATATAATAGGGACAAACATTTCTATTGCTTCGAATACATGTTTTATCTTCATATAATATTTATATTCTTATATATTGTTCATAACAGTGTATACGATTTCGACAAATATTTCGTATAAATAATTATTATTTTATATTATTATTATAATTATTATTATTATTATTATTATTATTATTATTATTATTATTATTTTTATTATTATTATTAGCATTGCGCGATGTTTATAATACTCGTAGTTGCCTGCAGTTTTCATAATACGATTTTTACGCGTTTTAAACGCTTTTTTTTCCGTATCATTTTTTTTTTTTTGCGTTAAAATACTATTTATACGTGTTCTCTTTTTTGGTCCTAATACAGGCCTTTCAGGTCCATTGCAGCACGTCGCTTCCGTTTTTCCCTGCCATTTGCCGTTTCCTCACGACGTTCAGTAACTTTAAATCCTCCCGCAAAGTATTTTGTCTGCCCATCTTTGTTTAAAAGTCGACATAAATACAGGGTTTTTTTTATTCTTCTTACATACCGCGCGACACGCGTTTCTGTCTCTCTGCATAGGTGTCGTCAATTGTTGGAAATATACTGAGATGGAACACCGCAGTAGTAAAACGGCCGATTTTCAATGTTCAGTGTTAAAATAAATAAAAAAGGGATAGCTGTAGGTGTTGTAGAAACACGTAGTTTGACTTTTGGGAATAGCTCGAAATGGGAATGAAATACACGCCGTTCGGTGAAACGTTCAAGTATCTAAAAAAAAAAGTAATAATAATAACTCGAATGGAAATGAAATAAAATAAATTAATTAAAAGAACGTTTTGTCGGAAATAATGTAGAGTGATAATATGAAGTCACTGCAAGAATTCTCTTGTATAGCTCACTTATTTTTTTTTTACGAAATAGCAGTGATCGTTGTGTATTTATTCCATCAAATTAATACAATTTTGTCAAAAAAAAATTAAAATTTTAAATCGTAATAATCTTTTCTTTTGCAGAAGAAAATTCCATTATTAAAGTATTAACAACAGCATTAAATATTTGACATAAAAAAATGTAAGAAATTATAAATACAATTTTATTTTATAAATTTTGAATTTTTTTTTATTCCGTTTAAACATAATTTGAATATTTATATTACATTACCACCATTTTTTTACGTATGCTTGAATAATATTAAAACATATTACACTGTAATATATCACATATTACATATGTTTATTTAAACGTATCAAAATCATATTAAACCATTTAATGAATATTGGCTACACACAATCGTTAAGTATACGTTGCCATAGAAAATCATTAAATAATATCGTCGATCGAAACATTGTGAATTTGTGTTTAATATTTCCGAAATTCGCTCTCTCAACGTCATAAAACCGTAAACGTCTGAAAAGCACGGATAAAACGACAAAACGAAAATGAAGAATATTCTAATGGAGTAAGTATATAGTTATTAACAATAATATTAGATACACATTTTTAGATACACTTTTCAATTAACAGTTTTGATAGTTAGTTGTTAATTAAACATTTTGTTAATTTGTATCATTAAAATCGTAGAAAATAATGGAATTTTTAAAGAATTGTAAGTAAATATATTAAAACCATTAAAGCGCTATTGTAATAATAATATTATATTGTGTATACAATAACAATTTAAAAATTATTCCCGTAATAATATACTGTAAAATAGATAATTACACAAATATTTTCGTATTTTTGTATTTCAATTATTATATTGTCATGCGATATCAATTTATAGATCCATTATTTTTTTTTCTTCAATTATAAAGTAATATACTTTGTTAAAATGTATTCCTGATACTGTTGTATACATAATTTCCGATTAAATGTAATTGTTATAAAACAAATGTTAAAATTTTAGTTAATTAAAAATGTAATTATTAATCGTCTCATTAATGATAATAGTTGTAAAAATGCTGTGGAAGACGATCTAGAAGGAGAGATCCGTGACGACAAAGACGAGAAATATATGGTAGAATTGTATAGACAAAATGAAGAAAATAATGTTAATAAATACAACTGTTTCGGTGACAATAATAAAGTAAGAGCTCTTAAATATCAACGGGAAAGAGTAAATGATAAATTAGCAATAAAATATATTGTAAAAATTCTTATTATTTATACACAAATATTTTTTTTTTGTTAAATCTGATATATAAAAAGATCTATAACGAACAATGTATATCACAACAAAACGACCAAAACCCATTAAAAAATGCTTTCGACAAATACGGACCTAGAAGCTACTGGGTTCAAAGAATATATCTAAAAAGAAAGACTGATTGTGATATGATAAATGACACACCGAGCGCCAAGAAATGTAGACGTGAACATGAAGCTGATGATAAAAACATTAGAAACAATCAACGTGTAGAACAATGTATATCACTACAAAACGACCGAAACCCATATGGAATAATGTTTTATAAGAACCGACGCGAACCACAAGAAAATTGTCAAAATTTGTGGCATGCTCGGAAAAGCAAGCCTTTTAATGATTTCGACAAAGACGAACCTAAATGTTATTGCTTTCAAAGAAAAAATCTAAAAAGAAAGGCTGATTATGATATGATAAATGACACACCGAGAATCAAAAAATGTAAACGTCAACATGAAGCTGACGATATAAATATTAGAAACAATCAACGTGTAAGCTTTACATTAATAACTGTTAATTATTATCAATCGTATTTTATTTATATTTTATTATAGTGGAATCTATTAAAAATAATATATGATCATTATTATCATTATTGTTACTGATACTTCGCTGAAGGCTCATATAACGAATAAAATGTAATTGTTTTTGTACGCGTATTCAAGAGCGCAAACAAAGGGACATCTTCCTAACTTCTCTACAAGTTAAAAAATAAATATATCTGAATCCAACATCCCAATATCGCAAAGTCCATTACTGGTAACCAGTAGATACTTGCAGTGACTAGAGAACCATTCATTTTTGAATGAAATTGTTATTATATGTTTATGTTTTAACGTAATTTCTCGATATTGAACAAAGTATATAAATTAAGGCTGTCACCCCCACCGTGCATGCGTCCTTGACATTTTATGTATTTCAATAATTATTTAATAAATACTTTCAAGTTTTTGTAATATATAATGTATATTTGTTTTATATTTTAGTATGTTAGAGGACCGCATTATACTCAGGCCGCGTACAATAATCAAAGCAAAGAGTATAAGGTAATATATACATTAATACTACTTTTCAAATTTCACAATCCTTTAAGTATTAAACAACCAACCGCAACGTTTTGATGTCTGGCATTTTAGGACAATTTTGAAAATGACTCGAAAGATATCACGGAAAACCATTCTGTACGAAACATCCTTATGAAGAAGAGCCTGTCGTTGAACATGATAATACCTATACCGCCTCAAGTTCTTCTAAGTACTGAATAGAATTTAGATGAAAATTACTCCTAATTCATTATTATTCCAGGTATTATAATTTTTTTTTTTCATATAGAACACAATAATAATGATGATGATGATAATAGTAAATCTGCAAGTGGTAACGTTGTGATCGACGAAACTTCGTAAGTACAGTTAAAAGGTTAATTGAAAGTGAAAAAATGTTCTCGAAAATGTGTATTGTTAATGCAAAAGTATTTGTATTTAATGAATAATTTAATACGCTTTATTATTTAGTTAATCGATCTCTCAATTCATCTTTTTCGTTTTTTTACTTTATCAGTAATAATGGTGTAATCTATTAAAATCTAATTACATATTCGCGGATCAATGAACTATTAAGGAAAATTAGTTACAAAACAACTTGTACAAATAATTGTTAATGTGTTTTATTGACAATATTTGTATTTCAGTGATATTAATAATGGACATTCACCGCCAGACTCGAACATTATAAAAAACAGTCATTACGACAATGTAATAATACAAGAAGAAAAGGAAGGAGAAGTGTCAACTCCTCATAACTGTTATGTTATGGATTGGTATGACCAATTGGATGAGGCATGTTTAAAAAAACCATTTAATATTTTTGTTTTTAGATTAATATCTTTGCTTATAAAAATATAATCATCGAAAATTCTGCAGAATAATTATTTTTTAAGACTCGGGTGTTTACATATTTTTATAATACGAATTTACAAGTAATTCAGCGAACATACAATTATCTTTGCTTACTTTATTGCTAACGTTATAATTACTTGAGTTTTAAAATTGAAAAATTAATCAACTTTCACAATTGTTTAAAACGTAAATATTTATTTATGACTTTTATTTTAGATCATATTAGAAATGGGGTCTTTATACCTTTAAACAACCACCTAACCATGAAAAAGACGATTCAACGTGCCGTAATCAAACTCCAAGATCATCAACAAATGATGTTTCCATATGCACATCGGATAAACAGAGATCAAAAAATCTCAAACAGAGATAAACAGATGTTACGTTATTTTACGTATGAAATAAAGAATTTAATTAATTCTTTGTAATTTTTGATGTTTAAATATTGGTAAATCTAGTTTGTAAAAATTTTCGACATTTCATCATTAATTTTTTCTAATTATTCTAAATCATTTATTTACGCTGATTGTCATTGCATGCATAGGCGCCCGCAAGGGGGGGCAAGATGGGGCATTTGCCCTCCCTGGCATTTTGGTAATATTGTATTATATAATATAATAATATTAGTATATTTCGATTTTAAATTGAAATTTATTATACCTAACCAATGTATATATATTATATGTTGAACGATTGCCCCCCCCCTAGAAATATTTCTGCGGGCGCCTATGATTGTGTCCAACTATTTTTGAAACATTTTCCCCCTCAGTATATTGTTAATCATAATAACCATTCGATAGCGGATTTTATTTAAATAAGTTTTTAGTCCTTCAGTTTGAAAATTTCAAATGTCACTGACTTTTAAACGTACAAATAGTTGAGCCAGTTTTTCTTCGCGCTTAAGAAAACTGCTGTTGAAGAAACGAAAATAAATTAACGTGTTACATGCACTAATTCCTCCCGTTGTCCACGAACCAAAAACAATATCGAATTAATATTTTTAATGTATTGACTATAAACGGAGTAGGTCAGCAGCACACTATCCGCGTAATATTCGGAACGCGCTGCACACGTGTACACATAACTGATTGGATCGTTTGGGTAAACGTTTGAAATAGTTCGAATTATTTATCTTTGTCACACGCATACAAGCGTAACACATACACACCCACACACATAGTATACTGCAGTATATAGCAGAAATTCCAAAAGTTTTATATGAATATTATACATACATTTTCAAATGTAGGTTGGATCCATCCAAATCTGTTGTTTGTTTTTTTTTTTTTTTTATATAATATATGGATAAATAAAATATATTTTTATGGAAATAATTTACGATTGGTATTAGGTAGGAAAAAATAAAAATAGGATTTATTATAATAACTATTTATTAGTATCGATAATTATTATCAAACGGCGCTTTTTTTTTCGATTATCCATATTGCGCTAAGCGAAGTTTACGGTTAATTTAACAATACGGGTACGTTTAAATTTTTTTTTTTTATAAAATCGTTAATTTTATTTGCTTTTTCGGCATTCAATACATTTTTAACGTATTTGTGCATATCACGACGACGATGGGTTTTCGACGAATTTTAACTGTTTAAATATTTTCGTTAAGGGATATTTCACACTCGTGACTCTCGGCCGGTGATGAGCTGAATTTCGGAATTCATTATTTTTTTCTTCATTTTCTCATTTCCCCCATCCTCACCCGGACTTGTGGCATTTTAGATTAAGTGCGTAGTATATATATATATTTTATATACAAAAAAGTTCATGTTTATATTACGTCGGACCGGGAAAATAAGGAGTGTAAGGTGATGGGTTTGGCGCATTAAATATCATTTATCGATCGACTGTCGTCGTCATCGTTATATACACGTCCACCACACCTACATCGGCTGCGGAACAGTCGAAAAGTTTCCGCCGCCTCAAGACACCTTGTGCACGGTCACGTCCCTTTCTCTCCTCCCACCGAGTAAGGGTCACCACCACGGAGTGAGGAGGAAAAACGCCGAAGGTTGTCCTAAGCTCGTGTACACCCGCTGACCGTTATAATTCAGAAATATGATCCCTGCAGTATATGCGCTTTAAGCGACGACGTGCCGGGAGAAGGGACTGTTGCGCGGGCGAACGAAGTTGGTGGCAGTAACGCCGGTTATTCGGCGGGATTTCTTCTTATACACCGCCGACATCCATTCCCGCGCCGGTCGCCCTCAACGCCGATATCCGTTTAGAACAAAACGGGATAAACCATACGAGCCCATCTGCCGGTGGCTGTGCTCCTCCACCACCCGGCCCTTATACCGTCAACGGGACCTGGGCGATTTACCGATATACACATATACTTTCAGACCTTCCGGTGTCGTACATATTGGCTATTCGTATAAAACATTTTCAGGATACGCGGTATTACGATAAAGATAAAATATATTACTATACCGTCTGGCCCTTCAACCCGGCACGCGTGTATATATATATATATAAAGCTTCGGCCACGGTGACGACTATTATAGCTGCTATACAACATATACGTACGGGATGTTCCGGAAAAAAAATAACGGTTTTATAAACGAAAAATTACAAAAAATGTACAGTATCGAATCCCGTTTATGCGGCACGAAGGAGGATTCAATAACCGTTGTTGACACGAACGGGAAACTACAGACCCGTAGTAAGAAGAATTTTTCCCGGCAGAGCTTAAAAGTCTAAAAATTTAATAAAGTCTCTTCTCACAGACTTTAAGCAGTTTAATCATTATTGCATTGCGTTCGTTGTATGGAACATAAATGATATTATTGTAACGAGGTCGTTATGTATCATTGATTTTATAATATTACGTCAGCCAAAATACAAATCCGAATTCAAGGGAAATCGCGAAGTTCGAAAGAAAAAATGAAAATCATACGCGTTTATTCCGAATTAGGGCTGTTTTTGAAAACACGGAAATTGCAAAAAGTTTCCCGATTGTTGTACGACAGCGGCGGTACGTTGGAAATGTTTTTGACGTATAATTAAAGGATGTGGTTGCTGTGAATAGAAAAGTTCACGTTTATTGCGATGGAAATATTATTTAAAAAAAAAAAAATAAAGACTTTCTCACAGAAAAGCACGATTTAGTTGGGATTCGTGAAATTTCGGGGGGGGGGAGGGCTTCAGTGCTCCCCCAACCACGTGACTGTGTTTTACACTTTTGCAGCCCCGTCCGTGTTCATGCGATATCAGACGGGCACATCGACCTAACCAACCGTCTCTGCCAGCGTTTTCGCCGATTCGATAAATGGTCTCGCGCGGATTTTACGGTCGACACATTGCAATGACAAAACACCGGGGAATGATTTACCGGGGTAGATAACCGCGATAGAAGAACGATAAGGGAATAATAACGGAATGGCGGCCAATATGAAAAAAAAAAACGTCGTACTTTTTGGAACACCCTGTATGTGCACCACGCGCGGTTTTGACCGTTTTATTCTTTTTCCACATTCACGTCCTGCGTGTGTGACGCCCCCGTTACTCTAGACACGCAATGACGGTTTGGTAGCGGGTTTTCGCTATTCATATTTATTTATTTTTAAAATGTCGTATTTATTTTTTTCCGAAAAAGAACGGTGGTGGAGTGGAGATTGAAACCGGAATGTTTGTCTATGGCACGCGCGTATTATAATACATTATTATAATACCGTACACTTCAAAACCATTTGAAACGCGTATTGTTTGTTTTCACCTTTCTTATACGATAAAATTTTATCGTAAACGATAATATTTCGGACGTTTTAAAAAGCGCGAGTCGCGCGTGTTAAAATATACAAATAATATTGACGCGCACATTATTATATTATACCGATAATGAAACATCGCGAAAATATGTTGAGAAAAAAAAATAAATAGCGGGTACACACCGCGGTTGTATTATATTAGAAAATAACGCGCGCGCGAATGTGTTTTCACGGTCCGCGCGCATTTATTTAATCGCGGGTTCCAAATGTTATTTCATTAACGACCCGTGAAAACGCGTCAGGATTATATTATTATTATTATTATATAATAATTTGCGTGGAATTCACGTGTATAAGTACCGTTGTACAATGTATTAATGCAATCGGCGCGTCGATGACAACATGAAATATTCTCGATAATTTTAACGTTTTCGTATATCGCACAACCGATAGTAGTATGCATTTCGTGTTCAATGGTATAAAAATAAAACAAAAAGCGATTGTCGCGATAGTGGTTATCGGGTGAGAAATATCCGAGCGTAATAATAGCGTAATAACGTTTCTTAGTATAACAAAAAGTGTTTGCCTCGCGTATTTTCCCTATCGATTTTGTCGCAATAGCCATAATTTATATAACGCACCTATCTGACTATCCCTTTGTTCAATCGTAATCCGTATAATCAGAATGTGTCGAAGAAAATGTATTGTTATTATTTCTATATATATATGTCTATAAATATACGCAATCAAGCCTGAGAGACTATTTGTGCATAATAAAGAAATTTATTATTATTATAATAATAATATACAAAAATAATAATAATATGATAATATTTTTTATAATGTTCGTTGTATTGAATTAATTTAAAAAAAAAAAAAATAGTAAAAATCTCTGAAATAAATTCGAAAAAAGTTAATTAAAATTTTCGCGAAACGCGATTTAGAAAATAATCGTACGATTATACGTTTTAGAGATAGATGATAATGATTTGAAAATTTTAAATACACGACATAATATTTATATATGTATATATATTTTGTTATTAATATTTAACAAAAATAATAAAAATTTTTATTATTATTATTATTATTATTATTATTATTATTATTATTATATTTCAATTTATAATTAATACTATTAATAACACGACATTGTTGGGTGTTTTTTTTTTATGAAAATTAATAATTGTCTTCAAACATAATTTCTTATCTATTTTGTAATTTTAACCCTATGGTATTTTTACCGTCTATCTATACGCGATTCATACATATTTATTTTTCGTTCGGTTATTGTATTTTTCTTGTTCCCTTTACTTTTTCTCGAAGCCGGTAGTAAACATACGGTATACAACGAAATTCCTACACTTTTCTTAATTTTTTTTTTTTCCATCCTTTTTCCTGTAATATTCTTTGGTTTGGTTAGGTAATAAGAGAGGGGAATGCGCCGTAGACTTTTATTTATTACTTGCAGTGCGCGCGCCCTTCGAATATTTTTTTATTTTTTCCACCATTGCGATATGCCCATTCGTCGGCAAAAGTTCTTCGCGATTTTCAATCGTTAAACGCTGCGGTTAATAATTCAACACGGCGATATTCCCGACGTCGTCGTGTGTATCTCATAGTGTTTCCTTCAACTTTTACTTCTCCCGACATGTACAAACACCAGACGGTTTTTAATAAGTAATGGCACGGGCGTGCGCGCGCGCGTGTGTTAATATCACTTAACGCGTACGCGACGAGAAGGAGGAGAAGAAGAAGAAGAAGAAAAAAAAATGGTACGCGACACGCACCGCGATGGTGTCTTCATCGTCGTGGTCGCGGTCGTCTATAAAGTTTAACAACCCATAAAACATATATGCGGGCGACGGTTGTGCCGCGGGAATCCTGTTAAAAGGCCGGACAGAAATTAATTGCCCGAGACGCGCGGGTCCTGCGGGCTTTATTAAAAACCATCGCGCAAAGGTTCTGCCGTTTCTCTAATTCCTTTCGCATTACTCTACAACTCGCATATCCTTCCCCTGTCCCTGACGCGTGCGTCCGAACGGACGGGTGGACGACAAGTCGTCGTCGTTGCGGTACAAAGCCCGTGCACGCGAGAGAAACAAAATAAAACTGCTGCTTTCAACGAACTATTTGTAACAGTCAGGCAGAGTCTCTCGCCGCGGGGAATTATTTTTCCGCCGTTGCATCCGAAATAAAATAAATAATATTGCGAGTTAATTTTTGTAAGCCGTTCGCAACGTTTACCACCGCCGATACGAGACGGAGACGAGACGGAGTCACACGCGATGCATCCCTTTTACCGATGGATAAACGACGGCAAGCGCCCCGGAAATTTAAATCAAATAACGGATCAATATTAAATTGTTAAACGACACGTCTGTTGCGTTATTCGACGCGTTAATATTTCACGTTTACCGTTTGTTTTACAATTTTTATTTTACAGGTACAATTATTTGGGATTTATTGAAACACGCATATCAAGAAAGCGTTACATAAATTTATTGTTTAAGACATTAAATATTTAACCTAGGGGAATAGTCAAATGTCAACGTTTTGCTACAATCATTTAATATTAAATGCTAATTTCAATATAATGTCTTGGGTGAATAGTAAAAAAGAAAAAAAGAAAATATTCTACTCGTGGAAAATGTTTAAACTATTTAGAATCAAAATCATATATATATATATATACTCGTATGTGATTTTCAATACTATAATTTAAATTATTTCTTATGGTCTATTAGAAAATTTAATTATTATTATTATTATTTAAAACTTCCGGTTTTCTCTACTTGTTTACTCGTGTATAATTCATATGATATATGAACTAAATGTTTTCAGCGGACATGGCAGATATATATCAAAGTATCAACTCCAATTATATAAAATACGTTATCATCATGAAAAATCCAAATGAGAGGGAAAGAAATATACGAGTATTTGCTCCGTTGGAAAAAACTTTGCCGTGATCCTGCGTCTCTACCCAGAAAAAAAAGTAATGTGAACGGTGCTGCTCCTACTCTTTACATATTTCATTACGCCGTAAAAAATAGTTTATTCCGCTTTTATATATATATATAATTATATATTATGTACATGTTTTTCATTCGTACAACGAAAACGTTTATAGTTGAATCCGTGGCCATACGACACAGTCCGCGGTTTATTATTCGCGATTAATTTATATCAATTCAATATTTTTGCATAATATTTCATTCGCTCATGCTTATCGTTTTAACAAGATTACGTATTTTATTATTTTATAATGACGCGCAGGAGCCGTGGCCCATTGTCGGAGATTTCTCATTGTAACGGCGCGTTTTATGTAAAAACTTTACATCGAAACTACCAATTGATTAGGGCGAAGAACGGTTATTACAATAAGACGCTCGGAGGAGATAAAACAAAAACGGTACAGCGACGCCCTAACCCGTTCCTACACTCCTTCTCTCTCCCTTTCGCCGACTTAAACGCAGTGCATTGTTGTTGTAAAAACTTAAACGTCGACACAATAATGATTGTCGACTGTTGTTGTAAACTAAATATAATAACGGGTTGAACATACAAAAGTTGTTGTTGACATTTTATGTGTAATTATCACGGTGACGAAACGACATAATGAGATGTAATAATATTCCATTGTTTTATTGCGTTGCATACGGTCACGGTGAGTTTATTGTGATTGGACAGGGAAATTAATTTCTTAATTTAAAAAAAAAAAAAAAATTAAATTAGCTTTTTTTTCGGTTGACATTATTTTTTTTTTTTTTTAATCCACGTCGGTTAATTTAAAACATTTAATTGACTGAAATAATACGCACAATATTATAGACTTACTAATAACTTTATATAACATTTTATTAAATATTCAAAATACTATTCGTAGAATCGTACAATTAAATCGTGCGAAATGCGGCTTTAGTTACATATTATATACATTACACACTTTTTTCTACGAAAGACAATTTGTGATTGGTTTTTTCCGACATTTCCAAGTGATAAAATATTAATACTAAATAAAAATTAGTGGTAACCGACGGATTGAAATAGTAGCGTGTGCTGATGGCCTACTGATGTTAATTTGCAGAAAACAATGAGAGTCTAAAACAATCGACAATCGAGCTAATAAGTGCAGGAAAAAAAATCGATTTTAACGTGAATGGAGAAAAAACAAAATACCTAATACTATCCAGAAAAAAAGCACACGACAAGTGAATTAGAAATAGAAGGTTTTTCATTTGAAAAGGCAGGGCATTTCAAATACATTGGAGCGTGGGTGAATGAAAAAGCGAATAATCATCAAGGAATAAAAGAAAACATTGATAACAGCAAACAGATGATGTTTTAGTCTATCAACATCGTTCAAATCAAAATCACTTTCGAGAAGATCAAAGATAATATTGTATAAAGTTTTAATTAGACCCATAACATTAAACACGTGTGGGATATGAGCAGCAATCACCACAAAAACGGATGAGAACAAATTGGGAGTACTTGAAAGGAAAATACTTCGAATAATTTATGGCCAAAAAAAGAATGAAGAAGGTGAATTTGAAATTAGAACAAATGGAGAGTTGAGAAGATTATTTGGAAAAGCCAATATTATAGGAGTCGTGAAGAGTAAAAGAATAAGATGGAATGGTCATGTCTGGTGATCTGGAGGAGTAATAGGGGACATTACAAAATGGAAACCGAATATAAAACGGCCCAGTGGATGACTTAGACAACGGTGGGCAAATATAATCATAGTGGAATTCAGGATGATCAGAGTAGAGAACGCGGAAGAAGTGTCAAGGGAGAGGTGGAGAGACGTTGTTGTTGCGGCAATGGACTTTAATGGTTTTTTTAAAAGATGCCTCAGAAGAAGATGATAAAATTAATATTATTGAACCGTCTCTGGTATACGATTATATAATATTATATGATTTGCCTGTGTCGTGGCAATAATAGATATCAACAAGACTTTGTTTTTGAACATCTTAGATCTTTTTTTCCTCGTAATTCGTTTAGTTAAATTAATTATAATCGGCATATTAATACCTATATACGTAATTGGGTACGAGGCCTATACGTCAGTATTTCAGCCAATTGCTATTCTCGTATTGTGTTTACAATTTTTAACATTTATTTCAATTCGATAATTACCATACAGTCCGTTAAAGAACGTCCATTCCCACTGACCGGGACACATGACAGTTAAACACCGTTCGGAATTCATCTCTTCTACGAGGTCGTTGAGAAAATATCTATTAGTACACCAGTTGGTTAATTTAGTTTTCTCATATATCTCGTGCAGTTTGTCGTTTAAAGTTAATCTGCACAATGAACTTATTTAATTAGGCGCGTAATATACACAATTTTCCGCTGTAAGCGTATAATATATTATTTTGTTGGCGACGTCTTGCGTTTAAATCTAAGTAGAAATTGCTGATTGCATTTTAGATCCAGCACTGTTTATGAGAATAATTATTACGATATGGCGGACAATAGTTACATTAATCGTTTCGGATCATATCTCTATACGAGTGTAATCTTTATTTTCCAAGTAAACGCAGTGTAATTATTGCATTGTTCGTTTCGTTCTCAGTAGTGTTAATCAATGTAAATATTATTGTAAGAATCTCTCAGTATTTTCATACGCTTTTTCGTCAACTAATTTCCTACTTGTTTCGCATTTTCTCACATACTGATTTTATAAATACATCTAGAGTGAAGGTTTCGTTAGTTTCTCCACGCGATATTAGGCTCGAGATTAAAAAACGGAGTTTTGTGCTATAAGGTTCAATCCGCTGACAGCTGATGCTGAATATTCCGTTACTTTATTATTATTATTATTATTATTTTTTTTCTTACAATTTACTTGTTTCTTAACCGGCTTCTGGGTTAAACTTTTACAAAGATTTTTCGATTTCAACGATATATTTGATTATATTCGTTATAATGCGGTTCATTTACAAAGATTTTGAACTGAATTTAATAGGCGATTTGTTCATATATATATAGACATTGACATAGAATATCCTAACGATATTGTCCTTAGTCCTTATTCATTAGTCCTAATACTTTTTCGAGATATTTTCATAATATTAAAGGTCATTACAGTAGTTTACTTGAATTTCCTGTTTAACTTCAAAACGATAACAATTTAAAAAAGTTCTATAATGAGTGCATAATTTGCAAAAATTCAAGCGGAAACTCAATAATGGGGTGAATACAAAAAGTTGTTACGTTTACATTTAGTTTACGTTTCAATATTATAAACTACGCCGAACGATGAAAAACATAATAACAAACTGTACAAATAATAGTATTATTAAAAAGTTATAACAGACAGTTTTTTATTTTTTTGAGGATCTTTTTTAAAAACGTATTATATTTGAATTTTAATCTGTGGGGATTTGCACACGTATGGGAAAAATGAAGTATATAAAAAAAAAAAAACAAATGTCTGTTTAAACGTTTATTTTTTAAAAATCACAATTAGAAACTGAATTCTTGACTATGTAACGTTTAAAGCTTTAGGTTTTATAAAGAATGTTTGTGTAAAAACCAAAAAAAATTTTCAAAAAAAGTAAGTTTTTTTTTTTACCTCTGTTAAATAACAGTATATATACATGTTTTTTTTTGTATACACGATAAATAAAACATTTTTTTTTTTTTTTAAAGCTCTACGCATAATATTGTTTCGCTGTATTCCGCCGAATTACTGTCAGAAATCCAAAATGGTGTGAAAATCATGGGCAGCGGGGACGGGGTCACTGAAGTAAATATTAATCTCTCTGACACGCGGAGGGATTCCGTTGACATATTATATTTTTGTTAAAATATTATTACATCCTTTTCCCAGATGTTCACGCGAGATAACAACATTATATAATAATGTTTTAAGCTACTAAGCCCAGAAATATTATCTTACGATTTCCAGTTGATGAAATTATTTACCGACTGACACCAAAACGCGTACAGCGGACTACTTTATGCACGAGAAGATAAACCGAAACGGTTTTATGATTGTGTACGTCTGGTCAGACGTGTTTGAAATTTATAATAACACTCTAAGTACAAATATATATATATATGTAACAATACCAGGAATACCTTCAGCTGTGGAGACACAAAATTACGCGTACAACTGAGTAATGTAATCAAATAAACGGTTATGAGTATTTATTTCACGGTATATTATGTACGCTCATACCGGTGATAAATCGTTTGGATTTCGATGTGAAATTAATAGGTTTTATAGATGACACACCGAAGTCGGTGAAAATTATGAGTAATACCTAATATTGATTATAGAAATGTTTCGTTTGTTGATTCGTGATTATGACGTAGAAAACACAGTGGAGTCTTCGCGAATTAAATTTAACGAGAACAATTGGAAGACGATACGACGCAATTATTGCGAAAGTTAAAAATCGTAGAATAAATATTTTACTCGTACACATAATCGTCTTGATTTCGGCAATTGTTACAGTATTATTTTTAAAAGCGAAAACGATTGTTGGGTAAAAAAAAAAAAAACGGAATTCCAATTATGTTATCGCAACAAGAAGAAAAACTATATAAAAAATTTTACACTTCAAAACTAAAATAAACTTTAATTTTATGACGGTCATGCGACGTACACTATTTGTTTTGTTATTAAAATTATATTATATATATATATATATATATATATATATATATATTGTTTTATTAATGACGTTTTACGACTTGTGCACAAACAATTTCGAAAACCCGTCGTACGCGAAACGTAAACGAAACGAAATAATAATAATAATATTATTATTAACCCGTATAAATATTATAAATCATATAATATAATATTGTCTATTACTAATATTTCTCGTTATGGTTGTGAAAATGATTCGAAAATGGCGTGACCACCACAGGTCATTGTTTTTATCGAACGCAATAAAATGCTTAATTTATCCTATATATATACACACACACACACGTTATAGCAATTATTTAAATAATATATTTTACGAAAACAATAAATAGGATAACGGGCGTGCGATTATATTATAAAAGCGACAATATATCATGTGGCGTATAAAAATAAATTATTCAATTTCATCAATTTTCAATTTCGATTGCTGCGGATGAATTATATCGAGATTGTTTTTTGTTTAATCGAAATTATATGTATTCGGATAACAAAAAAAAAATGGTCCTTATCACGTGTATATTTATATTAATCACATAATTAGAACACGATGGCTTTAGGATAAACATCAAAGAAAATAATAATAATAATCCCAAGTAATTATCAAAACTCGAATGTTATTTTAAACGTCTCGTTAAACAATAAAAATTAAAAAAAAAATGGTTCTTCGGTGTTAAAAAAAAAAAAACTCCCCTATTAATCCATAAATTATTCCACTTTATTCGAAAAAACATTATAATAAATATACGAGTGATATTTTTTTTTTCCAGAAACGCCGTTATTTAATTTCTTATAATCCGTTTGTGTGTACACAACGAACACCGTCCAACGTAATATTATTATATTGCCGAAGAACTTTTCAATTAATTTTATACGTTTCCCGTGAATTGTTTGGCGGAGGACGGGGATTCGTAAGCAAAATGAGATTTCTCAAAATTTACGCACACAATTGGCGTAAATTAAGCAGTACAGTAAACGAACGTTTAACCGCGAACCGCGAAAAAAAAAAATTCGTTTAAATTTAGAAATTAAAAATGCGCCTTTGTTTGTCGGTACACGGATAAAACGTGGGACCAAAAGCGAAACGGAATGTTTCCGAATCGAACGCATCGAATTTTCCATTTTCGATTGAATGAAAACGCGCGCGAATAATAATTTTTGAAATTTGAAAACGCGGCGGCCGTCGTTTCAGTGTTGGAAATGAGGCGAAGAAACGAGCTTTGTGTCATCGCGCGCTGTTCTGTGTGACCGGGTTTCAACGCAAAATAAAAAAAACGCTCAAATAAAATTTTAAACCCGGAAAACGATTCTTCTACAGATTAAGAGGACGCTGGAAACCGGGGGGGGGGGGTTTTTTGTATTTCGACTGAAAATTATTTTGAAATTTCTCGACCGGCCGGTACGCTCGTACGAATAACGGCACACCGACACACGAGTACAACGATGACCAGTTACGATGTGTGTTTGTGTATTTTAAACGTACGGAATTCCGTAGAAACGCATCGCTTCCAATCCCTTTTGAGATTATATATCCCATTCGTTTTCCTCGCAGGGATTATATACTCGTATATATATATAAAATGGGTCGTACGCGATGAAATATTGTTTGTATTTTTACTTCGCTCACCGACCGCACTTACTAAGACCTAACCCCTCCTCGTAACACGTCGTCGTCGTCGTCGTCGTCGTCCCGCCGGCCGATATTCCTCCAACGCGATTAGTTTCCACCGCCGAACCGCGCGCGCACCAATTGTGCCGATGAATCGAAATTCCCCGGACATTCGGCGGCGGCCGGCACGTATCGCGCTCTGAAGCGCGACTCACTACGCGGCGAGTCGAAGAAAACGCGTTGTGACGCGATGGCGTGTTATGCTGCGGTCAACAGGACCCCGCGGACGACCGGGGGGGACCCGTTGCCGCACGCAGGCAAGGCGCGCCCCCGACGATACGACAGCCGACGCGTCGGTCCCTCGGGCAATCCATCGACCCCGGCGGCACGTCGCGGTAATCATTTAGCCCGCCGCAACAATCCGCGGCCCGCTGCACACGGCGAGAGCAACATACTCGTTTTACCGCCGATTTATCGTCGCGAATTAATCGCGCCGTCTCCGAAATTCACTGCGCCGTATATGCACGCGGCTCTGCTGGCGTTTTCTCATTCGTTTTTTTTTTTTTTTTTTTGTCATTCCGGAACGTAAAAAATAAATAAAACAGCCGGTAACGGCGACCGCCGCCGTTGTGTTGTTGGATCGTTCAATCGAATGACTCGATTTTAGTAGCCCGTTGCAAACAAAACACGGAGAATTTCGAACGGCGCGTTTTGATTTTCTTCGCTCCTTTTCGTCGGTAGAGTGGAATCACTGAATTCCACTCTAAGACTGAACTTTGAAATTATAAAAAGAATTACCGAATTTTCAAAAACATTGGGAAAAACTAATTGTGGAATTCAGTACACATTTCGACGGCGTATTTCCCGCGTGAATGATAAAAAAAAAAAACCCCCGTTACAATAATTTCTATAACACCCTGTTGGAGGCTAAGGAAAAGCCCTATCAGCCCCCTTTGTAAACACGCTCCTGCAACGATTCGGAATCATTGTGCAAAACGATCGCGAAAAATTATTTATTATTAATAACGTAAAGTGCGTGTATAGACGGAGTACGTAATAATTTACTCCTTACATCGTTTTAATACGATTTCTCGCAATAAACCTACACGCGGGAAAAAAAAAAAAAATGAAAAAAAATAATGTCATTTTCCATCCAAAATAATACACTTAGTGGAAAAACTTGAAATGATAAATTTGAAAGTAATAATAAATTATTTTACCAAAAGAAAATCCAAGACTCTCTAGGAATATTAGTTTTGAACAAACGTATTATTTTCCACGAAAAATATAATACGCTTTGTCGAGAAAAAATTGAAATGGTTTTCAAGGAATATTGCGACAAACGATTTTTTTTTCTCTATAGTTCAAGTAATGCGCGCCTGACATTGTATTGAATTTTTAAGTCCTAAATCTAAAAATTACTTTTTTTTATATATATAAATTAATTACCTAAAAATCTACCAAAATAAACCAAAAATTGAAAGAAATTTTTTTTTTTAATATAAAGTTACGTATTCGGAGAGTATTTCAATTATTTCTACTATATAAAATTAGTTTCGAAATTATGAAGAAGTAATGATTTCGACGAAGTCTCGTTTTTATATAATATATAATTAATATAGTTATTTATTTATTTATTTTTTTTTAGGCTTTTTCTGAGAAAAATCGAAAACTCGCCCATCTAAAGTACGAATCAAATGCAATTTTTTACAGGAAATAAGTTCTTAAAAAATCAAAAACTCATAAAAATATACAAAAAAAAAACAGCAATTTATTTGTACGTCAGAGAATGAAACACGCCGTAAATACAATATTAATTTAGAAATAAAGGAAATGCATTTGATATAGAAATCTTAATCATAATATAACATAACGAATTTTTTTCTTAGAAATTGAACTGTTTGTAAGTATACGCAGTACGCCCATAGTTTTTCAATTATTTTTTAAGAGTATACAGAGTGTATATAGTACGCACTCAGCTATAGCCTATGGAAACATACATCATTGAATTATTTAATTTCAAAAATCGCGCGATAATGTGTAAGTGGACTAACAAAATTTTAACAATAAATATCACAACATTATTTTATTTATGTTTTGAAATATTGTCGGGGTTGGGGGGGGGTATAAATTTTGAAAAATTTCATAAATTTTAGATTGTAAGAGTAAAACGAAGAATACGTATCACTAGTTTTAAAGAAAAAATGTGCAGATTTTTTACACATTTTGTCCGTAAACATTTTATCGTAGTGGAAGGAGCGCTCGTATAATATTGACGTTTAAGCAGCAAATTTTATCTATATACAGTTGCGGTATTTTATTTGAAACGTTTTTCGATTTTTTTCAGTAGTTTGTTTAAGCTTAATTAAAAACACAAAAAAAAAAAAAAAATCGGTAAAATTCTCGACATATTCGTTTTGGACGTGGGCAATATTTATATTTTTTTTGTATTATTAAGAGCTCAAAATGTTATAGGTATACAAATTTGGTTATACACACACACACACACATATATATATGATATTTGAACAATATTTATCGTATTAATTAATTATAATAATTAAATTGAATCCCTCAGAATCGTTTTTCAAATACAATGATTGATCATTGTTTTAAAATTCAAAATAATAATGAAATTCTGAAATCTTTATTGAAGCTACGCACTTGATATCTAAAACAGTTGTGGCCCTAACCCTAACTTAAAAACAAAAATTAATTAAATTTGTTTTAATCTGTCGACTCATTTTTATATGTAGAAAAGGAGTGCTCGGATGATTTTGACTCGTTATACTTTCCGTTCATTAATGTTTATCAATAATTTTTGAAATTTAAACCTAAAAATTCAATAAATTCAATAAATAAAAAAATAATATTATATTGTTTAATAGTTTTGTTTTTCTACTCACATTTCGCTATTGACAAAATTGGACAAATATTTTTCATAAACATTTGAAATTTCATTTACGGCAAAATCCTTTAATGTGCCATAAAAAGAAAAAAAGCCAAGTCAAAAAAGAACACTATTACCATATCAAAATGTGATTCACAAATACTATAAATTCTCAGTAAGTACCCACTATAATAATAATTAACTTAAATAATTTATCAAAAATTATTACTATCCATAAACATATATTTCTAATATTTACGAGTGACGGTGGTGTTTCACCCTGTACCATCCTTTACTTTCATCCCTTCGGTTCGTCTCTGCAACCATCTAGCTATAATTATTATTTACGTATAGAGTAAGACCGCGCGTGCTTCTCAGACACACTTAGACTTCTTAGACACACTGCGCAGTATATAATACACTATATAACGTTGAAATGTGGATAATAACATGGTTTTAACTGTCGATACATTATAAGTGAAGAAAATGGTAAAAAAGAAGAAAAAATAAGAAGGATATGTAAAAGAAATGGAAATAAAAAATAAAACCTAATAAGTTAAAAATTATAAATAAATAATTTATTACTAGTATTAAATTTGTTTTATTTACTATCGGCTTCGACAAATTCTCATCATCGGGTATTGATGGATTATGTATTAAGTTTTGTTTTATTTTTGCTCAATACCCAGCTGATAATGACTTTTTGCCATAACCGAAATGTAGTGTAAATAAACAAATTTAATACAATAACTTCTAAGCATTTTTATTATTAATTTCAATAAATACTCTTCGGCCTGATTGTATATTTACTTAAATGGGTTGTTTGAAGAAAAACGTGCTACTGATTTATGTATGACCTGTTGAATATAAGTCAATAGACTGCATTAATAAATAGACACTGTCCATGTGTAGATCTTTTACACAGACTGGGGACTTCAACATAGCATATTTTAGCCTATGATTGCAGTGAACGAATCTTGAATAAATATTGTAACAAAAAGATATTAAATTCATAAATTATATACGAAAAAGTAAGAAATAATTGTATATTTTTTTTATTTTTAATTATGGATAGTACACGTATCTATTAATATGTTTGTATTTTGTTTTATAATAATAACGATTTTTCGATAAAAAATAAATCCAAATAAGTTCAAAATAAATAATATTATTAAAATCTATTGTTTACGTTTTTAATCCTAATGCACGAGAGAGACCACGGAAACAATATTGTCGTCAAATGTTCTGTAATTAATTTTACATTAAGAATTTTTACAATTCAAATGTTTTGGACAAAATTGCCGAAATCGGTAAAAGATATATGGAAATTTGTGTAAAATTTCGCATACACCTATTTTAGTTTTTTTTCTTGCAACATACGAGTACATACGTATATTATTAAATAACGAATACAATTTATAACCAAAGTGAAAAAACGATACGTATAAGGGACACCACAACGATATTAATGAAAAATTTTTTTTTTGAACACTCTTTATACATTATGATCAGATTATCTGACTTTTCATTATAAAACAAATACGTTATTAAAAATAAATTATATGCAAAAAATTTAATTCGTAGAATATATCCGAAAGGGGGTGTTCGAGGACGATGAATTCATTTTATCAAAACAACTTTTTTTTTTTTTTTTTGTAAATAAACTCTTTTAATTACAAACAACACGCGGTTTATACGCCGGTATTACATTTTACAACGTTTTTATAATTTTCATTTAACAAAATATAAAATATTAATAACACAATGATAATGTATGAACTTAGGCATTTTTTTTTTAATAATAATAATAATAATAATAATGAATTATTAAAGGGTATTTATCTCTACAATAATATACATACACTTGATGTGTATATTATAATGTATAATAAAATACAATTCCATACGTTTTTAATATCGTTTTGTTACATACACACATTTTATGAATTTTTTTTCACGAAATACGCGGTATATTGCCATATTTTCTCATCCGAAATACGACTATGGAATATATTATTATCGACCATCGTACACAGATAATATTACTAATTTCGTTGAATATTTCAATACACATATTTAATCGCTTTTGGTGGTTTATTTGCATTTAGACTCGAGTGTGTACTACTATTTATTTAACATTTTTTTTTCAACACTTTTCTGGAAGTCATATAAAATAGTAAACACTCGAAATAAACTAAATGTCGAAATATACTAATCCTCACAAATATCACACATTAATAGAGTAGAGTCGCATACGCTTTTTCTCCTTTTAATAGCATTGCAATATCTAACAATGCAGCATTGTTCGCCCGATAAAAATAATCTGAGATTTTCGATCATCTTTAATTTCTAATTTTGTTCAAAGTATTTTCAAAATAACATTTTAACATATTCGAGTCGTATTATGAATACCTATATAGTAACAATAAAAATTATTTTTTACGAAAAAAAAAATACCATATTCAATTTCGTTGAATTGTAAATTTGCTTATGTTTTTAAGACGACACTTAACGAGAATACAACAAATAGGAGGAGAATATAACGTCACGTTCTGTGATATTTGTGCGTACGTATTAGGATACTGACAGCGTTCGCTTAAGGTTTTCAACGTTTCGAGAGTTGAGGTCAGTGTATGAATTGTATAACGAAACGAATTATTTTTTTTTCTATTTGACGAGGATTTGTCGACGTCACAAGTGTCATTCATAGGTCAAGTACCATTTTTCATATTTTAATGGGAAATCCGTTTCAAAAATAATCTGTCAAAAGCAAGATAACAACTTATGCCGTTAGACGCCTAATGTTTATCTCGTCGTTATGCACGAGAGCTTTGATCTAAACTTTATAAAAAGAAGAGAGAGAGAGAGAGAGAGAGAGAGAACATTTCGTTCACATTTAATAGAATTAAGAAGGTATACGCGAAAAAAAAGAGATTTTATCTATTGATAAAAATCTCTTTTTTTTCCGCGTATAAATATTTTTATTTCAATTAAATTATTCATTAATAATAATAATAATAATAAAAAATCTTATTTTGTGGAAATTTAGGACGTTTATTATTTTTGGATCGTTTATGATCGAGAAAAGTTTTATAACAGAATATTTTATTATCAAATGTTATTCAACATTAAAGGTATGGCGCATAGCCTTTTTAATAGTGAGTCTAAATTATAATCCGAAATTCACACGCACACCGTGTTATTGAAGTGACTTAGAAAAAAAAAAAATAAAATAAATACGAGTTTGACGTATACATAATTGAGTATCTATCTAGGTATGTAAAATTTTCGTATTGATAAAACATTTCAAAAATAATTTCGTTTGTCTTTAATTTTTTTCTTTTCTTTTTTTTCCGGACGGCACAGAGTAACAAAAAGGGAAAAAAATCTTTCTACGACGACCACCTGTTTGTCGATTCGCTTGACCTTTAACGATACACTTCAATAATATACACTCGTATTATTGTTCAGTCGCAAGAGCCTTAATAAATTCCGGTTCGACTCTCTGGAACCACGGTATTTGATATATCGAAGACGTATATATAGTTTATATATATATGTATTACTCGTAACTTATGACCGCCACGGACTTTTGTGCCTTTTGAATTATAAAAGAGAATTATTTTCCATCTCCATTCCCCATTCTCTTCTGTTTTCTTATCCTCTACATTCCGTTCCAATGGACCGGAAAAATGACCACGGACAGTAAAATGGACGGTCCAGAAAGGAAGTTATATTTAAGAAAAACTTTGGCAATACCACCGATTGTACGTAAGTTGTCCCGTGTACTACTACTACTGCTGCTCGGGGCTAACGTCGTTTGCGACTTGTAAATCGTCCATTTATGCTTTTCTTCGGATATTTTAAAATCGTATTATTCGTTTACAACCCGTATTATTTGATCGATATTCTCCTGTCCTCGCCCTTGTCCTTAATGTAAACTATTCAGTGTACTTTATACGCATACACGTATGTGTATAACATAACATATATTTCGTTATTAATGTTATATCAGAGAGTTTCATTACGCAAATTGAATTATTAATTTTCCGAAATATTTCGTAACATATTATACGAACCCGTATTCATGATACGTATGCGTTTCGATAGTTTTATAACGCGAACAAAAAAAAAAAAAAATTCGTATCCATATTGATCGAATGTAATTAAAAAAAAAAAAAAATCAAAATCAACTAATTATCACGTAACGCGTCATTAAAATTATAATTTGTTTTCGATAGTTTGGATTTTAAATCGTGTACAAATTTTAAACATTTAATGATGAATAATCCTACCGTATTTCCAGTACTTTTATTTTTCGTGCCGTAGGATAATTTAAAGAAGCGACAACAACTAGTTTAAATTGTGCATAAATTGTCGTTTTGAATAGATGGATATCCGCTTCGTTTTGTATTTATTTTAAATAAATATATTCGGAATTCGCGAAAAAAAAAAGACATAAATCTATTAGGAAATGTTTCCTTATAATCGAGAGCAAACCTTTGTTTTTTTTTCTTTTTCCTTTTCAAACGAAACACTATTTCGCAATAAATCTAGACGAATAGTCAATTATATTATGTTTGGGACTTTCAAATGCACTGTATATATGTTATACATCATTATACTATTCGCATAAATCACATGTACGATTTACTTTGAAGGCGAAAAAAAAAAGTATCATGTTATATATCAGTAGGTGATTTCCTCGTTGTATTTTCCATTTATTTTAATTGAAAATAGTTCCGGTTCAGATTTCTAAGCAATAGCTAATTTAGCGATCGTAATATTTCAATCGTTTACGTACAACTGAAGTATTACTGTCTTTCCGGCAATTCTTTTTTTTTTAACTGTTCAACGAACAAAACCGTTTTATAAAGAACACAGTTTTTCCGATGCAATTGTGCTTTTTTTTATATTACGTTATGGTATATTTGTCATTTTCCAGTTTTTCGTATTAAGTATTTTATTTTCTTGAAGAAATATTACGACCTCTTTCTCTTGAAAACGCGTATTTCTATCCGATTTCGAACAGAAACTCAACACAGGAGGTATACGCATGATACCGAAAAGCGATATAAATTTTTTTTTTTTTTGCTGGAAAAACTTAATGACGTTTAAATAATCGTTTCGTCCGGTATTAAATAACGAACACTTGATGAATAACCCGAGACGTAGCGTACGCTTTAAAATTATGTTCTAATTTCTCATCAGTAAACTGTATTTAAAAATGTTTTAACCACTAATAAATGAATGAATATGAATTAAACTTGCGTTTTTATTATTTTTTTATTTTAATACGTCTACGATAATGTAATATAAATGTCGGAATATTCTAATAAACAATACGTACGGTTAATTTTTAAAGGAAATTAATAAAATATCTCGCATTTAATGGACTTTCTACGAGTACGTGGTATTCGAGACAAGTGTATTTGTATATGTTTTTAATGAAATTTCACTCGTTTCACTATTTCACGTATCATACGGTTTCTTTGCGTAAAAAGAAGTTTCGTAATAATGTTTCCAACATTAAGTTTTAACTAGCACTCTTACCGTGTACACATTATAACGAGTGATACAGTTAAGTGACAATGCAGCGCGTATTTATCACAAAATTAAATTGGAATAAAACTAGATGAATAATAAATATATTATTACGTGTAACAACTACGAGCGGGGACTCGTTTAAACATTTTACATTAATATCGTATATTATACGATACGCGCCCATCTGTTCTATTTATTGTTAAAATATTTAAAACGCAAACACATTTATTATTATTTTTTTTTTCATCACGATATCGTTACGTATATTTTAACGTAATAAATTAAATAAAAACAGTTTTCAATTTTAAATAAAATGCGAAGTAAAAAAAATATTATATTATACGCGGTGTTACGTCGTGGAAAACTCGACCTGTACAAATGTACAACGTCTCTAATTAAACAAACGTCAAATATATTCAACGTGTGTTCTTTAACAATAATTCACTAAAAGCAATAAGAGAAATTGCTCTTATTCACTTGTATATTATATGCGCGTAGGAATACGACTAAAATGGTTTTATTGCGCGCAACGTTATTATTATTATTATTCGTAGTAACGCATAAGCCCGAGATCGTCTATAATATTAAAGATTTATCATCATCTTCTTCGGCGTACCGCGAAACATTCTTAATTCTGACGTCGGAACAGTAATTCATCTTCCGGCACCGTTGTTTCACGTCGATCAATTTTATCAAACTAATTTGATTCCATCAGACCGGTAATCCGCCATTGTCTGTTCATTTGAAACGTGCAGCTCTCAATAATATTATACATACACGGGGATGTTTATTGGCGCGCTTCTCATACACACATTATGAAGTATCGGTCCAATTTAAAAGCAGGCAAGTGTATATATTACTACGGTTTATGACGGGTTCGTCTCGTCAAATTCACAATTTCGTTCGTTATAATTTATGACGGGGGGGATTTTTTTTTTTTTGGTGCTAATAACGATTGGAAATTCAATTAGGATTTCGTGAACGAACATAATATAGCGTACACGATTGGTGTGTTAAATTTTTAACACCGCATATTCTTCTTTTCTTGTTTCAGTAGAGTAATCGCACATTATACACATATGTCACATAACGACACGACTCTCGGAAAATCGCGGACCGGGAGCATAATAAAATGTCTAATTTTTATATAGTTTTCTCGAATAAATAATATTATAATGAGCACTGCGAATCACTCCATTCTCATTTCATGGTAGTAATATAATATCATTAAAGAAATAATATTTTAGACTGGTGTCGCACTGGGGATTTTATGTGCGCGCATAATTTTTTTCTCAATCGATTGTGGACACGTGAGATTGAAAAAAAGGGAAAAAACACATATTCAGGCGATTTATTCATTCGGACTTTAAATAAGTCAAATTGCATTTAAAAAAACCTCCCCCACCTTTTTAATTCGTATACATTCTACTGTAGACGACTTTGAAATGTTGACAAATTTTTTTTTTCTTCACAGTAAAACCTAAAGTTGTCGAATATTTATTAATTAACTCAATTAAGTTTTCTACTCCGCGTGTATTGCGGACACAAAATGTGAATTTAAACGCTTAACCGTGAACGCTAAATTTGGTTTTTAAAATCTTTTGCTCAGAGAATACACGCGTTTATAGGAAACTTGTGCGCGAGAGGAACTATGAACGCTAATTAAAGTGAATGAAATCGGATTTTTTTACGTCAATTCGTACGACAATAGACTCGAGTAATAACAAAAAAAAAAAAATAAATAAATAAATCATTACGATTTTTAATATTACGTTTTTCTTCTTCCGCGTCTAAAAAAAAAAAACAATAAAATAAAAACCACACAGAAAACGATTCCGCTTTATTATTATTATTATAATAATAATTTTTTTTAAAACCTATTTCAATTTTAATTCGATTAATTTGATGACGGGGGTCCTGCTGAAATCGCTGAGAACGCGTTTTACCGACCGGCCTAGGTGGGCTGGTGAGGAGACGGGGGGAATGGATGAGAGATACTTGTCTAGTGCGTCGCGCTCGTATAACCAAATGTGTATCAACGCTATTACGTGCGAGTAATTTAAAACGCTCGTTTATATATAATATGTAGGAGAAGCTAATTCGTGGGCTACTTCGGTCGTCGCACGCGTGTGTATAATAATCGTCTCGAAGGGTTTTCATACACCGCGCATTCGTGCGAGATATAACCTTTTAAATGGGCCAATATGCCGGTTTTATTAAACGTGGGTATATAATAATAATAATAATAATAATAATAATAGATAGGTGCGCGCGTTATAACCGCACACGCGTCCTCCATCCCGTCATCGTTTGTGCGCGTAATACGCTCGCACACATTATTACCGCGCGAAACGGACGAAAGTCTTGAGAAAATAATAATATTAATAATAATAATGATAATAATAATAATAATAATGATAATATTATTAATAATATCGTCGAGACACGGTGTGTCGAGGGAAGAACGAGAATACGGTATTATTATATTACAGTGTATATAAGGAGTTAAATGAAAGTTCAGCAGCTAATCCCGTGGGAACGTTGAGTACTCAACCGCCAACCGCCGAATGTCTCGATGCGCTTTTGACCTTATACGTTTATTGTATATGGAAAAAAAAAAGAAGAAGAAGAAGAAGCGAAGAGATTATTTATTTCACGCGTGTTGCGGCGCGCGAATATCCAACGCGCGTATTCTTCCTTCGGAAAAAAAAGAAACAAAAAAAGAAAAATTGAAACACAACGTTTGCGAGAGTGGTTGGGGATGAGAGGAGAGTGAAAAAAAGGTTTCTCTTGCAATAGCGCAACAATAGCACGGGGGCCTTTGAAAAGAATTCTCATCTCGACGAGAATATTTCCGAGTGTTCGCAACGGGATTCCGTGCGAATTTACACTCTATATAAATAAATATTATTATTATTTTTTTTTTTTTTTTATTATCCTACCTCAATATTTTCCGTTTTCATTTTTATATAATATTTAGAACGAGGGGAAAAAATGTGGTTTCTTTTTCTTCCCTTTACGTACAGTCGATTTTTCGTTTTTCTCCTGTTGCAGTGGGCAGGAAAGGTTTTTTGCCTCGAAATTTCTCATTATTTTTAATGCGAAACCGCATGTTAGTAATTAATATAATATTACAGTAGGGTTTTCTCGTTTGTTTGTCGACGACAGAACAATATCGATATCAAACGCGTACTTGACCGTTTCAACTGACGGATATACAAAATAGCGCGCAACAAATTATAAAAGTATAAATTAAATGAAACACGTTAATCATTTAATAATATACTCTAATCAGCCGCATTTACTACACAAAAAAAAAAATATATGGTCGCGGATTATCATCGCTCTCTCTCTCTCTCTCTGGTTATAACTATAAATAAATCGAAAATTTTACATGGATTTTGCTGTTTATACTGAACGTTAGATCAAATGAAAATTAGCCAATAATAATATGTCTGACTGGGTCATTGACAATATTTCGTAGTTTATTCTCCTTATAGTATATATAACAATATTGATTTGGTTATACACTGGCGTACGAGTAATAAAAATAATAAAAACATAATGCACAAGTGTGTATTGTACTTAATAGTTAAATGATGCGCGTCCGCAAAACATTCATTATTTGAATCAATACAAGCTAACGTTTTCAATTTAAACAACGAATAACTTATTATAACTTTCAAATTCATATTTTATTGTTATTTAATTAACTTGCGTAATTTTCGCGTTCGGAAATTATTAATTTTTACGATGTACTAAAAGTGTATTATTTTAATAATTTAACGCGTAAGACTCTCGGAAAAAGTGAATATCTAATTAAAAATTTAAATTTAGAGCTACTTAAATGTTTTTAAAGTGAAAAAAGATGAATGTTGCCGTCTTTTCAATTATCACTTTTTTGTTAGAAAAATTTAAAACAAAAAATAACGCGTTTTATAACACCGAATAACGAAACAGCCGGTGACGTTACTGTTTAAATAATTTCCATATATGAATAATACGATTTTATTATTTATAGAAATTCAATACGTCCATTTTTCAAAATAAAACCCGAGCGTAATAATTGTTGTATTTATTGTTCAAGTGGTTGATCATTAGAAATCATAATAATGTATTTATTTTGATTTTCATTTGTATACCCGAAACTTGGCAAATTTACTTAAAAAAAAAAAAAATTCTTCGTTAATTTTAAATAAATAATTAATAACCGATAACTTATCGTTTTTACGTTTTTGGCACGTCTAAAATATGTCTGTATATACATTATACACTCTGGTAATTCATTTCCAGGATGATGTAGTATTACGTATATTAAAGTGTTTGGAGAACTTGTCTGAAGTATGAACTCACGGTTCGTCGGGCTCACGTAACCATTATAAAATTAGATTTACCCTATTTTTCTTACTTGGTACCTAATATATCCATAAAATGAAGGAGTAAACGATTTACTGTTTTCTTCTTTTCAATATATATATATATGTATTAATATTTAAGTTAATACACATTTTTTTAATTTTTCTATTAATAAAATAATTGCGTACTTTTTTTTTGTTAAGTACAATATTATATTATATAAATCGTTAATTTTTTTTTTTTATAATTATATTATTATACATATAAGAAAGTAAAACAAAAAAAATGTTATATAAATTAAACTTTTCTTTTTCTACACGCCAATCGAGAGTTATTAATTTCGATTGATATTGTATGTTTTGGTAAAAATCAAAATATCGATTGAATTCAAGTTTACGTTCGATTTATAATAAGTTAAGTTTATATAATATATAAACCGTGTCTATGAGCGCAATACGTTCGATGGATTATAACTATATAATGCGAAAAAAAAATATATTCTAAAACGTCGTGTATATGGTAGTTGAGTACGAAAAAAGACATTTTTCTTTTTTACCAAAACGGTTGATTTTGGAATTTCACATTAATTTCACTTAACGTCGAACGAAACACAATCAAAGCGCAATATCGAAAAAAAAATAAATATTATTTATATGAGACAATCGTTAATATTTTTCAATAGAATACGCGCGCGTATATATCAAAACGAAAAAACGAAAAAAAAAGGAATACACCGGAACCGTATATGGTTGTCATCGGGACACGACGACGACGACGGCCGCCACTCATCGTCGACCGTGAAAAATGAGTTCATTTCGGGCCGGCTGCACTGTTCTCGATCATCGTTCGCGCCCGACGACAGGAGAGGTGGTGTCCCAAGGTCATTTATCACCGGAGAGGCAGATTAGCGGCTGTCAACGGGCAGCAAGCTCTTTCGGAAGGCGAGTAGTAAAAAAAAAAAAAAAAAAAAAGGAAGAAAAAAACCGGGGAAAAAAAGGAAAAAAAAAAAAACGCCGTCCTCCGTTGTCTAACAAATTGATTAAAAGCTACCGACGCGCCAAAAAACTTGACGCGCACACCACACCACGTCTGTCTGGCCTATGGGCGCGAAATTTCAAGTGAAACGCGGTGCAGCAGGGCGACGCGGAGAGCGCAGAAAGAGTAGGTAACGAGACGCCGGGGTGGTTTTGACGTCGCGGGCGTGAGGGGGGGGGGGCGGTGGAAAAAACGAGTCGGCGGGGTCCCGGAATAACACAAGGGACAACGACGGAGGTGATTAATAAAATGAGGGCCGTGCGGCGTATAAAACTTCCAAAACAATGGACCATCCCGGCGGGCAAGAGCGAGAGAGAACGCGTAACCTGGAATTTTCAAAATGACCTCCTATAATACAATATATTTAACGTCGTCGTTCAGACGATTGGCGGTGGGTTATTGAAATTTCTATTTATTTTTTTTTTCTATATAAAACACCGGTTTTTAACCGATCGTAATCCGCATTCGTATTATTATTATTAAAAAAAAAAAAAAGAAGGAAATGTGAAATAATAATAATAATAATAAATAATAATAATAATAATAATAATAATACGCAAGCGTTACGATAGATTTTCGGTGTATTCATGCTTAAGCATAATGCGCGCAGTTTTACCCGCGAGGTATAAAACGGGAGAGCAAAAAAAAAAAAAAAAACCACCACGAAAATTTATTAGATTTGCGCGCTTAAATATGTGTGTGTGTGTGTGTGTACTTTCGGGCCAATATTAGAATTAAACGCGCTTTACTGGTCGAAACTCCGAAGTATTGATGCCGTTAACACTTTCGCGTCTTGTGTTTACACGCGTATTTTATCGATATTGTACGTACACACGCGTGTACGAATTTCATTTATTTCTCCTTCTATACCAGCATATATATATATATATGCGGCGTGTGTACGCGTAATCAACTTACTGACGAAAATCCACGCGGGAGAGGGATATTCTCCTCCGGGAATCGAATAAACGAAATTATAAATAAATACGTTATTTTTTTTCTTTCTTCTTCTTCTTCTTCTTCTAACATTGGTTTCCTAAAACGAATTAATTTTTCCCATTGCCCGCAAAGTGTTTAAATATAAATAAATAATATACGCCTGTATTAAAAAAAAGGAAACAAAAAAATTTTTTTTCTCACACGCGTCGTGCGATTTTTCATTTTGACTTGTCTAATACTACCCCACTTATTGTTATACGCAGCTCTAACCGTTGCCGCTACGTAGAAAATTGTTTTGTTTTATATATATATATATATATGTATATTGTATATAATTTAATCGCGTAAAAAAATAAATACGGTCGAGCTTACACGAACTGTACTCGAAAACAAATAAATCAAGACCGTGACTAAATAATAATAATAATAATTGTTTTTTTCAGCTTCGAAATGCCGGTAGGAATTTACCTACACGTACGTGTGGAACGAAATATTTCATTAATTTCGTATTTTACGAACACAAAATTATTTTTATAATTTAAACGCAAATCGTGCAAATATTCTGTAATCGAAACGCGGGCACGCAAAAGTCCCATATTCATTCTAAGCGTAAATTTTATTTATTTATTTAGTGTTATTCCGCCATGTTTACAGTCTCTTTTTTTGTGCTGCGCGAAAATTAAAAACCGTTTTGTAACATAAATACACGGGATATCGCACGGTTATCGAATCGATAAGTCGCGAATTCGATTTCGGTTTTCTGTAAAAATTTACAGCGTTGTTTCATAATAAATACGCTGTGGGGGCATTATTCCCTTCTTTTATTTCGTATATGACGAAAACCGTCAATTTACAATTTTCGTAATTATTCTCTCGTCGCCCCTATTCTCTTTTCACGCTCCGCGAATCATAACAGATAATTGAAATTGCGAATTTGAATTACGACAAACGATAAAATCGGGATAACGTAAAACGTCTTAACATTGATAACATTGAAAACTGTATATAGACAATTCACCTACTTGGCGAATGGTCTATATACAATTCACTTACTTAGTGATAATGGCCTCCACATTAATAGATACGACTATTTGCAGTGTTCGTTCTTGAAGCGCGATATTTTATTTTATAATTTGTAATACACAGAACCAGAAACAACTTCATCGTGTAAACGGTTTACAGAACTGTTTTCGCGCGTTGCTCTCAGAGAAAACTTCCGGATTTTTAATAATACCTGTATAGAGAATAGTTTTACACGGTGTAATTTGTGTTTAATCATATACGTGTAATGAGTTCACGTTCGTCTCCGCCGCATAAATGGCATTTGCCGATCGGTTCAACAATTGAACCGTAATCGTTTCCTCATCACAGTAGGGAGTGATGGCGAGTAGTAGTAATAGCGTTATTAATAATTATTTGTATACTGTTTACCTATAATACGTTGCGTAATCGAGTTATTAATTTTTGTTACAATTAATGTTAAAGTTAAAAATTATCGAGTTAAAATAAAAAAAGAAAGTAATTAATTACGTTTTGATTAGCATCGTCCGTTTTCGATATCACATTGCAAACTTTCGTGACATTTAGAATTGCGAATTCTCCGGATTCCGATCTGCGAGCACACCAGTGCTGTTGTCTTGTTGTTAATTTTACAACGACATCGGGCGTATGCTGGCGACCGTAAAATACTATTTAGCAGCCGCGGCGAATAACATTTTCTGGTAAATTACGGAGACGGTAACGAGTACAACGATATGGTCTCTTACTTTATTCCTTACCGTGTTAGGAATTTTGTCAACGTTTTCCGGTAACGCGTCATACCATACGTCGAAAATACGACGAAAATGTCAAAAAAAATAAGTAAATAAATAAATAAAAATGAAAATAAGTATTAAAATCACGTCGGTTTTCGCATTCAATAACAAACGTACACGCCTACTCGACGAACGTGTCGTTTTCGTCTTTGATAATGTTACGCACTTATATTTTTCGAACACTAATAATTCGTCTCTGTTGTGTATAATACGTTCTGTTTTCAGTTGACACAAAGTAGGCGTGTAAAAGGTACAAAACCGTCTTTTGCAGTCCAAGAAGTATTTTACAAACGTCGCACACTCTCCCTTATGTGTGGACCAAAATGGGCGGATATATTAATGTTTCGGATGCGCCAAAGTTGTTATTAGACAATCTTGTTAAGATTTTCTTTATACTACGCGGCGTTTGCTCGTGTCGTTTATCTTTGTTTTTTTTTTTACTGTCTTAACTCGAAGTTTTTACTTATTTTGTGTTAATCGAATTTGCCGATTCGCTTATTCAGCGGATTTTTTTATGTTTCAACAATTCTCGTACCGAACGCAAAAACAAATAAATTAAAAATCGGTTAAAAATATAATTCTTCGCGTTATTATTATTATTGTTTTTTGATTAAGACGGTAAATCCATAACGATAATTAATTCAAAACTTTTTGTATAAAATGTTAATCGAACAACAATTTTAATAATAATAATAATAATAATAATAATAATAATAATAATAATAATAATAATAATAAAAAAGGAATTGTCGTATTTTATCATCGCACACGCAAATCACTCGTAAAATTACGCTACCGCCATGTTATAATAATCTATGCACAGTGTGTTTTCGAAATACGAATGCGAAAAATGAAAAAAAAATAAAAAAATCTTTAAAATACGTACTCGCGAGAGAACGTAATTTAATATTTATACTTGAATTAACTATATAAAGACGTCGGATTGTATATTTATTTATAAACGCGTTTTACCTATCATTGAAAATATGTGTATTATGCGTGTTTCCCATTTCTAAATGCGAGGTTTTTTCTCTTTAAATCACAATTTTATTAAAGTCGTTAACGTTGTTAACGGGTCTCGAAAAAATGAAATCGCTTTTTCAATAATGTACACTCGTATATATTCGACTTATATACTTGAATCAGTTTTATTAAATAACTTTTTCAATTAGATTCATTAATGTGTACGTTTGATAAATGCGTTGTTGTACATAACAATACTTCCCCGGAGTCTGATATTTGTCGGGCGCACGGCGTTTGTAACAGTTCTCTCTTGGCGGTGAACAACTTGAATACGATTTACTAATAATTTGCAATAACAATTTTTTTTTTTTTTTTTATATATAAAAACAAATATTTCATTCGGGTAATTACGCGACGGGTTGGAAACTTTCAATATTTGAAAATTTTATTTGAAAATGTGTTGTTGATATTTTTGAAAGAGTAAGTTATTATAAGAAATGTCAAATGTTAACATTTAATTTAAAATGTATAACCTCATTGCGTCATTAAGATATATTTTAAATTTTCGTTTTAGACAATGCTTAAGTTTAAATATAAAAAAAAAAAATCAAAGAAAGCAGTGATTGTACAAGGGTGTAATATCTTCTTGGATAAAATTTTATAAAATATTTCATTATAGTTTTAGTACATAAAAATCACTTTAAAAAATTTTTTTAAACGATAAATAATTTTAATACACTAAAACATTGTTATTGTTTTGAAAAATCATTTTTGATTTAAAAATAATTGTAAAATATCAGATTTTGTTCGTTTTGAATAAAACTATCTATTTATTGTGTACAGAAAACTTTTAAAAATTGGTTGTCATATGACGTTGATACCAAATCGTTCTTGCGTAACTAATGTTTCTACCGAATAAATAAACATAGTCGCTTTTTGTTTCAATTTAAAATTAAATTACTTCTCTATTAAAAAAAAAAAAAACCAACAAAACAAAACGAATACACAAACTTTTAAAATATTTTCTTTAACATCAAATACAGTCATAATTTAAAATAATTTTGGTTTTTTTTCACGAGTGTAATAAATATATTAAATTCATTTTGGAAAACTTCGTGACAGACAGCATACGTAAAATTGTTCTGCCGAGTTTTCATGGATTACCTATAATACATAAAACCAGTAGAATTACAGCATAAACAACGGTTTTTTCTCGACAAATCATAAACGATTATAAGTTTACGATCGTAAACCGGATTAGAAGCTCCGAAAGCGGACATCAACAAAAAAAAAGAAAGAAAACGCGTAGAATTCAGTATAGTGTATAATAAATTAAACGGTGCATTTGAGGAATTTAAGTAATTAACCTCAACGAGAATTTATGAAATAATGGAAAATTGTTTGCAAGGAAAATTCAATACAAAAGAAAAATATTAATCATATTTTAAAACTAAAAACGAATTATATTTGTGTCGGTGAATTATTAAAATAAAAAAGTCCAAACATTTCTTTTTTCAATTACGTTTTTATGACGTTTATGCGCGTGTGTTTAGAGAATATCGGTAGTTGAAAATCTAAAATTAAAAGTAAATAGAAAAAAAAAGTGTTTCTCAACAAATTGGTTTATATTTCTCGCTTTTGTTCTCTAATGATTTTTCAAACATTCGTTTGTCATGTAATCAAAACACTAACCTATCGTAATTTGAAAACGATTAATTCAATTTTTTTGTCTTGTTTATCAATTTATTTTTCGGTATCAAACACTGTAATGATATGGGGATATTGTATTTTAGTAATGTACAACGTTTAGTTAAATTGCCCGTTCCGTATAGCACATTGTATTGATTTTCTTTTATACATTGCACTTTATCATTTTCATGTCTTTAATAATTGTTTACAATTGTTAATTAACGATTGAAATGATTAATTTTATTTTATTCCATTATACGTAAATACAGTTTTGATAAAAAATATATATATATACATATATGTATGGCCTCAATGATTTACAAAATTAAATTGTAACATAACTACACTTTAGTGACTGAAAGTAAAACAAAACGATAATATATACGTTTTTCACTTGTGCGTATAATATATAATATAAAACGTAACATTGCCGGGTTGTTTTTCCGACATTTTTCACTTTTTAAAACAAAGTAGAAAAAAAAAAGGAAGACCGAATAAAGAGATAAAAAGAGAAAGAGGAATGTCTTGCGGTCGACACTTTAACTGGTCTGTAACATATTTTTCGCAGGTCCGATATATATATATATATTGCCCTCCTATTTTCCCCCTTTTAATGGCCATGTAAGAAGAAAAAATAAACAGAGGAAAATAAACGCTATAAATCTTAACGGGATAAAAATTTACGCCACCCGATTCCGCGACATGACCTCGATAAGAATTTTCGCTGCCACATACATGCACTCACGGTATTTTCATATAAATAACAATAATAACAATGAAATAGAGTATATGAACGAAAAGAAAACGGTAGAAAACACGGTGAAAATCTCGGACGAGGTTATAAAAGTGATAAATGTCGGCGGAACTTGTAATTTGATTTCTTGTATTGTCCCAAAACGGTCTAGAGAATTTACCGAATCGCTCAAAATATAAACCGCGAAATAATCGATAAAATATATATATATATATATACACATTAAACTGGACGATTACCATAATACCCGCCTTGTATTATTTTGAATTCGATTCATAAAAATCGGTTACGTTTTCGTGTTTTAAAACATGAATCTATAAATACGTAAAATACAATTAAAATTCTTTAGATTTCACTGGCTTTCAAGATAAATTGTTTCCAAGACAAAATTCGACTCGTTATTCATTTATTAGAAACTACATATACACAACAATGTATTATGTAACTATATACCTCTGAAAATAAATATATATTTAAACAATCCATCCTACCGAAGAGCATTAGACACTTTAACTTAATAAATTATAACATTTAGAATTCCGCGGTCCAGAACGAAACGAAAATCTTACGCACTTTAAAATAATTCAATAAATTGTTCACATGGCGTTTCCCACTATATCATTTTATATCTCGTTTCTTTATTATGGTATAATACTAAATGTATAACGAAGTCCTTATAAAAGTTTACCGTACTAATTCCATTAAAACTTTAAAACCTGTGAATGTGGTTTTATTATTTGTATTATGTACTTTATACAATTACATTTATTTAAGAATTTTCGTAACGCGTGGTTTAGTTAATATATTATGTACGCAAAAATAAATAAATTAGTACACGAATATGGATTTATTTAAATTTACTTCGGTTTCAAACAAAATCGATTATATTTTTATAAGCAGACGATGATCTACGTGGACGTTAATTTTTTACGTTTTTCGCGTGTATACATTAAAATCGACTATATATTATATATTCATCATAATCCATTTGTTTATTATTATCCAATATTCATTATACTGTAACAAATATATCGATACAAACAAACAAAAATGTTTTCAACTCAGCGTTCTTATAGTTATTATAAATCAAAAGAATATTTTTCTTTTTTATGTTTACATTTACATCATTTTTTTATTAGCAAATTCTCATAAATTAAAACGTATAAAAATAAATACTTACATTTAAAATATTATAAAAAAAAAAATAAAATAATTAATATTATTTAACCGGTAAATAACGTGCAAACGAATACTTAAAAATGTACAACGCGTATTTAATATTAAATAAATACGAGTCTATACAAAGTATATAAGCTAGACTCTTCATACATCGTTTATGGTAGTTTTAAAAGATGTGTTATGTAGTATACGTTAAGGTGGATAATTTCATTTAAATATAGTTCTGAATTAAAGTTTCGGAGTAACGTACGTTAGAAAACAGCGTGATGCTCGTACGTTCAACGTGTTATAGTCTTAGTTCATAAGCAACTAAAACTAGCAGAACTCATTTAATCTGTTTTTAAAAAGTTCACCGTAAGTACAAATTCTGTAACAGATTTCTAATAACGCATGCAAGTAAAATGTCGCCCTGTCCCTTTATTTTTCTTATTTTGAGATTTGTAATTAATAAACGAATTATTTCATCATTAATAAGTTATATTTACCTCTTTTTTTATTATTATTATTCCTTTTCTTTTTTTTTTTTTACATAAATATTATGCTCTTTAATGAGAGTAAAAAAGTCTTTAACTCACTATTGTAAGAAGTCGAGGAGAAATAGTCTGTAGAATGATCATTTTTCATGAATGTAACAAAAGTTAAAAGGCTTATTTTGATTCTCTGTGGGGGTGTTGGAGTGTGAATATAATTAAATGTAGAACAATGAAACAATCTCTTTCACGAGTACCTAAACAAATATAAACGAATAATTTTATCAAATTTTATATTAATGTTTGTCTTTTTTTTTCCTTTACTTTCTTTTTTTTTTTTTTTGTTTTCTAGAAACTCCACAAAGTTTGTTTAGGACGATTGAAATATATTACGGTAAATATAGTTTTGGTTGTAAATATTAAAATACATAAAATAAAAATTGCGACTAAAATAGACGACCAAACCGTAGACCAAGGGACATGTTGAATGGACATATCCACGAACCTTTTATGTTTACGATTTCAATACAAAAATATAAAAATATTTCGATAACAATTTAATAAGAATATATTAATAATATTGTTTATGTTATTTTTCCGATAAATAACACATATACCGTATATGCCATTTATACGATAATATTAAACGAATTGTAAATTGAAAAGCAGAAAAATCACTTAATATATATATATATATATATATATAAATATATGTTTATGTATTGTTTTATATATGTAGTCCGACATATATTAAATTCAAAGTATTTATAAATTATGGAATATGAAACAATTTTCTCCGTTTATATTGAATAATATACTCCTCGCACATTATATGACACGTATAAATATTAAAATTCACTGTCGAATACCCGTATTTTCTGATCAATTTAACAATTTAAGCGAAAATCGGTATTAAAAATTATTAATTAACGATTAAAAAAAATGCATAGATTTCGTTACGTTTCGATCTCATCTCTGTAAATATGGTTTGTTTAGAGAACTTTTTAAGTTTGTTTAGAATAAATTATTTAGGGGTGATTTGCATACCACAATGACGTTTTATAACAATTACATGTTTTACATTTTACACAAGTTTTTTTTTTTTTTAAGATAAATTTTATTGAATGATTTTGAACATAGTGTTGTGTTTCCGAAGGATTGCAAATAAAATTACTTAAAGTAAATCATTTATTAGACAAACGATAACGATTAAATTACTGTGATACTTATTAAAAAAAAATTTCAATATTTTCAAAATAATTATTCTGGCGCAATATAAAAAAGAAAAAAAAATAACATAAATAATTAATAAATAAAATTACTGTTCCAAATAAATGTGTAAAAATGTAATTAATTTAATTGCGTCCAAAGAATCGTTTAATTTTATTAATTCCAACAAAAAAAAAAAAAAAAAAAAATAGACACAAAGTACGCAACTTACGAAATTGATTCAAAATTTTTCGTCGATATTTTCGTAATAGTATTTTTATTCAGAATGATTGTAAAACGTGACGGCCGTATCAGTCAATTAAACCAATTTGGTAATTGATTTCCATACCGTACTTAATATAAATAACGTATTGTGATTGTACGCGTTATGAGTAGGTGCTTACCTTGCAGCGCCACTGTCTTTGGAGACCAATTGAAAATATCTAAAACAATACAAATATACCGAATTAAATTATCGATAAGTTCAAAAACTACACGTCGTTTAATATAAAAATGAAAATTAAATTCGGACATTTAGAATCAAACGAATATTCAGTCGTTCGATTTCTTTCTTTCCCCTTAACTATTTACCGACGACGTATATTGTTTTTTAACTCAACATGCCGAGACCACAATCCATTAGATTTCCCGGAGATATTTGTGAAATATTATTATTATTATTATTATTATTATTATTATACAAGACAAACAACGGCGTGCTCGGCTGGAACAACAGATGTTAAACGTACACGAAGAATCAGTTGTACTTTTGACAATCTAATTAAAACGCGGTGTCCTGTAATTATTTTGTCATTAAATTTAAAACAAGCGTCTGGTAATGACGCGTGGTCGATGTATATCAATGTTTTCAATTAAATTCCTTCAAAGCGTTCTGTTTCATATTTTGCTGCTATCAATTTGTTAATATTTTTTTTTATTATATATATATATTTATATACGTGCGTCAGACCTCTTTTTAATAGAAAAAAAATATTTTTTCGTTCTCTTTTTTTATGTGTGTGTGGTTTTTTTTTTGCATAACAGTTATGAAATTCACGCGAGGTTTATGTTTCTGACGTGTTCTTTTTTCTCGCAAAGAGAATAGTAGAATTATAACAAACGCACATACTCACGATTTTATGGTATTACATACAAAACACGACTGGCAATATTCACCGAACAATTCGTGCCATCTCGTATAAAAGCGTTCAAAAAACACCAACGCGTTGTTTGGTCGATAAAAAAAAATTCTACCCACAAAACCCATACACATTAATACAGCATATAAATTATAAGACTTTAATGTCATATATACCAATGACATAATGTTATACGATGTTTTTCTTTTCTAATAGATTGGAGAAAAAAAAGAAAAATCGCAAACTTTGTCTTTTCGACATTTTCCATTTACTCGCGCAACTAATCGAACACCATTGACAATAAAAGTAAGAAACAATAAATTTAGGATCGGTCGCGCGCAAACGAATATCATCACAATCGTGTAGCAGCGAAGTGCGAACAAATAATAACTAAAAACAAAAAAAAAAAAACCTAAATATGTTTTATTACGGAGAAAAATGTCCATTACAATATGTATTATGGCATAGTTAAAATGATTTTATTCTCTAATAAACACTGTATTTTTCTCTCGATGTGCCGTTTAAACTCATAAATCGTTTTGTGTGTTGTTATACGAAATATTGAACGGGACGTGTGTGTCCTCCATACATTTAACTATATATTTTCTTAAAATATTTAGTCATAACGTTCAATCGATTACATTTTAAATAATTATTGTGAAACGAGCTTTTAATTAATATATTAAAAGAATGGTAATTTTCGACAAATATCACGGCTAATCGTTTAATTCGTATTTTTGTCAATTAAAACAGTCATTTTTTTGCCATTTGTTTTAACAAATACGTTTTTAAACGTTTCGACTCGAAGCGCGGACAGTAAAACTGATTGGATGGCAAGTCATAGTTATGAGAAATATACGCACTGTGTTTTTTTCCGAAACATGAATAGGGAGACAAATGGATTTTCGAAGTGAATTGAAATGAATAACGAAAACGATCAGGTTGGACCAAGCGCTGTTTAGGTACGTTGTTTGAAATATATGATGTTTTAGGTAAACTCGACTATTTGTTATTTATAAACGATATTATATATATATATAAAAAAAAAAACACGTAATATGTTATTAATAAATTGTTTGGTAATTTTTTTGTTTTAGTATATAATTATTGCAATCATAGTTTAATGTGTTGTAATGTTTATGTCGTTTAAGTGATCTAGAAATGAACTCGTATTACAAAAGAAAAAAATATATATATATTTAAAATAAAAATACATTTTCAGCGTTGTTAAATAAAATCAAAGGGTCTGTACGATTTTACCTCAAACCCTTCAAAACGTTAGCACGTTATTATTATTTATTTATTTATTTTTTTTGAATACGAGAAAGAACGTTTTATCGTATTGTTATCGGATATATTATTATCAATACAAACGAGGTATAGTTAGTACAACACTGGAGAAACATTCATCATTTATTGCGCGTTGCCATGACGATAGGAGGGAAAATGATTAACGAAATAAAATATACCACTTCTATATATATATATATATTATATACGTGAAAACGTTTTTTAAATATGTATTCGGACGAACGTATACGTAAACATTATTGATTGATTTATTACAAAAGAGTTTTTCGTCATTCGAATTATTTTTGAAATTCGTATGTGTGTGTGTGTGTGTTATAATACAATAATACACTGGTCGTAAACGGTATGCGGGGAAATAAAACGCGATACCAGTTTCACATTTTCATACTCATTTTGCAGTCCACATACACTAAAGTTTGTTGACATTTTCGGTTATAAACGATGTGAAAATATTATGAATATGTTTGATTATTATTATTATTATTAAAATACTTTTTTTTTTGAGGTGAAAGGGTTAGGTTACGAAATGAAAAATATCACACACGAAACGGTGTATAGCATATTTATATATGTAATGAGAATCGTCAACGTGATTTTCATTTGTTTCATCTAATTTCATTTGAATTGCCTTACTTGTACATTCGATTCGTTTAAATATATATATATATGTATAAAAAACAAATTTACTAAACGATAGGTACGTGTAAGAAATCAACAATTTGAAAATATTTTCAAAAGAGTTATTTTTTTTTTTTTAGCGCATTGGATAAACAATAACAGGTTTTGAAAAATTCCACGCGAATAAAAATATTTATTTACGTAGGAAAACGTAGTAGATTTCATCGTTCATTCGTAAGCAGTTCCAATACAGACTCTACGGTTTTTTTTTTTTTTAGAGATTTACGTAATGGTTTTTAAATTTAATATTTGTTACTAAAATTGAAATGAACGTAACATTGAAAGTCTGCTCTAAACGCATAAATGTATATATATATGTTTACTATATGATTGAATGGTTTTTTTTATGGTTTCAAAAAAAAAAAAAAATTGAAATTGAAAACTTCGTAATTGTGTTGCCGTAATATTGTGTGTAATCGATCCGAAAACGTATTAAAAACAACTGTAAACGTATTTTAATAAAACCTTGTTTTCTTTTTTTGCTCGCGCGCCGGTACGTACGCGTGTAGTCCGTACGAAAGAAGAATCCCTACTCTCCTCGATATGTATATATATAAAATCGTGTAATAATCGATCGCAATAAAACGTGTAATGGCTGGCCGTAACGGCGGTGAATTGTCGTCGAGAAAATGACGTTCTGTTTGTTTTTTTCCCCGATAATACGACTCCGTTAACATAACACGGTTATCATAATGTCGTTTGGGAATGAAATTGTTTTTGAATTACTTCTTCGGTACGATAAACCGACGTATATTATATATCATATTGTACGAATCGTCGGATAAGTAAATACAGGCATAGGTCTAGGAGGTATACGATAATACATTTTTATCGGAGTAAAAGTTCTGTTTAAAAAGTCCGTAGAAGATCAGCGGCCCGTAGAAGTTTCCCGCCGTCACGGCCCCGTGGTAATACCATTAAATGGGGGATGCCGGAGGATTTATTTACCGACATGTTTGGACGATGATCGCGATTGACAGTTATAACCTTTCACTTCAACTCCGCCGGAACCCTTGTAACCGTTATATATACTACCATCACGTATTCTTGTACATCGCAAATACGACTTATCGTCGTATGATTTTCTAAATGGAAAACTCAATTTTCAAATAAACGAACAAACGTCGTATAGTGAATACAACGAAGTTATTACATGCGATTCCAGTAGGCAATCGTGTAGTAACACACGTATAATATATATATGTTTTGTTAGGAACAACAAAAAAATGTATATATAAATATTTGTAAACAAGACCGTGTTCCAATAGATATATCTAAATTTTTTTTTTTTTTTTTTTGAAATGACACAAACGACGATATAATCGCGATGCGCAATATTCTATTGACGTTGAAATAAATGTATTCGAAACAAAAAAAAAAAAAAAAAAACAAATAATAATCCATAACCGATAATAAAAATATGAAAACGACTCGCGCAATATCGTTTATAGGGTTTACCGTCAACGAAATTCACTACAGTACATCTCGATATGCGTATTATGATAAAATTGTTGGTAAAACGTAATAATTATTGATTTCGCAGTGGCATACGCGAATTTCGTCGGTAACAAATTTATTCGACTACTATATCGATGATAATCATCTATTTTGTGCTCGTGTAGACGACAATATGTTCCGATACGACGAAATGAATGTTTCCGAAATGAAATTAATTTTTTATAAACGTGATTTGCTCTGAATTACAACCGTTTTTAATTTCCAATTTGCATTCAAAAATATTGAATCACAATTGAAAACGGATTACAAAACGGAAAACAAAAAAAAAAACCGATTAGCGTATTTACGAATTGTATCGGGCGTATAAAAGAAGAAAAAAAATGTCGATTTTCTTTTTTTATATATATACATATATAAATATAAAAGTTATAATCTCTTCGCGTAGTAACGATAATAATACCGTTTCTGGGGACTCGCGCCGCGAGTCTTGTTCGTCCACCTGGAATCCCGCACTAAATTATTTTTTATTAAAACGAGAATGCGTTTTCCCCTCGTCTGCGAATTAATACACGTAAAACGTCCGAGATTAAAGTGTAGATTTTTATCCAAAAGTGTTTTGTTATAAGAAGAGGAAGAAAAATCTCTAACCGCCGCGTCCGGCGAAAAGTCGCGCTTCGTAATTATTTATGGTAACGTATATGCATACAAAACGCTTTTGCTCACGAAATAAGAATATAATATTAATATTTTCACAGGAACTCTTTGTCGAGTAGTATTATTTTATTTCAAATTCACGAGTATTATTATTATTATTATTAAAAAAAAGAACAAAAAAACAGTACCTGCGCAAATAGTATTTTCTTTTGAAATACACGTTCTTTCTTTCGTATATTATTATAAATCTAATTGTTGTTATATTATTTTATTCTTTTCACAATAAACTGAGTGTATGTATTTGTATTGCTCCCTACTCTCGAAACCACCTGAAATGTCGTTTAACCAAAAAAAAAAAAAAACCGTACATTTATTATACATAGAAAATTTTTATTTTTAACGCTCGTTCCCCCGTGTTTTTTTTTTTTTACGCGTAACATAATTTTCATTAAATTTATGTAAAATATTGAAGTTTTCGTTTAATTTTGTTTTTGTTTTTTTTTTAATATTAATCGAGACATGAAAATCGTATATTTGCTCTATACACGCATATACCCCGGGAACGGGTCCGGGTTAATGTATTTAATTTAATTATTTTTCAACGTAAATGAATAAATGTCCTATAAAACGTTGACGCAATGAAATAGAGCTAATATCGTAGTTACGATTGTCGATTGTGTACAATATTGCATTGCCAGCAGTGGTGTAGCCAGAAATCAGTCAATGAAGGGGGATTAATTAAATAAATGTGATATAATTCACTGCGTAGTAGTACAACACTCACAACACGTTACACTGACGAGACGAATAATAACGAATTATTGGTGTCGATTTATAACGGAGGTCAAACTGAAAATCGGCGTTGTATACGCCGAAAAACGAAAAATTTAAATTATGTGAATATATTGCCAATTTTGGGGGAAAAAAATTATTTTAAGTATAAAAAATGTGACCGCGAGAATAAATGTCGACAATTTTCGGCATAACCATAAACGCTTCGACTGAAATCAGAGAACATAAATAGAAATATAAGTTGCAACCGTATACAAAAACGCGAAACGAAAACGGAATTTCATGCGTCCGAAGAAGTCAAGGAAAAGGACGTGCAGCGATTGCGCCAGGCTCATCGCCGTCCCGTTAATTTGATGGCTTTATTACATCGTTTATACACATGCACTCGTATAGTATATTATTTCCGTATTTATCCACCACAATCGTTCGTAGTTATTATTTATTTTCATCTGAACGGTCGTCAAAGGTTTGTCGAGAGAGCGGCGGCAAGAGAAAATGGCCTCGGCGGTTACAAAATGGGCGCGGCGAGTGCGATTCAGTTTGTGAACCGCCGGCCTGACTGGTGTCGGTTGGGTACGACGAGAGCGAAGACGATAAAATTGTACGGACAATATTGTGCGTCGGTCAAATTCGACCCGATTTCATCACGCACGCGTCGTTCTCATCGAGTGTCAAAACAATGTTTTACTGTAGAATAAAATAAAAGCGAAGTCGTTTCAACTGCAGTACAAAACACCGATGGATAAAATATTATTTTACTCATTAACGCGGGGGGTTAAAGGCCGCGAAGAGACTGTTTGAACGTTTAAATCTTTCCTGGCTACGACGACTGTGCTGGCCGCGACATCGTTTGCAGCCGGTAATCAACTCGTTACGTTTAGTTCGCACGTGGTGCTGAATTAGAGATTTTTTTTTGTTTCCCTTCCCGTTTTAGTTTTTAATTTTTTTTTGTTTTCCCCGTACATGTTTTTATTGCGCTGCGCGGTGGTAGTGTGTAATATTATATAAATGACTCACGGTCGTCGGCTGTGTAGGAAAAACAAATAATTCGTCGAGTGGCCCATTACGTGTTTACCTCGGACGAGAACAATGCGCGTTCGTGCGTTCACACGTCGTTTCGCTCAATTACGCGCGCGCGCACACACACGTACATAAGATGAATTAATTTTTTCGCCGTAATAACAAACGCGAAAGTAAAACGAATTCACACGTACACAAGCGTATTTAACGATTCGTTTCTCGGTTCAACGGTTTTCATACGCCGTGCAATAATACAAAGCTTTTCGATTCGACACGGTTTTTGCGAATTCTCGATTCTCGTGAAACATTATATTTTCACAAGGAAAATATTGCGAACGCCGTTAATACAAAAAAAACGTCGTACGATCGCGTCTTATCGCAATTATAAATCATTCGTAGAAATTCTAAATAAACCCGGGGATATTTGTCGTTAATTTTTTTTTGTCTTCTGGAAGAGGAAAAAAAAATCCGTCACACACGCGGCGTACACTCTCATTTCCGTCGTAAACACACGACGCCCGTTCATGAAAAAAAAAAAACCATAATAAATACATTTGAAATCAATGTCGAAATTTTTTATAATTAATAAGTGTATAGTCTGAAGTTATCAATTCCGGATAATCAAATGACACCGCGTAACATTATGTTCACACGACATTCCGCCTAGTCCGACGATATGCGCGAGTTTATACCACTATAATAATAGTAATCAATCCTTGACGTATCGTTCGAAAGTATCGGTCTGTTTGTTTCCTTCGCTCAGATTTGTGTAAAACGCTACGCCGGAATGAATATTATTGATATTATCGGCCATCGAAATACATTAAAAATAAAAAGAAAAATTATCTGACGAAAAACGTTGCGCTGAAATTCGTTTTAGCGACAAACGAGAATGAAAAATCAATATAAACAAACATAATACGATTGGGCGCGGGTAAATCGTTTGAATGAGCACAGGAATAAAATTCGTTATAAATTCCGGAGGGGGGGGGAGGAATTAATTTTATTAACTTTATAGGAATATATATATATATATATTCGACAAATGTTAATACGAACATTATTCTAAAAATAATTAAAAAAAAAAATTGTTATTATTATAAATTCATAATTAATTATTGTGGTTCATTTTCAAGTACGAGTTAAAAAAAAAATTCATCGGACTAAAATCGCCGTTGGTGATAGTAATATAAATGTATTACATGAAACATGAACTTTTTAAAACGACACATTTTATTGTAATACACGGACTACGGAGGCGCGCTGTCCCAGTCAATATTTTCTTTATTATTAAAAATGAACATTTTCAATACGCGTTTTTTTTCCTTCTCGTCGTATACTCGTGATATCTTATGAATACGGTTTTTTTTTTTTTTTAATCCGACGATTAAAATAACTAAATGTAAAATTAATTGCAAATTATCGAAAGCGTTAAAAACCAGCGATCAAAATGCCACATCACGCAATACCGTCGTAATTCAATTAACGTCGGGGACGCTTTCAATTACAACGTTAAATATCGGATTGCGATTTTTCGTCAACTGCGGATGAATATTTCTAATAAGATTGCATTAGAATGTGACATTTTTACCGTATTTTTACCAAAGTTTCGATTTCGCAAAAACTACGTACCCCGTCTATTATATTAATTTTAATATTAAAACCGACCGAACGAATTGTTTCGCATAAAATATTGCGAGTGGACGAAAAATATCATTTTATTATTAATAATAATAATAATAATAATAAACCGAAGGAACGACGTATTCGATTATTGCGCACAATATAAATTGAATTCGGTTAATTTATTTTCTCACACAGACTTGTATTGTATTAATTAACGTTTGATGTTTTATTGTCAGCTAACACAACGTGCAGTTTCGATGCTGTATTGAGCAGAGCGTATCATTTGTAATTCGACCGATTCAAAAAAACGGGAAAGCGCATTGACCCCCAGGGATACAGCGTTGTCGAGCCCACAGTGAAAACAAAAAGAACAACAGTAAAAAAAAAAAAAATGTTGTTTTCGAAATTGAACTGGGGAGATAATGTGTACTCGTACGATCAGAACATTCGCATTCCGCCCGTCCTACATTGGTTGGACGATAATTTTTTCGCGTGCGCGCGTATCATTTTCTTTTTTTCGCTTATTCGACTTTATTCTCGGTTTTACCGACGAGAAAAGAGAAGTAAGACTCTTTTTTTTTTTTTACATTTAAATAATTTCTTTGATTTTTTGTTTTTTTTTTTTAATCAAAAAATATTTATACAACGCAAATAGTGCATTATAGGTTTTTTACGCAACAAATTAAAACGATCGATTTATTATACGTATTATGTTTATACCGTCTTTACGGTTCCTACGCGTATCAATTATCTTTGAACACGTTTTATTTAAAAAAAAAAAAAAATTAATAATAATTAGAAACTTTTAATTTTCATATTTTCAAATGAATTTACAATAATATGTCGAGTCATATTAGTACACAATTATAATGTTACGGATTTTGTCCGATATTTTTTTTTTAAACTGTGAAAATATTTTTTCATAGATTTCCTTTAGATTCACGTGTAATACTACAGTAGTTAAATTACGTAAATACGCTCGGATCACTCTCCAATTATTAGATTTATGGTGGTTACTGTTGTCATGATAATTGTAATATCGTGAAAACGTTTTGATTCTTTGTAATTAGCTAACGATGATGTGATTGGTATAATTGCAGTGGATTTTTTTTTTTTTACAGTGATTTATTATTATTATTCGCCGGATAAAATACAGAGTTTATTTAAAATAACAAATTCAATTCGAAATATCCAATAAATTACAAGTGGAGAAAATATAACGCGAAATGAATTAAACGAATTAATGGAGTGTAAAACGAAAAAAAAAAATGTTTTCGAATGGTAAATAAAATGAGGTTTTTTTGTGTATATACAACGTAAAATTCGATTATACATCATTAATGATAATTTGTTTGATCCTTTACGCGAACAAAAAAAAAGAGATTAAAAAGATGATTACATTATCGGACACTTTGATTTTTAAGCACTCCTCAGTGTTTTGTTTAAAAAATAAATATGCGGTGTTTTTTTTATGTACCAAGTTCGTTAGGACTTAAAAATATGAATAATAATTTATAATTTTTTTTCTTCTAAAAACAAGTATGAATATTAATTCATTTAAATCGCTCATTCATTTCATTATTTTCTATTCGTAACAAATAAAATTATAGTTTTATCATAGTCAAAATTAATCCTAAAGCCCGTCGCGTTTGTTTGCGTTTGATATCTTTCATTATAATAACGTCAAATTTTACAATTTATATATATATATATATATATTATCATAAGAATACCACAAATATAAATAATTATACACGGACACATTTTGTAAATTATTTGATAGATTGTAAAAAAAAAAAAAAAAAAAAATTATTGATTGAATTAGAATCAATTCAGTTGCGTTTAATTCGTTATACAATGGTATTCAAATACTAAAAACAATTGAAAAACGTACACAAGTTGTTTATTACAATTAGAGTTTGGTATGCGCAAAGTAAAAAAAAAAAAAGAAACTTTCACAAGTTAGTAATCAAAACGTCGGTATTGTTTCAACACGTGTCTCCGAGTGTATTCCGTTTGGATTCCGATACAACTTTTTTTCTCCCTTACAATGCCCAGTAGTGAATTGTTGAAGTTAAATTAGAAGAAAAAAAAATGAATTGTCTGAATTTCACACCGAGTAAACTTTTTAAGGGACGATTTATACTAAAAAAAAAAAAATGGTTTTCCGAATAAAATTAATACCTCCAATTTGAATATTATATATTTACATTATTTTAATGACTTATTTTATAAAATGTTTAAATAATAACTGTTTGACATAGAATTAGAGTTATTCCGTTAAATTAATGTTTCGAACTTCGTTTACTTTAATGTAAACCCAATCCGTTAGTCTCTTAGGTTTTTTTTGGGGAGGGGGAGTCTAAATAAAATTATTTTTAGATATTAACGATGAGATTTATTTAATATGTAAAGAAACCCGAAAGCGTACTTGTTTATTAAATAAAGTTTATATTGAAATAATTAAGTTTATATTGAAATAATATTTATGAAATAAGTTAAAATGTATTGTAAAAAAAGTAATAATAATTAGTAATATTAAAGAATTGTATTCGATTCGTTTATTTGAAAATTAATACTTTGGCTTGATTGTACGTTTATATATTTTATTATTAATTTTGGTTAATATAACAATGGCCGTAAAAGTGTTTAAAAATGTGAGTACATAATTAGTTTATCTGGCACGGTTTAGACGAATAATAGGCGTAACACTGATAATTTGAAAAATCTCATTCAAACGAATGTTTTTACTTGCTATTATATAAAATGATATGTTTTAAACATCCCTATATTTGCATATAAATTAATCCGCTGAGATTTTTATGTTTTTTTTAAGCTCGAGAAGATAAACATATTACCTAACCAAAAAAAAAAAAAAAAAAAACAAACAAAAAAACAATATATTTTCGTAATATCTAAACTTAATTTTACCGTTTTAAAATTTTTATTTCGCTGAATTATAAAGTAATCAAAAAAAGTGTTTATTAATCTTGTTACTGTAAATAATTACTTTGGATGTAAAACTTATTAAAACAAAACCTGTTTTGATTAATAAATCCCGCAATATGATGTATGGGGTGTTCGCATATTTTGTTTTATAACTAATGTCTTGTAATAATTAATAATAAAATTGTATTTTATTTCACAACAATTCGTTTTAATATACTTTTTGGAAATCGACATTGATGGACAAGAGTTAACCCTTAACATTTTTAGTAAAAACAAAAATTATATTGATTTTTATATAGAGTATAATTAATAGTGAACAAATGATTTAACGATAGACATATAAAGATGTAAAAAAAAAAAAGAAAAACAGACAAATTCAACTTGAACTGTTTTGTAATTCTTATAGTATTTTATTACTCTAAACGAATTTTATGAACCGTATGATTTATTTATTTTTGTGATTTCGATAAGATTATTAAAAGTCACATACATATCACATATCCGTAGGTCTCGTCTGAAAATCATATTTTTATACCGTACATATATCTCTGTTAGAGTTCATCGCTAATGTGGCGGCGATCAGCAGGTTCGTAGTCAAACATTTTTTTCTGAGGGAAACATAACAGTCAAAAAGTAAATAATGTCTCTCACAAACTTTAAGCAGTTTAATTATTACATCCGTTGTATGAAAAATAATGGCCGAAAATAATATTATAAAGAAGTCGCTTAAATCGTTGGTTTTATAATTCAATGTAAAATCAATGATATTGGATATACTAGTATATAAATTAAAAAGTCCAAAATACAATTCTGGATTTAAATGAAACTTTAAAATTCGAAGCACGAAAGAAAACCGAAAATCATATAAGTTTATTCGTCTATAAACGTGTATTTATTTCAAATTAGGACTGTTTTTTGAATATGGTATGCAAATTGCATAATTCATCCCCTCAAGGTTTCTAGATTGTTATATGTTAATACGTTCAATACGTTTTTGATAAATAAATATGTAATTAAAGAATGATGAATTTGCTGACAATAAAGAAATTCACATTCATCGTAATTGATTTAAAAAAGACATTCTTTTTTTTTTATAAAAAAATCATAACTTTGCTAGGATTTGTAGGAAATTTCCTGGGAGGGCCCCTTAAGCCCTTCCCTTGGTAACGCGCTTGGTGATCAGTTGTAGAATATTACGTTTCGTTCTAAAATTTCTCTTAATATTAACGGTATAATTTGCGAATGAAAATTCTCGAGAAGTAATCGTGTGAATGTTTGAAATAATTAAAAGTAATTTAGCTACAAACGTTGACGGAATTATATTTAATAATGATTTTCTCGCGTTTCCATCGCGTCGCGCCGTGACGTTTCAACATGTCTCTTGATGGTGACTAAGTACGTATAATATATTCATACCAGACGCGTTAACTACTAGGCAATAAGTGGACGGTTACAGTAAGGAATCAGTAGTCGTCAGTACGGGATAAATGTGCCTCGTTAAATTCAAATTTCCTATTATTATACATACCGACATAGTACGCGCAGTACTCGTCGCATACACCGTCTCCTTTAAACGTTTAATTATATCAAATAAAACGTGAAAATAAACAAATGTAATAATAATTTGTTGTATTACGACAACGGTTTTGTTTCAGCGAAAAGCTATTCACGTTTTTTTTCTTCTTTTTACACGTACTATTGAGACATCCGATATTGTGTCGTCGTGCAGCAATGTACTGTTAAACGCGTGTGTGCTTTTGAAATCCAACAGGCGTATTAACAAGAATCCTATACGGTGTCTTAACACGAGTATTTCTGTTATTCGAGTCGAATATTATTATTATTATTATTATTATTATTATTATTCACGAGACGAAGACACGGGAAACGAGTCGGTGGGAATGAAGAGAACTCGTACAGAGATAAAGAGCCAGCAACCACCGCGCGTTAACGAACACAATGCCGAACGATTTTCGAGAAATTGTCTAAGCGCTTTTGGCGCATTCTCACCCAAATCCTTCGCAATATTTGAATACATTTAAATAACACGACACACCGGTGTAGGATAACACTCGCGCCGCTTATATGCATATCAGATGTGAACATAGAAAATCGGCCCGGGCGCTTTAAGTATTACAAACATCCGAATTAATAATTACGGCGAGTGCGAATCAGTAGTTCGGCCAATATAATATCACCTATACGACGGGTTTTCTTACAGTTCACGAGGAACGCGAATGGGTTGAAAAAGAAAAAAAATCGTTTAATGTTTCGTTTTGCTAAAATTGATTTTATTCATATTACACTTTAGTGTTCGCGGGGGGGGGGGAAATTCGTTAAATTCCTTATGATTTTAAAATAAAATATAAACTTAAATACTTTTGAAAAGTTTCAATGCGTATTCGAGAGTATTTTAATGATTTCAAGTTGTTATTTTAAAAATATAAAACAAATTATTGATAAAATAGTATATTGGTTTTTTTGTATTCTGCTGTTTTTCACTAAGGCGAATAATTCATATGTTATGTTCCATAAACTGACAGTTAATATTATTTCGAATACCATTAAAGTTATTAACAATAAATAAACAAACGTTTATAACGAAAACAGTACGTATTATAAATAATTAAATTCGAGTACGAGGAAATTTAAAAACAGAAAAAAATTTAGTTTCTTTTGAATTTCTTTATGCACAAATAAATAAATATATGTGGTTATATAAGTAAAGTACAACAATCAAACGAATGTATAATTTTTTTTTTTTTTGTTTGTTTGTTTGTATGTAAATAATACATTAGTATTGTTAAAACGAAAAGAAGTGTTTAAATTACTATACGTTTTGATTGTCTATAATATGCTAACGCGTATAAATACTTGGATTGTGTACATCGAGATAAATATTTTAAATATCGTGAATTCAAATAATTTTTAATTCTACGGTGTATAATTTTATATTTATTAAAAAAAATCAACATCGCATAAAATATATAAATATATTTTTTTTATCAATCTAAAAGCGAGTTCAAATAATATTTTTTTGAACGAATATTTTCAAACGCGTATAAAAATATTTATAAATACTCGTATTATTCTACACGTATTTAAAACAAAATGTGTACAAATACGAATATTATAGGTAGATTTGTTATTGCATTTATTTAATTTAATTTATCACACGTACGCGTACGCTGTGTACCTATACGTTTTAAAAGTTTCGAAACGATTAGAAAGAAGAAACATCGAGAAAATTCGAAATTCACGTCTATAAACGTCGTAATCAAATTATTAGTAAATAACTAATAATAACAACTATACAGACAGCCGCGGGATACAGTGTTGTCGTCGCGTTCACTGTGAACGTATTTTCTATTAATAATGAGGTGTAAAATTATTTCCATTTCATATAATACGCGCGGGACGAAAAGCCGTCGAATACGACGGTCCTGCATGCAATAAGCACTCAGCACCTGCTAAGACCGGGAGGAACTGAAACCGATCCGAAAAGAAACGGTTTCGAATGGAAAACTAACCGTTTACATATGACTGATAACCAATATTTGGAAGTCAGGTTTTATCGGTTTTTTTCCTTAAACCCTTAATAAATTAACCACCAAAGCTGCGTATATTTGACGAATTATCATTTTTGCATCATTTCAAGAACCGATTAATACCGGGAATCGTTTTCTTTTCTTAAAGCCTAACCTAAATCAATATCGATACAACCATTGAGTTTCCAGTCCGTCTGACCGATTGGTGTTATTTAAATGACACATATGTATATTTTTTTTTCTTTGCCTATAAAACGTAAATCGATCGGTTTGCTTTTTATATATTTTACTACCACCGCAGCTCTCACTCAACTAACACACACAAACGCCATATACACGCCCCAATATTAATATATTATTTACAAAGTGTACACAAACACACACACCCTTAGAACGCGCACCGTCGCGTGCTCAAAGCCGCATGTTCCGCGTATTTCTCAGCTGCAAACGTATCGCGCGTGTGCCGTGCGGGAGCGGTCGTTGTTCGCCTGTCCCCATTACGCACGGTTGTCGACGTCTCTTAGGCCCGTAGTGTACACGAGTCTAGTTTTTCAAGCTAAGATAGCGTGCTAATATTAGTAGGCTAGTATATTTTTCCTTCTTGTAAACAGAAGTAGCCTGGTTTTTGAGCTAGGAAGCTAGTGAAGATGATGAAGTGAGCTAACGTCTCAAGCCGTGATAGTAAACGATACCTACCGAACATTATGTCCGGTACACTGAACGAGACTAGTTTTCAAGCTAGGTATTTCTAGCGTCTGTCCTGGCATACTATTCTGGCTTGGCAAAAGCCAGAGTGGTGTACAATATAACGCTAGGAAATTCTACACCAATGACATTGTTGCGACTACACAAGACCTAAAAATACAAATAAAATACCCATAAAAATACAAAACGCTATTAGCATTGTGGTCAGCGCTACTAGCTTGCTACTACTTTAGTTTAAAAAAAAAACAGAATGTTACTCTAATTTAATTTCACGGCTTAGGATTACTTCAGTATCTTCCTAGTTTAAAAACGGAGCTAGTTCTATTTACGCAACGTTTATGCCCGGCCCTAAGCCTATTTTTAAGGATCCCGGGCATACAAAACATAAAAAATTCAACTTTGAAAAGAGAGTGAAGAATACGTTACGATCAAAAATGATCAGAACAGAGCCTCTCAAACCTAGGTGTTCTAGTAGTGGATGCTCAACTGGCAATGCCGGTTGACATGGACGAGGCAATTGATGACGTCGCAGCGAGCAAAGTAAGAGGAATGGCCTCAGAACTACTATATCCAACCATTTGATACGATTTCTTCGTGTTTGTACACAAAGTTAACAACACTTTTCCATCTTCAATTTAAGGTTATCAATTGTATGAGTTATCCATTTTGCGTTTCATATTATCGCGTATTTATTTATTACTTTCTACCGACGATTTTGGATTATATATATATATAAATATATATTTTATGAGTAGAATTAGAGTATTAAATAATTTAAAAATACAGCGAAATGAATGACGAAAACGAGATAAAACGTATCGGAATAGCACGGATGTAATAATATTTGATGTCGAGACCGTTGATTTATTAGTGTTTCGTATATGATTGGACAAACATTTCCTTTGAATATCGAGCCTAACAACCCTGAGGAAAATAACGGGAACCGGGAGATTTAATTCGCCCGGGGCCAGCCAAAGCTGAGCGCGGCCCTGACTGGCACCAGCTTGCCGTACACCAGCTTGAACAACTAGTCTCGCGTATACCGAATATTGAGCGTATTCCGGCCTTGAACACTACTGGTGTATGTGTTTACGGTGGGCGGATCGTCAGTGGCGACGAAGAAAATTAAACGGAAAGAATGAAAACGATAATCGTAAAAATATACATATATATATAATCTCCGAACCATATCCTGCACGGTGTAACGACGCCATAGTCGTCCCGACTATCCTACTGCAATATAATAAACATATTACATATTATATACCACGTCGGTTTATTATTATTATTATTATTATTATATTTCGTGAACGTTGTGACTGCAGCTGGGTCGATATGTATAAAATTCGTCGGCCTTACGCACAAGCGTTGTCTCGTATATATAAATATATACAAACACACATATATATTTTTCCGAATATAAAATTTCAAAGGTACCATTTATTATAATATAATACGTACATGTATAGGTTGATGGGTCCACCGAATAAAATATTTGTAATTCTCGAAACAAAGTCGTTTCAACGTGTTTGCATATTTTATGCGATATAGTTTCATTCGCCGATTGTCCGGAATACGTAAATATTAAATTAACGTATTAGAAAATTAAAAAAAAAAAAAGAATGTGAAAACCGAGTAGAACCGTTGGAAACTTTTGGAAGAGAACGAAATCACGATACGGTATAGAAAATAACGTTTTGATAAAGACGAATCGACATATAAATCGGCTTGAGAGATAGTTTTATAAAATTTTGACTAGAATAATGTTTATTGGATTATCTTAAAATATACGTTATACGATTTAAATTGGTAATACGTAATTTATATAAATAGATATTCAATATTTCCTTTAATTACTTTAACACGAAATGAAAACATTGAATTACTACAATAAACTTTGTTTGAAATCGAATATGACCTTTCGTGTAAACTTCGTATCATCAAAAAAACATCGTGGAAAAATAACGTTTTAACGTTTCGGACAGTCGTTTTCATAAATATCAATGTAAAATATTCTTCGATTTTTGTTTTAAACTTAGTTCGTAGATTTAATCTGAAGTGCTTATTATTTTGGTCTCATATTTCCCAAATGACGTTCAAGAAATTCTGCTTATTTTTTTTTTTTTAAATGACTTTTTAAAGTGAGTTTGATAAATTATTATAATAACGTATTTGTAGAAGTTGTACCATGATAATATTTTAAATAAATATTGATGTATCTGTCATAACTCATACAATTTCGTATATAATTTACATATGTATAATGTATATATATATATTATACGAACTTTAACTTAAAATATGAATATGAAATATAATATGACGTAGGTACGTGAAAAAGGGATATGTTAATAAACTTTACAGAAAATTGCGTAATACGTTTTATAAGCGTAATATATGTAAAATTTGCGTTAAATTTAAATTAAATAAGATGTGTTTGTACAATAAAAAGAAATAAAGTATTGATTAGAATTAATATTAAAACATGATTGAACGTTGAAAAAATAAAATATAATCGTTCGCAAAGATATAAATTAATGCTTGTTTTCGATAATAACTGATTTAAAATTTAATGCTAAACACTTCGTACGTACTACATACTTAATTTCATAAACGTAAAATGATTCTGGTTATATTACAATAACAAAAAATTCGTCTTTTCGCTAAATATTCTGTTACATTTTATTAGAACGTTTCTTATAATTTAATAGAGAATTGAATGTTTATAATACGCGGGGGGGGGGGGAGGGTTGTTTTTTTTTATTACATACGTTTCGTATTATGTACAAATATTCTTTGGAAATTTCATATTCAAATACATCCCTTCGGGGTAGTTATGGGACATAGCTGGCGGACAACGAAACTCGAGTTTAGAGATTTTAACACGAACGTTTACATTCCAGACGATTAAACATAAACAAGAACAACTAAATTATATTTATGATAACACTGTAAAAATAAAACATATGCCCAATATAATACTATTATATATATTATTGTCGCAATAAATGTAATTGATATTTTATTAGAGTGTAATATTTTTTTCAATTTTGAAAATACAAGTCGATGTCGTAAAATTATAAATGAAATGTTATAATCCCGAACACAATTCGCTTTTATAGGTGAGCATAAAGTTTTAATCGTGAAAGTATTTTTAGTTTCGTTTCTATATATGTTAAGACTCAAAACGTAACATTAACTATACATAGTTATTTAATTTTGTGTACGTTTGTTTAAACATACATTCGTAAATATAACATTTTGTATTTTTAAGCGAAATTCCTAAAAATATATATATATTTTTTTTTACTAAAACGTCGATTAACAAAAAAAAAAAAAAAACAGAAACCAGTACTTATTATACTTTTATTTTGACAATAAACATACAAAACGTATGAATGATAAAAATTTTAAATTTATTATTAAAATAAAATTTGAAATTAGTTAAAATTTATTATTGAATAATGCGGTAATATAATTATTTAATAAACGGTTTCGTGTTCGGTGTATTTCAAATTTGTAGCGGTAATCGCCCAGAATTTAGTTATGACGTTGTCACTATACTTATCCTATCAACCTGTCAAAATATGAAAAGTAGTCGAACCGGAGGTGATTCTATTTCTATATAGATGAAATAATTATAATTATTTAAATAATTATTGTATTTTTTAAATTACCTGATGATGACTTTTTGTCGAAACCGGTAGTAATAAAATAATTTATACAACAACCTTCTTTTATTTTATTTTATTTAATACTCTTTGGCTTTTATTGTATATTTAAGTATACATTTTGATATATATATATATATATATATATATATATATTTATTTATTTATTTTATATATATTTTCTTATTTATTATCACGAGTATTACCTTATAATTTTTTATTTCTATCTTTTTAATTATTTATTTTTACATATCCTTTTGATTTTTGTTTTTATTTTTGATTTAAATTTCTTTTTGTTTTCGCTATTTTGTTATGAAATAATTATGTTGCGAGAGGAAAGAAAATTGCCTGGAATAATTTTCGAGTTAAAGCAGTGTAAATTATTTGGTTTTCACATAATTCAAAAATGAAAATATTAATTCAAACTCATTAATAAAAAATTTCAGATTAATACTAAATATATTGGTAATTTTGTTTATGCCAATAACTGATATATAAGTAATAAAGTAAATAAACGTTTTATTTATTTAGTAATTTATAATATTTACATAGTGTCATAAATAAGCACTTACGTGTAAATAATATTTTAATATGAAACTAAAGAAATTTGTAATAATCTGTTGAGTAAATTATCTCTTTATGAAGAAAAATATAAATCCTTATAATTTTTATTATTATTCCTGTAATAAAATATTAAATCGTAAAATCTAAAATTCAACTTTTTTCCGCTATCGCATTTTCTTATAATAATAATTATTATTATTATTATCGTTTTTATTATTAAATTAATAAAATGTATAGGACGAAAAGCATCGTGTTTAAATTTTTAGTTTATAATTTAATTACTTTTGAAATAATGAAGGCGAAATGAAATTCGGATGTCTGTTTCCCTTTTCGTTTCAATAAAATATCACCCAACATTATTGCTGGTTTTCGTTATGAACCGTATAACATCACGTTTTATATGGACACATTACGAATATTATTATTATTATTATTGCGTACAATTTTAATTTTAAAAGTTTAACTACAAAATCGGTTTTATACCAAAAAGTAAATTATATAAAATACGCTCGCTCTTAATACGGACGTTTCTAAACTATAATAATAATAATAATTTCAGTAAGACAATAAATAGTTACATTACGAGTTTTATTCTTCGTGTTTTATAATATCCACCTCAGACCACGTCAGTAGAGTCATTGACATAATGAATATTTGGATTCGGTAAAGAATTGAATCAGAAAAACAATCAACTAAAATTGTTTTGGTGTAGCTGTGAACCAAATCTTGGGAATATTAATTATGAATATAAATAATATATCGTATAAATGTTTTTATATCAAAAACGATTAAACGTTTATTGTATGTAATAAAAGTCTAAAAATATATATATATATATACGAGTAAGTTCGTTAAAACTTATAAAATACATGTGCGCATCAATTTTTTTTTCTTATCGAAAAAACCATTTCATATTCGAAGATAAAATCTTAAAAAAAAAAAAGAAAAGGAAGACGCTGTTATATAGTTTTTGTAAAACGATGAGATTTTCAACGCGCTCGTTATTCTTTTACGAAAACTCGATGTAACGTTTAAAGTTTACTATTTAATATTATACATATTATAATATGCAGTCAGGAAAATCCGACAAGAAAAATATTATTAACTATTATTATTACGGTCATCAATCGTTTTGCGCTTCCGGATTGAACGCGTTTAGCTCTCGGAAGACCGATTATTGTTACACACACACACACACACACACATATCGTTTTTGACTTTGAGTAATGATACGCGTCATGCGTACGGTTGTTCAGAAATATTATGAGAGCAAAACAAAAGGAGATGGAAAGAAAACGAATGAGATTGAACGTCTATCGGCGTTTCACAGTTAAACGCGAAATAAACATTACGGATGACAAAATACGGAAACAAACAAAACGAAAATAATTCAATATATTATATAATAATAATAATAACGATCAAATATTTTAGAATACGCCTATACGAATGGAAAAAAAAAAACGTTTTGTTTTGTTTTTTTTATATATAAATCGATGGCCGAATACGGTTTTCGTTCGTTCGTCCCGTCCCGTGAGAGTATTGTGCGTCGCGGCCAAACATTAAACGAAACTAAATCGACGATCCGGTGCACGGGATATCCTTCCGTTTGTTCCGTTTTACAACGTTATTCAAATAACCGATAAGTCGACGAAATGTCGGCGCCGCTTATGCACACTATATAATACACGCGTCAAGTGAATTCCGCGCCAAATCGATAACGCGTATCGCGACAACAGAAATAAATTATATACACCGTTGTGTAATTAATCAACAGAACGACGGTATTTGTTCAGGCGCAGGACGTATTTTAATTGAAAACTTCGTTATCGATATGCGTGTTCGGATGGCGTAGATCTCATAAAAAAGAAAACTGTATCATATTGATTGTTCAACGGGAAACGTCATGGCATACGGCGGCGTTCACATTTGATCAAAACGAATTATCTTTCCGACGACATACGACCGGGCGGCGCGTTTTTTATCCGACGACGGATAAAAAAAATCTCACCTTTTTTTTTTTTCGAGATTTTCCGTAGAATAGTTTTTCAACGAAAATTACACGTTTATTTTGTGTAATTAATTATATTTTGTGTGCGTACAATCGGGGAAAATTTGAAACTTTACGTAATAATAATAATAATAATAACGGTGTACTCGTCAACGTCCTCGGTTTCACATCGACATTTTTTATAAAAATACATCGTTATTTACGTTATTCGAAAAACAATGTTTACAAATTGATATATTCGATTGTTTTTTTAAATCATCGCAAATTATCAATCTCAAAACTAATTGTTATTTCATTTTACTCAGCTCAGTTAATATTAGTTAGCATATATATTATTATTATTATTATTAATTTATATTAAATAAACGTGAATAATAACATTGCGACGGATATTTTATTAACTATTACACGATTATTATTTAGTATTCATAAAATAGACACGTATACCTACTTCTTATTCGGATTACGCACGGTCTGCTTCTCAGCGTTCGAACGACTCGGACGACGCGACAGAACAACACACTTGGAATCGCAAACCAACACACACACCTCGTTCTACGTACTACGTACATTAAATCATACGTATATATTGTGATAAAAATTATTTACTTCGGAGCTTCCCAAACTGTGGGTCGCGTTATATTTTTAAATAATACATTTTTTTATTAGGCATATGTTACTATAATAATTCCCGCGTTTCCATTACTCTTCGTTGGTGTTCAAATTCAGTTTTATCCTAAATCGATATCGATGCAATAATGAAAAAAATTACATCTTTCACATTGAAATTATACACTCACTTTTATAATTATAATTAACCTAACCTTTTATAATTATACATATTTTTTTTTACTATTCAAATATATAATTAAAAATAATCCTTTGATAAAAATTACAAAATAAAATTTACCGTTCTTTTTCTCTCGTAAGCCAGTTGCTCTACACGAAACAGCGAAAAAAAAAATGAAAAAAAAAGAAAGAAGATCATAGATATTCTCGTGGGTCGCCGAAATTTAAATAATTTCCAGAATTGGTCGTACCATAAAAAGTCTGGGAACCTCTGATTTACTTGATCTCATCGCACAAAGGGATATAAATAACGTTCGGTTGAATTTTCAGCAAAATAATAAAATTATTTTGGCGCCGTGATATAATAAAAATCAATATATTATTCAAAAAACCTTATTATAATATGTTAATTTATGTTTACATTTTTATTTATTTTTTTTTCTTTTGTGTCACGTGTTTAGTTATGAAAAATGTATTATTTTAATGAAATAATAATAAAGAAAAAAAAATAACCGTATAACAAACAAATGCCGTGATTTCACTTTTTAACCGTACGCTGTGTTCTTCAAACACGAGTATAATATTTTACTCAACGTTTAATTAACGGCCAAAATCAATTCCTATCAAACACTTGAGGAGTAATGCCCGAAACTTATTTATTTGTTTTTAACGATTATTTACGCGTTAATTTATGTTGTATATTGTATACGTACACTGTGAATATTATTCGGTACGCGATAATCAATAAACGTAATTATAATGAACATCAAAACCGCTTTGGGCCAAAACACCAAAGTACGCAAATTTCTATGAAAGTTGTAAATTTAAGTCCAACATATAATAATAACAATGTTTTAGTATAATGAAATTGTCCTGCAAATGTGTCCAACAAACACAAATAATAAAAATATATTTATTTTATCATGTCGTGGAATTCCTCGAAATCCTAAGATTTTATTTTAATTTCGTATCGTAGGCGTGTAACTGGATTTTTTTTAAAACGTCGATAGTTGAAATAAACGCGTGTATTATTCCTTGACGTAAAAAAGTAAAAAAAAAAAAACCCCCGAATAAAATTACTTTTATCTTCTCGCCAAGTCACGTTTCTAATGTGAAATGTGTAAATACGATCATCGCGATTACATCACCAACCAACGACGAGTAGTATAAAATTGACATTATCCGTTATAAGTAATAGAAGCAAAAAAAAAATAAAAATAAATAGATATTGAAATAAACAGAATTGGAATTTTATTCGCTACACTCAACACACATACGTAACTGTATAAATATTTATGTTTATTTTTATATTAGCCATATATTTGTAATGTTCTACGTTGGACATCTATCTGTACGAACATAACAGTTAAATAATTAACATCGATTTATTTGGACGAGTGGTTTAAATAACTAAAATAGATGTATACGTTTCTATTATATTTTATTGGTTTTTTTTTTGTTTTCCGATAACATCGTCGTGAAAATTATAACGAAAATACATTGGAGTTTCTCGACGCGCGAGAAATTCTTAAAATGGCATTAAAGGCGTAGCAAACTGTTGTTTTCATTAATTTCGACAATAGATTTGTCCAAATCGGTTGGAATTTCTTCAACAGTTATTACAGTTGCATAAATAGCGACACGGTTAAATAAACTCCAAGCGGTTGGTTTAAACGCGCTATTTTATCGGGCCATTTTCCGATTCAATCGCCGCCGCAACTATGCCAACAACGCAGTAATCGTTTAAATCGAACTAATTGAAATGCGAAAACGACTTAAACGTCCACACGTTTTCACGCGGTGTTTTTAACCGTTCTGCCATATTATTTTGCGTATAATTTAACGCGATTTCGGTTAAATATATTTTCTTATACCAAAATCGTTTGTCCGCATCGTTTTATCATTGTGATACGGGTTGTTATGCGGAAAACGATATTCCAACGTGAGTGTTGCGGCGGGTTCATCGACGGTTTCGAATGCGTCCGTTTAAACGTAAAGTAACGCGGGGGAAAAAAAACTGGGATTTCGTTATTTCGTATGAAAATCGATAATTTTCAATTCGACATTATACGCGCGAAAAGCGAAAATATTGTCGAAGACAAGTTTTCAAAAAAATGTCGGTGGAGAAGTAAACACGTTACAGTATATTTTTTTTTATAGATAATACATGTGTTAGTTATAATGTGTAACGTGTTATTACGTAGCGGTTTTTCTGTAAACGATAAAGTCTACGACATTTTTCACAAATTCGTTACGACGATATTTTAACACAAAATCTCTATAGATTCCACCGTTTTACGCCCGTATATATAACACACACACACACACACACACATATACGTTATTAATGTATTGCAAAATTATTGGTAACGAGAACGAAGTGAACGATAATAAATACTCGTGTTACAAAAGTCTTAATAAGCTTATAATATAACAGGTAGTTTATTGAACGTAACGGGGCTTTAATCGAACATTGTATAATGGCAATAGTAAATCATATTTCGCGCGCACCGCGTATTATAATAATAATAATAATAATATTTGACACGATTTAATATCGCGCAATAATTCCTATGGTATCGTTAAATGTCAAATATAATGTAAAATACGTTGGACATTAAGATAAATTAAGTTTTATCACTGCACACTCGTGTCTGTCTATAATATTACCGTTTACAGTACACAAACCTAACCGATAAATAAACGACGTTTTCTTTTTCTTATTTTTATTCTAGTCGATATTCTCTCTCTCTCTCTCTCTCTCTCGATATTATTCGATACCGTTATATCCATTGTTATACGTACAGTATTGATGGAAGTGAATTTGTACTTACGTAAATCAAAAATATTATTACGTTATTGCTTTATTTCAAAAATAAATAAATAAATAATATACGCGTAAAATCGGTTTTTATCTCTCAACGTTCAGCCCAATCCATCCATCCATCCATCCATTCATCAGCAGCGGTTAGCTATACGCCTCGCTGCGAAGATATACACTCGCGATGGTATTGATATTATACTTTCTTATTTATGCCTTTATTTAATATCCAACAGCACATAAAATTCCACTCGAGGTAAACACCTTCACGTTCACTATCTTTTCTTTCTATTATTCATCCGTTTTTCTCGTTTTATCCTTCTCCTTCCACCGCCACCCCCCCCCCCTCGGACTGGATCTTGTATGTTTGTTTGTTTTTTTTCCCCCCGTCCACCGTTCATCTCTTTACCCATCTCTGTACCCATTTCTTTACTTTCCGCCACCCCCAGTCCGTTCGCCTAACACCAAAAACCGTGGACTCGCGCCAATGGATAAAATGTTTTATCCGAAATTGTTTAGGCTACCTGCCAAAGGACTCGGGGAAAACGCACGCCGAATAGAGTGAAGGAGGGCTGGTGGTAATTTGAAAATGTCAACGCGCGCGCGACGCATTATAAGATATATCTCGTATACACTGACTCCAGTTCGCTTCATTACTCGTTGCCGTATTTCATTTCGGAATTCGCATCGACGCGACGACGTCGAACCAAACGGAATAAACGCGCGCGGGAACATAATAATAATAATAATAATAATAATAATAATATTTCAGTAATAATAACTTATTGCCGCGTGTGTGTAAACGTTTTAAAAAAAATTAAATTATTACACTTTTTCCCCCTCCCCCCCCATAAAGCGTCGTGCGGTGCAACAAAAAAAAAAAAAAAGACACAAAACGAACTGCGAGAACTATTTTGACCATTATTTTTTTTTCTTTCTTAACGTTTCTCGTGTGAAATTGGAAAACCTTAATATAATATCAATACACATATTTTATGATTACATATAACATTATAAACTAAATATTCTTCTTTTAAATTCGTTTGTTTGCAATCTCGACGAAAATGTAACGTAATATTTTTTTATTTTTTTTTGTTCATGAATAAAACATATTTTAAAAAAAGAACAAAAGTTTATACATTAAAGTGTAATTCTACGTAAAAATCGATTGAACACTGAATCAGATGAATTCTTTTCTTTTACACACTACGTTTGAAACTGTGTTTTCTATACGTTTCTCATCGTCTGTCTTCTCAGTCGAGTACAATTTTTTTTTCTTTCTTTATTAATTCAAATATAAACTTAAAATCATGCTTTAGTATTCGTAATACGTGGCTTGCAAGACTACATTATAACTCTCTCGTATTTGCGTAATAATTAGTATGCAAACGAACATGACGTCGTGTTGGCGTTTATTTTCTGATAATGATCTGAATAATAATAATAATAATAATAATTCCTGAAGGTTACTATAATAAATCGTCAGATTTTCCGCCTCATATTATTATTTATAGTCGTCGTAATAAGTACATTATATTTAATTTAAAATATATTTTTTTAAACGTACCACCACAACACACACACACACACACAAAATCATAAACTCTTTCAACCGACTGAGATAATTCTACGATTCCCTACTATATATTATATATATATATATATATGTAGTCCTTAAGTCGTATTTTATGAGCTAATGTATAAGCGCCCTATGATTTATACAGGGGAAGCTGCCGACACAATTTGAGTTCTCTGATAACAGATGTTAAATAATATGGACGTATATATAGTCTTAATGTTTCTTCGTTTCCCGTAACCATTTGGTGTAAGTATCAAAAAAAAAAAAACCACTCACAACTTATTGTGTCATGATTTTTTTGTCGATACAATTATTAAAATATTGTGTTTTATCCCGATTACGTTTTCTGATTACGTTTTTTTTCTTCAACAACTGAAAACGATTCAAATGTCCGTGTTTTTTTGTTGAAAGTCATCAGGTCTTTAAAGTATATGCGTAAATCATTAAAAACAGAAACCGAATACCAATAATAATCGTAAGACGAGCGGAGCGATTTACGTTACATTTTATAATAAATTTTTTCAAATATCCGAGTATATCATTTTCGCGTAGCGTCATTTATTTTACCAGAATTAATTTTTTACCGAGAAAATACAAATTTTCTATCTCGTTCTCCGGCGAAACTCTTAACAATAGTTTTATACAAATATTATGTTAATAATTAGTTATTAAATTCCTGTCGAGAAAAAAATATATCAGACATTTCGCCTTGTTTGCTTTCCTATATTATATTGTTATTAATTATTATATGGACAAGAAGCCGGCCTACAGACCGGACACGACAGCTTATTTCGATCGATATTCCATGACCTGAATATAAAATAAATATAATTAATACGGTTAGAATAATAATTTTTCATTCACAAATACCTGTCGGTTTTTATTGATATATCCAAAATCTGATTTTGGATTTACCAAAATCAGAAGATAAACTATTGTTCAAATTACAAAATACAGATACCTGCCTTATTAATAATTAATTGTCGTATAAGTTATTGAAAATACGCGAATTCGTTTGAACTAATTTTGTTTATTAGTGAAAATATTTAATTCACTCGTTTAAAAGAAAAAAAAACTACATTACTGCAATATATTTTTAGTTGTGCTCACTTAAAACATATTTATGTCATTAAAAATATACTTAACACATTGCGTTACAAACACTACGTTGTTTTCATATGTCATTACTATAATTACTTAGATAATAATATACGTAAAAACATTTTCTCAGTATCGATTTTTGACAAACATTGTTTCAGACATATTTCATAGACAGAAAAATTAATTGAAAATTATTGTGACGATTCGATTAATTAATTTTGTCTTTTCAAAAAATAAAATTAATTAAAATTGTTTGGCGTAAACGAAACTAAAACCTATATACGAATATGGTTTATAATAACATATTTTTATGGCTTTAATTAAAAAATTATTTAAAATGTTATTTTGTTGATTTTAAACCGTTACTACTTGTTTCGTACGCAATGTTTCGAAGACAAAGCGATGATAAATAATAACCAGTGATTACAATTCGCGTAAATTTTGTTACAAAATTAAATTTTCATATATATATATATAGAGAGAAAACTTTATGATTTATCGTAACGTAAATTTATACTAACGAATAATTAGTTTAATAATAAAATATAAATTCACGATCGAATATAATTTTAATAGTATATCATAACGATTGTATTGTAAATTATTTTAATTTTAAATTAATAAACAAAATTTTACCTGAAGTTATCTGAATTTGTTGAAAGAACTGATTTTTAATATATGTATCACAGGGGTTTTTAATTTCTCTTTAACATCCCTATGGATATATTTAATAATCACTGCTAACTGAAGAAAAAAATGTTGGTAACCTTTCTAAATGTACAAGTCATTTAAAAGCATTTGTGTAGGTTGTTCCGGAGTAATTGCATTTTATTATTATATTATGGCAATTGATTGTTAATTTAATTAAAACAATTTAAATTAGTGTTATAGGATGTTAACGAAAGTGTCGAAAATTGTTCATTATAGAATCTATCTGAAATATATTATATAGTTCCTATAATAATTTCATTATAATTAATTTTAACGTTTTTTTTTTCGTGATACTTTTACGTGTATATAATATATATATATATATGAAGTATTTTTGAAGACTTTACGCTTGAATAAATATTGTTATTTTTATAAAATACAAATGGCAGAATTTATATTATATATTACACGTCTCACGGCGGAAAATGATTTTGCTGTAACACTGTTTCTGTATTATCGTATAAACAACACATATTTTGGAATTAAAAAAAAAAGAAGTACATATTTTATCGCGAATTCTGAGATGAAAAAAAAAGGGATGTATATACTGTTGTATATATATTTTTTGGCTTTACTTTTATCAGATATATTTTTGCCGGAATACAAGCGTACCTGATCGAAATAATAATAATAATATTCCAAAGCTGATATTTGTCATTATATTATATTATAGAATTTTTAAAATCGAGAAAAGAAAACATTATACGAATATCATGTATAGTACGTGAGAGAACGTGTAATCAAATAGGCCACACAAAAGAGTGCAAAAACCTTTTCTACCCTGTTCTGTTCTGTTCTGTTTTTTTGTATAGTAACAAATTGAGATTTATTTCGTCCTCTCACTCTCTCTCTTTCTCTCTGTCTCTATGTGTGTGTGTGTATTCGAATTTCAAGTAAGTAACTGTAACACGCGTAATGCAAAACAGAGGGAAATCCTGAGGCTTTTCGTTTCGTTTTTTTTTTTTTTTCACTTCATTTCGGAGAAAAAACGCTTGGTGAATAAATTGAAAAAGGTGTTACGGAAGGCTTCTGTAATTTTTTTTTTTTTTTTTTTTGTCAATAATGCGAACAAATATCTCAATTCATTTATCCGAACCATCGGGGCTTGTGAAACTCGACGAGCAAACTTTCTCGAATAAAATCGGCGACAATTATTAGGATGAAAATATCAACGCGACCGATCGATTGGCGTATATTTTTTTCCTTTTTTTTTTTATGGAACCAGACGTTTGTATGTTAATAAAATTCGTCGTGTACGCAATAGTTTTTCTACGCATAAAAAGTATATGTTTATTATCGATATGAATATACAGTTAATGTGTCGCATTTGATCGTATTTAACAAAATAAATCGAATTTACGTGTAACTATAAACTTAATATAAATAGCAATTCAATGTAAATGTTATAACATCGATATAAACAAGACGATTTTTTTTTTTTTTTTTTTTTTTTTGGAAAAAAAAACGTAAGTAAATAATACAAATTAAAAATAAATGTCTTCGTGGGTATTTTCCAATTTTAACATATTATTATAGCGTGTTTGATTTCAAAACTAATCTTTTGAAATTATTTAAACCTAAACACCAGCACCACAAATTGCTTACATAAATATGTATCGATTCAAATTATCGAATATATCTCTGTGAATTCGGGTGTCCGTCACTTTGAACAAATAATCAATTATAATTTGATGCCGCACGCCGTTTTGGACAAAAACATAAAATATATATATATATATATGTAATATGTTTTCTGATTTGGTGAACAAACGTGTATTTTTGTTTCCACCGCGTATCGGAAATAAATATAAACTCGATTTATTGTCTCGGCCATTTATCGTTTAGCTATTGGTGTAGACTATTACCAGTCGATATTACAATATCGGCCTATACTCTTAAAGTTGATATGTAAGAACTCAGGATTATGACATCATCTAGTACGTATCGTTTCAGCCATCAATTCATAATGACCATTGTGTCCATTAATCTTATTGACACACACAAAATTTGAAACTCGTCGCGTTTCCCGAGAAAGGAAAATGTGTACATCTACGTAAAAAAGAAACCCACCGACATAAGTTCGTAATAACTCCAATATCAGCAAAGACAAAAATAGTAATTAACGTAACGAGTCGCGTAAAACAAGGATAACATAGTGTATCAAGATAGATGTGCCCAAAGGGACATTACGATGTTTAATTTAGACGCATTATTCTCTCGAGAAGTAATGGACATTTGTTCGTGATAATTAGTTTTATTTTTCCTTTACATGTATTCATTTATACTACATAATATATTATATTCAATTTTCCTTAATCAGTTCCGTTTTAATTACACAATACTCAACACGGGATTATACGTGTATATGATTTTGAATTTTAAAAATTTCGTTGAAAATACAAAGTTTATATGGACGCATAACATATAACATATATATATATATATACACGATATTTATAATAATATTCGAACATCTCTCGTGAAATAAACTATAGCTGAATTTGTCCATTAAAACGGACGACAAGCTGTTTTTCAAACTGTCGACACAGAAACTGCCGTTTGTAAAACTTCTTCGTCGATGACGATTTCACTTCCTAGAGAAATTTAACACCAATCGAAGGTTTATTTAGAATAAATCATATATACTTCTTAGATTATGTTAAATATGTAAAAATTTTTCATTTCTTTTGTTCTATCGAGTGCAAACATATATAGAAATTAGTTTTGTTTATAGACAATGACTAAAAGTAAAATATAATAACATATTCAGAATGTATAACGTTGTCGACTAAAATTTTTTTTTTTTAAACCGAGAAATACAAGTGCGAAACTTCGTATAGTAAGTGTATTCGCTACCATTAATTATTATAATAGAGAAAATATGGTACGGGAAAATTTACGAAGAAAATATTAAATAATTAATCTAGTGTGCTCTAGTACAACGTGCACGAACAATGTTTCACGACGAACAACAAATCCGGCTAATTCGACCGTTATTATAAACACTGTATTATAATATGAGTGTATTTTTTTTATTTTTAAGTTAAGTAACATTAAGATAATGGAATTAAGAAACTTTACGGGCGTTTTAAAACTTTAGTGTAACTAATTGCAAATATAGCTTATAGTATATACACACACACACGAACATGCACAAATTACTTACACGTACAAGAATATATGGGATGTATGTATATTGTACGTGATCCAGTGTTTGTTATCATATTATGTGTGTGTTTTTTTTATAAAACTTTAAACGCAAAAACATCAATTTAAAAAAGACATTTATTATTATTTTGTAGATAAAACGGTTTTCAAACGGCGTCGTGACAAACGGACAAAACGTGTAATACGTGTATTATAAATATTCGACGGATCGAGGTGTAGAACTATCATGTAGACACTATCGATTTTATAAACAGACGTTTAATATTCTAGACTTATGTTTTCCCATAATAACAATAATAATAACAATAATAATAATAATAATAATAATAATAATAATAATATAATAATAATAATATAATAATAATAATAATAATAATAATAATAATAATAATAATAATAATAATAATAATAATAATAAAAATGCCGACTGAAAACTGACATTTTCACGACTTGAATAATGGCCGTTGTATATAGTTCTACGATCATTAAAAAGGTTAACGAGCACGATATGTGCGCCGAAACTCGTAGAAACTAGTGACGCGCGCGTGCAACAAGAAACATTATATTTATGTTTTATTCTTGAATATTTTTACACCGGGGGTTAGAGGGGAACCAATTTTCGTATTATTTTTTTTTTCGCTTTTTTGAACCCCCTACCGCGCCTTCGTCCGTCTATTAAATGTTTACACGAATCGTTTCGATTTATAAAATAATATTTTTTTTTTTTTTTTAGACGCGTGGAATACAGCGGCGAATAAAACGTGTGGCGAACACGAGTTTTCCAAAGCCCGAATGGATTTAAATTGAAAGATATGCGTAATGTACGACGGTTTTCTTTTTCAATTTCTTTTTTAATCCCATAGGTCTAGTATTGGATTTATATATACGAGTGTTTTTTTTTTATAGCTAGACAAATAAACGGATATGAATGTCGGTCGGTAACAACAAAATATATACGCACGACGATAATTGGTAATAAATAATTACGCGGCTCTGTGAGTTATAATCGAAATAATCGTTATATCGCATTAATAACGTTCAAACGCACATACGAATAACATGCGTGATTTGCATTTTGTTAATTAACATTGTTCACAATTCTTCTAATGCGAAATTCACATTTTCATTGCCACACCATCATCGCCATCGTGTTGTACATCGTTGTGTTATATTTTAACGAATAACATTAAAACGAAAATTAAAAATCGAAACGAGATATTAATTTTTTTTTTTTTTTTTATAATCTTCTAAATTATATATCTGGAAACATAATGATTTTATAAATCGAAATCCATTTGTCACGCGACGGCTCGAAAACACGTTAAAACGTTCAATATTGAAATGCTTTGCGAGTATTATTGTACAATGCGTTGCTGCCGCATACGCGAGAAATTGTATAAGAATTTAAATATCATTTAAACAGATCAATTTCCGTTAATGAACACTGACAGACGGCCTGAATAGTTTGCACACACACACACACACACAGTATTATATTGTTAACCACTGTTTGAATAACTATATTATTCGCATATTTTTTGAAAAATGCATATTAAAAACGTAATTATTTTCAATAAAAAATAAATAGATGACAATTGACGTTGAAAAAAGATGTATAAATGATCGGCGCTGTGAACGAGAAGATGTTGCGCGAAATAGAATAAAAGATTCGCGTTACGTCGAGAAAAGTGTCGTTTTGTATTTAATTTGAAAAATCGGTGGACGGTGGAAACACAATTTTGTAATAACAATAACGGTTGACGGAATAATGATAATAATATAAAATCGTCGCGCATCGCATCAATATACGTTTACGAAATCGATAATCATATATATATATATATAAACTAATTAAAATCGAAGCGAGTTATAATTAAAAATAAATTCGACAGTAGAAATTCGGTCGAAATTTATCGCTATATTTTCGAATTAAAGTTTGTAATCGAGGAAGCGCTCACAGCGCAAACAATTAGTAAAGTTACACGTGGAAAAAGAATGTCATAACTACCCGACCATCACACTCGGTCCACGACATTTGGATAAGTTACAACTTCCGAATAGTTTTCCATAAAGAAGGTTACATTCCAAGTTCCTATGTATAACCAGTGGTTTTCGCCAACATAAATTACACCCTCGGTATTCAGTTAATTTTAACAATTCAATTTATGTTCGCGATTATTATTTAATAGTTTTGAAACGCCTGCCCCGGTGTAGTGTACGTGGCGCTCCGCATATCATTTCTGTTCGTATAAAAATCGTGAAATTTACAACTGTAATTGCGATTGTCAAACGACAAACGTACACGACACTGTACCAGTAACGGATCCAGAATTCTTTTAGACGTGTGAGAAGGGGAGGGGGAGGGTTTACGAAAAATTCTGTCTCTTAACCACATTTTTACAGTTATTTTACAATTGGCTATTATTTCAAATTCCAATTATTTACCGCGCTTGTAGCGCGTTCCCACTGATTTGATCCGTCAATCATTCCCGAATTGCTTTTCTCATTATTCACCTCCTAACTTTCACGTCCTTGTGATAGCACGCCATGACGGACACCATAGAGGCGACGTTCTCTAACACGCCTGAACAAAATTTGTGTCACCTAATCGTCGGTCATTCGCCCTTGTAAGGAGACATTTGTAAAACATGTTCGCAATTCAATTCTTACATTTAGCATTTTTTATTTTTTAGCGTAACGTGATTATATTGAATTATTTTTATACATATATCACTCTTGTTACAAAAATTGATTTAATAACAAAAGAAAAAAATTTGATTATTCTTCATATTGTGTATCAACGAAACGTATATGACGACATTGAACGTTGTATAGATTTTTACATTTTCAGTTCATTAGCGGTCGAAGTAGAACTTTTATTATGGAAAACAAAATTGATTTTAGAAAAAGATAGGCCGTCGATTAATTCGTTATCCCGCTGTGATCAATACTTGTTTCCAACAATTTATTATTTATTAATCGTATTGGGGACTCTGCCTGTGTTAATACAGTCACACCAGAACGCACGTTTTCAACACTGAAACGTCTACAGTCTTTTTTTTAAGGAACAAAACCAGTAAAGATAGATAAATAGTACTTGCGATCATGAGGGTGTGCAGAGATACGAATATCGGTATGGAAGAAATTATCGGCAGGTTTGCAAAAACATCGAAAAAAATATAATAAAATTTAATAATAAGACATGAATTACACCAATTCGAAAAGATTTTAAAATAATTATATATTCGAACAGGAATATTATATTATATTTTTATAGAATTGAAATAAACATCGACTTGTTGAACAATTTTTTTTTTTTAGAGTATCATCTACTCCATATTATATTATATGAGCTGAAACATTAGAATAATTTGAATAGCTTTGAGATATAACTTATTATATAAGTCATTTGTGGTTTCAAATGTGTTATTTGCTAAAGACGTTTGGGATGCTTTGAAATTGTACCCGCTTGTAAACTATATAATACGATCTGTACTCAAATTTAGTATCCAAACAATGTAATCAATTTATGACCAATTTCGACTACTCGGAAAATTACTTGACAATACTGATTGATGTAACGAAATATATAACGTATATTATAACGAAATTGCTTGTGAAACATTTGATAATGTGCACGCGTACAGCGTACATGTTAATCCCTGCACAGAGGTTTATTTAAAATAAATCGAAATCCAGAGTTAATCAACGTAATAATTTGTGAATTTACAGTTCACATTCGTTTCGTTTTAAAAAATAAATACGTATAGACGAATGAAATGTTGACAATCGTGTTTGTGTAGCCAAATCGTTTATTTATGTTCTACTCGATTGTGTAACTAGACAAATTCGTTTATCCGAAAAACCGAGTTGAAATTCCTCAATAGACCGGTATTTTTTATTGATTTTTTTATTCGTATACATTAATAATAATTATATCTTGCGCAGACGCGTAAATGAAAAAAAAATTCGCAAAAATAGTATTCGCAGATTTCGTGCTCAAATAATTTTATTGAAGTGAAAATTAATTTTATTGAAAATATGAAAAACGTAAAACGATTATTAAAACGCGTTTTACGGAATTACGATTAATCAATGCGTATTTATAATAATTCATTGATTGCTTGTTCCCACAATGGAAATGTCGGAATAAAAAAAAAAATACAGCGTCGTAAGAAGTACACGAATTTCATTAAAATTAACATTTATAACGTACATGGAATACGGTCCCAACTAATAAAGCTTCTCGATAAATTTGTATTAAGAACAATACATTCTCGATAATAAATTTAAATTAATAAATATTCACGTACCTAGTTTAAATTGAATTTTATAATATAGCGTATAATATTGAACGTAATGTTTTAACCCCGGTGAATAGTACGCGTTATATAATACAATACTCAAAACTACGTATACGCGAATAATAATAATAATTAAATGTATATACGTATGTAAATGTAATGATAAAATAATTCTAGAAATACGAAACGTATTTATTTTAATTGTATTGAATTCATTGCGCGTGTATGCGTGCCAAACACGAAAATCTATTCTTATTATTATTATTATTATTATTATTATTATTATGAGAAAATATTAAAAAAAAAAATCGAATAGAATAAAAAGTAAAAATGATATGTGAAAGAAATAGAGATACAATTACGGTTTAAGTATGAAACGACGGAGAAAAGTACAACAGAAAAAAAACAACAAAAATGAAAAATATCATGAATATCACGATTAAAAAGAGTTGAAAAATAAAACAATACAAACGTGGAAATCGCGCATACAGTAAATTGCTTTGTATAAACTATGTTATTAATATTATTTAATATATTGATAGAAATATTTGTTTTAATAGAATCTGTTTGTGTATTTAAAGTTTTTTTTTTTGTTTTAAATTTATTGTACGTGTAATTCATCGAAAACAGAATTTATATAAATATTACGTCGTGTATTAAATATTTTTATTAATTAATTAAATATATATATATATATATACAAAAAGTAATAGTATTTTCTTGAACACGTTTCAATACGGATTAGCTTTTTTTTATTTCAGAGACGTGTTAATTTAAAACGAATAACTCCCGGGCGTATTGTTGCATTACATAATATTCATGATTTTTCCCGTGTGATTTGTTCGGTTTTTTTTACTCTATGTTATGTCTTCTTCGTTTAATGCCCGACGATAATTTCGTTTCTTATTGAACAACGCGTTCTCCATTTGTATACGTAACAAGACGAGGCGGCCGTGTTGTCTAACAGTGTTGTCATTCTCGCGGTACACACACACGCACACACATTGACCACCGCTCGGATAACGACGGTAATGTCGCTTTACAGGGCCGTCACGCAGGGATTGGACAAAGGTCCAAAATTTTTGTGAATTTTCGCCGCCCGTACGTAAAATTGCGTACGACATTATCGGTTTCCGCTGCGTTCCGTACAGGAGATTTACAATGTGTTTCAATCGAATGTATCAGAAACTGTTTTGTGCGCACCAGTAGCGCAACCGGAAAAAGCGCCTGGATGTGGGGGACGGGGGTCCGAAATTATAATACGAAAAATGTAATCACAAATAATCGTGATGTGTTAACAATGCGTTTAAATACGCGATAATGACTTGTAAACTGCTGGAAAGCAGGCCAAAACCAAATTATTATATTGCTGAAATAAATAAATAAATAGTGTTCACTGTAAAATATAATTATAGACAATAACCTTCCCGATTTTTAACGCTTTAGAACCCACTCTACGCGCGCGTACACTTCCGAGAGAACTACTGCGCGGGGGGCTTTTAGAATCTTCGCGCGATTTCCGATGACGACAACAATGTGTGGTATCGTGTGAAGTGACGTTCGCGTGGATAAATATTCTTGAACGAGTCGCCGCGGTGGTTAGGCCAGCAGACATTTCTTTTTTTCCTGAGTCCACTCACACTCGGGGCAATGTTTTGTTTTGGATGGGATCGGTAAAAAGAAAATCGAAAACCGTTGGGAGCCCTCACAACCGTTTTTACATAAAATCGTACAAATAATTCGCGTAACGGGAAAATCACTCGCGTGGTAGAAACAAAAAAAAAAAAAAAACGCCGTTTTCATTATATTTCCAAATAAATCAATAGGCGCGTCAGTGTCGAGAGCATAATATACACTTATTTCGTTTAAAATTCTGTGTTTCGTTTTCCAACACGTTAAAAATCCCGGGGGTAAAAACGTTTTGACAATTTTTTTTTTTTAATCCTTCAGAGTACGGCCAATTCGACGGGGCCGCTACGTCTACGTTACGATACATAAAATTCCGTTGGCCGCCGCCAATTGTGATTTATGACGGCGATCGACCGGATCGTTATACGTCTCGTCATACGTACGTGTATAATGTTTTCCGTAGGCGTACGCGATGATTTATATACGAGTTACATATTATATACGAGTACGTACAAAAAAAAAAAAAAAAAAATGTATTAATAATAACAATAATCTGGCGGTGGCTGGCGCCCGAGTGATTTTTCGCCGCGGCAATTCATAATGCAATTAAAAAATCGAACGGTCGCGCGTTTATAATGTAGTCCGCCCGGTGTACGATTTACCGCCGTCTGGCGTTCCGGACGCGATTAATCCGAATTTTCCGCGTTTTCCAAATGGGGAGAATTTTAAACGGTGCGGCGGCAACGTTTTCGCGATTCCCATCGGATTTTTCGTCGAACTCGCGGAACGCTGCGTAACTCATTGCCGCGCGCGTATTCCCACACGCAACCGTAGAAAATATTATAATACACCGCGTAGCGAAATTCGCGCGTCACCCGGCGACACACTTTTCGGGGGTCACGGCCGGCCGCCAAGTCGGAAATTTCTATATAAAATATATTATAATATAATATATCATTCGGTTGTATTGCGCGAGCGACGTTTCACACGACACTTTGTGCTCGACGGCACGTCAAACGATTACACATATACGTAATACAATATCTCGTATTATAATAAATTTTGCAAAAAAAAAAAAAGACCACCTATCCCGCCGCCGGCGATCCACCATCACCACACAAAAAAAAAAAAAAGTCTGTTTTTTCGTTTCTCTACGGTAATTGTCGAACTATTTGATATTTCTACGATACGCATTTTTTTCTTCTTCTACCAATGCGTGTAAAAATCTGTGTTATTATAGGGCTCAAAATGACTTTTGCGTCTCGGCGAGAAATTCATCTAGTCGAATGCATAAGTACACGCGTCTTTTACGAATAATAATAATAATAATAATAAAAAAAACATTCGATTTCGGAGGACAGTCAGATTTGCAACGTACCGTTTTTGGACAGGGCGGGGCGGCGTTTGTAGTTCGACTCGTACGTACGAGTTTAACGGCAAAAAAAGCTCTCAACTATACACTGACCGTTTTTCTATGGGTGTCATCGGAAAGTTTAGGGAATCGTGACGGTTTCGAGCAATTTTGTTTTGGCACAATACCGGTAACAGTATTAGTTTAGAGTGGCTTCGTTTCGATTTTTCGAGGGGAAAAAAATCCGGTTTTTAAAATTTCTGATTTTGATATTTCGGGGGATACGAGGCGGGAAATAGTGCAGATTCGATGGCGATTCTTAAGAGTTCTTAATAGACTATCAACGATATTAATATAGTATACGTAATGTGTACACGTCGTCCGACGCTCTTGTAAGCTCCGCGTTAAACGGCTCGGAGATCGCCGGCCCATAGTAAGAAGTAAAATAAAAACATATTAAACTTTTAGCGCGTTGAAAATAGCCGTTATTGGGGGGGAGGGGGGGGCGAGGGGAAATTCGATGTACCCGATTTGTAGGTTGAAAAACTGATTCGCGACACTCAATATGACAGCTAATACATATTATACGCATGTAGAAGTTATTAGTAGATATTGGCATATTTTACTGTCATTACCAAAAAAAAAAAAAACTGTTAAACAACCGGGTATTATCGCTTTTTATATATTATATATGTTACCGGCAAACTGTTGAATCAGGCATTCTATAAAATACCAAAAATGAGTAGAAAATGTATAAAATATATATAATGCCTAGGTATTCTATAGAATGCCGAACCTCCCGTAGGTAATGTATAAAATGCATTTTCTAAATATACGAGTACCAATGGTGATCAGTTCTTGTCTTACGATTATCTTATCGCACATGCCACACGTGCGATATATTATCGTCATTATAGGTATAACAATAATATGTTGGGTAAATATTTTATTTTTCACTCTTGGAGTGTTAATTCGTTGCATTAACACGTACCTTTACTATCTTATTTATAAAGATGTCAAACCGTTTTTATTCGGAATTAAAAAATAATCGGAATAATTCCAAAAATAAGGTTTTTTTTAAGTAATGAAAAATATGAAGAAATTTTAAATGAAGTTTCATTACTTAAAGACTGTCAGAAGAAAAAGAAAACTTCACTCGATTATTGGATGCTTCAAAGGTAATTACACTGGGATTTTTCCCACTATATATTATTATATGCCTATATACACAAAATATTACACCAAAGCTCCGCTCAGAATCGTTTTATCGAATGCAATGGTTCATCATTACTCTTAAATTTACACACACACACACACAAACATACCTACGAAAATTATTCGTATTTTACGAATAATGTTTGCTTTACGTAAGACTAAATGTCAATCCAAAAAATGTTTATGCATAAAAAACAATATTTTATGCAATTCGAAATGCCATGCAACAACAATATGCTGCAATAAATAAATAAAATAATATTTAACCTATTTTTTTATTATTATTATTAGCTTTTAGTTAAAAACTATTTTAGCTCAAAAAACATATTAAAAATTAATTAGAATAAACTTCTTTCTATTAAATATTATTAATATTCCATACTTTACCTAACATAGCATTGGCATTCTATAGAAATCCTAGGAATTCTATAGATTGCCTAGGCATTATTTAAAATAAAATTAAAATTTAATACATTGTCAAATGGTACAAGGGATTCTATAGAATGCCTAGGATTTCTATAGAATGCCTATATTCAACACTTTGCCGGTAACATATACATAACGTTATGCTTTGTAAACGGTATGTGCATTGTCGATCGTCCACACGGATTGTATTTAATTTCGTTATAATAGTTTAATTGAACGTACAATTTTTCACGTATGTGGAAAAATCGAAATTCAAACTATAATAGGAGAGACGGATTTCCAGCGCTAGTCATTAACACGCGACACGCATTAACTAATCGTTATTGACAATGACAACGATTTCGATTATTTCTCGCGATTACATACACTGTAGTGCCATAAAATAGAACATTCATTTTTGACGTGAACGTATAAAAATTCGTCGTGTTAAAAATATTATATTACTTCCGTCGATTTCAACGGAACGATTTCTCATATATTTTTTTTGAAAGTATACATTTTAAATTATAGAATCGCACGAAATTGTGCGAAATTCATGCAATTGCGTCGATACACTGGTGGAGGTCAAAACAACACTGGTTTGCCCGTTTTAAGTTTTACGCATAAATTCTGGTACGTAAGACCCGGGGATCCATAATTGTGTCGGACTCCTAAAGAGCTTATAGGTAACGTACGAAATCGGGTTTGCAGTGTTAGACAACTTACGTTATTGTTCACTCGGAGTTTCGTAAAACGTTGTAAAAGAATACATACAAAATTGATTCGATGCAATTGAAAATCATTATTTTCTCCGCGAAAATTTTTACGCTTTTCCCTTAATTAAAAAATATTTATATGCATATATATTTTTTAAATCGATAGCACACACGATTTCCACGCACAATTATTCGAAATACAATAAATGAGTGTTGACTGCGGGATAACATTTTTACGCTCGGCGGTGGGTGGATAATTCACAAGTGTACCAAGTTTAGTACGCGTGTTAAATATTCTGTGAAATTTCAATAACTCTATTTTCAATAACTTCATTTCGATAATGATTATTGTTTCCCGAATTGCATTTGTTCGTTTTCCATAACGAAGAAAACCAATAACAGTTTGTATTTAATAAATGTACGATATTTTACGGTTTTCCATCGGCAACGTTTTATTCAAACAACAATTGTATTATACGATTCGTTCGCATAGTTAATGAATTTTAAACAATAATTTCGAAATGAGAAAACGAAAAAAAAACAATCGAATGTTTGATAATATATTGCGATAAAGTTTTGATTTGTTGACGACTCGTAAGCAAATTATTACTTTTCTTCCGTCGCACGAATATTATTAATACGGAAATAAAATGTACCACCAGACACTCGAAACTTTACGAAATCAAATCGTGCTGTACATGTACAGTAATAAACTTAATTTTTGGAAATAATAGGCCATATTCACTGCGAAAGCACGCGGTTATTCAGATTATAATCATAACGTAAAACTTTAAAACCGTTTTGTGAATTCCGCTACTAGTGTGTCAAACTGAAGAAATATAAAATATTACAGTTCTCGGCGAAGTTTGTATAGAAAAAAATATATATATACATTTAATAAGGCTATATATATGATAATGATATACAGTCAAAAGCAATGGTTAAAATATCCACAAATTAATAACAGTACAGCGAAAAAAATAAAAAGTAAGGAGTTGCTGAGTTATTATGAAAAGTTTTATTAAATTTCTTCAGTTAGAATTCGTTATAAAATTGTTTATTATTAAAAGTCGTAAAAAAATATAAATAAAAAAATAAATAAGTTTAAATGCATTACAAACAATGTGTGCCTAATATTATAAATAATAATCAGCACAAACGTGGTTTTCAAATAGTGTGCATTCGTATTACATGACTATAAAAATATTTGGATATTAATAACACGGTCGATATTCGAACAATTGTTCGCTATAAAATATTAATGTTATTACAAAAACTATAAAGTATCTAAAAGAAAAAAATTACTATCGAATTTTTCAATTTATTTTTTTTTGTAAACCTTTGTATCAAAAATACGAGTGGCAATAATCGAAATCGTTAATTTTGTATTTGTAATTATCTGCGATTTGAAATCGAAATAATATGAGGTGTCGTGTCAAAACGTTGAAATTAGAATCGAATGATGAAATAGCTGACGATTTTCCAAACGCGACAATTTAAAGCCATTCGGATTTTTAGGTCTTATGTGACGGAATTGTGAATGCCATTAATATGATACTTATTCATAACGAAATATAATGAGATTTTTTAAACTGTTATCATTCCGTTATAAATCGTTTATATAATTCATAAAGTCTCTTCTCCTTTTAATTTATTTTCTTAATAGAATTAATAAAATATATTATATAGGGCTTCGTCTTGAAATAATTGTTTTTTTTTTTAAGTACATTGACTCGGTTGAACACTTTGTAACGCGTGAGGCAAAATAATGATGTAATTTTGAGTAAATTACGGCCAATTTAAACACACATATAGTGTATCACACGTTTACGCACGTGTATGTGTTTTTAAATGTATTAAATGTCAATTAACCGACGAACTGTCAAGTAGGATTTCTTTTCCGATTTCATTAATAAAAATAAATGGTTTTGGGAAAGAAAATTATTTTGATACAATATTTATGACGATAGGAGATGTTATGAAATGAATTTTCTTAGAAATAATAATATCGAATTTTCCGTCAATATTTATTATAACAATAAAATCAAAAGGTATAATGCTTCAGAGATCTTACTATATTTATGAAACATTTAAGAAAAGATTTCGAAAAGTCTCTATACGTAGATCAGGGACTCTCGTCAATATTCTTATTATTATGATAATAAACAACGCAAGTACATACCAACAACACTGCACTGAGGTTTAAGGTATAATTGATACTTAAAAAACCTTTGTAATAAGTTCTTGACTGGGACTTCAAATACTGTTAAGTAAGAATTATATTCGGTAAAAATTAGTTTAAGAATATTGTTGAAAACACATTTAGATGGACTTCTGAATCGAAGTTAATTGTAAGCTCTTAGGGATTAAAGGATTCCCTGGCTGATCGCATGCTGTAAAATAATAGTTATGACATTAAAGAAGTTTAATTTTATTAAGTAACATATACGAGTATAATAGAAAGTGATTACTCTGATCAAAAGTGTTATTTTCTAACGCTTAATTACACTTTTAAACTATCACGTATTTACTTTTCAGCCTAGTCGTGTTTTTGTAATATTTTTGACCTTCTTATTCTATCAAACAGGGGGTCGTAGATATCAGATTTTTGATATCGTAGTAGTGCGACAAATAATGTCAATTAAAGAAAAAGTAATTTAATTATGAATGCCAATCAGATAATATGCATATAACGACGATGATAATAATTTACAATCACGATCAGCAGTAATATTTATTCTTAAACAAAAATATATTTTATAACGGGCAGTTTGGTACGTCGAAGCCGTACAAATTGGCTATGTTTATTAATTCCGAGTAATAATAATTTAAATCGTTTAAACTGTTCGTACTGTATTCAACAGTAAGATTATTATTGTGTATTTTTCAAAACGTTTTTGAATTTCGAATAAAAGACATCGTATTTTAACGATTTAATTAAAATATAATATACTCATTCATTTTAAACAGGAATTTTTTCTTTTTTAATTTTAATAATTTTTCTTTGCTTTTTTTTCTTGTCGGCGTATTTTTCGACGAATCTACGTTATATAGACAGTATTTTCTCATTTAACTGTTTATTGAAACCGATCATCGATGCCAAGGCGTACAAAATATTGCCAAAAGAATTTAATACGCCATACAAGATTCTTCGATATATTTATGGAATAAAAATGTTATTACGAAAAAAACAATATTTGTGTGTGTACGGTCATTCCGCGCGGTTTAAAATAAAAATTTTTTTTTAAAAACAGTAGTATGTTTTATATTTTTCATTTACGAACGGAGCATAACGGACGGACGTTAACGGATTCAAATAAAACATATTAATCAATTTCGAAAGTAATATTTATTATTATAATTACCATATGAATTACCTGTGCTCGCGTACAGTTTGAAACGAAAATGCGTTTTTAGAGCAATATTTCAACGTCGTCGTTCTTTTTTTTTTTTTTTTAGCGATATATTCAAATATTAAAAATTATAAAGTCATGTTCAAACGCCCGCCGCACACGACTCTCGAACAACGTCATTAGGAAGCCATTATTGTAGAGCGCGACGTATATTTCGTATGAATTCTTTCTCGTTTAGGACGTTTATCTGGAAGAAGTCGAAAGAGAATTTAATGGTTTGGGTGACGCATGAAATCAACTTTTCCATTTAAACAACCAACGTCAATCATTTGGTATCGTCTTTCCATCGCAAAACCCAACAGTTTTAACAGAACAACGGACGCACGGTAATTATATCGAAATAGCTGGTTCGTTATTACAATCGAAATTATTATAAAATTAACACGTCGCGGATTACATTTTATTTGACGGTGAATTAGAATTACGTGTGTGTGTGTGACCTAACCCAGTAGTTGGTTTGTCCCGAATAAGGCGTAAATTCCTATTCCGGCGGGTACCTACGGTGATCACCGAGTAAAACGCTATTCCTCATTATTTTGCCGACGATTTTATTTACCTCCGGATAGCGTGCTTATCGTCGTCTAAAACGATAGGCGAAATTCCGTTTTTTCTCTCTGGCAATGATACCATTCGGCGATAACCATTGGTTACGATCGACCGATGTACGAAACTCTCCCTATCAATGACGTATGTCTATCACGATCTAATGAGATTCGAGCAGCATTTCTCTGTAAAGGATGGCCCACACGGTCATTTACCGCTTCTCTTTCCTTCGTCGTTGCCATTAAAACGCATTTCTTTTAGCGCCACATAACGCGTTCCGTATTTGTGACGTACGGGACATTATTTTTTTATTAAAGTAAAAAAAAAAACCCCCAAATACAATCAGATATGATGACGAATAGTGTATTTATCGTCATCGCCTCATACGAGCACCGGCCGTCCGCGTTTCGCACATCGCAACGGCTAATAAATAAATAAATTATTGAAGATTTATGTTACGATTCAAAAATACCACTTTCACGATTGTTTTTTTCTCCCGGCTTCGCATGAAATCTACACAAAATATCCACAAATATCCTAACCTTTCTCATGAAACACCATCCGTTAGTGGGAAACCGGAGAGGAAAAATCGCTCTTAAATATTATGCATGCTACACAGACAGACGAGCACGGACGGTGATTTTGTTTTATGCAATTTATTATTTATATATTTTTTTCCATATCAATAAATTGTTTTTGATAGCAATTAAATACTGACAGTCAAAATGATAACCGACACAGGACAATTGTTGCGCCTCTAATTTCGTAGTACGCACAACGTTTCATGGTGCACGTAATTTTAAGAACAGTCGAACGAATAATCTCTGCCTGAAGATATTATTATAAAGATGATTTTCGTGCGACGTGCATGTTTCACGGGTATGTATTTATTTATTTTTTATTTCGTTATTGTCTTTTTCCATAAAATACGTAAAAAAACCGCATCCTCTAATGGCCCAACGCGTAAAAAATACTCATCAGAAAAACATAGGTTTTGTATTGAAATTGGTTTCAGCGGATTATTTTTATATTAGTCTCTTGCCCGACACGTCTTTGAAATTGTAATTTAAAAACAAAAACATTTACACAATATTCCTCCGGCCGAGCTATACGCGCACGTATTTTACTTTTAAAAATTGAAATTTATTTCACTGTATGTTACATCGTGCGGTTTTTTTTTAAATATTTATACTAAAACTGTATAAAAATTCATGGTTTTTAGCAAGAAAAAAAAATTCTAAATTCTAAATATACCCTTGAAAACTGACCGACGACGGACTATATCGGTCATTTGCACTTTATTTCAAAATACATTATATAATGTGTTTATTATATTATAATGTATAAATGTACGAACTGACGACAGAATGTGATTCCTTTTTTTTTTCAATGTTTTTCTCCTCTACGAGACGAAAATTATTTATATGGAAATTAAGTCAGAAATGTCACACTATAAGGGTCAAACTCTCCATCATCAGCGAGATGAAATGATGTTTTTATTTTATATGTTTATTCGTTACTGAAGATTTTTTTTTTCGAAAACTGAGATATAATAATCGAAATTTGATATTGATATTTGAGTATTGAAATTCTATTTTTATTATTTCTGGTTTATATAAATTCGAATGCATTATACTTATATTGTCATAACTCCTACACTTCATACGAACCAACCAAAAAAAAAAAAAAAAAAAAAAAAAATAAATATAACTCGTGTAATAATTAAATAACAAAAAATTCTTGTGTGTAAAAAAAAAATAATAATACAACCCGACGAGATGTTTTGCACGATACGACACACGATTATAATATAAAATTGTCTGCATCGGGTTTTCTCCTTCTTTCTCGCCAAAAGAATCCTTTGAAATTTTCTCGGTGTAGGCCTATACGTTTGGCATATCTGCAGGCTCGGAAAACGTTGGAATATTGCATCCAAGAAAATTTGCCCACCGACTTTGCAAAAACCTTTCAAAATATATACCAACATTTTGCGAGTAATTTGTTAGAATTTGCGAGTCCATTCCCAGAATTCGCTATTCACTATTTCCCCTACTATTCAAGGGTGGGCTAACTTCAGGCAGCTCACTCATCTTACACAAATCCATCGAAAATGGTACCTAACCTTCCCCTCAATTTGATAGAATTAAATGTTTAAAAACATAATGTCTACTGATATTGGAACTCTTTTACTCTAAGGCTGCAATAGGTCATAACTTATTTGCATATTCTTGTGTTTTTTATATATTATTTTTAAATAGTATATATTACGCTGAATATTGGAAATCTTCTGTCCGAGGACACACACGAGTAGGTATTATTATTATTATTTATTAATATTATTTTAGATTAATTAAATTAAAATGTATAGATTTATAATATAATTACAATCGATAATTTTATAAATAAATATAATATAATATTTATATATATATATATATATATATATATATATATATATATATGGGCTGCCTGATGAATTTGGCCCACTCTTGAATAATAGGGAAAATAGTGACTGGCAAATTCTGGGAATGGACTCGCAAATTCTAGCAAATTATTCGCAAAATGTTGGTGTATATTTTGAAAGGTTTTTGCAAAATCGGTGGGCCAACTTCATTGGCATTGTAATATTTCACGTATTTACACGTACTTACACACAATATATCTGTTCAATCAAAACGATCAGTAATTACTACCACAGAGTACAATAATAATAATAAATATGAAAAAGAAGACAATTCCTTTTGGTTTAACTTGAAAATATGACTGATTTCGTACGGTTTTACACAAAAATCTTTTTTCAAAATATTAAATATTCAAATCGACGAATAGTATTTCTAAGTTTTCACCGAGCGAGTGGAACGAAATGTAACACCGCGTAGTTATATTTTATCGAGTTTTTAGTCAACGCAACAATCTAGTTTTGTATTATTAATCGATGCAGTGTATCATTGTAATCACGGATGAAATGTTTTCTACTGTAGTCATTATTTTCGTTCGTTTAAACCCATATTTATATATTTATAAACAATTTCGTAATATATTTCTTTTTTGTTCGCAATAAAAAAGTTTCTCGATTATTTACATTTAATTAATGAACTTTGATGAAAAAAGCGATTGTAAAAATGCGGTCGAAAAAAAAGACTTTACAACTTGTCTACCCTTTTGGTACAAATAAAAAATGCACGCGGTCCATTATTCAATACTATAATAATGTGTGCATTATGAAAATAATAAAAAAAAAACAATCAACGTAAAAATCAATACATATTTTTTGTCTCGCTCGTTTAAAAAGCCATATCGAGTGCCGACAGCTGATGATTTCCAACCACTAGCGTTCCTAATCAACTATCGTCTGTACGACCATGTTCAAAATAATAATTTCGGAATCGTGCATTTCGATTAGTCCGTAGACTTGGGCCATAATACATAACAATGTACACAACAAATAAATAACTATTAATAATATGTTATAACACAATGCGCGACAATACGCTATGAAACTAAATTTCTGATTATTTTTATGAATTTCATTATTTTAATTAATTTATTTTAGTTATGTTTCAGAGAAAACCGAGATTGATCGTATGTGAAGAGTTTTGATCGCTAGAAGTGACTTGCGTATTCTATGAATACGATTAAAGCCTATTGTAGAATTTCTCCGATATTCTGCTGGGGGGATCCCTGTCGGTAAAAATTATTCCTGCGCACGAGCCACGGTTTTTCAACAGAGTTTTTTTTTTCTTTATTCAACACGACATAAATGAATCGGTTGACCGCGACAATGTCAGGCCTGGGCGTACGGCTTATATTACGTCAGTGTTGAACTGGAACGGTCCCGAGAGTAAAGAGTTACGCAACTGCTTTTGTGTCAATATATTTGAAACATTCCGCCGGGTCGACGACAAATAGAATACATGAGATGTGTAGTAAGTATCTCATATTATTTTAATACGCGTCCGTTTTTATTTTTCAGTTTTTTTTTACAGACCTTTCGGATCGCAGCCTGGACTGGACCCAGTGGCCATATTCATTCCCGGACGCTCTCGTCAAACGCTTCACTACCGCTGTGAATGCACGTCACAAACGGTCTTCAGCTTTCCCATTTTGGATTGCTCGGATGACGGTTATATATATTTATATATTATTATTATTATTATTATTATTATTATTATTATTATTATATTAAAACGAATAAATACATTTCCGCGGTTGAATTTTGAACGTTTTTCTGGAAAATGGAACTTGAAATGTAAATTCGAAAATTGCATCGTTACTTCGTAACATGTAAATTATTTAGAAAGACTTAAAAAAAAAAACAAAAAGGATGCCGTCCGTAATATTATTTTAAATTCACCTTCACACGCTGATGTCGCGTGGTAAAAACACACGAGTTTATAAACCGTTATATTATAAAATCTCTTTGTTTATTAGTTTTATACTCCAGTTTGTCCCTGAACCGGGCCCGTAAGTGTTCAAAGTTGAATTTAAGTTCTAAAATTTTGAACGTTGTTGTAAAAGAGCAAACTCGTCAAATGTGAATTGAGCCAACCCGGCTGCGCTTATACAGCGACACAACACGGCAGGCAAACAAAACGCGTAAAGGTACGATAAGAAAAGTTTAACGGTTTTGGTACTAAAAATAAAATCGTATTCTAAACTGTAAGGTTTTGAGTAAAATATCCAAGACGATTCAGTGTGAGATATTGCCGAATCGTATTGCGTAATGTGTGCGACGTCGAAACGCAGTGGTGTAAGAAAATAAACAAATATTTGTCAAAAAAATTAAAAATACTACTTAAATACTTCCTTTAGACATGTATTTAAAGTACTTTCGAACACAAATTTTAGAGTTGGCATTTTATAAGTAAATTTCTTCCTATCAATCAACATTCAACAGTTTTTACCAGTTTTCTATTCTTATTAGTAAATAATTAATATAATAATTACCGTGTAATATAGTTTTATTAGTGAATAGTATAAAAAAAAATTGGAAGCTCCTAGATGTCTATAAAGTCCAAAGATCTTTGGAATTATCGAAAATTAAGTCTCATTTTTTTTGATTTTGTCCATCAACGACTTTATTAAATTAATTTTAACTGTATCTGCCATAACGTAATAGATATAGTGTGTCACTATCTAAAAAAAGAAATAAATACCCTCGTTGAATAACAAGGGGAAATGGACAAAAATTTGTGTATTATATAATATGTACCATATTTTAAATATAGTATAAATAAAGTTTTTTATAATTTTGTTTGATAAAAAAAAATTATAAAAAAAGAAACTTATTATATTTTAATATACACGAAAAATGTATTATTTTGTAACTTCAAACAATCATCTTTTTCGATTTTTTTTAGTATACATTAACGTTCGCGTTTGTTATTAACACCAATTCCGAGAAATTTTTATTTATAATATCACGAAAAAAAATGTACATTGCCGAAAATAAAAATGCAAAAATACATTGAATATTTTATAAATATTTCACCGAACAACGTTATAATATGTATATATAACGCAATGTCTCTTTGTTTGTTTGCCCTTTGGAACGTTAATAACTCCAGGAATTAAATTCAATTTTTATAAAATCTTCACAGATGTCTTGCATATGATCTTCTGTGTACGATAAGCTGCTTATCATTTCACTATTTCATCGCACGAATGAAACGCAACAAAATAATAATAATAATAATAATAATAATAATTTTGCGACCACTTGCCAGTATCCATGACAACTTATTCTGACAACAAATAATCTCAAACATAAATACATATAAAATCTATTTTATTTTTATTTTAGAATATCATATGTCAGGCGAAATTTGAGCATATTTTCTTGTTTCGTAAGAGTGAAAATATTTGTAATTTGCTGAAATAAAAATTATGGTATAGACATATTTAATGATACGACGTTAGATCCAAATTTAAAAAAAAAAAAACTTACCGTTTAGGATATTTTCATGGTTACAAAAATGTTGAAAAATAAAAAGGACCAACGATTTTTGTCTCGTACGAGTTTGAGAAAATCTCGGATTTCTCGAGAGAATTAGTGAAAATTAAGCATTTGCGTTTTCTGAAAACATGGATTTCAGAGGCTTTAAGAATAAAACTTCCTGTATAATTCCGTCCGAATTGTGAGGCGAATAAAGAAAATGGCTGCGTTCAACTGTGCTACATGAAAATTTCATACATTTATATACATCATATTATATTATACACGCGTTGAAACAGTGGTATAAAATCATATAGAGAAGATGTATTAAATGAACTTAGAAATTATTAACAATTATAATAAGCGATCTTACAGTTTTATTTCAAAGAACTATATTTGTGCCGTTGTGTGTACGTTTTATACTCGATTATGTATCATTTAATGGAAATAGTTTTTTTTCATATATCCTTTTTTGGGGGCTGTTAGACCCTCGAGATTTACATCCCATTTGCGTCTATGCGATGATATTCCGATCAATATTGTCGCGCAGCTCGACGACGTCGTGTGCCTACTGTTTCCGTTCGATGGTAATTCAACTGTGCAGAGATCAATTGAAATGCGCGTGCCTATTCCGATCTATCGAATCGATGATACTTCGGACGCACAGGCGATATTCCGTTTCAGTTATATGATTGCGGTATGTATAGTGGCCGATGTTTCGAAACACTCATTCGCTCGAGTCCATTGTCGATAACGTAGACAGCGAGGATAGAAACCAATGAATAAAACTATTTACTATACATGCGTACCGTTCAGGGCTTGCCTATAACGGAGGCCTCCGGATAACAATTTTAGACTCCTGTTCACAATTAACGATAACGGTATTATTAAAAAAAAAATACTTTTTTTGGACTGGGAGCTACTTGTGTGTTTCGACGATATGTTCAAAAATTTTATTGTAAACATATAAGATTTGTGAGAAAAAAATGTCCTGGTAACAATATATTTAAGCGATATATTTACCTGGTTAAATTATCTTTTCATTTCGCACAACGCGTATACAACTTGCAACTATACACTTAATTGTAAAAATTACGAAAATTTGTTGGAATTGTGAAATTTAAAAATTAAACATTTTTAATGGAATTTTTTTTTTTTAAAAAATATTCTTTTAACCAAATCATTGGTCTCTGTGTAATCCAATGACTATTTTTATACTATTGAAATATGATATTATGAACGAGAAACGTGTATAACGTGTGTTGGAAAATTGAATCCGTTTTGAGATTCTTCCTCGCCGGTTGATGGAAAATTTCGCCACCTCGCCATTTAAGAAAATACTTTGGGTGAAAAAAAAAAAGAAAATCGTTGTAATTTATTCCTTTTCTAATATTATCATCTTTTTCTTTTCGTGCGTATAAAAACGATTCTTCGGCTTCGTCGCGAACGCCGGGTACCCGGGTGGGCCAGACCGATTCCGCTGATACGCGCACGTACATTATTATATACAGTAAACCTTACAGTATTTTATATATATATATATATATATACACACATTATACTGTTCTGCACTTGATGTCATCGTTATAAATTACGTGTAAACCTAAATGTATTTTGTTTGTTTTTATATGTGTGTGTGTAGTGCGCGACGCGATAAATCTCTTTTCGCCCGCGCGATCGCACCGACACGCTGTGTACCGTCCGCTCGTTTTATCTTCGCGTTTCTTTTATAACGTTTTTAAACGATACAATCGATACTTACAACACCGTCAGCTTTATGTAGTAATAGTAATAATATACTGTTATAACGAAACGGTTCCGATCGGTATTATAATTTAATAACGACGCGAATATTCGTCGTGGGCAATATATACATTACTGTACAACGATATAAGGTTTCACTGAATTGTCGTCACCGCCTTGGGCGTGGATGTCTCGTCGCCTTTAACCGCGAAGTAATGCGAAACACGAAAACGTCACCGCCCCTTCTTATACGTTTGCAAATAACGAATTCCAGTATAGTGTTTTTTTTTTTTTTGTAATAATTACTCGAAACTCGCGGTGCGCGTAACGGAATTGTTTCTCGAAGATATTGATTCAGCGTCGAATCAAATCGTATCACTGGGAAATCGATCGGCGAGGGGAAACATTGAAAATCGTTCGAAAATCGACGACAAATTTCTTTTATCTCGCCAGACGGCTCGAGAGTCAATCGCGTCGATCGGTTACCGATCGCACTGTAATTCTCTTGAATGTTTCGGGAGAGAAAGAAAAGCACTGAAAATTCGCGGAACCCTCGAATAATCTCCACGGAACCGGGGCGGTTTGAAAAAAAAACGCTGATTTATAATCATTCGCGATTCAAAAGTTCGGTTAATGCGTTAGTAAGGAGTAGCCAGTCGGCTGCGCTCTTTAACCGGGCACTTTATTACGGACTAGGTATAATAAATATCGATCTACGTTTCGAACGCGAGCGCGTGGTAGAGGTGCATTGGAAACACTGTACATAAGAGAGACGTGATGTATTATGTTTTAATTACACCTTCACACATACACCTCCATTAGACTTTCATAACGTTTTCATATTTATAACGCGGTTTTTTTTTTTTTTTTTTATATATAATTTTACGGTCAGCTTTTGGTATATATGTGTACGATATGCGTGCGCGTAATGCAATATACTTTTAAATAAACGAACACGAAAACCATGAAATTATTATCGAATTCACAGAGCGGCAACGAATATTCGGCGCGAACAGTGTGGCAACCGTCTACACCTTAACAATGACGAGGCGATACGAAATTTTTGTAAAGTTATTTTTAAAATATTGTTTTCGCATTCATAACGGATCAATCGGTTTTTTTTTCTTCTTTTTTTTAAAATAAATTATTTAAAGAATAATATATATATATTTTTTTTTTTAAAAACGTCGTAAACACAATATTATCGATAAAATTTTACTTTGATTTTTATAATATCAACTCGGTGGCCAGACACTCAAATGAACCTTCCCGTTCTACGACAGTATTTTATACACTGAATTTTAAGTGCATTTTATTATAAAATTTAAAAAAACCGCCGACCACTGATCAGTGTTTATTAATTGTGTTATTTATTCTTTCGATTCCGTTTTCCATTACCCATAACAGTCGCAGACGGTATTTAACGAGAAAGAGAAAAATTCACGACGAATTTTTCGCAATCATTTTCCACTTCGAATCTGGAAATAGGTGACTTTAAATTGTAAATTTAACCCAACTGGAATTCTAGGACACGTGGATTTTATGCTCGTGAAAAAAAATCATCTTGATATACGGTATTAAAAATAATGTTACGAGTGTCTTTTTTTTTTTTTTTTTGTTAAATTTTTTTATTGTTAATATTATTATAAAGAAATAAGACTCGTGTCTGGTCGTATATGCATTAAGTCCGTTACTGTGGTTACCAATGTCAATATCCATACGAAACGATTGGAAAACTTGACGTGAACAAATGACGTTGCTGGCAAGGCAGTAATACTTTTAAACGAACCCGACCAAACACGTTATTTGGATCTAATCGCGCGGTACTACAGTTGGTATATGATAGACCTGTAAAGAAAATGATTCGAATAGAATAAAACTTAGTGAAATTAAATCGTGACAATTCTGCGATCGAACACAGCGTCATTCCATTTGATATTTTATAGTGTAAATATTTATTAGTATAATTATATATAATAAAACTTCTAATAGAAACGAGTATCCATGGAACTCCCAATGGAAATAAACTCATTCGTGGAGCTTAGTCGTAGTAATATTTTTTTGGATACTCCGAAAAAACTGAAATAATCTTTATGAAGACCGACCGATATTTTAATTGCTATAATATGAAATACTATTTTTCGTTTGGTAAAAATGGTATTTAAGAATATTTTTACACGCAGTCATTATAACAGATCGATTTATCGATTTTTTCCCTTAAAACTGTTTCATCGCATCGCAGAAGAATTCCATATAAAAACGTTAAAAAAAAATTGATTTCGTCAAAATCGCACATTATATTTTAACCATAATTATATAATATTTTCATATTTCCTAAAATGAATACATACTGAACGCACATCCGCCAGATATATAATATATAACTGATCAGTTATACAATATATTATAAACACCGATCAGTATCGCATCTTCGAATACAACTCATCATTCCAATGATAAATGTATTAGTTATTAAAATCTCTGTCTACTACTACTGCAGTGTTCAATGAGCCCAGGCTCGTAGTCCGTTCTTTAAAATTGGGGTTTTTTTTCTTCTGTATAGTATTAAAAAAAAATATTCGTATTAATACGTATTTTACAAAAAGTTTACACGATGTATCGACGGAGTGAAATCTTTTCGTAACAATATAAATAAAATACGTTTCGTATTTTACAATATCCGTATAATTTATGACAATTGAATACCAATATTCGTTTTGTTTATTTTATTACAGATTTTTATTTATTTATTTTTAATCAAATTTCCAATCGAATATTTTAATTTAGCGTTCAACCCTCAATTTTTCTCCTCTCTCTCTGTCCGTGTAAATCGAACTTACGAACAGGCCTATTGTAAAATTTCGGTCCCGGACACGTTTCCGCTGTCTACGTCTACGAACCGTCGCGACTGCCTATTTTTTCTCCCCCAAAACGACAAAACACGGGACTTCGTCCGCGGTCAGGTTCAAATGTGTTAAAAAAAATATGTTCGCCGCGAAACGGGTATAAAATAGGGTTTATGATGCGTCTATCTAAAGACTTCAAATCAGCGAAATCATTAAAATCTTTATATTGTTCTTTAGTTCGTCCTATTCTTGAATATGGATCTGTAATCTGGGATCCTTACACCGTTTCTGACTCCAATCAACTTGAACGTGTCCAACAAAAATTTTTGAGATTTGCTCGTTTCGTGTTAGGCATTCCACATTTACGTCGTGATTATACTAATATTAGAAATTTGCCTGACCTGCCTACTTTAGCTGAACGAAGAAGAACTTTAAATTTAAAATTTATTCGAGGTCTATTAAACAGCCAAATTGATTATCCTTCTTTGCTTTCCCTAATAAATTTTTAAGTCCCCTCGCATGCAACCCGTTTTCAAGAAACATTCCATATTCCAAGCGCAAATACAAATTACTTAAAAAATGAACATCTTAGAAGAATTATGTCCCTCGCCAATGAGGACCCCTCATTTGATGATATTTTATTTTATTCTATGTATTGTAATATATTGTTGATGTCCTGCTATTATCAAATGATTATGTTACTAATGTTGAAGGGGAAACCCCGTTAAATAAATAAATAAAAATAATATTAGCCGCACTCACAGTTGTAGTAGAGGAAAACGGCGCAGGTCATGCAAAACATCGTGGCCAACACGGCGCTGATCGTGGCCAACGTGGTGGTACGGCACCAGAACGACCGTCGGTGACGACGTCCGACACCGTTGCACGCCGTGTCGTAGGGCTGCTGCTGCTGCTGCTGCTGATGCTGCTGATGTTGCTGTTGCTGCTGCTGTTGCTGTTGCTGATGCTGCTGCTGATGCTGCTGCTGCTGTTGTTGAAACTGCAGGCGTGCAGGCTGTTCGCCGTTACACCGGCCGTTTGCCATTTCCACGATGACGGAACCGCCGCCGTTGCCGGCACCGCAGACGCCGCTACCGTTCGCATGACTCCGTATGCACGAGCCGTCCGGTTTCGAGAGTACGACCACCTGGTGATACAGGTCTGTGTCGTCACCGTGCGCGTAAACGTCACCGGCGCAGTTGCCGTTACCGTAAACGCCGTAACCGGCGGACATGTTCCCGGTGTGTCGCGCCTGCACCACGACGCTGCACAAACGTACACAGCCGTCGACTATCACACCTGTGCAGAGTATTAAATATATGTACAAAAAAAAAAAAAAAACGGATAAACGAGCCGCGGAGTGCCGTGGATGACGCTCAATGAACGAATATTATTTACGATAAAGATTTTAAGGTTTTAGCGATTTTTTTTTCTTCATTTTTATAACTGTAAATCAACGATAAATCATTGCGTTGGATAAAACGATTCCGAGCGGTGTCATACACTTTGCATATGAAAAATGTGAAATAGTTATAATAGGAAATTGCGACTCTTCAAGATATTTTTGAATACACTCTTGAAGTAACGAACGTCAAACGTTGCTTTAAATTTTTAACCGTTAAAACCGAAAATTACATCTTTTTTTTTTTTTTAAATAACTCAAAATCTACAATATTGCTACACATAATCCAAAATTAATAGAATTTTTTTTTTTTTTGAAAATTTCGTTTCGTTAACGCAGTCCAATGTTACGTATCTGGTGAAATTTCAAATCGGATCAGTTTCAAAATTACGAAGATATAACGGTAATCGATTTTGACGGATATTGCGTTTTTACCGGTTAATTTTTCGCAATAGTTTTTTCTGCCGTTTAAAAAGAGTATAGAAAACCATCAACAAATGATCTCTTTAACTTTAATCAAATAGTTGCAATGGAAAATAGTGCTACACGTAAAGATCGGAGCGCTTCTTCTTGTAAGATTTTTTGATTAAAAATATTTAAAAATAAAAAACACATCTTCTTAAAACCATTACATTCCGTGGTTGCGTTGTCATTTAATCGTACGTCGAAATGAACCAGACCGACTGTTGTTTTAGACATTTTTTTTTTTTTTTTTTTTGGCAAACTGAACCGTTAAATTTTAAAAAACAGTGATTTTTTTCTGCATTGGACGACTGTTATCAATTTCAGCTCTTTAAATCTTCCCCATTAATTACGTCGCCTACGCGATCGGTGTATCACGTGTTTTTCTAAAATTGTTTAACCGATGCAAAATTCGTGTTTTATTATAAACATTTTCACGTTTTCGTTATTTTATCGTGCAAAAAAAAAAAAAATACCCGAACAAGATTTAAATAATTAATCGCTTATTCGTTTTATGTACATTTAAAATACCGAATAAAGCGAATTATGCATTGGCTTCACAGCGATTAGTGTTTCTTCTTTCTTTTTTTACATTTTATTTATTATTAATATTATATACTATTAACCTAATATTATTACGATTTTAACACTCGTTACTTCACGGTAGGGAATTTTATCTACCGGTACTGCACGTTTTTCGGTTTTTAATGTGTAATTAAAAACGACCGAAAATCCTCTGAAATTGTCGACGTGTTCGTTTTGGACATGGACAATTATCATATTTTGACAACTTAAAATGCATTACAGACTAACGCAGAACAATATAATTAATGTAATATTTCCATAACATATTCCATAAATTATGATAATAAAGCGTCGCTCAGGATCGTTTTTCGGTTGCCGTTATTTTTTCATTATTTTCGAATCAAAAATAATAATAGAACTCTGAATTTTTTAATCCAAGTCTTCTTCAACTTAAACCGACATGGCTCACTATTTTTTATTTTAGTTTTTCCTAGTCGTTTATTGTATTTTTTTTCAATATTTATTTATTTTTTGCTATTTTTAACTTTTTAACGAGCACGTTTTTATGTTTTTTTTTTATGAAACAAAATATGTCTGATAGGCATTAATTTTTCACAACATTTTGAGAAATGACATTTCATTGAAAAACTATATCGCAAAGATTGAATATAGTGTATATGTATATATATATTTATTTATAAAACATCGAACGGCTATAATAATGATAAAAATTTAAAATAACCGCGACCCCAGAGATTTGGTACCGAATTTATGGCACTCGATATTTTATTACGATAATTCTGAGCTTTATACGTTTCACCTGTATTAAATTTTATCGAGATAGTTTTAATAACACGGCGTTACTGAGACTATAAAAGGGTGAATTTTCGAGGCGTACGTTGCGTTGTCGTTAACAGCTGCAGGCAGGCGGCCGTCTAGCAAAAACTTCTTCTTAATGTTTCTGTTTAACGTCAAGTTGCGTAATAAACTGTGATAATTGATAATATAATTCACATTAACCTGTTTACTTATAGTGTCTTACTTATATAATACCTACACGAGCTCGACAAACATTACCGAGGAGGGCTGCTAAAAGCCATATACCAGATGCGTTATTGTTAATGAATTACGCATAATTTATAACTAAATAATGTTTTTGTACACTTAATAAAAAAAGAAAAACAATCGTTTGATATTTTGTTAGCGATTTAAACTTACCGATATTATGTCGCAATAAATACAATCGTATAATGTGAAAACGTTAACACAAGTGTGTAAACGTTATATACGAGTACTTATTGAAAGATAATATAACGTGTACGTATCAATAGGTAGTAGTTAAACGAGTTTTAAACATCGAATAAAATTCTCTCAACAGTTTATGAATTGATAAACATTATTGCAGTACGTCTCGAAAACGTGTACACTGACCAAGCGTTAGTAGTATAACAAATGGAATGCTGATTACAATTCCATAATTCGTATTTCCAATTAACTAGTATGCGATATTTCAAAGTATACTAATAAAAATATTAAATCAATATTCTTTTTTGAATATTTTGTAATATTGTGATTTAAAATGTTGTAATAGAAACGGTACATTTTTGAGTTAAAATTTAATTTGCTAACTAAGTGACGCTAACTAAGCAACTTGCACCTTAATTTTTAACTCGTCAATACACTTATTGATTATATTTGTGTGCTATATATGTATAGTGTATACGTATAATAATATTATACGAGGATAAATATTAAAATGGCATTGGAATATTCAATTTTCATAATATCCCGTGTTATACAGAGCATACATTTTATTAGCGCACGTGTGAATTAAAAATTTTCCCATTTCAATTATTAGAAAATTAATAACAATATTAGCAATTATATCCATACAGCTATATGATGGTAAATTGTTTAATTATCACCGTCACATTTACTCATTGCCGGGTACGCGGATTAAAAACGATTCGCAGACAGCGTCAAAGACTGTGCAAAGAACATTATTGTCATAGAAAATAAGGATTAATGCGGTGTGTATGCGTCTGTGAGCGGTGCACGATAATTAAGGATTAACAAACGCTGGACCCATAATATGTAGCCTATAGTAATTAAGTCTCATTGTTATTGGCCGTATCAACGCGTATAGTGTGTACAAAATAGCTAAGCGTATACGAATGTACGTCGATGTGATAATTATATAATTTATTTCAGCGCATTGTTGTCCATCACTTCTTCGGTGGAGCGAGCGAAATGTCAACTAAGGATTTACGATGCGTGGCTGACGGTGCGAGACGATGATTGCGACGTGTGTGCTCGTCCAAGAAGGAGTGTTCAAAAGGAAGGACGGTCGGTGGGCAGTCACACTCAGAGAACCTCCTCAATTACCACTTCTAGTGCTGTGCACGGTCCGTGAGTCCGAACTCAACCAATCAAACATAACCCAAACCGGAATCAGACCTCGGTCGCATTGTGATTTAATTGTACGTCGAACTAGACCAGACCAACCGCTGTTTTCAACAAACTGGACCGGATCAAATGTTCACTTCGGCTAAACTGGACTGATACGATTCGTATTTTATTTGGTCTCATCAGACCACTAAATATTTTTCTTTTACACATATCAATATTATTAAAGTCCAAACTAGACCGGACTAAATTTCTAAACGACCACCGTTTAACTTTTACTATTGGCTCATTCGTGATTGCGTTGATTTTATTTGGTTTTCGTTTTTATGTCTATCGCGTGTTGGGAAATTCTTATTCGCTCTGAAAACGTTGACTGGACGTCGCGTTTCTATTTGAAACACGAATTTATTGTCACTTAATAAAACGCATTTATTCATTATTATATTATACGACTCAAAATTAATTGGACAATATTTCGTACTAGTATAGTACAATGTGTGTAAATTATATTGCCATCGCGCGGTCGATTTACACGTATAATCTTCTAAAATTCCCATTTCTAATGATGTATGCTTGTTCAAACGATTATTGAATAAAAAGAGCCGGGTCGGACGATCGGACTAAAATAATGTGGTCGAAACCGGACCGAACTGAAATAATTTATAAAAACCGGACCGGAATGTGGACTGAGATGAATATTTTTCGAAATCCATTAGTTGGACTACACAGAGAATTTCATTCGTTTTCATCCCTTCGAACCGGACCAAATCGGATATTGTGTTCCGGTCCGATCCGGACCGCGTACGGAACACTGACTACCTCTTTTTGACACCATATAGGTTGATTGTATGATTGTAACAATAAACTGTAACTTTATTAAATTAACTTTAAAGTATATAATAAGTATCAGTATCACGCCCTGAGGTAGAGTTCCAGGGACTTTGAAGAAAATAAACAAAACTTTCCGTACACTAAGGACGGGGGATGTTACGTAATATTACAATTACGCGATTGGAGGAACACGTTTATATGGAAACGGGACGATAAGGAACGTCTCCGGGATACCTCCTATCGCTATTCTGTGATGCGGCATCGCGACGGGCTGAGTGGATAGAGCTGGAGCAACAACTATAATACCACTCAAGCGAGAGACGCGGGGTCGTATGTGCAGCTGTTCGAATCGCGAAGTGTTGGTCGAGGACGGGGGAAAGAGACAGAAGAACTCTCCGTCGTCGTCGTTTTCTTTTACGCTATCCGACGGAAATTGTTGCCTCCCCGGTGGAATCTCCTTGATGGATAACCCTTTTATACACACACACACACACGCTTACACGGCTTTTCTTATACATAAACTATAACGCGTAAACTGAATTTATTGCCACGTAAGTGCGTATCCATTTCATTGCGTACACTATACACGTAATAAAAGTTGCGTATTAAAAATGAAATAAATAAAAAAATACGTATAATGTATGCACGGGGCAAGGCCGCTATTTCATTTGATATTTATTTAAATTCGCGATATAATCCCTTTTTTGAACGTCAAATAATTTGCAGTGGGTGTTTTTTTTTTTTTTTTTACACGTGTGATAAGGTTATTATTATTTCTACTAATCCCGTTCTACACACACTGCAGTAGCTTAGTAAAATGTCAACGGTCACATCAAGTGATAGAGAAAATAATTTTAAAGTATTTTTTATGCAACCTATTGGCGTGTGCCCATTTTTTTTTTTATTAAATGACGAATAATTTGTTCGTAATTATCCATAACGTTTTAATTATTAATCGTTTCAGCTGCTTTCGTTGAGTGATGTAATGACCATGTTTTCACTATAAACTATTTGATAACTGTTCGAAACGTTTATTTCATGCTTGAATCTTAATTTTTTTTTTCTTAACACTCTTGTTATATAAACAAAAAGCGATAAACAATCCTTTTTTTTTAATATAATTATGTCGTGTTATCAATTTTGATCTGTGATTTATAATTTTTAATATTTAAAAATTAGAAAAAAAAATATACGGTTTAAATTTTTTATTTTTTCTCCCCCTCACCCTTCCCGAAATATATTTCTATGGACGGCCTTCGTACAGGGCGCATCGTCTACGAACACAAGTAATCGTGTGTATATTATTTACAGTCTGTTGTATTCGCGAGAATTGTTGCTTTAAGTATATTTACTCATTAATAATAATATAGAAATCTTAAAATAACTCATTCCGTGTAATTTCTCGTAAAATGTATACCCCAAATGGCTTGTCCCGTTATTCCAGACAACCGTATCATCAGGAATTTCGCGATGAAATTTGTTTTTAAATTACTCATTATGTTTCCTTCGTTACAGAAAAATTGCCGGGGTCTAACGTGAAGACTGCTGCATCGAAAGGCATTAATATCGCGCTAATATTTATAAAATACGTGTAATATTTATTATGTTTATTTCATATACCTAGCGTTGAAAAAGAAAACCGTTTATAGCGACGCAACGTTATTTATTAATGTTCAATTATATCACATAAATAGTTCATAAAGGTATTTAACGGGTTTAATGAAGATTTTAATATTTATTTATACGTGTAGTATGACTAAGTTGAATAGGGTAGTAGTAACTCATAAATTTGGATTAGGTATGAATACGTAATATGCATATTATATATATATATAAAAAATTAAAAAAAAAAAAATTACCTTTGAATTTTATTATGCAACGTGTTAAAACTAATTTAAACGAAAAGAATCGAACGCGTAAGATATATTACAATATTGCGTATCTCACACGTTTTCCGGACCGAGAATAATTATAATAATGTATACTCATTGACTCGTATAAATATAAAATATATACGTTACTTATTTGTAGAGTTTATAAAATTAAAATTATGATAAACCGTTTTAAACGATGACATTAACAGACATATTACATAAATATATCATATCAATTCATTTCTAAATAATGACGTTTCCTCCGTTTACTCTTGTATTTATGTATTATGTATACCGAATACATAAAACAGATATTGCATGATAATAGGAGTTATATATATATATATTGCAATGCATTATTTCATGACAAACAAACGGGCGAATTCGTACACCTATTTAAATACGATGAAAAAGCGTAATTAAATTTTACAAGAAAATTATTTCCTTCAACAAACTACGAGATTGAATTGGAGAAAACTTCAAACGCCTTTGAATAAAAGAAAATTGACGTTTTGATAAATGACAACAATAATATACAATATTAAATATAAATATTTACGGGTTTTTTATTATCGAATTGATCGTACGGATAAAACAAAAAAATTACTTATTACTTCCCGCCGCACAAATGGTCTTGTACCATTACCGCACACAGAGAAAAAGATAATATGGAAATTTTTATATATATATATATATGTAAACATACGTATAATATCATAAATAATTCCGACGTCATCGTTCACTACATCATGTGTTTTCTTTTTTTTCGGTTTTGATAACGTAAAAATCGAGTGGTGCTGTTAGGAATAAATTGTCCGCAGTTCGATCGACGATCGCACGACATTTCGGACAGGCAATTTATACGGTGTACAGACGCGAGCTTCGAGCACACCGAACGTATTTGCTTGATCCTGTTGATACGTTGGTCCGGGATCAGAGTTTAGCGGAACGAACAAATATACCGTGTAATATAATAGTATACAACAATGATAATAATAATAATAATAATAATAATAATAATGGAACCAGTGGCTATGGATGTCGGTTCAACAGGGGTCAGTGATTTTAGAGTTATATTAATATTATTTTGAATTCGAAGGATATAATAAAAATATATTATGTTCGAAAAATGATTTGAGACGATGCAATAGATACGTACGTATATACCTACATGAAATGTCACGCGAGTATTATTAGGCTCGGGCGCTAGACTAGATTTTTTTTATTATAATAATAATGCTATATCGACACACGATATTAATAAATTGTAATTTCTTGTTTTATTTATTTTTTTTTTTGATTTAATGGATATTTAAGATTCGAAATATGTGTATAGGAAAATGTATTACCAATAGTCTTGTATTCAATTTGAGCTCTTAAATACAACAATTACTCTTGTTAAAATGAAAATAAATTATTAAAAACGGTTTTTCAAACACAGGCATTTCAATACAGAAAATTGTTTCAATTCACACTAAATTTTGTATTTTATGTGCTTAAAAAAAAAAAAGAAATGATTATTAAAACAATACATAAGAACATGAAAACTAATACATTTTAAACGCAATATAATTGTAAATTTAAAAATATTTTAATTAAAATTACTATATTATTATTGTTTTTTTTTACTACGCATTAAATCGTAAAATTGACGAACAGAAATGAACATTACTACATACAGTGAACGGGAACAAATAGCAATGCTCAGGCATGTCACACAATTCACACAGTGTTTATCGTTTTTGACTACCCATTATATTGGAAGATTGATAGTGAGGAAAATGTAAAAGAAAAATATAGTAGAACATGATTTTATGGTAGAAATTTATGGACTCTTAAACATATTGTTGCTATTTTTATATTCATAGTTTGAAATGTTATATTGAATGATTTTTAAATGTTATAGTTTACTGTTATAGCGCAAAACATAAATGTTTTAAGCATATTTTTTTACCATCATTACACAATATTTTGTTCAAAACTTTCTTCTCCACACTACTAAAGTGTAATATCCTATGACGTAAACACAGCACTATGTATTATCTTTCGTATAACTATAACATAAAGTGAACAACAACTATTTGTACCTTTCATTTTCAAAACAACTTAAGAGATTATCAAGATATGTAACAATATACTGATTTAAGTGATAAAAAGTCGATAGAAGTCGAAAATTAATTTAGAAAATGAACAAGGGCAAAAACGGGTTTTATGTACATGAATATGAAATCATTTTTCTGTAACATCATAATATTGAATAACAGTTGTTATTCGTGATTTATCAAAGACTATTTAATGTCTTTCATCAAAATGTATTTGTGACATATAGTTTTGACACCGTCTTGAAAACGTCTTTTAGAACACTAATGAAAATAGACGAGTACAGTGTTTGCCCGGGGACGATAGATCGTTTTGACTATATCTCGATATTAGGGAAAAAATTGTTTTTGGAGTTTTCCCAGGGGATTCTCAATGAATGAAACAAAAAATTCGACTTGATAAAAATTGACAAATATATTATGGTAACTAAGTAAGGACAAACGAATGAACACACACACACACAAAATGTTTCGCGAACACCTAGAAAAATCATTTTGTATATAAATCGAGCAAGGATCGGGGGGTTACTTCGTACCCTTAAGTATAGCGTGAAGTAATTAAAATATTAATATATATTTTTTTAATGGACAATAATTTTTCAAATATCATAAAATCTGATCCTTTACATATTGTACATTACACTGGAAAAATGGAATGTCGGACAATATGATACGAATATTGTTACAATGCCCTGAATTTAGTAAACAATGTACGTATACCCTATAGATAAAATTACACGTCCATCGGACACGAAAATATAATATAAGCTTGCCGAAAATTATTATGTTAACCATTAATAATGAACAATGCGTTGTTACTATTATTTATAAATAAATATGATATTTAAATTTTTACGATAACACAAGCTCGTCACGACCTGTAACGATGGATTGGAGCAGCTATTACGTAAAAATTTATTTGGTGTAACCGTAAATTGAAACCGTAATCGAAATTTGAACAATGAAAATATTCAATTAGTAGCTATTTTACGAAGAAAAAACATCATATTTCACAATAGGAAACATAATGAAATTTAAATGAAAAAAAACAAAACAATTTTTTGATTCAAAAACCTGGAAAACATAAAATGTAACGTAGGATTTCATATGTATTCATACGTATATTCACAAAAATATTAAACTAACTAAAAGTTTTAATTTTCTTAACGATTTAAAAAAAAACCCCCGTTAGACTTTAAGTTAACTCTGTACAAATATATCTAAATTTATATAATTGAATTTTTAAAGTAAAATACGAATTTTCTATATCGTTTTTTTATTCTTATTGTAAAGGACGCAAAAGGTTTGTAAATAAAAAATAATAATTAGAAGTTTTGGAAAGTTCACGAACACTATCATTTTCAATAAAAATGTAACACGACAAAAAAATCCGTTTTTTTTTTTAACAAATTTTTCAATATTTGCTTGTTAAAGACAAAAAAAATGAATTCCCTTTCAAGAAATTTTTTTTTTAATTTTCATTCCTGATATTTTTTTATTACTAATCAAAAAACGTATAATTTTTAAAGCTTACTTTTTTAATTTTCTCTCGTCTTAATGTTAATTTTTAACATTTAATGTGTTAACAAAAAAAAAAAAAAAAGTAATTTCTAATTCATTATTTATTCCGACAACTTCTTTTTCTCTTTTATAAGTTTAACAGGACCACGAGCTGCCACGAGCAATTCTTTCCAACGTTTCCGCTACATACATTCTTTAACTGTTTCCTGATAAATATCATCCTTATAATTTATGTACACTCCGAGTTATAATTTAACTTAATTTACAAGAAAAAAAAATCAAAATTAATGCTCATTTAAAAATCATAATATATTTATTGTGTAAGCAATTTTATTTCCAAATATTGTTATTATATTATTTTAAGCGATATATATTTTTCCGGTTTCTTTGCGGACCGCGAATGACGAGAAAACTAGAGCTCATTTAATGATTGCACATTTCCATTTCTCAGTTATTGTATTGGTTAAAATATAATATACAGCGAGTAGAAATCGGTTAGACAATGCATTTCACGGGACTTTTTGAGTCGTTCCATTAACAGAACAAACCTCTTCGTTTTAATGAGATTGCACTCAAAGATTATTCCGAAAATCACTGTACTTAGTAAAATATGTTTTCGTTATTCTATTTCGTGTCATTTTGCTATTAGCTGTTTAATTTCGCGATGAGCAGAGAAATGAAGAGTAATAGTGGATTTACGTGGTTTTTTTTTTTTACTTTAATTTAACTTTCCGTAAAATTCGAAATGATTGTACACTATATATCACCATATATCTCAAATATACAGATAAATTTTACACATAATAATATTATAAATACGACATATAAAATAATACTATTGATTTAAACCGCCCCTTTTTTTTGCTGCTATCGTTTTTGTAAAAGTAACGTGTTAAACAATGTATTTATACCGTTTTCAATATTTGTTATTTTAAACGAATGTTTAAAATAACATTAATGTTATTTTTTAAAATTAATGTTTTTCGGTAAAAATAATCAATGCCTAATAACCGAATATTACACTTTATTATTACTTAGGTAGGTCAAAGTTAGAAAAAAATTATAACGGAAAATTCAAAACGCCGAAATTGGATGTAATACATATCCCCATATTATAATACCAGATACTGTTACACGCGCGTGCATGCGAATATTAAACGTTTTTGAGTTTATGATAGTATTATTTTTAAAATAGAAATTATATAAGAAATAATATAACTTCTTTATAATGATACACTTTGGAGAATAAAAATAACACGTAATAGATCTTTTGAATTCGAATATAGGAGTAAAAAAAAACAAAAAGAAAGAAAATGATGTGGAAAATATGTTCGAAATGTTGAATAAATTATTTGAGTATACAATTAAAAATAATTATTGTAATTATTTATAAAACAAATACGAATATATGCCGTTATTTGTTAATAAAGCCAATTATTATGTGGAATTCACTATAAATAATTATCACAAGAACGGATGAAGGTTTTTTTTTTTTTTTTGATTACGAGAATTTATCATAAATAATTATTTATATTGATTGTCTTAATATTGAAAATGCCATTCCGTAAGTGTACAAGTCTACATAAAAATGCATAATATAATAACATATATAACATATAATTTTTATATCGCGATTAACTGAAAAAAAAAAAAAAATTACTAAACATTGGGGGGTTTAGAATATTTGATGTATATTTTCCGAAATGATGGCGCAATTCACGTTAAATAAGAAACATTAAAAAAATACGATTCAACTATCATTTTTATATTTTTGTACATTTTAACGGATACGAATGTATTCAAAACAGTTTAGTTTTTCAGGCATTATCTGAACATTTATATGTTACTAAAGACGTATGTTTTACAATGATTCTTCTACGTCTATTAAGTAGTAATTTCTTATTATAAGCCACGTCGTTTCGCAACTACTTGATACGATAATTTACCGAGTCACATAATATCAAACGGATAATTTTAATCAGAGTCCGATTATTTTTCATTGAGTATTATTAAAAAAAACGCGTACATTATTTCTTAACACGCCCGCCCCCGTAAAGTTAAACTCGTGGTAAACCATGATATATGAAAAAGAAAAAAAAAAATGCAAACAAACAAATCTCAAGTCGACTTGCGTGCTCTGCGTGGTTAATGCGTAAGTCGAGTCCACTAATTATGACGTCGGTGACCGACCGCGAAATGTGCGTACATAAATAATTCTCAAACTTACAGCACTCTGGGCACTATTAATAAGTCTCGTGATTTTTACATTTTCATTTGTACTTAAAAAAAAATATACGTATATTTATTTTATATACAGGGTAATTTTTTTTTCTTTTATCCTGAACTAGCGATTGTCCGCCAAGATTTTATACAAATTTTATATCGGTGTACTCTGCCGATTGTTTTATTTAATAGTATAAAGATTATATATATATAAATAATTTTCAAAATTATATATGCCCGTTTATTATACTTCGAAGAAAATGTAAATGAATTTCGGAATTTTAAACGGTAATCTATATTTTTTCCATATTACAAATAAAGAACTGAAATAAATATTATTTAATGTCAATATTCCGTGTATCAATACACGAAAATTTGATCACAGGAATCGATTTAAGCGGAGCCGGCAAAACTCATATATATATAAGTATATAAATAAAATAATAATAAATTCATATTTGATAAATATCATATATTTTAGTGGTTATAACCACGAATATTTTTATATTTTATAACTTTGTCCGTGATTATAACTATTCCTTGACGGGTCATTTAACCATCGGATTGAAAATATTATTGATAAAGTGTCTCTGAGTGTGTGTGTTTTCAATATCCACTACAGTAACTCTCGCCTTCACATTAAACGTAAATGTTATTACTGCTCGGGAAATGGGTGTTCATCGCATATGAAAAATCAACATGTGCAAATATCCACGAAAATATATTTCATAAAAATGTGTAATTTAACCGTATTAAAAGTTAAAAGTTGAAAATAGCCAAAACAAGTAATATTAATATCGGTAGAAATGTTAAAAATCATGAAAAAAATACCGAATAGAACGCGTAAAAAATTGCCATGAATGAATATAACAAAAATATTTTCCAAACTAAATCCTGGGTAATGATAAAACAAAAAAAATTTAGCCTGTATGTTACCGTAATCAACAATAAATAATTCACGCAAATCTAACCGTAGCCATACTCGAATAATAAACAAACCACGAAACAGATAAAAATCGATTATTATTATTATTTTTTACTTTCTACATTCAATTAATAACAATTTAACGTAATTTAAAGAAAAAAATACCCCCACAATTTATAGTCCACTTTAAAACGTTTTAGCTTGGAAAATTATAATTTAAAAGTGTGCTCGTGCTAAATTAAATTGCGTATGTGTATTAATAAATCCTTCTGGGAATAGAAAAAAAAAAAAGAAGATGTATTTTTCAGTAAAATCATACACTCGAGTTATATTATGCGTGAGTTATATATACACACACATGTATATAATTAAACAAGAAAATGAGAGTAATTCTAAATTAGGACAATTTTATTCAGTTAGTTCTACGTTTTTTTTTTTATGAAAAAACTTTTAGATTTTGTATCTTTTTTTTTACTTCACAATTAATTTTTTTGAATAAAAAAAAACCGAAAATGGTGTTTTATATCTCATTAAAATAATACTTTTAAAGTGATAAATTATAAGCTTTTATAAATTAATGTCTTCCTTTTTAACAGTTTAAAATAGCAAAAAAAAAAAAGTTTTAATAATAATTTTTCAGTGTTAACGTTTACATGCCAAAATATTAATTTATTTCACTAATATAAATACAATAATTTTGTGGAAAAAAACACACACACACAATTTTGAACAGCACCGTAAATCTTTAAAATTACTTCGTTGCTCGTAAACAATATTACGAACGTATTTAACTTTTTATTTTTGGTAATATAAAATATTCTACTCTTTGATAATACTATTTATTATATTGTGAAAAATGTAAATAAAAAACGATTAGATATCCGAATCATAAATAATAATAAAGACGAAAAAAGGAATATTAATAATATACTAATATATTATATACTTTGGTGGATAAATTTGTTTAAATTAGACTTGTGAATATTATTGTACACGTGTTGAAAGGAAATGTTTTAAACTGTTTTTTTTTTTTTTGCTAAGTAAAACTGTTTATTCTTTCAATTTCAAAAACAAACGTGAATTGTTTGAACTACGGAATATGCTTCAAAATCCCAATAAAAAATAATATTTATTGCGAAACACAATATATATATTTCTTTTTTTTTTTTTTTTGTAGTTTTCCACGCCAAAAAAGTGTGGAGATTGTGAATGAAGAATTCCCATAAGAATTGTAATTATAATTTTAAAAATTACTTAGAACATAATAGAAAAGTATTAATTCTGATTTCGTTTCTTTTAAAATGTGTATATTAAACATTATATGTCGCATCAATCGTGGTGAATATCGTGAAATGAAACAATTCGTTCACTCCACTCTACATGTGTATAATAAAAACGGATTTAATTAGGAAATTTTTGGAATCGTAACAAATATAAAATGTTTTATAAAACAAATACGGGTATTCTATAGACTAAAATACATATACGGAATTCTGTAATCTAATTAAAATAAGTAATTTTATTTATTTTTTTTTGTAATCCAAAGAATAGAAATTTTCAAACGTAATTAACGGAACGTAAAATATAAATACAGTTTTTTTTTTCATGTTGAATTTTTAAACAAATACATAGTGTCCTCTCTCTCTCTCTTTCTCTCAGCTCTTTCTTTCTTTGACAAATAGCGTATTATATCGAGGTCTATTTGCTGCAAGACAAACACCCTTTCATTTCTCACGATTCGATGTTATACGGTTATCGTTTTTAAAAGAAATATGTTTAAAACATTAAACACCGCGTCGATAACACATAATCATTTCTTTCGAGCAAAATTTTTCCACTAAAAATACGAGAAAAAATCATTCCGTAATCGCGAACACGATATTGTTCATTATCGTGTTTAACTCCTTTGTTCGTTAAAAAAAAAAAAGAAAAAAACAGAAAGAATCTTGTCGACACGACGCAAATTTCAAAAGTTTTCAAAGTAGACGCGCGTCTTATGACATTCAATAAATATATAAAAATACGGCGGTTAGTCGACGCGCGAAAGTCCTAAGGAGATCGATCGATTGTCGTCTCAAATTCTGATATATTATATAACACTTCTCGATGTCCGAACGTGTATCGATTTCAATCCGATTACAAAATATACGCGCGAGAAGAATAATGCGACGTATTTTATCATAAATATATGGGTAGGTTCGTAAACGGTCCTACACTGGACGGCGATCGCGTTTTTCCCTCTTCTTCTTCTTCTTCTTTGCGCTTCGTACGCTATCGAAATCAATATGATAATATTTTATTATTTTATGTATTCGTAATACGTAAAGAGTGTAGTTATTCGATTATTCGAGATTTTCGAGCGAAAAAAGAGACCGCCATAAGAAAAACGAAACATAGCGATCCGCGAGATGTTGTGGACGTCGCTTAATTGAACTACTTGCAGACATGCACGTAATTAGGATTAAACAGTCATAGGGGGGGGGTTGCTGTAGCCCCGACTCAGAATATTTAAAAATATCGATAGAAGTCAATTTAACCGTATTAAGGCCAATTCTCTGTAATAATTTTAAAATAACCACAAAAAAAACTACGCGATAACATTATAAAAATTTATACACGAATTATGTTTTATCACAAATAACGATGCCTATGATAGAAAAATTATCATGATTATTTATTAATTTTTTTCGAAAGGATTTGGTATCAACGGGATCTGAATACTTTTTAAGAGGGCCTAAACCGATGCCCAGCGGGATAATGATTTAAGAAAATTTCTTTTTTTTTTTTTTACTATGAGTTCGATAGCAATGCGACAAATCATCGCATTCGATAAAACGATAACCGCGTAATGTTATTTATTATTAATTAAGGGATAAACGTAATTTTCTACAAAAAAAAAAAAAATATATATAATACGCTTTGCCGAAAAACTTGAAATGTTTATAAATGAAAATCGCGATTTAATTTTTCTTTTTTTTTTTTTCAACGTAGTTAAAGTAACGTTTGACGTTTTTACGCGCGACATTTTCAAAGCCGAAAACTACTTCTTTTATGAATCGAATTTTATAATTGCTATTAAAATAGTCCGATACTGAAAGCAATTTTTTTTTCTTCTAACACAAAGTTACATACTCGGCGCGAACATTCATCAATTGTTTCGGCGACCGATAATTTCAATAACTTCACGAACAAATAACGCGCGATAATCGATTTCGACGAGATCGCGGTTTTTTTTTTTAAGGGCTTTTGAGAAAAGTCGAAAAATGACTTCGCCGAAATAACAACTGAATGTATCCGGAATCTGTTACCGGAAACAAACCCACACCGTTGTGCAGAAGATCGCAGTGAAATCCTTCCGGTGAAATTTTCGGATAAACAAAAAAAAAAAAAAAAAACACATCATTGCGTACGACCGTTCCTCGTTCCGCGCTTGCAGAAACTAAAAAAACTATAGCCAATCTACAGACTACGGATAACTATTTATTTATTTATTTTTTTTTGAAATATTTTCCATACGAAAACGCTACCAACACGATATTATAACGTTGGTGGAGCAATGAAAACAGCAAAACTGACTTCGACGTTACATTATATTGTTATAAAATATTTATCGGAACGATTGGACGATTCGTTACGGTTATAACAATAATTATATACTCACTGCAGCGGAGTGCCGTAGCTGATGGTTACAAATAATAATAATAATAATAATAATAATTGTATTCGGTACGTGACACGTGGGTCGCATGTCGTTCGGATCGACCGCGTGTCTGACACGGACTGTACGCGAACGACTACTAACGGAACGACGACGGTCGCGCCGCAACGCCGCCGCCGCGTGACCGCACCGCCAGCTGCACCCACATCGGCGGTGGGATGTGACGCGCGTTGTGGTGCGTCTTCAGACACAGGCGCGCCGCGTGTCCCGGAAGAACACAATAATATTTCGTGTGTGTGTATATAAACTTCGTCGTCCTCGCGCCCTACGTTTGTGTGCGCGGCGTGACATAAACGGTCCGAAACGTGTAAGCACACTTGGTGAGTGGGGTGGGGGGAGGTGAACTTCGGAGAAGTTAACATGCATCGTATAATAATCGACTTCATTCGGCGTATGGATTTGAAATTATGATCGAAGCGGATCCGAAAAATAAGTGAGGGGGAGGATGAAAGCAGTGTCGCGTCCATTTCGGGTTTTGAAAGTGAGTGTGGGGACAGAGTCGCGAACGGTCGGTATTGTTGAAAGATGAGCAAAAGTCTTTTTTCAACAAAAGGCTCTAAACACCGTCTCGCTGTCGAGAAATTCATTGACCGTCGAACAACGTCACTACAGACGTAGAATCCAGTCGATTCCTACATTTTTTTTGTTTTTGTTTTCATGCGAGAACACGAAATACACAGTGTTTTTTTTTTTTTTTTACTCATAAAACTAGAGACTCCTTCCGTTTACTTGTACAACGTAATGACTACAAACTTAAACGAAACAAAAAAAAAAAAAAAAAATAGGTTTTTAAAAATCCAAGAGAAACGAATAGATAATTTTGAACGAAATAAATGGGAAAAGTGAAATGTGATAGCTAAAAAAAATATTTTGTAAAAAATATCAAAAAAAAAAAAAAAGATCCTTCAAAAGAAAATTGGTAAGGGATCCAAAAAAGTTCTTCGTGGTGCGTAGAAGTTTGGTCTTTTTTTTTTTTTTATAAAGAACACAACAAATTTTTACATTCAAGACTTTTATTTACGATCACTAAACACGTATCATCTCTTGGGAACTCTGATTGACACTCGAGTTGCAAATTTATCGTAGCTCGAGTTCGGGTGTGACGCTGTCGGTCTGCAGCAGTTAAACGAGAATCGCGGACTTCATCCGCTGTTCAGATAAGGCCGAAATATTCTCATCCTTATGAGCAATAGAAAGAAGGGATTACTTTTTTTTTTTTTAGAAGGCATACTTCTGTAACTTTAATCAATTCGACGGATTCTCCAATGGTGCACTCCTATCGGTTTGACCCTGTCCCCCCCCCCTGTGGATTTCGTCGCGACACTTTTTTTTTCCATTTTTGTCACAATAAGAGTATACGATATCGAAATCCACAATAAGAATAATACTTAACTTCATTAAGTCATTATTATACGAAAAATCTTCGAGTTCTGCGTGAATTAAATGTGAATGTTTTCAAATAATAAATTGTTTCCTATCAGCGACTGAAGCACGATACGTTAACATCAATGTTTTACGCAGTGTTGTAATGGTTCTAAATTTCTAATGACGCGTGATTAACGGTGTCGATGATTGAGGTTTTATTGTTTCTAATATTATTATTAATAATAATATTTTTTCTTTTTTTTTTCTTGAAGCTTTTACAGGCCATTTAAGTTCTTTGCTTCTATAATCAATTCGCCGCTTCATGCTTATCGTGCGTGAGCTATATTCAACTATTTATAATGGTATTGAGTGTTATATTCCTATTCAAAGTTGTAGGAATTCAACAACACGTTATAATACGTAGTCGATAGGATCAATGCCATTTTTCGTTTCATTATTTAATTGAAACGAATGAAAATTGAGCGAACTAAACACAATTGCGAGATTTTACCGAAATTTTAAAATAGAAAAATGCGTTTTCAAACTCAATAAAATTATTAAAACCAAGTCGAGAATTAAGTGTTAGGAAAGCTAAAGCAATGACAATAAAGTAAAAATAATTTATTGAATTGGAATTGAAATCCATTAGAAACACAATTTGTTAAAAGTTTTAAAAATACGAGTAATATAATATTGTAAACGATGTCGCGATACCCCTTGGATTCGATATTTTCTAATTTAATACATTTCTGGAATCAACAACACCGAATTGTAAGTTGATCCAATTGTGTTATAGTTATATTCCATTTTCAACCACCCCCTTTAAATATCGTGTATGTATGAGGCTGGGAATCAGTGCTCGACCGACGATCAGCGCACATACACTACGCACTGATCATCGGTCGTAATCGAGCGTTTAGTGATTAGTAGTTGATTAGTTATAACTCGGTCAGTCGAGTAAAAGAGTAAATGTGAGTAGTAATACCAGTAAAAGTTAAAGAAAATAGTAAAAGTGTGAAATAACCGTGTAAACGAGTATACGAGACGAGGAAAGTAAAATCCTTACATTCATTATAAATCGTAGAAATACGCGAAATAATATTTATATTATTTCGCGTTTGCTCGATGTGTGTGTGTGTGGAGACAACTTTCATTTTTCATTGAAATTAATTGGTGAGGGAGGGGTTGGGTTTTCAAAGAAATTTTTTAAATAAGAATATTATTGCGCAGAATAAACGGACGGGAAATTCGAGGCTTATCAAAATACAGTCCGCCATGTCTTAAATTCAACAGTGATGCCCCGTACTTCCTTTTTTATGTTTTCGTGTTATTTGTGAACGGCAGTGGACAATTTGTAATTTCCAATAGCATGTCGGCGTTGCTTATCGATTTTCGTACTCCGTCCTGATTGCGTGTCCGTCCACTTTTCTCCTCTCATATTTTGTCATTTACGATTTTTATATACCCTTTGATTTATTTACACAGTACTCGCGCGTTGAACAGCGCTCTTCGCATTTTGAAAACGAAATGTTTTGTAAATACGTTAAAAATAGACTTGGTCGAAGTGCGAACTCCCACAACAAGAGCCCGTGTTAGATGATAATAGTTCTCCTTTCGTCTGTTTCGCGAAAATTCGTAATCGCGACGGTGTTAAAACTGGTGTACACCGCGTGCGTATTACCAAATCGGCTATAGAGCCCCAGCGCCGTACAAAAATACGATGTTGTCATTGGTCTATTTGAAAACCGCGCGAAAATATATAACCACAGTTAACCGCGGTAATAACCACAGTATGTATTTATATCATGTTCATGAAATTGTTTTAAATAAAAAGGTACCTACTTGAAAAATACAGGAAAACGACTAATTATTTTTATCTACAGTCATATTTCACATGCTGCTTTATCAAATACAGAAATATTATTCGATAAGCAATACATACATTAGAGTTAATTTAATATTTCAATATATAATTAGTACTTACTAATTACTAATTAACATTGATTGAATCTTATTATTATCATAGACTATTTTCATACAGCTGTGTTATTATTTAGTTCTTATCACTAGATACTATCTTAAACCGTGGTTATTACCACAGAACAACCAGAAGAGACACTCATCGAGAACTCGAAAATCGACGAAAAACGTTGGGAGCATTAGTGTGGCCATAAATAAAAATTCATCTCTGCTGCTGAAACTGATTTTCCGTATTTTTTTCCGATCATCATCGTAAACAAATCTATATCACAAAGAAAATCATTCTAAATGATCAGTACTGATAGAAATAACAGACAAATGGGAATTAACTGTGGTTATATATTTTCGCGCGCGGTTTTCAAATAATAGACCAATGACAACATCGTATTTTTGTACGGCGCTGGGGCTCTAGCCGATTTGGTAATACGCACACCGCGTTGTAGTGCTTTGACAACGTGTATTGGCTTTTAAATAATAACATCGACCTCTAACCGTGTGATATCGCGATGTTAGTTGCACCGTAACATTATAGATGGCGAAACGAGATGGTCCGCCGATCCACAAACCCACGTGGTATATAGTTATCAATATCGTTAATCACGTCTCGTTATCATGTCGAGTGTTAAAAGTCTGCCGAACTAAAATCCAACTGATAACATTGAAATATGTTTATTATGATTTAATATATGTATTAGCTACCGGGGTGATTTATTTCGTTAAAATTACCGGGTTTCCGTTTTTGTCAATGCAGACCTGTGCGTAGTGAGGTCTGTACGAACACCGTTAGTGTCAATGATGAATTGTTTTTTTCACAAATTATTCGCGCAAACAATTGTCCGCCAATGTAGTACGTGGAAAAAAGACGCCAAGGTAGTATAAGGTAGACAGTTGTGTTTATTTGTCGCGTTTAATGTAATTATCTTGTACCTTGTAGCCGGTACGCAATTATTTGAAACGAAATTCGAAATTTTTGGACTCTTTGAGAATACACGTAAGGGGCGGAAACGGCGGTTTTGGATTTCCCAGATACGGCGGCGAAGGCGGTAAAGGCGGCGATGTCAGTTTTGTAGCTACGGAAGGTCGGTATCGATCGTTACAATACTCGTCCGCTGTACATCGTTTACAAAAACACTCGTTTCCAATCATTCCAGGTATGACGCTAAAAGATTTCCTGAACAAATTTCCACAAAAGAAATTACGTGCAGAAGCGGGCAGCAATAGTCATTCCAGACGTATTTTAGGTAAAATCGGCGAAGACAAAATGGTCAACGTACCTGTAGGCATCACCGTCTATGATGACAAAAATATTTTAATCGGTAATCCCAATGTTTTCAAAAGTTATTTTGCGTCACGAGTCTGTCTCGACCTAAATTGTTTTATGTCGCGCACAGGCAATTTAAACGAACCTGATTCTGAATTGATAGTAGCCAAAGGAGGACAGGGCGGTAACAGATCAAACGGATATTGCGGTGCCAGAGGAGAAAGCCGATCGATTAATCTTGAATTGCAGTTGATTGCCGATATTGGTCTGGTCGGATTTCCAAATGCTGGTAAATCGACTTTGCTAAAAGCTATTTCCAACGCCAAGCCGAAAATTGCTTCTTATCCGTGTAAGTGAAATTTTGAAAATAATAATAACGAACCGACGTGTAATTACTAATTTTTCGCATTCACAGTTACAACTATCAGGCCCAACATTGGTATTATGGCATATGACGACTTGCGACAAATATCAATGGCGGACTTACCAGGGCTTATAGAAGGAGCGCACTGTAATATTGGAATGGGTCATCGATTTCTTAGACACGTTGAGCGTACAAAGTTACTGCTTCTAGTTGTCGACATTAATGGTTTTCAATTAAGTCCAAAACATAAGTTTCGGTCGTGTTTGGATACAGTGATTTTGTTGAATAAAGTTTGTTTTCCAATTTTATAATAATAAACTTGATCGATATCCAATGATTTTGAATTCATTAAATTAATTCTTTATAGGAACTTGAATTGTACAAAGATGAACTACTGGATAAACCTGCCGTTTTACTGATCAACAAAATGGACACTGATGGTGCTAAAGAGAAGTATTTAGATATTAAAGGGCAATTAGAGAATTTAGAAGGTGAGTAATATTTCACCGTGACCAAAGTGAAAACAAAACTATAAATGGACTTTTGATTTGTTTCAGACGCTATTTTGTCATATCCAGACGAAATTAGACCGTCAAAAGCTATTCAATTTGACAAAATATTTGAAATATCTGCTAAAAATCAGCCGGATGATGTAAAGCGAATAAAAACAATTATTCGTGAAGTGTTAGATGTTAACGAAGAATTAAACAATAACATAGAATACAAATCATTAGATAGTCTTAGAGAACAAATAAGAGAACGTGGGCCTGTGCTAATATAATCAATGTAAATGTTGTTTAATTTTGTTTCAATACAATTGATTCATTTTAAATGTCTTAACAATATTGTAAATACTAAATACATTTTATAGCTAATTTTCTATTTTAATGTAAAATTACAAACTGAATAATTGTATTATAAACATTAAATTATTTATATTATATATAAATATTTTCAATAATAAATTACAAAGTCAACAAAATTATTTAAGTGTTATTTCATAAGAAAACGATTGAAAAAATGTTTCGGTGTTATCATAACTTATATTATAACGAGTAATAGATTCTTTTCAAATTTTTTTTTGTATTATCATAAATATATGCACTACGACTACATGATTAATTACAAAATAACCAATAATGGATACTTTGAAATGATTATTGAATTGATAAGTACAATTTGGTTTAAAAATATTGAAATTTTAGATTAAATGTTATACAAACTTTATTAGTATATTATTTATTAAACAATCAGAGGAAAGTTATTTTAAACATTTTATCGAGTTGTTGACATCGTTTTTAAGTGTCTAGACTCTAGACGTCTTAATGTGTGATACTTATAACTACGAGAACATTAAACCGTATAATTAGTATAATAATACTTACATCATAATCACGCACATTAGCAAATATATTTGAACGTTTTATTAATAATAAAATTATGTCAATTCAAATTTGCGAGGGTCTTTTTATATTTAAATGTGTATGTGTATATAAAGCATCAAAAAGTACATTAAAAAAAAAAAATAAATACATTATACGAATATTTAACAATTTCTATATTTTATTGACCTTTAAAAAACCTTGGTGTATATTTTTCAAAATAAATTTGTATTATTATTATTATTATTATTATTATTATTATTATTAAAACCATATTATCTTGTTAATAGTGGCTACATGCGTGTGTAATGATAATATAGATAAAACATTTAAAAAAACAATTCATTGGTCAAACCAGTCGGGCTATGACCTGACCTAATGTTAACACTTCATTAGAAAATACACAAATGAGCTACAATAAATGTATATTCATATAAATATTTTTGTAATAAACAAAATTTTACAAAAACGAGGCAAAATTAATTTCAATGTTTTACCCTATTTTGTAAAAATAACCAAAGACAAAGTATACGTATGGATAATATATATTAATTATCAATTATTGTATACATACTAATAATTAAATATGTTAAAAATATCAATATATAACTGTAAGAGATTAGTCGAGTAGCACCAAAACGGACAGACAGATATTGCATATATGTGTATATATACACAGATGAATGTAAAGAAAGAACAAAAAAATATGTACATTAATATAACTAATTTAAAAAGCTAAAACAAATATATATAACTACCTAATTAATAATTAGTTTGGTATAATTATTAAAATTATTGATATTTTAACCAACAACAATTTAATTTTGCTGATTCAGTATTAATTTAAAGAAATCAAAATATAATATTTAAAATCTAAAATAAAGTGATTTATGTTTATTGTTCAATATTTTATTATTCTTTATATAGGAAAAAAATGTATATTTTAGTAATAAAAATAAATATAAAATAAAAAATGGTAATTAGTCTGCATTTATACAAACTTATTTCTGTATAGATTATTAACTAAACTAAATGTTAAATATTATTAAATATTTTCTTTTGAAATAATAACAGTAAAAGTATAAAGTATTATATTATTTTCTGCATTTTTATACAAATTTATTTATTGTAGTGTACCATATTGTTAAATAAAAGTAATAATAATATATATATATATATAAGTAGGCCAATACGAATTGAATTATTAGGTATTTAAATTTGCAGTAGTTTAAAAATAGCTTTTCTGTATCTTTCATACATAAAGATAAAAGTTATTATTAAAACTAATTTATGATTGAATTGTATAGGTCTTAGATTATATATAAGTATGCACCTAAAAGTATATCAGTTATCTTGTTTATTAGTAAAATTGTTAAAATAAATATTTTAATATACAAATTATATATATTAGGTAAAGTAAAAATGTTTGAGTATACAATTTCGATGGTTTTTATAAATAATTGTAATGCATTAAAAAAAAAAGTATTAAATAATATTTATGTTATTAGATATACTTTAACTTTTTAGATAATTTATTAAGTACTGGTCGGTATTATAGTCGTTACCCGTAAAATAGAAACAAATTATTCTCCGCATTTCTATTCGTGGATTTTGTTTGGGTCAGGTATATAATGTACAAATTATTAAGTATTAAATTGGAAAATTATACATATTTAATGATTTTTGAAAATTTGAAATATGTAAAACGACACGAAAATATGTGTGTGTGTGTGTGTCTGTAAAAAATTAGAACAAAACGATTGAAATATTGGTGGTAGATAATTTATAGAAATTAATTATCTTCTTACATGCATTGGTCGTAATGAACTTTTTTTTTTTTTTTTTACAAAATTTTAGAATCGTAAATTTCAGAAATATTCGAAAAAAAATAGTAAAATCTGTCCGGAATTACCTCGTTGTAACAGTACGTATTGCGTTGAAATCGATGGAAATTTATTCGGTAAAAAGTAAATCGATGCAGGGTTAGAGGTATATTAATGAGTACAATTCAAATTATAACGCGTACTGGACGGATCACAAAATGATCTATTTTCAATATTATTTGCGATCGTATACGAACAATGTTATTAAAATTGTAATATTATTTATCCAACGAAACGATACCGGTTTCAATCAGAAACCAGTTAACCGCATAAATACAACTTTATTGAAGCCCAACAATATATGATCGAGCTCATTTCTAAATTTTGAGCGTACCAGTTGCCGAGAATTCAAAATGGAACGATAAAAAAAAAAAAAAACAGAATGGAATATATTTAATCGTATAAATAGTCGATTTTATATGGCGAAACGAATTTAATGAACCATAGACTTACACTGAATGCCGTAATATATTATAATTTTACAATGAAATAATTGTATATTATAATAAAAATGTACGTCCGAAGGAACAAACGCGCGTTTAATTCTAATCATTTTCAACGCGAACATTTCGATATTCACTATTATTATTATTATTACCCAGCAGTTCGTAACATAAAAAAAAAAAAACGTAACAATAAATCGGAGTGCAAAATAAATAAGTGTACCTATACATCGTTTTGATATTGTGACTAGTTGGTATATACCTATTTCGAAAGATTGCGAGCGCAGTAGAGGTAGAACGTGAAATTTTAAAAATAGAAATAAGTTTGTAGCCAAAAAAATTATTGACTGTAAGATCACGTTATAAAAGACGAAGTGACTAAAAATAATGCGTCAAAAAAAAAAAAAAAAAAAACACATTTTTTTTTTCTACCATTTTTGCAAATTGAACACACTCGTCCACAAGACGAGTGCATAATGTTTCCGATACGAAAACTATATAATATAATAATAGATTAACATTTTTTTTTATTATTATTATTATTATTATTATTTAGTTATTATAATATTCTAACCCGTTTTCATAAGCCGTCGGGTTATCGAGTATTTGAACAAAATTGTATTCAAATAAAATTAAATTTTATTCTCGAGTATACCAGCTATACAATATAGAGTGTGTTGCGATTACGATTTGTCGATATATCGAATACAACGGCCGTTTGATTTTTTCGACTCACAATCCGACTGTCAACTGACAGAATATAACCGCAATAAGTCAACATTTTACTACCTTTAACTCCTCAAATATTCTTATATTCAAATAACATTATCACGAATATCCCATCATGTAAGCATTAAGGTACCAGCTCCTATTTCGCCAACAGATCATTGGTTACACAAAATTCTGTTTTTGTTTTCTTTTTCCAAAGTAACGACAACTTTTATTCGATTGTTTCCGACGATGTTGTAATATAAACTGTATCACGCGATAACTCGAAACCGCGTGTGATTCCTAAATGTTATCGTTTTTTTTTTTTTTTTTTTTCATTTCATCTTATTTCCTATCTTGTCGCGAATTCGGCGGTGATGTGTATAATGCTGTAGTAGTGACGTGAAGTAATCGTCACGAATCCAAATGTGGGGTTTCGGTTGTCGATTAAAATAATATGTTTCGGACCGACGACGCACAAACGTATATATATATATACAGAGCTTTTGAATTGACAGCGCTCCGTCCACGTACGAATGTCAAAAACAACGTGAAAACGACGGAAACGATTAAAGTTTCAAAGGAAAGTCCGCGTGTGTTGATTGTTAATAATTGTGCGTTGATCGAGGGATCTACAAAGTTATTGATCAGGGGACAAATCGGCCAAAAAACAAAACACAAAAAAGCGGTTTTTAAGCGTTTTACGCAGCCCTGTATAATGAAATTTATGGCTTCGAGAGGTTGTCCAAACGCATATTTTCCTACTCTAATTCCGTCGCACAGTGACCGCCGCCATGTGGTCCCTTCTGGTCCATTGCCAGTTAGCGGCGAGAACTCGCGGACCACCGGATTTTTCTCATTCGTTTCCGAATGACGAAAACGGCGTTTTAATTATTTTTTTTTTTAACAAAATTCGACTTTGTCGTTTTGAATTCTCCCCCCCCCCCCGGCGGCGGGGAATTTCGCCATTTTTTTTTTTTTTTGTTTACAGTAAACGTTTGTGTTATTACAACTCGATTCCCCGGCGTTTCTTTTTTTTTCTTTTTTTGTATCGCGCAATTTATTTTCTATAACCGAGTTTTGTCGGCATACGTTTGACGGCATATTAAATATATAAGTACAGTGCTATTCGCGATGCGACATTTCAGTTGGATTGTTCTGTAACAGTTTTGAAGGTCAACAAAAAAAACAAAAAAGAAGAGAAGAGAAAAAAAGAATACACGCGCACGCACAACGTAAGTATACACTGCGCGTTATTGTAACGCGTGCAATTATTATCATATTGTTCCCGGCGAAACGTTTAATCCGTTACGGTTCGCCGACATTTTTACACTCGTTGTATTAATCGAAATTCGTGTCCGAAAATCGAAACGCATAAAAATGTACGAATATTTTTTTTTCTATGCAAGACGCGCGAATTTTTCTTTCGTACTTATACCAACCGATCATGATATATATATCGATCATGATAAGTCGTAGAGCGTATAGTATCAATTCCGTTGTTATAGGTTAGGACTCCATAAATGTTTCGCTCTTGAAAAGCTTTTTACCGCCCCGCGGCTATTTTCTTCTACGCCTTCTTCTTCTATTATTATTTATGTAACGGAGACAATTCGATGGACGGTAAACGGGCAAATCGTTTTTTTTTCGGTTTCTAACGGTTTGTCGATGATATTACTATAATTATTTCGCAATAATTATGAATTATTTATTTCCGTGTTTTGTTTTGTTCGCGCGAATAACGTATCACCGCGTACACGGTATTGAATTCAACGTTTTTATAACAAATAATAAAATTCAATCACTCCGCACTCGTTATCAACAATACGGTTATAGACACATTTTGGTCAGCGGATGAACAAATATATATATATACATATGTAGTCGGGGATATTTTTATTGGTTCTACGATTTTCTTAAATCAAAAATTTATTGATACAATTTTACTAATTATTATTATAGCAATGGCGGGATTGTCGACGATAATAATCATAATAATTACCGTAAGTTTTCTGAACGCATGACGGAAAATAATACGTAATATGATTTTAGAAATAAACATTTCCGATCGATTGATTCGTCGTGAGCTATTTACGCATTTTTCTCATCGCCCCCATACGACTATATGATTTTACCGCCACGCGACATAAAACAAAAAAAAAAAAAAAACGGAATTGAATGCATTTACAATTAATCAATTTTAATTGCGCACTATTAATAAATAATAATAATAATAATTATCGTATACGCTAACTGTAAGCTGCTTTCGCGTATTTAATATTCCGTTTCGCGACGTCCGTCGGAATGAAACTATTAAAAAGTTAATAATAAACTATTTTAGAAACGTTTGAAAAAAAAAATTTTTTTTTCTTAAAAAAAAAATCATTAATCTAGGTATTTACGTATGATTTTGAAACAATCGTATTTTATATTTTTAACGTTACTCTTAACGCACACTTTTTTTTACAGTTCGCACTGTCTACTGTTAGTATATTATTTATTTATAACCACTTTCAATTTTTTTTTCTCGAATTCCTGGGATATTCGAACCCATGTATTAATCATTTTTATACATATTTTTTATATTGTACTTAATTATTTTATTTGAGGCTGTCTGATTAATGCAAAAGTGTCTAGTCTAGATAGCTGCTTACGATATATAATATCATTCCAATGTTTTTTTTCATGTTTTTATACGCTTAATCGGCGATAAAAAAAAATATATTAATTTTATCAGTCAAGTAAATTTTGTTTCATGCATATCAATTAAAAAACTTTTCCTATTTCAATTCACAAATAACTACCTAGTATAATTTCATCGCCATAAAACGGGCTATCTTTATTTTATTTATACAAAAAAAAATTAAGTCCAAATAACAAATTATGGTCGATTTTCAAACAAATTTAATAAGTATAAGGGCAATAATTAACAATGTTTAATAATAACTATAAAACACGACTTATGACGAAAATCCCTTTAACCCCAAAATTGAAAAATGTCAAGTTTCTAGAAACGTTTATTGTGCGTACTCACATTAAATTATTTATACTCTTTTTTCTCTCCTTAAGTAACGGATTTATAAGAGGTAAATGCCAACCGGAATGCTTAATATTATGAAGTGCTGTAAAGTTTTAGTTTTTATAAAATGAGCGCGGTCATAACTTAAAAAAAAGAGGAGAATTAAAATGTATACTTTCTATAGACTTGTACAATAGGAATAAAAAATAGATTGTAAAAAAATACGTTTCCGAACAGTTGAGTTTATAGTCAAAATGAAAAGAAATATTAACTCGGTTACGAAAAAGTGAAATTTTATTCGATTTTTTTTTTTTTTTTGCTAATTACAACAAAAACGGCGATTTCAATGAAAAATTGTTTTTCCCGAAAATAAAAAAACCTTAATCTTTTTTAATCTTTTAATAAAACACACGAATTGAGTACCGCGATTCGGTCATAATTTCACGTAATCATGTGTTTCAGTATGCGTCGCACGAGCGTATGAAAATTAACTGTAAAAAAAAAAAAAAATCGAGTTCGTACGGTGTACATTTTATTTTTTCAATATTTGACATTAACTTTTTTCGAACGAGTCAGTGCAATAATTTGACACGCTGGAGTGTTTTTTTAGGATGCCAAAGCCAATGTTGTACTATGATGACGAGGACGGAGAAGGGTCTCCGGACAGCGTGGGCTTCGTCGAGGATGATCATCCATTGCAGTTGCACGGCAACAGAGAACTGGCGGCGCAAGCCGTCAAGTTGCTCCAAATACCCAGCAGACCGGGCGATGCGTCCTTCGCTTCGTCCACTACCGACATGGATGTGCCCATTTACGTCAGAAGTTCTTCTTCCAGGAGCTTAGCGAACAAGGTGAACAATGCTTTTTCATTTTTTGTTCTACTTCCCGTCGTCACCACGGTCGGACTGGGAATTCGGTCCGGCCCGGGGCAATAAAACAAATTCATTACAATAATATTACATTATATATTGTTATCACGGACGTATCAAACGTGTTCGTTTTGAACTAAAAGTTAAGGATGAAATAAAACGTATAATATAGGTAAATTATATCGAATCGCCTTATAAATCAATTATTTTGATCGGCCCACCGAGTTTTACTCGGCACCTCGCCCAGTCCGACGCTGATCGTCACCTCCTCTCTACTAACCTCTCGCGATTCACGAAGACGCTTGTTGGAGACGGTCGCCGCCATCAGTCCTACTCGGCCGAAACGCGTGGGCGCGACTATTCAGAGAAGACGCGGGAGCTCCATTACGGATTTAAGACGAATTCGTCGTTTTTTCTTTTTTTTTTGTGGCATTCATTTGTTGAACCTTATGTTACCGACACGAAAAAAAAAACGTAGGGACTTGAATCCCTGTCGTTTCAAATAACTATATATAGTTATATGTTTTCATCCATACGTCTTCGGCGCTTCGTTATACACTGACACTATTGCTGCAAACGTTAAACTCACCGGGAGTCCTTTTCGAAACGAACGAACGCGTTTATCGTCGATGACGTTTGGAACATCGCCACTACTGGACTGAAATATAAAATGTATCGTTGACCGCGGGCGTTTTTCACTTTTCTCATGCTCAAGACAATACAATATTGTCCGTTTCAAGGTTCCGCGACATTTACCGACAACATTATATTATTTTATTTATTGTATTTACGGTTTTCTCTCGAGGAGTCAAAAAGCATTTGTGTTGAATTGGATAATTTAATCGTTTGGACCAATATTGAAATTGTTTGACTTCGAAAAAGAAAAAGAGGATACGCTCAACGTAAATCGAATCCGGGAAATATGAAATTGAAAACGTACGCGTGTTTACGCATCTACAGATTTTTACATGAACGTAATAAATATCGCACAGCGTAACGACTAATAATTACGCGGCAATAATACGCTTTGTTGTTGTCATTTCTATTCATGAATCGTACGTGTTATTTAAAAAAAACAAAAAAAATTACTCGCACGCGTAAAAGTATTGTAAATTCGTCAAAAAGTACAGTTGGTGATTTCCGTTAATAACTTTTTTCATTTTTTGCGTTGTTTTGTGTTCGATTATTTAACGATACACATATAATTATATTATTATATAACTGCAAATAATGTGTTTACTAAGAGGAAAATGTAACCTAACCTTAACGGTGGTGGATAAAAAAAATTTTTTTTGAAATAACAATGAGATACGGTGAGAATCGAGTCTGAGTACTCGTACTCTTTAAATTATACGACGATTTGCCATAATCACATTCACTGTACTCGCAGAAAACCATTAAATATTATTGAAATTTGATTAATTCAACAATTGACGTAAATTTCGAAAGCATGAGAAAATACAATCGAATAGTATTTATGTTATTATTATTATTATTATTAAATACTAATTTGAAAGTTTACGTGAGTTCATCAAAGAATGCAGTGCGGCGTTACGCAATAAGATTGAAACAACAGCGGAGTAATGAAAATGTTTACTTGACCTATCCACAATGTGTAGCACCGTATAGCTTTAATAAATTGGCAACGAGATCAAATACGATTAATACTCATGAATGTATATTTAATTATTCGCGTGTTTGTATAAAACGTAAATGTATTAGATGAAATATTTTCGATGACAATATGTAATTTAAATAAATCAACAGTAATGAATAAAATTATTAAAAACTAATTTTTTATGTTAAATATATTAAAACAATATATACTTATACAGAATTCAATCGATAAAAATATTAATTAAAAATGAATGAAAGTATATTTTTAAATGGCCATATATTATTATCACGACAATATCATATAGCCAGGGACTTAGAAAAATTCGGATTGAAATTAATTAATTTTTTTTTATAATAAAAGCTTTATTTTACAAATAGATTACCCACTGAGTACACCGAATAGAAAATAAATATATTTCATTTATTTTTATAATAATAGTAAAATATTTTTACAGCCCGTAAAAATATCATTTTAGAAATTACACTAATTCTTAAAGCGGATTTTTCGCATTGTGTTGTAAATGATATTTAATAGTTGACATTTTTTTTAACTCTTATTTTTTTTAAATTTAATTATCGCTCTACGGTATAACTAGAAATAGCAATTTAATTCATATTCATATAATTCGATTTATTCATATTATTTGTTTGTGAATAAAATTCATTTCCATTTATTTCATAATTATATGATCGATTAAAAATATTTCAAATCCATTAAACTTTATAATGTATATAATGTAGGGAATCAAATGATAACAAGCGTTTTAACGTTCTTAATTTTAAACGTTTTGAGACATTTTTAATTGTGCAAATCTTTGTCAATAATTTATGTTTATTAGTCGAGAACAAATAGTGCAAACAATAGTAATTACTGATAAGGTGTGTGTGTGTGTGTGTGTATAAATAATTTATAGCTGATTTACGGATGATTCAGACGGATAGTTTATTCACAAATTAGGCTAAAAAAATATTTATTATCATGTTTTGAAAACATGTTTTCTAAAGAATCATTTTCCGTCACCGTCAGAAAATCCCCGAATCAATTTTCAACAGTCAATCCGGGACCACGATTTACTTTCGACGTTTATTTAATATTAACTGCAATATTCTTCTTTTTGTGTATTTACATTACTATGGATATTTATTTACTCGTTTTGTTATTGTAGAGTTTCTTAATGATTCAATGTTACTCATAGAAATTTCGACAAAAAAAAGTGAAATTTATAAAAAAAAAATTTCCACGTTCGATCGAAATGGAAACGAATGCATAATCGGTATCAGACAATTTTTATATTCCTGTTTACGAAATAATAATAATAATAATAATAATAATAATAAATGCGCGAAATACACTATTAACACAGTAGGTAATAAATAATAATGAATTTTATAGGGAATAAATTGTGATAAAAAGTATATGTATAGTTAATTAACGTTTTTTTTTCAAACAAATTGGTTAATCTCAGTTTTAAAAAATATTTTTTTATCGAGTTAAAAAAAAATTCTGGTGTAATTTTTTTCTTTCGTAAATCTTATTAAATTATCTACGAATAATATATATATATATATTAATTTAGGAATATTACATTTTATAACTTAACATAATTTTATTAAAATATCATTTCATGCCCGTATTTAAATTTTTTTAATATTTTATGTTGTTACCTATTATTACGATTAATAATTATATTAATAACAAATTTAAATATTATATATATATATATATTTTTTTTAAATTGTATATTCTACATATAATAGTCCTTTAAGGTAATTATTATTATTATTATTATTATTATTATTATTATTATTATTATTATTATTATTATTATTACTCTGAACAGTTTATAGTATTTATAAAATGTATAGTATAAATTATATTTTGATAATTAAATTGCCTATTCAAAACGCCTTGTACGTATTTAATGTTAAATTTAATACTATTGGAAATCATTCAATTAATACATCGCGTTACAATTTCTATTTGCAAACCAAAGTAACCAAAGTGTTATAACATTGGACGTGAACGGATTCGGCAATATCAATATCAATACTTCTCGTTATTGTTGGTCTACATGACCACGAAGTAATCGACATTCAAATACAAAGTGAGTTCCCGAATAATACCTATACCGTGTAATTCTTGAAATCATAATAATATTAAAAACTTTTGAATTTTTAACCAATCATTGAAGACCAAAGCATTAATTTCAATACGTATATAATAAATACACACCGTGTTTGATTTCCATTAAAATTTTTTGTTTCATTATCTTCGATTTAATTATTATATTGTATTTAGATAATAATTAATAATATTGTTATTAAATAGTATTACGTTATGATTAATAATAATCAATGGACGGAGGTCAACGCAATTAACAATCATTTATTCAATAAATGCATTTGATAACAATTAAACATAATATATTTATTGTGTTATTCCATAACCGAATTATTTTAAGATCGGAACGTGTGCAGAATAGATTACTCGCTTGAATTGCTCATATTTGTTCTCCATTTAATACGTCATCCTAGTCATGATTACTCCTTCATACACGGTATGCACGTTAGGAGAATATCGATGCTATCGTTTTGACGACAGGGTATTGACGTACAATTTATTACTTCTATCCTCGCATCTCTTACTCTACAGGCCACCTGTTCAACATTAGCCTTGGCGACCCTTCCTTTCTCTTCAGAAATCACTATCTCATTCTACTTATATATAAATATTTTTTTTTGTACCCACTTACACTCTAATGCAGTGGTTCCCAACTCAACACTAGACGCGGATCACTTTTATAAATTTTCCACCGTCACGGACCACGACCTGATTTCAATCCCCCCCTCTTTATATACCACTTATTTTAAGTAAATAACAAAAAATGTCAATATAATAAAATTTCGATCGTTTTTTTTTTTAAATTTTAATTTTTCCACTTGAGATGTGTCCGCGGACTAGCAATCGGCAACCACTGCTCTAATGGACAACCTAAACACCATTTACACATGACGATTTGTCATCAAAATAATATTGTAATTTCTATTTTAGAACATCAATTAATTGTTAGAAATATAATTATTAATCTAGCTTATATTCGGTTGTCTTTATTACTGTTGTAAACAATGACATACTGTATACTGTATAATTGCTTTTAGCGTCCGTTAATATCAAATAAATATATTTATACCCGTGTATTATTTGATAACCGTAAATCATCTTAATTTACGTAATTGTTTCGGTATTAATATAAAATTCAATATTTACTATTGAACAAGTATATTTTACGGAATTATTTTATGATAATAATAATTATTTACGTTTAACACTTGCTATTATTATATCAGTGAATTTCTTCAAATAAACATCATGAATATATACGATTTGAGCATTGAAATCGAATTTGTATGCTTATAAGTATTCGATGTCGGCATTTATTTTTCCACAATAAATATAAGTATTTATTTTTGTATATTTCTGATATTTCATATATATATTAGTTTGAATTTAAAATCGTTAAAATTCAACGCTAAAAACCACTGGCGGTATACAAAGGGCGTTGTTCGTTCGTTTCGCTCCGTGTACTTCAGTGTATGCGAGTTATTTAAAATTTTAACATTGCAGTATATCCGAAAAACCGATTCTGAATGAAGCTATCGCGGTTTACTACAATAGAATTAAATATTATCGTATTATTTTATAAATTTCTAGGACACTTAAAAAAAAAAAAATTGTACTAACTCTATGTTAAGGTTTTGAGTACATTGTCTCTATGTGTATTGATGATTAATTATAATTCGTTATTGATATTGAGGCTATCAATACTACAATGGACATTAATTCGACAAATGTACGCTCGTCATATTAATTTGTTTTCTTAAAAAATAAACACGTTTTGATGAAGTTTTCATCTTTGGCCACTTATTTCATTGTCGCTGGTTTTTCGTGACGCTGACGACGACCTGTTTCGAATGACTAATGTGTATAATACAATATGCATAATAAAATATCAAAGCTCCAATACCAAAAACCACAAACATTCATAAATTATATCTTATTATGAAATAAAAATTTAAAAAAATACGCGGATAGCTTATTAATAACGATAAAATCTCGAAACTATTCGTCTCTCTTCGTTTACCTGCGATCGTAAAAATTCAAATATTTTCCGGTTCAATCGTTTTCACAATATATTTTTCTTATTATTTACTCAAGATAAATTTTTGGAAATTTTTTTCTTTTATTAATATTTTCAATATTAGAAAGAACGAAAATTGAAAATGTTATTTTCTATTTAATAAATTAATACATCTCATTTTATATGTTTTATCGTTTAAAATCTATTTTCCTCGAACACTATATTATTATATTAATATATCGTTATAACAAATACATATAATAATACTATTCTCCACATTATTGATTTATTTAAATAATTTCACTTTAAAAAATAAATGTTTGTAACCGAAGTAATATGGTTTGGTTATTAAATAAAGTGCGTGCAAATTATAAATACGTTTAAAAGAATGATTTTTTTATAAGTGCGAAATCGTCCACATTAAAAAAAATAAAAAGATACAATAAAAGACAACGTTGCACGTTTTCAGAGTTCATTGATATTAATATAATATATAATAACAATTATAGGTATAAACATGAACTGAATTTTTTTTTACCATATCTGCACTTTTATATTCTACGTATGCGTGTATCATATATTGTAGATAAGAAAAATTGAATCGTTAGTTTTTTGTCTGAATCCATTTCATACATAATAATTTTTGTTTTATTTGAGTTATATTTAGATAATACTATAAATATTGTTATTATTATTTCGTTTTAATTCTAAATATTATTACGCTAACGTCGTTTTGTGATTAAGACGTTACGAGTATAGTGAATACTACGATAAGTGTACACATAACTATATTCTATCCATCAGTGTTAGTGCACTATTTACATTTCATTTGATAAAATTTATAAAATTCAAAAGCTACTTAGTTTATTAAATGTATAAAAAGCAATTTCCAAATGCCTTTTAATTCTATTAAATTCCATAAAAATACTATTTTGTTAAAAAAGGGGGGTTTCTCGTTCACATAAATCATCTTGAATAATAGAAATAGGAAAATTTACTCAGCTCGTTTAATTTTTCTAAAAATGAATTATCATTATTATTAAATGTGAAATAAACCGTACTCCGTACACTAATACGTTTGTATCGTATCAAACACGTCGATTATTTAAATATATTAAACATTAGTTACGTTTTAAAAACATTTTCTCTGTTTAACGACATAAATAAATTTACAAAAAAAAAAAAATATAGTTTTGTAATTTCCCGAGTTTATTTCATTGATAAATAATCTTCCGTCTTTTATACACGCAATTTATTCGAAACAATTTACGTTTACTCACAATTAATTTTTAAAATTAAGTATAAACTTTCGAATAGAAAAAACCAACATAAAATCGTAAAATATATTTATGCAAGAAAAACAATTATTACAATATAATGTATAATCGTTTTTTCGTTAATATTGTAATATACTGCAAGTATATTTTTAAATTATTTATGTTTTGATTGAAACAATGGAAAATTCATTTGATTTCCACGCGTGTATTATAGTAATAATAATTACGTGTTCTTGGCATCGCTATATCCTATTCGACTCGTTTAATTACGATATTAAAAACGGCTATAAGTCGTTTGTTCGTATCGGATAGGTGGCTTCTTAGACTCAGAAATATATATAAAAAAAATAAATGAATAACGTATATAACAGCCGTGCCCGTAGCTGTTGAAACAAGAACGGATTTTGTTTAAAAACGAAGAAACAGTATACACGTAGAGTCGTTTCAAAAAGAATTCACAGATTCCTGTTAAATAACGCAATCTAAATTAACATCAAGTGTTCACTTGCATATTATAACGAGTTGTATATCGTATAGTTTTCTATTTCTCTATAACAGAAATATTATATCTCGTAAAAGATATAATCTAACGTGTGTCTGTAGCGGAATATTTTACGCGCTATAAGTATTATATTAAAATCGGTGCTCAGAAGTTAATAAAACACGTGTGATTTTTCACCTTGAATTTCATTTTTAATGACACGCGCGATTCGATGGCGACGGGAGATCGATATTACCATCGGCTTATTATGTGTAAAATATTATTGTTATACGTATTATAATAATATCGGTAAAATGTTATTTTTGGTTTTCGAAAAATGCGTTGGCCACGTACACTGTGTGCTGCGTAAACGATATTTAAACATTTATAAAACCATTACCGATTTTAATGAATCGTAAATAATTCGCGTTGCATAGACGTGTACTTTAAATTTTACTTTAACACCGTCCGTTTCGCCGCTGTAAATCTTAAAGACTCATTAAAAAGTGTTATCGCATTAATCGGTTATTAGTAAGTTATTGTATAGTTGTTTGGATAAACGATTTTCTAACGTTCTTCAAATCTCAGCTTTACACGATCAATAGCCGATGATCGATGATAAATTCGTATTTATAAAAACATAAATTTTTTAACGATCTGTTTATATACACGATGTATATTATTCTTTTTGAATAATTCATAAGATTGTTGTGCGACGAAACACTCGTGTATAGGTACCGCCGAATCGTTTAATAATTATTAACGAACCGTTATAATAGTTATTGGTTTGGTAAATATTTACAGAACGATTTAATAGCAGCATTACGACGGAATATGTCGCCGAAACGGTCGTTTTTCGACGTTTCAAATATTCTATTTATGGTGTGTATTTCTGATGCCTTGAAGATCGGACAGTGTAACATATGGAAACTCGTAGTGTTTACAATATATGTGTCCGTGTGTATGGTTTTACTGACCGCGTTAATATGACGTAAAAGTTTAATATACAATGAAATAATCGCCATTTCGATGATAATTTATTATCCTTTTTGAAGTTTTTATGATTGGTACGAAATACGGTATATTTTACGTTATAATAATATATTGCACGTTATCGCGTGTTCTGCGTTGTCATATACTTAAAAAAAAAAAAATGTAACGCTCGTGTAGTTTTATATCTAGAACTATAAATGGTTTTTTTTTTATTTTTACGTGAAAAACTAAATTCATCGAATATACTTCGTTATAACACACTTGAGAATCATGACGCGCGTTGTCTTTAAAACGAATAAATACGATTTTTTCAAAAGTCCAAAACTCGAACGAAATCATACAGACGGAATTTCCTGACGTGCAGGATTTGCTTTAAATTCCGACGGAATTTACGAGCAACGCGTTCGGTATACTCATTTCGTTTGAACACTGCGTATTATATAAATCGTTTTTCATCACTTTACGCTGTTTAATTATGTACAGAAACGTAAAATGTATAACATAAGATTTATTTATTTATTTATTTTTTTGTTCAACGGTTCGTTTGTATATAAACGTTATTTACGCATATTCATTGGCATATATGTATGATCGATATTATCAAAGCGCAGTAACCATACAGTATAATACGGGTTTCTTTTCCAATTGTATTTGTTATTAATAGGGTCGAGATGGTTTTGAAAATATCTGAGAAAATTCGCGCGTTCTAAAAAAAAAAAAAAAAATAACGAAACACGAATAATTCGTTAAAAATAATAATAATTGAATAATAAAAAAAATATATAAATTAAAATACAGTTTATAATATATTACAATAAAAAAAAATCCAATTTCGCGTTCAATACGTCAACGTTGACTGATTTTATATTTCATAATTTACTTCGCACTCCGGACGCGCATACCGATTCGTACATTATGCGCAGAGATAATTAAAAATATTTTTCTGTTTTTTATAATTTATATAGGAGGAGAGGGAAGTTTCCAAATGTAGTAAATTCCCACGAATAACAAAAATATTATGTAAAACATGTTTTTGTTGAATTACTGCAGGTACCGCGAAATGTGAATATTATTAAATAACAATAATCGGTGTTTCGAATAACAAAAAAAAAAAAAAAATCAAATATGAACTTGAGACGGAAAAAGAAAATTGAAAAATATTCAAAATAAAACCGATATTTTTAACACGGAGTTATATCCAGTCAAAATATGTGTACAAAAAAGAATCATCTAGAAAAAAGGACTACGCGAAAATCATAAAAGTCATTCATGTAAAATAACATTCTATTCTAGACTATCCCGCAAAATTTTGTTTGGGAATTTGAATTTGTACGATAATGTTCGTTTTACACGGTTAAGTTACGAATAATTTATATACGTCGATATTATATATTTAAATATTTACCGAATATATAACGTTGCTATACACTACGCGCATTGTCATTTTTTTTTTTTCGTACGTCCTTTTTATACTCGAGTTATATTGTATTTGAAATTGATATTACAAAACCCACTGCGCGTTCATATGCGTATTGAAACTAAATTCAATCGATATCAGACACATTTTATTAGATTGACGCGTTTGTTCACAATGATTAATAACAATTACCGATAAAAACGCGATTTCATCTCGATTAGAAAAAAAAAATACGATTTTCTTTCTTAAATACATTCACGTCACATAGAATTCCATGTATACTGGAAATATGTTAAACACAATTTCGCCGGTACGTTTCCAATTAGAATTTTTATCGAAATTCCTTATAATGAATTCCTTTTATCGGTTTCAATACGCGCCTATTTGGTTGTTAGTTAAAAACTAGTGGTGAACGCGAATGAGCTGATTGCTATGACAAGTATACACTTACGATTTTTATTTTTGTTGACAATTACATAACAGTTTCATATAAATAATAATTATCAGAACGTTAATTTAGGTTGTCGACACCGCAGTTTCTATAGTCGCATTTGTAATAATTAAATATAATTCATCTCGAACGAATTTTCTATACTATAAGATCGTTTGTTAATATTAATTGTTTTGTGCGGTGGTACACAATGATTTATTTAATAGCGATCGAAATTATACAAAATGTGTGAGGAAAATAAAAAAAAAAGCATTATTGGTGTAAAATATATCTTATTGCGTTTTTAGATAATAATATATAAAATATAACCTCCAATTGTTTTTTTTTTTTAATTAGATTAACGGAATATTATTTAATAATACGTCTGTCGTTTATCAACAAAGTATCTGCTTATTAAATGACTTACTCATCTTTAGGTATTGTGTTTACAAAATAATATAAAATTAAGCTCTAATATTTTATGTGTGTCTAGTATCGGCTAAATAATACATATACGATTAAGTGTAAAAAGTTTATATCAAAAATTGTTCACACGTCAATTTCATTTCGTTGCTAGAATTTCATCTGTCATCTGAAAAAAAATGCTTTCCGAACAGTATTGTGAAAAATAACAATACAGTTTATCGTATATTATTATTATGTTACGGACAAATTGACAAATTTTATTTCGTTTGCTATTTTATACTATTATTTGCCCTTTTGTACGTTTTTAATAGAAAATGTTTCACATTTTTGTATTTATTATATATCAATTAATAAAACACGAATAAAACGTTTAAAGCACAGTGGTTTTATTTTACATATACCGTGTAATATAATATATTGAATAAAACAATAAATCATTATTTTGATCAAAAACTGATTGCATTTCACACTCGACAATATATACTCGTATATATATATATATATATATATATATATTCTTTTGTCCGTATAACGTGTACCATATTATATAAATAATTTCGACATTGTGCGTTGACGTCGACTTATACGGAATCGACGTCCTTATTGAGTATGCTAAAATAAAATTACTTTTTTAATATCCATGTAACGTTTTTACGTAAGTCCTATGAGAAATTTACATTTGAAAATTGGTCTAGAGACCGATTAAGTTCACGTGCTTTTCTTTATGAAAAAAAAAAATATATATATACGTATATGCGATTTAAAGTAACGTTCTCGAGTCTCTGCTCGTGTATAAAATATAAACACGTTTCGTAAATAGCAACATTGTTGTTTTGTAAACAAATTAAAGCCATTTATAGAATCCCACATGCGACAAATGGGCGTTTTATTTATTAAACAACTCGGCATGGCTATATTATCTGCACTATATATTTAATTTTTTTTGACCAAGTGATTAGAATGACATAGACAGCCTTCGTTCTGATTCGATTTGAAATTAACTATTTGTTTATAGGCAACACCGATTTCAAACCACTGCCTGTTTTTTTTTTTTTTTTTAATTCCATTTGATAAGTTTTAACGAGATTAACGTATTTCGAGAAATTGAATAGAAAACCAAAAATTATAAATAAAAAAAATCAAATATTTTTGTATATACCAACACCCTTGTAAATTTAAGTCGTTAACATAGAACTACTCGTTTGTTTTCAACAGAATTGCGCACATTAAATTTACTACAAACCCGTTTTTGAATTATACATATTATCGTGATTATTTTCATTGAATTCAAGAAATATTTAACAGTATTTCTATGACCCAGATATTGATATAAATTAGTCATTTTCGTATAAACCATAGCCGCCTTTTTTCTTATATATTGCCCGATAATTTTGTTTTTTTAATTTTATGTGTTTTTTTTTTTGTATACGCATGGTTTATGACATAATTACTTGAATTTCACAGTAGTTATCGTATAAAATTTATTACGACGACCGATCTACTTAAAAAATGTTTATGCATGATGTTTTAAACACTTAACGTTTTCAAAAATGATATGAAACGTAACGCAATATATATATATATATACATAAATGGGTTATCGGAATCGCATTTCTAAATACACCAAATTTAAATAACTATTATATTTTTGCTCGAATCGTACTGAGTAGGTGCTCAATTTTTTCCATAAATTTCGTACATTAAAAATGAGTTTTTTAAGTGAAAAAACAATGTTAAATTTCTATTTAATGATTTTTTTTTTTCAAAGAACCGTGCAATTCAGTTATTCACGCTATACAAACACACACACACACACACACACATACACTGGACAAGTGCAAACACTGAGTCTCCGTATGCTGTCCGTATATACGTTTTCTGTTAGTTTTCGAATATTTCAAACAATCAAAAAATACATAATAATTCACTTGAGAATGATGATATATCGAATAACTGCAAAGTGAATATCATTGCTAAGTATTACAATAATAGTGTTTACTAAAATATATCGTGTGATAATGGCGTACACGTGTACGTTATAATGGTAAAAAATATCCCAACAGTATATTTATAGAATAAACATGTACATAATATTATATTGTATACGGATATCGGAGGCGTACATCGCTTTGATGGAATATATTTATTGTTAATGCGTTTGACTAAAATCCAAATATTCGCATGGGAAAAAAGAATACTCGAAGACGCGCGTGTTTTGGAATTCGATACGAATACATGGTCTAGATTATAACTAAATTGGGTTACGAATAAAATAAATTAAAATTCCGGAACCCGGTGTTTTCAACACACATAACTTAATTATTAGCGAAACGATTTCGTGTATTACTCGAATTTTTAAAATTAATGACGTACACATTGTTCAAAATTGAATAATTGTTTGTAAATTCCAATCAAATCCGTTCGATGTTAAACGTCATAAATATTATCTCTCTAACACTTCACTTGTATCTCCGTCTTTGATGCCGTTATTATCAAAACGACAGTGAAGCAACTTCGCCTTTGTATTCTAATTTTCAAAAAACGTTCTTTGTACAACATATACGTATATACGAGTATATATTGATATTTTTTATCAGACAAATTGCGTTTATTGTTAGAATTGTTTACTTCGCACAACGCGTATATTATTTCATATAGATATTATATAAATAGATGACATAACACCGTCGAATTACGTTTGTATCCCCCAATATTTTCGTTTTAGCCATTAATCGTCCGCAGTGTTTGTTTCTGTTGTACACATTGTTAAATTACAATTATTACTAATTACAATATTATAATTAAATATATTATTCTCAACTATATAATATTGTGAATTAATTTGATAAAGAACTTGAACTGCAGAGTTAGGTATCTTAAATTAGATTGCTGGAAACTTAAAAATTATGTTCATCAAATTTAGCATTGATTTTTGAATAATCCGGCTCATTTTTAATACGCACGTGAAAAAAAAATTTTATTTCCATCTACGTTTTCAATTAAAAATAATCAATTATTATTATTATTTTTGTAAAATGTATTAATAAATTTAATTAAATTATCGCTATTTAGTTTTTTTATTTTTTTGTTTTTTTGTTTGCATTATCTCTTGTTCACGCGATATTGCCTATTGCCGACACGATTTTACTGTAATATCGAATTAATTTATTTTAGAATTTCACTACGATCATCACATATATTCCGATCGTTTTATTAAATTCTTATATAGACAATAGTATACGATATAATAACGTCGATTTTTAATCAAATGATAATTATTATTGAATAAGAGTTATTTTTTCACGTCCATTATCGATTACATTCAGTGTTCCCACCATATATGAAATCACATAAGTTATCTGTTATTGCGTGAAAAATAGAATATTGTTTACTGCGCGACGTTTTTTTTTCCTTAGTTTTTTCAAATGTTTTAATCGAATTAACGTTTAAAATATCCAGTTAATAAAAAGTTAGTTAATAAAAAATATATTAGGTAAAAAGTCAATATTATCTAATACGCACAATTGTAGTAATCATTAAAAAAATTGTATAAAAAAATGAAATGAAATTTTTAATCGACGTGTTATAATATAGTCTGCAATACGTAATTGTGTTAATGTAACGAATAATATTACACACAAAACGTTCGTTTTCGGGGGGGGGGAAGTAATACATGAGGTAATTCGATTGAAGTACAAATTATTTTTTAATTCGTCAATACGTTTAGCATCGTTGAAAAATATTCCAATTTAGAACAATTGCAGGTTTTGTATAAACGTGTACGATCATTCAACGTGATCTTTGAATTAGAAAAAATAAAAAAAAAAAACGTGTGGCATATAATTTCTTATACACGTATTATTTAACACATCAATAACAACACTGTCTAAAATAATACTACGTAATATTTATAATGCGTATACGTATACGAATATTATATACTCATTATAATACGGCATGCATTGTGATCATGATAAACGTTAATATACAATTTAATAGGTCCTATTATTTACTATATATTATTACCGGACTCATTTACTATTGTAAATCGCACTTATAAATTTATGTATTTTATTTATGTAATTAATGTATATAACACTAGAATTTAAAATTTATCGCATTATCATATAAAATCGCAATAGTTACCAAACGATTGCGAATTAAAACTATGAACGGGTTATAATCGTAAAAATATACGATATCTATTTGTTTTAATGAAAAACGTGTACACGAAGTGGGAATAAAAGAATTGAGACGGGGTTTTTTTTTATTATTATTTAGAAAACGTTAGTGACGTTAATAGTTTATTTAAAAAAGCCTAAATGCTGAAGTATAATATTATTTATATAAATAAATAGACGAAAAAAAAACCACGAATCGCGTTTAACGACTGTATATGGCGCGCGCATAGTATTTTAACGCTGCTTTTTACACGGTAATATAAATATATGTTATTCGCGTGCTTTTATATATAATATATAATGTACACGTACGTGTATTTTCGTGGTGAAAAATATATTATGTTTATCTTCGGTCTGTTACGTTTCGCGTTATCATTCAGTCTGCGTAAAAGACGAACACTGTACGTGCGTTAATGCGGCCATTAAAACAGAAAGATAGAGAGAGGAAAAAAAGAAACGAATTATAGACATTTTTCTGCGCTATCGTATTTTTTAAACTGTTACGTAATATATAAATATTGAATTATTTCAATACCTACCGGAATCATTAATTATTATAATTATTTCACGATTATAATAATAATAATCAATTAATATAAAAAAACAAAAACAAATATTTGTTTATAATATGATACCAACAATTATTATATATGTATATGTACATAATTGTAACGTATTATTGGTTCACAATGCTATTAAAAATTATGTCAAACATAAGGTCGATTTTCGAGTAAATAATTGTACGCGGTATTATTTTTCGGAAAAACATCGTGTGAAGATTTTTGTTTTTATGTATTTTTGATTGATAAAAAAAAATGTAATATTTTAAGTTAATATTATATTTATATCGCATAGTAATTTTTATTATTAATAACTATTAATAACTACTCGAAAAACACTTTAAAATTGCTAATGTAATATTATAATATATATATATATATTTTTTTTTTCTGCTGCAACGCTATCGAACAATTTATAATAGTAATAACATAATAATTGCTACGAAGTATTTGTTTGGATGTTTTAAGTAAATTATATTCGTACGAATTCGTATCGTTCGCTGCGGTTACTGTTAATGTACACCTACTTGTTGAAAACAGTACTTTATAAAACCATCATTCCATATTAAGTATTTTATTACAAATACTTATAGCGTGTACATTAATATGTCTGCAAAGAATTTTTGAGGACTGGGTGTGAAACATTCAGTTCTATCTCGTAATCCGTTAGCCATCATAAATATTAGCGCGAACGATTTGTAAATTATTATTATTATTATTGATGATTCGTTCGGAAATTCACGTTATTGCGTATATTTACTAATAAAAACGCTCAAAAGCACTAATTATATATATATATATACATTTTTTTGAATAATTTTCCATCCAAATATTTGATTTTTATTTAAAAATAAAAAGGTAGGAAAAACCGCGAGTGCTGCTGCGGACATCGGTACAAATGATCATTATACTCGTTTTGACAGTGTTTTATTGTTATTTCGAAAGCGACGATGAATCAATTGTTTTCTTATAATTAACGCGTTTTATAAAAAAAAAAACGTTCTCGTATAATTTCATAAATACGTGTTAACGATCGCAGTGTTTTACACTCGTATTATTGAATGTTGAAACATACGAATACTGACCGCGTCCGAAACGTTTACCGGTTTTTTTCCCCGTCCGCGCACAAGGAAATTTTTGCGGTAAAAAATCGAGAAACGTTTCAAACAAAATTAACGAGAACATTTGGATACTAATAAAATGCCGCCGGAAAATAACGCACGTCCGCCGCGACCTTTCTAGACACGGAAAAGTGTTTGCCGGCAAAAAAAAAAAAAATTTACAAAATAAACACACTTCGCTTCGTTCAGAATTCAAAAAAATATTATTTAAATACACTAAACGTTAACAACACGATGGCTGTTGATTCAAGAGAACAAAATATCTTATTGCTAGTCATCATTCGCGAGTAAAAACGATTTTCAATATGTATATAAAACCGATATAATCGATAAGTAACGTCTCCTACTGCCTCTCTCTCTCTCTCTCTCTCCACCACAAATCACTATAGGTACACACCCAAAACTCGCACGTTATTCCGTCGGCCGTTTATACGTTATACTTTGTAAATATTCCGCTGCAGCGTGGATAAAAAGTATAGTAGACAAGCGCGCCGTAACACACTTCGCATCCCGGAATAAACGTAGTTTGAAATGTCCGTTTGTGGACCGTCCACTTAACGGTCGATAGACGCACGTTCGTTTTCACGAGGATCGTACACTGTCGTGTATTAAAAAAATCGGTTTTCGCTCGAGTTGTACACCGCACGGTCCGTAGAGGGAACGAACGTTGCGATACGAGAATCAGTTGAGAAACGATTCGACGGGACCGTCCCTACCGGTTTTGGGGCGGAAAAATGCGACGGGATCGACCGCACCGCCGATATTAATAACACGTAGAGTGTGTTACGTATGCGCGTCTGAAAAAAGCGTTGAGAAAAATCACGCGAAAATCGATTCAAACAGCGAACATCGATTTTGCAGTTTTATCGCATTGCCCATATCGGTTAACTTATATGATGATGCAATCGACTGTTAGTCGACAATTTCTTTTTTTTTTTTAACAAATTTGTTCGTAATTTTGCGATTTTTTCACACACACACACGCGCGCGCGCGCGCGTCGAAATTAAAAGAAAAAAAAAAAAAAACCGACATAATAAAACGTTTTTACGCGGAACAAAATAAAAAAAAAGAGTTTTATAAAATATTAAAAACGAAAAAAAAAAAAATGTTGACGACGACGGTCAATTGAAAATTTATCGCGTAACGACTGATTTGTATTAATTTACAATACATACAGCGCGATCGAAAAACCGCCAAATTACATAATAATAATAATAATAATATGCGACAAATAAATCGAAAATCACGAGAAATGATAAAAATCTCTCGCGTTTTTATCCGTTTACGTATGCGCGTTCGGGTGTTACGAAACGAATTTATATGTATAAAAAAAGAAAAATTCGATTTAAAATCAAAAAAAAAAAAAAACACTAATATTTAATTTATATGGGTAAATAAAATGCGCGTATAAATGGTGTTACGCGTAGAGGAATTTTTTATAAAATTACAGGCGCAAACGGCGCCGCCGTCGTCGTTAACGTGTGCAACGCGTGCGCGCGCGCGCGCACCTATAAACGCTACCGGGGCGCTGATGCCGCTGGTGGGATGGGTGACTGGTTAAAAGAGAGAGAGAGAGAGAGAGAGAGAGAGAGAGGGAGAGAGAGAGAGAGAGGGAGAGAGAGAGGGAGAGAATGAAAACCCCGTCGACGGCGGTACGGGTACGCCGGCGGCACGGGCGGAAGGCCGCGTCACAACGCGTTTGGTCGTGTGCAGGACGAGGAGGACGACGCAGCCGGGGCGCGCTCGATATCTCTCACACGGTCGTGTGTTTTGTGTACGCGCGCGTGCAGCGGATAACGGCGTACACGGAGAAAAAAAACCCTGCGCCGACTACCCTGACACACACACACACACACCATTACTATTCGGTAGTAACGGTCGTCCCTTGTGCACGGTACGCGGCGTTTCGTTCGCATTCGGCGCGTGTTCTTCGCGCCCTCATCCCCGTTATTTCTATTTTTTTCATTTTTCCGTTATTTTTTTTTTTTTTTTTGCTTTTCTATAACGGTCGCCGCGTCGGGGAAGTATCCGCGTGACGAGTTTAAGTGTCGTCCGCTGCGGTTAGCGCGCGCGCGCGCCCCGTCAAACGATTACGGTGAAAATAAAAAGTAAAAAAATAGGCATCGAGTTGGTCGGTACCGTACACGGTCGCGGACAACGACGAGGAAGAAAAGGATAATTATGGTGAAAGACGCGGAAAAACAGGCGCCCACTACGCCACAGAATCAGGTGAGAAAGCGGTTTATTTTTCACCGGGGGGGTTTTTTTTTTGTTTTGTTTTTTTTGTGTCCGCATCGCGTAAAAACGACAATAACGGTTTACGAGAAAATCCATTTTATTTATAACGATATCGTGTTATTGAAATCGTCGGCTGTAGGGAAAACGTTTTAGCGCGTTATACGTATTTTTCGTTTTTTTTTTCTCTTTCGAAACTGTAATAGTATACCTGTTTGGAGAGAGAGAGAGAGAAATGTCTATTTCAACATAGATTTTTCATCTACTTCGTGGCGCATTTTAATTTTCGTCTAAAAAACAAATTTTTTTTTTCTCTAGCTTTTCACTAATTTTTCAATCCGTTCGTGCGGTTCCACTCATCTCACCACAAGTCAAATGTCGAATTTACAACGAAAAAATATTATCGATTTTTTTTCCCCCTAACGATTTTCAAATCATAATATATATTTTACGTTTGGTTGGAAAACGTTTCTTATCGCCGTCGTTAAATAAACATTTTTAATAATATTCGTTTTAAATAATATTAGCGGTAATTATTCCATATCTATATAGGTAATATTTAATTTGAAGAGTGATCGTTATTAACATATTTTATTATTATACTCTTGTAAATTTATTAACGCAATAAAATATATATATATATAATGAGATGATTTTGTTCAATTTGTTTATGACTTTCAAGTCAATAGTACACAATAATAGTGGATTGTTCGGTGAGAATCTACTCGTTTTCTCACTAAAATTATATGGTTATTTAATAGATAATAGTATATATATATATATAAATAAGTAATTTAAATATTTTGTATATTTTCTACGGAACGGAGAATTAAAAAAAAAAAAAATTGTATAATAAAAACACGTTTGATAATACATAGAAATAAATGCGTGCTTATTAAGATACACTCAAAACGTTCACCTAATACAAATTATTACTTGCGTGTAGATTAGCTTTGCGTATGAATTCCATTTAGATATTATTGTGGTTTAGTAAATCCAATTCAAATTGGTCAATGGCTTCTTGTTTTTTTTTTATTATTTATTGTATAGCTTTCAGACGGCGTTCACTAAATTGTTCGTTAATTTTTCTAACACGATTCGTTTTATTGGTATATATTACAACTGCTGAATGAAACTGCCCGAGGTAGACGGATGATGACATTCGATTTAAATTTCGAGGTCAATAACCATCAATTGTCGTCTTGTAGTATAATAATATAATATTACGTGGTACACGTGTATGGTTTAATTGAGAGTAATGAATGGTTTAATAATAATCAAATTTCTACCGGGACTTGATGATGATAATAATAATAATAATTTTGTTTTTTCAAATCAATAATCAGTTTTTTTTCGAGTGGCTTTAATTCTCCGTCGTCTTTTTAAATGCGTCCGATGTCGTGTCTGTTAATTACAAATTTGTATATACACTCCTCTTGTTGTGATACATTTTTTCACATTGTAAAACATCGATTGTTATTGATTTATAACCGTTACAGAAATATAAATAGGATTAATGTAAGAATGAATACAAGACGTGTGATAAACGTATAACGTTGAATTTATTGAATTACGAAATAGAAAAACAAATATCTGTAAATAGGACTATATAGATATTTGCGATATCTGAAAAACTGTATTATTATATGTATATTTATCTAGTCTATTTATAAATAAATAATAAAAAAATATTTTCAGTAGACAAACCCTTGGTGAGAGATTTGCCCCCACAGCCCTTTTGCAAACGTTTTATAACTCATCACTAAAGCCTGGATTTATATGCATTTGCGTGTTTTTTTTTGTTTTGTTTTATCAATCCAATAAGTAGCTGGATAAGCTACAAGTTTGAATTATAGTCAATAGAACTGTTTTATTTTAGTATATTTTGTCTTTTTTTTTTAACTGTGCGTACTGCATATTTCTGTATTCTACTATTTTCCATCGCGTATTTTGATAGTTTTTTAATTCGTATAATTAATATTTCGATGATATTTGTTTTTCTAAAATATATATATATATGTATATTTACATCGAATTTTATCATTATAACGATAACTGGCTCGTTATACCAATGTTTCTTTTCGTTTTAATCGTGTAGGGGTCTTCAACATACGGCTCGCGATCAAGTTTTTTGAACAAGTCCGCAGAGAAACGGGCTGGTGTTTTTAATCTTGAATCAAAATATCAGCAAGTTATATTCTTATGAGTGATTATTAAAAAGTGCCGAATTGTGTGGAACCTTTGTTGAAAAATCGAGTCAAAGTACAATATTTACGCGTTAATTGACAGCGTTTAATAATTACGTTGATAAAATGAATAAAAACCAGACTCTTTAATTATACACTGAGTAAGTAAAATGAAAAAAAAAAAAAATCCGAATTATATTTTTCTGCAGATATGAGTATTTCGTTCCGGTCCGTCGTGGTCATCATCATTAAAATGTAATATACGATATAATACGAAGACGGTTCTAAAAACGTGCGCGTTTCCATTAAGATATCTGCAGTCGTACATTATAAAATATTATTGTGTCATTGTTAGTCTCGCTTAGGTGTTACGCGGCCGAGAAATGTTAATTTTTATCGTTTAGGTTTGAGTATACGGTACGCGTTATAGGTACATAAAAACTAAAAAAAAATTTCTATATATTAAATTCAATTAAACGACGTGTACGAAAATGTCATTTTAACGATCTTCTAATGATCTTCGTCGTCGTACGCGAATAATAATGCTCGTATCGTTTTCGGCCGGTCAAAAAAAAAAAATAAAAAATAAAATATATATATAAAAAACTCAAAACAATATCAAAAAAAAAATCAGATTAGAATTTATAAACGGTTTAAATCGGAATCGATTTAAACACAAATTTTTCAACGCGCATCAAAAATAATACGGTTATTATGTATTGAAAACGACTCAAAAGTCTTTGCGTAGTACAGACAGGTATTTCTTCGTTCGCGCGTCGAGACAAAAACATAATTTTAAGTGCACAAAAACCGAAGTGTACCGTTGCAACAGATAACCGATAAATAAGTAATTTTTATTCTCACCACGAATAACTCGTCTACTTTGTACGCGTCCGATGTAAAAAGCGTAAAAACATACTAAAAAAAAAAAAAACGAGAATTTCTATGTTAAAATCGTAAGCAGCGTTATATTTTGTCGATCGCGCAATAATAACCGGCTCGAATAATTTATTTCCGTTTCGGAGCAAACAACTATTTAACGAAATATTCGTACGGGGTTTAAATAACCGGAATAATAATATTATTATTCAATACGTTTTAATTGGTTCTTTTTTTAAATGTATATTCAACAGATTTCGCCGAGTCCGAAAATTAATACATAATACGTTGATGAGTTTACATCATAATATACAATAAATATATATTTATTATATAATTTTATATTTCGTATGTCAAATTAGAGTAACACAACGTAAACGTCAATAATTTTGAAGAATATTAACACGACGTAAATATTAATGATTCGATAAACGTTACGAAAATCGAGTAGATAATAATAATAATAATAACACTGACAGATTGTATTCATGGTAACTATTATATAGCTCGTAGATACGTGTAACGTATTATAACATCGTTTTTATCCGTTCGACTGGATCTCCACTGCAGGCTGTGTTAGATTGCTTTTGAATGCTCCGATCGGATAACTGTACATTTATTATTGAAAGTGTTTACACCACCACAACGTGGTGTATATGAAAAACAAAACTTCCCTCGTCTGCACAGATTATATAACGGCTATAAGGGGTTTTTTTCCGCTTTACTTTCTTTAGGAAACATCACGTGTACTTATTTCTCCGCTGTCGTCTATTTTACCGATTGACATTTCAACCGATTGGTATATTACACCACGCAGTACGTATGCATTTGAACGGTGATGGTTTTCCAAAAAAAAAACATTTTATTCCCGTTCGTTTTATACGTTAATGGGAAAAACAATTTTAGAATTTAGAAAACCGTCGTCGTCCACGACGAGCAAATATTTTACTCGTAATCTCCGTAGTTTAAAATTTTAACAAATATTTGTAATATTTAATACCGAATTCGTTCGCGTATTAATTTACCGGATTTGACGTGTAAAATGATATTATTTCGTTTCGCTAGCGTTATCGGCTGTACGAAATTCGAACGTGTAGGGCGGTCATTCGAACAAACTCGTGCATCGGTCGGTTTAAATAGCGAAGAGAACAAAAAAAAAAGTTAAAAATGATTAAAACGTGTACGAATGGGTTAAAAAAAGTCTTATAACACTCGGTATGAAAACAATTTGTGCTACAATCGTACTAGTGTCTGCAAGCGTCAGATTAGATAATATTAACGACTCGCCGCCGGCCGTAACGCAATCGTTTTACTCGTGCGTTACTACACTTACAACGGTGTTATTATTCTGCTCAGCGCATTTATTCTCCGATTCGTTCGACGGTCCACGCAATATTCGCATCCAATCAATATTCGCATCGAAAAAAAAACCATCGAAAATAATCGTCGCGCGCGCGTTTTTTTCTTCTTCTTTAGACACGGTTTGAAAAATGCCCGCGAGGTTTTGGGCGACAAAACTGTTTTTCGCGCGCGAGAGAGCGGGGGACATCATCGTCGATTTGACCGCGAGAATTACTAACTGTTTCCGAACGTTTGCGATTTAAACGCGTGCGGAACGTTGAACGCCGCGTACAAATACGGCGAGGAGAAATTGTCGCTGTCATTGGACAACGGACGAATATCGTTCGTACAGTTGACGACGGCCCGCGGACTCGTGTGTAGACCGTGTTTAACGTTTATTTTTCCTGAAATAGTGGCGAAAGACATCGATCCATCTTACACATCTGTAAGACCCTGAACGTCGATTGCCAGTACTATATCGATTTTCGTGGTAACGCCGCAATATCGTAAGAATTTTCGGCGAAACTTATTGTTCAGTAAGATTCGACAGCAAAGGCCTATGCGTACGAATACGTTTACAACACGTGCCGTAAACAGGAATATTCTAAAAGAATTTAAATAACAATCCATAATACATATTACGCTCAGCTGTATCCGACAAGCGTGTCTTGATCCGAACAAAATCGAGCGCATATTATATTTGATATAAATACAAATTATTATACCCAATAACAATGTATGAGTTAAACTGTTTGAATGTTCAGTGCGAAACGTAATAATTCGGCGTTTAATAATATCCACGAATAGTCGAACGCGGTAATAAAATCGTAAGTGTATATTATAGAATTATACGCTGTAATACGTTCTGTCCATATATACGTATACGGACTGAGGGGGCATTAATTGGGATAATGTTTTTTTTTTTTTTTTTTTTGAATTTATCCCGACTAAAAGGTATTGTTGAAAAATAAAAAAAACCACATAATAATATTACGTCATGACGGTGGAATTTTTATGTCGCCTAGATTTGTCTCAAAGATTACACTTTTCTTTCATTTTTTCCACTAGAATTGTTTTTTTCTTCGGCGATTACGATTACGTACACTCGTGCGAGTAATATATCGCTTTCGAAGGTCAGTGTTTCAATTACGATTACGCGTCCAAATCTATAAATATATATTATATATTTCACTAACTACGATAAAATATAACTTTGAAACGTTCGCTAAACGCGTATTATATATATATATATATATAAACACATCCGAGTGTTATTCTTTTTTCATAGACATACGTTTCGAAACGTGTTCTAGTTAAAAAACTATTTATTTATTTTTTTTTTAATAAGAACAAAATCGACATTTTATAGTAATAATAATAATAATAATTAACGACGACAATGCCCGCGGCGACGTTTTCCGGGTTGCTGAATATTGCATTTATACGAGTCGTGTTTTTTTGGGTAATTTTTCCCACTCGTAGTAAAAAAAAAAACAAAAAAAAAAAAAAACCAGTAATGATTATTAAAAAGAGTTTCAAATGGTTTTTTCGCTCGCAGAGATGTCGTCCTCACCAAGTGGAAATCAGTGGACCGAGCACGGTAGTTATCGCGTGATTTTTTTTTTTTTTTTTTGCGTTATTATCGGAATATATAATTACGCGTATTATACTCAGGGCCGGAGCAAGTAAATACGTACGCAACATCGAATTTTTTATTTTAATTCTCGTGAACGGTGTCCGTTCACTACTCTTCCGACTACTACTCATACGCGCAAAAACTTTTTCCCGCATCACAATCCATACAAATAATTCGCCGTAAATTTTCTGTTTTTTTTCTTCTCTTTTTCCCACTAGGCAATCAATTGATTGCATAAGTTTTTAGCACGCGTTTTACGCGTTTAATTACACGGTTGACATTTTCGTTTGCCCGAATTGTTTTCATTGCAAATCTATCGTTTTGGATTCTGAACGGGACGCGTTGCGGGTTTTACAACGACGCGTTTTTATTATTATTATTATTTTTTTTTTTTGTTATATATACGCATTTATGACCAAAAATTCTACCAGAACGAGCGCTCCTGCCATAGTCGCAGTCGTAGTTTGTTTTCGGTGGCAAATTGCGAATTTATCCGGCGTTTCAAAGAGTTCTCATTTATCGATTTTCTCAAAAAAAAAAAAAAAAACAGCGAAAAATCGCGTAAAATTACGTATCGACGTTATTTCGTTGTAATTCTAAAAGTAATGGTTATTGAAAACGTTCGTATAAAATACGTAATTTCGTGTCACATTAGTGGAGAACGAAAATGTTTAAGATATGTCTTTTTAATTTTAATTGCAGTTATGGGTTTATTTTCGAGTACTCAATTCGTAAAAGTGTGGTTATTTTTGGTTTCGGTGCTTGGAAATTTAATCACGACGTCAGAGTTATCGTTCCGACGGAAAACAAAAATTGAAATCAAACATTCATCTCTAATCACCTGTGTTTATCGTAAGAAATCATACAAGAATTAAGCGATTAACAACGCGCGGCCGAAGCTCCGGCGCTCAGAATCGTTTCGCCGCGAACGCAATGCGATTTACGACGACTTATTAAAAAGCGTATTATAATATTTACGAAATTGTTTTCAAATAGTCATATTGATATTGATAATAATAATAACAAAACTCTTCGTTTAAGCAACATCCGCGACATTCCGCGGACCGTTAATTTCGTTTAATTTTCTATTTTCTATTTTTTTTTTTTTGCCTTTCAACGCTCTTGCGTTCATCTCTTATTCTTCACGCGTGATTCGTTCGACGCGTCGATCCTTCCGGGCGTTTTCGTAATACGTAAAAATTCGTAATAAAACAAACAAACTCTTAAATCGTCTCTGCGTTCTACGTTTTTTTATATGTATATAAAATGTAATTTTTTTTCCCCCCTAGAAAACAATCGGACTCGAATTACCAATGCGTGAACGCCGTTCGGGCGTTATACGCTGCAGTTGTAACCTTGACGGTAGACGTACACACACACACACAAATATACGTAATACTACGCGTGTTATTATATTATAAAACACACACACACACACGTTTCGTGTATAATATTGTGACGGAATATGAACGATTATACTTCTAACCTTGAATGCGGTTTCATACTTGGATGATGTGGCTTGTACACGTGCATCATACGAATCGAATTATCGTCTACCACACCCCATCGCGGCGTTCCGTCGGTCCGGGGGCTGCCCAGCAACTCCCCCCCCCCCGGTCCCTGTCGCGCGCCGCCGTCCCGCGTCTGTGCTGCGCGTCGTTCATCACACAACCATTTCCATATAATAATTTACATCTTATTATTATTATTATTATTTACGAGCCGTCGCCGGTTAAAGAAAAAAAAAAAAAAATAATATTATTATTATTATTGCGGCGACGGTAGACGGTTCGTAGAGAGTAAAATGAAAAAAAAAAAAAAAAAAACGTATTTTCCGGCGACGGGCGTTGCTCGGGAGAAATATTATATCCCCCGTCTCTTCAGAGATTCCACCTGACGTACAATCAAAATGACATAATGTACATTTTGTAAATATATAAATTCGTTTTTATTCCTAAGTCTTGTTTGGAGAACTCGAGACGTTACCGATTCAATTCCCATCGGATCCACCAATAACGTTTGGTTTTACACCGATTTTTTTTTTTTTCCACTGATTTCTTATTTTCGTAACGAGTACGGAGACTTTTCTACATTTCTACTACGAGTCAGTTTATTATTATATATTATTATTATATTTGTTTTTCTATTATTTCTTTGACAACGTTAATGTCGTACATTTTTTTTTTTTCATACCGACAATTAAGTTTATAGCTTCATCGGAGAGGATTCGTCGAATACGCGTAGGTGTAAATAACATACATTTAAGTTACGGTGAATTGCTTCGAACGTCGATGATAACACACAGTGGAAGGTGTAAATGGAATTCTGCTTATATCCGTGTCTGTTCGTCGTCAACAGTAACACATAAGTAAATTGTATAAATATGATGTAATAATCGACTGTAAAAAGGAAATAGCAAATTTATCGCATACAAATATTATAGTTATGTAAAAAAATAAATAAATTGACTGGTTTTTTTTTTCATTTTTTTTTTTTTTGTTATTCTATATTACGTATACTATATATATTTTTTTTTTTCGTCTTTACTATCGTAATACATATATATAATAATTTTACCGATATAATTTTTACAGTTGTGATTAACTTTTTATTTCTAGCACAAATACGTTATAAGTTATAGTCTATGAATATCGTTTTTTTTTTTTTTTTGTTCGTGCCGTATTTGCTTTATCAGTAATTTTTTTTTTTGTTTTTTTTGTACGTGGATTATACAGAGCACAACGCTTGTTAAGGTGTATAATAAAATATATTATTACGTCTTAATCTTTGCATAACATATACACGTGCTCAACTTCTATAAAGAAGAAAAATTATTATACCATAACGATGTGTGTCATCGTGGTAAGCACTACTCGCTGTTGAATAATATTAGTGTTTTTTTTTTAAATCGTGATACGTACATATATAATGTATTTAAGTACAAAATATAAACGACTAATCATTGTTTCTGTGTATATATATATATATACGTATATAAATATTGTTCACATTAAAGTTCTCGTACGCCGACAGACGTGTGCGTGTATAATATACGTAGTTACCATTGGTTTATTTGTACAATGTATAGTAGTTGTGTTATAAAATTGACAGTTCGATTTTGGTAAAATCGAATTTATCAATTTTTTTTAGAAGGGGGAAACAAGACGCTTTTGACGCTGCCGCATAAAACCCATAATCGTATCGAAAACGTCAATAATCGTTTCGCAGCGCATCATTCAGGTACTCAAACGTTTACGAAACATTGTGCGTGTGTAGTATGACCTAGAATACGAGACCGTGCGTCGTAATATTATGAATTATTTTCTTTCGTTCGTTATTTTGATTCGTTATAGGAATAAATTGTACGACGATTCGTATTATCGATCGACAAAATCTATTTATAATGATCAATGCCTCTATACATAAAATCTAGTGATTTTTCACATTTCACACTTACTACACACGCAACATTTAACGTAGTGTATTCATCCGACGCGGCCGAAATATCATCGTTCGTTACGAGATATGTGTGAAAACATGTACTGCCGCCGAATGTACGAGGCGTGTCCCAAAAGTAAGGTCTCCATAATTATAATAATCGAAATAAACTTTATTCAAAATATGTTTTACATGGGCATATATACACAGTACTTATGAGTTATTTTTCCACATAATCGCCATTTACTTGGATGCATTTTTCAAGGGCGCACTGGAAGTTTTTGTGTGCCAGCCTCATCATAGAGTGCCAGCTCCTTATTTAGATATTGGGTGACTTCTGTCTTCACTTCTTCATCTGTCTCTAACCGTCTGTCTCCCAGATGTTTCTTTAAGTTCAAGAACAAATGGTAGTCGGACGGGACAAGATCTGGGCTATAAGAGGGATGAGAGATCACATCCCAGCCAAACTTTTCCAAGAGAGCTTTTGTGTCACGGGTATTGTCATGCTTTTGCCGGGCATTGTCATGCAAGAGACAAACCCCCTTCGTCAGCATGCCTCGTCTTCGATTATGGATGGCTCTGCGAAGTTTTTTCAAAATCTCACAATACGAAGCTGCCATAATGGTTGTCCCAGTTGGCATAAACTCAATCCAACCTAACCCTGTATGTTTAGCGCATACGTGTTTTAGCAAGTACGAGTATTCGTAGCCCGAACGGTAAAAAATTCTTATCGAAAGTTTTTTTTTTTTTTACGAATTTTATCCGATGTATAATTACGTATTTTTTTTCTTTTTGTCTGTAAACCGAGAGGATGTCGTCAAAGAAAACGCATTTCGTATCAGCGCTCGTGTTTATTGTAAACCCGAACACGCGTCTCGCGCGCGCGTTATCATCCGTACGCCGCCGTTATTATTACAACTACGACGAAATGCGTACAATATATTATATTACGAACCGGATTGTTGCCGATTTAGATATTATTTGAGAAAAATTTACGTCCGTTAGTAAAACTTTTTGATAAAAACGCCGTACGCGAGCGTATTTTATATGCGGGGGTAGGGTTTTTTTTTTTTACATTTGTTTAAACACTAGCAACGCGACGTAGTTTTGAGCACAACAACGGTTTAAATTCAAAAATACATATCGTGTTCGTTCTGGGGGCACATAACGTTTTTGTTTTGGGAACGAGGCTTGGTTTGTATTCCTGCAGTATTCTCCGTTCAACGTATAGCGTATTCCCCCGACGTACACATTATACAAAAATATCGTTTAAACGCCCCAGGTCGTCCATGTATAAAATATTATATTTATTAACGTGTATATTATATAGAGGCGCACGCGCGGTTGTGTTCGTTATTCCCCACCCCCCTTCATCGCTTTTCTATTTTACGATCTATGCGCTCGTCTGACATGACAATGACGGAATCTAATTATATCCGTATACAAATAACAATAACAATATAAATAATTATAATAATAATAATAATTTTACTAATTCTGTATGGTAACAAAACGCGCTGCGTTGATGTCACAATGATAATCGCGTCTGAGCAGAGAATAGCTTCGGTCCGTGGGGCTGTGTAGCGCGCAACGTTGTCGTCGTCGTTCATAATTGATTTGGAGAATAACTATCGTAATGTATGTATAATATGTTATTATAATAAAACAGCACAATAGACGGTGTGCGTTGTAATCTATTTTTTTTACCGTGTCATAGACTTCGGATTTTTTTATTATTATTATTATTCGAACGGGGTGTTCGAACGCGCATGTCGTTTCCCCCTGCGAACGTGTACGGGCGAATTCTTAAAACAAAAAAAAAATAAAAAGAATTATTTATTGACTGACGTAAAGATCAATGTCGTGGAAACAGAAATGATCAATAAGGCGCGATATGCAATAAAAAAAACGAAAACTTGTTTTATACACGTATTTAACGCACACTTAAGTTCCTGAAAGTAGGTATACTTAATTACGCATAATAATTGTATGAATACCGCGTGAAATAAAGAGAAAAAAAACAACGTTTTTTCATCCGCGTAATTATAATAATTTAAATTGTATGTACGTCGAATTACCTAGGATTTTATGAAATATATATATATATATATATATGTAAACGTAAAAAACGCGTTTTATACGAAATTCGTATAAGATGTTTTGTTAAAAAAAAAAAAAAAACGTCCAGTGTTAAACTGTTCATACACGATGTTCGTACGATTTTAAGATTTTTCTTCTTTTTCTTTTTTTTTCATAACGTGATATTTACAATACACGCCGGATTGACGACGATATTTTTTTTATCGCGATAATATTATTTCGACGAATTTTATTCGCCTCTGTATATATCGTTCATATGGAAAAAAACATGCACAAACTATACCACTGCACGAGTCTCATACATATTTATTAATAATATCTCTCCATAAAACATTTATCTACGATATATAACACTTCGACCTTTATATGATATTATGCTCTTAACGTTATAATCGCCCGTATTATAATAATAATAATAATAATAATAATAATAATAATAATAATATATTAACGATTTAAATGATTAAAACGTGTAATAATATAATATATGCAATTGTGATTGAAAAAAAAAACAATTTGAACTTGAAATAAACACAGACGACTCGTTATAATGTTACGATAAAAACATTAATTTAATTTATCTAAAATATACTATTAATACGAATTTCGATTAACTTGATTTCAGTTACCATACACACAATTTAATCGCGTACATTCAGGTAATAATGTGTTTTTTTTTTTTTTTTGGTTAACCGGTATTGGACGTCCTTAGACAAAAAGCACTTACATCGCATCATACATATGATTATTATTATTATTATTATTATTTTAATTACATTATTCCGACGTACGTATGAAGAGGATTGTTAGCTGTTTAACGTTGTCATTATTTATCCATATAGTATATTTTTCATAAAGAAAAATTGTTTCATTTTTGCAAACTAACTATCGTGTTTATTATAAAAAAAAAATATACGTATGTCAGTTTTGTACTAATTGCCGTTCAACAATTCTAAACTAACAACGTTGTAAGAGAAAAACGTATAAAAATAAACCTAACAAAATATAGCGTATTAATGAAGACACAATATAGTTTTATACACGTAGACATCATTATAATCAAACCGACGAAACTATATAATATAAGGTACACTGCACATTTACCTCACATCATTCCAAGCATATTTCGTACGAGTTGATTTATAATCATATACAGACATGCAACTACTGCGGGGCGTGTAACACGAAATTGTCTTAGCAATGAAAATTTATTATAATAAATACACGAAAGGAGTAAAATATCTCCAATAAGAACTAGAAGATATCCTGTCATTTGTCAGTCAACTCTTGTAAATTGTTTATATATATATATAAATATATATATATATATATAAAAGAATAGGCTTTTTTTTATGTTCCAATTTTGTGACGACACTATTCACCTTTATTCCAATTTTTTTTCACAGAGTTAAATTATAATTATAGAATCATTTTTTTATAATAATATATGTGTATAGAATCATTAAAATCATTTGTAAATATTATTGGTAATATATATATATATATTTTTATTTTTTTTGTAATTCAGCTACTACTACTATTTAACACTTGAGTAAATTAAGTAAAATAAATTTTTTCCTTCTTTAAAACACAACAAAGCGTGTTGATTTGAGAATTTCATTTAGAGAAAGCAAAAACTACACACGGGTAATTCAGCTAGTATATATATATATATATATATATATATATATATTTATTCGCATTCCATTTCGTAAACTTACTTATTAATTATTATTATCACTACTGTTGTATCGTTAGAGCTGAATTAAACGAATTATATCTTTAAGGATATAAAGAAAATTCAATAGGAAAATATTAGATTATCGCAACCGCGCGGCGGTCGTATAGAAAAGCGATATTATATTATTATACGTATATAATTATATTGTAAGGACGTGGAAAAAAAAAATCTCCAAAACCGTACCAGTGATCTCGATGGTTTTTAATATTTTGTTGTAAACGGGGAAACGTGCGACAAAAAGAGCACAATAACAATAATAATAATAATAATAATAGTAAAATAATAATGATACAATCATCATTGTAATAAACTATGCGTACAATGATTTGTGACTTATGACCGAACCTGCAGGCACTATTCGAGTATTACGTACGTTTGATTCACTATAATTTCGTAACAATACCTCCACCGCCACCGTGACCGGTTGTTGATTTTCATGTAACTCCATAGTCAGCGCGTTTTATTTATTCTAAGGTTTATTTTTTTGTTTTGAAAACGATTTTTTTCTTTTTTAATTGTGTTGAGCGAGTTACGATATGTGCACATATATATATATATACGAAAGACGATTTTTATTAATACGGTTTCGAAAATAAGCGCGCGTGAATGAGCTTTATCAATTTCTTCGTTTTGTTTGTACACTTCAATTGCCGGTCGTAATTGATAATAATCGATAGAATGAAAAAACGAAATATTCAACAACTGGTTCGGCCTTCGGAATGCAGCTCGTAGTTTTTAGACGAGAACGCCTGTTTAAAATGTCACTGTACGGTTTTAAAAACGATTTGTAATTCTTTTTTTTTTTTGTTTTTTTTTTTGCGGCGAACAATTGCGTACGTTTATATAGCATCTACGATCGATTAATTTTTATTTTGCGTATTCAAACTCATTTGCGGTACTCGAATTGGAGAAAACATTGCAAGGGGAACGCAAAAGGATTGTAGAAACAATCACGCGTCCCTGAAAATTTTAACGTCTTGAAAATTCGCTCCCTCCCCCGTCGTTATACTTTTAATTAAAACGAATCTGTTGAATTTATAATATTAACGTAAAATCTGTATTATTCTGCCGGCGATAACAACATTTTTAAGACATTTGTATTGTTTTCGTTGATTAAATTGTCAAAAGTTCACTGACCGTCGCATTATGAAAAATTAAAAAGGATACGCTAAAACATTTTGAAAATAGTAGAGACACTTCGCCGTGACGCCAAATTCAAACGCTGCTCGTTTATATGGGAATAGCTACAAACACGTTAACTGGATGTACCGTGTAGAGTAGTTTTATAAAAATTCACGACTGTTATGGAATTTTTTCTTTTTTTTAATTTTTGACTGACCGGCGGATGTTATATTCGACCTATCAAATGCTAAACGATGTTATTGAACGATCGACGTCAGTATAACAATAATTATTAAAATTAACTAGAGTTAAATAATCATCGATCGTCTTATATATATGTATCGTTTTCGTTTGATCGAAAACCAATCGAATTGTGTCGCCACGTGCTTCAATACATATCCATTATATTTCTGCGGTTAGTGTATTATAAATACGACACAAGTATAATAATATGAAAAAAAAATAGATAAAAACGTCGGAAAACGCTTACAATTACACGTTATTTAAAAACGAAAAAAAAAATTGATAATATGCGTAGGACACGTGTATGGATTTTGTTTGTTTTAACGCGAAAAAAAAAGTGTGTAATATATTTAATAATAGTAATAAAAAAATCAACGCTTTTTGTATACCATTTTCGTTTGACACACACACACACGCGCGTACATTCAGCATATTAAATTCATAACTACGTGTATTATATAATATAATCGCAACGAAACAAATTTTACTTTAGACACTACACTTATTTACACACGAGATATATATTTTTAATGATTAATCGTGCGATAAATTGAAAACTTTCAACGAGAATACTATATTTATTTAAACGAAAATAATAATAATATTGAAAGGCGTTAAAAATGTCTAATTAATAATGTTTTTTTCGTGTACGCCGTGTTCCATATGTAGAAAAAAAACGATAATAATAATTATGTATTTATACTTGAGTATATATTTCAATACGGTTTGTATATTATATTATTATATTTATAGTTTGTTTTTTAACCCGTTATATATATACAATTATTTACGTACTCAAAAATTATAAAAAGCGATCGACGAACTTTGTACACGACGCGCGTGTAAAACTATATTACATATAATACATGATTACACAATATGATATATAAAAAAGTATAATAAAAAATAAAATTTGTTTTCGTAGTCGTGCGAGAAATACGAATATTAAAAGCATTATATTAACTCGAGTTATTATTGTGAAAAAAATATACTTTTGAATCGTCATGTTATATATATTTTTTTTTCACTTGTATTAGTTACAATGTGTTAGACATAAACACACGCGTTTATGTAACGAATAACGTATGACATTGACCTTAAGATTTGTCATTTAATTATTATGCCATTAAGATTCTACATGTTTTCACACGAATAAATCGTCACGTGATAATTATTTTTTTTTCTCTTATAAGGATAATTAATACATTCCCATTGATTCGTACACATCGATTCGTCGAAGAAAAACCGATTTTTAACTGACCGCAAATGAAGGCAAATTATTTTATTTTCGAAATATGCGTTATACTCGTAGTAATTGTTCATAATCAGTTTATCGACTGAATTCCTATTGAATTATTGGATTACACCGAAAAACATAAAACAAAAGCGTAATCAATTATTTATATAATACGCGCATGTGTAAAAAAAAAATGTATTTGTAATTTTCGTTGAAATACACTTCTATAAAATCGTTTAATTCGAAAAGAATTAGTGCTTTTAGAATAATAAAAAGTGTGAATCAAATGAATTGATCGGATGCGTATACGCGACTGCTGCAGATGACATTGTCGAAAAGCAAATACTGAAAGAAAACAATAATAATATTTAACGGAATTAATAAGCGGTTAATAGAGAAAAAACACGGCCAATAATAAACATTTCTCACAATTTCGGTTAATTTGTTTGAAGAACAGAAATAAATTATTACCGTAACTTGTAAATAAATATTTTTCGAAAATAAAATAAAAACACGTCGTAATAGTGTTTGTTTCGGTGCGTTTCGTGTTTCTCGGTATTTTTTTTTTTAACAGGCATAGTTTCTGTATGTCTGGCATTCGTTTTTTTTTTTATTATTATTATTATTTTTTCGGAGTCGTCTTAACTGACGAGTTATTTATTTTCCTCTTATGAACGATATGAAACTATAAAAACGCACTCACGTTGCGTAGGGGCCGGAGAAAACGCGCGGCTTCAAGTAAACTATACTCAAATAAAATCCGTTTCTGAATAATATTATCCAACCGGTTTCTGTTTACGTTCTGGTGTCCGTATGTAACCGTTTGACTTTACGCGTTATGTCGTCCGTTGAATATAATTGTTACGAAAAAAAGAAAATGTGAAAAATTCTTACTTTTTCCCACGTTATTCCGTAATAATTATCGTAGACGATTGAAACGAATAACAACAACAATAATAACAATAACAATAATAATAATAATAATAATAATAATAATAATAATAATAATAATAATAATAATAATAATAATAATAGTAATAATAATAATAATAATAATAATAATAATAATAATAATAATAATACGCGTAAGATTAAAATCATTTATACGAATTCGTTTAATGCGTCTCACTCAATTACCATAATATAATGTACGAGAATAATAACGTTCTCCGTGAAAATAACCGCATGTCAAACGATGATTATTTTATTAATAACAACAGTGTATATATTATAGAATTATTTGTTTTTTCATCCAACCACTCGTCGTGGTATATTATAACTTTGGAAAATTTTAAAAATTTATTACGACTTTAATGAAGTTACGAGATTTTTAATTTTTTTTTTCTCTTTAATTATTACGGACGTAATTTTTATAAAAAAAAAATTTGAGTCGAACGCGAGCTTATTAAATAATATACTCGTGTCGCAGCACAATAATTGTCAGATTTTTCCTATAACCGTTTTTTCTTTAATAATATATTTTATAATTTAAACAGAATACTTGGTATAAATCAAAAAAAAAAAAGTATATTTCAAAATAACTTGTTTAGTATCGGAATATTATTTTCTCGATTAATACCTATTAAATAACAACGTGTTTTTCTATCCCGTTCCCATATCGAATAAAATTATAATTTATATTTATTTCGTTTTTCTCAATACATATATATATATATACAAATTATTATAAAATATATTTCGCGACGTCGTTGACGGGTGTAATAAAATATTAAAAGAGAAAGCCTCGAGAAAAATAAGAATGCGCGCGCGCGCGTGTATAATAAATGATACATTCAAAACGCGTAGGTATATATCCAAGTACGAGAAAACGAGCCTAAGTGTTTTGATTTAAATATGTATATATATATATATATATTTATACACAGACAGAGTTTGAATATTAAAATGTTGTTTCGGAAAAACAAAAACACGAAACTCACAATATTCTATGCCGTTAAATTCGATAAGCTAATTAACGTCAATGAGATAAATTTAACGGAACGAATAAAAAAAAAAAAAATAATCCGTTTCGAAAAACCGTTGTCAAATTTTTGTGTATATTCGCGCTATACGTGTATATACGTTTTATCGTCGTACACTACATTCACACGGAATTAAGAATAATAATAATAATAATAATAATAATAATAATAATAATAATATTAATAACTTTGTTTAAAATTCACGGAGCCCAAAGCAGACGAGTAAAACCCTGGGCCGCCGGGAATCATATCCGACTGCGTAAAACGTGCGATAATAATCTAAAATTGACGCCGCCGCCGCCGCCGCCGCCACCGCCGCATTGAAATTTGCATCGTTTTTGCTCGTATAACGACGATTTCACAGTTCCGACGATTTCTCTGTAGAGCGGCTGTCGGTTATCGCGCGCGCGGACTGCCCAATCGCCCGTAATAAAATTTTTAAAAAAATCGCGATATCCGAGATGATATCCGAGAGAAAAATGCGTAACGCGCACGACGCCCTTGGTTCGTGGTTGTGCTGCTGGGTTTCGGTACGCGTTTCCTCGCGCCCGTCTGCACGAGACGACCGTTCTCACGTGATTACCGTCGCGTCAAGTGTATCTGTACCACCTGCCGATTTTTATGTTACAGAAATTCAACGGAAGACTGTTGTTCGCCATCGTAGCGTCGGCATTCGGTTCGGCATTCCAACACGGATACAACACCGGCGTGGTGAACGCCCCACAAGCGGTGAGTCCCGCATTCGACGCTGCGTTATACTCGTAATACGTATGGTTTTTTTTTTCATCCCGCGGGCGGGAAGGAGAACAAGGAGAGAACCTCAAAACCGTATAATTTATACGACAAACGATTACCACCACCACCACCACCACCACGGCGGCGTCCCCGTTAACGGGGTCCTTCTTAGATTTCTGATCGCTACCAGTCTCCTCCGTATCCGTAACGCAATGGTATACGAACGCGTGTGTTTTATATATATTATTTTTTTTCCTTTTATACGCCCCAGCGGTATTCAGACTCTATCCGTTCCACCCGCGGTGTCTTCACAAATATTTTCCATAGCTGTTCCCAAATTACCAACGACAAGAAATAAACTCCCCCCCCCAATTCGAACGTTTCGAATAAAAAAAACAAATCGATTGGAATGTGTCACTGTTATCGCCGTCGGTCGCCACTTCATCTGTGTGCCATGCGGACCTCGCCGTCGGACTCGTACGACGGTACCCCGTGTATACAGTCCGTGAATGCTGCCGGACAGTGGGCGGTGGTCGTATTTTTACGAACGACCCGCCGACCCGATCGGATCCGTCGGTTGATGGCGGTTGGGTACAGTAAGGGGCGAGGAGTCCGCTTTGTTCCGCATCGATTTTAAGAGGCTTATTATTATTATTATTATTTTTTCTCCTCGTACGAGACGACAATATTCAATCCTGTTTTATTGTAGGGATTTTTTTTAAATTTTTTGTAATCAAATATCAGACGTTTAACGACGAATACGCGTGTTGTACACCTGCATAGTGGGCACGTCGACTCAAACCGTGGAGAGAACGGTCGTGTGAGAAAAATAAAAAAACCGAATACTAAAAACGGTATTCCGCCGACGAAACCAGCGTAATAAACTCACGTGGTCCGGTACTCGTACGCGACAGATAGTGCGGACGGCATTTTTCTTCTCTTTTCGATGTAAATCTCGTTTCGGTTATTATCGTAATAAATCACACGTACCTCGCTATACTATATAATCGGTCGAAAGTAGTTTTTTTTTTTAAAAAAATATTCGAGAACGCATTTCCCGTGTGTTTATCGGAATCGAAAAGTATTTCTCCTGACCTTAAAATAATAACCGAACGCGTCGTGCACACGTGTATACACCACGCGCGTATTACCTACGAGCGACCATTGAAAAACAACACGTACAGGAAATCAGACTCTAAACGCACAGCCATCATTATTTTCCAAAAACGAAATGAAACTTCCTTTTACACAGACATGTTTTTTATTATTATTTCCGCTGTATAATTTATCGTATATTATACACACATATATGTATGCACGAACATTTATAACATTCACGTTTACAGTGGCGTACCTACGGAATAATTTTTGAATTCGAAATTAAGTATTAAATCCGTCCGAGTGTTAATACACTTTAAAAGACCGTTTAATAAATAGCTGAAATGGTTTTGTCTTTTTTCTTTTTTTTTTTTTCTACAAAAACGTCCGTTGGAAACGTAAAAACAAGAGAAAAGGCATATTTTATACGGGGGGTACGTCACGCAGCGAATAATAAATTCGCGTCAATAAATCGATTTTGTTAGATCGAACCTTTAATTGTGTACAAAATTTCGTTTTACATATTTTTATTAAAACCAAAAGTCTCGGAATATTTAGATTCTATTTTTTCTTTTCTGAACCACCGTCTGCAATACCAAATTGAACACTGGCCCGCGTTGACGAGAAAAAAAAGAAAACCGAACGAATAATTCGTCTTTTCTACAACCACGAAATATATGCTTAAACAGTGAGGCGTAGAAGCAGATTTTTTTTTTTTTTATAAGTAATCTATTGTTTATTGAAATTCAAATCTTTATAGATATTATTGGCGATTTCTCTCGTACAAACGCATTTCAATATCTTCTTAATAAGTTAACCAGTTTTTTTTTTTTTTACAAGTCGTATAAAATTATATAGAAAACCGATCGAAACACACAATTTTAATAATAATAATAATAATAATCTAAACCGCGTCTAAATGAAAACTCCTGTTCGGCTTACAACTATTTTCGCTCGTTGTACTTTTTCCCCACATTTTATATATAATAAATGATATTGGAATTAATAAAATAAAAACGTTGCTGTATGTTCAAGAATTTTATCGATACGTCGTTCTAGGATTCAATATAGCCTTCCGAATAGCATTATACGTTAAACGCGATAAAACGTTTTTTTCTCTCTTTCTTTCTTTTTTTCTTTTTTACAACCGTTTCGCGTCTTTGTGCGTGTCACACGAATAAAACATATGAAATGTTTTGGAAAATTACTTGGCCAAAAATCGGTTATATCTAGAACTTGAACTTTCCATCGGCCGCCGCGCAAAGATCAACACGGAAATCCGACCATAATATTCGGGCCAACATGGGCTGGGAGGAGGGGATTAATAAATTATTATTATTATTATTATATAAAATTAGCGCGCGTTTTTTTTTTTTTGTTTTTAATACGTTGTTGTGTAAACAGTTGATCGAGAATTGGATTCGCGGCGTGATATCCGAGAGAAATGGTGGTGCGGTGGTGGAGAAATCGCAGGTGACACTCATCTGGGCCGTGGCCGTTGCGATATTCTGTTTCGGTGGTATGATCGGCGGTTTGGCCACGGGGATCGTGGCCGAGAAGTTCGGCCGAAAGGGCGGTCTGCTCGTCTCTAACGTGCTGGTCGTCTTCTCGGCGGCACTCCAAGGTAAGTGTACAGCGAACCGTTTTTTTTTTTATTCTCACCACTACGAAAACCCCCACTATTGCGACATCGTATTATGTAACTATGAGCGTAGTAGTACACTCGTCGTGTAAATGATTTTGGGGAGAATAAAAATTGATTTTTCCACCGACAGTTTTTAATTATACGTTTTATTATAATTAATACACGGTGTTTACAAAGTCTTTCCCGGTGTTGCGTTTACTGAACAAATCGAAATATCCGAATGAAATATAACACAAAACATTAGTAACTACTTAGGGTTTAGGAAAACAAACACTTCACGGACGATCGATGTGACCCCCACACTGGCGGCACGGCGCACAATCAATTCGAATTTTTCCCGTGTTTGGTTGAGCACTCGGGCGGTGGTGGTCACATTTCTCTAATGGCAGATTTCTTTAATTCTTCAAAATCTCGGGGGAGACGCACACTTTGTCTTTCGCATAGCCCCAGAAAAAACGAAAAATCACAAACCGTAATGTCGGGCCGGGAACGTGGAGGCCATCTGTGAAGAGCCATATAGCTCCTAACCAATTCACCGCTGAGGCAGTTGTCCCTGTCGAGGAATCGTCTAACTGCTAAAATACCAGTGTGGTTAGGTTAGGTTAGGTTAGGTTAGGTGCTCCGTCTCGTTGGAATAGAATAAAGTCGTCATTGTCAGCGCGTAGTTGTGGGAATAAACAGTTTTCTGACATTTGTGGGCAGGCGTTACCAGAGCGTTAACAGCGTTTTCTGCAAAGGAGAAACGTCCGTAAACCATTTGCCGTGAAACGGCACGGAACACATTCACTGTCCCCCTTATGTGTTCAGCTGTTTCGTTCGGTTGTTCCAATCCTCTCCCCTCCAAAAAAAAAAATTCTGCAATCGTGTCTGTTCATTTTCCCGCTTGTATGGGGAAAGTAGCTTCGTCAGAAGACAACACAAGGCTTGACAAAAAGTTCTCATCCGGATGGATTATTGCTCACAGCACCACATCGATGCGTCGTCCGGGAGACCTCTATCGCAAACCAACACTGGCCTTTAATTGGCAGTAGGCGATTAATTGACTCGCCGGTCGTAAAGATGTTAGAAGAATATCATGGAATCGGGAAAAGATTTACTAAACACCCACGGTATTATAATTACGTGATCACGGTGAACGTGCGGGGATAAGAAATAGTTTTACAATAAATATACGAGTAGATGTTGAAAAAAAAAACAGAAATTATAATATTATCGGTTTACACGTCATTTCTAGAAGTAAATATCTTTTTAAAAAGTAAAAACAAAAAAAAAAAAAGAAAAGAAAACAGGTTCCTATTATTATTTTCGATATTTATCGTAACGGTCGCAATTACGTACTCCGTTTAATACGGAGCTGTTCGTCTGAAAATACGATCTCGAATCCATGAATAAAATATCGACGATTTTACCATTTTTATTTGTAATGCACGCGATAATTTTTTTCAAATCCGAATTATTGTAATCTTCAAATACGAGACGGTTATTACCCCGAAGCCCGTGTCGTTTATTTCGTGGCATATTATTATTATTATTATGTCATACAATATACGTATTATATTTATATACTACAAAGAGTTATCGATGTCGAACGCGGTTTTTGTTTGTCGCTTTTCACTGTAAGAGGGCACTGATCGGCTGCAGAACTATTCCCACACAATACGAGCGTATATCGATTCGGCGGTTTACCACCCACCCACACATACACCGACGACTGATCGCACACACACACATATACGTATATAGCACGACACAAAAAAAATAAATAAATATATTATAATATACTTTAAGAGGATGCCACGCGAGTGCACATTAAATGAAAACAAATCGAAACCGTCTAATGGCCGGGAAATAATAATAATAATAATAATAATAATAATAATAATACACGCTATCATTTAACTCCGTAACGTGTTCAGAAATTACAGACGAAATATTTAAAAAAATAATACCGATTGTGATTTTCGTTGTGAAATCATTTTGCAAATGAAAGAAAACAGAAATATCAGATCTCTCGCTTGCGTTCGATAAAACAATTGATATAGAAAGCGAATTTCCCAAAAAGAAAATTTAAAAGTAAACACACATATATTTTTTTTTTTTGTAAATTAAAAATGTTTTTAACGTTTATTGTTTATTTCTGCGCGAATTTTTCATTAAACATACGATGCCGTATATCTTTTTTGTAAACACGTAAACTTAAACAGAAACTTATTCGTCGTCGGTACCGTATAAAAGTTATTCCATAATATAATATATATATATATACACACAATAATATCGTACCGATTTCAATGCGTACATAATATAATATATTCGATTTATTTTAACGATAATAGTTCAAAACGGAATACACTGTTTATTTATATATATTCAGTATCACGACGGTTAGATTGATACCACAACACGTTCTCTAGTCCATATAATATATAATAATAATAATAGTTTTCAATCATTGTATATAAAGTCCAATTAATTTTAATTGGATCCGTTGCTATAAGGGTACACGCGCTCTCTCGTTCCAAACACTATATTATAATATATATATACAATATACATATAAGGATAAATATAAATTAATTCAGGTTATTCGTGTCGTTAAGTATTTTATTTACATTTCGAATGCCACACTCACTTGTTGTCGTCGAGAGATAATAATATGCATATTATACGTAACATTATGTTTCGTACGAGTAAATTCACTATGTATATAACAAAAATATTCTACTTAAACTAGCATTATTTACTACGAGGAGAAATAATAATACTTGTCCTGCAGCCTTGAGTTCACCGACTACTCGGTTTCTGTTGTAAATATTAATAAGAGTAATACGATATGCTATATTACACATATATTACATTGTATACGTATATTTTCCGGAGTGATGTTCAATTTCACGATTTCTTATATAATATAATATAACGTCAGTAAATATATATATATATATATATATATTACAAAGTTTTTTTTTTTAAAAAAGTATCATATAACCAATTTTTGAGTTACATTCTCATAGAAGTCACCCGTCTGATTTGCCAACGTTTGCGGTTTTGACATCATCACCATCGTCGTGACCACGCTGACCACCTATAAATTCGTTTTCAATTGAAGCGACTTCAAACGGTAATCACTGCGAAAACAAAAGGCTTGGCATGCTCGGTAAAGGGATTATTTTGCTCTCCGTGGTTCGCCAAACCCGAAATCTCGTCTAGTAATCATACAACTGGGAACGATTTGATCGCCTCCTGTGTATAGTCGTGATCTAGCGCCCGGTGTTTTCCAACCACTTGTTCTATCATTTAAAAAAAATCATCCGAGGTCAGCTTCACGACGACGACGACCGCGCTGTATAGTAATAATAATAATAATAATAATAATAATAATAATAATAATAATAATAATAATAATAATAATAATAATAATAATAATAATAATAATAATAATAATAATAATAATAATAATAATAATAATAATAATAATAATAATAATAATAATAATAATAATAATAATAATAATAATAATAATAATAATAATAATAATAATAATAATAATAATAATAATAATAATAATAATAATAATAATAATAATAATAATAATAATAATAATAATAATAATAATAATAATAATAATAATAATAATAATAATAATAATAATAATAATAATAATAATAATAATAATAATAATAATAATAATAATAATAATAATAATAATAATAATAATAATAATAATAATAATAATAATAATAATAATAATAATAATAATAATAATAATAATAATAATAATAATAATAATAATAATAATAATAATAATAATAATAATAATAATAATAATAATAATAATAATAATAATAATAATAATAATAATAATAATAATAATAATAATAATAATAATAATAATATAATAATAATAATAATAATAATAATAATAATAATAATAATAATAATAATAATATGTAATAATAATAATAATAATAATAATAATAATAATAATAATAATAATAATAATAATAATAATAATAATAATAATAATAATAATAATAATAATAATATGTAATAATAATAATAATAATAATAATAATAATAATAATAATAATAATAATAATAATAATAATAATAATAATAATAATAATAATAATAATAATAATAATAATAATAATAATAATAATAATAATAATAATAATAATCGAATCGAGCGACGGATTTCTATGACGTGGGAATTCTTAAGAAATTTTATATCGGTGGTAATTATGTTGAAAATTAGATTTAAAAGCTCTCGTGTGAAAATAAAATTGTTTAAAAAATAAAACAAAATTGCATTTGTGTTTTTTCCCAATATCGAAACGGTACTTTAAAAATAACGCCCCTCGTGTTATGTTTTACTCGTTATAACGTATAAAAGACGTCTGCGATTCGATCGCAAAATTTTTAAAACAAAAAAAAAAAAAAAATAAATAATTTTTACGCTTTAATTTATAAACGCGCGCGTCGCCCGTTTGTATTCGTAACTATAAATATGTTAAAATGTTTTTCGTTGGTAAAAAAAAAAATAAATGTATTTCAAAATGTTATCACGAATTGTTTAATAGTATAACAAGAGCATCTAATGAATTATTCATGTTCTCACGTATATTATTATTATGAATTACTTAGTTCGGTATATTTACAAATATCCTGCGTAGAACATTGTACACGTGCGTATATATACGTCATGTATTCGTTTCTGGAAGAAACGTCGTCTCGTGTAGAATATGGTTTTTTTGTTTTCCGTCTGCGTGTTTCGTGTCGAATAATAATTATTATTATTTTTTCTCGCAATTCCCACAATCCGTCTTTTTACTATTTGGCATCAGAGTACAAAATGCATATCCCCGAATATCGTTTTTGATAATGTCAAATCGTTCGTGATTTATGAATTTATGATGTTTTTACGTGTTCACTATTCGCGGGTTTTAAAACCCGTTATACAAATATCACAATAGTAAACGAATTTTTTATTTTTTTAAATCTATAAACAATAAGCGCAGTAATAAATCGGCTTATTTTCAATATTATATTCGGAGAAGTTGATTTTTCCCGCGAACGGAAATCTCAATACTTATTAAATTCGTTTCACACAATCGTTTTTATTTCGTACTGCCCCGTTGAGAATTTATTGAGTATTTACACACTACCAACGCGATCCTAACGCGTAAAGTAAAACTCCCCGTTGACGAGAAATATCGGCGATTTATTCATTTTTATTATTATGATATCGATAAATTATTGTATTTGGTTTGAATTTTTTTTTGTTCTTTTTCAAATAAATCATTTCGCACGCGTACGTTATACTATTTTAATTACATTTCAAGTCCTAACACTTTTTATCGGTTCACGAACTTTTTATGCACAAGTACACAATACGCGTGGAAAATTTTTTGAAATTTCCAAATTTCTCTCTCGCGCACGATTATTTAATTTACAACGTCCGAGTGGCGCCGTAACTCTCGGCGAGAGTTCCACCAATGATGCAAATGCGCACTAATTACTGTTAGACGACTATACGATTATGAGATCGGATGGAACAACGTACACACGTTTTCTATTCGATCACAATATATTATGTAGAGTACTTATACATTAATATTGGTCGTGTAAGCGATTGCGCCTTTTTTTTTGTCTCCCGTGTACTCGCGTTACGATTGCTGCGCGCACGCAATACTTTCCACGCGGTTTCTTCACCGCCCGTCGTCGACTTTGTCCGTCAAATTTTAACCATTTAAGGCGCGCTGCGTTAGGTTCATCCGACGCGACACGACGACGGCTACTGTAATTTTTGCATAAACAGCAAATATCAATTATTAATATTGTAAGGCGAATTTTTTTTTTGTTTTAATACATTTTATGGGATTGAAATCGTTTCTGTTCTGCCGCGCAAACGGTGTTGCCATTAATATCGTACGCTTAACCGCCGCTACATCTAAAATCAATATTTTCGACGCCAGTGTGCGCGACAAACGGAGGTCGTAGTCGTATTAATAAATCGAATTATCCGACAATTGTATCGAGAAAAACTGTTCAAATATTCTAGCCGGGTTAATTATTATAGAATCACGCGAATTCCGTTAAATAAACGAAGAAATAATCGATTTTTTTTAAATACAAAGTAAATTGATTGATTTTGAATTCCGAGTAGACGAATGTTTTTTTTTTTTTTACTGTAATAATTTTTCGTACAGCACAATTTGCTCCAATCATTTCAATTTGCAATTATATTAGTCGAAGTGGTGCACGGATGGTACGCGTTTTTCAGTTTTGTTTTTTTAAATTTTTAAACGTATAAGGAAAAACTACCGAAAAAATAAAAAGTACACCGATTGTATTTTCACGTGCTATTTATTTTATTATGTATGGGATTTTTTTTTTTTTTTATTTGAAAGAAATAAGTTTTTATATGTTTTTGGAACCGAAGACCTGGAAGGTGTATAAAAAGTTTATCATATCCCATTTTAACAATATTTGGAGAAAAAGAAATCTTGTCACAATTTTCTTTTTATTTCAATTAAAATTCGAGAAATAAATATTTAAAAGCTAAACACCGAATTAAAATCATATATACGAGTATTTCAAAGTTCGTCATAATAGACGCAAACAGATATTTCTGTAATTCAAACACGGACATTTTATTTTTATTAAACGTTAATATTATTATGATGATATTGCGTTTTTAGGCGTTTCAAAGATGTACTCATCGTACGAGTTGATCATCGTCGGCCGGTTTCTGATCGGCATTAATTCGGGACTCAACGCCGGATTAGCTCCGATGTATCTCGCTGAGATTTCTCCAATGAATCTACGTGGATCTGTAAGTGCAATTTCGCAACTGTCATTTTGTGCCCATGTATTATATTACGCAATGGCCAATTTCTGTTATAATAATGTTCTGTTTGTCAAAACAACGCAGGTCGGTACCGTTTACCAGCTGGTCGTCACGATTTCGATATTGGTCTCTCAGATATTGGGTTTGGAGTACATTTTGGGCACTGCTGAAAAATGGCCGATACTGTTGGCCGTCATTATTGTGCCGGGCATATTCATGTTTATCACGTTGCCGTTCTGCCCGGAATCGCCAAAGTACACGTTGATCAACAAGAAGAAAGATATCGAAGCCGAGAGAGGTAAATCGTTTGGCGACGAACAATATGACATGTTAACGAGTTGGTTTTTTATTTTATCAATAATAAATTTTATACGGAATAAAAGACGACAAGTGCCCATCTGCGGTACGCACGCCCTAGTCCCGTTGCAGATAAACAACGAATATTGTTATTGTTACGTAAACCAATTGTCGACAATTTTTCGTTCATTTTTATGAACAATGAATTTCGACGGATATTATAAACAAAACGTTTGAGGCAACATTTGTTCTACGATCGTGAAACGTATTATAATACTTTATATTTCGTTTGTTCGACGAATACAGACGAATAATGGTATCGTAGCGGATACCACCTATCGTGTTGTTAAAATAACTTGTAATATATCATTGCGTTATCTCCGCGTATGTATTTGTGTGTTTGTATAGGACTACAATGGTTAAGAGGAACGATCGAAGTGCACGACGAAATGGACGAGATGAGAGCCGAAAACGAAGCTATGAAAGTCATCCCACGCGTAACACTCCGGGAGATGTTATCGAACCCGATGTTGAAAATTCCATTAGGAATATCCGTAATGATCATGTTGTCGCAACAGTTTTCCGGTATCAATGCCGTGAGTCTTTCGATCGGATCGTCTAATTCTATTGACAACGAATAAAAACGCCCGTAGTAATACGTTTTATTCATTATTTTTCGCCACAATTTCAGGTCATGTTTTTCTCCACGAAAATCTTCGAAATGGCTCGAATGTCTACCGACGGCGCCAAATACGCCACTCTCGGCATGGGCACTCTAAACGTGATAATGACGTTAATCTCTCTGTTTTTGGTTGAACTATCCGGCCGTAAAACCTTACTACTTATCGGATTCTCGGCCATGTTTGTCGACACAGTGTTACTGACTATCGCTCTAATGTTTTCCGTAAGTATCAGAAACGCAATCACGTTCACGCGCGGTATTTTGCACAATACATAAGTCTGATTTTAATTTTACAGTCGTACGTGTGGGTGTCTTATTTCGCCATCTTGTTCGTTATGGTGTTTGTGGTATCGTTCGCTATCGGACCGGGGTCCATCCCGTGGTTCTTGGTGTCCGAATTGTTCAACTCGTCTGCCCGGCCATTAGCCACCAGTATAGCCGTCGGAGTCAATTGGACAGCTAACTTTGTCGTCGGCCTGGGTTTCCTACCCTTACAGGTGACGGACGCATTACATACACATTATAGCTTATATCTTTTTGGGTGCACTCATAAAAAAAAAAAATATGTAGCATGACGCGTGGTCGAGAACGTTTCCAAGAGAAGTTCCCCTCTCCTAATATCACATTCGTACACACTATTAATAATTGTGGACATTTGAAATAGCTGTTTTCACTTCTGGAAACCTACTCGAAAACCACACAATCAAACGTCGATTGTTTTTACCGTTTAAACACGATTTTTATTAATCTGTTACGCACTTCGTGCGATTGCTCACTAATTTTAGCGTCGCATATTATTACATATACCTATTTCATTTCAGGAAATTTTGGGCACAAACGTATTCCTCGTGTTCGTCATCTTGCTGGCTCTATTCGTTTTGTACGTGTTCAAAAAAGTGCCGGAAACAAAGAACAAGACATTAGAAGAGATTCAAATGTTGTTCAGACAGGAATCGTACAAATAAATAATATGAATAATAATAGTTATAATTATAATAACAATAATAATAATAATAACAATAACAATAAAAATAATAATAATAATAATAGGCGTGTGTCCTTATTGTTACACGTAATATGACACGGCGGAGAAAGATTCCTCAACCTGAAAAAAAAAATATCATTATATATGAGGCGTACATCTTCATGATAAATATCATTTATAAAAAAAAAAAAAAGTAAAATTATAATAATAATAATAATAATTATAATCGTTATTAGACGAATCCTTTTGAATAACATCATAATATATTCTGTTAATCTTTTCGATTGTTCAAGTTATAACAAAATCCCGTCATCCACACATGAAACATATTGAGAAAAAATTGCGCAAAAACATGCCTTGTACTTGTTTATTATATGTATAAAAACCATACTGTTTTTGTGTATTATAATACCACACAATAATACAAAAAATATTTATAGTGTATCGACCGAATTCAATCTCTGAAAATGTTCCTTATACCATTTCTTTTTTTCACTTTTCCCACAAATCAAATTTCATTTATTATGTTTTATTTTTTTGTTATCTAATTATTTGTTGTTTTTTAACTTAAAATTATAATATTTGATGTTTGCCTCCAAATCGTTAATATTATATTCACAGCAACCTGAATACTTATGTAATGTTTAATAGCATATTAGTTTATTTTAATTTCGCGCGTATGTTTTTTTTATTAAATAAAAGTGTAATTAATTGTATTATTGCATAATAATATATAGTTAACCTGTTTTACAGTACTTCATCACTTACCTATATTATTATCAATATACGAACCTCGTATCCCACTGTTCGCGAATCTAGAATGTAATACAATAATATATTAGCACAATGTCTGTATTTCTCGTACCAAATATATATATAATATTGTAAAAGATATGATAACGTTCGAATGTAATAATGGAATGGACTATAAATTATTATATTTTACATAATTATTATGATATATTTTTTTTTAATTTCTTAAAAACGTTAATTTTTTTATATAATGCCCGTAAGTTTTCAAGCAAAGTGTGTTACTGCGTATAAATGATTTACATACATAATTATATACTAATTGTTGATGTCTGCAAATTAATATGTTACGTATTAATAAGAAATTCGAAGAGAGTTGCATTTATAACGTCCCGATGAAAAAAGTACTGTTTATTATTATATAAATTTATATATATATATTTTTTTTTCTTTTTGCCCTGCAAATTGTGTGAATTTCAATAATATTCTAAACGGAAATTTTATTTTATATAAACTGAAGGTTAATATTATAATCAATTAGGTATTATTTTGTTATTAATATCAGTGTTTAATTAGATAATAAAATGATATAACCTTTAAACTAGTATACAATGATGATTATCATGAAGTGTAAAAAAAATTATAATAAGGTTAGAGAAATTTGTTCATATATTATTTTCAATAACTAACAACAATATTATAATTTAGATTAACATATATTATACTATACCTACATAAACTGCTAAATGTTAGCATTAATATATTATGTATTTATATTATATAGGTATATAATATATATATTTATTATTTTTTAAATATTCATTTACTTTTATGATTATTTTTATTATTATTTTAGTTTACTTATTTTAATTGATATATATATATATATATATATACATATATATATATATATATATATACATATATATATATATATACATATATATATATATATATATTGAATTAAAAATATTTTAATAATAATTATTATTATAGTCGTATAACATTATAGACGTTATACAAGTTTACATTATCCATCCATTTTAGGATAAAAAGTTTTATATTAATAAATGGTTCAATTTAAATATATAATATAGTTATATTTTTTAGTACAAATCATTTAAAGTTTTTATGAATTCATTGATCTAAAACTGAATGCATTTATTCATTTTCTAAATAATTAAAAACAGACTTTATTCGATATGGTGATTAATGATTATATTCACATGACAATAACTATACTTAACTTCTTCCATACGTTGTTAGTGTTATAAAAATAAATGAATACTATTTTAAACAAGATATTTTTACGAAAATCAAGAGTTTTTTAATTGTTTTTTTTATATACATATAAATCAGTTCAATTTCAAAAAATTATTATATGATTTTAATTTAGGTAATTAAATTTGTCAGTGTTCTTGAAGATTATTATTGTACTTCAACTTACAACTGTTTTACGTACAGAAATATAGGTAATAACTCTTGTAAAGTATTAATTGTACTTTAAAAAAATAAATGGTACGGCCACAATATAATAGGATCATATCTATGTACATTGTACATAAAATGATATCACATATCTTATTAAATCATATTCAACAACATTTCGACAAAAATATATAACTACAAATTATTTATATATATATATATATGTTAACTTTATTGTAAAATATTACATGGTATAGTTAGATTTGGTCGACTACAGAAATAATAAATGAAAGACTAGTTTTATATTGTCCAAATACTATACCTAATTTTACAGTTCGCTATATTAAACTTATTATTTATTTTTTTTTTAAAAATACCAAATATATATATATATATATATATTTAAATAATTCGGATATTTACACCTACGAATTATAATTTTGTAATCACAAAAAAAAAAAAAAATTAAGATTAATTGGAAAAATCAATAAATAATTAATAGTCGAATAGTATTTGAATTTTATAAATCGTAGCTAGGTCAGGTCATGTTAACGTATGTGCGTAAACGTCTATTATTATACGAGTATTATATAAATATCAGTACCTCAAAAATCGATTGTATCGAAATTATGCAGCTATATGTAACAAAATGATTATATATATATATATATTTTTTTTTTTTTTTAGTGAACTATGACCAATAAAAATATACGTATAAGTTTCATTATAATATAATAAATCATTACACTTTGGCACTTTGGTTCATGACGATGTGAAAGAAAAATGTTTATACGATATAAAGGTTTTTGAGAAAAAAAAGTCTAGTAAAATTACAGAAAACCTACGTACCTATTATTACCTATTATTTATAATACTCTCCAATCATATTATATTATTTGTTAATGTGTTATTATTGTACAACAAATTCAAAACGTTTGCATTGTCGTATTATATTAATAATAATGGCTTGGTAGTTTCTATATATTATATATGTGTATATATCAATTAATAATATTATAATATAATTGTTTACGTCGATTCTAGTAATGGAAAAGTAGTAATTTATAAATATCCATTAATAATAATATTCAAAGTAATAAATTATTTATCGGGCAGCCGTATTGTAGTTTTTTTTCTTCTCGATAACGTGTACCTCACTATCCTCAAAGGAGTCATAAGAAGAAAAAAAACAATTCATAGTTTTCAGTAAGGAAATTATTTTCAACAAAATATTTAAATAGCTATGTCGATCATGATGTTCAACATTCTCGATCGATGTGCAAAATAACAAACGTATAAATAATATTGTACTCAAAATTATCAGTTTTTAATAAGACTCGGGGAAATAAAAATGTCTTAAAAAAATAAATGGATTTTAAACATTCAATACAATAACGTTATATAACATTATATTAAAAACTGAAGAAAAAAAACGTATAGTAGTTGAAAGGGACATTATTAAAGCATTTCGCTTTAGATATACAAAATAAACAAATAATAGAATAACGTTGAAATTTTCAAATAAAATATTAAAAGCGAATTTCAAAAAAATTCCATAAGAATATGATAAAATCATTAGAATTAAAAAAAAAAATCTTATTTCGAAAAATGTAAAACATAATATTATATTGCACTTATTAATTTTTTTATACACGGAAATTTATTTGTTCATGACATCTATCAAAAATAAAAATCAACCAAAACACGAGTCAAAATAATAATACTAATTTGTTAGGTTTTAATGGGTCAATTTATTCGTGACTAAATTTTTTTTTTTTAAGTAATATTGTATTAGGATTTTCTAATTATTTATTATCGACATTAATATTTATAAAATCATATATCACGATAAGAATTCCATAGTTGTCAACTGTTTTCCCAAAGAATTCGACATCTTTCAAGTTGGTCCGTTTTAATAATTTAATGATTCTTAACAATGCATTTTGCGAGTGGCTAAAATTATAATTTCAACAATACGTTTCCATAATAATTAGGAGTCTCGATTTTACGAGAGAATGACACATTGATTTTATTTTATATATTTCCTTGTGCTCTACAGTATACGAACAATTGTGGTACAATTCATGTGGACAACATAATACAAGTGAATTCATTACGCGAAAATTCGGATACCCCGGCCAAAATGTCGCCCGTGATGCGTTATATTCGCTGTACGCGAATTTTTCCTGATTAAGACGATGAAATATTTGTCCATTGCGTATATGATGGATGTCACTGCCGCGGTATCAGAATCGCGTTTTTTTTTTTCTGAAATAAAATAATTTATCATTTTTAAACGTGTTTAGCAAGTGAAACAACTCGTTTTAATCGCTCGCTAAGGCGGATTAAAACGTTCTTTTTTCCATTATTTTCAATTTAGTACGAGATAAATAAAACGAACACAAAATTTTTTTTTTCGTGGTTAATTAGTGTATTTTATTTGACATAATACATTTGCTAAATCCATAAATATCGAGAAAACCGTTCACATTAGATACATGTGTGTTATTAAATTCTAATTGATTTAACATCATGCGTAGACCGAGTTTACACATAAACGGTGCCCAATTTAAACTAGGTTTTTGACATTATAAGAATAAAAAAAAAGTGTGTTGATTTGATTGTTTCGCTTAATTAACAATTAGTTTTTCTCACTATATTTCATACGATAATACAAACAATAGCGTTACTGGTACACTGTTATTAATAGAATTACGAGGAAAAAAAAAACAAAGTATAATATTTGCGCTCTTGGACATCATCACATTTAATTCGAAAATAAATTTCACAAATAAGTCAGAAAAACAAATAACTCGTCGAGATTAGGTTTTCGGTGTTTAAAATTAAAAACGTAAAAGTTTATAAATTTTTTTTTTCATGCGGATTGGTTTATTCGATTACGTCGGTATATTATCTGTTGTTTTATGCATTCGCACATAACGAATTCAGATATATATATATAAAAAAAAAAATAGGAACTAAAATTGTTTTTAATAAAATGTTTCTCCTGTTGTTTCCCAACGATGTTTTCATTGAGTCCTCTCAGCAGTGTAAACATAAATAAAATTTTTGGCAAAAAGCACCGAAAGAAAATTCATGCAACAGAGTTGCCTGTTGTTTTACAAAAGAAAATAAAACCCTCTTCTATTTTTGTAATCCGAGAAAGATTCCTAAGCGATTTACAAGACTCCTCTACGTATTCGTTCGCATGTTTCCGAAAATATTTATAGGCGTGAAAGTATATAACGTCACTGGCAAATTTACAACTAATTATTGTATACTCGTGTCGAAAAATAGGCGCTAACTTATTTGCGTATAATTATCGTAATAATCTCGTATAACGTTATAACAACTAACCAATCTAATATCAATCTAATTTATATTATAATGTATCGTAGTATTTCACGCGACGTGTTCACCGCGTTACAGAATAATAGACATAAATATATATATATATTATTGACAAAAACATACAGTTAAGTAGGTATATTATTATTATTTAACTTAATATATATATAGACATTATGCATAACAATTGTTTTTCTTTTTATTTATTAATTACACACTAATTTTTGCAAAAAAAAAAAAAAAAAAAAAAAAAAATAATAATCTTTATATATTTGACTTGATACCGAGTTATTTTTTTTCTTTTGACCGTTTAAAAAATATGTTCAATAATATCGTCGAATGGCAATTAATTTTTTTTCTCTCTAGTAAAGCGCGATATTCGAAAATAGGTGTATGTATCGACGGCGGATGAAGGAATCAATAAGTATTCCGTATGAGTGGGAACTGTACTCGTTCAAAATCTCCTCTATGCAGTAAGTAAAATAATATATCATCATCACGCGCGAGTATTAATATTTCTCGTTATTACACGTAAATGGTTGTCGATAACGAGTTATCACAAAAAAAAGTATCGTAACTCTTCAGTCGCCATTGGTGCGTTTTTATTTAAACACGTACTGCTGGGGCAGTATAAAACACAATATGAATCGAATATTTTTAACATACAATTAAAAAAAACGAAACGAAAACTATACGGTATATCGGATAACAATATTTCGACGGAAAGTGAATAATAATAATAATAATAATTTATCGTACGATAAGATTTATGGCGAATGCGATCTGTCGACTGCGCATTATCCGATATTCATGAATTCTGCAAACAATCTCGTATGAAAATGTATATTCTGTACATAGGAGCCACGAACTAACGCGTGTCGTTACGTCACTTCGTCAACACGATAATAATAATGTATTTCGTTAAATAACACAAGAAATGTCGATTGTTTTACGAAAAGTTCGATAGAGTTGATGAAATTCGTTTACAAATAATCCTGCGAAAAGCGAAGGGCGTATATTGTCTATAACACGTCGCGTACAATAAAATAATAGCGAAATTCTAAGGTAATTATCGTCGTACAGCAAATTATTTACGATCGTGTGACAATATTTAATTTTTTTCCCCCCTTTTCGTTCGATTTTTACAATATTAACGCGTACATTTAACATCAGCTCGACGTAATACCAATAATTGCGGTAAAATACATATATATTATTTTTCTAACATTATCAAAATCTAAATTAAACATTTGTATTTTTTTCAATCTCAGATGGTAAAATAATATTGTTTATTTTTTTTTTTTTTTTTAATTCAATCGCTATCGAGGCGTCAAAATGTATAATATTATATATATATATATATATATATATAATAATATTTTTGTAGTTCCATTTATTTTGCTGTTATCTAAAGAAAAAAAAATACAATTTTTTTTTTATACGTTCGTTCGAAATCAATTATATTTGTTTCAATAGAAGTTAATAGAATATCGTATTACTTATTATTTTTTTGAAAATTATATTTTAATACTATTAAATAGGGGACGTATATTTTATATACACATGCAGGTGTAACTACGAAGTGGCGTTGGTCACATACAGCATTGGAATATCGTGGTTATTTAATGTCACCAACTATCGCGTGGAAAATACAATCTGCTAATTTTTTTTTCCCCCTCAAATCGGAGTTACCTAATTATCATAGGTTATACAGTACGTGCATAATTAATACAATATAATGGTATATTTGTATGTGCACGTGTGTGAAGAATAATAAATATTATCGTACGAATAATTCAAAAATCGTGTCCATTTCGTTTTCACACAAATCTCCTCTTAAATATTATAATTAAAACACAATACGAATATTCCCCGATGGGAGGGGGGAGGAAGAGGGAGAAATCTGTGTGGAAGTACTCTTCTCTTCCGAATATTTCGGTGCAAAATTTTAATATTTTTTTTTTTTTTGTATTTTAAATATACATATATTTTTATATATATATATATTTTATATATATATATATATTTACGTTTCTTTTTCCTCTCTTTCGCACGATACGCGCACAGTCCGCGTACGTTTGTTAATATTGTCCCTTCTTGTCCTTTCTCTTGTCCCTGTATATATATATTTGATCATTCAACAACATAAATTGTCGGGTAATATCTTAAACGATTATTGCGTTCTACGTGGGGTGGCGGGTGTGGATTGTGGAAATTTGGAAACGTGTACGTTATTCTCACAGAACGCTCCTCTCCGAGTACGTATTTTGCATTCGAATGAATACGGGATACACGCGTGTATAGAGTGATCATCGATTTACAGGAATGAGTTCGATTAGACCATAATGAATTATAACGATGAAGGGGAAAAGAATACGTGAACGAATTTACGTCGACGTAAACTCCGGTAAAAAAAAAGAAAAAATGTATTACGAAAAATTTTGACGGTTTTTACTGTGTACGGACGCAGTAGGCGTTTCATTATTGTTTTTTGCGGACAAGGACCCGAAGGATTAAGGGGGAAAGGATGAAAAAAAAATAGTGTTTTTTTTTTTTTTTTTGTTGGCAATCTATAACGGCGGGCGAAAAGGAACGTGTCGAGAGAAACGTCTATGACTAGGGGGCAGTGGATGTATCGCATACCCTCTAATACATGATTATATTATATTATATACAGTGCAAATCGATGATTGTATTAGTGTATGTGTGTGTGTGCGTGTGTGTTTGTGTGTATTCACGAAATACAAGCACATAAGAGTACACACAACGCAATACGTTTTGTTGGTTGGTCTAGGATGTAGAAATTACGTAAAACCAAATTGTGTGGCTGTTTTTTTTTTTTTTTTCGTCTAATATAAGAGATGGCGTGATATATTATTATTATTATTATATCGTTAATGTATAATATAATAATTATTATTATTATTATATCGATGTTGGCCGGTGAGAAACACGTAATATTATTATTGTAATACGCATATAAATTATATTAAATAGTCTCTCACCGCCGGACCCGAAAACACTTCCAACGTCATTGAAGGAGGTTTTTTTTTTTTTTTTTTTTTTTTTTTTTGTCGATTACGTTTTATCGTTATATTATTTATTATTTATTTAAAGTTTTTTTTTTTTTTTATTAAAAAAAAAAAAAAATATTTTATATGCGTACGATTCCATTCGATGAAAATTGATTGGTTTACACACACACACACACACACACACACATACGCGGATCCGGTAAATATTAAACCAAATGTCGTTCATTTCACACGACGCGCGTTATCACTGTTCAAACGTTGAATATGTACGACACGTTCGTCTCCTGACTGGCCTGCCGTTTAGTGTACGCGTGGTGATTGGTGATGTAATAAGACGTCTTGCTGGCCGACCAGGAGTTGGCCGACGTGACGTTCTCGTTGTATCTCAACGTGCCCCAACAGCTCCTGCTCTGCAACACGGCGGTGAAACCGCGGCGGAACTTCTTGTTGAAAAACGCGTACAGCACCGGGTTGATGCAGCTGTTGGACGCGCCCAGCCATTGTGCGATCGGCGTGGCCACGGGCAGGAAATCCTCTTCCCAGGACATTAGTCGTCCGCCCAGTTTGATCCGGGCGAATATCGCGTACAGCGGGAACCACGAGACGACGAACAGGATGACCACCATGACCAACATCTTCACCACTTTTACCTTGCTCTTCTGCTGTATGCGCTCCATCTGCGCGTCCTTGTTGTCCGTCGGTATTGTCCGACGCCACACCTTAATCCAGATCATCGCGTAACACAACGAGATAGCTATCATCGGCACCACGTAGCACAGTCCCAGGTTGCCCAGCAAGAAGTACAGGTTCCCGTCCAGATAGTCCGGCCACACTTCCAGGCACAGTTCCAAGTTCGGCGCGTCTTTGAATATGGCCACCATGTCGAAAAACAGCGCCCAAGGTATGGTTATTGTCGTGGACACCAGCCATATCACGCCAATGATGTACCGGGCACGTCGCGTCGTTATTTGACATTTCAACGGGTACCAAATGGCCAGGAATCTGCGAAACAACAACGGCATAATCGATTTACGATATTATTATAATTGATACATTTATAATACAATAATTATTGTATTTTTTAAATTACAAAGCCTAACGTATGTAGTCTTTACACGACAATTCGTAATGTGATCTCGGCACATACAATATAATATATTATATCGTACAATACGCCGTATGGCGTATTCCCATTAAATAGCTATTGGATAAGCGAGCGGTGGAAAATCTATGAAATATATTATACCGATATAACGCGTTATGACATACCCTTGTTTTCCGAAATACATATACAAGCCTGACGACGACGCGGTTAATTTCTTTGCTCTTTTTTTTTTTTTTATCTCGTAATACACTCAATAAAGAGATATTGCGTATAAACGAAAAAGCCCGTCATCGTAGTACTACACACATCGTCGTTAAATACGATCGATACATTGGATAAATGTTGTTTATTTTGTTAACCGATTAAGTTCCGTCCGTTTACGACGACGATCGGGGTCACCGCCGTAACGGCGTGTATCTATGTGGAACGCGTGAATAATGCAAAACAAATCTAAAACGTCGGTTTTAGTAAAGTAAAACGTTTGTCAGGCCAAGGACTACGGTTTTGCAAAAGACGTGTAACGAGAGTAAAATGTACGCGGCATCGCGACACAATACCGTTACAGACGATATAATATATAATATAAATGCCGTATAGGACGACGGTGTGCCCCGGATTATTTTGAAAAAGGACAAAACAAACACGACGCGAGACCGGGCACGAATTTCAAAACGATATATGCGAAATACCGGGTCAAGTTCGGCGGGACAACCGTAAATGGCGGTAAGTTCCGCCAATCGGTTGGTGGGGGCAAGAACAGGTTTGGTAAACTTGAAATCACGCGGATTTTTACTGGACGTTAACGAGCGTATAAAACGCGCAGAGTACGTTACGCGATGTTTATATTGCGTTTTTGTGCCCGTCGGTTGAATAAAACAATAATTTTCTATATTTTTTTTTCCTATTTTTCGTTCGCTCGCTACCGCGTAAACGTTGACAATGACGAGAACAGCGGCCAGTGTAAGTTGTTCACCTACCGCGTTAAATTATTAATTTTATTATAATTTAAGAACGATTTGACATTTAATATTAACATACTGTTTACTAATCTAATTATTATTATTATTATTTCAAGTGAGTTTTATTAACGGAAATCGTGTGTACACGATGGTCACCGACGACAGATACGACGATAGACACGGTGAAACGTCGATATTTGACATTTAATAAATTATTATTATTATTATTTCAAGTGAGTTTTATTAACGGAAATCGTGTGTACACGATGGTCACCGACGACAGATACGACGATAGACACGGTGAAACGTCGATATTTTCACCGGAGAGTTTTAATTTGATAATTCGCACGTCTGATATTATCCTCGTTAGTTTCCTACGTTTCCGTTAGCCGTTACGGGGAAAACGCCTATAAAATTCGTATGCATTTATTTACCATAACCAAATCACTTACTTATTTTATCGTTTTATTTTTCATTATTCTAAATTATATATTCAAATGGAAACGTTAAATTTTCTTGAAATCACCTCCGGGTACTTTATATATATATATATATAAATTACGACCACGATATATATATATATATAAATGTAACGATTAAAATTAATTATTTGTAAACGCGCGAATTCGTCCCAAAATGTATTTAAAAAAAATTGGAAAAAAAAAAAAAATAAAATACATAGATCATCGACAAAAATACAATCATTCGAGAAATCGTTTTAAACACATATTTACCGGACGCGTTTTTCGGCGGAGCGAGTTATACGGTTAGGGGGGACTATGCGAAAAAAAAAATTACTGTTTTTCTTTTTTTCTTTTCTTAAATAACTTAATACATTTTCATTACAATAATATATTAGCGGTATGAAATACGGTATAAATTCTATGTGGGCGACATCAATCGACGTATAATAACAAAATAATGTTATTGCGTGCAATACGATTTATAAACAATATGTCTTTTATATTATTTTTTGAACTGTCGAAGTGTACGTATAAATATTTAAGTATTATTTATTATACATATTGTTATAGTGTAATGGTCGAAGAGAAGAAAGTAATGCGCACAATGTGTTATTATACGCTTTTTACGTGGATGCGCAATAAATCATGTAGAAACAGGACTCTACCGGAGTATTAAAAAAAAAAAATACCGCATTGAAATACAAATTATTAATCCCGTAGTCGTCGTCGTGTTGTGTCGTCAATGTGTTTGATGTGATCCCCCCGCCAAGACATAAAAAAAAAAAAAACACGTCGCAGCACGTAAATCATTACGTCGCTGCGAGTTGACAAATATGAATCGATTTCGGAGTACCTTGCCTGCGAGGGCTATAAAACATATACGATTTTTTTCCCTGTCCTCGGTTTTATGACAAATTCGGTTTCGGATCATACAATTTCTTCTTCTATCGCTTCGCAACACTTTGAAGCTCTTAGAAATGTCCGCTAAACTTTTTACCTCTTTTTAGAAAATCCTTCGGTCTTGCTGATTCATCAACACTAACCACACATCCTCCTTCACTCTGTCAAACCATCGTCGTCGTGGATATTGCCACGCGTTGGTCGTTTCCCCGATACGTCTTTGATCCGCACATTTTTTTGCCTCGCTATACGGATTCCCCGGTCCACTCCGGCCGATCGACACGTACGACACATAACTACTTTTTACAAAACAGTATTAAAACTTTTAGCAAAATGTACTGCGCACGTTACTCGTCTTTCGTTTGAGTACCCAACCTAACCCAACCTAACTCAATCGCTATTACGCGAGCTTCTACATTGTTGTAAATCACACGTGATCAAGGTCGAGATGAATCCATATACCGTCGTGGTTACGATAAACGCGTTTGTTCTTTGTCATCGTCTATAATAATAATAGATGTTTTAAAATAAAAACGTATTACGCGGATTTGTAATATTTATTGTCGGAGTATATCGGACGATTTTCGACAAACCAAAAATCAAATTTCAGAATAATTTTTATAACAGTTATACAAAATGAAATGTGTTTAGTTTTTCCATTCTAAATTACACGCGCTCGGTTCGAATCAATAACGAAAACGTGTGTACAACACGCAATGTTAAATATTGGAAATACGCGTATAAAAAAAAATAATGGCTTTTATTTTGAAATTTCAACTCAGAAAAACGTAAATGTAATTTAGAAATTCTCCTCTTAGAAAAATTTTATTTTTCAATTCGATTTCTATTACGACAAATTGAATATTTTCGTTTTTTTTTTTCTTTTTTAGATCGCATTGGCTTTGTGTCTGGTGGCCTTGGTCAATGCCGCACCGTATGTCCCCGTCGTGCCCGTCGTGCCAGTCGTCCATCATCCGGCCGCCGTCGTCCGCTCGTCCACCGTCGTCCAATCGCATCCGTCCCCTCCGGTGGCCGTTCATCCAGTGGCTGTCCATCGTCCCGCAGTGTCCGTCCATCCGGTCGCCGTCCATCCAGCGGTGCCCGTCGTTCACACGGTCGTCCATTACTGACACCGGTCCGACCGTACAATTAATAATTGTACACTTAAATTCTCTCGACATCGCTACACGCGTCTATTTATTTATTTGATGAAAACGGACCAAAACTGTATTTTTAACCCGAGTTGATAAACTTTTTAATAACATTAAAAACGTTGATATACCATCGGCATGTTATATGTTTTTCATAAGTATTTTGATTCGTTGTCACGGGTCGCCTTTGAAACAGCTCGTCCATTAGACGAGTTATATGCGGTTCGATTTTTATTCGTAGAGTAAGAAGGTTTGTAGACATAGTTTGAGAAATAACGATTACAATATTGTACAACAGTGTAGCGCGGCCGCCAAAAGATGCTTTCAATTACAATTTTGACGAGTGAACAGAGAAAGTGAAGAAAATTAAACGGGTACAATTACGCGGAGAAAATTGTTGTTGTCGCCTGGCAAATGGATCATACAGTCGACTGGCCGTATGGTTTTCTATCTGAAATAGGCCGTTTCTGAAAGACATCGTTCGAGTAAAGACTTTTTACGCCAATCACCACCGGGCGATGTAAATACGTCGTTTTCCGCGGCGGTTACCGAATTTCGGTTATAAGAGTTTTGGTTGTAGACATTTTCCCAGCACGATTTGTTCGCGTAAAATGTGTGTGTGTGTGTGTATGACATACTGCAATAAATGGCCGTATAGGAATGTTCTAAGAACATTTTAAACACGAACAAAACAATAATTGCGTGTCTGTTTAAGATTATTTATATCATATAAGCATCTGTGTTCGAACGGCAGCAAATTAATAAATGCGTATTACCACCATAATAATACAAATGCAAGTTTAAACTGTTCACGGGCGAAGCCGAGTAATCCAACTGGTATACATATATATATATTGTATACGCTATTCCGATGTAAAACGCGTTTTACACAAAACGTTCGAACTGTTATCGCATACATCGTACAGACTTTGATAAAAATGTAAAAATAAAAAAACGAATCTATTTTGTGGAAAACGAGTTAAAACGTTATTGAATAATATCGCCGTTTATTATGTGCGAGTATACTGACTCGATCAGTTAATCAGGACACGTCCGTTACGCGCATAACGTTCTCGAAGATTTCTTTTTCTTTATCGATCATATAAAATGTTTAGTCTGCTTACGCTTTATATAATACGGAAAAAAAATCAATAATATTTTTATAATACTTTACTTATACATTGATTTCCATTTTACAAAATGCACATAATTACGTGTCGCCGCCGACTGATATTTAGCGAAACGACTTTATGCCGAATTCCAATTATTTGTAAACACTTATTGCCGAATTTGAAAACATTGTTATTTTCCAATGAATTGGCACAGCCATTTTGTAAAATACAGTTCGACAGTGAAATTAAACTATTACAGACGATATTTTACACGAAAAGAAAAAAAAAACCATATTTTTCGAAGCGCACGCGAAAATATTGTTTTCTTTAAATTAAGTGTTTATACTCTAAAACCAAACGTCAACATTTATATTCTATACACATTATATTTCGCTTTTTTGACCGTTATTTTACAGACAAATTCAACGAATTTGAGTGCATAATAATTATTCGTCCGATATAAATAAATGCTCAAACAAAACGCGAATTCTCTGTAATATTATGTGTTGGTATGAACACAGTTCGTAAATAATTTTGGCAGAACTGTTTTGTGTGAAACAGTAAAAGACATACATTTTATTATCATTGCTCTGTTTTGTTCTTTGTCTCAGTAAAATCCCATACGTGTACACATTAATAAATTCGTTCGGATGTACGTGATAGATAAATTTCTGGTTTTGTGTATTATGAACGTACATGGCACATGTAGTTTTAAGTAATACGTATTTACATAGCACATTTAAATTTTAAAATTCGTCTAAAATTTGTTTATACAAAGACGCACAGACAAGTCATGTAGTTAAAATATGAAAATATACACAATTGAAACAAATCGTTCTGTTATTTCTTTGGGCAATTTTGTTTTTAGCCTAATTACAGTGTATAAAAAAATTAATTAGCTTTCATTCCACTATAAGCATTACGCTCAGTAACGTTTTTGATAATATCGATATAATAAATATTTAACTTTTAATATTAATAACAAATGCATGTATATTTTTCAATAACTTTATTAGAGTATCAGAAATATTTATAAGAAATATTGAAATCATTTTATATTGATTATTTGTATACGGGACACTGAAAAGTAGTTTTTGTACAGTGTATAAAATATTAATATAAAAATCGAAACTGATTTTGTTCAGTGAAGTTTGTGCATCTCGATTTAAATTATAAATGATCTGTGGTTGACGGGAGACACGCCGACGGTATCGTATTTTTCATTTTTATATATTGTTATCGTAAAAAATAAAATACGAACCAAACGATATCGTATAAAAATTATAATATTACGATTTGCCAATAAACGACAACGGTTGCAATTAATTATATATTGTTTTTTCACACACACACACACACACAGAACAGGCTTTGTGTTAAAAGTTACACGTTTTTAGCGTAAAAATCATCAATATAATGTAATTAACGCTCTAAATCCCCTGTACAATTTTCGTAATACACGATTTTCTATTAAAAAGAAACATTTTTTTCCCCTATTAACGGAAACGACTTGGAAAAAGACGACCCAATTCGTCGCGTTTTATTTCGCGTAAGAGATCTATACGACGACGGACGTGTTGCTTCTGCAATGTATACTAATATCTCGTTACAATAATTATGCAAATTCGCCAATGTAGATACATAAACGTGTTTAATTCTAATATACGTACACATTAATAGTCTATTCGTATTCAATTAACAGACACATTAATATACGCAACTGCGGTATGCGTTTTCGAATATAATCGAACTTTTCGGTCATTATATGACGAATATATATTATATTATATACGAATATAATATTATATGCTGCTGTATATACAAACCTGTCCACTGAAACGGCAATCAAACTGTATACGGATGCGGCCACTGAAACGCCTTGAACGTACGGAACGATTTTACACATCCACGTGCCCAAGATCCAGGCTAGAAAAAAAAACAGAAATAATTAAATATTTCGGACGAGTTTTTTTTTTTCCGTATTCAAAGCAAATTCAAGACATACATGATGGTTTAACGACGGTTATATTGTTTCGAAAATTATTATAAATTTAATTTAGTTAATTATTATACAGAGAATTCCACGTTCTTAACAATAACGTTTATTCTTACGTATTTTCTGGGGCTTAAGAAAATACCGGTAAAAATTTTGAATATTTACCTCAAGGGTTTTCGAAAAAACGTATATAATATACATTATAATATATAATATATTTATATATTATACATAATATAATATAATACATATCGTATATAATATATATATATTACACTATTTGCTTTTGCCGTCGCGTATGTCTACACTGTAACCCGCTGTAGCGGAAACGTCTTCTCGGAGCGTGGTGCTAACTCGCTCGAGCCACGGACGATTTTTTAATAATTCGTACAAATTGTACGTTGTCAACGAAAAAAAAATTGACAAACCAGCTCAAAAGAAAAAATATTCATTAAAAAATTTAGCATTAATTACTGTATATTTTTAAAAAAGCAAGAGATTTCATCGCGTACGTGAGTATAAAAGACTCGTATTCCAATGCAACACACTCGAACCCAATATGATTTTGTGTTTGTAAATATTTTCAACTTTATTATTACCGGAGGGGGTTTTTTTTTATCATAAATACAATATATTGTTATACGCATTGTCTCATAATAGAATTTAATAATACGTGTATTACAACAAATATAATTAAAAAAAAAAAAAATAAAAAATAGTGGTGCGATATTTTAAAATACGATTAATTGATATTTAATTATATTGATAATTGAAAATTAATTTCCTTATAAACAATAATATTAATAATAAATATTATCACGTTCAATACGACGAAAATTGTAAACTGTAAAATCTGAACACAAACCACCGAAGTAAATTAGCACACACGATGTTCGAGGAATTCATAATAAAACGGTTGCAGCTGCTATATTCGATTTTATCTGGCTGAGAATAATAATAATAATAATAATAATAATAATAATAATAATAATAATAATAATATATTTATCTTGAATTAATATTTGAATAAGGGATAGTGTTCGCTTCGTTGAAATCTTGTAATAACTAATAAATAATGTATAACTATATGTGCATAGATCGACGAGTTGTTTTATTTCTTTTGATAAATATTTTTTTTAATAAAGCGTTCTTATTCCGCGCAGATGGTATTTACTCGCATGGTATAGCGCTGCAAACCGTTTTCTAATTTGGTATTATTTTCAAATATTCTGTGTCCGATATGTCTCGCGTATAACCGGAAAGTTTATCCGATGATGAAAACTGTGTGTATACACACACACACGAAATTGTTCTACGCAATATCGTCCAACTCGTGTGTCGTCTAAGTTGCACGATGCTTGGGTGCATATAAAAAAGTTTCTGAGTAGACAACGGTTTGCGGTGATTTGATTGTTGTTGTTCACCGTAGACGAGCGAAATATAATAATAATAATAATAATAATAATAATAATAATAATAATAATAATAATAATAATAATAATAATAATAATAATAATAATAATAATAATAATAATAATAATAATAAGGGAAAAAACAATTTTAAAGTAACGAGCCGTTTAGTCAGATACTATTTTTAATTAATTAAATGTTTAACTTAATATTTTAGCTTATTCCAATTGTATACTCGTTTATTGTAATTGTTGAAATAAATTGTAAACATACAAAGTTTCAATAATAATAATAATAAAAAAAAAGTAACGAGACGCTGTTTACGAAGACACTTGCAATACGTTTTTATAATATTTTTTTTTTTTACATAACGGTGAAAGCGGCACGAAATCAATTGGAGATAGACGTGTGTGTGTGTGTGTGTTAGAATGTCTTTAATTCGCGATAAAATTCGTGAATATTTATGAAAAAGGAATCCATAATGAAATGGATTCCCGGGTGAGACAACTGCAGAAGCCGCGGATAGAGGAGGTGGTGTGGTAGATACGAGCGATTAATTTTGAAAACTATTCACATATATATATATATATATATTGATGTGTAATTCAAATTGCATTATTCGATTCGAAATTAAAATAACGATCACGAGTGAATTTTTAAAAATAAAATTAATTCGACGTCAAATCTGTCAATTGTTTTTGTACGGATTTCGCGAATATCTCACACACACACACACACACACGACTAAATAATGATTACGGCGTTATCTTTTAACACATTAACAATAATTGTGTTATACAAAATAATATTATATTCGTTCTAATTCAAAATATAATAATACCTATAATGAAATTTTTAAATTGTTTTACATATTATTCGAAACAATTCACGGGGATTTTATGCGTTCGATTAACGTTAAACCTTGTGTCGGGGACGTTGTGCTTTTGTTAAAAAAAAAATAATCGATATACCACGTAATAATTAATATGCGCGCGCGATAATAAAATCTTATCGATTTCCCTCGATAACTAATTCGCGTGTTATACGAGATAAAAATAATAAAAAAATCGTTGCTGGATATTCCCAAACCGCATTCTTTTATCAATAACGTTTGTAAATCGTGCGATAATTCAATAAATTCGCGTTTCCGTACCATTGGCGGTGACGGGCGTTATATGAATAAATATTGTTAAAATCGGTACGCTCGTATGGCAGTTGGAAAAAGTAAATAAATATTCGAATTCGTATGAGCGTATCGTATCAGAGTTGTACACGTATAAAAAGTATTATTGTAAAAAAGTTGTACCGAACGGATTTTTACGGTTGATTTTTATTAAATTTGTGCGCGCGCGCGCGTTTTTTTAATAATAATAATAATATTTCGCGTATAAACATTTTACGTTTATATTATTCCGTTTCTCGTAAAAGACGAGTTATTCGATAAAAATCGTCTAGTTGGGCTTCGTGGCTGGCGGGGCGGGGCGGGGCGGGGGGGGGGAGGTGGAAATCGACCGATTTTTATAGGCCGGTTGTGTTCGGCAAACAGTCCTTTACGGAGAGGGCGTGTGCAACGCCACGTGTACGCGGGTAGTCGAGTGAACGAGGTCACCGGGTCAAACCAAACAATTCAGCCGCGTCCGAGGTATTAATTCCGGAAACTTAAAGTGCGATATTTTAAGTTCTAACTGTATACACGTGCGCACAAGTGTGTTGTTATAACAAGAGGAAAAAAGTAAAAAAAAAAAATCGAAAACTCTCGAGTCCCGAGAATTACAAATATCGTCGGAACTGGACGCGCGATTATTAACGTATTAGCAGCCAGCCGCGTCATAACCCGAGAAAACGCGTCGGTTTGTCGCGAAAATATTACAAACGTAATTATAAATCATTATTGTACTCGAATATCGTACGATTCGTTAAGAAAATAATTCGAAAATATCCGTCGTTTCACTCAAAACGGATAAAAAGTAATACATTTCGTTCGAAATGTTTTCGTATAGAGTCAATCAACGATTAACGCGTACGGAACTGCGAAGAACGAACTGTAACCGTGTTCTCGTTTCCGTTCGTTTCGGATTTTTGCAAAAAAAAAAAAAAAACGAATCCCGTAATTTTAAACCCTCTTCGTTTTTTGACCGCAAAATTAAATAATTACATTTTTCAAATCAATTAAATCAACCGAATAATAATAATAATAATAAAAAATACGATTGTTTTAAATCAATGTCGAAATATCGTGCGACATAAAATGACGCCGTTGTTCAACTACATAAGAATATTATGACGAACAGTCACGAGCTAATAATAATTATAATATAAATTGATTACCGTGCTCGGTACGTACAATAAAACGGAATTGTTATTAATTGTATCAAGTTTGAAATCAATACAATTGCTGTAAACGATTCTAGCCACAATAATTTATAGATTCGAAGAGACGGGCACCGTCTCTAATAAATTTCTAGAAAAACGAATTTTCAAGTCTATACTTTTTTTACTTTTTTATTATTTTTGTTAACATTAAACGTAAACAATTTGAAATTATAAATATATATATATATAAAGTGGTTATAATAGATAAGTGTCTATTTGATAAGTGTCATAGAGTATTAAATTTTGATTTTAAAATAAAATAATATAATTTTTTTTTTTTTTTTTTTTTTAGAACGCATATTTGTAATTATTAGCGTAATATATATATATTTTTTTGGTCTCATGTTTATCGTGTTACACTCGTGTTAGCCAGTTGATGGACAGTTAAATAGTGCTTTAATTTCGGTATAGTAAAAAAAAAAAAAAGCTCCATCTAATGCACGTTAGTCGCAGGAGAAAAAACCGATTCATCGACCAAATGTAAATAACGGCACTTGATCGCGAATTATTTACAATTGTAATGGATATCGAATTCCATTTCGAATAAACGATAAATTGACAAACGTCTTTGATTTGTATGAATTATCTCGATGAAAATAATCGAATAAATCGGTAATGGTTCTCCAGATGTGTGTCGCGCCTGAGCGTTCGTAAGCGCAGGGACCCTCAGGACGCAATGGAGATGGTGTTATCACGTGGAATAGCGAATATATTGCGTAAGCGTAATGAATTTATATTGTCGAGAGATTTAAAAAAAAAAAAAAGTATATGTAAAACGTCATCTACGTTGAAAATAAATCGGCAGATTATAATATTTATTATTTAATAAACTACGGGAGTATATTAAATCGATAACCGTGCGCTACGCGTATGTAGTTTGAAATTTTTTTTTTATTCAATTATATTTCGTGGAATAAATAAACAAGTAATAGTAATATATATGTATATATACGAATATTACGTGTTATAATGTTACATAAAGTTAGTTACGGAAAAAGTAATAAAAATTTGTTGTTTTAATTGTAATAATAATGATTATTATTGCGTGCGTGAATATGAGTTTGAAACCGTGTCGTTCAAGAACGTCAATATACATTAATATTTTTTCTTTTTGCTTTCGTTCCTCGCGCGAAACAGATTTTTTTAAGTAATACACCCGGTATTACTCCACTGCGAATATTACGGATTTTCGGACATTTCTAAATTAGTATATTATGTTACGCGGCGTGCGTATTAACGAAATCGATTGTTTTTATTATAAACATTAAATAATATTCTAATAAAGCAACGTACTCATATATACATATATATATATTTTTTTTTTTTTTTTAAATGTAATACTCTTTAGGCCGGTCGACGTTTTAAAAGTTCGTCACGCAAGCGCGTTGCGCTCGTATCACGTCCCGCAGCAAACGCGTAGCGGAATAAACCAGAAATAACGTAACGTATTATTATTATTCGATACATAATTTTTTTTTTTGCGTCGAATCTAAAAAAAAACTTTAAGTGACTGAAAAAAAAAAACGATATTCTATAATATAATATAATAACGTTTTTAAGAGCAAAATAAATTAGTATAAAAATAAAAATAGAGCTCTGAGCTTTTAGAATTGAAAAAAAAAATTCTATTCATATATCCAATGCCTTTGATATTTTTAAAAAACAACGGGGGGTGAGAAAATAATATGAACACGAGGCACAAAGCGTCTGGAATAACGGGCATAACGCTTCGTAATTATATATTGTTGAAATAAATATTAAAACAAAAAAAAAAAAAAAAAAAAAAGCACACACACAAGCTAAATTTCAAACGTTATTAAAAATATTCGTCAGAAACAATAAAAACGTAATATATCATATAATAAAGCGAGTTTCAGAAGAAGTAGGAAAAATAATAATAAAACAAAGGTAATTTTCGACGTTAACGGGCAATAATTATCTATTATACAACGCTATTTATTGAATATAATAATAATAATAATAATATTCTATTTCTACAATAATAACATTTTATTCACGAGTTACTGTATTTTACGATACGAGAATTTTTTTTATTTTCCACTCGAACATTTCACGCATATATTTCTGTCGAACGTCTCATTACGAATATTGTACGTATATTATAACGGATTTGAATAGCAATAATAATTGGCGAAACAAAATCGTTGTCGTATCGCATTATTGCAGCGTACCGTCGACGCGAAATCGATAAAACGTAATAATAATAATAATAATAATAATAATAATAATAATAATAATAATAACAATAATAATAACACCGACAAAAACAACGACGACGATAAGCCATTGTTTTAACATTCAGATTTCTGATAACTTTCTCATGGGATGGATTGGGGTGTACGCGCCGCATTCGGTCAATAAACTCTGTGTGTGTGTGTGTCTGATTTAACGACTAAAGGACGGTACGAGAGAGCCTAGCAGAGAGTGTGGTGCGCAAGGGAAAAAGAAATAAAAAATATATATATCTATGCAGGTCGTTTGGCTGAGTAGTAAAGTCCAGCCATCCGTCTACAGTTCGTCGTTTAAAACTCTTAATAATACGAGATTTGACGGAATCCGAATATTATAATATCGTATTATATGTACGGTGTAACCTAATGCATAGTGTGTAAACGCTAATAATTGAATACACTCCAATGTGTCTCGGAACCTTGCGCAAATCGAAATTGGTTTTTTTAGTTCATACATATCAATACGTTTTTTTCGTGTTTTCTGAATTTTTTTAACGTTTATTTACTGGCAAGCGCGATATAATTTTTTTCTTTTTTTAACGATTTCGTGCGTTGCTTTTTTTTTATTCTTATTTGTATTAACGAATTTTCGTAGTAAAATCTACTATCCGAGGCAAAAAAATTGACCGTCTCGCGGTGTCGTTTAACATTTGAAAATACCGATTATTTTGAAATTTTAAACAATTTTCATTCGGTCGATTTTTGCCTAAGCGCAATGACAATTATAAGTAAAAATTATAGAAAACGTTTTTTCTCTCTGTCCAAATCGGATGTCAATAATAATTGATCGAAATAAATTTGGGTTTTCATTAAAAAAAAAAACAAAAAATTCTTTTCCACGTGGCCCATAAACCAAAAAAACACTTTGTTTTGGACGAAATTTATGTAGGTCAATTTTAATTTTATTTTAACATAGAAACACAAATGGACAAAATTTGTATATTTCATATTTCTCCTGATTGAATTTTAATTCAGATACCTACATGTTTAACATAATATTGATTGTTATTATCTTTTTTACATAAAACGCAAGTACTCGAAATCTAAAAATTGATTATCTGATTTCATAAAAAAATACTTCAATGACAATGTAAAAATAACCGTTTTTTTTTTATTTAAAAATTATTTGGATTTAGAATATCCAAATGTATAAGTACTTTAGAAATATTCTAAATACTTGAAAACAATGTGAATATAATTGTAACCAAAATACTTCGAATGTTCTAGTCAAACACATTTAACAAGTATGCCTGTGACGACATTATGTGAAGATGAAAGAAAAGTACTGATGAAAACAAAAGTATTTAGTGTTTACAACATCTGAAAATGCTATGTGAATATATATAGTATTTAAATTGGTGCATTTAACTAATAAAACTTTAACGGAGGTTTAGAAAATAGATTAATTATTATTATTATTGTTATTATTTATTATTATTATTATTACTCGATGACTAGAACCATGTTTTCGCCTGACACCTGCGTTCGGGAGGAAAAGATTAATATGTATAATTTTATTTCCGGTATTATAACAAAAAATTTCATCAATGAATGGTTTATTTATAATTTGTATAGACCAATAACAATTTAACTTTTTTTTTTTTATCAGCAGATCTTCGTTCACTATATAACTCCAATAGAGACTGCAGCCGAATTCCTCTAATGTGTCGTACCGCGATTACAGCTTAACATTTTAAGCGGAGATTTCACAGCACACAAAATACATCACAAAAGGTATCGAGAGCGAGTTCGTCCTGGGTGGGGCCGGACATCTCAGAAATTAATCAATTGCCAAATTTACTTCCGAAAAACATTGTTTTTTTTTTTCTACAAAATATCTCACGTTATTATATAACAATTGGTTTATTTTATAATATTACAAATCACACAAAGAGTTACATAAAAACATTTAATAATTATTTTTATTACTCTCGATTTCACGCGCAGAAATTATTTTATTTTTACACTAAAAATGTATTTTACAAATTTAATTTTTATACATTTATAACGCGTCAAGAACGGCGTCGCGTTCTAGACATCCGTTTTTGAACATCGAGCTTAATACGCGAAAGTGCTCAATGTTTTCCATATGCGGTTTTCAAACTTGTTTTATAATATAAACAAGTGCGGTGAATGTCTTTTCGCATAAATGAGTCGCGGGCAATTCAATTAAAACTTTCGGAGCTTCATTTGCTGTTTCTACATAATCTTTTCGTACTGGCAATCGGACATTTTCTAACGAATTCCTATTAAATATTGTATATTGTGTTTTAATAATATTCCGTAACGTTCATCCGTCTTTACCGAATTCGTGATTTTATAGAAAACGTCCACATTTCAACGAGCGCACTGTCAGCGATTGGTTTGAGATAGCAACTCGCATATCGTACATATCGGAACACTGGAAATTGTTTCTGATTTATTTCGATACAACAATATTACGGATAGAATTTAACGTTTTTCTGTAAGAATTTCGATTTGGATATATTTTTTTTAACACACCTCGTATATCACCACAACACAACCGCGGTTCACTACCCATTTTTAAACATAAAATTTTCTAGCGTCTCCAAAGTCAGACTGCCATTGACTCTTCCCATAACCTGCGATTCTCGATTCCGGTTTAAGTCTCGGACAGCGGGAAACTTATATATTTCGAATTGATAATTTCGTCGGCGCCGCCGTAAATTCTGAAATAATTAATTAATCTGTGAAACCTATCGCTGACTGGTACGCGGTTCTTTTACAAATTGTATTCCCCCATCAAATAATTAATTTTTCAAAAATTATTACACACTATAATTGGGCAATAACAATATGCGTGTAAGTTATGTATATACACCCATTCCTTCAAAAAAAAAAAAAAAAAAAAAATTCGTATTTTACATTATATACAATATTCTGCACGTTATACGTAACGATCCGAATTTTCTATTATATTTCATCGGACACTTTTCTTAAATTCCTAGTCGTCCCATTACATGTCGTATTGTGTATTGAGAAATATAACAGTAAAAACAAATAAAATTCTAGTTTAACGAAAGAAATTACTAAAAGAATAATAATAATAATAATAATAATAATAATAATGATATTCGCGAGAGGAAATAATATTATAATACGTATAGACGCAGTACGATGTGAAATATATACCCAGACAAGGCGAACGTAATAAAACGGCGGCGCCCTCTCCTCCGACTTTCGATAAATTTTCTTCCTTTTATTATTATTATTACTATATATATATATATATTTATACATTTATACATTATTGCGCGCTGATTTTTTTTTCTTCTTCGTTCTTCTCCTTCAACTGTATATACGGCCTCGTCGTCGCATTATATTAAAGTGGGATAGTCTTTCGCCCTCCTGGTATATATTAAATCGTTTCCTCTTTTATTTTTATTGGTATTCACTGTACACACGTACGTATATTATTCGTAGGCATTTTATATATTTTGCGATAATATTTTACATTAGTTTTTACAATGCCTAAATGTGCATTTCGGTCACGATATAATATACTTTAATCCATGTACGGGAAAAGTACAATTCCGTTGTGCGCTATAAAAATAAAAACAAAAACGACTACGACGACGAGCCGAATATTTGATATCGATTGTATACGGTGTATGCATGTATTGTGTATTTTCATATTGTATACAGTAATAGAGCACGTCGTTCGTTGTGTGTATACGATGAAAATTGACGACAAAATGTCAAACACGGTTTAAACGGCTAGTCGCGAAGTTGACCTTTCTAAAAAAAAATAAATAAATAAAAAAATATATACAGACCAAAGGTCTAATTATTGACGAAGTATTTTCCGGTTAATCTAAACCCCAACGCCTGTTTTATACGATTGTATAAGCGTTCATTAAAAAAAAAAAAAAATGTTAATATAACATTTCAAAATGTAGCGAGCGTCGTCGGAACGATGTGGATGTCTTCGCCTAAGTGAATTACTCCGATAAATTGATTTTAGAGTTTTCTCAATAAATTACTATAAATAACTATTTGAAAACGATTATAAATCGCATTGCGTTCGCGATAAAACGATTCTCAGTGGAGCTTCCGTGTAATATTATTTATTATCAATAATATATATATATATATTATGTTTAGAGTACATGATTTATGATTAACCGCTCACAGCCCATCATTTTAATATAATTTTTTACAATATGTCTGTGTAGATAAACACTTGAACAATTTTTTTTTCCTTAATACAGTATAAAGTTACAAATTTGATAAAAAAAAATTTTAAGATTCTACGACCATATTATTTTGAACAAATGCTAATTTCCACGAAAATAAAATAAAGAAACTCTGTTGAAAAATTTGAAATGTTGACAAACGATTTTCCAAATTTGTTGAGCACCTTCAACTATACAGTTGAAGTAATTTATTACATTATTAAGCCTTAGAACCAAAAATTACCTCTTTCTAATAATTAAACACCTCGAAAGCTATTAAAATTTCCCAAATTTTTTTTGACATTTTTCTCCCCCAATACAATATAAAGTCACATATTTGGTGCGAATATTTCAAGTTTCTATGTCCATTCGTTTCAAGATTACAAAGAAATAACAATAATGGATTTTGCCGAAATCGCGTTTAAAAAAAAAAAAATATATTTATATATATATAATACCTATTTTTTCTAAAAATCGAATAATATATATATATATTTTTTAAGAAAGTTATTCAAATATTTCAAAAGCCAATGCAGAAACTCACTACAAATAGGCTCATTTTTTCCTTCGATTCATTTCTTTTCGAAAAATGTGAACGAGGCTATGATTAAATATCGCATAGAAAAGAACATTTAAAATATTATATGTTTTTCCTTCCCGAATCATCTGTAAATATAAAATAATTGAAATATATAGTATTCGAATAGAGGACGTTTGTTATAAATCACCGGATCGTCGCCATTTTTCTAGAGTTATATTTAGGTATATTTAGGTATTGATATCAAATTTCGAAAATAAATTTCTTCCAAATGTTCCGCATACGTTTTCGGTTTATAACTGAGGCGGCTGTACATAAAACGTTGTCTTTAGCGCTGTTCGTACCAAACGTCTTTTTTCGCACTCGTTTTTCTCGAAAACCAATGGCTTCCTCGTTTTATACTGCGAAATAATGTGTAAATGCATTGACGATTTTATTCGTATTGCTTATTACAACGGAAAAAATAAATAAATGAAATCACTCGGTAAAATTTAATAAATCGAAATGTGAACAAATTATTAGTAGTAATCTGCAGACGACACATGAAACCGAGACAATATAGACGCGTGACATAATACCATTAGAGTTTAAGACGCGTTTTATTGATACGTTACAGTACTTTCGTAACTTTTGATTTTATAAATGTTTATCCAAGCTAACCATTCTCGTTAAACAAATTTACACTTATGTATTGAAAATTAAACGCTTCGAAACAAAACGACTTTTCAGATTTTATTTTACGTTTTTACATACGCAATAACACAGTAGTAATTATACTTTTCACACATTATCATTATTAATAATTATTGTTTTTGTTATTATTATTTTATTTCGTTTATCCCTTGCTTTTCCTGCGATGGCTGGCAAACGTTGTAATCACGTACTGAGCAGGAGTTGTCGTCATATTCCGGTGGATAGTTTCGTTTCTATATAGTACCGGTATGCAAATTCAAGCATTCGTTTAACTGTTTTTATAATTTTCAAGACATCAAACACCTCAAACAGCAAAAACCGTATGACTGTTTGAATAATATTCTTATACGAACACCGGGGCAATACATAAATTTATTATACATGAATATGTTATATGGATAGGTACAGTGTATTATACCGAGGTCCGTGGGATAAAAAAAAGTAAAAATAAATATTACAAAATGAATATATCAAATGTAAATGTATAACTATTGTGATTGTGGAAAAAAATGATCGCATAGACTCTTGTTTTCCAGTATCTTGTCCATTCTTGAGCGCACGTAATACGCGTATAATATCTGAATAAAATACGAACACGTATCTCATACAAAATCTCATGCAACTCTACGTGATAACTAGATAAAAATTATTTTCTCTTTTTAAATAAAAAGGAAAAAAATCAAGTATTTTGTTTATTTTCAACTGGTCACTGAAACCACTATAAAAATTATATACTATATATATAAGCATTTGAATCGGTAAATCGTTCGAATGGCCGACATTCTCACGCGAAAAATGGGCTAATATTTTTTGATAAATGTGTGTGTGTGTGTGTGTGTATATACATATGTATAGTATTTCACTCGTTGTACCACAAGAGCACAAGAGAAAAAAAGACTATATATAATGGTTTAGAATACATTGAAGAGGAAAAAAAGTTGTTGCGCGTAAGAAAAGGTTAATCTCAAGCGATCTGCGCTAGGTAATAAATTTCCTCGGGCACCCGAATTAAAATGTCACGATCTTGAGCATAAGAGTTATTTGTTATATTCAATTACAAACGTTTTGTAGTTTTAACACCCGAGACAAATTTATACTACGTTTGACACTTTTAGGTAATTTGTATGCCACACTTCGCCGTCGATCCGAGGTTCCGAAATCGATTGATTTATATTCAAACGCGTATATATTATAAAATCATGGGGGTTTTTTTTTTTTTATTATTATTATTATTATTAAGTCTTCGATTAGGTAACAGACGTGTGTTTTGTTTATTATTGAAAACAAAATAACGACGATTTGCACGAATTGTAGGATAATTTTTCAGTTGCCTTTACCCAATATGCGTATAATGTATATGGGAATACTGAATGCATTCAATAACTCAAATCGCAAAATTAAGTGTTTTGCATAGAACAATCAAGTCTCGTTAACAAAATATTTATTGTATATTAACGACTATGGTGTATAACATTACGATTCATTTTTCGTGGACTGTAATTCAAATAATATATAATATTTCCAAGAGTGTTTTGTATAATATTTTATTGCATACGGCGGCGTTTTACGATTTTAAAGTACTTTTCGTCTCGATATTTCTTTGGAGCAATAAAAGCGGGTAATATTCTTCTCCGCGTTTTTATATATTGTTACTTTTTTAATAAAATTGTATTTAAAATTGTCGTAGTATGAAGTAGCTCTCTTTGTATTATATATTCAATAAAAATGAGTTAAAATATATGAAATAAAAAAGAATCCTTGACATGTTGTAGCATGTATAATTTTTACAAATCTTAGTAAGTAGTTGTTGAGAAAAGTTAAATTAAATTCTTTGAGAAAAATTAAAACATTTTACGATTCCGTTTTTATAATGTTAAACCCGTAAAAGAATAGTTTAAAAATAATCATTTCTTGGTTTTTTTTTGTTTTGTTTTTAGTTTGCGAGTGTATAGGAAATTGTATTTTTCATGACATCTATTTAATACAGAACTATGTTGATAATGTTGTTCATATGATTTGTATGTACGTCGTTTATGATAAGAAATTTTATGAAAATTACACGCGTAATTGGTTATCGATTTGTTGTAAATTAATTTTTGTATAAATTCTAAATTGAACGAAAATGTGAAAAGGCGAAACTGTTTGTATTGATTAATGAACTCGATATTTACAAATAACGTTATGAATGGCTACAAATTATGTGTGTGTATTATTAAATTAATTTGTTTAATTTTTTTAAAAACTTCACATGAAAAAAGAAAAACGATTGCTATAAAAGTCATTGTAAAACTATTAGTTAGGCGTTAATACGTTTTATGCATCCGCGTAATATATAGGTAATCACGTTCTGCTACTATTATTACATTAGTTTTAAAAACTCCGTATTCAGATCTACACGCCACGTAATGACACTTATACGTAAATAAAAAAAAAATTCGCGAAGGCAATAACGAAAAAACCACCGATACGGAAAATAAATATATGCCCCCCCAATGGTCGCCATACGTCTGACTTCGTATAATTTCGTGTTATATATATATTATATAATATATATTATATACGGGTATATATTATATATTATATATATATATATATATAAACGATAAGTATAGTATGTGATCGACAATAGAAAATATAGTAATTTAATACGCGTTATCCGTCATTTGTTCGGGATATAATCGCACATGAATATTTGGCAACATACACAGCTATGCGAAGATATGTGCACCGTAGTAATAAATCATCCCTTATTCCCATAAACGCGAATACTGCTGAACCATACACTATAGTTGTATTGTGCAAACGTCAAGCCCTGTTCCTTTACAGTATAATTAAATGTGTTGAACTCGGTAAAATATTCATAAGTTAGGCTCGTGTTCTAAGGTATAAATAGTATAAATTTCGTATTCGCGACGAAATGCAAATCAACATGACACGCGCACATTCGCTAAAAACGAAAAAAAAAAAACAAATAAATATACAATCAAGGATTCGATTGCGCGAGTTAACGATAACCGCACAGCCTCATTCCCTCTCCTTCCATTTAAACCCGTAAACGTCGTTTTTAATTATAGGAATTAATTGAAAACTGAAAATGCAATAATTTCAACGCGTTCGTTAATTGTCAATGAAAACGTATTTATCGAAGTTATTTTAATGTAAATTATTAAATAGAATTTTTTTTTTTTTACATTTAAAAATACCTATAGGCGCGATTCAGTAAATGTTTATGGACAATGTTTAACAGCTCCCTCAGGTTTAATATTAGCGATGGCCCTTCGTTTAATATTTACTGAAATATTCGAAACACCGAATTTATATTGAATGAAGGAATTACCACATTATTTTAAACAACTGACACCGAACTAACTAGTCTGCGTTCACGAAGCATAATCAATAATACACTATAGTGTAATACGTTTGAATAACAAAGAAATTTGAAATGAATTTTTTTTTTTATGCAAAAACAATTTTAATAATTTACATGGTTGCTCAATCCCCGTCATCTTTGCCCCGACTTAAAATTAGTATAGACATTTAGTTGTCTTCGGTTGATTTTTCATTAAAACGTAAAAATCCTAAACATTTCCACGTTTATCGGCCCAAATATTTGAACCAAATTACACTTATAACGCGGAGGGGGGAGGAATACTCATAGCACTCGCTGTTACTTTATTTCATAGTTAATACGAAATTAAATGTGTAAATATATTATATTTATGTATGTTCCCAAAATGTTTATCTTAAAATTTTTGATTGGATTCATATACAATTTTGTGTGAGTACTAAATTTTTTCCCACACACAAAAACATAACTGAAAAAACAGTACTAGTGAATATAGTAGTAAAAAAAAAAAAATTTATTTAAAATTTTAGCTTTTGAACTCGTCTTTGATAAATCGAGAACGTATTCATCATTTCTTTTCCCTTGTCGAAGTAACGTGTTGTGATTTTGACATTCTAGTAAATTATATCATATTTATTTAATAACTCCTCCCTCGCATTGAATAATTTCCGACTATGCCACTGGAAACATAGAAATTTATCGATACTGTCGTAAAAAGCGAGCGGGCTATTTATTCGTATTCTGTCTAGAGCTTTTTTTTCTTTCTTTTTAACGCAGATGCTGAACGCGTCGGCTTTTGGCAAGTGACGATAAATTTTAAAAAAAAAAAAAATGTTTTTTTTTTTTTTTATACTATTCTGTCGTCGAATCCATATAAAATCCTATTTAGAACCAATCGCTGTATACGCAACATTCAGTTTTGAAACACGAACATTATGTTTATGCGCTTTGACCGACCGTACCGGATAAGGTAATGTTATGGACGAGTGAATATTCACGACAAACCTTTTAAAGGCAAGTAAAAATCTAACCGGCAGTGATGTAAGAAAAAAACGACAACGACGATGTATACGTGTATGTGTACATTCCACGAATTCCTACACTCCTCTGCACACTGTACAGACGACACACATTCCTTTTGACTGACAAAATTGTAGTCGACAATCTGTCGTGCGCGACAAAACGCTGGAACATCGCAGTCACTGCCGATCAAACGTTGAAGTTAAACTATGTCATCGTGCCGTTTTCCACGTAGTTTTTTTTTTTTGTGTTACTTCACATTTCTTTCGAAATTCGCATATATTATATATAGATGAATTTGGCCAAATCCGATTTCAGAATAAACTAGTTCGTCCTAGGCCGAACTAGTTTATCTTGACATTTCAGTTCATCCTAAAATTTGAATTTGAATTTTCGAATAAACTGCTTAATCCTAACGCACTTTGATCAAAGTGATTTGGCCTAGGATAAACTGTAGTTTATTCTGAAATCAGATTTCCCTCGTAACACATACACATACGCATATATATATATAGGTACATTCATCTGAATCTTAAATCTTACGTCATTTTCAGTGCGAAATTATTAAGTTTTTAATATATTAAAAACATTCGCCGGGAGTAATATTTAAATCGCCATTGAATGTTCACGTCAATTGTGTAATAATGACAATTCGCGATCTACGATATACTATTATTCCTGTATAGGCATTTAAATATATTTTTTTTTAAACATTTATTTGATCGTCGTCACAAAATTAAAATGGATATATTTTTATTAACGATTGGCTTATATGCCGAGCGTAAACTTTTATGGAAATATAACGCGTTATTGTTTAGAAAACAAAATAATATATTACGTCAATTTGCGTTTGAGCCAAAACGCACACAAAAAAAAAAAACGCGTCGCTGAAAATACCGCATTAAAAGTGTGAACTAATTTATAACGCGACTGCGACTTACGTATAATATTATACGTTCGGTATAACACTCGACAAATTGTATACGCCTTAGTAAAAATGTACTTAGAGCGTGTAGTTATTCTCAGACGAACAAAATAATAATAATAATGATGCACGTTTCAAAAGCATCTCCTACACGATAATAACACTCGTAGCGGCTGATATATTTTGGTAATATTCCTATGATTTAAAACAGGCAACAATACGAGATAAGAGCGGATAGAAAATTTTTTTTGCACTCACCTCACGTTAAAAATATTTTTTTTTTGTTAATAAAAAAAAAAATTATTTCCCCACGCTATAGGATTACCCAAAAATCAGATGCAAACACAGTGTTCTCCTGTTCTTAAGAAAACTCGTATATAATGTACAATAATGTCCGTTTACGAACGGTCCGTTATTAACGAATGAAAAGAAAAATGTATTTGAAATTGGCAACAATACACCGAATTGAGTCTTATTGAAGAAATATTCATATAACCGAAAACGCTTCTTTTTATTTTTTATCTACATTATACCGATGAACGTATTTTTTAATCATTTGCATTATTATATTTGGCCAGTCTGATGAGTATTTTCATCCACACAATCTGTACAAAACGATGCTTGTCTAAATCGCCTTCGTTATTTTTTTACGATTGACTTATTATTCTTCTGATATTGTCGTCGAACACATTGCGGCGATTATAGGCGATTATTTACACGACAACAATAGTTTTTCGCCGAAAACAAATAAAAACGTAAAAACAATGCTCGACTTTCTATAATATAATAATAATAGTACTTTGCTACGATACATATATTATACATGGATGAGAGAGAAAAAAGTAAAAAAAAAATTGACATGAAATATGATTTTATGTTTATGGAAAATATTAAACATTTTTTTTTTTTTTTAAATTTAAACGTGGTGTCAACTGACCAGGTCCAAGACATGTAAGTTAAATGTTTAGGGGGCTTATATTCTCCTCAATTCTTCGAGTTCTACCTACGTCTCGTGCTTACCATATTATTGGATAATAATATAATGTGTAACCTATTTTAAATTAACATCAGTTCGTTATAATGTAACATATAATTATTATTATTATATCCGTTACATTCACGCGTACACCTTGGATTTATTAAATTCAATTATTTTATCCGAAAACGTCTACACCGTATTCGAATAAAAATAATAATACTTATATTATGTAGTCGAATTGCTTAGTTTTTAAAAAAGTTGGTAGGCAATTGCAAATAATTTTTAACGTAAACTTATTACACGTTGCACACTGAATATTATAATCGTGTTACATTAAATACGTCTGGTTTCGCATGGAACGGTGAAACGATATAAATTTTTATTTTTTTCTGAATGTTATTAAAACCGAATTTAAAAAGTGTATTATTATTGTATATACATAAGGTTCTTACGAATTCTACACAAATTGTGTGTATTTATTTGGAAAATAGATAAATTTAATAAATAACATAAGGATAATACGTTTGTTAATTTAAGGAGCAACTATTAATATAATTTATCCGCCAAAATCGGCGTTATATTATTTATAACAACGTTGTAAAAATAATTCGGTACATAAAACACACATTACAGAAAAATTCTCGACGTAAGATATAATAAACTTTTTCCAAAACGTCTTTAAAATAATTAAGAATTCAAGTGTGGAAAACAATAATGTAAAATGTCATACGACTGTACAAATTATTGTTTTTTACTAAACCGTAATTTACGTTTTTTTTTTAATATTAATGGCTATTGACGAAGCAGTATTAATATTTAACGAGTGTTTTTAATCGAATATTCGATTTGTACCCGATAGAGGATGTGTAAAATTACGTATACAAAAACAATTAGTTAAATAATAATTAAACAGTTTTGTTCTAAAAACATTAAAACTAATTCGTTTGTTTTTCTCGATGTTTATTAGATGGATTACAATCTATACCTCTTTAGTGTTGGTTGATTCTGATTCGACAAAACTAAGTTGCATCGTTTAGATGACCGCATATTATTTATTTAGAGGACAGTTTCAAAGTGTTTTTGTGATGATTTCGTTTTAAAAAGATATTTTTCACCTTGTAAGCTACTTATACTTCTACATCGGCTCAAAGTGCACGTGTATGTGTGAAAGGGATACTAAGTCTCCGTACATAAATGTATCTTCCTATTATTTATCAGCATTTTTTTAAAAAATTATGAAATATAAAAATGCTGAGGTGTGTTAAAGAGAAATTTTTTTTCGCCTTACTGCCTAAAATTGAACGAGTAAAAATACGGACTCATAGATTACGCGCAGGTTGCAAATATTTAAACAAAAAAAAAAAACAAACCTTTAACAAGAGTAACATTCTCTGAATTTCGAGTATATAAACTTATATACGTATATATCAGAGTGAGTGTGAATTCAAAACGTTTAAATAAATAACATGCAAATAATTCGCTTTTTATGAAAACGCAATAATTGAATATTATTTTAAGTATACGTCCAGTTCGACTGGCTTGTGTGACACATGTGACATGTTTCTAAGAACGGTTATTAAATCATTGGATAATGACAAACCATTACTACTACAGCCACTGTTGAAAATAAAATGTTTATGAATAATAAACGCAATGCGCACCACATAAATGTATTATTATATGGCTTTTATATGCATAAAATCGTGTGTACTACGCCCGTTTAACTCCATAAACATAACTTCCACCGATAAACGGTAACAATATCCATTAGCTTGATAAAAATATCAACACTAAATGATTATATTATATTTAATCGAGATATTTATTCGATTCGAACAAAATTAATTATATTTATATATATAAAAAAAAAAAAAAAAAAATGACAGTGAATTATCGGCTCGAGTGCGTTACTTAGACAGAGGAGATTTTAAAGTTGAAAGCAATGATAAATCGTTTTATTCAAATAACAGTTCTGAATTTATTAAAATTAATGGACGTGATAAATATTTTATAATATAGCCGTATTAAACGTAGAGCTTTTAAAAGCATACGAAAATCGTTCATTTCTTGCAAAACGAATATGTCGACAATTGCATCGGTTTCAACGAAATTTTCGGGTTTTTTTTGTGAAAACTACTGGGAAAAAATGAAAAATGTGTCAAATAACGTACTGACTATATAGAATTAGCGCATGTGTCAAGTCGTTTCCAGCACTTTTTCGACATAAAAAAAATGTTCACAGACAAAACGATTAAAATAAATTAAAAAATATCTTAAAAATATTTCTGCGTTTTACTCGGAATCTAAAAGAACACGAAATAAATATAAAAACCGAATAATTTATTTCTAAAAGCTGCCCATTTGCGTATAATAAAACGATACTTTCAACGTTTTACAAGGTAGAAAACAAATGAACACAAACGGACTGTAGCAGTTTTCTTCTGGTTTTCACGTTGGTCTAATACCGCGTGGATTGAAAATTTATATTTTATGATAATTCGTTTATGTATTACAAATGTACAAAAAAATAATTTTAGATCGGGGTAAAATTATTCGATGTATATTATTTTCCAATGTGTCGCGATTGGATAAATGTGATTCAATTCGTAAATTTTGAAAGAAATAATAGAGGAGTAAAATCGTAGAACTGTCCCACGACGAGTTCATGGACTCTGTTTCAATAAATCGTCCAAAATCGATTGTTTTCGAGTATTTACTATTATATTGGATTGTCAATGTATTTCGAAAATTATAGTGATAAAAATTTGAAAATCGGTTTTGATTTTTTTTTTTTTTTTTTTTGCTGTTAACGATTCTTCTACACATCGCGTTAAATAATTTAACCCATATAAGACCCGTTATGAAGGTAAAGCGCGCTGCAAAATCCGTCGTCACTGATCACAATTTATCCAGTTTACATCTTATTATACCGTGTTGCAAAACGTCGCAAGAGCATTTTCTCGGTATCTTTAAAGAAAATACACCAGCCCATTAGGTGTTATGAAATTGAATAGTATAATGAAACGCGCAAATTGACAACCGCTGTCGTACTGATTTTTGAAAAGAAAACGCACGCGAGTAGTAAAAGTAAAGATTTCTTTTTTTCTTTTTTTTTTTTCACGTACTCGTAACTCGTATAAAATATTTAATAATATTTTAAAGGAAAACACAATAAAAGTAACTATACACATTTTGTTCCGTGTTTGTGTAGGTCACGGTCGGATATAAATAATGCCGCGCGTAACGCCGTAAATTGTTTGTTAAATTTGAAAACGCGATAAATCGTCATCGGATTGGTGGGGGGGGGGGGAGGAGAGATGCGATTACAGACGAGACCGCAGCTGTGCAGGTTACCGAGAGGAGGGGAAATAACAGCTCGCTTATATACGTAATATAATTCTTTTTCCGCTGCAAAGTTATCGCCGTTTTCAGAATATTGTTTTTCGGTCACCGCGTTTATTATTATTATTATTATTATTATTATTATTATTATTAAAAACAAAAAAAAAGCCACGGGATGGTGTTGTGAATGTCGCTTAAATGAATTACTCGGACATAAATAAGGGGATAAATAGATATTTTAAAGTTTTGTCATTACACTATAACTACTCGAAAGCAATTATAAATCGCGTTGCATTCGCGACAAAGGGATTCTGAGCGGAACGTCGGTGTAATATTATTTATTAATAATAATAATAATAATAATAATAATAATAATAATAATAATAATAATAATAATAATATAATATTATAGTGTGTGTATAGAACGCATATGATTTACGATTAACGTTTTACGGTACATCGTTTTAACATAGAATTTCTTACAGAATAAACCTAAAGCATTCAACAATTTTTTCAATTTTTTTCTTTTTTTTGTTAATATAATAGAAATTTATATATATTCGCGGTATAAATGTCAACACTCCAGCACTATTGATATTGAATAAACGTAATTTTTCCGCGCAAAATATAAAAAAAAAAAAACATTGTCGAAAAATTTGAAATTATCACAAACGTTTTGCTAGAATTTCACGTGTATATAGTTGACGCAACGTACGTCTGACTTCGTAAGCTTTAAAATTACCTCTTTTATGAATTAAATACCTAGAAATAGTAACAACTGGTGCCAAAATTAAAAGAAATTTTTTTAAAAAAAAAATGTTTTCCCTATAAAGTTGTATATGTAGTGGACATTTTTAAGTATTTCAAGAGGACACAAGTATTTCTTTTCTTTTTTTTCTAATCCATTACGTTGTTTTGTGAAATGCACAAAATTAAACGTCGATATGATTCCTAAAACATATCATCATTTTGCGCAAAATATTCTCGATTTATAACGTTGAAACATGCTTTTTACGTATTAAGCGCTAAAACTGATTTCAGTTCGTGAAAAGCTCGCGTCCGATCGGAGCTGCGCACGTGTTTTCAGTGAAAACATAAGAAATCCGGACCAAACGGACAAATTGCGACTTACGGACATAGATGTTGGACAACAGCGTGGCGGGCAGGCAGAACACGAGCACCAGTATGTCGGCCACGGCCAGGTTGACGATGAAATAGTTGGTTACGTTGCGCATCCTCGGCGAACGGCAGACCACGGACACGACCAGCAGATTGCCGACCAGACCCACAAGGAACACCATGGTGTACGCGAAACAGTAGACGGCCGTCATGGCCGGACTGTGCCTGTACCAGAGCTCGCCGGGGCCGATCCCGCCCGGTCCGCCAGTCCCCGAACCGCCGGCACCGTCGTCCTCGTCCACGCCGTCCACGCGACTGGACACCGTCGATCCCGGTTCACCGCGCACTCCACCGGGCCCGTCGCCGGAACCATGGCCGGACGCGGCCCCGGACCCGGCACCGGACTCGGTGGACGACACCGGTGCCAACATGTCGAACAGCGAATTGCCGAGCATGTCCATCAGACCCGGTTCGATCACCATCCTCCTGATTGTCTCGTAATTTCACAACTGTGACGTGAGATTATCCCGAAACGGTCATGTCCTCTCGGCCGACCCCGACGGTGGTGCAACGGCACTGCGCGGTCACGATAAACGTGCTCCTGTAGAACGAATTCAAAATGAACACTTTGTACAGTTGTTGTATTTTCTGGATGAAGTGCGGTAAACGATTTTAAATATGTGAAAACGAAAAAAAAACGATATTAAACACCGTTCGAAGGTGTTACACGGACTTTTAATGTCGGTCTGGCCCATCCGGCTTTTGCCGGGGATTCCAGCGATTATTTAAAGGACCCTGTCTTCAAATAACGAATTGAAATTAAAATATTTTCACAAAAAAAAAAAATAAATAAATAAAAGATTAAATAATAAATTAGAATCCTTTTTTTGACGCAGAATAAGATAAAAAATGAACCTAATATTAAAAATTGTAACGATTGCATACACTTTCGAAGTGTTTTTAGTGTTATACGAATAAACGTGAAATCCGGCTCGATTTAATTCACTTCGTGTAGCAATAAAATATGATTTAAACACTTCCTTGCGCACAAGTCTCATATAAACGCGCGTGTATTTTATGAAATAAAGATTTTACAACTTTACTTTCTCAGTTAATCCAATTCATCTTATTCATCTATATGCGGGAGAGAACTTAATTCAGTCAATTGACAAAGATTGAACAAATTACGCGTTCGGGTTTTCGAGAATCGAGAATTGAAATTTAATGTTTTAATATAAAAATAAATTCTAACAATTTGTTTCGATTTTCACGAGTACGTGGCCAGTTATATTAATGTGCATATTAAAAATGTTGTTTTTTTTTTTTTTTTAAATATAATTCGACTTCTTTGATGTATTGATAAATAAATCGCCTAAATATGTGATGTGTTTTTTTCCTCTTTGCTAATCTTATACATGCGTCCACGACCGATTTACAAAAACAATGTTAGGCATATTGTTAAAAATTGTGCACACACAAATTGCGGCAAAGTGCGACTAGTAGAAAAAAAAATGATTTCTTTAACAATACATACATTACCATGAATAATGAGAACGGGGGTCCCGTTGGAAATTTTTACTCGGGGGCCCAATCATAGGCCAGACCGACATTGCGATGAACATTTAGTGTGTATTCATACGCAAGACCTCTATTAGTGTGAAGTACGACATCGGTCGATAATATAATATTTATAATATTATATTCAACGAGAAAAATAAAAAAACCTGTACGCACAAACGATTTGTACGGTGTTTTTTTTATTTAGGCGGAGGAACAAAATGAAAGAAAACCTTCGTGCAATATAATTATTGCTATATGTATGTGTGTATAATATAAATCAGAGGCGCGGACTAAACCAGGCGGCGAGCGTTTATGGTTGTGGCCCCGTGACCCGTTGGCCGAAAAATCGCGTATTCTACAATATTATAATAATCTATATTAATATTAATAATAATAAAATAATTATAATTAAACACTTGGTACGTTGGATGAAATGTGTTTTAAAAATGAATGTATTATCGTTTGGAAGTTAGAAAAACTCTGGTTTCACTTTATCGGGAAGTATCGATTAAAATTGTATTCAAGCTATTGGATCGATTTGACACTGTGTAGTAGAGTTTACAAAGTGAATTGATTTTCTCAAAATTACAAAACGTTTTCATTAAAAAAAAAAAAACAAAATTTACCTGTTATACATTATCATTTATAGTAATATTACATATTTAGTGAAGTATTGAAATAATTATTTTATGCTTTAAATCAATTATTAATTTATAGTTATTATATTTTTAGACTTATTACAGACATTGTAGATCCATCGACACTTCCATTACGCATCTCTATGCCGCTATTTTCGTGGCTAGTTTTTTTCCATATCTTATTCTCAGGAGCTTAAGGTCACTCCACCGTATATTATTAATACGTTCCTTCATCTATTAGTAATATTTATAAAAATATGTTATCCAATAATTAATAAATACCCTTGTATAATTAAATAGGGCATGCAATAAAAAAAAAGTATTACCATATGTTTATTATTAAAATAAATTTCTACAGGAAAAAAATTCACACACATATTTAAATACATAAAACATATATAAATAATAATTGAAGAATAGAAGCAAAGTTTAAAATAAAATATATATATACATAAGCTATAATTTAAAACTCATAATTATAATAAAAAAATTATGTTATAAATATAATGATATAATTCTTATAATTTACAAAAATAAGATTTGTTACCGAACCGTATTAATTATTATTAAATGATTTATTACGACCAAAGATATACAGTATAAAATACAAATATTTTATATATCTGTGCGAGTTACGTAATTTTAAACAGACGACACATATCAGAGTCGCAATTACATAAGAAAAACGATATAAGACCTCGTTTGGAAACGATTTTTATATATATATATACGTATAATTTATTTCGATCGGGATCGAAAGTCAAAAACTATATAAAAATATGTATGGGCACGGACTCGACCTCCTCGGACGCGCCACTGTTTAAATAAAAATTTGAGAAAAATCTCAAAACAAAAAAAAAAAAAAAAAATACTAGAATCAGTTCTAGAGAATTAATTTTATGTAAATCGTCGTTTTTCAGTAAAATAATACAGTTTAAGTAAATCGACTGATTTGTTTATATTATATATTTAAAAGGCAGGGCCAAACCAGTAAGGCGACTTAACTAGTAACCTAACCAGTAAGGTACACGTTATAAACGCAATGTTATGAAACCACAAAAACACATCCGAAAACAGTGACAATTTTGTGATATCATTGGTGGCCTATGAGTGTCTACGAGTCCACCACCGATAAAAATCCGTTCGTATTATATGTTAGAACGCGCAGGGCCGGATTTAGGGGGGGGGGCCAGGGGGGCCCCGGACCCCGGGCCTCCACAAAATGAGAGCATCCGGTTAATGGAATTTTTTTGCATCCAAGTATAAAACACAATATGATATTTGCAAAATAAATTTAAAATTTCTAGTAAAATATTATTTTGCGGTAAATGTTAATATATTATTAAATTAAATTCACTTATAATAATATATTAAATATATGTTATCGAAATATAATATATATATTTAAGGTGGGCCCAGGGCCCCACATTCCTAAATCCGGCCCTGAGAACGCGTTATATTATAAATTGTAGACCAGAGTTTTTCAATCAATTTTACATTCGCAAAAACAAGTAGACTTACCAGCACTACTACAATTCGCGCACCCCCTACCGCCGCCGATTCGGAACAGTACGTTTGTCGCGGATATGAAATTACGAAATTAGTATTATTATTATTATTATTATTCAATTATGGAAAAACTATAGGAAATCGTATTTATTTTAATATCGATTAACAGAATAAAATCGCGCGCGCGCGCGCACACACATGGTCGCAGGCGTCGTTTTAATTTTTTCGTTTTTTTTTTTTTTTTTATATTCCCAGATGATAAATAAAATCGTTTTCGTTTACGCGACAAAAATTATTATTTTATTTATTCACAGTATGGAGGAGGACGCGTTAAACTTTCTAACGTTTAAAACACAATCAAATTCCGCAATATGTTACACCGTTTTTTTTTTTTTTCTTTTCGTTTTTTTCACCGAGTACTATTTCTCTCTGGCCGTTTTATGGAAACCGTACCGGAAATATACTTACTGGGCCACTGTCACTGGACGACGACGACGACGACGACGACGACGACCACTGTGGTGGTGGTGGTACAGGAGGCACCTGTTGCGTTGTAAAAACGATACTACACAATAATAGAAATATTGTAATTACAACGCAATACTACGAGATGTAGTATTTGTAGTAGAAGATGAAATCGAACGGTAATCGTAAAAGAATATTATCGACCGCCGCGACGTTTGTACGCAAAAAGAAAAACCTTTACGTAGAAATACGCGTTCGAAGAGAGAAAACTGATGCGGATTTTACAAGAGAGGAAAAAAAATCGCACACGCGTTCGTTTTACGGGGCGTTTAAAATTTCACGCGGTAACGATCATGTGCGCGGTGTACTATTTTACGCATAACAACAACAACAACAACGACCACCACCACCAATCACAACCACACAGGACGACCACAGCGTACAACAACACCACGTCCGTACGGCGTGGCGCGCGACGACCGTGTGTAGTATGTGCGTTGTGTGTGTGTGTGGTTTAGTTGTAGTACGTTTTGCGAAACGTCCGGGCGCTTTTCCGCTGCTGGTTGTATCGTCGTCGTCGTCGCTCCTCTTTCTCGTCGTCCCGTCGCACTCAGCCCTCCGTTCCCGCCGATCCCTTTACGCGCCGCCGCCACCGCCGTCCCTTTACGCGCTATAATACCGCACACACACACACACACACACATTTAATACACGCAGCTGAGCCCAGCGCTGTCGACGCGCGCGCACGCTATCTCCGCGCTGCTAACATTATATCGTTTCATTTGAATTTCTCATTATTTTAATAAGCGTTATTCTATTTTTTTTTTTTTTACTCACTTTTACACGATACTGTTAATATTTCTATCGCTTTTATCCCATCGCCGTCATTTTTCCATTCTTTTATCAGCCCTGTATCCCCGCACCGCGAATACACGTGGCACGTGTATACTGTATATATTACAAATAAGGCCCGGGTTTAGATTTCATATAAACTGTCGAATAAAAAACGAGAAAAAGATCTAAACTATAGCCGAAAATACCCTTTAAAAAAAAATGTCTTTTAATCGTAATAATGCCCTTAAAAAACACTTTTTATTTCAATTTTTCTTTTATTTCGAAAAAACTAATTTGATAATAATATTTCGAAAACAAAATTTCTTTAAACGATATATTTTTGAATTACCTGTAATGTGGTGAATTATAATTTTACACTAAAAACTCGTATGATGTATCGTAAATATCCATTAAAAATTAATAAAATTATCGAGAAATAACAAAAAAAAAAAAAAAGCTCTAAAAACAACGAAAAACGGAAAAATAATAAAATATAAAAGTTTCACTTTTGAAGTATCTGTTATATGAATCGAATTAAAATACTTGTGAACGTCTTGTTCTAAAAAACCCCCTCAAAAAAAAAAAATTTATTTTATGTTAAAATCCGGGCATAAATAATAACTCGATCTACACACACACACACACACACACACACACACTACACACATATACACATTTTCCCTATCACAGTTTGTAGAAAAAACAACGTTGTTATAAATAATATAACGCCGATTTTGGTGGATGAATTATATTAATAGTTGCTCCTTAAATTAACAAACGTATTATCCTTATGTTATTTATTAAATTTATTGTTATTATTGTATATTTATTTAATTATCGCGTCTCCATCACGTATTATTATACATTTTAACGTGACGAGGTGTCCCCTACCAGAAAATTAATACCAAAATAGAGAATAAACGATAGATAATAATTATTAAACACGTAATTATTAAATTTAAATTAATATAATAAAATGTTCTAAGGTTGAATTTGTAATTAATTGGTACGTCAAATTGACACGAAACGCGGTGCTATTAAAACGTTAAGTTAATGGAAATTAATTATTATTGTTCATGCACTATTATATTATTACAACAACGTAATATTTCAATAGTCCGTAATAAAACATTATTTACATAAAATCGATACATTTATTATTTTTACTTGTATATTATTACCATTAATTTTAATAACGAATTATTTTTTAAACATACGTGTAATAATAATAATAATAATAATAATATATACACGCTATTATTATTCTTCAGAATTTTTTTTCTTTTTTTCTATAAAATTCCCCTTGCTTTTATATTCGGTGTTTTTATACGCAATGTAAATTGTAAATTTATGTAGCGAAATAATGATTAGTAATTATTTTAGGGCATATTTTTCGTCCAAACGAATTATGATTTTAATATCACTATATTATTAATAAGTTGTCAAAAAAAAAAATGTTAGAGTATGTAACGGACGAGAAGAAAAGAGGTTTCTTTTTTTTTTCTCGAGTTTTAACCGACTGACAAATATTAATAACGACTGCGATTGAAATTCGAACCTTGACGATATAGTCGACAAATCGCACGCGTATTCGCATGATTTATTAATTTGTTTTCTACACGATAATAATAAAGGTAATATTTCCACAGTAAATGTATAAAATTTACATAAAATCGATATTACTTTCTTCTCGTCCCCTCGCAATTACCATTAATTTTAAACGAACTATTTTCCTTTTAAATCCCTATACCGTTTACACTTTATTAAACGTTATATTTATATAAAAACTAAACAAAAAAATCATATTATTATCTCTACGCCTTCTCCACAAACCATCATAGAATTTATATATATATATCCGGATAAATCAATGACAGTACATTTCTATATAAACTAGTCGTAATCGTTTTTATAAAGATTATTTTTATTATTATTAATTTAATTTAAAAAAAACCATAACGCACAAGCTGCAGTATTTACGTAGAATTCTACCGATCACATGTAAAACGAAAGCAGCTGTTTCGTTTCCATAACGACGCCGCTTGCGATATTAACTATTTCCTTATTATTACCAGCAAATTGAGGATATTCCAGTGCATATATGTAACACCGAGCCGGGTCGATAATAATAATCAGCTGTCTGTCCCGTTTTGAATTCGTAAAAAATCGTTTTTGAACAAAAAATTATTTAAAAAAAAAGTAACTTATTGTATATTTAAAGTTAAACAAGATGTAACACTGTAGTTACTTATTAAAATTGACTATATTTTTTAAATAATAAAACAGGAAAGCAAAAAAAAAATAGACAAAGTATAAAAAAGTTATGTTAAACAAACAGAAACAAACTATAAATTAATACTCGTAAATAAAAAATTCATTCGTATGTAGAAAAATAAACATATGTACGTGTATGCGAATATAAAATTAAACCAAAAGCAAAAATACAATACATTTAAAACAATTAGTAATTATATAATATATTATAAAAATATAATAAAATTTAAATTTAAACTTTTTACATTATTTCGTTACAAATTCACGACTATCAAAGTTATTTATAAACAGGTTTCCCACGTTGCTGTTATCGTACATTGTAGCCGATACGATGTACATTTTATTCTTGTCAAAATTTCACATTTCGTTAAATACTCCACATTTTATTATTATTATTAGTCATTACATGCTTACATGCAATTTTTTATTCGTTGATAATATAATTTTAGAGCTCATATATTCAATATAATATCGCATCAGAATGTTAAAAAAGAAACTAATTTTAACGCGAATCGTTAGAAAAAAAACCCCTAAAAGAACCGATAAAATTTGAATTTCTGAATATCGGTTACGCGTTTTGGTTAAAATAAAAAAGAAAATTAGAAATATTCTTACGATATTGTTTTTAATATTTTAAATCGGGATTTTTTTTTGTTTCGGTTCTAGTCTATGATTAAGATATTCGTAATCTTTAAGCACTGATTGAAAAAGAGTGCCTTTCATAGGTAATTTTGAAATTAATTTTTGTCTATTTTAGATTTAACGACAAATTTCATGTCAATAATATTTAACTTCCTTCTTTAAACAGTACGTTCGTGTCAAAATAATGTTCATTTACAATTTTTTTACATTATACCAAATATTATTTTTAAATTATAATATTGTAATAAATTATGTATTGTGTTAATAATTATTATTTGCTAATATTAATTTACAATAAGTGGACATATGCAGAGTTTAAATGTAACAATTTTTTTTATATAAGGTACGTATTAGTAAATACTAAATAGTACTTAAAATCCGTTAGTAATATAGTTTTCTTATAAAACCTTTAAGTTTAATGGTACGCACCATAATTATTATGTACAATATTAAATGTATATAATAGAAATACATTTAAATATATATATATATCAATCTTTTATTTTTAATCATTAAATTCGTTATTTCTTTTTTAATTAATCAAATGTTAAAAATGTTACTGTGCAAATTTTAAGATCAAACATTTAATTTTATGTTATAATTGTTAATTAATGAATACAAAAATGTCTATTTTAGTATTTTTTTTCTGCATTTTTTGTTTGCGAATTTATCAGTTATGATTCAACTGAGAATGAGGCAGTGCAAGAATGAAAATTTCTGACCGATATACATATATTAATGTAATTATTTTTAGCACTTAAAAATATCCGTCAGCTATCACTAGGTGATTCAAACATTGTCAAATTAATTTTAAACGCACTTCAACATGTGATGATTGAGCTTGGTCAACCGAGTATGCATACACGGAAAAAAACGATTATGGTTTACGTATAAACTTTTTCCGGTTTTGCTTGAACTTTGAGCCCACTTTTTATAGGCTTTCCGTTTCTCGTGTCCTAATATCTATAGTGCTTATAACGATTAATATAGCAGCACCGAATATATCAAACCGAGCGAGTTATTTTCTTAACCAATCATCAAATTAGTATACATATTTTTATGTAATAATAATTTTCATTTTTATGTATTCATTATTTGTAAATACGAGTATTTACGAATACACATTCGGATATACTATTTATTACACGAAATCGGTGTGTTTCACAATAGTATACCATCTCAATATATATATATTATATTATTATAATAATATAATTATTATTAAAAAAATCACAAGGACACATTTAATACAAAATTATCGAAAACATAGTAATTACTACCGTAGTAATTATTTAGAAAATAATAAAACATTTAGAAAAAATCGAGCTTACTATTTCTATTGTTTAAAAGCAATGTTTCGTTCCGATTCATTAGTTTATGATTGGCATTATAATTTAATTAATGAAACATCAATTTTATTTTCTATAAACCCAAACGTATTATTTTTATTTATTGCTTCGATACACAATGTTGCAGCAGCATTATATACTTAACTCTAAATTGATAAATAATGATAGAGATGTTTATATCTGTAGTTCAATAAAAGAGGAATAAAATCGCTAATATACTATATTTAGTGAGCATAAAAATGCCTTTTTATTCTCGTAAATACTACTTAGGGTCACTGATGTAGAAGCAATCAAATTGCCTATTTAAAACGCCGTAGTTGAATTGCACTACGTACAAAGTAAAAATTGACACTAGATTTTAGGATATTTTTTTCATTCTTTAAATGTTAACAAACCGGCTGTGTAACATTTGTTATTAACGTAAAACTAACCGAGATTTTTCCATATTTACTTTAATTGTTAGTTACTGTAATCGATGTTCAATTTGAATTGCTATTTATAAAGACAAATTTACATCGGCAAACTTATTACGAAATAAGTATACATTTAAATATATTAATATTAAATTGCTATATAAAAACATTAATCATTTAGATATACAAAAGTATACTTATAAAAAAAATTGTTAGTGGCAGTTTTGTCAAAAATAAAGTCAACTATTTTAGGTTTTGAGAAAATACTAAATTATAAGACGTTCGTGGAATTTTTAGTTTTTCAAAAAGTTTGCAAAAAAGAAAACAAAAAAGAAAATGTGGAAAAAGTTATGGCATCTACGACAAAGTAGTTTTTAACATGAAACTATACATAATATATATCGCGGATATTTATCTTTATATTTTATCATGGTAATTCAAAAAAAAAGAAGAATTTTTTTATTATTATATATTTAAAAGCAACGATAAATCATTGCATTCAATAAAACGATTCTGAGCGAAGCTTCGATGTAATAATATTTATTACTAATAATATATATAATGTGTGTATAGAGTATATATTTGAAATTAACTTACTTTTTGATAGTTTTTTGTGCCGCACTTAATAACTATTGAGAAAATAGTTATTCTTCCGATTTTTATGTTGTTTTGAATTACGCAAAAATGAAACTACTAAGAAAATCGAAAAACGTTTTAAAAAGAGTACCAACTACACACAATTTGCTACCGGAGCGTAACGCATGATGAGATCGGACATAGAAAAAATAAATAAACATAATTTATACAACTAATACCTTTCTCGTTTCGCTCAGAATCTAAATATATATATATATATATACATACATCGGTTTTTTTTTTTTAGAGAACAGCCGCCGTCGACTTTAATTTGTATCTGTCAATAGAGTAATATTATTTTTCTCCATAATTCATACTCATTAACTATGCTTGGATAGTACTTGACCCGCTCCTCTAATAAGAGTTCTTAGGTCTTTTTTCTCCGTTGTATAACACGGCGCGTCGAAAAGTTTGAAAATGATTAATACGGCTTAACGAAAGTTTCCAAACTTTTTCAACACTGTATATGCTAGTTACGTGTAATGCTAATAATAAATATATATATATATATATATATACAGTGGCATACAGACATACTTCATCATTGTGTTGAAAACATTTAACTATTTAAAGATCACAACCGCAGTGCTTTACGGATTTTTTTAAAAACAATTTTGTGTACTTATATAAACAATTATTAATATAATATAATAATTTAGTTGTATTCGCAAGTTTTATAAAAATATAAAACTGCATTCTTTATGAGATACTGGGTAAATAGGGAGTATCTGATTTTGTACATTATTTTGGGTACTAAATAATTAGTAGTGATTGTTAGCAGAAATTAGATTAAAATATAATTACGATTGACCAGACTAATTGGGTTGTCTGAAACGATATACATATGTTAACAGAATTGAAAAGTAAGTATGAGTGAAAAGTGTTTTGTATGTGACATGGGGACGCCAATACGATTGAAAGGTATATTTTTATAAGGCAGTAACGAGGCCAGGAATGTTAGGCAGTGAAAGACAAGAAGAAGAAAATGAGAACAAGTGTAGGCTGAGACGGATGTGTGGAGTATGATTAGAAGGCGTATGGGATAAGAAATTAATACGTAAGAGGTAGTATAGAAGCAGCGTTAATTGTGAAGAAACTGAGAGGAAGGACAGGTTGTGACGATTCGGATACGTTACGCGGAGAGATTATTTAAAAGCACTGAAATGCATTATAGAGATGAATGTACGAAAAGTGGATAGACGGAATTGAGTGAGTGACGTGAGTGTGCAAGAGGGGAGAAACACTGTGTTTTGCGAACGTATGGAAATAGTGTAAGGCAAAAAAAGAAGAATATTTGAAACAAGTGCTGCGTGTACTGAACATAATATAATATGAAAAGTCGATATTAATAGTTTTAGTACATTTAAAAGTCACTTACTTTTATAGAATTTACTGTTCAAATAATTAATTATTATTATTATTATTTTTTTTTAAATATCATCGATTATTGTTATTGTTGGTTGTTAAATTATTGTAAATGCGTATATGTAAACATAATGAACAGTTCGTTACGATCAATGTAACAATATATTACGTATATTCGTACTTTTCCACGTCCTGTAACGTAATATTCAATATTACTTTTTTATTAACTCGGTGCTCGCTTTTTTAACATACGGACGTGGCGCGTCGGTAGACGCCGGTTACACGAAATCGACACAAAGTCAATAAACGCCTGTAAAGTCGCGGTAATCGAATTCGCTGCTTTTTTTCCTACCCAACTCTCTCGCTCTCTCTCTCTCACCGGAAAACTCGCGATATTCCAAACCGCCGCGTTTCGAGCAATTCGCGACTTCGCCAAAAAGATGGTTTTCTCATCTCTCCTTCTGCCCCCCCCTCACTACTCAAGTAAATATTATGACGGTGTAAATGTTAAAACGCGTTAAACGTTATTAAAGTAAAAAAAAAAAAAAAAAACAGAGCTAAACGATAGACGAGATATATACTACGGATGGGAGAGGGAACACACGGTCGGGAGTGTGACGACGAGGTGAAGGAGAAACAATTATCACTGTCGTCGTCGTCGTCGTCGTCGTCGGGTCGATGCCGATGCACGTATGCCGCCGCCGCCGCCGCCGCCGCTGGCGATGACCGGGTGACCCAGTCTGCCCAGGTAAAAACGATCGAAAACAGGCCTACGGCGGCGCGGCGGCAGCGGCTACGCGAAGTACGCGTCGTCCCGAGCTCCGTCGATCCGGCGGCGGCGACCGACCGACCGACCGACCGATCGATTCGCGTGTACACTACACTCGCGCGTAGACGACGACGTTACAGTATGTCCTCGAGTCTGGTAACACCGCGGAGAAACGGATAAATAATAATTTTTTTATTATTATTATTTATTACCTCGGACGACCGGGTGGTAATATTGTCGTCGATCGTAGAAAATATCGCTGAATTTCCATAGCTTTTTGTAGGGAAATTTTAAAAAGTTTTTTTTTTTTTTTTTTTTTTACGGAAATAAATAGACGATAAATCCGAACGAAAATGAAAAGTCAATCGAATCGATTACGAATCGACAACTCTTGGTCACCAAGACTGGTGTACACGGTTTCGATATTTGATACGTCGGCGCGTGTTAATATAGGTAAAAAGAAACGATCCCGTTCGTCTCCGCAGTTTTCGTGTAAAACAGTAGGTTTTTTTAAAAAAAAAAAAACCACGGATTCGACTTGCGTACTCGAAACAGAATGAATTTCAAATCGAACGACTGTAATTCGTCTATGAATCGTTTTTTTTTTTTTTTTTTTACCAAAACGACGAATATCAAAAACCCAATGCCAAAAACTCGTTCGATTTGTTTATCCGATAGAAATATATTTTAAATTATTATGTCCACGAAATGACTATTTTAAAGATTAAAATTCGTCATTAATGAAAATTGTTGTATAAAATTAACCCGTCCTTAATGAACCTGCACGTTTGGCACAATATCATTATAATACACAATAAATACTTATGGGCGTTACACGGGACCATAATGGTTCACTATTTGTACACCGTACGGTGTTTCAAAAAAAAGAAAAAAAGTACTTCCTATACGAGTATGATCATTTTCTATGAGTTTAAAAATAAACGTCTCGTTTTCAATTTGGCTTTTCTTTTGAATTTCGTACTTTTATGGTTTTCCAGTTGTTTTTCTGAAGTCACACACGAATTGAATATGCTACAAAAAAAAAAAAAAAAATTTAATTGGAGCAACGTGAACGGATTGCAAAATTTTCGTCCAATTCCATATCACACGTTTTTGTAAGTATCTGTACGTTTCGGGTTCATGTAGTAAAACGGTTTCGTGATAATGTGAAAACAAATCGTATTATTATACAAATTTATATGATTACGTCGGTTATATCAATTATTGATGAAAATATAATCTAAAGATCCTCGAAATATTCACGGCTATATATTATACGAGTTATTGATTTTTAATAATAATAAAAAAAATCGTAAATCATTTGAATTGAGAAAAATATCATTTCTCTTATTGACTGTTTGTAATTATTGTATTTTCAACAACACCATACGCATGAAATCAGCTGATCGTAGACGAACGTTTACGACGGTTTTACGTGTCGCGGATGTGTTTTTAAATAAATAAACCCCGCGTTGACGATGCAAATTCGAAATTAAACTATACGAAAAGTAAATGTAGCTTTAAATCGAGGATAATACGTATTATTGAAGAGCGAAAATTCGCGCAATATTCAAAAAGTCGAGTTGATTTTAATACATTTTTTTTTTTAAACCTATTTAAATCTATCGTTTAAGTGAGATCGGATAATGTAATCCGATCGGACGCGAACAAGACGAAAACGTTTTCAAATGTCTTCCGTTTCGTTAAAATCGTTTGCGCGCATTTCTCTACCCTGTACAATACCCTGTAACGCACGGCACGCGGTACATAAAATATCGTATTATATAAACACACACGGCGCGGTGTGGAGGTCGGAGGCAGTATAGTATACTATTGTAGCAGTAGTAGTAGTAGTAGTAGTAGTAGTAGTAGTACTACACCGTAGTAGTACTACAGCGATGACGGTGGAATACGATTTACGCGCGATGGGCGATTGGCGGGGGGTTGACGGAGTGACGGACGACGTAGAGGGAACCGTTTTCAGGTGCGCGGACGCGGCCGACGGCGGCACAACACCCACCGCGCGCGCGCGCGCCGTCTCTTCCGCGACCTTCTTCTATAGGTGTACCACCGTCGGCGCAGCACAACACAACACGACCGCGCCTACACCATTTCTACTGCCGCCGCCGCCGCCGCTGCACCACCGCCACCTGCTGACCTACTACACACGCGAAACTATACGGGCACGTTACAGCCCTTCCTACCACCACCCACCCCCACGGCATGGAACCGTCTTCGCGACACCTCCTCCAACCCAACCGGTCGGTGCCGATTCCACCGGCACCACCGCGCGATCGTATAATACTATTCGCGTAAATTCCCGGGAATTTCCGTGTTGTTGTGTAGCGTACGAGCCGCCGTGCGTACCGCGCCGTCACTGCCGGCTACGCTTCCGCACGCACTGTCGTCTACTACGACGAATTTCCCCGTCCCTAGCGCGTCCCTGCAGCTGTTCCCCCCGTATAAGGCCCTTTTTACGCTCGTCGCTTAGCGAGGGAACGGGGAGGTCGCCACTTTCGTTAATCCGAAAATGTATTATATAAATATATTTATTTATTTATTTTTTTCCAAATACCTATAATATATATTATTTAGAAATACTGTACGAGGACGACGAGAGCGTATTACGGCTTGTCGGATCCAACACGATCGTTTTAAATTACGGAGAGAAAAAAAAAACACCGTCGAGGTTGCTGTCCGAAACGTCGGTGTTTATTTTAAAAACGTGTACCCAACGACGAGCGCGTTCGTTTACTGTTAATTGTAAAGTATCACACGCAGTGGCGCATTTACCCGGGTGTTAGTCCAGGATCAAAACGATCGATTAAAAATACTATTGCGCGGCGTTCGGCCAATCGATATTAAAGCGCTTTGCGGCTACTGGAACACATAATTGCTCCGTTTGAAGACAAAAATAAAAACAAGAGTATTCTACATGTATGGTACAATTCGTAATTTATTGAATAAAACGTAGATTTGAAAATCTTCGGTTTTTAACTTAATTGTTTGCGCTATTCTCGTACGGACGGCAAAAAGAACGTAAAAACAAAAAAAAAAAAAAACCGAAAAAGTTCTCGTAGAACCCATCGATAATCGGTTCTGCTGTGAAACCGGATGATTCGAAATGTTGATAAAAACTAGTTGATTGATTGCGGTAGTGACAATTATCCGGTCCGTCGTTATAAGCACAACCAACTATTTAGTAATTACGGATCCTTGGACGGGTGAACAACGCGGTTTCGCAGTTAAAGCGTGTTATAAAAATGGCGAAAGTTTTATTCAAACGCGTCGTGATTTTCGACGTCATTTCGAAATACCACGCCCACCACCCTGTTCCGTCGGATAATGCGATTCGAAATTGGGTAAAAAAACCTCGATGGAACTGGATCCACTACTAAAAAACGAGGTGGGAGTGAAAAAACAGTTCGAACACCTGAAAACGTCGAACGTGTTCGACAGGCGATGGAAAACAGTACAAGCCGATCGGCCTTACGTCATGCCGCACGTCTTACAACGAGTGACAGGTCAGTGAGAAGGATTCTCCATCTGGATCTTCGTTTTCATCCTTACAGAATTCAGATCGTGCACGCTCTTAATTCAGGTGATTATGAAAAACGAATCCGATTTTGTGAGGATATGCTCAGTAAAATTACGACCAACTTAACAACTTGTGAATGAGCGATGAGGCGCACTTCCATCTTTCTGGTTTTGTGAAGAAACAAAATTTCAGATATCGGTCAGATTCAAACCCTCGTATACTTCATGAAACACCTCTTCACTCTCAAGAAGTTACGGTGTGGTGACGGCGGCAACAAGCCACACTGCAAGAAATTCAATGAATGCTGTGAATACATTGTTCCAGAGCCGCGTCATTTCACGGAACGGAAATATCCCTTGGCCCCCTCGCTCTCCCGATTTAACGACTTGTGATTTTTTTTTCTGGAGGTACCTAAAGACGAAATTGTTTGAAGTTAATCCACCGAGAACTATCCAAGCCCTCAAACAACGCATTCGAGACGAGACTGAAGCAATAGCCGTTAATATGCTGCGAAAGGTGATGCAAAACTTTCATTTTCGACTACAAGAATGTATACATTTCAATGGATGTCATTCGGCAAACGCCGAAATAAGTATATAAAAAATGATTTTTTTTTTTTTTGTTGATCACAAAATGGTTAATTTTATACTTTATATTTATATTTGACAGAAATAAAAATAAATACATTTTTTTTAAGAATAATTAAATATTGAAATCATCCCGTTTCACTGCCGGACCCGTGACGGGTAGAATATATAGACTATTTGAATTTTCTGTTATTCCAAATATCCTAATAAATCCATTAAACCCGAACGTGTTATACGAGGAATTTATAACTATTTACTAAATTTATACACATTTTGTATACCACAAAAATAGATATCCGTTCTATATGATTTATTATTCAATAAACGTTTTTAATTCGAATTATTATTATTATTATTAAATCAAATCATTTACTGCGGGGACGAATTTTCTACGTTTTATTTTTAATAACCCCTTCTCCTCCCGCTACCGCTCTCTAGAGAGAAATTAAAAGCGCGTCATTAATTACGCGTAATAAATTGTATATGTATACAAACGTGCTCGCGTAAAAACAAAAAAAAACCAGTATACATTTATTTCGGCCGTTTATAATAAATTCGAAAACCGCGTATATCGAGTAATAAATATCGAAATATTTAACGTGTATTATATCCAATGGCGGAATTACAATTAATTTTTTCGCATGTTAATCTAGAATTTCTATTTAATCTTTCGTTATGTTATCGTGTCAGGTAAAAATTAATAAATATTCAATTTTTAAACGACTTTCAATCCTGTTGTTTACCGTATACAATATTATTGCCGTCGATTCCTGTTTATTACCGCCGGCATGAACGAGACTCATAGCAATATTTATTACGCCTTTAGTACATCTCGATATTAAAATAGCTATACGGAAATATTGAAATTTCGTGTAAAACAATATTCGAGATGAGCATTAATGTACATCGGACAACAGTGGCGTAGCCAGAATTTAGTCAAGGGAGGTGTTATTAAATAAATGTGATATAATTTACAAGTTTATGTTAAATTAAACTTTACGAGCCTTAACAAGTCACTATTACCTACCAAATACGTATTACACTATTACCTATAAAAAAATCATGATTGCATACATGGTTGAAAGACGTAGTTTAATGTGCGATTGTTATTTTTAAACATTTAAACATATTTTCTCATGACTTCGAATCTCAATAACTGTTAGCGTTAAAAACAGAATAGTTGTTTATTAAATACGATTATGTGTGATTTTTCGTGGTAATTATAATATATTATAATACAAGGTGATGTATACACTAAGAGTTATTGCATGCTTAAAATGCAACAATAAAAGTTCCTTTTGACTATGATGGGCCTCAATTATAGAGTAGAAATTTTAGTTTTCGTGTTTTTTTTTCTAAAAAATGTGATTATTATTACCTATAATTATTGTTATATGAAAAAAAGCAAATGATTGAACACCTTAAACCTCCTCCTGGCTACGTCACTGTCGGACAACACCTGCATTGTATATAAGCACGTAGAAAAAAAAATTATATTCATTCCTCAACATAACAACAAAAAAATCCGCCACTACTCATATTACCGTATTATAGTTTTATTTTTTTCTCTTTCTCTCGTATACCATATAAGATTGTCCAGTTGTCACGAGCACACGACCATAAATGGTGACACTTGTTAGTAATTTAAGGAAGATTGATTATTATTGATCAAAGCCCCGTTAGGAGTTTTTTTTTTTTTTTACCAACAAAAAAATGTAAAACCAATAATCAAATATATTTCATTCGATATAATATAACACGTTAATAATAATATTATTATTCTAAAATACATTATTGTGTTAATTGGACATTTCCAATTTGATGGAGACGCGAGTCATTTCGATTTTTAGCATTAAAATTACAAAAAAAAAATTGTAATAAAACACAAACAAGAAACAAATTGATATTTAATAACAACGAAAAAAAAGTAATTTCCGGATGGTCGAAAATGAAAGTTTATAAAAGTGAATGATTTAGTGGCAACGTTATATTTTCGTAAAATATTACATATATTCCTCAAGTGGCAAACAGTGACCTCTTGGCTCTTATTAAATTGTCTTGTTATTTTGATTAATGATTTTTTTTTTTTGTTAAAAAAAGGTTAGTTTTAACGTACAATTAATTTAAATACGTGTTACGTACAAGTCTCTTTATTCGTCAAATATATTTTCATACCAACAGATTATTTTAGTTTTCAAGGAGGCGGGAGTTACCTATAACTTCCCCGTAATATTCATATTGTACGAGTAAATGAAAACTGCAGACTATTTTGTCCGATCAAGTAGCACTCTTATGTAACCTTAAATTTGCAATTAAAAAAAAAAAAAATAATATAAGAAACACATACGTGAAAGAAATACGATTGGTATTATATGTTTTTATCATTATCGACGAAGAGGACTCAAGGAGAAAGCATAAAATAGTAGCAGATTAAAAAGTCTTTAAAACGTCTTATAAAGAATGAATAAGGCGAGACAAAAAAAAAAAAAATATATATATATATATATCGTCAAATTAGAACGAGTATTATAAGAACGTTTTATTTCACGTTTTATATATATATATATAAGTTGTTTATTTGTCAGTTTTCTTTTTAAAACTACGATTAATGCAATTTTACGATACAAAGTAAATGAAAATATAAAAAAAAACACTACCTTCATCATAGAATAATTGTACAAAATTATGTTCATTTCATTTTTAAAAGCAATATTTTATGTCGATTATATATTGATTTAAAATAAATAAATAAATATATATATATAATAGTATATTTGAAAACATATATAAATGTCACATAGTTATGTTTTTGTAAAATGCGAATATCAAATATATATTCGTATTAAATACTATCGTAAAATCGAGTTTATTATTATTATTATTATTATTATTATTATTATTAAAAAAAAAAACTGAAATATTATAAAATTACTAAACAATGGATCAATAACATATAATAAGGTAGGTCAAGATCAAATAAATATCGATTTGTTGTAAAATTTAGAAGAAGAAAAAAAGAAGCTATAATACGAGTATATAATAAATAAATCAATAGATACTTTTAAAAAATGTGCGTATACTTTATAAATACATATTATTAACGATAAAATATTGATTTAATTACACTTACATCAAATTGAAACTACATGCGATTTTAGTACATATTATTATAATATAATAACCGCAATAAATTTTTCTTTCGTGTAAGGCGCTTACCATTTAGCTCACAATGTTTATTATTTATTTTGTTTTTTTAATTCCATAATACCATTTTTGCCATTATTTTCTAATAAATCATTATATTATATGATGTTATTTTTAATAGCAACTGTTTTTGACGAAATTTACAGACAAAATTGATTATACAATTCTATAATACATATTTAAACCTTGAAATGTTTTAAAATAATAATAATTTAGTACTTTAATTGACATATCGCGGATATGATACAATAATTAATAATGGTTTCATAAGAAAGCGAATAATTTTTATTTTTATAATGTTGAATTATTCATTAAATATCAAATAGAATTAATTGGTATTAAACACAGTTAATATACGAGTAAATTGAATTCGTTGAAAATCGGAAATTTTTTTTTGAAAATAAATTTTTTCAAATAAACTCATTCTCGGCGCGAAACGACTTTGTTTTTTTTTAACGTTAAAACGATTTTTCGATATATTAAAACGTACTATAATTATTCAAAAGTACGTTGAAGTTTTTTTATTTATTTTGTCTAAAATTATTCGTATAACTAAAATATATTTTTTCGAATTATCTCGTACCTAATTTATTGGGGGTTTTTTTTTTTTGAGTTCTAAAACTTTAAAACCGCTATACTGAATATTTTAAGAATATTGATTATTATCGTTTTTTCCCCGTAACCCTTCATTTTCTAACGATTTTTGTTTTGGCAACCAATAGCGGCTCGCGAGTAAATATTCTGGGGAGACTAAAAATTTAAATTATTAATAGCTTCTATAACATTGACTCCATCATACACAATGGACAGAAAGAACTCTTTTATTGGAAAATCAAGTATACTTTAATTGTTAACCATTAGTTTATAAACTCTATTACCTGGTCTTTTTGCACATTGAAAATTATTTTCAAGTGAAAATTTACTGAAATGTCGAAAATAATAGATGTAAAATTGAACAAAAGTATAATTATTAAATGTAATTAATTATAATAACGGATTACACTGACTTATCGACGTCGGCACGGCGTATATTTTCGCGAACCCAGTTTCAATACCTTCTACAGTATACGCGGCTTGTTCTCCCCTGCATCCTCCGACAGCCCGCGATAACATTGCGCGTTACGATTGAAACTGTCGGGCGGCAGTTTCACCGAATCGACGGCGACCGTCATCCAAACGACTGACATAAAATTTCCGTTGAACCGACTGTTTATAGATATAGCGGCCTTCAATAATGTGCGAAGAAAACGATTTATTTTCAAATAAAAACTCTTCAATAAATATGTATTTTTAATTAATCATCATTTACAAGTAGCTGGTATTTTAAAGGGCTTCAATGTCTCCCCTGACGAGCCTCCGCCACTCGTTATCAATTCAATTATTATTGTACGAACGCTATCGAACGGATAACGAGCGAATACTACGTGGCTCGTCCGCCGATACAACGTCCGTACCGAACAAGTGTTAATGAAAAAAAATAACGATTCCCCCTCTCCCGTGAGATCCCAAAATCCCCTGTTTTTTCGACGTATGATTTTAACCATTCGCCGAAATCGGAAAATCCTAAATTACGTGTAACTGCATATCAAAATAGGAGATTCGATGAACGACAAATCACGCATTGTGTTTATTTTGTTGCTATTTTAATTGAAAATTTTTAACGCGATTTCTCCTTCGATTTTTTTTTTTTTTTTTTAAATTATCAATCACGGAAAACGGAATCATTTTCTTCTTTTTCTTCTCACGATGACTGCTTATTAGCTGTTGCCAGTTCCCGGCAAACGGCATTGGTTATTCTATGATTTGCCAATTATCACAACAAGTCACACGGTGCGGCGACCGGACGACGTCGAGCAGAATGACTTATTCGGTTAACTGTTATTGAATTATTGAAGTTCTTTTATTCTACGCTTGATCTGTGATTTATAAGATGGAAGTTATGAAAAGTATTGTAAAATACCGTCCGAGCGTGGTCAACTGCAATCACGACACTGTTCTGAAGTCCCGCACACTCATCAGTCATCGGCAAGTTATTGGTGAAGTGCGAGAGGTGCCAGGGTAGAAAGAAGTGGCCGTGGACGATGAAGTGCTACCGTGAGTATAGCATCTCGACGTACGTTGCAATCTTTTAAAACGTACGCTTTTCACAGAATGTAAAGTATTGTGGTATGAGAAGTGCGTTACTTTGCGAATTCGCAAATCGCAAGAAGACCGAAGAGACGCATTAGAACCGCAGCCGTCGGCCGTCGAATCGTGTTGTTGCGTTTTCAGTGGACTTGGCACAGACATCGGCGACGTCCAAACACACTGAGCGAACGCGACAACGAGAACGCCGAAGGGATTGCCGAAGCAGCCAAACACAGGTCATACTACGCATAAATCGATTAGGGAGGGGCCGACTACACACGAAATAATAATCATTTCTTCTTGAATTATCAAAACAAAAATTTTTCACTCTGTCTGTTAAAAGAATTACCGCGACGTTTCACACAGCTACTGTTTCCACCGGTGGTGGTGCCTATAGGAATACTTCTTTGGACGACGACGAATCATTTTTACGATAATTTCAAAAGCACATTGTGAAAATCGTCGACCGTAGGTATAATAAATGAATTTCAAATAACAGGCAATCGAACTAAACGTGGAATAAAAAAAATGTACATTGTGTTTCGCGTTATGTCTTTTTTCGTCCGGAGAACCGAATGAACCGCCGTACCTCTTGTAATATCGTGTTACCCGAATCGTATGATTTGCATTATCGAGCGGCAATAATATTTTATTGGGAAATCGAAGAAATTCGACGAGCATTAACATTGATTTCAGAAACGTTTTTGATTAACACGCGCGTGTATGCCGTGTTTTTTTTTTCTTTAGCCTTCTGCAGCAAGGTATTCAGACGGTGCCTTTCCAATGTACACGTTACATCCGGACTGCGAGATGACCGCGTACGACCATGGCACTATACTCGTGTTGATGAAACGCCTGTGTAAGTAATTCCTATACGAGCCTTGAGTATAAACAACTCATTTTATTGTTGTCTTAATAAGGCGAAGAATTATCGTCGACTAGTTACGAGCGTCTTTTTTTTTTTTTTTGAACGCGTTTCGCGAATTGATCAAATACCGTACGGCGGACAGCACTACAAGGACCGAACGACGCGTTCGCGCGAAATGTGTCAAAGACTATTCTGTCGGCAACAACGGCTGGGATGACTTTCAAACTCACCGAACACTTTCGGGCCTATTAACCGTTTGTGTGTATTCATCGTAATGTTTTATTATATATATACACGAGAGTCTCAAAGTAGAGCACCATTCGACGTTATACGATTCACGATGCATCGTATTCGGGATTAAAACGCTCCGACTTGTCCGGATTTCGACACACCGACGAACATGAAATCGGAAGATGTGTACTATGCTGACGAGACGACGACGATAATTCTTCGATTGAAATGCAAATAAATGCGTTTTTGTCATCGTTATTTTGGGCGTTGGATGCCGAACGTCTGGAAAAGTCAAAAGAACAAGTATATTTTAAACGTTTTGTAAATTATTAGTCCGAAAAAAAAATGTGTGTTTGTAAAATTTAGTTGGATATATCTACGTTATTAATTGCTCCGATTGAAAACCGTAATGCTGTTGGTTCGAACAAAAACTTTAGAGTTACTAAAAAGCGTGTGGTACGTGCAATTAAACATTTGGCTAATTTCAACCTGCAGACCGATTTACTACAAGATGCTTATAATTGTTATAGAATTGCTATAAATATATTACGTTCTTGTAATGATTGGCTTTGGTTAGGAGGTAATTTTCAATCTCTTTTAATTTTTTTTTTTTTTTTTAGATGTGATCTAAAATTAAATTTTAAATTATATTTTATTTGAAGGTTCTCTGGAAGGAATGTGTGCAACGTCTTTAACGCTTTCAAAACTTCAAAATAAAGCGAAAAAATCTAATTTACAAACAAACGCTTCATTTCAAGGGTGCTATTTAAAATTCAACTATGTTCAATATATATAATAAATTGTATAATTCTTATTATATATATAATAAAATTAAATAAGTTATTATATTGTATATATAAATATATATAATACATATTTATATATATATATACATATAAACTATTTGTATAATATTATATGTATTATTTATTTATTAATATATATATTTAAAATAAGTGCATTGAACATTAACTGAAAATGGGTACCGCTCTCGTGACTTACCTAACATAACTACCTAACAAATTCGCTCAAGTGTAACGTAACACGAAAAAATTATTTATTATTTTAGACACAATTGTAAAATAAAATACCAGTATAGAAAAACCAATTGGAAATTTTGTTTTCCAAATATTAAAAAAAATTTAGATATAGTTAATAATTGTTCGAGGACAAAAAGTGTAACGTGATGCCCCGTGTTGAGTCAACACCAACGGGACAAACGGCGCAAAATATTCTCGGCAACTACGAACGCCGCAGCCGGATTACGAGTTTAATAGTAATGACTACGGGTAAATTTTAGATGACGGCCCCGTGTGCGGCCAACGCAAAGACGGTATACGGGGACTACTCTGACGTCGTTCAGCGTCGTCGTAGCCAGCGACCGTGTTCGGATCCGGACGGAGCACGACCCGTGGGACGGCTACCGACTCGTTTCCATCGTCGACGCCCGTGTCGATGATGCTTTCAATGCGGTCGCTGAACCGGCGTACCGGCAGAACACCGCTCCGCGGAAAACTAGTGATCCGGACGGAGCGCGTCCCGTGGAACGGCTTCCGAAGCTTTTCGATCGTCGTCGCCCGTGTCGATGATGCTTTGAATGCTTTCGTTGAACCGGCGTACCGGCTAAACACCGGTCCGCGGGAAACTAGTGATCCGGACGGAGCGCGGCCCGTGGAACGGCTACCGACTCGTTTCCATCGTCGACGCCCGTGTCGATGATGCTTTCAATGCGGTCGCTGAACCGGCGTACCGGCTGAACACCGTTCCGCGGGAAACTAGTGATCCGGACGGAGCGCGGCCCGTGGAACGGCTACCGAAGCTTTTCGATCGTCGTCGCCCGTGTCGATGATGCTTTCAATGCTTTCGTTGAACCGGCGTACCGGCTAAACACCGGTCCGCGTGAAACTAGTCAGCGGCCGCGGTCGCACTGCAGACCGACCGTCTGTATATTCATTCGTATTCTAGCCTTCTAACGAACAAAAAAAAGTGGAAATTTAAACTTCGTAAACGTTGCAGCGGGAATATAATGTTAGTGACTACGGGTAAATTTTCGATGACGGCCCCGTGTGCGGCCAACGCAAACACGGTAAACGGCGACTACTCGTATGTTATTCCACGTCGTTGCAGCCACCGAACGTGATCGGATCCGGACGGAGGACGGCGCGCACATCGTCGGGCGGGCAGCTTATAGCAATACACCCGTGCGACGACGCGGGACTCTAAGAGTCACTGGAACTTTGCCATCTGCGCGCTAGACCGATCGTACACCGACCTTGTCGCTTCTGCAGAACGTGTGCGCCGCGCACAAAATATTTTTGTACGCGAAGCCTTTTTACGAATATACGGAGTAGTAAAGCCAGATAACAAACATTGAAAAATTAAGACGACTCGACCTATCTATCGACGCTGAACGCCGCAGTGTGAAAATAATTTTAATGACAACGGGTCAGTATTCGACGTCGGCCCCTTGTAGAGTCAACACCAACGGGACAAACGGCACAAAATATTCTCGGCAACTACGAACGCCGCAGCCGGTTTACGAGTATAATAGTAATGACTACGGATAAATTTTAGATGACGGCCCCGTGTGCGGCCAACGCAAAGACGGTATACGGGGACTACTCGGACGTCGTTCAGCGTCGTCGTAGCCACCGACCGTGTTCAGATCCGGACGGAGCACTACCCGTGGGACGGCTACCGACTCGTTTCCATCGTCGTCGCCCGTGTCGATGATGCTTTCAATGCGGTCGCTGAACCGGCGTACCGGCAGAACACCGTACCGCGGGAAACTAGTGATCCGGACGGAGCGCGGCCCGTGGAACGGCTACCGAAGCTTTTCGGTCGTCATAGCCCGTGTCGATGATGCTTTCAATGCGGTCCTTGAACTGGCGTACCGGCTGAACACCGTACCGCGGGAAACTAGTAATCCGGACGGAGCGCGGCCCGTGGAACGGCTACCGACTCGTTTCCATCGTCGACGCCCGTGTCGATGATGCTTTCAATGCGGTCGCTGAACCGGCGTACCGGCTGAACACCGTTCCGCGGGAAACTAGTGATCCGGACGGAGCGCGGCCCGTGGAACGGCTACCGAAGCTTTTCGATCGTCGTCGCCCGTGTCGATGATGCTTTCAATGCTTTCGTTGAACCGGCGTACCGGCTAAACACCGGTCCGCGTGAAACTAGTCAGCGGCCGCGGTCGCACTGCAGACTAACCGTCTGTATATTCATTCGTATTCTAGCCTTCTAACGAACAAAAAAAAGTGAAAATTTAAACTTCGTAAACGTTGCAGCGGGAATATAATGTTAGTGACTACGGGTAAATTTTCGATGACGGCCCCGTGTGCGGCCAACGCAAACACGGTAAACGGCGACTACTCGTATGTTATTCCACGTCGTTGCAGCCACCGAACGTGATCGGATCCGGACGGAGGACGGTGCGTTGAACGGTCGTTATTGCGGCACACATCGTCGGGCGGGCAGCTTATAGCAATACACCCGTGCGACGACGCGGGACTCTAAGAGTCACTGGAACTTTGCCATCTGCGCGTTAGACCGATCGTACACCGACCTTGTCGCTTTTGCAGAACGTGTGCGCCGCGCACAAAATATTTTTGTACGCGACGCCTTTTTACGAATATACGGAGTAGTAAAGCCAGATAACAAACATTGAAAAATTAAGACGACTCGACCTATCTATCGACGCTGAACGCCGCAGTGTGAAAATAATTTTAATGACAACGGGTCAGTACTCGACGTCGGCCCCTTGTAGAGTCAACACCAACGGGACAAATGGCACAAAATATTCTCGGCAACTACGAACGCCGCAGCCGGTTTACGAGTATAATAGTAATGACTACGGGTAAATTTTAGATGACGGCCCCGTGTGCGGCCAACGCAAACACGGTATACGGGGACTACTCGGACTAGCCACCGATAACAAACATTGGACAGCTACGACTCGCCCGTCGTCGCCCGTGTCGACGTCAAACGGCTGAAACACCGTACCGCGGGAAACTAGTGATCCGGACAACGGCTACCGAAGCTTTTCGATCGTCGTCGCCCGTGTCGATGATGCCTTTCAATGCGGTCGTTGAACTAGCGTACCGGCTGAACACCGTATTGCGGGAAACTAGTGATCCGGACGGAGCGCGACCCGTGGAACGGCTACCGACTCGTTTCCATCGTCGACGCCCGTGTCGATGATGCTTTCAATGCGGTCGCTGAACCGGCGTACCGGCTGAGCACCGTTCCGCGGGAAACTAGTGATCCGGACGGAGCGCGGCCCGTGGAACGGCTACCGAAGCTTTTCGATCGTCGTCGCCCGTGTCGATGATGCTTTGAATGCTTTCGTTGAACCGGCGTACCGGCTAAACACCGGTCCGCGGGAAACTAGTGATCCGGACGGAGCGCGGCCCGTGGAACGGCTACCGACTCGTTTCCATCGTCGACGCCCGTGTCGATGATGCTTTCAATGCGGTCGCTGAACCGGCGTACCGGCTGAACACCGTTCCGCGGGAAACTAGTGATCCGGACGGAGCGCGGCCCGTGGAACGGCTACCGAAGCTTTTCGATCGTCGTCGCCCGTGTCGATGATGCTTTCAATGCGGTCGTTGAACCGGCGTACCGGCTAAACACCGGTCCGCGTGAAACTAGTCAGCGGCCGCGGTCGCACTGCAGACCGACCGTCTGTATATTCATTCGTATTCTAGCCTTCTAACGAACAAAAAAAAGTGGAAATTTAAACTTCGTAAACGTTGCAGCGGGAATATAATGTTAGTGACTACGGGTAAATTTTCGATGACGGCCCCGTGTGCGGCCAACGCAAACACGGTAAACGGCGACTACTCGTATGTTATTCCACGTCGTTGCAGCCACCGACCGTGTTCGGATCCGGACGGAGCACTACCCGTGGGACGGCTACCGACTCGTTTCCATCGTCGTCGCCCGTGTCGATGATGCTTTCAATGCGGTCGCTGAAACGGCGTACCGGCAGAACACCGTTCCGCTGGAAACTAGTGATCCGGACGGAACGCGGCCCGTGGAACGGCTACCGAAGCTTTTCGGTCGTCATAGCCCGTGTCGATGATGCTTTCAATGCGGTCCTTGAACTGGCGTACCGGCTGAACACCGTACCGCGGGAAACTAGTAAAGCCAGATAACAAACGTGGAACGACTCGACCTATCGTATCCATTGTCGACGCCGCAGTCGATGATGCTTTAATGCGGTCGCTGAACCGGCGTACCGGCTGAGCACCGTTGTAGAGTCAACACCAAGGGACAAACGGCACAAAATATTCGCGGCCCGTGGAACGGTTTACCGAAGCTCTTCCATCGTCGAATGACTACGGATCGATGACGGCCCCGTGTGCGGCCAACGCAAAGACGGTATCGGGGACTACTCAGACGTCGTTCCGCGTCGTCGAGCCACCGACCGTGTTCAGATCCGGACGGAGCACTACCCGTGGGACGGCTACCGACTCGTTTCCATCGTCGTCGCCCGTGTCGATGATGCTTTCAATGCGGTCGTTGAACTGGCGTACCGGCTGAACACCGTATTGCGGGAAACTAGTGATCCGGACGGAGCGCGGCCCGTGGAACGGCTACCGACTCGTTTCCATCGTCGTCGCCCGTGTCGATGATGCTTTCAATGCGGTCGCTGAACCGGCGTACCGGCTGAACACCGTTCCGCGGGAAACTAGTGATCCGGACGGAGCGCGGCCCGTGGAACGGCTACCGAAGCTTTTCGATCGTCGTCGCCCGTGTCGATGATGCTTTCAATGCTTTCGTTGAACCGGCGTACCGGCTAAACACCGGTCCGCGTGAAACTAGTCAGCGGCCGCGGTCGCACTGCAGACCGACCGTCTGTATATTCATTCGTATTCTAGCCTTCTAACGAACAAAAAAAAGTGGAAATTTAAACTTCGTAAACGTTGCAGCGGGAATATAATGTTAGTGACTACGGGTAAATTTTCGATGACGGCCCCGTGTGCGGCCAACGCAAACACGGTAAACGGCGACTACTCGTATGTTATTCCACGTCGTTGCAGCCACCGAACGTGATCGGATCCGGACGGAGGACGGCGCGTTGAACGGTCGTTATTGCGGCACACATCGTCGGGCGGGCAGCTTATAGCAATACACCCGTGCGACGACGCGGGACTCTAAGAGTCACTGGAACTTTGCCATCTGCGCGCTAGACCGATCGTACACCGACCTTGTCGCTTCTGCAGAACGTGTGCGCCGCGCACAAAATATTTTTGTACGCGAAGCCTTTTTACGAATATACGGAGTAGTAAAGCCAAATAACAAACATTGAAAAATTAAGACGACTCGACCTATCTATCGACGCTGAACGCCGCAGTGTGAAAATAATTTTAATGACAACGGGTCAGTATTCGACGTCGGCCCCTTGTAGAGTCAACACCAACGGGACAAACGGCACAAAATATTCTCGGCAACTACGAACGCCGCAGCCGGTTTACGAGTATAATAGTAATGACTACGGATAAATTTTAGATGACGGCCCCGTGTGCGGCCAACGCAAAGACGGTATACGGGGACTACTCGGACGTCGTTCAGCGTCGTCGTAGCCACCGACCGTGTTCAGATCCGGACGGAACGCGGCCCGTGGAACGGCTACCGAAGCTTTTCGGTCGTCATAGCCCGTGTCGATGATGCTTTCAATGCGGTCCTTGAACTGGCGTACCGGCTGAACACCGTACCGCGGGAAACTAGTAATCCGGACGGAGCGCGGCCCGTGGAACGGCTACCGACTCGTTTCCATCGTCGACGCCCGTGTCGATGATGCTTTGAATGCTTTCGTTGAACCGGCGTACCGGCTAAACACCGGTCCGCGGGAAACTAGTGATCCGGACGGAGCGCGGCCCGTGGAACGGCTACCGACTCGTTTCCATCGTCGACGCCCGTGTCGATGATGCTTTCAATGCGGTCGCTGAACCGGCGTACCGGCTAAACACCGGCCTGCGTGAAACTAGTCAGCGGCCGCGGTCGCACTGCAGACCGACCGTCTGTATATTCATTCGTATTCTAGCCTTCTAACGAACAAAAAAAAGTGGAAATTTAAACTTCGTAAACGTTGCAGCGGGAATATAATGTTAGTGACTACGGGTAAATTTTCGATGACGGCCCCGTGTGCGGCCAACGCAAACACGGTAAACGGCGACTACTCGTATGTTATTCCACGTCGTTGCAGCCACCGAACGTGATCGGATCCGGACGGAGGACGGCGCGTTGAACGGTCGTTATTGCGGCACACATCGTCGGGCGGGCAGCTTATAGCAATACACCCGTGCGACGACGCGGGACTCTAAGAGTCACTGGAACTTTGCCATCTGCGCGCTAGACCGATCGTACACCGACCTTGTCGCTTCTGCAGAACGTGTGCGCCGCGCACAAAATATTTTTGTACGCGACGCCTTTTTACGAATATACGGAGTAGTAAAGCCAGATAACAAACATTGAAAAATTAAGACGACTCGACCTATCTATCGACGCTGAACGCCGCAGTGTGAAAATAATTTTAATGACAACGGGTCAGTACTCGACGTCGGCCCCTTGTAGAGTCAACACCAACGGGACAATCGGCACAAAATATTCTCGGCAACTACGAACGCCGCAGCCGGTTTACGAGTATAATAGTAATGACTACGGGTAAATTTTAGATGACGGCCCCGCGTGCGGCCAACGCAAACACGGTATACGGGGACTACTCGGACGTCGTTCAGCGTCGTCGTAGCCAGCGACCGTGTTCGGATCCGGACGGAGCACGACCCGTGGGACGGCTACCGACTCGTTTGCATCGTCGACGCCCGTGTCGATGATGCTTTCAATGCGGTCGCTGAACCGGCGTACCGGCTGAACACCGTTCCGCGGGAAACTAGTGATCCGGACGGAGCGCGGCCCGTGGAACGGCTACCGAAGCTTTTCGATCGTCGTCGCCCGTGTCGATGATGCTTTCAATGCGGTCGTTGAACCGGCGTACCGGCTAAACACCGGTCCGCGTGAAACTAGTCAGCGTCCGCGCTACAGACCAGCCGTCTGTATATTCATTCGTGTTCTAGCCTTCTAACGAACAAAAAAAGTTGCGTTTTTATACTTTACTTAATATACTCATATTTAAATGTTACATACGTTTACATAATATATATATATATATATATATATATATATAATGTTCATATTATAGATATAGGCCAAACTATATTCTTTGAAATTTCATATATACTATAAATGGAAATTAATATTATAGATTGTTTTCAAATTTCGGATTTTCCTCATTGAGTTTTTACGTTAATAGATCGGAAACACCCCGAAATTGGCTTCATAATATTGACGATATTTATAGAATTTATGTTGATGTTCTGAAAATGTAAAATGAATTAATAATTGTATGAATTGTTTACGGAAAAAATTTACTAAGATAATAATTTTGATGTAGCATTTAAAAGTCATATATTATTTACACTATCTCTTTTGTTTTGATAAGTATATTATAACTATATTTACACGTTTAACTAATAAGTATTTATTTATCTTACAGAATTCAAATACTGGATTAATATTAACCGAAGGATGTCTAAAAGCTGCACGAATAGGTATAGACAATCTTCATTGTACACATGCACATAATTTTTTATAACATTTTATTCACATAAACTTGTCTCTGACAGAGGAAGAAAAAGTAATAAAATATTAAATTCTTACTCAAGTGTATTATGTATATAATATTTTATTAATGCTTAGGCACACCGCTTTATGAAATTGGCAGAATTATATTCGGAAATTAGCTGTAATAGAAAAGCATCATTTTTCAAAGAATTAGCATATGAACGTTATACATCTGGATACGAGTAAACCACATACGTCGTGGAAGCAATGCTATCATCTTTTACTGAGAATGTTACCTGGACATGATTTAACTTTGGATCCAAATGACTATGAAACAGGGGATCGAGTTAAATGGCTTAAATTACGACGAGAAGTTGTTAGTGAAATTGTATTTACTTCGATCAAAGTTGTATGTGCCAGTTTAACAAAAGGCACATCCTTAATACAAACCACGTGGTAGATGATGTACAAAATGGATAAAAGTTCTTAAGCTAACCAATCGTCTGTGTAATCTACATTGTGTGTGAATTGTGGATGTCCAAATAATAATTGTAATTGCATTCTGAGAGAGATTTACGCCGCCGAATGTGGTAAAAGTGTACAACAGCGTTTGTCATGAAAACACGTAATTGAATCGGAAAATCTCCATATTTGTATGACACATCAAACAAAACGGGAGTTTTGGGGCACGTCAAATGTCAAATCGATCATTCATTTTTCATTAAAATTGATTAATTAAATCGACAGTTATTATTGGAAACTAAACTACGCGGCCTCGTTTACGAGAAATATGCATTCGCATAATATTAAATGTTGTATTGATTAATTATTATCGATTCGCCCCATGTGTAACAGTGTATATTTTTATGTGAAACACAACCGTAATCTCGATTGACGTGCCTCAACATGGTAAGTACAAATTAATCTATCAAAAAACTTTTGGTAATAATTTGTCCACTTTTTATTAGGCAAGTACTTATACTTATCGAATTATTGTAATTTATTTTATTTCATTTACACAATAATGTGTGCCTCCGCAATATGAAAATACCTGCTATATTTGTGTAGTAGCATTTTTTTTAACAATTATTTTATTTTTTTTTTTTTGTGAATTCGTGGGAAACGTGCGAAAACCATGACAACCAATTGTCATTATTATTTTTTTTTTTTTTTGTACACAATCCCTTCGTTTCCTCGTCCTCTCACTCTTCCCTGTTCGTGTTTCGAAATTATAGACATTTCAACGTACGTGCACAGTGATAAAAATCACCATTCGAATATGAAAATCGTCAAAGCGTGACGAAAATTAAATATTTTAAAAGTAATTGAATCACACGCGCCATACCTATTACAACGTGTATAAAAAGTAGAAATGTCATGAATCAAAACTCTCCCACCGGTTATTTCATAATATTATATTTTCAATAAACACTTTCAATCTAGATAGCATTTACATTTCGGGTTATTTTACTTAACAAAATGGATTTTAATTGAATATTTTTATTTATTTTTTATTTCAAGTACAGTCGTACGGTAAGAAAACCTCGTTTAATGATAATTTATTTAATACTTTTTTTTTTTTTCTGCATTTGTGTATACGTAATAAAAGTGTGTACCAGAAACTCATTAATTCTCCGAATGTATGTTGTCTAAAAGATTAATATTTACGATTCTATCGATTGTAATTCTTTTTTTCCCTGGGTGTTGTTTTTATTTGCTTCCGAAAACAAACTAGTTTCTAACGTTTAACACTACATTATGTACATACTGTATTATATAAGTGTAATTCAATGATGTAATATGACCAATTTATACAAATGTGATTTTTTTTTCTTTTGCAGGTCACCAATACTCGAATTAATATTAGTGCAATGTTATATTTTAACATAACTAATAAATATATTTTTTTTTACAATTTTATTCTATTAACAGAATTATAATTATTTTTTAAACCACCATATATTCTACAAAAAAAAAAAAAAAAACCTTACTCCTCGCGGCGTCTTGTCTGAAAATAGCAAATTCAACGATTTATCGCCAATTCGCAATATGTTTTATTGTTATTAAAACAAGTTGACCAGAAGAATAAAATCAAACGCCGGGCACTTCCACCGAATATAGAAGTCATTTGCTTCTTTCATCTAATTGTGTGATACGAAGAAAAATCAGCTACAAAGGAGATATTTTATAATAGGCAGAATGAAACATTTTTTTTCCTTGTCATTTTCATTGATTTACGCGAGTATTTAATGTATTATTACATTAGTTTTAGTATTTTATAGCTTAATTTCAAATGCACTTTTTTTGTAATTATAAATTTATAGATCTTCATAATACTCTAGTCATAATTAATATTAAATCTACGTATAAACAATTTACTTCAAATATTACTTGACACAGACATTTTTTTTTTTAAATAATAGAAAATAAATAATCAATTAAATTGAGAATGAAGTTTTCTAAAAGGAAAAACACTATCTATTTTTTGAAAATTTCCTGAAGAAAATTATATAGTATTTTTACACGTTGCAATATAATTTATGATCAATTGATTAAAAGTTCCACGTAAGCTAAGTTATAAAACTTTTAGACGTTTTAAATAGATTTTCCGAGAAACCCGCAAACAATATTTATGTATGACTAAATTAAAAAAAAAGTTTAATAATCATTGATAATTTACAATAGGGATCCAGTCTCCCGACACAATATAATGTAACGGTATGTTTCTAAGAAATTGTTAACATGTTTTTTCTCTAATTTTGCAATTCTGTTAGCATAATGCAATCGGAATTATTTAAAGATTAAATTGAATATTGATTTTAAGTGTTTTAATATAGAAAAATCAAATGTCCTCTGATAAAAATACATCGGCATTAAATATGTTAACAGATAAGCTGATAAAAAAAAAACAACAATTTGTCTCAATGATACTCTATGAATAGTCTCGAAACATAGTTCAAATATATTTACATATAATGATTAGAAAAAAAAAACTCAAAAATTATATTGGAAAATCTCTTTTACATTTAACAATTTCACAGGAGAAAATAGGTCAACCATGGAAAATCAGTATTATTCTTATTATTTAGGCGCTAAATATAATACACCGTGTAATACCTAAATTGTAAATATTAAACCCGTATGGGTTTTAAGAGTAATATTGTTTAAAGTATATTTATACGAGTATATTTTTTTGTACATTTAATAGTATTTCAATAATTAATATTGTAAACGATATTTTTGTTTTGTAAATATGTTTTGAATTTATATTTTATTCTCACACGCACACGGTATATCAATCAAAGATCACGAATGTTATTATAGCTAACTTAACTTCGTTCATTTCAGCGTTGATAAAAAAATGTATGGTATTAATATTTAATATTTAAAAAGTAAACACAGGTTAACCATTGAATTTTAAAAAATGATTCCGAGCGAAACTCGGTTTACAATTACCACGTTAAAAAGCAAACGATGTTCTTAAAATCGAGAAAATAAATCCGTTCAACGAAACCCTAAAGTGGTTTTTCGTATATTTCGGAAAATCTCAATAATTACCATACGCGAGTGTCGTTTCCCGTTTATAGATATTATTCTATTTCCGTTTTGACAATTTTATTCGATTATTTCATTTGAAATTATTTATGCAGAGCCACGTGTAATTTATAGGTATTTAAACGTTTCGAAAATAATATATTTTGTTATGTTAAAATTTCCTTAGCCAACTAATAAATTATTAAATATCATAAATAAGTGGCTTATTGTAATTGAATTACTATCGTCTATTTTGTAAACGCGAAAAATTTCAGTAAATATAATTGTAAGTTTTCGAAACCCCCGTATATAACAAACGATATTAAACGATTTTTACGTTAGTGTATATAATGATTTTTATTCGATGCAGTTCGAAAAAAGCACCAAATAAGCGAGTCGTTTGTGGAGATATTCGCCAAGGAGTATTAATATTCTGCACGTCTGTCCATCGCGGATCTATAAAATGGTGCGTATGACAGAAAATCCGGAAATAACACTTTATCAGCCGCGTTGAATTAAATATTGTCGTTGCTGTCACTGATTGGAACACGTCCGGCGGAAGGACAAGACGAAAATGTGTCATGAAAAATATGGAAAAGAAATTGCGTTCGCCGTCACGATATTCAGGAACATATTCGATGCTGTAATACGGAAGGGAGGAAGTAAAGCTCCGAGACGACATATTTCATATCGTAAATTTACCAAATGTGTCGATATTGTAAAAAATTATTTTGTAGTTAATACCGTTATATTTTGTTGACAATTATTATTATTATTTGTCCATTGAAATACGATCAATTCTTTTAGTACTATAAACATTTATTTACATTAATCTTCTACAATGTCGTTTTCTGCGTTCAATAATGCAATAAGCTATCAAAACGGTTTTGCTTCACAGAAGGATCCATGCGACTTCATAAAGCAGAAAAGGATCGTTGACAAGACATAGCTGCAATGCTATTTTTAACATTTTCGTCAAATCTGGTAATTACGCTTCATTCATTTGCAACTTTTATCAGTTCATCAAATTCCCATATATTGTTTCCTTTGACAAGCAATATCGTCGTGACTGATACATGTTACGCCTAATACATAAACATACAAATAGAGAAATAATTGTTGGGAGGGGGGCTAAAGTAGATTCACTCATTGGCATAGATACGAGGAAGTCGCAAAGAGGTTTCCATCCTCCTCCTCTCAAATGCCTAAACTACAAAAAAAAATCGTTATGGTTATTTAAAATATTGTTGAAATTGTGTTTAGTTGTGAAAGTAATAGAGAATTTCAGCGCGTGTATTATTATAATATCATTATAATTACATAAAATTCAGAACCTTAAACATTACTACATATATGTTACATGAATGTATAGAAGACATAAATAATTGATAAGTAATATCGATTTCTTTTTTTTTGTTTGTTTTCACTCGATTGTAGAAAACGGTATAAAGTGTTTGTACATACGAGAAAATTTGACGGTTTTTCTTAAACCGAGTTGTGTATTTCTTAAAAAATCTACAAAAAAAAAAAAAAAACCCCCGTTGGTATACGCGTAATAAAAATCAATGCGGAACACGTTTTAAACGCAACGTTGTACAATGATCGGCGAGTTGATTTTGTTTTGTAATTATACGGAGGATTTAATTTCGTTAAAAAAATTACTTATTAAATACCGAATATATGAAATATTTTCATTTCGATAATTCATTTTAACACTCTCCCAGAAAAATATCACATCTGCGCCACTACTACACGTCCTTAAATACGCTGTTGCCAATATTTCATCTATGCAAACCGTATCGGCAATCAATTTTCAAATCGTGTACGACCACACTACGGTCCCGTGGATGAAAGACGCGCGACTGTTCGAATCGTATATGAAAAAATAAAACGTTTTTAAAGAGACGATTTGCATTGGAAATGTTATTACACCGCCGCCGTATTCCTTTTTTTCTCTTCTTCTTCTTCTCCTTTTGCCCTCATACGATTCCCCTCCCCGTATGTGTACACACCAGTGTCGAGTCATATATATATATATCATCAATCACCGTATTACCATTTATATTATGTGTACGCTTCGCAAACAGATTCTGCAACAGTTGGACGCCGGAGCAGACGATGCGAAAACAGAAAAAAAAAATCCATTTAACGTTTTCGTAACGCATAAATTTATGGTCCACGCGTATTATCTCGTACGTGTATTTCGTATATATATATATATACCGTAATCGTACGTTATTATGCGCGTGACATTTTTTTTTTTTTTTTACTTTTTTATCCATATAATATATTGCGATCGAATAATATGTACTACGACGTTCTAACGCGCTGTTGAACAATAACTTGTAACGTACCGCACGTGACGATTATCGCTGCAGTCGTAACGCCCGTGCGCGCGTTCAACTAAATCCGATCCGGCGGAATAAAGAAAATCTCAAAAAACGTTCCAAAATGAGAACGAGTGTTTTGTCATTTTCAAATGAATCGTTACGGTAGAAAAAATGTAATATTTTTGACACTGCGTGAATGTCGCTATGACATTACTTCTTATACTAATGAATTACTTTAAGCAGGGATTTTAGAAATTTGTTTTTTATAAATTTGAAACCAATGATATATCTGATTCGTGCACTCGACAAAACGATCCTGAACACGGTTTTTCGGTGTAATATTATTTATTATTATCATATATATTATAGTAATATAATTTACAATTAACCTTATATTAACGCATGTGCAATATTAAAACAAAATCTTCGAATTCTACATAAAAATAGCTCCTCAAAACGGGGAAAAAAAAAACTAAAACATTTTCGTCGCGTTAATATTGTTAATAAAATACGCGTTCGGCGTACCACTCTAAGATCATTGTATGTCGAATAAACTCAATTTTTGACGAAAATCGCGTTTTTCTCGGTTTTTTTTTTTTACAAAACGCTTTCGTCGTATTCTCAGTCGCATTCGAAAACTGTTGAAAGAATCTGAAAACGTCTTTTTAAAATTCGCTACCGGAAAATAATGAGTGCGAACGAATGAAGGCGTTCCGTTTTCCATAGGTCTTTCAGCGTAATACTTACGACTGCTACTATCGTTTTGTTTTATACATCGCAGTAATCGTTGTAACAAAATGTAAAATGTACAAAATTACAAAGTGCAAAATGAACTCATAAAATATTTCTATATTTATTTGTGTGATTTGTAATGTAAAGAGGAGAAAACCAATTGAATACAACAACACTAATAGAAGAAAACAGTTACTGAAATAATATTAAAAATAAAAACACGAAAACTTATAACGGGTAACCTAACCTATGATTATCATATGATAACCGCGGATAATTTTTATACATAGTCGAGTCATTAACCTCGTGTTACGTGAATTATTTCACATTCCGCGTTCAATTATTGTTATTATTCAATCGACATAAGGCTGGATAACGACATAATATTTTTCGCGCACATTTTGGTAAAGGTTATTATCAAATTTAATTCAAATAGACACACCCGTAATTTGTTAGAAGAAAACCAGTTCGGTTTTACACGTATGTCGGTCAAAACGCTATAATAATTTTTTTCTCGATAAGAGCCAGTAATAATAATAATAATAATACTCATTTTATATTTGCTATGGAAAAGGATAATTTTGATACTTGAAAACAGCTATTCGCCTACTAGTCGTTGGCGCTAAATTGTCATTTTTTTCCACGTTATAAAATTGATCTTCAATATAGCGAAAGAACTTTGTTTATTTATTATTTGAATTTTTCAAATTGTATTTATATATAGTTAAAAGAATTTTTGTTTTTATTTTTTTCAATAATAATATCGAAACAATTATTATTTTAATAATACAGTTAATATTTCATACTCGAACCTAATCTAAACTGTGAACGTGTACACAGTGAAATCGAATAGGCGTATTTACGAACCAGGTGAGAGATATCTATGGTCAGTGTTGGCCGCATGCAATCGCGAACACGTTTTGTCTATTCGATGAAATTCGTGTTTGAAGGGCATCGTGTGAAATTCTACACTGTTTCTTTTTTTTTTTTTTTTTTTTTTTTTTTTTGTAATGTTGTAACTAATTTAATAACGTTTTATGTAATTACCCGACATGTGCAATTAGTGTTTTACAAAATATAACATATTAGTACACACGCGTATAGGTACGGATATTATTAAATAGAGAATTGCACGATTTACGGTCGTACAAGAATCGGATAAAATTTGAATTTTCTTTTTATATTTTTCAATTCCCTTCGAATATATTATTACTGTATTCGTTATGACATCAATGAAAAAATTAAAACTATATCGATTTCTTCGATTATTTATTTTTTTTTTTTTCAAATACATTACGCGTTTATTTAAAAACGTACTGTTCAAATTCAAGTATAATAATTGTGCAAAAATAATGTTTATACAACGAATGAGAAATCAATGGAATTCATAAATTGAACGCGTCAATTGGTCCAGTGTTACACATCACGTCGTCCGTACAGGTCTATTAAAAAAAAAAAAAAATCACGTTTATAAAATAGAAAATAATAATCATACGGTATACAATTGACGACGATGAATAATGGGATGTGCTAAATTGTCTGTATTCGTCATACGTACGGGGACATCCGAAACAAATTCGCGATGATTACATTTTGTTCCTCCGTGGTCCGCGTTTATATTTCAAAAACTTTCGTCGCGCTATATTGAAACTTATTTTACCAACACATTATTTTTTTTTAACGGTACATCATTATTACACTATACTAAACGCCAAATTATTATCTCAGTAATGATAATACGAAAAAATATATACTTATGCCTATACAGTAATAGTAACAAAATGGCAAATAGAAATAAAAATTACACTTTTGGTTAATATTAAACTGAACTGCGGCGTCACTGCCTACGTTTTATCGGAGTTGGATTCGATTCGAGCACGTTTCTTGTTTTGCGCCAAAAACACAATTGCCAATTTGGATATAGTCAGTTCGCGCCAAAAAGCAAAATAAAAAAAAATCACTGCTGTTTTTTGATGATGACAAGACGATCGCGCCAAATTTACACGTAATATTCACATTTCAACGTCGTCGGGTTTGACTACAAAAACAAATACGAATAATATGTACTTTGTAATAAACGATATTACATAAATACCGATTACGATATTATTATTATTATTATTATTATTATTATTATTATTATTATTATTATTATTATTATTATTCGAAAAATAAGCGATTTCTTTAAAATGTTCCTTACGAAGTATGTATGCGCATAAGCGTTTGTCAAATTATTTCCAAAGACTGTACGAGTTTTCCGTAGTTCTACTATCAATAGCCGAACAACACGTAATTAATGTTATTGTAGATCTAACTTATGTGGAGTCGGACGTCAAAAGTTTAAATGTATTAATTATTCATATAAAATATTCACGTTTATAAAATGGTTTCTGTTTAAGCACTAAGTTTAATTATTTTTTACGTTTTCTTTTAATTATTTATATATAATAAATTAAATATACGCCGTTTAAAAAATAACAATTTATTTTATATAATTATTTTAATATATTATTATCATTTGAAATAAAAATTGATTTGTATGTATGTATATATATATATATATATATTTCAATAAATGACTGAACTGATTTTAAACAATATTCACCGGATAAGTGATTACAATTAATTCTGTGCAATAATAAATAGCTGCAGCAGACGAGTAATTATCGTTTTAACAAATGTTTACGAAATATACATTTTATTATTCGTTACTTAAATGAAATTTGTTATTATTATTATTAATATACTAGGCGTGGATTTTAAATAATTAACTAACAATAATAATGATAACATCTATAAAATAATACTTTTTTTATTCCGAAAGAACGATTAATTAATCATTTATTAGTGACCTTTTAACCAAGCAATTCAGTATTCGCGTTTTTTATTCACGTTTTCATTGTTAAATATTACATTATTTTTTCAATTTCATATACAATAGTATACAGATTTTTCCGCCATAAGTATTCTTATAAATATAAGTAGGTCGACCTAGTTTTTCAATCTTGAAACGAACGCGCACGTAGCACACGTATATAAAATTGTAGGCTATAGTCTATTAGTATATATATTCATGTGTGAATATGTAGTTAATGAGAAATTAAAATATAATATCTTCACGACGATATATATACTTTTAAGTACTAAATACGTGAAATCAAATTAGCAGTGTACGATATTCATTTATTTCTTTTTATAAAATATTAATTATAAAAATATACCTACGTGCAATAATACAATTCTTATATTAATAATTATTATTTTCACAATTATTATTGTGGAATAGTTTCACAGTCGCACGTAATTTGCAAACGTTTTGGAGACTACCGTTTAATCAGGTAAAATACCTTAAAGAATATTCAACGTTTTTTTACATAATGATTGATGTATCGCAATAATTGTTATTAGTTAATTTTTTAAATATGATCATCCAATTATTAAGAATAGAAAAAAAATTACATTGTATATATATATATAACTGTATGATTGTAAGTAAAATCAAATATTTTTTACATAGTGTTACAAAATATGTTTATTTCAATAATAATAATAATAATAATATAAAAGGCGAAGAAATATTATTTTCAATGCGAAAACTAATTGACACTTGAAGCCTTGTAGAATTTCGGTGAAAATTGATTTTCAAACGATAATTTCAATATAAACGCAACTATAAGAGTTTATTTAATTTGAAATTAATTATAAGTCATTGAATAACATTCGATTTCCATAATTACTCATACGCAGTGCGCGTAGTATTATGTAATGTGAACTATACGAGAAAATAACGACATTTTTATTTATGCGTAGAGATAGATAATCGATTCGCGTATGTTGACATTTATTTCAAAATCACTTAAATCGTCCGCAATATTACTTACGAAATATTAAAAATTTCGTCTGATCATCTTAAAATAGGATTCTATTCATAAACTTGCACATTTTCAAAACACAAAATCCGAAGAAGAAAAAGTGTTTGAATTTCGGATGTTCATATTGATAATTTAAGATTATCAATTCTACATGAAATTACAGATAACGCAAATAGGTAAATATTTAATAATATTTTAATGTTTAGCGATCCTACGTAATAAACGTGTTAAAGTCTAAATGTTTACTTTTTTTTTTTTTTTAGATATAATCGAAATTCCGAGAGGAACAGGCGCGCTGTTAGGTGATTAGGACCTCGAAAGATCCTTTGGACACAGTTTCATACTACAGAAGAAAAAAAAATCGTATCTACGCTACACACGCGTAAACGGTGAATATATTTTTTCTCTCGCGCTGCTCGTAAAACATTATCTAGAAGAATATCAAAAAAAAAAACCGAGGCTCCAGACAAATTCCCAAGCGTCCGCCTTGCCCTCGGGACAACACTGCTACGACTGAATGATAATAATAATAATAACAACAACAACAAATGCGTGTATTAGATAGGCGAAAAGAAATTTCTCACGGAGCCGTTAATTTGTACAGAAAGTGTATCGAGTACGAGACGGATTGAAATCGCAATTAGTCTCGCGCGCCATATTCGATTAAATTCTCGAATTTCTGCCGCGTCGTCGTCGTCGTCGTCCGTCACCGAGTCGGTTTATTGTGCAGCGACTGCGCATTTTCAGGACGGCGCACATAAATATTATCGTGTGTGTGGACGTGCACCGGATCACGCGCAATTCGAGAATGTATCAGAGAAGCCTGTGTACTGATTCATTTAAACTCGACGACATCTAGACTCGGGACGTATTATTATTATTATTATTATTACAGATACGATGTTGATGACCTACAAAAAAAAAAAAAACATCAAAAAATAACCAAAAAAAAAAAATTGTTATAATGACCTAAAAACTGTAAAAAAAAAAAAAATCACCTTAAAATGGAACACTTTTAGGCTTTGTAAACGACAAAAACCCTCCGGTTGGCAATAGGATTATTTTGAAAAATGTAAAAATTTTCTTCGAATTCTAAAATATTAAAAAAAATAAATAAAATTACCACCTAACAGTTTACAAATATTACGTGTGTAAAAGTGACACCGTTAGAAAATCAAAATTAAATTTATATAATACTTTGAATAGGCCAGGCGTGAAAAGTGTTTAAAAAAAAAAAAATAAATAAAAATAAGAGCATTGGTGTAGGGGGAAAATACGCGCGAGTCATCAACAGGGACGAGCGAGAACTCAAAGAAATCGCGTATTCCTCTCCGCGTCTTCTATTTATACAGTATTAGATGAGCTAAAAAAAAAACAAAAAAAAAAAATGTTACCATAACCTACTGAGTTTATATTTGCGGATTTTTTTTTTTTTTACGAATTGCTTATCAATGACGTGATTCGTGAATACAAACACATTTTTATTACTTACTATAAATATATATATTTTTTTCGTATTTCCGCCGATTTTACCTCGTATAACTTCTCCGTCCCCGGTCATCAACGCATCCTACCACTGATCAGGATTAATATTGTGACGTATACGATCGTGCGATCATCCGTCGTGCGCCCGACATTGTGTAAACTGGTTCGACAAATCTTCCGATTCGCCGGCGTGCAGGACCATTAAAATACATTTTATTATTATTATTATTTAGCCGCACCGTTACAACACAAATGAGTGATTTTCTTCTTTTTTTTTTTTCATTCTATTCACTGCAGCGTTGCACAATATACTCACGACGATTATAGAACACAGTATACGTATAATTATTATTCGAAAATTATTATTGTAGTACGTTCACTAGAACGAATTGCGCGCGTGACCGCCATTTATATTAATATTAAAACGGACGACGTTCCTTTTAGACAACGCGGCGTCGCGGCACTGACATTTTCCGTTTTCCCGCGGTGAAAGAGAAAAGTATTTCAAACGTTTCTCACACGTCGAAAATCATCTGTGCGGAATAAGTGTTTTTTGAGTGCGGTTTCGGCCAAACCCTCCTCCTATTGGTTTTCTTTTACAACGGCGTTTGATTTTTATTTTTCTTTCTCTGCACAATATTTCGACTAGTAATTAAAAATACGGCTCCGTTTGTTTCGCTCGTATACGTCCGTAACCCGTTTTCCGGTATCAAAAAAAAAAACAACGTCATTTTTCCGATATTTGTTTTTGCTCGTTAGTTTTAAAAACGCGGCCCCCGGAAGACTACAAGAAAAAAAAAAAAGAAAATTATTATTTGTGTTTCCCCGACATTACCGAAAACAACTGTCGGAGAATCTTGAAATTTACAACGAACATTTAACATATCGCTCAATAACATACGTAAAATAAAATTGATATCTATTTATGGCTATTGATATACGCAAATTGTTAAATGTTGAGGTATTTAAGTAATAAAAAGAATATATATTTTTTTTGTCTTAAGGGCTGACAATTGTTCACAACGTGTAGTCCCCACGTGTTACTACTGTATTACAAAAAAAAATTTCGAAAATCCTTAAGTCACCATTTTTTTTTTCAATTTGTTGGTACAAAGTGTACTTACTATTTTGATGATCATCGAGAATTGACGCACACAACCGATATAAGTTCATTTATCTGTGTACGACTTTTTATTAATAAATTTAGGGGTTTTTTTTTTTTGTTATAGACACTGGAATTTTTACTGAATACGTATTTTATCATCATATTAACGCGATAACACCGTTTTAAATAGTTTTCAAAATGTCAGCTATTTATTTAGCTATTTTGATATTTTCATTCCATAAAAGCGATAATTTTAGGATTCAATGCACGACAATGTAATGTGATTATAATAATATATATATATATTATTATTAATAATAAATAATATTACAACCAAGCTGCTGCGCTCAGGATCGTTTTATCTAATGTAACGATTTATCGTTGCGTTTCAAAATTTTATAGTAATAACAAAACTCTAAAATCTTCATCTGAGTAATTTACTTAAGCTCCGGACAACAAAAACGCTATTTAGAAATTATTATCACCGTACATTTTCAAGTCGCGTAGTAAATATTCTGAGTGCATAATCATTACTATTATCGTTCCTGATAGAAACGAACTCCATTTATTCACTTATAAGAATAGATTTCAGTCGTAGTAATATGCGTTTTTCGACGCGAGTACAATATTATATTGAGTATTGTTTTACTTCGATCATTTTTCTTTTCATTCGATTTTATAATGATTATAATTATTTCAACTACGATTAATAAATTCGAAAATATTAAATCTCATAACTATTTGTGCAATCCAAGCTTTAGTTAGTAAATTATTGAAGATATTAATCTACATAGTATATAATATATACACAGGATAAAATAAAAAAATCCATAAAAAAAAGGAACTCTTCATCGTGCAATTGTAACGTAGTATTATAAAAAAAACTACATGATGAAACTTATAATTGATTCTGATGTTCGGCACGGTATAATAACGAGTTTTGAAATATGATTATTAAATACGATACATATATAATCAGAAAGAATATATATATATATACATATAGGTACAAAACAAAGAATAATTACTCAAGTTTAAAGTATCGAAATTAATTACCGAGATAAAAGCAATTAATATAATATGTATTTCTAAAATGTCTCTTACTTCAATATTTCACTCCACATTTATTTCAATATGTACCGCAAATAGTATTAATTTCAATTTTCATTTTTTTTTTTTTTTTTTTGTTTTTATTCAATTTAGCGTTTTATTTTTAATAAAATACATAATCCAGTGACGTTGTCTATAATTAATATTATTAAAAGGTTTTATGTTTTTGAAAATTTTTCTTAAGTTTAAATGAACCGAAGTGACTTCTTAATCCATAATTAAACAATTGTTCTATTCTCAATAAACGTGGAAATATTAATAATAATGTAAGATTGACATTTAAAATGTAATTATTTGTTAAGTATGTAAATTAAATCCAATTGTTTATAATTAATTGATAATTTGTTTTGAGCGACAATAAAAATGGAACAGACGAGATGAGGGACTCGGAGCTTTTAGAAATTTGTTTTTAAAATTACATAAAACATAGTATTACTTTAGCAGAATAGTTCGTTCAAATTAAAATATTTTAAATATTTCTGTTAGAAACGAAGCTCGGCATATTCGCCGTTTATTGTAAGTCTTTCTTACAATATTATATAATTATTATCATACTAAGTAAGATGTTAATTAATCACGTACAAGTACGATAAATATCTAAACATTTTCGGCATAAGTCTCTGTGACTTTCACTACTTTTTTTTTCAGTTTTTACGCACGTTCCTTCTTTTTTTTATGTGTAAATTATGTGTATATAACAAAGCAATATTATTACTATTACTATTTGTTTTTTTTTTCGGATTCAATACATTATTTTCCGATTTTCAAGCATATTCAATATTTATTTATTTTTTTTTTTGAAAATTACGATTAACGAATAAATTATTGCACCCACAAAACGTATTCTCACAAAATATTTTTAGACATAATACTCGTATTTATTATCGACGGATATTAATTAATCTTATATAATAGCATCTGGTACACACAACGCAAAATATAAAAATAGTATTTATTTGGAATATAATAATATTTAATAAATTAACTATTATTGATTTATAAAATACGTGATAAAATTTATTTCCATTTGCATATCCAATTACAACTGCGTTAATTGCAATAACGTCCGACGCTTGTATACACAAAGTTATTTATCGACAATAATAATATTGCGTATATTTGGTAATCACACGAATCATTTTAAAAAAAAAAAAATGATACGATAGGCTACTTCAATGATTATTACGGTTTGCCGCTGAAAACCATAAAAACATGCGTCTGAGTATACGCTTTAAAAAGTTTAAACTTCAATGTCTTAATACATTATCATATTGTATCGAATCACAGTGCAGTTATCAGTCGTGTTTTTCGAAAAACTATGCGCAGAATATACGTGAGTTCCCGAGCTCTGGTGATAATTCTCGTAATACCTCGTTCGGAAAATTTTTTCATTATATTAATAATAATATATTATTGCATATTTTAAGTGCGTAAATAAAAAAATACAAATTTCTAGCTAACCCAATAACGATATACAACACGTACGTCAGTCGCTTGATGATTTTTATCTGTCATTTCTGGTTATATAAACGACTTTAAACTTTACGCAATAATATCTCATCTAATCATTTACCTACTTTTATATGAATTCGAAACCAACGACTGACAAGAATATCCTATTGGAATGTGAACAACGGATATATATTATATGTATAACGAAAAACGTTCCCAAATATCGACGGCAGCATAAAAGCAACAAAAAATAATCAAACATTTAAAAATATCAATATGAAATAAATAGAACAACTACAATCTTATATATATATATATGATTACAAAAGTAAGAGAGTTATTTTCTCGAACGATTAAACATTTTAAAGTTCGTACAAACGTATACTGTTTTACGAATAAATTCTCAAGAGCATTTCGGTTTTTAATGCGGAATCGTTTTGGGTAGAGCTTATGTATAATCACTAATTGCTGAACGTGCAGCACTCTGTTTTACTGTTGTTCGGTTAATTTTCGTGAATACGGTCCAATAATCTGAAACCCTTATCGAAATGATAGCCTCGTAAAAAATTAAACAAAAATAGAATGTGGCAAAATCGACTTCTGTATGCGAACGTTAAGTATTACCACCGCTTTTCCGTACACTCGCTGTGAGCCATTGAGTTTAGTACGGATACGTTTTTGGAATTTAAACGGCAATGTTCAACGATACGCGTCGGCTGATTAGGCGTAATACGTTATAAAACGCTTTAAATGGCAACGAATGCGTGTAAATTACACGCTGCGAAATCGCGTCGGTAAAATAATTTCGTCCGGCGAGTACCGTTAAATCGAACATTAGATTAAAACCAAAGTGTTTGGAAATAATCCAAGTCCAAATAAATAATGGACTATATAAATAAAATATAATGTATTGTAGGAGTATGTTCTATCGCATCCAGCGATTCGGATTACCGCGGCACTGTCACGAAACGAGACAACCGCCGAGACTGTATATATACTCGTATATATATATGTATATAGCCATATAGGTCGGTAAAATAATTAAAGACTTAGTTAATATATAATTACACACTCGTATCTATATGTTTGTAAGGTTTATTAATGCCGAGACCGAGTCTGCTGCTCGTGGCTTTTAAACTAGTTGAGTGTTCTTAAAAAAAAAAAATTACTCACTCGGACATGGACCCACCCCCCAAACCCTGCAGCGAAGCTGTAAAGCTCAGACGTCTCTTTTCAAAAAAAAACGACACTCATCGGATGGCTTGTGAACAAGGTAAAGAAATCCACGGGTAAAGTGATTGTTTACTACCGACGATAAAACGGTATTTTACATTTCGAATACGATGGCAGTCATCGTATGCCTAAGCGAAACTAAGCTAAAATCTTCATCGTAAATTTGTGTATAGTAAATTAAAAGAAAAAAAAGCGTACGACCCGTCATATTTTCCTCGTAATTATATTTATCAGTTTAATGTTTTGTTTCCCAAACTAAAGATATGATTCACACGGCCGTATTAGAACTGACATATGACGTATGGAATTTATTAATCATTTAGAAAGAAAAAAAAATGGGTTAATTTTATACTTATCGTCGTGTATAACTGTTGGAAAAATTCGCCGAAAAAAAGATTTATCGCGAGAGAAAATAATTTCTTGAAAAACGTTTAAATACTATTCACGCGCATAGATTATAAAATACAAAAATATGAAAGCCTAGTTTTTCTCAAATTTTTTTCTCCCCTTACAACAACGATGTTGACGATTTGTCTGATGATTAAAACACTGAATATTCTCTAGGTGATATATTACACGCGTACCCAAGTAATATAACATTATACGACAATTAGAACGCAAGTGTCAAATTGAAAAAACGTTAATATCACACGTGTAACTAACGCGTACTTCCCATCTAAATATTATCTTCATTGTAACCTGCGCTAGAGCCGGATTAATGATATGACGTAGGTAATTCAAAAACAAACGCGTATTTTTAAACGTACACGATATAATTGTTTGCATCGCCGACGCAACGAACAAATGTGTTATATATAACATGAATGTTAACTCGAAAAAAACTCGTATTTTAAGCAATACGAAAAATTATAATCATAACAAATTAAAAATGCGACAGTACGTCACGTTCCAACGTTTGGAATTTCGCTTAATTATAGTGTTTACAATCATTATTACTGTATTAAAAACACTAGGACAATTTATTATATAAAATTGTCCGTTTTCCGTGAAGTGATTTTTCCACGCGTTCTCGCGTTCCTGCCGTTACTGGTTAACGTTGAGCACAAACAGGTACGGCTTTTCATTTATTCTTTTTTCTTATTCTCTCGTTGAATTGAAATCGTTCATTGCGTATGACCGGTGAGCGATGAAAAATAATCAAATAATATACGATTTTCACGTGTTCCGTCGTCTACGTTAGAAGAATTTTTAAAAACGAATAGAATATTTCCCGAATATAACCCATTTAATATTATAAGTATACAATCACGATGCACAAACACGTATCTGCATTAAAAGACACTGTAACTGGTTAATAATCAAAATTTTCAACAAAAAAAAAAATTATTTTATATATTAAAAACGATTTTTTTGAAATGTCGGCGCTTAAACAATAAATGTTATATAATTTATACACACGTAAATATATTAATAACGGATCTCACGATAAGTTAAGTACGCTTAAACAAAAAAAAAAAAAAAACATAATGATTATATTGGACGTCACAATGTTAAGAAGGATTCATCGTTTTATCGCAACCGTACGCGCTAACTTTACAACACGAAAATAGTATAGCGAAAAAATTTTACACGAAAATTTTCCGAAAAAAAAGTACGAATAAAAAAAATTACGAGTTTATTTACATTTTTTAATTTAAAATAATAATAATAAAATGCCAAAAAACGACTATAAAAATATTACAATATTACTGTAACTGACGTAACAACGCTGTACGCACGCTTATATACTTATATATTTTTTTAAGCTTAGTAATATATTACATTTCATAAACGACGCGTATCTTTTGTATATTCATATCAGAGATATTATTGCATGTATAGCCTTCGTTTTATATTTACGAACGAAATTAAAATACCGCAAAATATTTAAAATTATTTCAAAAACCTAACCCGCGTTGAAAATTTCCTACTACAAAACACGTTTTTTTTTTTTTTCGAAACCACGTATTCTATAGCTTAACAAACACATTTATGTATTACGCGATATTTTGATTAACCTGGAGTCGACACACACTATCGGAGTATACATTTGATTTAAAATTATTTTCTTTCTAATAATTTCAAAAATATTCTACAAAATATGACGTTCTCAGTAAATATTTTTTTTTTTAATTCCAATTCGTTTACACATTGTGTGTAAGTTAATACGCCGGTTTATTTCGAAATATTTTAATCAAACTATTGTATAATTCAGATAGTTTCTGATATACACAGGTGTTTTCATTAGGAATACGCACAAAAAAAAAATTAGTAAAAAGATTATTATCGTATTTTTATTCTCAATAACTCCGTTTGTTGCGTATAGTACGCGAAAAATAATATTTCTTTAGCGTTAATATTACTTTTTTTAAATGCGACATATCCCCGTATATACGACGATTAATTAGGAAATTTTACGTTTCGTAATTGTTATCGTATTATTTATTTATTAAATATTTAAGTGTTTTATTTAAACTTGAATTATTTTTGAAATAAATGTACACAAAACATGTCACCGCTTCGTGATTATTTTTGTATTTTTACAATATCAGTGAAAATGTACTGAAAACGAGATTTTGTTTTCATTTTTTAGGTGAACGGGAAAAAGTGCATCTTACATCATTTATAGGAAATTCAATTTGAGAAATATTTTATTATATTCGATTCTTGCACGTATCGTAAATATTTTAGGTAAAAAAAAAAATTGGAAAAATCCCCATTTTTGGAAATTTTTCCCACTGTGTCCACTTAATGTCAAACAATTTTATATAATTTATTAATTTTTTTGTAATTTTGAACAAATTCCGAGGGTAGCCCGATGATAAAATTTAAATAAATAATAATTAAATTTAGCCAATATGTAAAAAAGTACTCAACCTAATCTTTCGATTATTAGTTCTTTCGTGTTTAATCATTTTTACAGTGGTTAGTAAAACAATTACGAATTTGACATAATATTGTGTGTGTGTGTTTTATTCGATGGAAAAACGTATTTCTTCCACCTTATTACTCTTTTAAAATTTGAATTAAAATAATCACGTATGTAGTTAAATCAGGTAATATCTCTTGATATATTTTTGTGATTTATCACACAATAATAATAAAAACGAATTTTTGATGAAATTATTTTTAAACGTAGTATTTTAATGAAATTTCCATGGTCAAACTATAATTATTGTAAAATAACATTTTTAATTTACGTAAGCAGATGTCATTAAATGGCCGAAAATAAACACACTATAAACTCGGTGCGCACGAATGCGCTTTTTGTATGTAATGTGTCCATAATTATTATTTTTTTATTATTATTATTATTAATATTTTCCCACCGACGTACAGTATTACGATAATAACGACCTGTTTGATACTTTCTACGTCAACATCTAAAAACCGTGTAGGCATTTCACACACTCTTTTACGTATTGTAATAATTCAAATTTAAAAAAAAAAGAGGAGTAAGCGCCTTGAGTACTCCTGTTTACAAAAAGGAATGGTGAACTTAATATTTATATTTCTTTTTGAATTATTACTTTACTCCTGATGACGGAAAGGAGTGTTCTGGGGTCGTGAGTACGATAACTGTTAGGAATTTTTTTTAATAAAATAGAAAAAATGGCAAGAATTCAAGCAATAAAAAGTTGAACGTAAAATGTCTTATCTTTGTCATGATACTTGAGACTTCAAAAAAAAATTAACAAAAATGGTTGGGACGCTGCCTTTGTGTGGATCGAAGTCGTGCTGAAGAGAAAACGAGAAATGAATTGATGAGGTAGAAATTCATCCACCAATAGTTGAAGTTCAATGTTGAACTTTGAGCTGTATTGTGATCATTGGACTCTGCTGGCTGAGTGTTGAAGATTTCTGACCCTGGCTTGATTTTTATTGTCGCATGAGGTTGATAATTTGGAGTGGATTATAATAAATAGCTCACAATTAAAAGTTTTGATTTTTTTTTTAGTAACTATTACATAAGTTATAAATATACTAACAAATATATGATAATGAATTGTGTGATTATTAATGATTACTGCTGAATGATATATTAAATTTAAATTATGTCTTGCCATATATTTTCTTTCATAGAACAGACCAAGATTTACGTTTATAAAAAACAATTAATTTAATACTTTTGTTTAAACACCTATAAGATTATTTCTAAATAAGAAATAAAATTTATTTTTGGCATCCTTTATAGAACATACCAATTGTCGTATTATTAAAACATATAATTAAAATAGTTCTTTTTCAATCCTTTATAAGAATAAGAATCATTTATATTAAATTTTTGCATAAAAAAAAATTTTCATAAGAAACCAGATGTTATAAATTTATTTTAAGGTATAGAAAAAAGTTATTCATTTATAGTATTATTTTTATATTTAATTAATTCTTGACATAATTTGTCTTCTATAGAACAAATCAAGTGTAATATAATTTTAATGTATATAATAAAAAGAATTAAATATTTATATTATTAGTTTTATATTTGATTAATTATTCGCTTAATTTTTTTTAATAGAACAAACTAAGTGATACATAAATCTGGGATTTATAATAAAAAAAATGCTAATATATCTGATATTATTTTCACACGTGATCAATTCCTGGCATATTTTTTTTATAGAACAAACCAGGATTATTCATTATAAAAACATATTGTTGTATATTATAAATTTATAGAAAAATTACTTATACATCTAGTTTACAATATAAAAATTTTTTTTGCACAATTCAAGTTTAATTCTAATCTTCAGTTACTCAAGTAATAATTAGGCTATTCATCTAAATATGTTTATAGTAAAGTTTAGCTTATTGGCTTCTAAAACTAATGTGTTTGGCGTATAATATTATTTTTTTGTATAAAATGAACCAACACACTCTTTTGGATTATTCAATTGTTATACAGTTTTATTTTTTTTTAATTCGTTTATATTTAAAGTATTATATGAAGGCTGATTCTAAACAGTGCGAGATATACAATAATTTTTTTTGAAATTTTAATATTGTTTTATTATTTTTATACGGTTTTCTTCTTTTTTTATTATACTGTTTCAAGTTTAAATTAGAAAATAATGATATTTATTTTAGATTATTCATTATTTTAATTTCATTTAAAATAGTTTTGTTTCTGCTTTTAATATGTTTAAAAATATTTTCATTTTTTTATCATTAATTATCATTTCTATATTTGTCAATAAAGGACGGATACAATTACAACGTTAAAATGTCTCGGAAATACGCGGTCGCCACAAATTACAAAAAAGTCATAGGCCCCCGGGCGAAACGATTTTTATTCTCATTATTATTTATAGTGAAGTCTAAAAGTAAATATTTCTTCGAGAAACTATTACGAGTGTTTTTCGAATGAATCTACAACAAAACAAATTAAAAAACGAATTAAAAGTGTGACAGTACGCCACGTTCGAACGTTCGGAATTTCGCTTAATTATCGTGTTTACGCTCATCATTTCTGTTTTTAAAAACCCGACGACAATTTATTAATGAATTTAAAATAAAAACGAATATGTTCGACTCACACGTACACACACACATAAAAAAAAAGACGACTTATGTACCTACTACTAATCGTAACGACGCGACGCAGAAAAATTTTAATTACAAAAAATACCGAAATATACTTATTTTTGTATAACGCTCAAATACGGAGTTACAAAATGTAGTGTTTTTAACGAGGAAAGTATATATTATTCACTATTTACTTATTATGAAATATATTTATTTTTTTTTGTATTTATAAATTGATTTGAATTTGAAATGTTATTTTAGTGCGGATTTAACGATTTTGCATCGCTGTCCATCCGTATAATAACATTAAAATAAACGTTGAGGAAATAATCGACGAAATCGCCGAGAGAAAAAAAAAGAACCAACGAGACAAGCGTTTGATTCGGAAACAATTTATTAATATAAACGTTTATGTACGAATATTTAAATTTGTTAAAAATTGATATACAACTACTACTTATATGTATGTCGAATGGAAGAGGGAGACAATTTTTTTACTCACCTCTCCCCTTCCTCAAAAAAATCTTCTGAGTACGTCACTTCCGTGCATACCACCGTGACGACATAAGCACACGTCGTGGCGATTTAGGGAGGGCACGGAAAGGAATAATATTTCTCGACTCATATTTATATATACGTTATTATACCTTCACTGTTTATGTCATATATTATCCGATCGAGTAAGACAGCGTACAGTACACGCACCGTTCAATTGCTCGCGTTCACGGCGTGGACACCTCTGCAGTTTTTCGTAAGTATCATCACTCCTGTATTTGTAAATAAAGGACGGATAAAAATTACAACGTTGAAATGTCTCAAAATACACCGCGATCGCCACAATATTACAAAACACATAGGGCCCCCGGGCAAAACGATTTTTATTTTCATTATTATCCATAGTGAAGTCTAAAAGTAAATGTTTCTTTGAGAAACTATTGGGAGTGTTTTTCGAACGAATCTACAACAAAATAACCGAAATCATTGGAAAAAAAACACCATCATCAGATCGTGCAGTGTATACGACAGATCCCGTCTGTTTACACCTCGTAGCGCATGTACGGAACATGTTGTCGAAGCGTGTTCTGAAAGCACCACCACCGTATAAAGGCGAATAAAAATCGTCATTAAGTAACTAGTTAATGCGTGTAGTGTTGTCAAATGATTTCAGTTATACAGAACTATTCGCGTCTCACGTCTGCAGCCGGATATATAGCTAGGCAGAGTAACCGAGGTATATGAAAACGCAATTGAAATTTCGGATGCTAAATAATAGTTAAGAAAAACCGGGAGTTCAGAATTTTTTTACTTTTCTATAGTAACGCGAATACGTAATATATTATAAATCTTTCGACGGGAGAAGAAACTATTTACGCGATGATCTTTTTTTTTTTTTTTTTAATACGAATTTCGACAACAAATTATCATGAGCACACTCAAATGTATAATTATTAGGCAATCGGATGGGAATATCAATCGATATAATCCCGAATGTAGACAGAGAGCGCGTCTTCGAAATTACACATTGCATTTTCTCGGAGACCGCATGAATTATTTTCTCTTTTGCGTGGAACCGTTCATTTTAAAAAGGGTGGTTTTTTTATTTATTTATTATTAATTATTGTATCTAATTCGTAGTTGCCTAATAATATTGCTGGCGTGGTGTATTCATTTTTCTCGTTCTCGCCTGTTTCGAAATAGTCTGCAGAAAACGTTTCAAAAGATAAACAAACGCGTTTATTCCGATATAAATCAATAATTGCTATTATTATTATTGCTACGTGCTTAAATCAGAGTAATTAATCGGATTAGAAAACTCAATACGCGTCGATCCGCTTGTGTTTATATATGGTACACGGGCGTTTACACTTCATAACCCGCAGTTGTTAAATAGTCTAAGTCCGACGAAACGTTTCCATTTTGTTTTCCCCGAGGAATAAACATTTGCTATTATGAGCAGATTCGGAATGCTTAAGGAATTCGCTTCTTTTTTTTTTTTACTCGACATAAAACCTAGCCAGAATGCTATAAAGTTTTATGTCATTTCACAACGATTTGAGCAAGTGTTTATTTTTCTTATTCCGGCGGTGTCTTCTTTTTAAATGCTTTTTATTCGTTTTTTTTTTTTTACTTTTCGCATATTTTCTACTCGCTTTTTCTATTTTTCGTCTATCAATACTTTCTTGCACACACGAGTGTCATCACAAACGCACGTGTGTGTTTTCTAAACTTTAAAACCAAATTAACGTTCTCGGTTAGTCATTTTTCTGCAGCATTCTGCGTATGTGGGAGAAAACTTAATTCGGTCAACGGCGATTGAACAATTAACAAGTTATTGGGGTACGGGAATTAAAAAGACTATAAAACTGTTTCGATATATATATACCTATAAAAAAAAATATAATCAAACAAATTTTTTTTAGATTTTCACAAGCGTATAAAGTCAGTTATATAAACGTGGTAATTTAAAAACGTCGTAATTTCAAAATGTAATTTGACTCCTTTAAAGTCTCTCTATAAATAAATCATCTGTATATTATGAAACAACTGAATGTATGTATAAGATAATTTCGAATTTCATGTGAGCCCCTTTATCCGTCATGAATATTGCTTTTTTCCACATTATTCCCCCAATTCGTTTCTCGGACGTTCGCACGCGTACACGCCAGTGTAGTATACTACGCGCCAGCAGACGATTTCCTTTTTGTTTTTTTTTTGTCATATTTTTGTCTCGCCGGTATGTATTCGTAAAATACGCGAACAACACAATAACGGCGAATTAAATTCGCACTACGCGAAACGCCTCAAATAATAATAATAATAATAATTCGAATAATTTCGTACGGCCGCCGTCGCGCAATAATTCGATTGAATGCGTTTACGGACGCGGTAAAACGAAAAAAAATAAAAATATAATATAATATAATATATATGAAAAATTCACGCATAACGCGTACAATATATTAGGAGAAAAAAAAACTAGGCGATTATATATAAATATATACGTATGACGTTACCCTTTCTTCTACCACGACGACTTGCGCGCAGCAATGCGACACCGAAAGAAAGAGAGCAGAAAAAAAAAAAAAAGAGTACGACCCTGAAATCTCCCTCCGAGACATTTTTTTTTTTTCTTTCCCCGAACGGATTACGCGCGTTACCGCCGTACGATCGCGATCCGAAAGAAAGGTTTGAGCGCGCGTAACGAACGCGTAACCGTACGCGTGCAGTGTACTACGCGCGCACTTGGAAATTTGTCCGTTTTCCGTGAAGTGATTTTTCCACGCGCTCTCGCGTTCCTGCCGCTACTTGCTACTGTTGAACACAAACAGGTACGGATTATGATTATTATTATTATTATTATTTCTTTTTTCCTTATTCACTCGTTTAGATGACCGATGAACGATGAAAAATAATCGAATAAAATACGATTTTCACGTGTTCCGTCGTCTGCGTTAGAAGAATTTTTAAAAACGAATAGAATATTTGCACCGACCCGTTTAATATCATCACGTATCAACGTGTTACGACGCGCAAACACGCGTCTGAATTAAAAGACAAGTGACTGGTGGTTAACAATCAAAATTTTCGACAAAAAAAAGAAAAAAACAAATTATTTTATATATCAAAAACGATTTTCTTGAAATGTCGGCGCTTAAACAATATATGTTACATAATTTATACACGCGTAAATATATTAATAACGGATCTCACGATAAGTTAAGAAGTACGCTTAAACAAAAAAAAAAAAACATAATGATTATATTGGACGTCACAATGTTAAGAAGGATTTACCGTTTTATCGCAATTTCACAACACGAAAATAGTATAGCGAAAAAATTTTACACGAAAATTTTCCCAAGAAAAAATAAACTACGAATAACAAAAAAAAAACGAGTTTATTTACATTTTTTAATTTAAAATAATAAAATGCCAAAAAACGACTATGAAAATATTATAACGGACGTAACAACGCTGCACGCGCGCTTATATATTTATATATTTTTTTAAGCTTAGTAATATATTACATTTCATAACGACGCGTATCTTTTGTATATTCATATCAGAGATATTATTGCATGTATAGCCTTCGTTTTACATTTACAAACGAAATTAAAATACCGAAAAATATTTAAAATTATTTCAAAAACCTAACCCGCGTTGAAAATTTCCTACTACAAAACACGTTTTTTTTTATTCGAAATTGCGTATTCTATAGCTTAACAAAACATTTATGTATTACGCGATATTTTGATTAACCTGGAGTCGACACACACTATCGGAGTATACATTTGATTTAAAATTATTTTCTTTCTAATAATTTCAAAAATATTCTACAAAATACGACGTTCTCGGTAAATATTTTTTTTTTTCAATTCCAATTCGTTTACACATTGTGTGTAAGTTAGTACGCCGGTTTATTTCGAAATATTTTAATCAAACTATTGTATAATTCAGATAGTTTCCGATGTACACAGGTGTTTTCATTGGGAATACGCAAAAAAAAAAAAAATTCGTAAAAAGATTATTATCGTATTTTTGTTCTCGATAACTGCGTTTGTTGCGTATATTAGTACGCGAAAAATAATCATTCTTCAACGTTAATATTCCTTTTTTTAAATGCGACATATCCCCGTATATACGACGATTATTGGGAAATTTGACGTTTCGCTATTGTTGCCGTATTATTTATTTATTAAATATTTAAGTGTTTGAACTCGAGTTATTTTTGAAATAAATGTACGCAAAACATGTCACCGCTTCGTGAATGTTTCTGTGTTTTTACAATACCAGTCAAAATTTATCAGCAACAAACAGGTGAACGTAAAATTTCTCACCATTATCGTGGTATTTGAGACTTCAAAAAAAAAATGAACGAAAATGGTTGGGACGCCGCCTTCGTGCAAATCGAAGTCATCGACAAAAATAAACAACTCAAGACCGATTGAATTACATGAAGTACCATCTTTGTCCTCACGGACTGCTGATTGCTTGAGTCGTTGTCATCTGGGAGTGTGGGCGCACAGGCCGTGCACTGGCCAAGCACGAGAAACCTACTAGGCACCGGTCCACACGCTTTCTGATATTGTCGGGGATGATGAGATCACCGAGACCAAGAGTGTAGATTTTTCGTTATTTTATTTTAATTAGATCGGGATGCTGGTGGTGGTGGTGGTCCGATCGACCAATGGTCAAGTCGATATCGACGTAACAGTTTGTGGCTTTTGTTTCTTGGTTACATTTCGGTGGTGACGCAGTGTGATGGTATGCCTCCCTTTTTTTTTATATACATATTCACACTCGTGTTTTATTTTTACAAGTCTTCTTTATATGCGTTATATATGATTTTATAATTATTATTTAAGATTTTTTTTATATATAAAATCGGTTTCTCGTCTATAGTCAATTTATGTGTATGCCCTTGGTGATCAGCGTTTTCCCCATGTGTCTGATACGAAATGACAGCGTTATTTTTCTTGAATTCATGCAGGATCGATACATGTTTTAAAATTTAAACGTTTTTTCTTTTCATTTTTTTTCATAATATGATCGGCATTTCGAGAGGAGCGGGCGTTGGTATATATTTATTTGAACATAATGAATATAAAAAAAAAATATGAAATAAACGAATTCCAAAATTAATAGTTTAGGCTTGTGTTATTGTAGAGTACATACGATATGATATGTGTGCATATCATTACAGTATTATATATTGTTTTTTCCTAATCGCAAAACTGTATAGTAAAAATTGCCAAAAAAAAAAAAAAACGCGTTGCGAAATGTTATGTATTCGTAAATATTAAAAATGAAGAGTCGATACGACTATATTATTATACAGCAATTTCTCGATCCTATATACACTCGTATCATATATCGTTTTGTTTTATATATTTCACCGCGGTTAATCTTATGGCCGATTGTCGACTTGTCAACCGATTATCACGTATAGGTGGCAAGTCACCTATACAAACTACTCCGGCGCACTTAAAAACTGTTCAATTAAACAACAACGGGCCGACCAATAGATCATTTTCATAGAGGCACTTTTACGATTGAATACTATAAAACCCAACACTAGTAAAACAGAATTTCCACTTCAATAACAAACTTGCCGAAGTACAGCTTCAGATAACATTCGACGGATTCGCACCTTAATCATAATCATCATGACACATTTACGTCGCCAAGCTACCCGTACACCTTCTTTCAAAACCCACCATTTCGACGACCATACTCGCTGGCTCTCAACTTCAATAGCCCTTCCGTCATTGCAAGTCCATTGACAAAAGAGTATACAAAACCTTAATCGTGCATCGCTTATTAACAATTTCATGGATGAATGTCAAGAAATTCCTCAATAACATAATTTACGGACCCGAATAGCTTCGACATGGTAATCTATCAACTCCGATAACTTTTGGCCATACTACACCTACTGGATTTAATCTGTTGTGGTGCTAAGAACTCGCAGAATCGATTGTCTCGCAGTGATTTTGATCACTCGACGGCTAGTTAATATTTGTATCTTCGACACTAAAACCGCGTATATGATAATCTATTTAATAATGCTTAATTATTGTATATCCACTACGCATTATTATATTTTTATTTTATTTCCTATTGCCAGTATTATTTTATTTTCTTATCATTATTACTTTCTGATAATAACATCTATCGCGTGTAACTACAAAACCATGCGATAAATAAAAATAAAATTTTCCACAAGTATTATGTAGTAGGTACCCAATTAATTTTCAATAAGTCATATGAATTACAATTCTAGGACGCATTTCGTACACTGGAAAACGCTCGACTTGAAAAGTAATATCGCGTAATACCGAATGACATGACACACACACACACACACAGATGGCTACGGATGTCACATCGCTCATATACAATAATTAATTATTAATCACCACTTTCTATATATCGTTATTTTTTGCAATAACTACCAAAAATATGACTAATGCTCCTTAATGATGCGCTTGATGTAAATTTTAATGCGTGATTAATCGTTCAGTGTACATTGATGTCTGTTGCATCTGTGTTAAAATTTAACAGGTTCCACACTAATCAAAGTGTTTTTGGTATATATTTCACGATACTTTAATGCCATATATTACAAACTGTATAGTTTTCATTCGAAATGTCATTGCGTTATTTGTAAAACGGCCTCTTACTGTCGACGAAATATTTTAATGTATTTTCTTCCGGTTTCGAGCGTAACATTTAGAAAGTTATTTAATAATAAACGTGTATTATTGCGCGTAAATAGTTGCGATATATATTATAATAATATATAAAAAAAAAATTTTATATTTTGCATAAATACCGAATAATAATATATATATTGCGTTGAATACGACGAATATAATAAAACACTAGGCTAACTTTAGAATACAGCGATAGGTTTGAAAAAAAAAAAAATTCAAAAAGATAAAATTGCGGAGACGTCTTCATTTTGTCGTCTAAGCGCCGATTCGTTTATTATCGTCTGAATAATACTTGGAAAAAAATTATATCCGTATTGAAACAAAGACAAATTTGAACGTATCGTGTTTCGAACACCTACGTATTAATATATAAATAATTTCAATTTTCAGTTTAGCTTTACGTTTTAAAAATTTGTCCACTCGTCGAATCTAAAAAAAGTAAAATAATTTTACTATTACGTTTTTCGTGATTTTTTTTTTTACTGAATCTGAATTCAAATAAATATAAAATTCCCCCCCCCCACGAACAAGACCAACGATTTTCTAGTGCTATCTCTCTCTCTCTCTCTCTCTCTCTCCTATAAAACGTATAATATCTGTAACTGCTTAGATCGCTCAAACTTATATGAAATAATAAAACAAGTAAAACATTTCGATCAACGTTCCGTTATGGTATTATATTAAAATGAATATATATATATATATATATATTAATATTTTAACGAAATTATAACATTCTAACGCGTGACCCACGACGACACGAAGAAAAATTAATATTCTCGATATATTTTATTTGTGAATATTTCACATAGTAGTATAACCTTCCGCCCGAGATAAGGTATCCTTCTATTTATTTTTAATTTCATGAAACTCGATTAACGAACCGACGAGACAAGCATCGTAATAATATAGAGCCACTGTTTGCACATTACACAACGTACGTAAATAATATTTATCATCGTCCGCGTATAGAATAATATTTCATAACTGTAACACTTATTTACATACGTTATAATAATAACAATATTATAATATGTCTCGGTGTTTACATTTCAAATGCGCATACACAATTATTATTTTGTTCAATAATATAAAAAAAAACTTTCAAAAAACGTTCGGCTATTGTACCGATTTTATTGTATATATATATATATATATATATTTTTTTTTTACATCTCATTATTTAAACACATCATTATAATCAATCTGACAATATGGCTCTTATAAAATTATTAGTATTGTGTGCAAATATAATATGGACGAATATTATTTTCGACTCGAAAAACAAATATTAATTATAAAAATCGTACGACGATAGCGCATACTTATCACCTTTTCAATAATAAAAATTTTTTTATTAACAGTTTGGTACATTTTATCCGTTGACTGAAATTAACATTTTTCGTGTTAATATATATATATATATATATAAATTATAATTCCGCGCGGAAATAAATCACAAAAAAAAAAAAAAAAATTAAAACCTCGTTTTTTTTTCATTGTTTTTAATGAATAAATTAAAAACAATTTTCTAAATCCTACACAACGTCAACTATTTTGTTACAACGGAAGTTTAATAAGTCATGCTTATATATATATATGAATAAACGAAAACAAAAAGTTTTAACCCTAACGCGTAGTTTATTATTAAATATATATATATATATTGTTATTCAAATACAGAACTTTAAATTTTTGTACAACGTCGATTTATACGATTGGATTTTTTTTTTATCAATACAAATAATAGTTTTAGCGCTTCAACACCTCCGGAGATAATTTATCTAAAATCCAACCGCTACATTCAAATATAAAATCGAAATTTCGACAAATACATTTTAATATTACTACGCGCGTGTAACACGTTATATTATTAACACGGCCAATTCGTTTTTTTTAATTTTGTTTAGCCGATTTTCGAATCGAAAGTGGATTTTGAAAAAAAAAATATAATCCAATAAATATCAATGGTACAAATATATATGGTATAATGTATATATGGTACAATATACAAGTATATATGTGGCGTAGCGAAACGATTCACAAAATGTCTCATATTCTTCGTTTAAAAATGAAAACGGCATACGAAAATTATTTAATTAAACATTTTTTTTTTTTTTTATAATATTTACTTGACACTTGTCCGTAAAAAGAACGAATTTTAGACGTTTTGGGCGTAAACTGGTTTTGTAAATTAATTACGTTATCGATATACCGCAGGGAAATAACTTCATTACGAATCTACTATAACAAAAAAACTCGATGTACTACTCTCACGATGTCTTAATAATTCATTATATCATATTATATTATAATTGAATAATTACTTCACTTCTTCATAAAATATAGACATATTAATACATTTTCTACAGAATTCGATTTGGATATTTAATCAATTTAACCTAACGCACTATGAAATAATACCTGTAATATTTATTCTACCGACGGTACAAATGATTTTTTTCCAAAAAAAAAAAAAAAAAAAACGGCCTAAATACTTTATTACACATTTTACAGTTTGGACTGTAAAATTGATAAAAAAAAAACGTTTTTTTTTTTTTTGTAAAATACAATTTTAAGATAACGTCTTGTATTGCACATTACTTATTTTCTTATTTTATGTTATAATAATATTATGTAGTGCACTGTATACGTACACTGAATAATATAAACTACGTTTCTGTGATTTCGTTGACTTCATAGAAAGTGATTATACTTTTCAACAGAATTTTACTCTCAAGTCCTTGGTAATTTATGTAATGTTGCGTTATCTGCGGATAATGTCTAAAAGAAATCGCCATAATAGACCATAATATAACTCGCACGGGATATCATCGAGACACAAACCAAAATTAAACATTACTAACAAAGACATAACGTAATTTATATAAGTGTGTGTACTCATTTAAAATATAACTTTTATGTCAATTGAAAAAAATTTTTTTTTTTATGGCATTGACCCTTTTAAACCGCACAGAGTCTTACGTAGAGATTGTGTGCACCTACAACAAGTCGTCTCGAATCAGGTTTTCACTTATACCTATGTCCGACATATAATTTATAACTCGGTCTATGATAAACTATTATATTTAACGAAACGTTATATACGATGTTATATAATGTGTAGATACATTTTTTACTTCTTTTCTTTCCCACTACACTCAATTCTCGTATTAACGCGCGCAAATTAACCAGATGCGTGTAACATCGAACTATACGTATAGTTTTGGACAACGTTATTTAATTAACAAGACGTGTGTGTTATATTGCACGCGAGTAATATTTATTTTATATTCGATTTTCAAATATTTCACAACATATTTGTGGTGTACAATAATAATAATAATAATAATAAAATATTCGACCGAAACTCACGAGACAATCACCTTATAAAAATCTCGTGTTATATTTATAATAGATAATTATTAATTACGAAATAGTTTATTGGATTATTTAGTAACAGTTTTTATTGGCCGCAATAAAATAAAATCACATTCTATAGAAAAGAAATTTCAATGGAAAACTCGGGGACGAACAGTACCGCATATATTCGTATTTTATCAGCCGGTTTATGAACAACAGCAAAACGCGCAAACGAATCCAAAAATAATGTAAAAGATTTATTGTAAAAATATTTGGAAATTAAATATGAAAATATTAGCAAGCTGCGGACGTTTTGGATTCAAAACGTGAATCGCCTATTCTGTGACGGAGTCATTATCGAGTCGTATTATTATTGAATTTTAAAACAGTCGTATTTGAAAAACGGATTTGATGGACGCTTTAATAATAGTAGGTTATTATAATTTATAAATAAATTATTAATATTGAAGTGTGCGTAAAATTTTATTACGTGTTGATCTCTTAAAAATATAATACCTACCAATTTCCGCAATGAATTCGTTAAAAATTTTAGTTTTTGTTTAGCGGTTTTTCTTATTTTCTTTCTTTCTTTACGATTCCTAAGTCGTTTTAAATGAGTATGCATAAGGAACTCACCAGGGAAATTGAAATATGTGTCAGATAAAGCGAAAACTAAATAAAATTAGCTACTGAGGGAAGTAACACGTGTCATGATAATCCGAATTTTTACTTCAACACGAAATGTCGTTCACGGATAAAATAAAAATACTAAAAAATACCACATATTTGTAAAAACAATACATTTTTGGTTTCGCTCGAGATTCAAAATTTAAATGAATATTTATTGATTAATTAAATTTGAAATATAATTATGCTTTTTTTTTTTATGTAATTCAAATATTATTAAAAATGAATTAATAAATGTCTATCTTTCTACGAACCGCAATGATATATTGTTTAAAACGTATAGAAGAAAGTGGAAAAAATTATTTCTCTGCTGTTGTATCAGACTTTCAAAACTTTAAATGATTGTAACAACATATAAAACGCATTACGCTATCGGTTCGATATTCTTTATATTAACAAAACACACATTTCCATCTCCAAAATTATTTAATCATCAAAAATTATCAGTATAAAAATGTGATAACATTAAGACAATATTATTTAAATTTTCACGAGAAACAAACCGATTATATTATGGTCATTTTATACGCATTATATTTTATTAGTGCTTTCTTTTTTAACAAATAACTTACAAACAATAGTGATTACTATTCGAGGAAAAATTTTTTTTTTTTAGTACAACGCCTGGTAAATACAAACAAAAAATTAAACATTTTCCTAACTGTGTTTTTTTCAAGGTAGAATAGTCAGCCTTACGCTGAACCCCAAACCTGGAAAACCAAAAACTCTTCAATCACGTAAGATCAGAGGGACGGCTATTGCAGTGTACCATGCGTACACTGGGCGACGGACACGCTATTTTCCTTACGCCAAAATCATAATAATTCATAAGTTTTATTATAATTGTATAGTCATTTTTTTTTATAATTTCATGGTAACCTAGTCTAACAGGTTTAGGTTTGGTTAGGTCAGGTACATATCGGGAAGTTATTAACTTATAACTATTATTGTTGTTAAGCAAAAACAAGTCATAGATTTTATTTTAATTTATGAATCAAAGTTGAATTTTTTTGTTTTTGTTTTATCTAGTTTTACTTCTCATGTTTTAAATTTATATTTTGAATTTATTTTTTAACATTTATATTTCCGAGATAATCTAAAACATATTTCTTTTTTTGTATTTAAACTAAGTTAACAAAGTACATTATTTATAATTATTATTCTTTAAATTCCCAATTTCCATCACAAAAGACATATCTGTAAATTTTTCAATAATTAATCAAACGTGATCGAACTTTCTAAATTTAGTGTTTAAGACTATAGATTGAAAAAAATTTTTTTTTGAAAATTTGACATGTAAATATTAATAATGAGTATCAATAATATTCATTTATTTTATTATATAATTTCCTAGGAATATTTTTGTCGCATCGATATTCACTTGAATCTAAAATCGTTTCTTTTTTAGTGCCATTTGGTGTTGCCAAACCAGTAAGTTGTAAATAAAATTTAAAAAAACATTTTATTTTTCAATATATTTTATATTTATTACTGTTCTATCATTTTGTTTATCCGGAATAATTTTGTCAGACTGACAAATGATTGAATTGCTTCAGTACTTTTTTTTTGTGCGTCTAGAGCCGTTAAACCAGCATTTTTAAAAAATAATTGTGGATAGGTTTACGTTTAAATTTGAATTTTTTTTTTTACTGGTTGATTAAATATTTGTCATAAAGTTTAATAAAACTAGTTAATGTTAAATTTTTTTTTTAATTTTTTGTTGTTTGCACACTTCAACAATTCTTTTTCCTTTTTTCCGTACCACTTTTATATTTTTACTTATATATGATAAAATTAAAATAGATATAAAACACTTCACTTCGATGTACAGTACGTTACTAGTAACGCCGGCGAAGCGTAGAACAATAATGACTAAAATTATACAGTGCAAAACAATCGCACTGCAAAATAATGGAATAAACAGCAAGACTTGAAAATATTCCAATATCTTGCGTAAAAATCTCTAATATATTGAACATTAAATAATCATTATTATTTGGCTATTATTTAAAATTTCCCAACATGAATCGCTATGAAAATGCGCGTGTTATCTGAACGGGTCTAATAACAATAAATAGTATTTCAATTCGCGATATTACGTGCGGAATGAGAAATTCTGCTGACGACACGCGTGTAAAACAATAGTATAGGAGACCTGCATATCTCAAAAACTTAAAATATTCTGGTGGCCTACCACTGTGGGTTATGAAGTCGTAATGAGGTTTTCACAGAAATAATATTATAGGCCCGAATTTTATCTTGTATAACTTGTCAAATTTGTCGTATAAAAATAAATGTATAAGTATCAAATGATAGTAAATATAAATATTTTTATATAATATTAATAATAATAATTATATTGTTATTTAATATTATAAAATTTGTATAAAGCGGTGTAAAAAGGCCCCCTTAATGGATCATTCATTGACTGTGGCTTCGTCAGCAATTGCGACTATCGGTCCGGGCCAGTCCGACCCTGAGTATCATTGGTGCTTTAGATACTCATTTATTAATCAGGCAAAAGGTTATGAATTGATATATTGCAATGAATAATACAATCAAATGTAAATTTTCAAATTACGCACTACGCACTATGCATTAGGTCACATTGGTCGCAGGACCCTACCGGTAACATTAATCATTGTAATATGATGTTTAGAGAAAAAATTTTTCTGTCGTATTTTCGATCAACAATCGCAAATACTATTTAAACGCGTACTACAAGAATTACATCCTATTTTATAGATTCGTACACGTACAAAGGGAAATTTACTTTCGTTTTATCCAAAACGCCGTATAACTAATTAAAATAACTAATAATAACTAATTGAAATCGTATTGTCGTATCTACAAAAGTATAACGTATAATTATCGTCTACCAAACTAGATATTTATTTTATACATTTGTTTGTTAAAAAAATATTAATGACTTGTGCTTGTCAACGTGTGCCTAACCTATGGAAAATGATTTTTTTCAGTCGTTTCTTCTTCAGATACCTAATACAGCCGAATACATAAGATATCCATAAGATGGCATCGTCGTCGTCGTTCGCACAAATATGGTCGGGGGTGCAAGTAGAGTACGACGACGCCGGAAAAAAACACAACGCGGCCGTTCGTTTGACCAACGTACCACCGCCGCCAGTAGTGCACAGTACGTCGAAATCGAACGCGGGACCACAAAGACAGAAGTGGGATATCGTGTGGCGTAACGTCGTGAGCTTCCTCGTTTTGCACATAATCGCCGTTTACGGATTATTCATCGTGCTCGCCGGTTGTTTATACTTAAAAACCGTAATATTCCGTAAGTACGTTAATTGGTTACGAAAATTCGGTAAATAAAAAAATAAAATATTCGCCGAAAATTTGCCTCGGACAAGCGAGAATATATATATAAAAAAATACTTCAGGCACCAGTAAGTGTGTCAATATTATTAAAGTGCATTATGATGATGGGATTGAAATTCCTATATTATCCATTAAACCCATATAAAATATTATTATTGTAGTCTTCGTTACATCAAAACATATGATTTTGAAAATAAAAAAAAAAAAAAAAAACCAACGTACCGCGACTTAATTCGTTCGTCGTTTTCATCGTTAAAAAGGAATCCCTGAACCCAATATGATACACTTCACGTACACACGTCATAGTCACTCATCGTGGTCGTGCAACAAGAACGACGCCACAACTTTAAATTAACACAGTCAACGGTTCTTTTCGATTCATTTAATCACTTACATGTTGTCCCCTCACCATCGGTCCTAAACAAAACCAGCATACACAAATATGATTTTGTCTCGTTTTCATTAATCTACGCAGTTATAATTCGTAAGGGAACGAACAAAACCGTTATTTTTCACGTTAAACACGAATTCCCGGATATACGCGAAATCTTATACTCAGAAAAGAAGGATTTTACGTTATAATGCATATTGTTATATATTGGTTTTCCAGTGATAACATTGGGTTTTTGTAGCGCTTTGGGCATAACGGCCGGAGCCCATCGGTTATGGGCTCACCGGTCCTATAACGCTCGTCTGCCGTTGCGTTTACTGCTGGCCACGTTCCAGACGTTAGCGTTTCAAAATAACATATACGAATGGGTGCGCGACCACCGAGTCCATCACAAGTTCACCGACACGAACGCCGACCCACACAACTCGACCCGCGGATTCTTCTTCTCGCACATGGGCTGGCTGATGGTACGCAAACACCCGGACGTCATGGCCAAGGGTCGCGGCATCGACATGAAAGACTTGGAAACCGACCGGGTGGTCATGTTTCAAAAAAAGTGAGAATCCTAATATAATGTTTACAATTAACATTATCAGCCATTACTGTTTCCTAATCGTCGTGGAATACGAATAATTACAAAAAAAAACATGCCATAAAAATGTATTCTACGCCGTCGACGATTCCCCCAGTGTAAAATTCATTACATCGCATCAGTGTGTTCTTTAAAACGTTTTTGTTTTCAACAACGTTCTTTTCATTTAGGTGCTATTTTCTTTTTTATTACGCGTACAAATTTAAATTGTTTTGTGACGTGAAAAAACATCGTTACTGCCATTCCCTTAGATTTGTCATATTATAATCTATTTGTTTATCGCGATATCTTTACACTGTCCCAATATATATATGTAAAATTCATAAACAGAGCGCATTTTTTTTACACTATATTTTGTTATTTTCATTGTGTTTATCCCGTATTTTTATGCATATTCTAATATGTTTTTAATGTTATGTGAAAACCGATCCGGCTGCAACAAAATGATTCGTTCGCTACATTTAACGCGACTTCAAATTATTAAAAAAAAATACACTAATAACGTGGATCGATTGTAAATGCACAATGTGGCGTTGCCACATCACTGGGATTTGAAATTTTTCAAGCAAAGGTCAAATAGATTTCAAGTAACGTTAACGTTTAAAATGTCCATGGTTTAAAACTAAAGATGTTACTACATACATCACAATACGAATCACTTTATTGGGAATTAAATTTTTCACAATTTTCGCTTATAAATAATATTAAACATACATATTTTAATTTTAGATTAAAACTAGTTTTTAGATTTAAAAAAAAGTTTATAAAGTAAATATTTTACGATACAATTGGATGATCCGAAACAAAGAGAGGAATGTAATTTTTATTATTCATTATTTTAATGAACCCCGAGTGTGTCATCGAATTACGTACGACACGGCGAAAAATAGAAAAAACCCTTATTTTCCATATGATTTTAACACTCAACAACGGTTTGATATTCTCGAAATATTCCCGTTTAACCGTTCTACGACAATATCATATTCGCATCGATCTACGATGATTCAACGACACAATATACGCGCGCGTCTTACTACTTTTTTACTCCGACGACAAATAAATATGTGTTTTGAGAAAAATCAATAGGTATTTCGAAACGCTTAAAGTATATTTAAAATAAAATTCAGTTCGATTATTGGAAGATTATTGGACTCGACGGGAATTCAGTTAATAACACACAGCGTTATATTCTCCGCGTAGCTTGTGCAATAAACATTTCCAGTTTCCATATACAAATTATTATGTGATAGGTTCTTACCGGTAGTTTACAAGCGTGAATCGTTCACAAAGAAAATTGTGTCGTTTGCCGTATAATTTGTACTAATAAAGGACGTCGTACCTTTATAGGAATTGTTTATATAGGTTAATATATTTTTTTTTCGTTATTTTTGTAATGAAAAAAATATTATATTTTCAATTGATTTTTTAGAAATTTGTCTTCCCACTCCAGAAAAAGTATTTTTCCGTATTTCGATTATTAATTCGTATAAACGAAGGCTGCGGCATATTACGATTCATATTTCACTAAATATTCATAGCACGTGTAATGTACATAAATATTGCGAAACCTTACATATTATTATGTTATTTTGTATACCGTTCGCCTGTAAACGAGCCTTTACCGTTACGCACGACATTTATATATAAATATATGTATACACACTCGGTGGCGTCACAAAAATAGCATATCCTTAAAAATGTTTCAGATGCGCGTTTTACTGAACCAATACATTTATACAAACAATATAGTAGGTGTCAATTGAAAGTACAGTTCGTAACCTAATATCCCACAATTGTTTTATATAATAAACAATATATAATATTACGAATATACACGGGACATTAGATAGACGTATGAATATACTCTTAATATTTTTGGGCTATAGAAAGAACAGTTTAGTGTCGAATGAAGGTCGTTCGCCGCTACCTACAAAGTGTTGTACGAAGCGGTAATTAAGACAAGAGAGAGCAACTCTAGATTTTAATAGTATTCATTAATGGTATTTATTTTTTTTTTTTGATTTTATATAAAGTCTATTGTGCGTTTTGGTTCGTAAAATGTTGTCTCAATAAAATTTGTTTCTTTTTAACACTGATAAACAAAAACACGTACGAGTTATTCATTTTTTTAAGTTTATTTAATCACATTTAAAAAATAATAATAATACAGCGTTACAGGAACCATACATTTGATTAAAACGGTTGGTAAAATTACTTCTAAACAGAAATTGAAATAAGTGCAATTTTCATGACGTCGGCGAGCGTATGCATTTTTTACAAGTATACCACCACATTTATATCGCTCATATCGGAAATAATAAATTTTGCGTAGAAAAGTAAATTAACTCTCGGTCAGTATGGAACAGAAATAGCTTTCGAAATAGTCGAATATTATGTCAAACGGGTGCAATAATTTTCCCTTTGGATTCTTCACATTTTTAATAGCAATACTCGTAATGTGACGACGACGACGCGTATTCGGAATAATCGAGTTTTAATTGCAATAATATCAATTAGGTACATACACACACATTTAGTAACAATATTGAAATCATTTTTTCTTCTTCTATAAGTAAGTTATAAACGGGTTCCTGAGCGTTGTTTTGTTTTATACAAGTGTTTACGAAAACAAAAAAATATATAATATATATAAATATTTTTGAAGATATTATAATCGGTATTTTTATGTTTCTAGATATTATTTATGGCTAATGCCGGTTATATCGTTTCTGATACCGTCATTAATTCCATACTACTTTTGGCACGAAATATATTGGTATTCACTAGCCGTGGTCGGTGTTATGCGTTACGTGATATCGTTACACTTCACGTGGCTGGTCAATAGTGCTGCTCACATTTGGGGTACAAAGCCATATGACAAGTCAGTATAATATGATTAATTATTATTTTTACTATTATTATTATTATTATTATTATTAAGGAACTAATCTCACATTGAGACGTGGTCTTATTTGCAGTAAATAAAAAATTTAGTACTTTACCATAACATTGGTGAAGCTAAAAATAAATTGCCAATATATCAAAATAATATTAAAAAAATGTATAATCCCTTTTGTTATATCGACGCTCGATCGTTTTTACTCGAAGTCACGATGTAACGATTCGAAACAGATCTAAATTGTTTATGTACCCCTACGCAAAAACTAACATAAATAATTATATTCGAATCTTTTTCGCAGTTTTATCGTTATATAAATCACACAGACGACCTAAATCGTAGGACACGTATATTTTGAAAACCCTATATGGAAATTACATTAATTTCACAATTGGCGAAATTAATTTCTGAAAAATCAACAATTAGATTCGTCGTAATATTTGCGTACATAATATTGGGATACGGCAGTTTAGAAAAAATCCGCTCGCACACAAATCAGTAATGACAAATGGAATAAAACATTGCTTGCTTGAAAACAGATGGGTATTCGATTTACGCTGATGATTTTTGCAATGTTTTGTCGTTAAATTCGTCTTTCGTCCTAGCTGTCACTAATCATATCAATGATCGATGCTTTGTCTTTTATGTGTTAACACAATGACGCGTATATCCTAAAATCTTTTCGCGTACCGCACAAATTGTTTTTTACATATCTAGTGTCGTAAAAAGTATATATTCTCTAACGCTATCTGTCGTACGAACAGTGTAAATTGTCAAAAACCTATATATGAATCATTACCTTCCCACTCTCTCACATACCTTTGGATTTTCACCGCGTCTTTCGCCAAGAACCCCCATGAAAATCCGATCTCGCCCTGTTCACGTCCTTCTAAACCGTGAACGTCCTGACGGTATTTCTTCTAGGATAATTCGTACCCTGCCTACAGCTCCATTCCGCCGGGTTCCGGACTAGTCCGGGAGAGTTGTATTCTCCGTATTATTATACAGTCCGCAACGATGTCGGCTATTTCCGATAATGTATTGATTTCGGATTCTCGCTTGTATTATCGTCGTACGAACGAACGTTGGGGGTGAAAGAGGTAGTAAACATTTTAGTAGTGCCAAACATTTTATTTTTTTTCCCTCTACATTTTTCTCAAGAAAATCAAGATGACAACTTATCACTGTGTGTTTCGTTCATAAACAATACGGGATAATAATTATTGAATTTCGCAGAAACATAACATCCACCGAAAACATTACGGTGGCGGTGCTGGCTTTTGGCGAAGGATGGCACAACTACCACCACACGTTCCCGTGGGATTACAAGGCGGCCGAGTTGGGAAATTACCGTTACAACTTCAGCACGGCGTTCATCGACGTGTGCGCGCGACTCGGCTTGGCGTATAACCTGAAAACGGTGAACGCCAGTCTAATGGATAAACGGATTCGGAGGACCGGCAACGGTACGAAAACGCACAGTGAAATTTGGGGATGGGGCGACAATGACATGATGGACGACGATAAACGAATCGCACATGTACTCAATTGAATTTCTATACACAAAAATGTGTAAAACGTGTAATATAAAACGAAAACACTGAGGCGGATGGTAATAATATTTAACAATGCCTAGAGTGTATTCACCGTATGTATCATACACGTATAGAATACAGTGTTGTGTGTGTATGGTGACTGGACGAACGAGGGTACAAATCGTGGCTCATCATTTCTCTTTTTTATACCATTCGCCTATTTTTTATTTTTTGTAATTGATTGTAATAAATAATCGATTTTGTTATATTAATGATAAAAGTTAACGTATAGTTATATACGACTCGCAGTTATACATGACACACACACACATTTCTCCTCTACTACCATGTAACTAAACAATTCCAACTTCTAACAAAGAAATCTCACTTCTTATTATCACTATTGTTATTATTCTTATTATTATTATTATTTTAAGTTATTATTTTCATCACCTTAATCATCAGCATCGCAACATGTTTTTTATTATTAATATTTTTACACATGTTTTTAACTGTTCTCGCAAATCATTGTACTCGTTTATTGTACAGTCCGAGAGCGTAAAATATTATTATCAATGCGCGCCCGGATTCAAATAAATAGCAACTTAATATACATTTGCTGATGTGTCCGAAACAACTGGTTTTTTTTTCATAGTATAGGAATTTCTTCTCTCTTTTTATCACTTAAACATTTGCTTTGCTGTACATTCCGTTCAATTGCCGTATGGCGTAGAATAAATAAATAAAACACAGAGAACGTGGCGCTATTAAACGCTATTCATTTGCAACAGATTCCATTGGATCTTTTTCGGCTCTGTAAAATTCATACCTAATCACAAAATATGATTTAACCAGAGTGTAGAGTGTTTATCTAGTAATAATGGTTTAAACTAGTGAACGATTTTTTTTCTGCTACTGGGGGAAGTAACACGTGTTCGAATTTTTAATTCAATACAAAATGTTGTTCATGGATAAAACCAAAATACTTAAATAAAACCACATATTTGTAAAAATAATACATGTTTCGCTTCGCTCGGGATTTAAAATTTAATTACGCTTTTTTATGTAATTCAAATATTATTTAAAAAAAGTATTAATAAATAAATAGTATAATATAACGCAATAATTATTAGTAGAGTAAATCGAAGTTGCATCTTTTTACGCAATGTTATTATAATAAATGCTTTAAATTATAAAAATATGTGCCCTATATATATATACAGTGTGTAATTAATTGAGTTGTATTCAATTAATTAACACGAAATAAAAAAACGTGAAACACTAAACCTATATATGAATAATATTTCAGTTTTTAAAATACATATTGAAAAAAAAACGTATTACTCAAAAAAATATAAGAACTAAAAGAACGTAAATTATAATAACGTAAACTTTTACACAATTTTTAAACTATAGTTGTTTTACCCTAACAAAAAAGTGTTTTTTTCTTTATTTTTGACAGCCGTTTTTAATCAAAAAATAAATTAAATAATACATTCATTTCACAATCAGCTTAGATACTTCCAGCATAATCTGCGCATATTCACCATTATTTATATGCAAATTTAATAATAATTCATCAAATCCAAAAATACGAGTAATATTTAAATTATAACTAAAAAAAAAAAAGATTGAAATAGCACAATTTAAAATATAATATGTCATAGGCGCAATAAGATTTCCATGATATGTATGTCGATATCATCATATCGAATTCACAGTTTTAGGTTTACCTGGGCAGAATGAAGAACGTAGATAATGTGTGAAATTCAAATACTTCATTCTTCAAAGTCATTATTTAACACGAATCGACGGTCTAATGTAAAAATCGAGAATTTGTTGGGATAATAATAATAATAATAATAATCATCATCATCATTAATAATCATATAATCATCAATAATCATATAATCATCAACATCGCATCATTTTATTATTATTATCGTTAAACAATTTTTAACGGTTCTCGCAAATCATTGTACTCATTTATTGATCAATATAATTATTATAATTTAAAATACCTGAATGTTTTCAACTTGTTTTAAACATTAAATACTTTCGTAATAGTTATAGTTAACCTATAATTATAAATCCGATAAAAAATATATTATGATACACAAGACGCGTATTTTACATTATATGTTGTTTATAAAAATCCACGCAATATATGTAGGTGATTTATTATTGTTCCATTAATCAGTAAATATTTTATTTAAAATTTTTTTGGGTAAAAGCATATTATTAATCTATTTGACATAATTGTTTATTCATTAACAGACTCACGTCTAATGTATATCTACGAACTATATTCATGTAATATAAGCCACAGTAATATTGATTTTGGTTATAAACAATGACTATATATAGGTCGTTTAATATTTAAAGATCACATAGTCAACACAACTGAATTTGGGGATCTTGAGGCCTTTACCTCGTTTAAAAAATATGCATGAAAAACTGGTTTTTAAACTCATATAATATATTTCATTTATTCAATCGTGACATACTGTTTATACGTCAATGATTTAAATTTTCTTTTCATTGTCAAACTTATACAATTTAATTTCAATAGTACACGTATTGGTTTCTTTTCTATTCCTAGTGTACAGTTCGGGAGCGTAAAATATTATTACCAACGCGCACCCGGACACCAAATAAATAGCAACTTAATATACATTTGTCGATGTGGCCGAAACAACTGTTTTTTTTTTATAGTATAGGTATTTTTTCTCCCTTTTCATCACTTAAACATTTATGTTGATGTACATTCCATTCAATTGCCGTATGGCGTAGAATAAATAAATAAAACATAGAGAACGTGGCGCTATTAAACGATATTCGTGGCAGCCTGTTCTACAACAGATTCCATTGGATTTTTTTCGACTCTGTAAAATTCATACCTAACCGTAAAATATGATTTAACCGGAGTGTAGAGCGTTTATCTAATGATGATGATTAAAACTAGTGAACGATATTTTTTAAACTGCTACCGGCACACTCTCGAGTTAAGACAACTTCTTGTCACTCATCACAGTTATCAATATGGCTATTTATTTCAAATCACTTGCAACACTACCGGCAATAAAATTATTGATCAACTTTAATTTGATTGTTTTCCATTCGTCAATTTCACAACCCTTTTCCTCCGAATTTCCGGTCTTAATTACGCATCTGATGATCGTATTGTATACACCGATCAAACGTTCCAGTTTCTTTTAAATAGTTAATGGAGCGCATAAGCGGGTGCGCGTGGAGTTGATGATTTTACGGCCGAGACGGGACCATTGGAAATTAATAATGAAAGTAAAAAGGGATAGAGAATCATTTGAACTGGAGATCAATTTACGAAGGATGAAAATATTGTGCGAACGCGGTCCGGCAGCGAGATTAAAAGATTAAATGAGGCTGTAGCCGCTTTTGAAGTGGACATAATACATATGTATATGTATAAAGCTAATAAAACTAAGTATTACAAATTAATTATATTATCGAAAAGTAGGAGAACCACTACGATCGCAACAATAATTATATCATGGCATAAAGTAAATGCTATATATGAGAATTAGTACATTTTACGTATTCATTCCTATTGTGTCATTATGATATAACACCTTGCAATTATTTTTTTTTTAATTATGTAAATTCAACTTTGTTTCGTATTCGTCCTTTTAAAATAAAAGTCACACTCAATAAAAGTTTCACACGCAACTCATCAGAGTAACACAATAATTTTAAGTTTATCATACTATTAACGGAACTATAAACACGATGTCATATATTATACGTGCCTAATAAATAATTGTTATTTTATTATTCTTTTATTGAAATCTTTAGTCGTTCTTAGTTATATGTATAAATTCATGTGAAATAAGTAATAAGTAAATAAAATTTATTTATTCTGGTATATAACACTGCACGTCTAATCGTCATATCTAAATGTTGCTGACACACAATTATGTTTTCAAGTTTATTCATAAATTAACTGTTTATTTTTAATAATAATTTTCCATCGATAAAAATTAATTTGTCAAAAAATTTAGGTTGCCTGAAACTTTTGTGAAATTATTTTAACCAAAAAAAAAAAATACTGAAAACAAATATTTTTTTCTTCTTCAAATGTTGCATTAGTTATTGAATAACATTTCCAAAAATCGATCGAATTTTACTATGAATAATTTTATTTTTATTCATAAAAAATAATAATACAAAATAAATAATTATAATAATGTACGAGTAAAAGTCCATCATTAAGAAAAAATGTTTTTTGAATTTACGTAATATTATAATCGAAACAACTAATCGTTGATAACGAACGAACATCAAATATAAAAATATCAAATAAAATATATAAGAAATACCGTTTAAAATCGTGTTTAATCGTCAGGTAATTTTATTTGTTGACACTCGTGGCAGGCAAAATCGGCAACGATTTTCATTTAATACTGGACAATTTTCCGGTCTTATGGTGGAACTCAACTCGATTTCATAGATCAAAAACCCTGTAAAATACAAATATTACTATTGAAATCGAAATTTAAAACACAATTTTTTAATACATAAACAAAAACTAGAATGTAAAATATATAATAAAATAATAAAATGATAATATATAATAAATATAAAAAAATATATAATATTATAATATATAATAAAATGATCGTTCTTTGCCAGAATATAACAGTGCTTTAGTTAAAACGCACGAATTATTTTATAGTTGAAATAATTTTACTATAATATATAATATTATTATATATTTATTATAAATTTTATATAATTTATTATTACTTAATAATATATTGTCTGTGTGGAAATCGTTGCGATAAACAACAAATTAGTCCTATTTTATCTAGCACAATCACTAGAGCGTTTAAGAATTTACAACACAATGATTACAGGGTGTTATTGGCGAACTCGTTTAGTTTATATTTCCATAACGTGACGAAAATAGGCGAGTTCGGATAATAAATCTATTTAACACAATGAGATGTTTCGGATTTATATTTTTTTTGTCGTATAAACTTTCAATAGAAAATAACAATTTTGCGTACGCTCAATATTAACATTTCTCTTCTCATCTGTGTGTGTGTGTGTGTGTGTGTGTGTGTGTGTTCTACGCACGAATCGAAGACGATCGACCGAGAATAAAAAAATTAATTTTAAGAAATATAAAAACGTACCTATAATAATAATTAGTTCATATCAAGAGTAAAAAAGTTTTATGAATTTTTTTTGAATTTTCTTTGATAATAAACTCAAGACACACTTTTTTTATTCACATTGCGCGTACAATTTTATTAGTACATTATACTTTATTGAAAAATATTTATTTATATTGAAAACGAAAAAATTCACATTTTTTCCTAATAAATTAAAATTTTTTTTTTTTAACACTGATTGCTCTCCCAAAAATAGTCCACAGTTTATAACAAAAAAAGAAAAACTGTTATTACTGTTATCATTATAAACAGTTAAACGCGCATAGAGGTAGCGTGTTTAATTACGTAGCGTTCATGAAGTCTTATAATCCCGGTTCGCCGTCTCGGGTACTTCGTGCCAACTGCCGTCTCCATGACTGCTGGCCACTTGTTTGACGAGCTGCTTGGACGGTGACTTGAGATCGTATGCCCAGCCGATCCTCGCGAAAAAGTCCAGCCACATCGTGGTCATGTTCAATAGGTACCCGCCGATCTCGGCTGCCCTGTAGTCCCACGGGAAAACGTGATGATAGTTATGCCATCCTTCTCCCATGGCCACTAATGATACGGCGAAATTCTCCGCCGGTTGAATGCGCCTGTGTGAGAGAAAAAAAAATGACATATCCCTTTGTATTTTCTAAATCCGCGTATTTCCGTTATCGAAATTCAATATATTTTTGTATTTCCTACAGAAATAATAAAAGGAATTCGTATCGAATATGTACGCCCCGAAATGGTCAGTGTCGTATTTAGACGACGGGTAGGAGGAACGCCAAATGTAGAGTCCCATTGAGGACCACCGATTTGAAACATTTTCAAATAGCGGTATATTATTTATTAGATTTAATATAAAAATAAAAAAAAAATTTAATTATGTAAATATTGATTGTATATGCATATATTTACACGATGTGCATTGATTATTAGTAGTTCGTTATATAAAGCATAAAAACGTCTAGAATTTAATAAATACAATAATTTTTCCGATTGCAAAATAGAAAATCTAATTTGATGGATATCGATTTGTTGAAGAAGAAAAAAAATTTAATAAAATTGATTTCACTGAAAAAATTTAAGTATTATTTTAACAATCTTACACGACCGGACGAATCAACGATTTTAACTGGTTGAACAAAAAAAAAAGAAAAAAAAAATCCGAGTGGAAATCATTCGTGAAATTCAAATATAAAACATATTGATGGTTTGATTTGTCCGCATGAAAATAGAAAAACAAAACTCATTTAATTATTGACGAGTAATATAATAAGACGAGCGCGGAATCCGTCCAGTCAGTTTTTAACTTTTTAATTTCATCCACTCTTTTTTACGTCACACGGCGTAAAACGCGCAATCGAGAAATAATAATATTATTATTATTGTTATTATTATTATTAATTCTGTACCTGTCGTACGGTTTGTTTCCCCAAATGTGCGCCACGCTGTTGACGGACCACGTGAAGTTCAAGTTCAACACGTACCGGACCACGGCCAGCCCGCCGATGGCTTCTGTCCAGTTCTCGTTCCACGCGTAAACCGGTACCAGCACCGGTATGACGAAACACAACAGCGCCTTGAACGGTACAAAGTACCTGCGGAAGGTAGAGAGTTAGGGAGTCGCATAATTATCGGACGCCGCCGTCGTCTCGTAAGTACTTCGTGTGAAATCGCACCAGCGGGTCGTTGTCGATGTCGGACATGTCGATGGTTTTGCCCCGTCGGTACACCTCGGGGTGTTTCCGTTGCATTAGCCATCCGACGTGCGAGAAGAAGAAACCTCTGTTCGCGTTGTGCGGGTCCGCGTCCGTCTCGCTGAACTTGTGGTGCACCCGGTGGTCCCGCACCCATTCCGGTATGGAATTCTAGAACACGCCATTGCCCGTGTTGTTGTATGTTTAAAAATTTTTCAAATTTAATTTGTCGCACCGATGACGTATCTCCCCGCCTCCCAGTCCCCATTTGCGTTCATCATTTGAAGACACAAAACGCTCTCTCATCGCTCCCCTCTCGCCGTACTAAGAGAACAACGTACGAGAAAGATATATAAGAGAGAGAGAGAGAGAGAGAGAGAGAGAGAGAGAGAGGGAATAAATTAACGTTAATAAATGTATTGGTTTTACAATGATGTGGTTTTTTTAAGTCTGTAACCGAAAATTCTATCAGAACGAATGTTCCGCGCGATCTTCGCAGTCGCCGTTCGTTTCCCGTAACAAATCGCGCATTTAGTCGGTACTCTAGACCGGTCATTTTTCGATTATCTCAAAAGCTTCTAGAGAAAACGAACTGAGAAATTACATAAAAAAAAACGGTAAACACGCGATGGCGCCAAAATCGATTGTCGTTATCGACTGTTCGTAATTTCGAAACCAACGAGCACACGAATTTGAATCGAACATTTTTACGCGAACAAAAATGAAATGTTTATGATTTTATTGTTTTGCCGCGGAGTTTCCGACTAGCGCTTGACAAGTGCATCTCATCTGTCTTCGATTACACTGGCAGCTGCAATAACTTCGCGTCCGTGGCTGGACACTTACGTACCTGTCCGGAGACCGTGTAACACGCTATGAGTATGATTTGTAGTGGTAATTTCGCTTTGAACGATCTGTGAGTGTAATATCTGTGCGCGCCGCCGGTGACGCCGAATCCTCCGATACCACCTACAATGAAACCTGCAGCACACACAACACTATCAATATGCTTCGCAACTGTTTTGGCCAAACGTAAGGGATGGTAATAAGGAGAACAGACATTACCCCCCCCCCGCCCAAAATGAAGGTTTTGTAATTGTGTATTCTTTTTAACAGTACGCCGTTCACGAACTATTTGTAAAAAAAATATCAAATTATGTTTACAATGATCTGTAAAGTTCGTGTTGAAAAATCAGCCTGGTCGTCCCAGCCTATTCACTTACGACAAAATCATTTGACCGCCACTTACATTATTTTTATGCGCCTCTGGAGGCTTTTGCTCGTGTACAATGCGACGGCGAAAAGTCAAATGAGTTCTCGAGCTGAATAATATTATTGTTCGTAAAAACGTCGTTTGTTAAATACACGTTACGCGTATTGATGAAAAAATAATATTATTTTCGAAAAAAAAGAGCGTTTTTCTTTTTCTTTTTTTTTTTTTTACTGGGATAATAATATTATATTGGATTTCGTCACTTTCAATCGCTTTACTCGGTGGTGTACGTATCAATTCAATATATATATATATATATATTGTAATATTGAACAAAATAACGCGCATGTACCGCGTTTCACGAAGAATTTACTATACGACGATAAAGCGAATTGAAATCCACGTACTATCGATTTAGTAAACTGTAATCGTACGTTACAAGTGCTTATGACACGGATACATTTTTAGAAAAAAAAAAAAAGAAATACGTTCGTTACGTAATATAATAACGTCGGATAGTTTTAATAAAATATCGAATAATAATAATACTATTCAAGGACGTTTACTCTTTCGAACAGTGCGACGCGGTGTATTGTGGAAAGTGTTTAGAAACAATTTCCCTTATTTCGAGTTTTAAATAATAACGTAATATAAAAAAAAAACATCTTACAACTCAATTTACCGATATTATGCCAACCTCATCTCTTCTCGTTTACACGTGACTGCACTGTTTAGTAATACTAAAATATCTACAAGGTTATATCGGTGGTGAAAACTTAAAAAGCTTAAATATATATATATATATTTTTTTTTTGTTTTCATTACCGAAGCGATTTCAATAATTGAACGTAATTTTGATCGTTCATTAGAACGAATCAAATTAATCGCTGTTTAATTTTATTAGTAAATTCGTATATATATATATATATATATATATATATATTTAAATATTTTTAATTTTTTATGTACAGTTTTTTTTATATATATAGAGAGATCAAATTAAATATACGATTTATTTTTAATTTAAAAAATTTATATTTTATTTCAGGAAAAAAACGGGGGATAATTTTTTTTTTCTATTTCACATATTCTAACGAGACATAGGCAAATCGAACATCCCGTGTGATTTATTAGGTAATTATTATTATACGAAAGTGTCTAAAAAAACGATCTATTTTTATTTGAAACCAAAATCATATCGTCGTTGAAACGCGTCATATATATATATTTTGTTATTTAAATGAACAAAATAAAAAACTAGAAACCGACTAGAAACGCGTACGTTTCGGAATTTTGGCAGGAAACGCGTATAAAGGACATACATTTTGCTTTTTACAATAGTTGCATGCATTCAATTATTGTAATTTAGAAATTTTTTTTTACGCAAATTATAATCGCAACTACACACGAGAAAAAAAAATTAATTTCGCTCGCAATATTATATTTATATTAAACACAATTTACAAAAACGTTAGCAAAAAAAAAAAAAAAAAAATTAATCAATAAGTTTTCAATAACAACGATCAACGCGCTTGTATTTCTGATCAAATTCGGTGCCTATACAATATAATATACGCGCATTATAATATAATATTAATATATCTAATGTATTACGCTAAGGCGTTTTTTCCCCTTTTTTAATTTCACCGAATATTGTAAATAATAAATTCATTCCATTTAAACGAGAGCAACAATAATTCGTTGAAAACGTCTTGCGAATCGCACTGGATTTTCGCAAAGGAGTCCGTAAATCGTAATATATATTTATTTTTTTCTTAAATAAATAATAATAGATAAGTGGAACTCACCCCAAATTATGGTCAATAATTTGATGGTGCCTATGTAGGAATATGTACACTTCACGGCCAAAACGTGGATGAGGACGATGATTACGACGTTCGACCAAATGATTTCCTGCTTACTGTCCGGAACAGGGCCCACTTCGTCCCCCCGAGTTTTCTCCTCGACTTTCTGAACGTTTTTCATCAAGTCCATCTCCTGCCGCGCCACGTGCGCTTCCGTTATGGTCGTCGTTTTCGCGCCCGTCTGCACCATGGCGATATGCAGTGTTATACACCGGGGACCTAGAAAACGGCCGTTATCCGTCGGAACACAAAACAAAACGTGATTAGCAGCAGTTTGTCGTCAAGAAAGAAAGAACAAAGAAAAAAAAAAAACGAATTCGTTAAATATACGAATTATTCGCGTTTTTCTCGATCACGTTTAAAAAATTCTCATCGTTTATTATTATTATACGAAATATCGGTTTTTTTGTTTTGTTTTTTTTCTTTTATTCGCTACTTCTTGCGTTTGTCCCGACGACAACACTCATCGGAACACCGAAATATTCCGTTTTCCGAAAATAAAATCCTATTTTATTTATCCCGTAGAATATTCGAATATTGGTACAAACCGTTTTACACTCTAACCGATATGTGTCTAATTTCCACCAATGCCACTGTAATACACAGCAGACTTTTACCGCGACGACGGATGTGTGGTGTGAGAAAACAAGAATTTATTATTACCGTGTTGCCATCGATTGCGATTAGTCTTGGAGCGAAATAATATTTCCAACACTGGCTATTCGCTGAATCAATTTTCAAACCGCGTCGCTCGTACGCATTTCGGTAAAATGTCAAAGTAGGTTAACGACGAGTACTTTTGAAAATCTATATTAAATAAGTTTCAAAAAGTACGTTGCGCGTGAACTCGTATTTTTTAAACGTAAAATGTTTAATAAACCTTCGAGTTTAGAATTATTTTATTGCTAAAGGAAAAAATATATATTTTTTTTTATTGACTAGTTCTGCCCCCTTATCAATGACAGTCAAAACGCGTTTAAGTCTTAGGAATTAAATATAAATTGAACGCGATTTAAATCAATTAATAATTTTTAAAACTTTTTCTGTGAATTAGAAAATATTTTGAAAACGTTTTGCCTCTATGTGCTCATATGCATGCGCTCTAAAGTATTGCATGTATGATAACAATGATTAGAGAACGAGTATTGGTCTTTGAATTGTGTGACAACAGCAGACATAATTATTTATATATATAATTAAATACATTCGAAATTAAATAACAATTATTATTCACTATTATGCCATAGAGAAAAACTATAGTGTTGTGTCGATCGATCGATGAGCAATACAAAAAGATAGAATAACACGTGAACAGACAACCTATGTATGATTCACAACAACGATTAAACAATATAATGTGCGTTAGATCCCGGAAATTAATTTACAGTATTATAGGACATAAGTGTTTCTGTATATATTCAAAATTTCAAAAATTTCGCTTGAAATGGTAATAGGAAAAAAAAATTTTTTTTGATCACGCTCAGTGACGTGGGAGTTAGATGAACTCGTCATCTAAGGGGGAGGCTGATGAGAATGCCACCACCTCCCCCCGGTTCTCGAAACCAATAAGTTTTTTAATAAATACCGTCTATACACATTAATTATTAACATATGTTAATATTAATTAATTATCAGCCTCCGTCCGAATGCAAATTCTGGCTACGCCATTGATTATTTGCCCAATGTATTTTAATACGCGTATCCGCGATTTCCACAGGCTTTTTTCGAATCCGCCACATAATGCGACTTTCTTAACTCGAACTACATAGTATTATATTTACAAGATTTTATTACATAATAATAATAATAATAATAATGGCGGAACGTTACGCAAAAAACTGCACAACGAATACAAAAGATAAAACGGATTCGTTTGTTGTGAAATTTTTATAGAGCGTTATTCGGTTATATACTATTCCGTATAGTATCATTATTTGATATTTTACGTCAACTGGCCCGTGCCTATAAGTAATATTAAATTCGTAACGGTCGTTCGATAACATTGTAAAATAACAGTGTGTGTGTGCGCGCGCGTGTGTAACTGGAGTTATTAATTAATTATTATTATTATTTTAATTTTTTTAACGCGACGAAAAATCATGTCAACGATACAGAAATCGAATTTTTCAACGTTGTGAAATTTATCGCGATACAACCCAATACATAATAATATACTATAATGGACCGTGGCGTGAAGGCGAGAAGGCCGGCCGGCTGGTGGTGAAAAGAAAAACAATCGCGGAACACGTAATATTTCCGCGCAAACGCGCAAAGTGAAATGCGAGGATAAACCGTTTGTTGTCTTCGCGCGCGCATAGTAGTTCCATGTTATTATTATTATTATTATTATTATTATTATTATTATTATTATTATTATTATTATATACGGTTTTCGATTTACTGCGAATCGAATCGAATTTTTATATTTCATGTTTGTAAAACATTTCAAGCCGATTTCGTGTGCGGTTTTCTTTTTTTATTTTCTTTGCGCGCCGAATGGTTCTCTGGCGACCGAATCAAACTGGAGTATCGTCTAGTAAAAGTCCGTTTCGAAATAACGTTTAACGATATTTTTATTAAAGTAATGCGCGTGCGCGAGTGAATATATAACAAAAAAAAAAAAAAAAAAAAAAATGACCGATTTTATATTTTTATACAATACGTGTTATAATTTCGTTATCAGAAGACAAGAAAAAAAACGCCACTTAAAATAACGCGAGCGCGTGCGCGCGTGATTAAATAAAATTCTAAAAAATTTTTTTTTCTACTATAATTGACAATGGGTGAAAAAATAAAAATACTTGAAATATCTGAGCAATATATATATAACAATTGTAAAATTATGCCGATTTTACATTATGTAATGCTCGTCACGCGAAACCGTATTACACACTGACGACAATGGGCGGTGTGCAATTCTTGTGTTCGAACAAACTCAGCGAAATAAAATAATGAACTATTGCCGAAGATACGCCTATTGAAATAGAACACAGACGTTTAAATAATAATAATAGCAACAATAGGTTAAACGATGAAACGTTATAAAACAAAAAGAAAATAAACTCACCCGTTTTTGTCTACTAATTGTAATTTAAAAAAAAAAACAAATTTGTTTTTTGTTTTCTATTCATTACGGTACTGAATATTTATTGTTATTATTATTATAGTTTAAATTAAATGTTAACGTTTTGTGTATAAAAGAAAAAAATACATACATACGAAAATATAGAAAATTGAATTTCGACGAGACAAAAATGATCACGACACCGAAAACCCGTTTAAATATTATCGTTTAATTATTATTAAAGTGATGGAAATTTTTTAAAGTGAAAAAAACATTATTAGGCTCGTTACATTTAAAAATTTTTTTTTTATATACGCACCGGCAAACATTTCCCTTAAAAAATTGCAATAACGAGAAATTGTGATTAATCGATGGAATAGAATATTTGTATAATTATTACGAAATATACGTAAATGTCTATGGATGTCGATGTGTACGTTTTTTTCCTGTCGCAAAAAAAAAGAAAAAACACATACCATAGACGACCAACCGAAATGCTCCTAAAAATCAACTTTTTCCAATAATATTATATTGTGCACGCGTCTTACAAACACGCGAAATATTTTAACGTGGTCTCCTATAGAATTTTCTTTTTTCTTTTTTATACATATATATAAACGTCCCGTCGTTTGAAGTGTTATAACAAAAAAAAAAAATAAAAAAATAAAAGTATATGCGTGTGTAGATAATATTATATAAAAAGCCAACACAAAAACTTCAGATCAGAGACATACAATATTATAACATAATTTTACTTACCTATATGTGTATAAGAACGAAACGTAAAATGCTCAACGGCAATATTATCTCTTATGATTATTTTAAGAGATATTTCCTACATTGACTACCGTGCTAGTCGCTTTCTCGACGACTTCTGCAACGACTGAAAATTGTCTTATTATTATTATTTTTCGACGTTGTCCTGGCGAGCCGTCGTGTGATTTAACGCGCGCGGCCCCACTACGCGCTCGTATCGCTTGACGAAGGAATGGTATTTTTAATACACCTATATAGGACCTACTAATTCTATATGCAAACAGACGATATTCAAAGTACTCCTAGACTCGCCTACGAATTCGTATTCATATTATACATACTCTATTGCAAAAAAAAAAAAAAAATTAGCTTTTCAATATTCGTATTTTATATAAAAATATATACGAAAATAAGTTTGCATGTCTGCACGAGTTATGCGTGTCGTAAAAATGTATCACCGAAATAAACCGATCGAGTATTCATATAACTATTATGGATTTTTTTTTTTTTTTTTTTTAAATACTCCATTCCGAAATAAAATACCAGCCTTGAAAAACTTTTGTCATTATGAGCAGGGGGACATAATAACGGGTACAATCGTTTACATAAAATCGCGACATAAACCAAAACTCATTGTACAAGTAGAATTACGTTTTTAAATTTTTTTGATAAAATAATATCAGATGGTCTTTGTATACGTCGAGAACGAGACAATCAATAATATTGATTTCTTTAATATCGGTGAAAACAAAAAAACAACAACGCAAAACGTGAAAAGAGGATTCATCAAATAATATTCGAATATTATGAGAGGAAAAAACAATCAACCGACAAATTGTCGAAAACGAGTTAAAATCGTATTCAATTTTCTTTGTAATTCGAAAAATAAAAACTTTTTGACATTTTTACCAGTTCGACTATTTTAAATTAAACGACGAAAAGAAATCAAATACGTAGTTCGATTAATTTTGTGCTAAATATAGGATTTTTTAAAAATATTAATATATTTACGGTTTTTATAACTTAATTCAAACAGAATTCAAGATTAATGTTATAACAATAATAAGGTGTATCACAGGTGTAACACGATATTCTAATAGTAATTCTCAAATCGAGTTGTTTTTAGCGAAATTTATATGAAATATACGCATTTCGACGTTATATAATGTCAGGTTTATCTTCGTTGCCGATAAAATATCAAATTATTTACTCGACTGACTGTGCAGAAAAATAATATTTGATTGAAATTCGAATACAACGATCGGATGGCTGCGTTATAGTTTTACTGTAGAAAAATGGTAAATATCGTGTACAGTGTTACAGAATGACTTCAAGAGAGATTATAGAAAAACATTTATAAAGAAAAACGAGCCGCGGAGCGTTGTGAATGTCGCTTATAAGTGAATGGCTTAGACAAAGATTTTAGAGTGTATATTGTTATCACTATACATTTGAAAGCAATGTAAAACAATTGTTTTCGACAAAACGATTCGGAGTTGAGCTCCGATGTAATATTTTAGGTATATAACAAAAACTAAGCATTTGTTTTTTTTTTTTTATGAATTAAATACCTCGAAAACAATATAATTGCTATAAATAGTCCAAAATCAAAAAAATAAAAATATTTTCCTCAAAACACCTAACACAAAGTTACATATTTGATGAATATTTCAAGTTTCTATTACCCGTTTAGTTTCAATATTACGGAGAAAATATAACGATAATCGATTTCGACGAAATTTTCCGTTTTTACATCATTTTTCGATAGTTTTTTTTGTTGAGATAATCGAAAAATGTTCGCTTTAAAGTACCAACTGCAATGCCAATTTGCTACCGGAAAGGAACTGTGACGGCGAAGGTCACTCCTTCAGTCCTTCTGGTAGAATTCTCGGATACAGACGTAAGAAGAAAACAACACATCATTGTAAAACCAATAGATTCTCCGCTCCGCCGAAAATCTAAAAAAAAAACAAAAACATCGTGTCGTAAACGTTTATAATTTTCAAATGTTCGAAATATATTTACGTAAATTACGTATCTATCGTGTTCAACACCTGTACGACTATAATATTATTGTACGTTATTATGTTTATTAATTAACCAACTCAGACATATATGAATTCAAGGAAGTCATACTAAACAATAGTCGACGTCTCAAAATTAACACTCATCAATTATTGTATACATATTAAATCGAAAATTTCGTGTTATTTCACGCGTTCGTCTCGCCGGATCGGTTAACACGTACCCTGCCTACATTCGCGTTTATTGCAAACAAAATATTTAAATTTTAAATTTAACCCAAAGCGTACATATATTATTACGCTAGTGTTCACGGTGCGAATACGTATCTGTACGAAAAAATTGACCATAAACAACCATATAATATTATATATTTACGTACAACGACTACTTCGACTTAATAACGAATCAAACATCAGATATTATACGACTTAATAACAAACAAAAAAAATTGACAATCGTCTAATCACAAGACGTTTTCAGAGCCGGTGCCATGCACTTTTCCGCCCCGCGCAATTTGATTAAAGATCGTATCGGATAAATACGCGGATTTATAAATCACATTATTATTATTATTATACGTATTTCGTATACGCAGAGAATCCACCTGCCCCAAAAATTGTGCAAAATTATTTAGCGGTAATCGAATTATTAATTTAGTGTATCGCGTGTGGCATCGGAGCAAAAACTTTCAATCGAAGAATGAAATTTTACAGAGAACGATATTCAATTAATCAAATTAAATTTACACTCGTTCGTACGACGCGATGTGATCCCTTCCGCCGGCCGTGAAAGTTTTAATACGATTTTTCAGAGAGTAAGAAATCGAAATAAAATTGATTGATGAAATTCCGTTGTTATAGAATTTATCAGAAATCATTTCGATCAACAGTCGAACACGCTATTTACAAACAACGGAATCGTAAAAAATCGACGGGGAATTTAATTACGTAACGATTTCATAATACGCTAATCGATTTTGTTTTTGTTTTTTTTTTTTAAATATAGATCAGAATTAGATACGTTACATTCATAATTTTGAATAATTAACACGGCATAAATATTAATTAAGCGATAAATATAATAAAACAAAATAAATTTCACAATAATAGACTATGATAATATATTTTATTAAATACTAACGGGATCTATTCATAGTGATCGTTATAACTCGTAGTAGTTATATGGAGGGCTCATAATTTAATAATGTCCGGGAAGGGTTTTCTTTCTATCCATTCGACTGCAAGCCGTGTGTTACACACACATTTGAGAGTGCCTTTGAACGAGCGGAACAGGCGCATTCGGTTGTTTGTCGTATTAATAGCCACAGAGCCGTATAGACGAGACTAGGCTAAACAGGCAATGGCCTGACCTAACACTGATCGGATAACACGCCGGTTTCCCTAACAGCATTTTAGACGCAGACAGCGTTTTTTTTTTTTAATCATCAATAAATGGTGGTCCAAGGTACGGTTCAAATTCGGTTCGTATTATCGTGTTTTTATTAACAAAAATGAATACCTATTTTATTCACACGGATTTAACCGTGCCGTGAAAATGTTACTTTCGATTCGAACACCGTACTCGATTCGAACTGAACACACGAACCAGTCTACAAAATATGTCAGTTAAATGTCCGTTATATTTTTATTTTGAACTGTGCGATTTGCGTCCATTTACCAATTGCATAACCGTTCTATAGTGTTTTTTTTTTTAACCGTTTGATTTGCGTTCAAGTTAAATAACCATTTTATATATAAATTATTTTTACTGTGAAATTTCTATTTATTTGAATAACAATAATGGCACATGCATATTATATGTGTGACCATGAGTATCATAAATGTGGAAATGTATATTCATTCGCTACCATTCCACACATATACCTTATATACATCACAGAAGATATATGAAGTGTTTCCCCTATATTCGTTGCTTCAGCTTGGGCAATTCATTGAATTTTATTTATTTGCATGACATTTTAAACGTATGTAAAAGAAAAATAATAATAATAATAATTAAAATAATAGTAACGAAAAATCTATAATAATGACGTAATATGGTATACCTGTTCTTTTGAAATCATATTTTGTAATAGTGTATATATGTAATAAAAGATGAATTATAATATTAATTAAATTTAATTTAATCATCGCTCATTGTTACAAACGTACTTATTGTTATTAATATTTATTTTTTATTAAACACTTAAATTGTAAAAAAAAAAATTGCATTATATATAAAAAAAAAAAAAAGTAAATTATCGTGTAAATACAGTTGTAATTCGATTATTTTTTCTTTTCATATTTCTCGTTTGGCCTATCATAATAGAATTGTCCAGGGATTAAATATTGCTTATGGCCGCAGTCACAGAAAGGGAAAGCATCCAAATTTTTATGATGGCAGATCGAATTTCGACTGTTGGATGGGTGGTAATAATGTTTTGTCGTCAGAGTTCTACGATAACCTGATGCCATTTAGTATTAGTCCTACTTGCATTCTCCAGTAATAGCTAATATCCGTCGCCAAGGACTCCGCCACACTTAACGACACGCGCGTCGTTCACAAATCGCTTCGCATTTTCACGAGTCAACTATATTCAATAACCGCGATGTTATTTGAACGAGACTTTCTTATAAAAATGATGATTCACGATAAAACGAATTCGTTATTCGTACTTCCGTGTATACGCGTTACCGTATAGACAGGACGGAACCGAACACGAAATTTTTATTTTTTTGACGGGGACTTTACGAGACACTATCGTTTCGAAAACGGCTGAGTGTCCGAAAAAAAGCTTGGGAACCGCTGTAGTTATGGGGATCATGACACTAATCAATCAACTATTAGAACGCGACCTCCACTTCATCTACCCGTCGTCAACACTCGCGTTAAAAAAAAATAAAAATAAAATGTATCGAAAAATTCCGAACAGAATATTTTCAACGATTTATAATAATTTACGTATACGGCGTAACCGCGAGCGGCGAGTGAATCTTTTACACACACGCGATATTAGAGAAATTATTATTATACTGAAAACGAAACCGGCGGAATTTACTCGTAGAGAGAGGCCTATACGCGTGTCAATTATAACGCGTTTATATTAACTCATTTTTTTTCTTTTCTTCTAACGACCGCGTGTAAAAAAAATCTGATTACAAACGAATACCGGTTTTCGGATCGAAAAATGTTTCCGTCTGTCCGTCCGGTTTTTTTTCCCTTCTCGTTATTTTCAAGGCGCGTCCTAAGGGGACGAGAACGACGCACCGAAAACGAAACTATGCGGCGCTTCTCCAGAAACGCAGTGCGCGTGCGTGTATAAAAAAAATATCGCGTCCGTTTTTTTTTTCGGAACACTAATATTTGTCGGGAAAAAAATCGATGATACACATATTGTAATGCGTATATGAGGCGAGCAATCGACCGACATCCAACAATCACTTCTCCGCGAGATTCCGGGATGTGCATCCGATAGGATAAAACTGGTTTTGGTAAAAAAATAATTCCCGCTTATGCGCGTCGTTATAACATACGACTTTACACATTACACAACACGCGTAAAATATAAAATATTCTCTCTCTCTCTCTCTCTCCAAAACCCTCGGGCGCACATTATTACGAAACACTGTATCCCCCCGTAGACGTGCACTGCAGCGTCCGCAACGCTTTCTTTAGACGAACCACATTCGAACGCGCTCGTCAATACATGTTATGCGCCTCCTAACCGCCGAAATCCATCAAATTTACAAAATTCAAGTTCTCTACTCACTCATCATATTCAAAATCGAATTAATAATTATTATGTAAGAGTACAATATTTTACTATTTACTACTCCGTGATTACGCGAACGAATCTCGAACGCGTTGCTTTTTTCTTTTTCTTCTTCTTCTTCTTCTTCTTCTTAAATACGGTAATTTTAATAAGTCTTAGAATTTAGTAAAAAATGTTTCGATAAAATATTTACAATTTATTGACGTCGGAATCTAAACGATTTTTCGACGATAAATAAAATAAAGCGTAGCCATTAAACAATTACGAATTATTATTATCGTACGAGCGAGCGAGTTATACGTCAGTAAATAGCCCGTACTTCACGCGGAGCAAATTTTATTATATTTTTATAATATAAATTATCATTATATTTTGTAAGCGCAAGAGCGCGCGATTTATATTTTCCCGGCACGTACCGTTAATATTATATTTCCATGAATAATATTGTTATCATCTATTTTACGATATGGTTTTAGAGAAATACCGTAGATAAAACATATTTTAATATATAATTGTTTTTGTCCGAGGTTTACAAATGACAACCTAGATAATAACACGAATGATAATACCTAGATGTATCATCCATAACACTTGGTTTTTTGTCAATAGTTGGCTGTTTAGGTGCAAGTCACCAAATCAATATTGAGTTGCCAAATGCAATCACAGAATGTTGTGTGAAACAAATTGTATGGTGGGACATCATTTATAATCTATGATTATTTTATATTTTCGTATTATTTTTAATACAACACAACAATTATAATAATACTAAAAATCTTCGTGGATATTAAAATGAATTGGAGAAAAATTATTTTGATTGAATATCAGTAAATAATATTATATTTAACTAAACAACGTTATATATATATATTTAGAATTATTATTATTACAAATTTAACATTAATTTATTTAAGATATACCATTTTTAAGGAAAAAATATTATTATTCGTTTATTTGTACAAGAAAATCAATTATAGTTGTTCTAATACCACACACAACACTGATGATTGATGACATGTGCCGTTATGCAATTTTTTTCTACAATCATATAATCTATACATCTTGATCAGAACGGATAATTTACATATAAATAAAAATCAATTTGGTCAGTTATTTTCAATCGGTCACGTGGGAAAAATACAATTTTGCGTCTGAATTATATAAAAAGTACATTTACATAATTTATCGTTATTTTATTTTCGTCCTGATACAGTCTGTATTAGTGATGTCTTCGGTCTACGGAAATATTTTATATTATACGTGTATTTTACGTATATTTACGCAATACGTGGAAAAATATTAGATTTACAAAATCGTATGTCCAACTGCTGTACAAATTGTATTACTTTTATGACATCGATTTGACAATTTCAACATTTTCTATCGAAAATAGAGGCTAAACGTAACGATGTCTTTTTCTATTACAGTGACTTACGTTGGTTAAGCAGATCAAATTTCAAAGCAGATCAGGTTTTAAAACGGTTTTGTTTTTTTTTTTTTTTTACACCACGAAATCGAAATTTTTAACAACGAAAGGCATAAATTTAACTTAATTATCACTACTCGAAATAAAAACTAATGTGCAGAATTTAGTCAGAGCTACCTGCCTATACGTCCTATATGCGTAATACACTTATATGTCTGGTCACCAGAAATCGCAGCAGTATCGACTATATTATTTAATTGACAGTTAAAATTAAAAGTCCAGCACGTCGACACTCGGTTAAGTGCGGTAAAAAGCTTTTCAATTAAATCTCGTTTTATCAATTTAATTTGTGTAACTTTAAAAACGAAAAATCGTGCTGAATAATTTTCAAATCAACAGTGCCTCGGAATTATAAATAATCTAATCCACGAATTCACAAATCGTTTAAAAGACAATTCGATCGAATGAAAATTTCATTTTTGGAAATCCTTTTAACATAAATCCAAAAAAAAAAAAAAAAATATCGAGAATTTTTTTTTATAATAATTAGTTTTATTCTATTATTTTCATACAAATCGTTATTCACGAACGATAAATTAATAATCGCACTCCGACAATCTAACTGGATTTCATTTGGATCTCTTTAAAAAATATTTCCCTATAATATTCAATGGTTCGCAATGAAGACGCGCTGGTTTATTGTTGGGTCTAAAATATATATACGTAAGTATTTGCGTGAGCAAGTATTTTTCGCTATATATGAAAACCAATAACTCGTTCTCGTATATGGCAAATCAATATCTATACAACATTCAATTTGTTCCTCGAATGATGAATTCTGACAATTTAAAACCGTTTATATTTTATTAATCTTTATCGAGAAAAAAACAACACTTGCTATTACAGGAGATCTGCATATTGAAAATAATTGATTATTTTATTTTATTCTTTTGAATTTTCATTTAGTACGTTATGTAATTTTTTTTCTTTTAATAAAATTTGTAAAACGGTACGTGTTAAGAAGCCAAAAAAAAAAAAAAAAAATTTAATTAAGTTATTCCCTATACACCTTTACACCCGGGAACCGGAGTACTTGGGAAGCCAAGAAATTTCTTTTTTTTTCGGTAAATTGCAGGGCTACCACAACAGTACACAATATATTATTTATATAAAACAGGTACGTACGAAATAATTAATTTTCTTCCGTTCTTTTTCGAAATATCGACGTTTCCGAGAAACTCCGAATAAACGAGGATTTCTTTTTTTTTTTTTTAGCGTACGAACACAAATTTGTCGTTTGCTTATGTTTTCGGTTTCTTTTTTCGTCAACGATACATTCAAATTCTATTCATTTTTTTCTAACACTGCAGTACGCGAAATACTAATAAATAATAATAATATACACGCGCATTCTGTAATTTATTTATTAATTGAAGGTCGGACGACAATCAATGGCGGAATGTACACATAAATTATACTATATAATATAATTTTTGTAGTAGTAATTATAATATGTACTATCGGCGGCGTAGGGATTTACAGGTGGTTCAAGGGTTCACTTTTTATTTTATTTTACAGTTAAATATTTTAATTTTGAAATTTAATAATAACAACCCGTGCGCGACGACAAAAACGATCTATTTGATCGATGCACGATATTGTACAATTTTATCGTCTTCGCTCATGAGGATAACTATAATAGTGATGTGACAGGCGATAGATTGAAACCAATAATAACGCCTTGCTCATCACTTTATTGCTTACTTAATTAGCGAGCAAGCGGCAAATTCTTGCACGTCATTTACTGTTTACTTTTACATTATGCGAAGCGTGGATAAATTTATTAATATAATATCTGACCAAATCGACGGGGTCAGCTGACATTATTAACTATCGAGTGATTTTGTACGCCGTTAAATATTGTACAAACGTGTTATTATCATTATTAAGGCTCGAAAGTTATAGGAGAACTAAAATAGACATGATATGCAATAAATTATTGGTAAACGCGCAAAATGAATTATACACTCAACAAATATTTTTATGAGAAACTGGTCGGTGTATTATTGAACCGAAGAAATAGTATCAGTGAAGTGAAATAGAAAAAAACTAATTTTTTTAAATGATTATTGGTAAAATATGGATTTTAAATTTTCGTTTTTTGAACTCGTCTTTGCGCGATAGAACGGATTTCTATAATTTGACCGGCTCTCTAATCGATAACATATGTACATTATTTATCGCGTTCTGAGTTCCATATACAAGTAAATTATATATATTATTTAATAACCCCATACTCTTTGAATAATTTCCGGCTATTGTGCATAAATAAATTGCTAAACGATTCGCCGATTTTGATTGGTACACAACATGTGGAACATAATATAGTTACAATTGTATGCTTAGAGCTTGCGGGAAAAATTGTCGATGTGCTCGTTGAACGCGTGTATTAATTTAAGGATGCGGAGTCAACGTTCGCCCCGGGGAATGCGATGATTTTTTTTTCCTCTCACGACGTCGCATAAGATCTTCGCGGGTATTATATATAAATACAAGTATATTTGCCGAGTGGTAAAATCCCGCGTCGCGCACATTATAATATATTTGTGTAATAATCGTCATCGTAAAAGAGCAAACAACACGATATTTCCTCACCGCGGTCCATACGCACTTATATTATTATTATTATTATTGTATACTCGTACGCGCGCAGGTTTTCTATCAATATTGACAGGCCATCGCAGTCGAGACGACAAACAAAAAGCTTTCCGATTCATCTGCTACGACACTACAGCCGTCCAAGGACGAACGGCACGAAATCCGTTTCCGTATTCACTTATACATTACTATTATTGCGCTGTCGCTCACAGATTCGTCACCCGGCTGGCACCCCAAAAATCCCCGTGTACACGTTCCTATAAAAAAAAAAAAAAAATGTTTATATTAATTAATTCTTAATCGTAAATTTGGAATTCGTAACTTAGTCCTTGGCACGGAAAATTATTTTTATTTTTTTTTTCTAAACCGAGTACTATCGATATGCACGTTCAATACGTTTATTTTGCATTTCATTTTGCGTGGACCAATTTTTTCGTGTTATTCTTGTGCGTTACCTATTTTTTCTCAGATCACTTTCAGTGTAATTATTACCAAAGTTCATATGTATATAATTGATTCATAGCGCACGTGTATTACCTGATTATTACATATTATTGTTATTTTTCAATACAATATGATAATTCCATCGCGACGACAAGTGTAATTCGTCCGCGGGCCTTGAATATATTACACAGAGTGATATGTAAATAAATAATATTATAAATAATCATTATTGTTAATTCGTCGAATGCCGGACAATTATTAGGACAGCGCGCAAACGGTCGTTTTCCGATCGATGACAGCCGAACGCTGCTACATAATAAGTACGTGTCGAAAACGATCGGACGCATATTTAATAATCCGTTTTTAAAATCATTTTTGTCATTCGATCGGTATTGTACCCGCGTCGTGTGTTAAAATGAGAAATTATTAATCGACGATTTTATTATTTCGTAATAATTGTCTGCTTTTTAAATTTTATACTGAATGCAAACGCGAGCAAATTTCTACTTTATTCTGGTAGCGACCTTTCGAAATATTATTTCCCTGTAACACAAAAAACAACCCTTGTGTATTATTTATTTTATATTTTGGTAGAAAAAAATCGATGATCTCTGTACCGTTATTTTCGCCGAAGTGTTACGGTTTCGTTTGAATCGTTCATTGGAAACACGCGAGCCTTAATAATAATTAACGTAAATTAATACGATGGAAACAACACTAATACGATCTCGTCCACTACGCGTATAACCGTTTAAATCGGATAATTTTTTCCCCCGGACAATTTCACAACTTGGGCAAATATTTTTTACAATTTCGACAATATTATTGACAATTGCACGAGTACAGTATTATACACCGACTGTGCGCGCTTTCATTTAAAACAAACAAAGCCCCGATGCGAGTTGGTGTACACTACAGGTGTGGTAATAATGCGTGTGACCACCTCCGACAGAGTTATGCAACGTGTATTTAGTTTTTTTATGTTTTTTTTTTTATTATTTCTTTACAAGTCGACAAAAACCAGCAGAAACTATATATATATATATATATATATTACAGTTAGTAATCTATATGTAAAATAAATTAGTAAAAGTGTAAACGATTGTAGGACGAGGAAAAATGGATTAATTAATTCTTAGGTTCATTTCATTAAAACACGCGAAACAATAATAATAATAATAAATTTAACATATATGCGTACGATTGATCGCTCCGTCAGCGTCGAACTGAACACCCGCGTATACCGACAGAGCGCGCCCGTCGAACGCAATAAAACCGAAAAGAAAGTAGTCAACAGATAGCGATACAACAGAACAAAGAGGGGGTAGCCACATAGAAAAATACGTATAAATAGCGGTCCGCCACCAACGGGCAGCTCAGTTGTGCCACAGCGGGCAAACGCGAACAACGTTGTTCGCCATGAGGTGTGTGTGTGTATGTGTGTGGTTATACAGTATTTTATTATTACTATAAAACCAAAAACAAAAATATATCTTATACAATTCCTAACCAAACACCTAAATTTGTTTTGTGGTAGCATTTTTACTCGTACGCAAAAACGTACACACTTATTACTACACTCTTTTCTCGTCTTTTCTTGTAGTCGGCAATTTTTCAAACTGATACCCCCATAGATGGAGGAGTCTCGGAACGCCCCTGAATACATCCCTTATTATACATTACACGCACGAATACACACACGAATTGGGAGGAGAGAGAACGCAGAGGAATCCTCTTCAATTTTTTCATATTTTAAGAGCACACCTTCAAATTATTATTTTCATTAGAACGAGGGGACGTGTTATTTTGTTAAAATAATATTGATTTTGCACATTGAATATAAAATACGACAGAATTAAATCACAGTTACCAACAGTGTTATTTAAAATTAATTAAGTACCAAATTAGCTATATTAATACATTTGTATAATATATATATAATTATTAATTTTTCTGTGTCAATAAATGACAATTTGTAAAAAAAAAAAAAAAAAAATCATAGTAATTTTTGCTAAACACATAATATAATAATTTGATTAATATGAACGGTTGGGAGACGTGAAGGCGAAAATCCCTCGCTTCCCCGCAAATCAGGTTATATATATAATCATTGTAAAGGACACTAATATTTTTTTTAAAGTCCCCTTTCTTTTTTTATTTTTCCAATTCGAGCACACTATATTAATATATTTTTAAATTACCGAAATGACTTTCAAATCCGATGGACATAAAAACAATGACTATTATTATTATAATTTATTTACAAATTATTACGATTAGTACGTATAGGCAATATATCATATAAATGCAGTTTTGCATACTGTTCGGCGGCGCAACGTTTAAAACAAATAACACGTCATCGTTATTATGGTGTGAAATTTTAAAATTACAAACTCTTTATATAACCTAATTGTGGATAACTCATTAACGTTTGACACGCGATCATGTCCAAATACGTTTCGCCAATACGCGTTGTTCTGACTCTTTCTAGACGATTTTTTTTTCATTTTTAACACGTTGTCGACCTATTTTTAGGAATAAAAAAAATTCGCCCTAGATTTATATTATATGAAAATATTTTTATTTTTTGTTTTAAATACTAAAACGTCTGCACTTAACCCGGTTTTAAAATAAAACGAGTCTCCTCGGATTTATCTTGACGGCCGCGGTATCGTCGTCATTTTTATTTCATTACATAAATGTTTTTATTATATACACGTTTTATCATAATATGTACAGTCAGAACATAAACGCTTTCGTTGTTCTTTAACATTACAACGTTTCATTTTCATCGCGATAATAATAATCAATTGAAATTATTTCAAGCGCGTTGTTTTTCGGACAGTTTTTTTTTTTGTTGTTGAAAATTTGTTTCTAGACATTGAAATCATAAACACACTTGTCAGGTACATAATATACGAATCTCCGCGTATTATACGAATCTAAATGTATAGAAATTAAATTTGTAAATAAAACTACACACAATAATAATAATAAAATATTTCGACGAAAAAAATGTATACATTATCAGTATACGAGAGCTCGTAAAAAACGTGTTTTATTACGGAAGCACTAGATTTCGTAAACTGTAACGAGATACTATTATAATATAAATTAAATTTTATGAAATAATAATAACAGTACACTATGCAACGATGTATTAAAATCGCAAAAACAATATAATGTCATAATGTGGAAATTATAAAATATAACGCGTTCATATATTAAAAATGTTGTCGCGTGATAACGAATTACATTCCTTTAATATTTTCTCTGACGTTATTTTGATAAAACCTATTTACTTTTTTAAAACATCACGTCAACTCACACTTTTTTTTAAAATTATTATAACGTCGAGGCGTAAATAGGCAAATATAATGCGTTTCTCGATTAATAATATTTTAAATTTATATATATATATATATATACAATCAGCCAAAGAGTATTTTGCGAAAATAATTTCATTTAATGATCATGTCCTTTCTGTGATAAAAAAAAGTTTAATTAATTTTTCTTTAAAAAAATTTGAATATAAAATTTCACGGTTATTATTATTATTTTTTAACGTTGTTTAATATTTAACAAAAACATATATGAAGTTTATTTTATACTTTTTTTTTGCTTGTTGCGAGACAACCATAATATTATCTTAAATATCACCACGATTATTATCAGTAAAGAAACAAAATTTATATCGAGCGAGTTTTTATACATTTTGTTTGAGTTATTTCTATTCGAAATAACATTACGTATAATATAACACTATTAAGTGTAATTGTTTAAAAATTTTTTTTTTTAATCGAGGTTTTTGTTTAAAAAAAATGTAAATATAATATAAATATTATTTTTAATGGCTTATCTAAATCAAACGAACATTGTCGAATAATAAATAATTTACGTAAAGAATAATATTTCCACTTATTATAACACTGCAAACCCGTAGTTTCAACCTTTATATGACCACTAAATCCGTATTTCTCTATACTTCGATAACAATTGATCATTCCATATTTTATATATTTATATAAATAAATAAATATTATATATTTTATATTCCATATTTTATAATAATTGATCATATCATAGTAATGTGTCCAAAGTATTTACCAGAATCCGATATTATATGCGGTCTACTCGGTCATTATACTCATAGCAAAATGTATACGAAACATTCTCACACGTCCCCTGATGGTAATCATCAAATTATCATTTTTTATATAGGAATATATTAACTACAAAATGTCTTATCTTGCAAGTGGGTAATATATAAGTACGTTAAAATAATATAGTTAGTTTACAATTAAGAATTTTTTTTTTTAGTCAGTTCTCTAACATACTCACTTTGAAATAGAAATTTGTCATGAAAATTTCATATTGAAGGTATCAAAACATTTTATTTAACATTTCTCCCCCTCCCTTCGTGTTTTTCAATTCGTGTTGGAAAATGCATATATTTACTTTTTTTTTTTCATTTACGCAAAAAGAACGTATTTTATTTATTATTGACGTTTCTGTTATAAGAACGTTTTATATTCAATATTTCTTTTCAAAAAATACTTTATTTAAACGAAAATCTGTTTTACATAACGATTTTTATTATTCATCTTTTACCGGGTGGAATTTATAAAATATATTTTATGTACGCATATAAATCAGATAGCGTCTTGAGACGATTGGAAAATCATACAAACCTATATAGTGTAGATAAAATGAAAAAATAAAATATATATACGTATAATTTTGTAATTATTTTTATGTTATTCAATGTATGATTTTGTGTTTAACGATAGTGTAAATAAAAAAAAAAAAAAAAATACACATCCACCAAACAAAACGTTATAAGTGCAATGTTGAAAATTTGAAACAAACCTTAGCAATACAATTCGTCATTTTTACACTGAATCGAATTTAAAATTTTTTATATTAATTAAATTATTCTTATTTTGCTTTCTTTAGCACATACCTGAATTCTACATAAAATTCAATTATAATAGTTTGGTACAAAAAAAAAATTCTTTTTTTAATTTATTATATGGCGCGCTTGTGTACATACATAGGTTGTCCTATTGCTTGCATCCTCAGATAGAAATTCGTTTCTCGTAATGTCTACGGATATATCTACAAAATTTTATTTCGCATATTTTCCAATTTTTAATTTTTATTTTCTTCTGTTTATTAATCTCGTATTCGGCGATTTTCTATAAAAAAAAAAATATATAATGAAATATACTAAAAAAAAAACCACCCATCATTTTATATTTTTAATTTTCTGTATCTGAATTCGATTATCTGTACGGATAATAAATTATATACAAATTGTCGTTTATTCATTGACGGAAATTCAGTATCGTTATAGGAATTATAACCAGTTTGCACTTAAATAGTCACAGAAAAATTTTGATATTTCATTTTATTCTGCGATAGAATGTGTATTCGATATCTTTGAACTTTATCGAAGTCCGTCAATGTGGAGGTGTACCTACTGTTGAAAATTTAAAATAAACTATTGTTGTGAAATATGCAATTTTTTTTTACTCTTAGTGTTTTAAATTATATTTCATAATAATTATTAAATATTAATTATATACATTTATATATAAATAAATTTGTTTCCATAATAATAATTATTTGCAAGGTTTGCATCCACATATCATTTAATGTGTATTTTTTAATATTTAATTATTTTTCGATACATCCAAACACTAATTATTATTACACATAACTTAAAACTAGAAGAGATATATAACACAACAATGATTATTTTTGGGATATTAAAGTCTGTTATTTTAATCCTAATTTGACGAAAAAAAGTTCAACTTCAAGATAGTTGATTACATCGTCGGTTGACTGCAAATTAACTATGACAATTAAAAAAGTTATCAAAGGCTCTAAAAAATTAAAAGGCCTCTCAAATATTTCATGCCACTGAATTAGCATATGATCATAATATATCTTATACATACGAACATAATAATAACAATTTATGAACGAAACAGCTGTGCAATGATTTGTCCAGCTTCGCGATAATTGGGCCCACTTTTCGGTAGGGTTAGAACAAAATCGACCGATTCAAAACGGGTACCACGCATTGGCAACATCAGTTTCAGGAACAAAAATAAGTCTAATGAAACCGAATTTCGATATTTTAATAAGTATTAATTATTAAAACCCCTCCCCCAAATAATCGTACTTTCGGTATAAATTATATTTCTTTTAAAAAAAATCCACTTCAACCAAAACATTTCTAAAACTTCTCGTTTTTCTATACATCTTTAGATCATATTTTTAAGTCGCGGGTAGCAGGCGCGTTGCAAGTGTATAAAAAATGTTGACACAACGAATTTATCAATTTTTTTCTTCTCATATTATCGGCTTACTCGGTCAAAGTATTTGAAACGCTATTTCGTATTTGTCACGTTGAAAACATATTAAATACACTCGTATTGTTATTAACTCGTTGAAAATACACGTCTTACTATGTCGTTTTCGACCGAATGCAAATAAATTACAATCAAAACGTGTCCTAATGTACTTGAAATGTGGAAGAAAACGACTTGTAAATAATAGATCAAAGGGAAAATATTATACGTGCACGAGTAAATATATTGAATTTCTGATGCAATTTTTTTTTCTTCTCCTATAAGTGTATATACTTACACGAGTGATATTTACATATATACATATAAAATATAATTATTTTTTTGTCGGACAGTTATTTATTATTTAATAATCGGTTTCCTATCACCGTACAAAGTGAAATGGACACATCACGTATAATGCAGTTCTCATCAAACGTGCCAACAATAGTAAAAACTATACCCACTTTAGAATACACCATTTTTTGTTTTCTTTTTTAAAATGTTTACGCAATCCGTTGGATTACTAAAAGTATAATTTTTAATTATTGTTCGTATAATATACATTTTGTGGTGACTATACTATACATATACACAGACACGCTGGTCAGTTTGGTTACTATTGAAACGACATATTTTCACGCCTTATTATTAATATATATTAATTTCGTTATTTTTTTTGTTATTTTTTTTTTTGTAAATAAAATGTTTATTTCAGTTCTTCATTTTACTTCTAATCATTAATAATATTAATTATTAAAAATTATAATATTATTAAATGAGAAAACAATAGAAAATCACAAACAAAATTATTGACTACACCTAAACATATATGTATATATATATTTTTTAAACTTTTTAGGGCATTACTTAGTAATTATGTGGATGTGTATGCGTCGTTTTCGAGTGAACACGGTTTTGGGAGATTCTATTTTACACGTTTCAATAAGAATTTATGTGTCAAAAACACGTATTGAAAAACGTTTGAAGAGCAAAGTAATTGATGCGTCATCTAAAACTTTCAAAACATTTAGACATTTCAATGGACTACACATTCAGACACCCTACACACATACACATGCACATAAACATATGAGCACACACACAGCGTTCGCGGTATGTTATTATTTCTAAATATGTATATTGTATTCGTAAGCTCATTTGTGAAACGATCCATCTACTTTGGACAGATGCTGCTGATTTAACCAAACTTTTATTATAAATAATTTTACTCAATACCTACATACATTTTTGGACAATATAACACGATTGGGTAATAAATGTTGAGCATTATTAGCACAATATGCAATCTTTTTTTTTCAATAACCGCCATTTATTTGATATTAGAAAGCTATGTAGTATATTCAAATACTTGGAAAAATCGATCAACATTTATACTCAGTTTTATTTTAAGTTATTACGGTTACAATGACACATTCTTCCTTCATTGATAACAATAATAAGCCTTAACAGAATATAAACAAAATGGGCCGCAATGTGTATAATAATTAAATATGTAAATGTATTTGTACTATGTATACATGTTAAGTTATAGTATTGTATTGTTACCCAATCGTGTTACTATCTAATATTCACAAAAAAAAAAAAAAAAATCTATAAAATTTACAGTATACCAAAAACTACCAAAACATTGAATACCATTTGCAATTATTATCATTTCATTGGGTGTACATAATTAATGTAATTCTAGTCCTCATAATTATTAGATATTAAATAACATTCTATGAAGGCATTTAAAAGTTCATGAAGTCTTATAATTTAGAAAAATGCAATAGTAATGATAATAATCTAATTGCATTCTGCTGGCACTTCATGCCAACTCCCATCGCCGTGCTTGTTGGCCACTTGTTTGATGAGTTCTGCTGATGGTGTCTTACGGTCATACGCCCATCCGATTTTAGCGAACATGTCTAACAACAAGGTGGTTGGATTAGTGAAATTGCCGCCATATTCCTCTGCCCTATAGTCCCATGGAAATGCGTGATGATAGTTGTGCCAACCTTCGCCAGTAGTTAAGATAGCCAGAGCCATGTTTTGTACGGGTTTAATGCGTCTAAAAGGAAACAGGAAACACAACGGTTCATTAGGCGAGGTATACAACAATAACGGACTAAAGAGAAATGGTCAATTACTGGTCATATGGTTTCGTTCCCCAAAAGTGTGCAAAACTGTTAATGGAAAATGTCATGTTCGTGAAAATCACAAATCTGAGTACGCCGCTGATTCCGATTGCTTCCATCCAGCTTTCGTTCCAACAGTAAACAGGTACGAGTACGGGCAAAATGAAACAACACATTATTTTGAAAAACCAATAGTATCTGAAAAACGGAAAAGGATAAAAATCATTTTTTATATAGAATTTAAAAAATGAGTGAATAACACACATACTTTGTGTGGAATTGCACCAAAGGGTCTTTGTCGATGTCGGACATATCGATGGTTTTGCTACGACGGAACACTTCTGGATGCCCACGTTGCATCAACCATCCAATATGAGAGAAGAATAATCCTCGTCTGGCATTGTGGGGATCGCCATCGGTGTCACTGAATTTGTGATGCAATCTATGGTCGTGAACCCAATCCGTTACTCTATACTGTAAACGCGAATGATAATAATAATAGTATTGACAAATGAAGCAATTTGACTATGTTGAATTAGAAGAAAATGAAAATATTAATTTCAAATACCTGTCCTGCGACTGAATAACAAGCAAGAAGTATGATTTGCAAAGGAATCTTGGCTTTGTATGCTCTGTGAGTGTAATATCTGTGCACACCAGCCGTTACGCCGAACTGTCCAGTGAAACCAACTAGAAGACCTGATGCAATGAAATGACAAAAATTAATAAAACAATAGCGAAAAGATCGATATTACTAAAACAATCGAGATGAAAAGAATAAAAGAGCACGGGGGACACACATTGTAATAATTACTTTTCATTCCCCTTTCCTCATTAAGTCAAATGTGAAAAAAAATATATATATATAAAATCAATAATATGCTGTGACTTACTCCATAGGATTGTCAACAGCTTGACATTTTTCCAGTAAAGTAACGTGCAGATAACGGCTAACACGTGCCAAGTGGTTAGGTATATAGCTGTGGCCCATAGGATTTCACGTTTTGGTGGGGGTTGTGACTTCAACGGTTCTTCCGTGTTGTTGTCCTTGTTGTTGTTTTCAATCAGAGGCTCGGCCGTCTCTTCGGTCTTGGTTCTCATCTGTACACCCATCTTGATAAGTGTTTGAGATTCAATATTTGCCTGTAAAATAATTCACAAAAATAGGTATGAAAATAACGTGAAACACGGATAAATAATATGAATAAAACACGTTTATTTCGGGGGGAGTTTTTTTTTTTTTTTTAAACAATAATCATAATAAATTGTATTGTCGTTTTAGAAAACTTAATGGAAAAACAACAGAGGAGAGAGAGACGGGCTATACTATGGAGAGCAAAAGATGACATTTTCAAAACCACACTCAAAATTCATATCTCGAATACCAAACGGCGTGGAACGAAAACAATCATCGTTGTTTCACACATACATAACGACAATAATTATTGTCAAAACTCGGTGGTTTTTTTTTTCATCGACATCAAACGTGTTCGGAATTCAAGGCGCTACATCGATACATGTAGTATATTTTTTTATTCTATAAAAATCGTTATAATACATTTATTAATTATACGAAATATAAACTCGCGTACAATTAAAGTGGGACAAACACGCGCGAGTTCTCGAATAATTATTTATAATAGGTTTTTATTGATTACGAAATCAACGTAAGTATTGGTCAAAAAAAAAAATAAAAAATAAATATCGTTATAAAACACAAGGCCTAGAAAAATATTATCAAAATACGGGTCAGACAACTATCACTGATGGTTATAATATTGGTATTAACATATCAGCCACTTGGAATATAATATATACTTAGACGGTGTGTATCTATCACACGATTTCGTCAGCGGTCTGACTACTCTCAACCGACGTCGATTATTATTATTATTATTATTATTATTATTATTATTATTATTATTATTATTATTATTATTATTAATAATAATTATTTGGACAAAGTCGAAAATATCACGCTCGAGTACGCATGGTGGTATATGTAATATGATGACGAGTCTTACACGTAAAAAAAAAAAAGAATTTTTAAAAAATCGAGATTGAAAAAATAATATTCTCGTAATCTCGCTAATATATATATATATATACAACCCGCTATTTCTTTGCTATTGCTACTATTAAGAAGTTTATATAAAAATATATGAGAAAAAAACGTTTAAAATGAATGTTGTCGTCTTCTTATATCGTATTTATATTATTGTTATACAAAAATCGAACCCACATAACATAAATAGTACCTCTCCTTAAATGAAAAAAAAAACTATCTAACCTGTTTATATACACACTCAAGAACAACACAGCAACAACAGCATGAAACGTGTCCAATTTCTTAATCATTCGCATAGGTCATAGAACCACCAGCACGACGATAGAACAACAGAATAGGTACGTGTATTTTTTTCTGCTCAATACACGGACACACATAATTATACGCAAGCTAATATAATAATAATACCGCGATTCTTTTTATTATTATTATTATTATTATTTATTATTATTGACACGGCCGTCGTATCCAAAATTCAAGCACGTATAACAAGCATATCGGGACTACTGTACGAGTCATGCAACCGGCGGCGGGCAGCCGCATAGCAGTGCAGCATTTCTATTAGAGTTTAAAACTAGGTGAAATTTTTTATTTATTTCATTTTCGGCGCAAATCGTTTGCGAAAATTTAAACCAGTTTTGTTTGTTGTACGTATGTAATGAATTTCAAGAGAAATAAAAAAAAAACGACGCGATTTCTTACGCGCTATGATTACAATACTATTTTTATATTTCAATACGAATTTTTCGAATATACACTGCAGAATAATATTGCGAGACGACTAATTTGATTAGCTAATTTTTTGACTTGTGTTTTGACACTTGCGCTCGGTATAAAACAGGTATACCTTACCAACTCTATATACCGAAATAGAAAATATTCTTCGTCGAACATTGCTGCTGCTGCTGCTGCTGCGAAACGTAACATTCAATACGATGTGTAATCTTATTCATTGCAATGTTACAAAAGAATTACTATAATATTATTACAAACTCTGATTATCGCCATTTCAAAAAAATAATAATTATTACACGTTTCCAATTCACTTGTAATATCTGACGACGATGCCTCTTTAGTCATATAATAAATATTTTATAAACATAAACATTTTTTTTCTTCTATTCTAATATCTCTATAGTATATAAAATTTGTCTAATTTTATTTAATGTAATTATAATGTCTAAATTTAAACAATTCGCGGCTGTTTTTTTATCAGTGGAAAACGGAAGCTATCGCGAATTTCGACTTAAATATAATAGATATTATATACAGTATATTATTAAATATTAATAAAACGAAACTATTGCTTATAGTCGACTGAAAAAATACATAATATGTAGGTGTGTATTTATGGCAAACGTTTAGGAAATCGCTGAACTGAAAAAAAATGCAAACGAAATAAACACGAATATCAAACACAATTCTTACTAATGTGTTCAATATTAACCTTCGTTTTTGTGAAGAAGAAAGCAAAAACAAAACGAATTTACCTCGGTTACCTCGAAAACCATCCGTGTTTAAGAATACTTAAAAATCATAGTTATAAACGTGCTAGAAAATAATAATTTATATATATATATATATACATATCCGTGTTTAAGAATACTTAAAAATCATAGTTATGAACGTGTTAGAAAATAATAATTTATATATATATATATATCCGGATATAGGAATACAAATTCGCTTTTAGTCTTTTGAGAAAAACAGAAAACGTTATAATTGGAATATATTTTAATAATACATCTGAATTTCCGACGTAAATTTTAACATTCCGACAGCGGTTTTAAACGGTATATAAAATAATCGTTACAACCATATAATCGTCAATGGCGATATATTATTAATATATAATTATAATATTGTAACAAATAATATATATATATATATATAATTAGATTATAGAGACGTATATTTTAGCTAAATTCGTCATTGTGTGAAAACATTAAATAATATTATTCTTTAAAATGTCCAGGAGATATCATAGCGTTGGTTTTTCAGACATTCTACACTCTGCACAATTACATTAGATTATTATTATATTAGAATACAGATTTTAACAGATTTCAATGGAATATTAATAAAATGCAATCACAAAGCAAATTATTATACGCGATTATATGAGATACGGTTAAAAAAAATATTTGGAATATTATAACGAGATACAATGTTACTTGTAACAACGGTAATAGGAGTATCATTTGACGAGTCGTTGTTATGTCTATAAATAATTATTGTCGTCTATTGCGTCTATAGCAGTGCGTATACTTTTAATATTAATAATAATAATAGATGTTTTACCCACTCGTATTATTTTTATTTCAAACATAACGTTCACGATCTATATAACTCATAAATTAAAAAAAAAAAAAGTGCGACGGAAATTTGAAATTCAAATATTTCACACACACACATAGAAATCGACTTTGACTTAAGAAAAATGTAAAAAAATTCACCCATCCCAGAGCTATTTTATTGTCATTAGAAAACAACACACGTCGCGTCCTTATAATAATAGTAATAATAATAATAATAATAATAATAATAATAATACGGTAATATTTAAAAACGGAACGCGAGAAAGAACGTATTTTTTTCTTTTTTTTTTGGCACCCCGCACATTAACAACATCCTACAACTGCGGCCAATAATTACAGTAATATTATTAATGTATTTATATACAACCCTGCAGGGACTTTTGATAACGGAAATCGCGACGGTCTCGCCGAAATATTCGCTTTGAATCTGCGCGCAAAGAACGGTTAATGCGCAGCGTATACAGTAATAGTATAGGTGTAAACACACGAATTTTAACGTTTTCGGACGGAAAAGGAAAAAATGGCCAAATATTTGTATAAAACACAATTTGTGTACTGCGATTACATATATAAAGATTTCGGATTGATAATAAAAAGTTTTTCGCCGTAACGATATAATATGCAAAGGCGTATTTAGATGAGGCACATCTTGAAGGCGGCAGATTTCATTAGCTTTTTTTTTTTTTTTTTACAATCGGAAATCGGAAAGTGTATACGATCGGATATAAAACAACATCTAAATACGCCACATGATTATAACAAATATAACACATGCCATTATCGTCTCTATATCACGTGCAAATAAAAATCAAAACGGGCACACGACGCGTCGGTCATCGTCATATTGGCGCTTATTTCTTTATTTGAACGTAGTCCAGAGATTACGTCTAAAAATACGTGTGTACGCGCGTTCACGTGTCGTACAGAGGAGTGTAAAAACAGGTAAGACCGCCGCCAAAGGACAACACGAAAAACGCGCGCGCGTCCGTCTTCGTTTAACGGATTCAATAATAATAATAATAATAATAATAATAATAATAATAATAGTGTTGATTATTATTTACATAAGTACGTGTGTGTGTGTGTGTAAGGTTCGTTAATAACAATTTATACACTCGTTTAAACTCCATTAAACTTCAACCGTCGTTACGATTAAATATAATCGTCGCTGTACAACAATAAATACATCACACAATATGATTATTATATTATATCTCGCGATTTATAATAATCGTTCGTACCTATGCGCAAAAACAGAATTTAATCACGTGATTTTATTATATGTAAATCGTTTTATCAATCCGATTCGCAAAATACATATTGAGATAACAACAACAACAATAATAATAATATATACATGAGATTTCGTGTTTAAAAAAATAAATAAATATCGTTCAAATACTTTTTTTAAAAATTATATTATATAAATCTTTACTCGATAATGAAATTAATAAATAAATAAATTTGAAAATGTATTTTAAGCCTTAAAAAATATACTTTTAGAAACTAAAAAACGCACACGATTATTAGAAAAATTTGAATTTTTTTCCCCAACACTTTACACTTTACAAAACTGGACTTTAAAAAAAATATATTTATATAAATCTCAGCGTGTTGTATTGGTGTTATACAATTATACACATATTGTATAATGCGACAAGATAAATCGTCGTAGTAATAATTAATTAATATTCGAACGCGAACACTACAGTCGGACTAATGATATAACACTATATCGGAAATTAATTAAATGAATTAAAATTTATTGTCGTTATAAACGGATTCCATTTCGTCATTGACACGACCGGCGGAGATAACTATATTATGTAATATAAAAAAGATATGTTATACATATAATCTGCTAAGAAAAAAAAAAGTTCTTTGACAACGTAGTAGAATTTAATTGAACTATAAAGAACAAAATCAAAACGACACGTACACGAACAGAAAATATTAATAATAACCCGCTGGCCCATATATATATATAGTAATTTACGATTTTCAAAAAACACGGATAACATTTTATCATTATAATAACGCGTATTAGTTCGCTTAAATATGTAACAATTTATCGCAGAACGTAATTTTGCATAATTCATAATTATTCGATTCGATACTGAGAAATAAAAAAAAAAAAATTAATAACATTTTTATTCTGGGCTCGTCGTTTAGGACGATTGTTGTGGATAAGACTTTATACATTTTCCACGATGAATTCGTATTCGTTAAATTATATTTACTTTGAAGCCGGACTGACTAGGGACCTTGAATGTTAATAAAAATCATATTATACCGTAGAAGAGAACGGGAAGAACAACACAATACCTAACACAGAATATAATTCTGTAAAGTATAAATCTCCTCGTGTGGCGGCTGCAGAGAGTCTACGTAGAAACTGTGAGAGGGACTCTCCCTGCTGAAACGAATTATCACGTGTTTATAGAGATTCCAAAAGTCACAGAAATTTAAAAAATTTACTACTCGTTATTTTTCATCCCCTCGTCCATCATCCCGTCGTGAGAAATAACTTTATTTTATGTCCACGCGTTATGTAATATTTACATCGTCGCCGTTTTACGATAATTGTCCGTGTATTCGATCTTATTGCATGCTCTCTAACAATACAAACACGGATTCTTATTACAACAAAAATAAAAGTAGGGCTAGGCTCTTGAAGCAAAACGAAAGCATACCTCTCTTTCTCTCACCCCCATAAACCGATTTATTTAGGATCGGAATTACGCGAAACGAATTAACGTGAATAAAAATTACATTTCTATAACAAATAGAAGAGGAAGAATAAGAAGAAGGAAAAGTTTTCCGAAACGAAAAGATTTGAATTATACATAAGTTTTTCTTGAACAATTTAAAAAAACCTTCAAACGAGATGACATCTACACTCATATCGCAGTAATAACAACAGTCATTCCGGATGAAGTCGGATCATGACAATGTTATACGAATATTATATAACGCAATTAAAATACGTTCATTACTTTAATAACTCGGAGGATAAAAATTAAAATACAAAACACACGCGTGAAATATATTACGTTCGAAATTAGTGTTTTTTTTTTAAATTAAATTAATTAATTTTACTTTACAGACCATTTTAATATTCAAATGTCCCCCCCCTCCTAATGCATATATAATACGAGTTTGTCAAAAAAAAAAAAAAAAAAAAATATTATACACAAATAAATGTACTTTTTATAGTGTGTACACACGCACACACTTATTATTTAAACTCATTTTCTTTTATTTATACATCAAAAACTAAAATAAAATCACGTGACGTAATAAAAAATAAAATATACTATAAATGAAATGGCAATAACACTAATTATTCCTGTTTATTTTACGTCAATATTGTTTTACATCACTACGGATGAAAAAAGTGAAACGATGATTTCTAGAGTTCATATATATATATATATATATATGTATATATAATATGAACTCTAATATTGGCATGGAAATAATATTCACGAATAATACTGTATATTTGCGAATATAGAATTTCGTTGAATTTTTTAATATAAAAAAAAACCCTCATATAAACAAAAACGATAGATATTGTAAATAATATACACAAAATCAAAATATCGGCGCAATAATATTCGATTTTTTTTTTTTTTTTTTGTTCATTTGTATTAACATTTTTTTTTTTTTAAACATTCGTTGTAAATATAACGTTTGATAATTTTAACGCATAATAACGCGCGTGGTGATTCCTACTATGAAACCACACACACACACACACATATATAGTTCAGCGTAATAATAATTGACTGGGTATAGAATTTTAATAAAAATCACTGATTTTAATATTTAAAATATACGTTTTTAATGAAAACAAAAAGTACAACACACAACTAGTGTAGACATTTTTAAATTAAATTTTTCGTCGAAATACACACAAACGCATATATATATATATATTTATTATATATTATATAGGTTGTATAGTCGTATTTTTTTAATCTTTCCTTTTCCTTTTTAGTTGGAATAAGTGTACCGATTCCTTTTACGCACCAAAAGGTTTTGATCAGATTATATATAAAAAAAATAAACTACACGAAACGAGCTTATCGATTAAAATAAAATATATATATATATATATATATTAAGAATAAATATAACGATAAACAAGATGTAGTAATAGAACATACCAAGATGTTAATCATAAATACAACACAACGAACTTTAAACTGAAAAACAATTATATATATATAATATATATTAAAGGTTAATGTGCATAATATATTATACTTGTGTGAGATATATACTTCTTAAGCGTATAATATAATATACGCGAGATGATTTTTGTACTATGCCGAGGTCAACATATTCCGTGACCTGTAATATTATAATAGATTTCATTGTAAAAATGAGAGTTCTCGTTTCGACTATGTACAATTTGTAAATATTATATTGACCCGTGTAAGATAAGTAGTTTTACAATATATATATATATATATCATACATGCATCAGAACCGTATTATTTGTACGTCGGTTTTAATATAAAACTCGAATAAACATCAAACAATACGCTATATGAACTATTTTCAATTGCGGAATAATAAATTAATATTTTTGAAATCGAGGAAAATACGAAATTAAAAATTTATAAAAATGAATCACTACTTTCAACTATCTTAAGGTTATACTATAAAATTATAAAGCATTTTTAAACACGCCTAAATTATGCGCTCTTAATGTCCGTTATAATACATTATTCTAAAGGATCCCACTCGTTTTATTATCATTTTTTTTTTTACTTAATAGGTTTCTCCTACACCTCCGTGTCCATCGTATATAGTCGACAAAACGTCAGCGACAATTAATTTCCATTAAACTATCTCGCATTAAATAAGAACGGTTTAACCTACTACAACGGTGTAATTATTATATTAAATTGAATCAGTTGAAATATCATATAAATGAAATATAACTAAACAGTTGAAAATTATTATTTATACGCATATTATTATGTATATACGCACGCGCGCGCGCACACACACATACACACACACACATATATATATATATATATATATATATATATTATATTTACACTAAACAATCAAAAGTGAATGACCTGATACTCGTATATTTAATTCTTTTATACAAATATGACCAAAGTACTTTTTTTCCTATATAAAATAAATCATTTATTACACATTATATGTTTATATATACTTAACTTAAAATTTCAAATACGTTCTGCATAATATATTTTGAACTACAAAATTATAATTATTAGCACGCATTAAGTGTGGTAAAAAAAAAAAAAAAAAATGATTTGTTTCCAACCAACATTCATTATATATGATGATCGCAAATACATTAGTACAATTGTACCTGATAAAAAAGAATGTAACAATATAAATATAAAACCAACCGGATCAATTATTATTATTATTACTATTGTTTGCTGTGATGAACTACAGCACAATTTATTAAACATAAGATAAGTTTTGGTGAAAATAATTACCGATAAACAACTACAATTATATATTGTACATTTTTTTAGAGACGTGGTCGAAGTTGCTTAAAAAAAAGTACCTATATAACAAGAATAATGTTGCGTAGCATGCAATCATTTAATATTGACAATGGCCCAACAGCATCAGACTGCAGTGCTCACTGAGCAGTGTCATGTTTTATTATAAATTATTATTTTAATGGCTACTCAAAAGACAATCAACAGACATAATATTTTTACAACGCCATCGCGGGATAAGAAAATAAACAGTTTTAAGTTTTTTGACAATTTACCGTAATAATATAAAATGTATGACACGCACTGGTGTAATAAATTATAAGTACTATAATTATTATAATATAAGACTCATTTTTATCCTCGTTAAACGCGTTAAAATAAACATTATATATATATATATAAAGATTTGGCATTGTATACTTGAGAAAAATATAAAATAAATGTACACATGACTAGCATGTTCTACACCTTCAACGTGTGATGTAATTACAGTATTATAATAATTTATACGTTCACATATTTTTTTTTTAATTGCAGATTCTTGTAGGAAAAACATTAACACAACAAAATTTAATAATCACTACAACATTTTAATTTCGAATTATTCGTAACATATTAAATTATGAATTAAGAACGTGATTTTTCTATTTTTTAAGATAGAAAAATACGTATTTACACTATACGTATTAGCGGTAAGTGTAAACGTAGAAGTAAAATATAATCAGGTCTTAAAATAAATCCATTTGTATTTTATATATAAACACCGTTAAGCATAGTTCTGATTATTTTTTGCGGTGTTTAAAATACAAATAAAACATAATAAATTAGTGAAAAGAAAGTAAAAAACAAATAAAAAGAAAAAATAAATAAAATACGAATTATAAGTTAATATTCGTAATTTTTAATATATTATATAAAATAAATAAATATTAATATTTTATTATTATATTATCTTTTATAACTTCGTGTATTTTTATTGTAATTTCATTGTATTCTATATTTTATTTCTCTATGCATTTTTTTTTCTAAGCGATTTCATTTTTCTATATTATTTTTCTGTTATTGTATTTCCTTTAAAATTACCTAATGATGACTTTTTATCGAAACCGGTAGTAATAAAATAAATTATATAACAATCTTTATTTTTTATTTTATTTAATACTCTTGGATTTTTTGTTTATTTAAATATACATTTTGATATATATATATATATATATATATATATTTATATATATAAATATATATTATATATATATATATGTGTGTGTGTGTGCTTTTACAAAAAAAAAAAACAAAAAGTGAATGAAAAAAAAATCACATTGATCATAAAGACATTAAACTTTTATGTTTCATACGTTGTAAATATCTATATGTTGTAATAATTAATTAACACTGTAAAAGTTTTTTTTTCGATGAAGCAATCAATATTGTAAATATAATGAAATTCCATTGAAGCACATTATAAAAATCAAAGAATATTAAAAACATTCGTACAATATGAATTTTATAGGTACCCACCAATAATAAATATTATTGTTAAGTGGTTTCTCTCTCTCTCTCTCTCTTTCACACGCGAAACATAATAAAACAAACGGTTTCCCACTTCTATAAACTACCGATGAACGATCCAACGGATAAGATGTGTTTATATTACGTATACAATTGTATTTTGTACCGACTCAAAAACCGTAATACGAAAGAGTAACGTTAATTTTTATTTATTAAACATTAATAAGCAATGGGTTTTATCTTTTAATCACGCGTTTCCTAATCGGAGTGCGAATGAATAACATAACAAAACTAAACTTCTATAGAAAATGGCATAATACGTATTATTATTATTATAACTGCAATGAACTGTGATGTAAACGATTTTTTTACATTAATAAGAGGATTTTACAATTGGACGCGTTATTATTGTATTCTCGAAATTTCATCGATGACCACGTCCTCCTAACGAAATGTTTTTTTTCTACGATTAAATCAACGAAAAGTCGTTGGGTAGTAAATAATACGTTAATAATTTTGTATAAATTATTTATTACGTTTAAATAATATTCACACGAACGTAGGAAAATGAAAAGAATTATTAGAAGATTTTGTTTCTATAATATATTTATATATTGTTATTTATATATTTATATATTTTGTTACTATAATATATACATCATCATATATATTTTCGCTATATAACGAATGAGTAATATTTATAGAACTCCGATTATCCGAACACTCGGCTATTATCATCCGAACGTCATATCGAGAGAAAAAAAACACACACAAAGCGAAAAGCAAAAAGAAAAAAATTGATAATTTTAATATATACAAACGCGTACAATTATTCTCTGTAAAAAAAAAAAAAAAACTGCGGTTATCCGAACAATAAATTCGATCACAATTATTTGTTCGGATAATAATAATTTTTTATTATTATTATTATTATTACTATTATAGCTTTTAGTAATACTATTTCAGCTCAACAAAATTATTTTAAAAATTATATGGTAAAACCAACCTCCGGGATAAAATTGATAATTATTATATTGACGACACATTCATAATTGGAGTTAAGAATGGAGGAAAGATTGAGGGAAATATTAAAGGAGACGTTCTATAATTATTATTGTAATAAATTTTATACTCGTAAATAATTTGTTTTAAAAAAGAAATAATCATTTTTAGATTTTTGAACGAAGCCCGCGTATTTATTCTCGATTTAATTACAAAAAATAAAACCCGCCCGTTTAATAGATATTTTCGGATTACAAATATCGAATTTTTTTCGTTTTATTATTATGAAGAGCACAGTAGGAGGAATTATCGCAGAAGGTCAATTACTTTTTTTTTTTTAAATCATTTGAATCTCTGTTTAAAGTTATATTTAGAACGTAATTTATTAATTCTACGATTATATTATTATAAGGTGTGATTAGCATACTATTAAGATAAGGTGACATAAATATCATAATACTATTATTATACGCGTTAGAGATATTATAACATTTTATTATGCGCTCGTATTTATATTAATTCCATACCGTTGATTTTATACGTATGTTTCTTTTTTTTAATCAACGATAAATTAATAACCAAATGAAAACACCCAGAAGTGTATATAAGGAGTTTGCTTTGCGTGCTAACCAGTTATCGATTGCGCGAACATACTCCTTTACAAAACAACGCAGCACCACCGCTAATTATTTAACTAGTTCAAGTATATATATATACACGTGTAGGTAAGTATGTGAGGAATCAAACAGACAACAATTAAGTTTGTGATTGATGGTATTATTAATTGGTATACAACGTGAATAGTGCAATTTTTTAAACTTCAAAATTAACTCGTGTTTATATTAGATAATTTTTGTATTTTTCGAGTGCCGTTCACTTATAATTACTATAAAAAAAATATTATTATCAACCAGCTACTTCTAAATTAAAAACAAACAAAAAATTAAGTAAAGAAAAAGTAAGTTAAAAACCCAATTATATATATACCTAATAATAATAATAATAATAATATTTAATATCGGTCACCTTGGTTCCAACTCCTTTGTTTTTAATTGGTACGATTTGCGCATTATTTTCTAATTAATAGAAAGAAAAAAAATACAAATTGAAAATGTACGAACACGTTTATATTTAAAGTTTATTTTTTTTTAACCCGACTTCAGACCGAAATATTGATTGTTAAATTATTGTATTTGAAATTTTAAAAGGAATTCGATATAATTTTAAAAAAAAAATGTTGTTTATACGCGAGTGACGTATAATTAGCGTATTATATTATCCATCCCTGCATAGAAATCGATAAGAATTTAATATTAATGTGTACATCATTTTTATTTATTAAATACTGAAATATTGAAAACCAATAAAATGTATTTTTAAATTTACATTATATACTCAATACTACTACTATAAGTGTAATATAGCGCGTTATATAGTGCATTGATAAATTTGGACTTGAAAAAAATATTTTATTCTCTTCTTGTCTATATAATGTTCATACATAACCAAATAGATAACAAACTATAGTGTTTATCTAACATTCCTCACATCAATTCTACACACAAAATATAGAACTATATTGGAAAAAAAAAAAGTAATAATTTCGATAATAATAAAAATACGCGGATAAAATATACACGAGCATTGAAATTATCAATGGACAAGTGAAATACAAATATCGAAACAATATTAAGTAATTATTAAATACTCTTATCGTCGAAGGTGAAAAATATTAAAAAAAATAAAAATCAATAGAAATAAAGAAACGCTGCGTGTGATTGCATATAATACTTTCTCTTAAATTTTGCTTTTAATCGAATTAATCTACTACTGCAGTCCGTATACAATTAGTTATAAAAAAAAATTTAAGAAATTTAAAAAAATGTAAAAGAAAAATATGATTTCAACGTAGAAATAGGTAATGAAAAAAAAAAATTATCACATTATTTGTACCTATCAATCGAGTTTACATAATTTTTAAAACGTCAAAAAAAAGAAAAAGAAAACAAATCGAAATCAGAGAAGAAATCCAAAATAAAAACAACTCGAAGTAGAGAAATGTCTATGAACATATTTAATATAGTGTTGGGTTGTTTACATTCTGACATTTTTTCCCTTTTTTTTTTTTTGATTTTCAAATAACACCACCGATCCAACCGTACGTGTATAAAAACCTGAACAACATAACTACTACATATATATATATAAATAAAAGCAAGAAAAAAATATGTACAAGTAGATATTATAGTCATATCGTTTATGAAAAACACGCGTCGGAGTTATTATCAAAATTATTTATTTTTTGACATCGTCAAATGAAATATATATTTTCTCATAAAAATATTAATACGCCTTACCACCTACTTCTGTTTGAGTAAACAATTTTTTTTTTTTTTTTAATTTTTTTATATCGACCGACGACGATAATAATAACCTTAAACCGTTTATTCGATATATATATATATATATAGACATATCGTAATATTATAAGCGGCGCACAAATCGGATTTATGTCGTTTCGAAGGGCAAAATCGCCTATGTACGTACATACAATAATACAATCGCGTGATACATGTTTTCGCGTCATATGCACCGTCGTATATAATACGCGTGTGCAGTGTGTAAACACGTTTGACCGGCGTTATTGTTTAAGGTCAAACACAATATACAATATACATAAAAAACTTGTTAGAAAAACTTTTTTTTCTCTCGTATAGCCGGAGCACACGCTCGCGCAAGTCGATGGTGCATTGGTTACGAGTTCGTCGGCGTATGTAGTACGCGTGTGTGTATAGGAGAAAAAAAAACGGAATTTCGTAATCGCGAAAATTACGAGAGAAAACCGACCGCGGGGTGAACAAAAAATATACGCGTATAATATAACTTACACGGCGACATTATTTTATACAGTTATATGCGATTTGTTCGCATTTTTAACTTATTATATAATATGTAAAATCGTACGTTTTTTTTTTTTTTTTTTTTTTTGATACTAATTAAATAAGCGCAAAAAACACTTTATATATATATATATATTATCAACTAATTATGAGATATCGATAAAAACGATATATTTTTCACTCGCGCGCGTATACGTGTCCAAAAATTGTCGTTTTTAACAGTAGATTTTCTGACATCCATTCGAACAAATTTGCAGTTACGGATAGAGAAAAAAAAACCCCAAAAGTCCTCTCGCCCATTATCCGAACTATCCTAACGTGTTCGGTACGTGTTCATTTCCCGTAACACGAACCGTTCGCATTTTACTCGCTTTAGAGAATTCCGCGTTCGCCAAATTTATTTTTTAAACCGAATTTAAAAAAAAAAAAAAAAAAAACCGCGCGAAATTAACAAATAACGTTATTGTGTGTATTATTGACTCGGGTAGAGTTTTTATTTTTCTCCAACGACTCGTTAATTTATACAAATAGATATGTGTACACCTATTTCGTATATCGCGTCTTCTGCAATGTGTGTTCAGATAAAATACGTTGAAAAATATCACACCGTCGACAACGAAATTTCGAAATATAAAATATACGCGCATACGTAAAACAAATTAACGCATGTCGGTGTTGTTCGACAGTATTGTTAAATCGGTACACTCCCTCTCCCCCAACCGGTACATTCCGCATTATTATTATTATTATTATTATAATACCGTAGATTGACGCCGAGAGTCGCGTGAAATACCGCGGAGAAATATGATAATAGAATATCGAAGACGACTGAATGGAAAAGAACAAGAAGAGAAAAAAATTGATCGGCGACGACAATAAGCGAATAACTATATAACGTGTATATTTTTATATTGTTACGGAACCGTCAAAGACGAAAAATAATCGAGCGGCGAATGAAAAACGCGCTCGTTGTACCGATCAATTTTTACCATAATCTTGTTCTGCAGTGCGGAACACACACGGTATCACGCGCGCAGAGGTCACCGGCTCGGTCGGTATATATATATATATACACACAGTATAGTTACAGCGGTACGCGCGCAACGTTGAAGGCGGTGCCGCGGTATATACCACGGTGGTTGGGTGTACGACAATGGGGCGGTTGAAGCGCGGGGATAACCGGCGGCGGCGGCAGCGACGGGCGGTGGTAGTAGTGGCGCACAAAAGAAACGCACACGGAGATCGTCCGAGAGGACAGGTATATATATATAAATATAGAAGAAAAAAACCGTATAATTCATGAACTATACTATATATACGGGGCGGTACGGCGTGGTTTTTCGATAACGGAGAGAGAGAAAAGGACAATGTCGAACGCGCTCGAGAGAATATATATATATAAAAAAAAAAAACGGAGTTTCGCGTTAACGCGATTTTCTTTTTTTTTGTAGTAGCCAATTGGTAGAGGCGGTAAAAAAAAAAACGAGCCGCGAGAGAAATCGCCGATTTCGCGTGCGTTGTGTAAAAACGACGTTTTCGCCACGAGGTTATCGCGGGCGCGTAGCCATGACGTGGACGACACCCGGACTGCCCCCAGTTAGAAGAGTTAGAGAAGAGGGGAGACACGGGGAGGGTCCGGCTGCTATTGATTTACAAAACGACGTATTCGCGGCGTGTGGCACGAGGAGCAGCAGCGGCGGCGGCGGCGAACGTCGCGCGTGCACGAAACACCCAAAAAAAGAGACCGGCTCGAGCGAACGAACATAACCAAAAAAAAAAAATTCTCTTTTTTATTCCCCTTCCCCCGGACAAACGACGGGTTTATAGGCGAGCGCGATTCGAATGCGACACGAGGACGGTGGCCCGGAATATTTTTAGACGTTTGGAGGAGAAAAAAAAAAAAAACCTACGCGCGCGAATACGACATATTATAATATTATTGTTACTTACTCCGCGTCCTTTAAACGACGAACGCGCGCGATTATGTGCGGCCAAATACGACCTCCTTAGATTTATACGTGTAACCGATATTAATTCAAACGATTATATTCTAATAACGAATTAAATATATTTACGAATATATATTTTATATATATATATAAACGACAAATAATAGCGTGTGCACGTACGTGACACGCACACGTTCGCGTCGGTGGCGCGCGTTCGAAAGACTGGACCGGATAACCTGCCGGTTTTCGCTATTTAAGCGGAACGACACACAACGTAGCGGCGGCGGCGGCGGCTGCGTCGTCGTCGTCGTCCGCTGCGCGACTATCGCGCCAATGTACAGGGTGGTGTCCGCGTCTTCGTCGTTTTTCACACAAACACACCGCTGCCCCTTGTATATTTTTATATATGCCGCTGGCACGACAATTCGATTGTAAAATACCGTCTCTGTCCTAAACGCGAGCGTTCACATTTTTTTTTTTTTTGACTTTTTCCATCCCGACAGACCCGCACGCGCGCGCGCCATGACCGCCGTAAACGGTTAAAATCGAAACGTCGCGGTTTATCGAATTCGTCGAAACGCGCGCGCGTCGCCGGGGGGTGTTTCGCCACGAATCGCGGACGAAACAAAACGTGTTTTATTACGGAGAAAAAAAAAAAAATGAATATCACCTCGGCCGGGGTAAAACACGTGGACGACCGCGGTGTAGTGCACGAAAAGTGTCCGCGGCGCGCTTTTCGTACACTTTAAAAATCGTCCGCGTAACGACTATTCGCATCACCCTGTGTGTGAAAACGTAATAATTTTATCCGTTACTGCCGGCCGCGGAGCACAGCCCCTTTTCGCCACACGTCGGTCGCGCTCGCGACGACGGCGTGGCAACACACACACACACACATTTTATTCGTAGACGATGGGTTTTTCGTTATTTCTCTCTCTTCCTCTCTCACTATAACCTCTTTGGACGCACTTACAGTTCCTACACTGTACTACGACACGGGTCAACCGCAGTGACGTCACAAATTTTATAAAAACCCGGCCATCGTGAATATTATAGTGCGCGCGCGCCGGCACGGGTGTGCGTTTGTGTGTATGTGTGGACCGTTCTGTGCGCCGAGTAAAACGTTCGTCGCACAGCCGTGACGTGGAATTACGTATCGATAGAATACGTTTCTCCGTGTTTTAATACCGATGCGTGCGATTTTTCTACCTTTTTTTTTTTTTTTTTTTTTTGTTTTCCAATTTAACATTATACAATTAATTATAAAAACGTCCGGCTTTGAATAATGCAGTGCGTTCAGTTTTGTCGTGGTGGTCAGACTCGCTCGACTCACGCAAAATAATAATAATAATAATATCGAACATTTTATTGTAATACGCGCGCACGTGAATATCAAAACGGTTTATTGAAATTTCAAAAATTTGCCTCGTGCACACCGACGGCGTAACAATCACGTGCCGGTGACAATGCCCCGGTGTACCGCGTAAATACGAATTTTCTTATAGAAAATCCCACGTCCGTCACGCTGTTCATATATTGTACAGAGACCGCCAGAGTGTCAAGACGTTATTTATGAAATTATTTGCGAGAGACTCCTGCAGGGCATTCCTAAGACACGGGTTATTTTACACGAGCTATTCTCTATGAACGTGCTCTTTTACGCGTTGAAAGTGATCGTGTGTGTCTGTAGGAAAACGAATCGTCGAGAAAGCTCGTCCGCGATTGCAGGCGCTACCGCGGCATAATATGTGCTCTCGGTAAAAATATAAAAATCCTGTCTTTAGTCACACGAGAGTATGGGCAGTGGCGTCACGAACTTTAGAAGCAAAGAATAATATTACTCATATGACCCCCACCCACCCCATAACAATTTTGGTTTTGCGATAATATTTTTATTTTTTTTCCCGCGTACATTTCTTTTTTTTCTCTTGGAGTTCTCCGATTTTTACAAGTATAGGAGTATAGCCCATTTTCCGGTGTAGTAAACGTCGCACAGATTTGGATGGACCAAAACAACAATTCTGTCAAAACTCCCGTGTGTGTGTGTGCGTGGAATTGAAAATAATTATAAGTAAAAATATGTAGCTATATATATATAGACCGATACATATAGTTAAAAATACGTGTATATGGATCTCGGTTGAATGTCTTCAACGACTGAATATTGTTTGATCGTATTGGTAATACGTTCCTGTAAATATACAGACCAATGCGCTGGAAATTATACACTGATTTACGATCCGATATGCGACCTACGTCATAAATATAAAACAAAAGAAACTTGTAAATTATTTATTTTTTTTTATATATTTTTTGTTTCACTTCCCAGTATCGTCAATATAGCCGTGCATTGTCTGCAGTTATTGTAAAACGTCTCTTTTTCGTATAGGTCAAAAAGTCATTAAAAAAAAAAAAAAAAATTCAAGGCTTGTTGGAGAATTATAAAATCCAAATAAAATATTAAAAAAAAAAAAAGGAGCGTATCCTTTACTATACAGACAGACAACTCCAAAGAGAATGGTGGAGATCGTGTCAGAATCCATGAAATATTTTTTGATCACTCTTTAGCCGATATGAAAAAGAGGTTTCACAACAACTGATGACTGAAACAATATAATAACTATATACGGACGACAGTGATAGAAGTGGAACAAAAAAAAAAAAAAAACGTATGAAATTAATTTACTGGTTAGCAGTGTAATTTGTGTTTTAAATTTATGATGTAGGTCGCGTATTGAACCGTAAACCATTGTGTAGATCGCGTATTGAACCGTATACCATTGTGTAGATCGCGTATTGGATCGTCACCGTTATGCATACGCATATAGTAGATAAATATACTTTTTGGAACTCTTTACACAGATTCCAAATCTTTTACGGTTTTCTCATTTTTTTCTAAATTAATATCACTTTATACCATTATATAGTATCTATGTTATACAATCGTTAATTGTAACTATAATATACTACTGTGATTTGTGTTGAAAATCGTAATGCTACCTATTATAATACCTACGAAATATCTCGTAAAAAATACTTTTGGGGTAACATAATATCTCGGAGGCGTGTAGGGTTGGAAGGTCGTTCTCACCATCATCTCACTGCGCGACCGGCGAAGTCATATTTTTTTAGTTTTATACGATAAAAATATTTTGGAAAAAAACGTGATTTATGTGTATTATAATAGTAAAACGCATAATTCGCTATCGTTCATAATTTCCAGACACGTTTTATCGGAATCGCCGGGAAATAAATCATTTATCGATTACAGTTTTTTCGTATAGGCAAACGGTATGAAAATGGGTGATGTTCCGGTACCCGCCGTGTATTTCGTGAGGTAGTCATATAACATGCCCCCCCCTAAGGCACCACACCTACCGTGTATTTCCGAAGGTGCTACGCTATAACACGGCCGTCCATTCCGGATAGCACATTCCGGATGCATTTCAATAGCACCTTCGGAAATACACGGTAGGTGCCATGTGCCGGAACACCCATTTTTATACTATTTAGGCGTTTATTAAAAAAACAAAATTTTAAACTCCTTTGAATTAAAATTGTAATCTGTTCACAAATCTAGTTTATATAATATATTTTGTTTTTAAGTGCCGAATTATTAACGTGTTGACGATAATGGAGGTGACGTGGGAGACAAGTCGCTCTCTCCCGCCTTGTTCGTCTTTTAGGATTTCGCTCATAAATTTAGTCTTTTAGGAGACTACGTATCGCTGGATACATAATTTGGTGTGCTGTAGTCGTTGACGAGACTTTCGGAGACGACTGAGTACGCCGCGACGAAAACGCCGAGAAAATTTCAATTTTTCCAGGCTCGTCGAACACGCATTTTTTGTGTGTACTATATGCGTTATTCGTGTATACGCATCGAGAAATACGTGAAAAAAAAAGAAAGACGTGCAAATAATCCCCCGATTATTGTTGTCGGGGGAATTGGCGAGCAACCGCGATTACGGCCAAGACCGTATAGCAACTGAATATTGCGCCCGGGGGGCAAAACTTAGAATTGCGCCTTTTTTCATTTTATTTAAACACAGAACTATAATCGAGTGTTAATTGTATAAATATTTTTCGTTTTAATTCGAATAAAATTATCGTTGAAAATAATCGGAAAAAATATCGTATTGATTTTTTAATTTCTTAAATTTTGCGCCCGAGACGCATGTCCCTTGGCTACGATTCTGCATGACTTCTAAACTATATTTTTATAACGTCTGTATAACGCGTATAATGACATATAAACCAAGTACGGAATCTCGTTGAATAATATTATGTTTATACGACTGTCGTCGTTTTCGCAAAGCAAAAAAAAAAAAAATGAGAGAGAGAGAGAGAAAATAGTACTTTTTTTCGTAAAATCGTGTACCTACAATAGATATCGGTTTCGCGGTAACAGCAATAGCGAACCAATAATAAGTAAAGGGACGGCCGCCGGAGGCGTATTCAGGCACAGGCACGGGCCCAGAGTGGAAACATTTTGGGGGCTGCAAATTTTATTACCTTTTAATGACAAAAAGTAAATTTTTCATTGAATCAAATCGAATTTTACTTATTTTTTTAAATAGAAAAATTCGATGGTGCTCGTGAAAAACTAGTTAAGTCTAAAATTTTCGAAAATTAGATTGTGTCATACTTTGATTCAGAATATTTATACGGTGTTATGGGTAAAACGATTCAAGTCAAACAATTTTATCAGTCCGTTATACGTTTATGAAAAATAGGACATTTCGAAATGTATTATTTTGTGCTCGAGAAAAATCAGTTATGTCACATAGACAATTGTATACAATTAAATGATAATGCGAAATTCAGTGTCTACGTAGACTTAAAAAAATTTTACACAAAAAAAAATAATAGGTTAAGTTGACGTAATTAAGTTAAGTTAATTAATTTGTTGTGTAACTAATTATTATCTATTGTGTTGTATAATATAATTTATTGCTTTTCAAAGGTTATTGAAGACATTAATTCACGTTTCAAATAAATAAAATTATTATTTTATTTCTCATTTGAGTTTGAATTTTGATTTTTGAACATTGAAAATTCCTAATTTTAGACTTTACTAGTTTTCCACAAGCACCATCGAATTATATAACAATTATAAATTTAAAAAAAAAAGTATATATATATATATATATATATATATATATATAATATAGAATTGTTGATGACTTTAAATTGTAATGATTCAATAGCAATGCGTTTGCTGAGGAAAAAAGTAGAAGAAAAAAAAATATAATTTTAAATACATAATTAAATTGTAAATTGCAAAATAAAGAATTGAGTGTAATTTAATTTTCATTAACAATGTCTTTTTTTTTATAGAAGATAATACACACAATTGTATATTTAAATATATAACAAATTGTCCGTTAAAATATGTTTTATAAATAATATTATTAGGGATGGGGTGGAAAAGGTGGCGGCGATGTGGAAAGTGTGTCTATAGGCGGAGAAAACCTAAATACGCCATTGGCGATGGAATAATTACTTGTGTTATGCAGTAGGTATATTATTCGAACGCTTTTGGATTAAATACAATTTTTTTTATATAAAATTCCAACATGTTTGCAGTTTGTGAATAACTGTTTTAGTAGGTACGTAGTGATTATTATTTAGAAAAAAAAACTGTTGATTACAAAACATCTTGTTCGGTGCGAAATCTATATGGACATGCGTCGCATCAAGTCTTTAGAAAATATTCAACGAATGTATAATACCAAATATTATTGTGTCATTTGACAACATTTATGTAATATATAATAATGTCTAAAAATTTGTTTTGTCAATGCAGTCAGTAATTATTATTATATACATTTTTAAAAACTTTTTCCCTTTTAAAGTCAATAGGTAAAAAAAAACTCAACCTACATTTATAATGTAATAATTGTATATAAATCATGTGGTTATAAAAAATATCATAATTTTTTTTAAATATTTGTTTTAAAAGATGCAAATAATTCTAAATCAAAAATCATATAAAAAGCAACCAAAAAACACATAATTGGGATAATTTATTTAAAAAAGTAAAAAAAAAATTGTTTGCAATATTTGACTTTTATGATTTTAATAATTTGATAAAATTTGAAAAATGAGATTTCCATTGAGTATCAAATCTATTACATCTATTCATAATTTAAAATTTATAAAAGTCAAAAGGTGTTTGAATAAGAATACATTTCTGATTAAATGATAGAATGATGAAACATACATTTTGTACACTGTACATTTAACAATTTTGAACTTCAGATATTTTTATACAAATCGCTTCATAAAGTATTTTTGAAAAAAAAATAAAAAATAGTTTAAGTTTAAATTTAATAATGTAATAAAACAAATATTAGAAGCATCTAGTTTTGCTTTTTTAGATTAACCAAATTATATTAGTGTTTGTTTTATTAATAACAGAACAACCATAATTTTTATAACTTATATTACATTATATTGTACACAATCAATCAAGTTCATTTATATTAGGTCTTATACTTCAGTCATTGGTTTATACATTTCATAAAACTATATGAAAATATAATTTTTAACATTTTAAAATCTGTTTAAAATAAAAATGGATTTTTTTTTTTTTACTTTAAAAATGATTTTGTTGACAAATTTTATATTTTGGAATTAAATGTAATATCAGTTGTTTAGCAGATAAGAACAGAAAATGAAAAATAACACAAATGTTTTATTTCAATATTTCAATAAAAATCTTTTAATAAGAATACATAACTACCATATAGTTTTTAAACTTAATCCTATGTTTTGTTTAATCGTGTTTAAAACCGGGTTTTCTAATTTCTGGTGGTATATACATTAAATCTTCATTAAGATTCTTGGTTTTAGCCAATTTCTTTTTCATTCTCTTTTGTTTTTCTTCATTTACTAAGTCATGTTTGTGTTCATTGTCAAAGAAGAACAACAGTTGTTCTTTTTCTTGTAGATCTTGCTTGACTTGTTGTATCTTTTGTAAACGTTTCATTTTATTCAAACGTTCCATGCACCTTTGTAGTTCATCTCGCCTAAAGGATTCCCATTTCTTGTAAATCTAAAATATAAAATTAAATCAGTAAGTTACTTAAACATTTGAATGTTTTTTTTTACATACAGATTTCTGAAGCTGTATTTCTTTTTCTTCATTTTGATTTACTGCCTCATTTACAGCATTTTTCGATTCTTCGCATAGGCTTTTATTTTCGATTTTCAATTTGACAAACGCATCTTTCAACTTTTCAGCATTTTCGGGTGCTCGTTTATCTATAGCAGCATTCGCTAACTCCATTGTTTCAGAATAAACCGGACCTTCAAGCTTTTCTAAATAGTTATATAACTCATTCCATCGGTTATAATAAGCCAATCCAAGAGTTTTAAAACTATTGCCCATCACAGAATTGTCAGTGTTACTGATTGCTAACATAGTTTTTCCGACCAAGTGATCACCATCTGTCAGATCAAAGTGATCATCAAAATAGGGATTTCTAATAAAGTCTACACGTACTCTTTTCTCCTCTTCGTCATCGTCTTCATTATTTTTTTCGTCTACTTCCACTTTCGCTTCTTCCCAATCGGTGGGATTAGTGATATATTTCAAACAAGAATATAATCCCATAGTTTTAGTAATATCATTATCAAATTCTTCTTGTAACATTTGATTGGAAGCAATAACAGCAGCGTTTCGAAAGTCATTTTCTTTTATAAACGTATCCATTAGTAAATTACTTAAATAGTAATCGGGGAAAATACCGTAATTCAACCTATTTTTCAGTATTCTAATTAGGTCATTGGTGTGTTCCGATCCAAAAAACAATCGGATGACAGCGTGATGTGTGGACGGTAGCAATGTACCAGCCTGAGCCGACAGGCGGAACTTATGCGTCAACTCCTCTAGTTCGTTCAAATACGTTTTATCGGTTAATGAGTTAGCAAATATATCCAAATCGACAGCGCTTATTTGCTTGATATTATTATCTAAATTTGAAGATAACTTATAGTATAATAATTCTGGTTCGACTTTCTTCAACAACGAACAGTCTAGACGTTCTTGCCATACCTCGTCACATTTATACGCATCCGTCAAAAACGATCTTGTACTACTCAATCGTCGGCCGGTTAACGTTAAAAACGATTTATTTAGAGCGAACATCGTTGTTGCACCCTTAAAAGCAGAAATTATTTCATTACAAATTATAAAATGAACACATAAACACGTTGAAATTAAATTTATTATCAACGATTCCTTATCATTCGGTTAGAAGTGGCATTCCTGATAATTGATATAGATAACAAAACGATATCTTTTGAGACGTGAACTCTCGATAAAAAATCAAATTTAAAATTTTATCTAAATTCTAGCATACATATCTATAAATATTGAATTATTGTAGGAAAAGTTATTTCTATTAAAACATTTCATATACTTTTTCGATTTGAATTCTATTTAAAATATATATTAAAAAAAAATGCGTAGTGCACATTTCAGAATAGAAATATTTTTTCTGAACTAAACAATTAACGCTGTTAAACGTGAAGTCCTCCCTACGCACATAGGACTTGAAAGCAATGTTTAGAAATAAACACATTTGGTAATTTATTGTTTATTGACAAACACACAAAATATTTGAAATAAATAGTCTTAATCAATGATGTTAAAATTATTATTGTCCTGAGGTAAATTAAATACGACACAAGTAAAATTATAGTTTTAAACTAAGCAATACTATTAGCTGCATAATTATTACTATTACATGAATTCCTCTTTCAAACTGCTGAATTTTATATTTTAAAATGGTTATAAATAATAACAATTTCATTGTAATTTGTAGTATATTATTTACAAAAGTAAAAAATATAACTTATTTGAACATTTTTTATTCAAATAAATTTCATAAACATACTTTAATATTAATAAAATTATCGAATATAAATTAATAAGGAAATAGTGTTTGTAAAAAACATCTGCATTCTGTAAATAAAATTTATATTAATATCACATTTCACTTTATTGCCATTGACCTCATAATCTAATAGTTTCTTTTAAGATGGATATTAATTAATTTTTTTTGTAATAAAAAATAACAATTCTGGTTTTGTCTATAAAATAATTACAGATATTACATATAAAATTTAAAAACATAGTTGATTTTATAGATAAAATAAAAATGCAAAATTAAAAGTTTATAACAAATTGTGGCGTTGCAAATTTAATGTTATAAAGCAGATCAAATTTGTTTAACCCCACATCCTATATCACCAAATTGTAATTCATTGTCACTATGAACACCCCTCTTACTGAATTAAAAAAACTCAGAGACAATTGTTTCTGAAATAAGCATTTGCTACGCCACTGATAACAAATACATAGTCGATTAATAATCAATTAGAACAGTTCTTAATTTTAAAATAATAAATAAAATATTTTATTAATAATTTATTTATTATTTTAAGCTAACTAATTTAAAATAACTAGTAACTAGTTCATAAATGAATACCGTATATAAAAATAAAAAAAAATACTTTGTCAAAAAATAAAAATAATCATCGATCCTATAAAATAAAATCAGTTGAGACATTTTTAGTACCATTTGATATTAACAATCTCATATGAAAATAAATTTTTTTTTTCATTTTGTAATAAATTATGACTAAATTAATAAGAATAGTTTAAATGTTTAAATGTTTCAAATGAAAATATAAACAAAAATGTATATTTTAACAAATTTTTTTTTTTATTAAAAATATTTTTCTTTAAATATAAATTATGTATTTTAATAAATTGAACAATCTAATTTATTATAAAACGCTATCACATCAGGATTTGCCCAAACATGTTTCTTGTCGAAATCTAAAATTCTTAAAGCTACTAAACTTTTGGCTCTAGACAATGCAACATAAGCCTGTCCTGCTTCAAATACTTGTCCCAAGGATATTTCAACGCAATCCAAAGTCAACCCCTGAAAAATACTTATATAATTATAAAAAATATTTATTCATATTTTTTGAAATAATACCTGTGATTTATGTATAGAAAATGCCCAAGCTAGCTTTAAAGGTATTTGTTGCCTCGAATTAAACTGTCCACTAGGTGTTTTGACTATCCACTTTTCGGATTTAATAGGAACCGTGTCACCATTTTTAAACTGGATAATGGGAGAACCTAAAACATTGTCAATTAGTTATTATAAAACACAAAATAAAATTTTTTATATAATAATAAACAATTTATATTTATTGTTTATACAATATTTTTCTGATTTCCCATGTAGCTATTATAAGAAAATATTATGGCTCACCATGTGTGTGTGTGTGTATATGTGTACAAAAACAGAATTCTTTCAAAATAAATATGTATAAATGTTCATTTCATACGTAAATAAATAATTATGAAAAAATAAATTTTACTATCAATTTACTGCTAGGTATATTATAATTAAGAAAATAAAAATAATCGATATTAAATACTTGTTTTTTGTGTTACTACAATTTCTTTTATACATTATTATAATAAATTAAAAATAGTCATAAATCGTTTAAAACAGTAACTTTTTTAGTTAAGCTCAGTGCAATATATCAACAAACCATTTTTATCGAAATCTTTGATCACTCCTCTAGCACCATTCACTAGCCCCGAAGATACACTAATGTTTTTTAACAACATTATTTGAGCACCAGCCTTAAGAATAATAGTCTTTGCCACGGGAGTATGATCATCTAATGTTTTTGTCGAGCCACTATCAAAAGCTTCGAATTTATATTCTTTGCCCGGCAAATTGGATAACTTTTTTTGGTTAATCATTTGAGCGTCAACAGTACGACAACAGAGACGTGTTGGTGCAATTCCATTTTGTTCTAACAAATTAAAAGATGTCGCTTTTAACTTGGTAGCTGTATCTGGTTCTACTCTAAATTGAAATGGATTTTCAATTAGTTTAATTTTTTTTTTATTATTTAACTTAGTTAAATTTTAAACATTGTTCTTACTTTCCTAGTCGTAGATCGTTAAGAATTTGTATAAATTCATTATCTAATTGTCTATGTACACGCTTCAAATTAAAACAACGAAAACGACAATGTTTCCAAGTTGCTGTTTGAAAGCAAAATCTAGTTATTCCTTGTTTTACAGGAGGTAATTGCAAAAAGTCACCGCACAATATTAATTTTATACCACCAAAAGGTTCACCTCGTTTACGTACAGCTTTCGCTATTTTGTCGAGTTTCTAAAAAAGTAAATACATTTAGAAAATATGCATTAATAATAACAATAATACAATATAGTTTATAGTAAATAATATAATATTTAACCTCAAAGTACTCTCCATCTACCATTGATATTTCATCAATGATTAATATTTTACATTTTCGCCAAACTTGTACAGTTGGGGTTTTGGAAGCCATTTCAATACCTCGTTCAATAGTGCATTCTCCATTACCAATACCAGCAAAGGAATGTAATGTGACTCCGCCAATAAGACAAGCAGAAGAACCTGTACTAGCAGTTACTATTGTTTCGTTGGGTGGTAAAATATTTACGATGTAACGCAATAAAAACGATTTGCCTGTACCAGCACTACCTGAAAAAAAAAACATTTAAATAAAGTCAGTTTATTAATAATTTAAACTCAAACTATCTTCAGTAAACTAACATATTTGAATTACAGAATAATGAATTTTATTTTGATTATATATTTTTTTGATTATATTATAAATACTTCTATAAAAATTGGTTAGCTTTTACTCGGACAATAATTTGAAATGTTTAAATCCACCACATATATAACATATTAGAAATATTATTTTGTACATTACAAACACTGCAAATTCTAATGATTCTCGGCTTCAGAATTATTCAAATTGAATTAGTAACAAACTGGTACTTGCATTTTAATTTTTGGTACATAATAAGTAATTTCGAAATTAGTGAACAAAAATTGTTGGAAATATGTATATACATATACACAAATATATATATATATATATATACTTAGAATTTTAACATTTCCTTTAAAAAATTGTTTGAAACGGCAAGTTTTTTCTACAATGAAATTATTTTGTAGTGTCAACTTTTTTTTCTTGTAAAATTAGTGAGCAATATTTTTCTAAAAAATAATGTAAAAATGGATAAAATCCACTAAAAATGGTAATTGAATTGCTATAATTTGCTTCATATGTGTTTAGCCTAAAAAACAGAATATGCAAAAAATATATATATAAAAAAATAAATAAAATAATTTATATCCTACAATCATTATTAAAGAATATTCAAATGAAAGAAGCCTTAAAATCACGAAAATGTTTTAACATATTTTAATTGACGTACTCGATTCATTAGTCACTTGTACGATATGTTACTTACCAGTAAAAAATATATTGTTATTGACATTAATAGCATCAACCACCTTTTGCTGTTCATCAGTTAATTTATTTGTCAAACTTATTAAATAATTTTTTTTCACTTCGTGTTTTTTCAGGTCGTCGTCTAGTTTTTTTTTCTTTTTACACGGACCATCCGTCTTCTTATCGATTCGTCCAACATCTTTTACATTTATCGGACTGATTTCTTGAGTTACACCACTCTTAACAGCAAAAAGTCGTTCTCTCGCTTTTACCTAAAAAAAAAAACAATTGGTACCAGTGTAAAATATTTGCCATACATTACGTTGTATTCAGTATGACACGCGTAGTACACCTGAGGCGATTCTTTACGTCCCGTCACCTTGATGAAAAGGATCCTTAGAAATTCCGTGAGTTGTGCGACGGGAGCATTCGATAGCATTAACATGACTCTGTCGGACTTAAAATTGATCGTCGCTTTGCCGTCCGCAGCAAAACGTTTGTGTACAGCGATGTCTTTCAACGCGAACCGATGATTTACACCCTTGTCGGCAGTCAAATCCATGAAGATGTCTCGGAAATCGTTGCGAGCCAATATTAATCTGACCGACATTGACTTGAAACGTTTCAACACGACGCCCTGAACGTTCAACCATTCTATCGTGCACGAACATTGTAACGACATGATAAAACGTAATGATATTCGAATGCCGTGTATTTTTAATATTTATATCGAGTACGTGATAGAATATTTGTCTCGGCCATAAAACGGAAACGATAATTAAATTTGTTTATATATTAATATATAAAAAAAAAAAAAAAAAACGAATACAAATACACTCTCGGTATTATGTGACCGTTACAAATTGTTCGTCAGAAACATTGATAACATTATAAAACGGTAACCGCGGTTGAAGATGATAACGTGTCGGTCAGTGCTGTAACCACGGTGATAGTAACGCGGAAGACAATCGGAATATTTTCCATTGTCGTACGTGGCCACACTGAGTAACTGTTGCTCCGTAGGACCGTTTTATTTCGCGTGTTGGTAATCGCCCCGCACACACATGCGTCGCGCGTTAAGTCGGTCGGCAGCGTCACTGTGGAGTAGTTCCGTGTCACTCTCCGTTATTTGCGTTATCGTTTGGACGTATCGTAAAAAAAGAAAAATAAATATTCTCAAAACGATTTTCTTTTCGAAATATTCCAAAGTGCCCCGCGTACGTTTTTGTAATTAAAATTTTTTTTTTCTACTATTACAACGCGCCGCCGATTCCCGAGTTAAACATTGCGCGCAACAAATTGAGGTAAATGATACTTTCCTCGTCGCACCAGGTACTCCTACAATTACGCCCAAATATCGATTTCCAGTCGGCCGGGAAACGGAGATAAAATTCGAAGCTGAAATTTTCAAAACCAGGTCAGTACGCATATTATTATTATTATTATTATAACGTACGCGTGTATGTTAGTCCGAATATCGTTTGTTCGTTTCGTGTGGCATTCCGCGTTTTTTGCGTTGATTATATTTAATTTTATATATACGTTATATATTTCAATTTCACGTCGATACGATTATATTGTGTCGAATACAAAATATTGTCGATACCCCAAATTGTTTCCGATGTGTATTTTTTTTTGTCGTCGAACGTTTTCCCGACAAGTCGGCCAAGAATGCTTTGAAAACGTGCAAGTATTCGATAGAGAAAACGGTCGATTTAAATTCCACGATTTTATCTCGTTAACGTATTACGTAGGGATACGTCGTCGGTGTTCGTATCTCGTTTCAGATAACACCGCGTTGAAATCGAAATCAATCGCGTATTTAACGAACTAATGAAATAATGATTGAAAATAATCGCGTTAATTTACGCGATTGTCGTGTATAGGTAGATCACCTGGGTCAACAGTACGTTACCTGTTGTGCTATTGCGCATTGTAGAAATTAACTTAGTATTAAAAGTTGTCGTGTATTTACGTCCATCCGTATATTGTTCGAAATAAGACGAGATTTAGTACGCGCGAAAAAACGTCCCCGTGTATGTTTTCGAAATTTGATATTAGTCCGACGGTTGTGTTAGTAGAAATTTGGAAATCCACTCGAACGTAATATGGGGGCGGATTGCGCCCTTATTCCATCCATTCCTCAAATCGGCACGTTTTTATAGTAAAAAAGTCCCCCTTTACCGTCGTCCCCGGTTACGTTAAAAAAAAAAGTCGAGTCCCCGGGCACGAAGATTAAAAAAAATAATAATTCAGGAGCCCCGTTTTCCTCCCGATCCGAGCACTAAAAGTAATTAAATATGATTTATGTCGTAATGCGCATTGCAATGTTCTATTTTATTGTGTACACACACACATTGTGTGTTCATCGTTTTCGTATTGTAATACAAATTTTCTGTTTTATTGCACCCACTAAAAAAATGACACCAGCGGACGGTGTAAGGATGTTTTTTTTTTTTTATCCCCCGTCGAACGGCTTACGCCGGGCGAAATTTTTACGGCTCAATAAAAATACCGTCGGAACCGGCGCGTTTTCGGATAGTAAACGGGGGTGTGTGTGTGTAGTGTTTGGTATAGACGCGTTGTGTTGTAAAAGAATGTTATATCGGTCGGAGTTTATTATCGTCGGATAGAAATCAAACCCGAAACGTGCGGTTAACAATTTTTAATATCGTAATGGGGCGGCACACGGTGCTGTGAATCAGGACCGGCCGAAGGTTTTTTGCCGCCCTAGGCAAATTTAATTTACGCTGCCCTATGCAATAGTTAATTTTTTTGAACAATGAACATATACAATTCAGCATACTATATTATATTATATATATTATAATAATTAAATCACTTTGGTTCATTTGAAATTTGCCGCCCCCACACGAGTGCCGCCCTAGGCGGCTGCCTGTTTTGCTACCACATTGAGCCGGCCCTGCTGTGAATGGGGGGGGGGGTATGATGCGCGAAGAGAGAAAAAAGAAATCAGCGCCGGGCGCATATAAGATACACATACCCCCCCCCCTATTGAAAACCAGATCCCCCGTCCCTCTCTTATTCTTACTCTTCTTTATTTGTGCGTACTGCTCTACCTGTATACCGTTCGCCATGTCCCTTATAATAGAATTCTCACTGAAACATCAAATGGGGGGAACAACAAACAATGGTTGATGATTTTTTTTTTTTTCATGTAACTCGTTTATTGTATGATGTACGTTTATTGTATTTTTGTCAAAAAAAAAAACAACCTGTTCACCATCGTCGTCCTGTAGATATTTTCTTAATTAGTGACTTCACGGCGTCTTGTATTATTATTATTATTTGGACACGAGAAACGGAAAATAAAAGGGGGGGGGAGACGTGTTCAAGACGTTTAAATGCAATATAATATATTAATAAACGTTTAATGTTTAACTTTAAACAAAATCTAGAAAATCGCGTTATATTATATAGGTAAAAAACAATGACGGCGTAATTCTCATAATAATATTATTGATAATAGTATAATTCGTTTGTTCTCCGATATTTGATTTCATCTTACGTTTGATTTATTTATTTTTTTTTACATTTAAAACCAGATCTCTAACCACTCTTGTTCTTATCTTTCATTTGGTCGTACAACGGCCACCCGCAGGAGTTCGAATTATTTAGGGGAGAACGAAGTCATATAATATCGTAATATTCTAACCGAAAACAATAAATATACCGAACAGACAATAGACAATTTATATATATATATATGATTTGTTGTTATATGTTGTTTATTGTGTATTTTTGTTTGAAAAAAAACTAAAAAAACGTTCACCATTGTCGTCGTCCTATAGATATTTTCTTAATTAGTGACTATTCAGAGCGTCTTTTATTATTATTATTATTATTGTTATTATTGTTATCGTTTGGACACGAGAAACAGAAAATGTGCGTATACACAATAAAAGGAGGAGGGGACGTGTTCAAGACGTTTATATAATAATATACGCGTCCTCTCTTTTAATGTGCAAAGATGGCCAATTTCAATGGACTCGTGATCCCTGAGTTTTTTCCGCGGTCGCTGCGACGAATTCTTTTGTCAACCCTTTTTTTTTTCTTTCTAATAGAATATAATTTCGATTTTTTTTTTTTGTTATCTGTTGTACCTCACCGATATAAATAATATTTATTTACACTGATAATAATCAATATCGTATAAAGGCGGAAGAGAGTCGACCCGTGTTGGTGATCGTCCCTGCTTTAATGTTCAACGTACAGAGAAAATCGCAAATTTCGTCGTTCTACTATTACAGACAGTTTGTTCGGTAGTATTACGGTTATACGTGTTCAGCCGGACGACGAATATTCGATTCGATTTTTTTGTATTTTTACGGGTTTCGAGCCACGGCAATGTGGATGGAGTGCGGCGTGTGGCACGTCACTGTTGGTGGCAGTCTGCACACATTCATTTCCAACGACTTATCCTACAATTTCAAATCGTTCTTTCATCGACGAAACAAATAAATCGGATTGATATCGGAAAATCGTCTGTCGTCTGTAAATGGTCACAGCTTTTGCGTGCATTTGACCACAGACGAAAACGTCGAACGCTAATTCGAAATTTGGGAAAATTTTGTTCGTGTGAAAGGCACAAACAATATAAAAATAATCATCACTGCTACTTTTATCGGTTATTGCGCGCATTCGAGACGATTTATCGCATCGCAGTGACGAGTTTTCGTATTCTCATGAATTTATTACGTATCCGTTGTACATTCGTTTGGTCTCTGATATTTTATTTCACGAGAGTGTTGTATTCATTCAATATATTATATTGAAATTAAAAATGTCGCTTGTGGTTTCGCGTATTTTTTATGTGTCTTATTATTGTTGTTGTAAAAATGGTATACGTTTTGAAAACAAATTACATTTGATAAAATCGAAAGTTTTAACTTTTGAACGTAATTAATTTTTAAAATATAACACAAATAATGAACGCACGGTTTTGTAATAAATAATATATTCAATATAATCAATATTATTGAGAAAAAAAAAAACGTCGCGTGTGGTGGGGTGGGGGGGGGTAGTAGATAATGTCGTTGATAAGACGTCCGGTATCGGTTAGAAAATTAAAATAGGATTATTAGGTCACGATTCTGGGGGCGCTGAATAGCGGCAACCAGTTCGTTTGATCAACAGAACAACATTAACATTGGGCTGGTAAATAACCACTATAGGTACGTGATAGAATAATAATAATAATAATAATAATATAAAAACCATTGTCCCCGGAGGCCAGATTAAATCATAACTGGTTTTTCGGTACCTCAAGACTAGAAAAAAAAAATGGTGGAAGCCTTTTAATTTCTATTGTACATTTGTGTGTACCTTGTTCTTGAAAATATGGTTTTAATTTTTTTCTGATGTTTTTTCTTTCTTTCTCGAAGCCGACCGGTTAATAATAATAATAGGCGTCTGCCGAGAACCCCTGTGGTTGTCGGATAAATCAAACACGGTATTATATAGTAGATGACCAAAACGAAAGAAAGAAATATCGTGAATACAAAAGTGCTTTGTGATCCAATATAATATATTATATATAACCAGTGGAGTTTACGTAATATTTTACAGGTATATATTGTGCGTGTGTATACCATAATAATATGTAAACGTGATATAAAATTTGGTTGATTTTTCAAATCGATTAAATGCGGTTCCCATAACGAGTTTTATTTTTCCCCAATCGAAAATATTCCTATGAAATAATCTGATTTTTCGTACTTTAATATTGCAAAACATTTTTTATAAAAGGACGACGTTGTAAATTAAGAAATATTATAATTACGACGTTATGATGTCGTTTCGTAAAATTGACTCTCCCCGAATATGCATATGTTTATAATATATATATATATATAAATATAACAATAGTATGGATTGACCTCGGTTCATTTTGCTTTGGTGTTAAATAAATTATCATAAATTGATAAACACGTTAAAAGAAAAAAAAATCGTGAACTATTATATAATAATATTATTTTCTAAACGATAATATTATATTGTACGAAACAGAATAAAACAATCCAAATAGTTATATTACTCATTTATGAAATTAGGTTACTTAATATATATATTTTTTTAAGTATACTTGAATATGAAAATATGTAATTTAATGTCTAATAACAGTGATCTAAATGATTGATATTGCCGCTCGAAACAATTCAATAATTTACGTACCTACAATTGTCAGGTAAATTGTTTTTCAAATCAGAATCCATTTTATATGAATGCTAATATATATATATTTCTTTAGACAAATCCAAATTGATTTGAACGGAAAAATATATTGTCTCTCGCGTCCATTAATATTATAATAATATGTTCTTTAAAATGTGACTTTATAATATCATATATATATACGAAGGTGGGCTGATAAGTAATGCCTCTTATCCGATAACTATTTTTAAATTTCCGATAAGATTGTCGTTTTTGTAGCATTTAGTAGCTAACGTTATTAGTTTAGTGTGTGCGAAGACGCGAAAGTGTAATGTTATTATTTTATTGTTTACGCTATCTATAATGACGGCCCCTTCAGATGTGCGGTTCAAACAGCGTGCTGTAATTGAATTTCTTGTTGCAGAAAATGTGAAATGGGTAGATATTTATAGGCGCTTGCTTATGTTAGATTAGGTCACAGTCAATGGAGTTTCGTCATAAGACTTCACCGTGCCCAAAAAAGTTTAAAGTTCAACCGTCAGCTGGGAAAGTCATGGTTGACTGTGTTTCGGGATTCAAAAGGTGTGATCCACACTGAATACTTAGATAAAGGATCCACAATAAATGCTACATTGATACATAGAAACACTGAAAAGTCTAAAAAAAAAAAAGGATTAAGCGTGTCAGAACAAATTTTACCCAACTTTTGCTTCATCACGACAACGCGACGAGACCTCACTGTAGCCGTGTCACAATGGAAGCAATTGAATCGCTGGGATTCCAAGTCATTCCACATCCACCCTACAGCCCAGATTTAGCCCCGTGCGATTTTTTTTTTTGTTTCCCGAGCTTAATGAACATCTCAAGGGTAAAAAATTTGATTCTGACGAGAAAGTTAATGCTGAAGTTAAACGATGTTTCAATGTTGAAAGTGAAGAATTTTGTTTGGACGGCATTTCTCAACTGGTAAAAAGCGTTGGCAAAAATGTATCGCTGTAGAAGGTTATGTTATGTTGAAAAATAAAATTATGTAAATAAAGCTCGTTTCATTTACTATACACGTGTTTTTAATTCATTATTCTATATAATATAATAGTTTAAAAGATACACGCGTCAAGAGGCATTACTTATCAGCCCGCCCTCGTATATATATATAAATATTTTACTCGTTATATTCATAATAAATAAATGAACACGTTTATACATAACATATTCATATACAACGTATTGCGGTGTCGTATCGATATTTGTCCGCATGTATCTACTAACAAAATAATTGTAATTTGAGTATTGTCTGATGTGAGTGTGTAATTCGACCATCATCATCATCATTATCATCACGTGGTTAAACTGGTTTCTTCGTAAACCCGAAGTTAACCGGACGGATGTCTGTCTGATATATATATATATAATATATATGCTCGGCGGTCCGGAAACACAAATGAACTTGTTCGTTGTGGGAAAAGTCGGTAATGGGATATGAGAGTATATGGCTTGTTGTACCTATATATGTATAGACAGTGGTTACTTTTACTTCCGCACAGGAAGTTAATAAGGACACATATAGACAGGTGGTGCGTGTTATATTATTACTGATGGTTGATGGACGTATTATTTTTGTATCGGAATCTGCTGTTTTTCACAGTGTGTATAAGTTCTATATATGAAACGAAAAAAACCGTTTGAAAGAATTATCGATTTGTCTTGGCGTAGTAATTATTTTAATTATTAATGCGCAATTATATTGCGTAAAAATAAATAAATAACGAGTACCGCATTTCAACCGATTATTATTTTTAATATTGTAAATAATAATAATATTAAAAAAAAAAAATAATTAACCAACAATAATAATTAATAATACATTTTTAAATTGGTCAAATTCTATTTTAATAACGTAAATATCAAATTAGGTAATTGTCATTTCAATTATATTTGTTTGTTCACAGGTGCCTGTGTATAGTTGTTAATGCGTGTTTTATAACTATTATAATTCTATTGACTATTATTAATGATCATATTTAAAATAAACCCCTCCCCCCCTGTTGTAATTATCGATAATTAGAAAACTTAATGTTATCGGATTTTTGTTAGTTTTATTAGTGTTCATCTCCATTATCTTTTTTTTTAATATCAACCAATTTTTCCGTTTACACTATAATATGTATACTGCATTATCCCCGGTGACAAATAACGTTGTCGTCCCTCTTAATAAGACTTTACCATAATTTTTACATTCGACCAGTGTTGGTTCATTGTTTATTTTTATTATATGTATTATTTTACATTGTGATCGTGATCATCGCGATCTGTATAAAAATTACTATGCGGTGCAACGTTTCGTCGTGTTGTTGGTATTCTCAACACAAATGTGAAAAAAGTTTTTACTATGACGTGTGTAGGTTTTTAAAATCGTATATATTTTTGTGTATTCGCGTCAGGGAATAATATGTACAATTGTATATTGGAAATCTGTTCAACACACACGTATTTACTATATAATATTGTAATTGGTGATTATATGATCTCAAATTTTATTGTATTAGCAAAATACGATTATTGTGGCATGTAATAGATTTTTACGGCGACATGTATACGATTTTCAATAATTATTCGAAATTTCAATAATAATTTATCATTTTTAATATATATATATATACATACAAATACAGCGTGTGATTGTTCACTGTTTAACGCGTATTAATTACTATTTATTATATAATTAATCAAATGTACTTGGATTTAAATGAAATTCAAAAATGTCCACTCTGAATAAAACCAGAAAGTTATTGGTTTTTGTAATTGTTTTTTTTTCCGAATATGAGTCTCTAAAATTTCCGAGTCAAATCTCGTATAGTAGAATAATTAAGATCGATAGTTTATGCTATATATCATAATATATAGGTTTATTATTTTTTTAAATGGAAGTATTCGTAAAAGTATTAAATATTATATAAGCTCGATTGTTTATGATATATACTCGTATATATAATACCCGTATGTCTGTATATTTTAGTTTGAATGATATTTGTACTACGTTATTAATCGTTTGGTATTGAAATATAAACTACATATTATTTATTAAGTATGATTAACTGCAGGGATAGAATGCTTTACGATAATTGTGTATTTTAGAATTCCTTTCTCCCAAATGCAGGTGTTGTCTTTCTTCTTTCCATCCGATTCCGTCAGCTAATTTTTTGGTTTACCTCGTGCAGATCTCTTATACACTATAGTTATTGACTACGTGTCTACATAATATTATAAACAGTAGTAAAACTATATTTATTCGACATGCTGTGCATATTATTTAAAATTAAAATAATTGCTTATCATGTGGAAAGTTGGCATTATTATTTAAACAACCGTTAACCAGTCGTGTCTATTATATTAATATATGCATTTGGAAAACCGGTCGCGTGTGTGGTGGCTCTCGCGATACGTATATGTATGCGTTTTCTCTATATATTTTACTAAGCGATTTCATGCAATGTATAAATACGACTTGAACTCCTCGTACGTATTGCATTGGTGAATTATATCGATGATAATAATATATTATATAGGGCACCTAACCACATTATTATTTATGTGTTTCTGCGTATTTCTATTGGCTGGTCGGAATATAATTTATGCGAAAATGTGTTTCACGACCAAATCTATAGTCAGTACATTTTATATATTTCTGGGGGTTTTCATTATTATAGGATATGTCATTTAATAGATTTCGAACATTTTTCACGAATTTAATTAAATTTACCGAAATTTAATTTTTTCTTTTTTCCTTTAGTTAACTGCAAGTTCATTTAAAATATCGATGTAATGTTATACTAAGGTAGATTTCTACTTTCGTATAAAATAATATCAAATTTAGATTGTTGTATAGAAATCGATGTAGGCGCGTATCGTGTTTCACTTGCTTAAAGTTAGTGTACAGATATTTTGGATGACGTACAAGTATACTTTGACATTGAAGATAATTGCTTTGAAAAATATTTGAAAGACCCCGTGTGTTCATTTCTAACATTTTCGGTTGTCTTTTTAGAAAAAAATTTATATGAAAAAATGTTGATATTTAGATATTATTATTTTTTCATCGAAATTCGATACTTAATATAGGTTTAAAAAAATTATCCTATATAATACGAGAGAGTTAATTTTAGTGGTTTGTTTGAAAAACAGACGTACTGGTATACGTTTCTCGTTTTTTTTTTTTATGTGGATATTTACAATACTTAAACGTATTTATAAATAAAAAAACGTATTTGTGACTAGAAGTCTTGGAGAGGGGGAACCTCTTTGTAAAATATCACTGTTGAATGTATACCAGTACGCGAGTATATATTGTATATATAATACAGGGTGTCTGACAAATGTAATAGCTATTTGCTCTAATTAATAATTATTTTTTGATAAAGCTCATCAGAATCTTGCGTTACAATTATTACGTTTTAGATTTTATTTTTTAAACTAAAAATTAAAATTGTATTTATATTTTGTTTTAAAAATCCAAAAATCTATTTTATAATTTTGTTTATAAAACAAATTTTTGACGTTAAATATGTTTATGATTAATCGTTATTTTTTTTTTTTTTTACAATTTTTTGAAGTTTTTTATTTATTAAGTTTTTATTTTTTGAAAATATCAATTTCACTCGTTATTTTGGTGTGGTATACGAGATAACCCGGGATAGCCAATAAAATAATTTGGGCAAATGAATCGTTTTACAGAAAAGTTTGAAATTTTTGTTATATAAAATGGATATTTTGGACTTAAGGAAATCAAATGTTAAGTTTTTAATTTTAAAAAATAATAAAACGAACTTAAATTGTAGCGTAAAGTTCTGATTATTATTACGAAAAAAAAAACTTAAAAATATTGTTTAGAACAAAAGTTATAGCATTTCAGATCTTTGTAAGACATATATGTATATAAAAAAAAAAATATATATATATAAATAACAAAAACTGTTCTGGTTAATATTAATGGTTTGTTCAATGTAATAATATAATATAAAGAAAATATATATATGGAAATAAGTAGTTTTTTTAAAATAAAATCGTAATATCAATGATAAATGATGTTAAAAATATATTTATTTATATATAAAACCTATATATATGTTTTTGCAGTAATGCGCATTAAATATCACTTATACAGATAGATAGACTAATTCAATATAAATTTATAACAAACCAAGAATGTTTGATTAATTTAATCGGGAAGTTTTCTTTTTTTTTTATAGTCGTTTTACTGTTATTTCTGTGGAAAACAAAATATATTCAAATTATATTGTAAATGTTCTATTATGTATACATACCTGGTACTTTTTTATATTATGCATACGATATAGTTTATGGTTTTACATCGTTGTGCGTATTATGTAACCAGTTATAATGATTGTTCTTTGTCAATCGCTTACACAATATTCTATATTTAATAGTTTTCAATAATGTTGACGTCCAGACGTACAGTATAGCATATATCGACGGGAATTATTTAGATATTATATTATATCTTCACGCGGAATCGGAACAGAAAAAAACATATTATTATCAAGTCGAGTGTCTACATATTTTCATTTATTATTTTTTTTTTTGTCCATATTTAGAAAAACCAAGGACGTATTCTTAGATATCCGTTAAATCCGTATACGGTAACTTGTGAGTGTATTTGTAGCCTTGTAATGATTTTGCAGTGAAATTCAATTTTCGGAGACGCTTCCCAGTGATTTCTAATCTTTATGTACTACCTTTTACAGTTTTTTTCTTTTTATAAGGTCTGACAGTTAATTGAGGTTATAATGATTTAAATAAATACGTAACTATAAATAATATTTTTTCTTTTTAATATATTTGGCAATTTTCTCGAAAACCACTAGGAAATTAAAAATATTGTACGTTTATCTGATATAGGTATGATGTATATATGTCTGTTTTATATTATTATATTAAGGGGCTATGTGAAATGCTCTATAGAGCAATAATTTTATTAACAGTCAAAAGATAATAACGACTTTTTTATGTACACTTAATTCTCAAACGCATACGATTTTTTTTTATTTAAACAATATTTGATGATGATAATAATAATAATAATCATATATATTTAATCACTTTGTAAGAAACCAGTTTAATATAATATTATAACTAACTTGTTTTTGCACTTTATTTAAATCTAGATAAAAATAAAATATATAATATACAAATGTTAATCTTACAAGTTTTTACGTCAAAACGGATAAAAAATATAACACAACATTTTTCTCTGACTATAAGTATAAAAAAAAAAAATTCATATATTTTCCTTCTTAAAAAATATATTTTAACATTTTTTTTTTTAGTCGTTTTATAATATAATATGTACATTTTTTTGTTTAATCTTGTTTTTATTTTTTTAAATAGGTTAAGATAAAAAAAAAAACGTAATTATAGTTTGTATAGATTGTGTGCGATAAATCCTCTAGTGTTTTTGACCTCTATTTTAGTCCAGCGATGATTTCCATCAAAAAAAAAAAAAAAAAGTAAATAAATAAAAATTGTATATACGACGATCTCGGTGTTGCCGTTTGGCATATGTGTATAAGATAGTTATTTTAACAAAAAAAAAAAAATCCGTTATTCAACAATAGAAGATACTGTGTTCCATTGTGTCGTCAAATGGGTTCGACTTCGTAAAAAAAAAAGTCCAACAAAATTCACAACAGTATAATAATCTAGTTTCTTTATACTTCACATGTGCGTTTATATATAATATATTGACCGCAAGACAACAATCGGTGTAAATCTATTATATTCTCACTGTAGTATAGTAATAATCGGGTACCGTTTGAAATAATAATAATAATAATAATAATAAGAAGAAGAAGAAGAAGAAAAAACGGAAAATTTTTTAATGAGTTATTGTCTGTGTACTGTGTATATATATATATATATATATATATATATATATATATATATATATATATATATATAAGTATTGCCATTTTTAGGGGATTGAGAAATGCCTACTTTATATTATATACTATATAATATATTATTATATTGACCCAATATCTCTGAAAAAAATAGTTTAGGAATTGGATTCACGCATTTGCCAAAATATGTTTATTTTCACAAACAATATTTACAACAGTGAAGTTGCTATTATTGTATTTGCAGTCGAATCGTTTATTTCGATATACAAATAAGTTTGTCGGTTTAATAATAATAATAATATTTCACAAAATAACGTTTTGTGAATTTCATTACGCATTTCAAATGTTGTAAAAGTACCGGGGACGCATTAATAATAGGTTCAACGTGTAGAGAGGGAAAATAGAATTCTTGGCACTTCTAAATTTACGCCATAGACTAAAATTCCGTTAAATTATTTATAATCGAATGGTACACGCAAGTGAGGAAATTTACGGTTGGCGGGGAACCCCTTCAAACTATATTTTTATTATAACTTTTTTGATAAGGAATAATGTGTGCAAAGAGATGGAGTAAACCTTTTGAAAGCATTTTAACATTACCTTATCTTATTTATTACCCCCATGCGAGTTTATAAGATATTTATAGTTTCATCTATGTTGTTCGCAAATTTTCAATGAATACTTCAATGGTGGTACCCTTCTTCTAATTTTCCAAAACATTTCGCATTTTCAATGGTGGTTATGCTTTCAAATATCCATTTTAACGGTATTAAAAAGTATTTTATCACACACGCGCACAGATATGTATTAAAATATTTTTGGTATTTTAAAAGTTAAGATTTATAAAACCTTACCGTTTTTTTTTTTAAATCGGATAATCTCAAAAAGTATGTTTTCTCGAAAAGAAAAAAACATTTCGAAACAATTAATTTTTAATATTGTAAAAATGTGTTATTTTAATCTATGACGAACTTACATTTATATATTTACGTTTATATATATTTATTATTTATATATTGCGTTTATATATTTTTATTATATTTATAATAGTTTATATTAATCATTTATATGGTTTTTTTTTTTAGATTTCTTTTTTTAAACAAGTGTATAATGGGAGAAAGACGTGGCACTAAAGCTTTGGAACTATGGTGTAAGCGAGTGACCCAGGGATATGACGGAGTTTCTATTGAAAATATGTCTACGTCGTGGAAAGATGGTCTGGCATTTTGTGCACTCATTCATCACTTTAGACCGGATTTGATGTAAGTATTTCGATATATGTTATTATTTAATCGTGCGTGTATAATATAATTGTCATTAGAGTTTATGCTTAAATATTTCGTCGTATAATTATTATTTTTAGGTAAAATAGTAAAATATATTTAATTCGCATTCCGTAGCAAAACAAAATATGTAATGGAATTATCGAATCAAAATAAATATTAAAATGCTGCTGATATTGTATTTATACACAGATAAAAGTCGTTATATTTATCTATAGACTAAAAAATAAAAATAAAAATTAGTGCCTTAACTATAATTAACGTAACATTCTGTGTTGTTTTTCGCGTTCAGTCGTTTTTTTTTTATGCGTAAAAATATCACGTGTGTGTGACATTGACATCTTGTGTTAATCAAACGTTTTATTTCTTCATGAATTATACAACTCGTGATAATATGTAAATATAATCTCAATGGTCTAAAAAAAGAAAAAAATTAGCAAACGTGATTAAAAAAAAAAAAAAAAAAAAATAAGAAGTGGTACAATTATAATTATATATATTTATTTCAAGTATTATTTATACTTTGTATTTAAATTTAATATGTAAGCCGGGGTTGGCTTCATATTTAACTGCTGAATACGTACATTTGATTGAGGATAAGTTTATTTGTGTTATATCTTATTTCTCCACAGAAGTCGCTAATCATGATAAAAACGATGTCTTTTTTTATACTATAATATATATTAATATTATACCAAGAGTGAGGTTACTTAATAAATGCGAATCTCTACTTTGTTGCTGAGTAAAATACAGCGAAATTATAAAAAATATTCCTTTTATAGCTATACATATACATATAAATTTTATCTTCTTGATTATATCTCGCTTGGTTATTTCTATATATATACACATACATATTTAGTATTCGCCACCACTACCCAAAAACGGGAAACATTTTTAATAGTCGTCTTTTTTCGCTGTATAAAAATTCAAGCTTGTAACCTGTCTTCTCTGTAATATATATATATATAATTTATTTTTTACATCGATGTCTACACAGAAACGTTTCACTGTATTCATTAATGTACAATAGTCTATTTACAAGTTTTACATAGGAATCGAGAGAAAATAAAAGAAGAAAATTAAATAAATTGCAATACTTATGTATAATTATAATTTACCTTCGTAAAATAAAAGACAAAATAGTCATCCTAAGATATTAACTCTGCTTACGCGAGTATGAATTCAAACTTAATTATTATTATTATGCCCGATTTTTACTAATAAAACAATATAAGTTTTGTGATATACGTGTTATGTTATTCTTATTTTTTAAAGTCAAGGTTTAGTTTTTGGACGATGAATATTATTAATATTAAAACGGTTTTAGTATAAGGATTTTTTTAAAAATCCGTGGATCGGTTAAATGATTATTGTTTCTCTCTAGTTTTCTTTGTAACATATGCCTCTTTTTTTAAGCTCTACACGTAGGTTTACTCCAGTGTCTTCCATAATTTGTTTCATACGCTGTTTTCCTTGCAGTACTTCTTCTTCCCGTTTTGCCATTTATTCTTCTTTCCATTATTGTTATTCACGTATTCCTTATTGTTGTCTGATCCGTTTATTCTTTTTTTTCTTAAGTGTTCGCTATATGTATTTCCGCGTGTTTGTCGCTTAAAAATAAAAATCTTCATTTCTCACACATTTCGGCCAAAGAATTCTTAATGTCTGCATCTCCAGCACGACACTTCTTTAAATGCTTTAATTTTAATTCATCAAAAATATTAACTCTTGTGTGCTACATTTCATACAAACATTTTGTGATAATTACCTTCCTATTTATTTATATCCATACTTCTGTATTTTTTGCAAAAATATTTCTCTTTTTATAATAGACTAGCTTTGCTTAATTTTTCCATTACTAATGATAATTCATTTACGTTCGCGTGAATATCTCGAAATATATTATTTGTGTTTTTGGAATATATTTGTTATTAGTTACATATTATGTACGTTTAAATATAGAGAGCTCGTTGGAAAGTATTTGATGGAATGATTATTTTGTATTTTAATTCTACTGATTTATTTATGTTTATACAGATTAATAACCTTTTACTATACTTGTATGTAGTATATAGACTTATAGTTATTATAGTAGTAGCTGCTAATATTTTCACCATCTTTCTATAATATTAAAACGAAGTGTCAAGGCCGTTTAACTTCAGTATCACGTATATGTTTCAAATCCGTAATTCGTTTCGGTTATTGTAGCATATATTTTCCGTGCCCATGAAATTAGTATTTTTCTCATCTTCTATTAAATAATAACTAAAAAAATAATAATAACAAAAATAACAATAACAATAATAATAAAACACGTATATAACGTAACAAAAATATCGGCGGGGTTTATATATATATATATATATAGGTTATATATCTATAGGTTTGTTGAAATACATAATACATAGACATGAAAATTGTCGGAGGAAAAATGATTTTTCAATACATTGAAAACGAAGCGCTCGTGTCCACACAGAGAAAATAATTACCGTGGCTAAGTGTCATTTCGTTTTTAATACTTGCATTTTCTTCGCTCTAAAACATATTTCGTTATGTATATTAATATATTTCTATGGGATGTATTTTTAATTCTACATTTTTTTATATTTATTTTTACGTTTGTATCGTGTATAGTATAAACTACATTAACTGCGTGTATTACAGTTATTTTATTTTTCTTATATAATACAGTCAGTATTGCAGTGAGTAAAAATATGATATTATAAATTAATTATTACTCTAGTGTTTTTATTAATGGGAAAACTAAGAAAGAAGTTCATCAAAAATATTACGCCCCGATACAGGCGTGCGTGATTATGATTCGATGTGATTATTTATTATATGTATACTATATAATTGTATAAAGTAAAATGCATTATACTTATTACCAACAATAATTATAGGCTTTTAAAACGGTTTATAAATGTATGTGGTAAATAATAATTACGTCTGTGAAAAATAATAATTTACTGATAAAAACGACATTAAATATAATACGTCATGTAAGAAATTAAATGATATTAGTAGAATGTTAACAAATTATATGAAATATATGTGTGTAAAATATAGATAATAAGTTTGTGAACTTGTTTTATATATATTTATATATAACTGGCATCTGGGTTGGCTAAAGGCAGAGGCGAGCTGCAGGGCGACGCGTCCCAGGGTGGCAATTTTTGTCAAAAAGACCACGTACGGCGGCATTTCAAACCTATGAATACCCGGAATTTTAAAATATTTTACTTATTTTTCAATGGAATGTCTATTGCGCAAACATTTTTATAATCGGAAGTTATGAATTATAATAATTATAATCCAACAACATAAATATTAAAATTACTTTATATACTCGTGTATATATATACGCGTAAATAGTATCTTTTTCGCATTTACGTACTTTGTTCCTTTATTTTTTTATTTTTTTATATTGATTTTAGGCTACTTATACTTTTCTTTATGTATAATTATTTTATATTACTTAAAAAAGAATATTTAAATACTCTAATCTGCACCAAAACGATAAATTATTTTTGTAGCCAATTAACTTTTAAGATTGAAATATAGTAAAAAAAAAAATGCCAGTTTAAATTACTTAATAATAACTCTTTTACCTTTTCAGTGATTACGAGAATTTAGACAAAAATTATATGACATATATGGCAAGATAATAAGTTTGTGAACTTGTTTTCAGTGGCTAACTGGCATCTGAGTTGGCTAAAGGCAGAGGCGAGCTGCAGGGCGACGCGTCCCAGGGTGGCAATTTTTGTCAAAAAGACCACGTACGGCATTTCAAACCTATGAGTACCCGGAATTTTAAAATATTTTACTTATTTTTCAATGGAATGTCTATTGCGCAAACATTTTTATAATCGGAAGTTATGAATTATAATAATTATAATCCAACAACATAAATATTAAAATTACTTTATATACTCGTGTATATATATATATATATATATATATATACGCGTAAATAGTATCTTTTTCGCATTTACGTACTTTGTTCCTTTATTTTTTTATATTGATTTTAGGCTACTTATACTTTTCTTTATGTATAATTATTTTATATTACTTAAAAAAGAATATTTAAATACTATTAATTTTGACATATACCTAAATTCTGTTTGACGTATACATGAATTTGATTTTTCTACATCATTTAAAACTATAATATATAACTTTTTTTTAATGATTAAAAGAATGATTCGATTTAGAGGACAAGTAAATGTATACAAATGTACCGTTTTGATAGAGTGGCATTTATAGTCTAGCCCATGGTGGCAAAATGACCAGCGCCGCCGGCTCTAATCTGCACCAAAACGATAAATTATTTTTGTGAGCCAATTAACTTTTTAAGATTGAAATATAGTAAAAAAAAAAAAAATGCCAGTTTAAATTACTTAATTAACTCTTTTTTACCTTTTCAGTGATTACGAGAATTTAGACAAAAAAGACATATATGGCAACAACGAGTTGGCTTTTCGAGTGGCTGAAAATCATCTGGGCATACCTGCACTTTTAGATCCCGAAGACATGGTTTACGTCGAAATACCCGATAGACTATCAATTTTAACTTATCTATCGCAGTTCTACCAAACTTTCTCGTCACAAGGTTAGTTAGTTTTCAATTTATCATTATTTATATATAAATATAGTTACTTACGTATACGGAAAGTATTTTTAATATTTAACTATGATATTACGTAAGTTAAATATGAAAGACGAAAGTAAACAAGTATTGAACGCCGAACGGTTATGTTTGTAAAACTAAAAACATTCACATCGTATAAAAAAAAAAAAATAAAAACTTATATTTCAGTACTTCCTGTGCGTTGATAATTGATGTTGTATAATAATTTTTGTTTGATTGCTTAGCTGAAAGTAAAAAGGACATTTGTTTTTTGTTGAAATAAACTAGTTACGAGTTATTTGACGGCATTCGCGCGGTATTCCTTTAATATTTTTTAATGATACGTTTTCTCGTTTATTATTTACTACTTATACACATGTACGATGCGAGTTTTACATTTATTTATAATATTGCTAATGTACGATTTACTACGACGTACAAAGTTATTTGTAGTAATTTTATAATAATTAACATTCACGGGGGGGGTTTTTTTTTTTTTACACCGAAATGGCCAATAATGTTTGTACTACTGGACGTGTGCAATGAGTAATGCGTTTCTCTAAGAAAAAATAAAATCGAGTTCGTGACTAGGTGATTTTTTTTTTCCCCGATGTTTTTCTTAAGTAGACTTCTACGCGCAGGATGATAATTTGAAGGCGGCACATGTATAATATGTGTGTGTGTGCACGCGTGTTTAGCTTGTCGGAAATAGTGGCAGGGAACCTGTTTCCATCAGATGACGTGTGTGTGTGTGATCGACTTGGTCGAATGGAAAGGCCTAAAGATCACCAATATTATTATAGTATTATTATTATAATAATATATATATGTTATGCGTGTGCCTTATTACAAATTGAGAAAAAGACTTTTTATAGATCGTGACGCATTGTAAAAATTGTTTTGTGATTGAACCGTACTTAAGTATATGAATTTAACAAGATATATTATACATTTTAAAATGTACGTAATTATTTAAACGACAATTGTCGGTAATTTCGCTACTTAGAGCTGTTGTCGTGCGATATGCCATAATAATAATAATAATAATATTCACGCGTACTACGTGTATTCAAGAATATTTGTTCGTCGTTAACAATCGATAACGTTGAACGCGTTTCACGATGAATGTACATATTATGTTCTCTCTTGGACGACATTTAAAACGTATTCGACATACGTATAATAATATAAATAAATATCGACGGTGTGTTTAAAATGATAAAAATCGAGACGGATATGTTGTAATCGATCGTGTGTGATGATACTCACTGGGTCAGAGCAGTAGCCGCTGTGTTTGAAATAGTATTACGGAGCCCAGCAGTGTGTGTTAAGGTGGAGTTAGAAACGTTTCTACAATTAGGCCAGTGCGTCGTATACACACAACAACGCTGATTAACTTAGCAGCGGCGGCGGCAGAGTACCGTTTGGCAACTCGACGTATTACAAGAGAAAGACGTTCGTGGGGCGGCGTGAGTGAGAAATAGGAGCGGAAGGGAGACACGAAAACCGGTTCTCTCGCAACACTGTAATTTATTAAGGTCACATGTGCGCGCGCGTTGATCCCAATGAGAAACTTTCACTGATTATTAGATATATTAAACCTTCATATATATATATATATGTATTTCCTCGAATACGATTAATTTTTTGGCGAAACGTTTCGAAAAATTCAAATACATATATCGGAGAAGATTCACTGTCCCCCAAAATAATATTTTACATAATATTATATTATACGCAGATGTGATTAAGTGTTGGACACGATAGGATCTCACACAGTTTTTCCTTTTCGCATGATTTAACGAAAATTTACATTTATTAAATATGTAATTAAATACGTAGTTATAATTGTGATATTTTGTCTATATCGAAAAGCGTTCATGGATAGACGAACATAAAATTTTGTTCGTATAAATATTTACACAATGCTATAATGTGGTGTTGCGGTTCAAGTAATGCCGTATTTTATTTTGTGTTTATTTTCGCCAATAGATTTCTTTCTATAGTTTTTGGTCTTTTTTTTCCTATAATTATGTGCTATAATTTCTGTGTGTCTTTTTAAAGTTATTTTCTCGAAGGACTTCTGACTATATCACCGAATAATATTAATACGTAATTCGTTTCCCAAAAATTACTCGAGATAAAAATCTGTTTTGTCGATATTCTGCGAAATTCACGTGTCACCTGAAACGCATGGCCTGGCCGACGTCCTTCCGAATTGACATAAACGGGTTTCAGTAAAATGTGTTCAACCTTTGGTTACATTCCAATTCGATATATCAATTGGTGTAAGAGAAAGAGAGAGAGAGAGAGGAAAAATATTCACACAATTCTCAGTCTTTTTAATAATAATAATAATAATAATAACAATAACAATAATAATCGTTTGACTCTCATCAGAGGTCATAATTTACTGTTTTCTGTGTTCGACCTCTCGGCCACTACTAATAATTATATTGGAGATTTAATTCGTATTCGTACTGCTGTAACACAATCGCACGCGGTTCAAAAAAGTCAAATGGTTTTTATTGCATACGTTACACAAATATACTACTACTATTACATTATTACTATTATTTTCTTATGAAAATATTAATATGTTACTGTATTGCATTGGAGTTATATACGACTACTGGCTGTATGAATGACCTACAAAAGAAAAAAAAAATCGTATTTTTTAGTTCAATGTGTGCACAGAAAATGTCAGTCGTTGTGTGCTATTCCTGTGAACTTGGGGAATAATCGCACGTTTGTATAGGCATTGTACAATTTCTATAGATTTCATAATGATAATTTTATTCATTATTATATCATTAATCATTACATAAAAACAAAAAGGAATACTACTACTGTTGCGTTTTGGCAATGTGTGTTGTGTGACGCTCTGATTAACGTGAACTTGGTATTTTTTTACCTTTCACTTCTCTATGCATAGTTCTGTTTTAACAATTATTAACATCATTTTTATTGAGTTATATGCAGTTTATTTATAGCTCCATTGATAAAGCTAAAACTATTTTGTAGAAGTAGTTATTATGATAATATTCAGTAACTCGATAAAAATAATAATATTTATATAGAAATATTTTATCTTGTTTTTTGCGATTTATATGTCTTAATAATAATAATAATAATAAAAAAAATTATTATTATAATTATGAATGGTATACATATATGTATGTATACTTTAAGTTGTTTGTAATTTCTTTTGCGATATACAATATGTCAGATAAACTGATATCCTGTATAATGTATATTATGCGTGTTCTGTAGTGTATATCGGTATAATACAGAGTGACTCAAAAATACGTAGAAAAGTGTAGTAATAGCTCGTATATACAGTTGACAACATTTTAGAATAGCGACCATGAGATAGAGACAAATTGGCCATTTCGTATTTTTATGGACCAATGAAGAGGTCGCAACGGGTTTTTGCCTTAAGAGTGTTTTACAAAAGTGGCGATTGTGTGGAAATTGCGCCAAAGGGAATTCCGATGTCATTTTAATGCAGAGAGGGACGTCATGGTCCGGTCTCCTCTTGACATGCAATAGGAATATGGATTTAAACTTTTTAAGTGACCGTGTCGGCTCTGGAAAAAAATCCAACAGATTGATCAAGAAATGTTCGTAGTCCATAGAATGTCAAGACCGGTATGTATTTCGGCCTTACAGAGAGAGTCCACATCGTTCAGTTTGAAAACAAGCAAAAGTTGTCAGTCAGTTTAGTGAGAATGTTTGCCAAATTCCATCCATATAATCTACGCATATCACGCAATAACTGAAAGAGAGTGATCACTAGTTACGGTTACAGCATTTTGAATAATCCGGTTTGTACAAAACACCTGGACGATCTGAAAATAAGAATTCAAGACGGAATTCCGTGTAATTTCAATTGGCGTATAACATTGAACAATGCTAGAACACGCACGTCTACACCTGAATGTAAGAGTGCATAATTAGTATAATCGAGGACTCCATCTGGGAGACGTAATTTTCCGAAAATGAAAATGTTAAAATTCGGCAAGCTTTTTTGTGGTTTCGATTTCTGTTAGCGAAGTTTATTTTGGATTTTTCTTCTATTTTTGATGGGTTTTTTTCTTTTTAAAATTTTGTTATTTATTTATTTATTTTTTTTTTTTGAGGAGTTACTCTGTATAATCCTTATACCGAACGCGCGAAGACGTTATTTATATTAAATTATTATCGCTCGTTTTTTCCATTCTATTCGCGCGGTCAAAGCGTTAAGAAAATTACAATTTATTAATTTATCGTTATTGTTTATTATATTTACACATATTATATTATTGTGTAACAGTTTTCGTTCGAGAATCCACGAAGCAGTCAAATTATAATGCGGACACACATAAATGAGCTTTTGTTCACGGAATAATAAAAATTTACTTCTCTAATGTAACGGACTAATATTCCACGTGCGTCGCGTATCTTCTCCATAATACACCCATCCATTTATTAATATGCTCGACGCATTGCCTCTCCGGCTATATAAAATACCGTTAACTTCGCGTTACCAAAGTGCCCAACCACTCCTTTCAGTTTTCCGTCAGTGTCCCATTGTCGTGTTTTCAATGCGTTTTGTTTGATTGTTTACAGCCACGACGCCTGTGAAAACATCGCCGGAATCACCGACCGCTGTCGAACGGCCCAGAACCAACACTGGATCCAGTCAAAATCCTCCGACAAAGGTAAACGAATTTTATTTAATTGCGTTTTTAACACGTCGCCGCGCGGTATGCAGTGCTCGGGAATATCAATATAATACCATCTATTTTTTTTTTTTTTTTCCATAAGCTTTAAAAGTCGTTAGAGTTTAATAATTGTTGTGTTTTAGTTCCGAAGGGTTTGTTTTTTTTTCCTGAATGCCATACGTATATTTAATACTATACCGCCGACAATATATGTATTATAATTTACCTACCAGCTATCTAATACCCTGTTTTTTTTTTTTTGTGCAATGTTATTCAGTTTTGTTTGTTACGTTTTAGTATTGAATTTTTGTAATTTAAAAAAAAAGATTTTGATTATCATCTCGATTTTTATCCTTTACACACACACACATACTTATTATACTGCCACTTCCTAAACATATAATTTTTTTTCCTGTCATAACTAACGTTATAATCCGTATCGTGTAATATATGATTTAATCGCTACAGAATTCAATGATATAAAATAGTCAATATTAGGAGGTGTGTGTATATATATATATATATATATATATATATATATATATACTTACTTAGTTTTTTTTATAAATATTAGAGTTTTTCTAATCCAATATGGAATTTAAATTATTATATTATTAAATATAATTAAAAAATATCGGTGGATTAAAAGGCAAATAAAAATTAGCGCAATTTTCTGCACCAAAATCCAATTGGTTTTGGTTAATTACGTTTTTCAAAATCAATTTTACGATAAAATGTGATACCGATTACTTTTGTCTATTGTTTTTGGGCTAATAACTTATAAATTATAGGTGGACGATGGACGCGTTTGACAATAGCTGTGTGTTCATTTGTTAACTAATATATTGGGATTAAAGACACATTAAAGTATTAAACCGTGAAATTGTATTTTATTTTTATTTACTTAATATACTGTTTTTAATATACAAATAAAGTATTATAATATTTAATATAAATTTTGAATTTGGTTTTTATACGACTTAAATTAGTGTTTGATTTTAATTTACAAAATTAAATTGAAATGGACATTTTAAAATATTATACTTTTGTTCTAATCTGTTCTTGACATTTTTTTTCTAATAAATACGTACATATAATTATATTTGAAAAAGTCTGACTATTTTCCCGATTATCGATACGTGTTAATCCAAAAGAGAAACATTTATTTATATGTTTTACTATATGTTTTCTTTGACGTAATAAATTATAGTTGTTCTAATAATTATATATATATATATATATATATATATATATATATAAACCTATATATGAGATCAATGGTAATATACTATAGAATGCTTAACAATTTCATAATTTTTAAAAATATTTCAGTCAATTCAAAAATTGAAATAGATTAAAACCAAATAGTTATTTTTGATTCTGAGTGGAGCGAGGAATGTGTATTGGTTTTATTTATAATGATGTGTTTTTCTTTTTGTTTTTTCTGTTCACCCAAAAATTTTACAAGAAGAAGCGCTCCGATCTTTACAGTCACAGTTCGTTTACGGTAGCAAAATGCATCGAGTTGATACTTTAAAGAGATCATTTTTCGATTTTTTTAAATAGCACCAAAAAATTTAACAAAAACACTACTGAGAAATTACAGTAAAACGGTAAAAACGCGATTTCGTCGAAATTGATTATCGTTATTTCTTCGTCATTTTTCAATTAACGGGTATAGAAACTTATAATATTCATCAAATATATTACTTTATATTTTATACTTATTTAATTTGTAATTATTTTGGTTTTAAAATATTTAATGTAACGTAACGAAATTGGTATATTCGTAAAATTACCATTGATTTAAATGAGCTTTTAAATTTACGAGGTATTATTGTAAGAATTGTATTTCTTTTTAAAACTTACATGTTCGTCTATTGATAAAGATAATAATTTATTACGTCAAAATGTATTATATTTTTAATTTTTGTTTGTGCGTAACCCAAATTATTATTTTTATGTTTATTTATTTGTATTGTCCAGGAGGACAGCTTGGATCTTATGGGATCTTATAAGCCTGAGATCTACTGCTAGAAGGTAATAAATATACACGTTTATCTATAATATATAAACGTATATATATATAAATCGTTTTTTAAAATAAACTATGCTTTGGATTGTGTGGTGAAAGTTTTGGTAGAATTATAATCGCACGTGTATTGCTGCTTGTATAAATATTTTGATCACTGCTTTAATAATCATAATAGTAATATTTATAATTTTCGAATTAATTACGATACGCAATTTAAAAAAAAAAAAACGTGTTAATTGTTTTTCGACTGTGATTAAGTATTCAACATTTGTTTTATGCGTTTTTTATAATTTTTTTTTTTTTTTGGGGGGGGGGGAGGAGAGATGTAAAATAAAACTTTTACCCGTATTTGATTAGTATATCGGCGGAATATTTTTTACTAACGTGTTTTTTGTTATTTGAGTTTGAGCCATAATAAATTGTTGATAGTACAAAATAATCAACAAGATAGCTGATAGACGTTAAATTTTTTATATAATCACGTCATATAAATTATAATGTTCGAAATATTTCAGAAACAGTGAATTGAGTAAATAGTTGTGGTTAATTGTAATGTTTACATTAGATATTACTTCTTATAACTTGATTAGAGAAAAGAGTAATATTTTTTATTAATTTTTTTCGAAAATTTAACACGAACTTACAATTTAAATTTCTAGAATCCGCATATCATTAATTATACTTAATTAATATAAATAATTTTCTGTTTTGTCTTAAGATGTACACACTTTTATGGAATTTATTCCGTTTCGTATAACGCTTAAATTAAAAAAAAAAATTCTATTTGATACGAAAAGTGTGTATTATATATATTATAAAATATTTTTTTTTGCATTAGATTACTTATACGAGTTAAAAAGGACGGCTTTACGCGGAATACAATAATTTAAGAATTATTTTCCGATTCGTATCTGTGTTTAGTGTATATGGATTTCATGTCAATAACTTAAGTCTAAAATTTCCAGAAATATTTGCGTTGGGTATTATATTACAGTAAATATTCTATATTATTAACAAACGTCATACGAAACATTTCTCGTTAAAATTATATTTAAAATAAATCAATTTTTTTATGTAATTTATATAATTTCAATTTATAAAAAGATATCGCGAACAATTCTCGATTTTGTACATTTTTATCGCTATTATTATATTATCTATCATTTGTATTGTTTATATTAACATATACAGTGCCTAATTATACGAGTATATGAAGATTCAGAAAAAAAAAAAGTAATTAAAACGTTTCGATAACACGTTTCAACTTTGTACCGAGTTGTTGGAATTTAAAATGCGTATTATGTATTCTTACTAAATCGGTATTATATATATATAATATTATATTTAATATGACAGTATTGAAATATATGAAATTGTTCTCTCATAATAATTATACTATAATTTTTAGTATTTATCAATTTTTAAAACGATAAAACTTATGCGTCGACCGATATATCGGACAAATAAGTTTTACTATATAAATATATATATATATATATATATATATATATATATTTATTTATTTATATATATAAAATATATAGTAATATATTATCGCGTGTATTTATTATCATTTAGAATTTTAGCGTATGCCAATTCAAAATGATGTTAATGTCGTATACGTATGTGTCTGCATATATATATATAGAGAGAGAGAGTTCTATTATATATAATATACAATGAGTAAAACAAGGTGTGGTGTTTTTCACACACACACGCCCAGTTCCGATTGTAAAATGATTCATAGAAAAAAAAAATATTTTTTTTTCATAGTTTTTATAAGTCATGCATTATATTAAGTCATTATATGCATACGGATTATGTGTTTTACACGATAGCACACCTATTTTTTCCACAATATATAGTTAACGTTTGCAAATATTGGAACGTAGTCCGAAATTCAATGATAATATATGTACTATAAATTCGGCGAATTTTTTTTTCTCTGTGTGTTTATTACTAATTTTTACTCCCGTCGGACGATATTTATAAGTAATTTTTTTCTTTCCTTTGTCGCCGTTCGTCTGTTCGCGTTTTTTTTTTATTTCATCACAAACGACCACGTATGTATGACACTCCACCAGCTATTATAATATTCAATAATTAACACTTTATATTCACTGGAATTGGTCCAAATAACCGACATCTGTTTTTGTACTTTACCGCCGTTTCTGTCATCGTCGAATTTTCGACCTTGTCGGTTTTATATACTTGCGTATATCTGCCGTGCATGACGGCCGTGGTTTTCATTTGCAAAGTAAATTACTCATTGTTATATTACAACGAGCCTATTATAGGTTATAAGGAATTAATTAAAACTAAAATAGTCAAACGCAAAGATAAATTATTTAGACGCGCACAAATTTCGCGCATTATATCGTTTGTCGACGATTTTCGTCGCGCAGCGCTTATAATACCGTATTGTAGTCTGCACTTTTGCGGCAATTTTTAGTTCGAAGTAGAATTTAAAATTCAATATTATTAATGCGTACATTTGTTTAGTTCGTTTGTTTTTAATATTAATTGTGTGCTTCCGAATCCGATATAAAAAATATTTCAATCGAGTCGAGTGGATATAATTCTTACGAGGATAAGATAAGTAAGTCACATGTATTTTTACCATTTCGACAACACTGTTTCAGTCTGTTGAAATAGTGTGTATGTATATATTACTTCTAATCGTAATCGTCAGTGCAAAAAAAAATATATATATATTTCTAAAGTTATTTATATTCATATATATATATTTTTTTTTTTTTAATCTTCTACGCGCAGAACAGTTCTGATATTAATATATGTATCGATTAAAAATACATTGTCAATTGATTTGTCAATATCGCGTAGTCATAAATTAATTAAATGACATTTTTTTTATTAATTTCATTCAAAATGTTTCGCTTCATTATATATAAATAACATTATAATTAAAATACGCTTTGGTCAATAATTTATTACGTACAAATCGAGTGATTTAACTATTATATGACGAGATCCTCGAATAAGTTTTGCTACTGTAAAATGCATGTTTTTACTTTTTTCAATGGCAAAATCACTAAAACGATTGAATGCAAATAGCTAGCTTAATTATTTAGATGTTTTTTATTCGCTCTCAGTTAACACAATATTATTGATTCTGTAGAGTTAAAAAAAAAAAAAAACCGTACGTATAACTACATCATATACATACACACACATATATAACCCACTGGTCAATATAAAAAGTGTCGTTACATTCACAGTAAACTATTTTTTTACTCGGATTTATATCGTTTTTGTGTATATAAATATTTTAGAAACCAGTGTGAGAATATCGAATTCTCGCGTAAAACGTTGAAAGAAAATCAATGAATTTTAACGCGTTTAACAATTGATTTTATTCGTGCATTTAAATCGGATTATATACTCTTGTTTCGTGTTTTATAACGACGCGTAAAGTCAAATATGACGGCTTATTATTTATTTTTAATCGCGACGAGACAACGGAAATAATTTGCCAAAACGAGATCTTTAAAAAAGAAGCCGCCCCGGGGGAGGTGAATGGAATGCGAATAATTGAGAAAGATTTTTTTTCTCGCTCTTTTTTTTTTTTTTTAATTGACCAGTGTGGAATCGTTCTTATATTATACGTTGTCGTCGTTCGTGGTTTAAACGTATACGTCGACTATTAACGATACGCCCGTCGTGTTTGTTGTTTTTAGTTAGGCGCAGGCGTTGGCGGTTGTAGAGTGTGCGACCAGTCCGTGTTTTTAGCCCAACGTCTGCTCATTTCTGGACACCTGTTTCACCGTACGTGTTTTAAGTGCGCCCGGTGCGGCGCTCTGCTCAGCGTGGCGAACTATTACGAGACGCAAGACGGCAAGTATTGTTGCGAGACGTGCCCGGACGAAGAGCGAATGGTGCAGCAGTCGTCGTTGCAGACGGCGGCGCGTGCAGTTGACGGCGACGACGAGGACGACGGAGGCGGCGGCGGCGGCAGCGGCGCGATAATAGCAAAACGCTTGCGCCGCGGCTCCTCGTTGGTGGGCGATCGCCGTGCACTGTTCGAGACGCTGGCCGCCGCGGCCGATTGTACGGACGACGTGAAGGCGGCGGCGTCGAAAATGACGTCGACGCGGTCGGTCACGGTGAAGGCGGCCGCCGATCCGCAGCCGATAGTCGAAGAGAAAACCGTGACCACCAGCGACGACAACGACAGCGGCGTGATCGTCGTCAGTGACAAAAAGGAATCGTCGGGCGGCGACACGAAAACGTCGTCCGCGAGCGTCAGCGGCAGTCGCGAGACCCTGTCGGACGTGGTCGTCGCCGACGAACCCTGCAAGGAAGAAGAAGAAGAAGAAGAAGAAGAAGAAGAAGAAAAAGACGGTTTGGCCGCGCCGCTGGAGGACAAAACGTCCGATGTAGTAGTCCCTTCTGTTACCGGCCCCGCCGAATCATCGGCATCGAACGACGACGTACACTCTTCTCCTCTTCTGCACCACGTGCCGGTGACCAACGGTCTCCGCGAGTCGTCGCAAACGTCGTCGTTCAGCCCCGTTGGGGGCATTCTACTCGCGGACGATCTAAAACCACCGTCTAAAGCGCCCGATAAAAAAGCACCGGAGGACGCACACGACGTCGTCGAATCACCGCCGCCGACGTGTTACACGCCATCGTTATCGGACGATTTAAAACGCGTCTTAGAACGTCCTTTTGTTGCCGCAGCAGCGGAGGGTGGCGACGATGCCGCCGAAGAGCGGCATGCGCCGCTGCGAGCGGAATCGCCCGAGGATTTGGAAATCAAAACCCTCACGAATAAACTACTGAAAATGGATTATTACGAGAGTAATAATAATAATAATAATAAGGAGGTGCCGGTTCCTAGTCCTAGAAAAAAAATCAAATCTCCGATGAAAATAATTAACTATCCCGAAAATCTGAATCCCTTTGATGACGAGGAAGAAGAAGAGGATGACGATAAAAACAAAACAACCAACTGTACAAATCCGTTTGGATCGGATTTAGAAGACGAAGACGACGTTGTCGAAATGAAGACAAATGTCAGTTTGAATCCGTTTTCAAGCGATGATGATGATGACGACGACGACGAAAACGAAACTCGATCTCAGCCTCCTCCTCCTTTACCCAAACCTAGGTGAGAAGACCTATTATTATTTCTTATACCTGTACTTAATCTCGAATATATTTTAATATTGCAGTTAATAAGACAATAATTAATATTTCAATAATTATTATTTCACTTGTTGTTTGGATATAATTATAATTAATTGATATTTATTTCATCGTGCACAATTTAGCATGAAAATAATTTGTGGTTTTTATTCGACAGTTGTTTAGCTATTATTAACTCGTGTAAAAAAAAATATCGTCCTTTATCCAATTATTAATCGTAATTATTATTTAATTATTTAATCGTCTACAATTAAAGATATTTCAATGATTAATACACATTATTTCGGTCGTTATTGTGTGTTCACATAAACGTTGAAGTTTCATATCAATTAATGAGTTTCTAACGACGTTTTTATCATGTCAATAATAATTTTAAAATGTAATATTTTATTGGTTTTGCGTGTTCAAATACACATGTACCTACCCACACTTTTCGGTAGCAAACTGTGCACACATTTCATTGTATATTGAACACGTTTCTTTATTTTATTTTCTCTAAGTGTAGTTGTCACTACTGATATATGTATTATAAAAATCCAGTTAAATTTTCAATACATCCGATTTCCGTGAAATTTAATTTTTTTTCTGGAATTCCAAAAATAATAACACGAAACACTTGTATTTTTTACTAGTTATTTATAACGAAGTATTATAATGCATATATTAAAAGAAAAAAATATCGGAAACATTTCGATCACTTTTAGGCTAAATATAGTGCTTTAAAAATTTAACACGAGATCATTTAAGTATATTGTATGATATTGTAACAATGTTAACAATAATTACAATATATATAAAATAATTCAACTTTTTATTTTTGTTTAAGAACGATGTTATCTCCCATGTTAAAACCTCGACATCAGACACATCGCAAACAGAGTAGTGCTTCAAGTATATCTTCGTATTCGATCACTCCCCGAAAGAAAAAACCCGCTCCACCACCACCGAAATCCAGATCGTCCATCGGAAATGTCGAATACTCAAATGGCGTGCAAACGTCTTCTCCCAACAGTCTTGAGGATTCCAGTTGTAGTGGCAGTGAACGTTCTTCAAACAATCAGGAACGTTACAGATTGCACAAGAGCACACACGGCAAATGGAAACGAAAAAAAGGACCTGCGCCCCAGTGTCCGATACCGCAAAGGAGACGAATCAAGCCCATGCCCATGAAGGACATCAAACAAGAGTTGTTGGATATCGAAATAAAACAGCAAGAGCTTGAGCGACAAGGAGTGAAATTGGAAAAAGATATACGGTTGAAGTGTAACGAAGGTATATAGATACACATGTAAATAAATAAATATATAAACTATATAATCAAGCCATATAACTTGCGTATATGTAGTAGTAGTGTAGTGCCTAACAGCAACTAATGTCCATCTCTCACTTGGAGTTTTAGGACAACTTGGTGATTTTTTTTCCAAATCACAAGTATTATTTAATGGAAACAAATGATTAGAGACATAATTGATAATCGGATATTCATTTCATGTTTTATAAGACAAAATATGCAATTTCTTAAATGGTATTTTTCTAAAAGTTTTTTAGAATATATAAAGAGTTTGGCCTATATAGTAATTATCAATGATTCAATGAATCAAAATTCATTAACATCTTAATTGTCTCTTCTTATTAATATTTTAAGCCTAAATATTAATAAGAAGAAATTGAAGGGTGACGGACTCCTGCAGGAGCTCCCCTATTATGAGCACTATTGGTATATACAAGCATGATATGTATTCATTATTATTTTTGTTTAAGATTTGAATAATGTCGATGTCGAAGAAATGGTACTGCAATTGTTCGAATTGGTCAATGAAAAAAATGAATTGTTCCGAAAACATGCTGAACTAATGTACTTGTATGTATATTTGATAACTAATATATAATGTGTACTAATTGTATATTAAATATATTTGTAGACGAAGGCAACATAATTTAGAAGAAGAACACGCTGAATTAGAATACCAAATACGCGTGTTGATGTCTCAACCCGATACGACCAAAACTGATACGGAAAAAGCAAGAGAAGAAGAACTCATTCAGAGGTCGATGTTGTAATTTTTTTTTGTTTTTTTACAAATATATAATATTTTGTATTTTTATTAACAGGTTGGTCGAAGTTGTGGAACGACGTAATGAAATCGTTGAAAATCTCGAAAAAGATAGATTGCGAGAAGCAGAAGAAGATCGTAGTGTATTCAATCAAATTGGAACTTTTGCTCAAGGTTCAAAAAATATCCATCGTATAGTTTACTAGTATAAAAATATGTTGTTTGACATCTTTAATGGTTTGCGGAATGACGTTTTATTCGTTTTTAAGGTGATTGCATGTGTATGACAATGTTTCGCTTTTATGTTGCTTTTTTTATCATAGGAATTAAAATATACGGTGTTTTATTTTATACAGTTGATCATATGACTTTTAATTTTAGCATCACATTTGTATTTTATATTTCTAGTTTTTTTTTCAATTTTATTATTATGTTTTACATTGAGATTAAAGGGTTATTCTTTATGTCTATTGCGAGATTTATGATATTATCCATGTTTTTGTTTAATGTAAGAGCATGTCAAAAAAAAGCTAATCTCATTTTCATTTTAAAGTATTACCGACATTTTTTAATCAAAATTCCTTAATTAATAATTTTTTTTTTATATAAATACCAAATTACTTACTGTAGGATTTATAAACTAATATTAAAGTTAAAAATTAATAGTATTATATTTTATGTGTACAACATTTTTCTTGTATTTGAAGTTTGTACAATTACTTTTTAATTTTCTAAATAGAAATATAAATACAATTTGCTCAGAATTTTATAAGATTTAATTAAAGAGATATGTATTAACGTTGATTTTTTTAGTTCCACTTAATTATTATTTTATATGCACCGAAAAAACTGTATAAAATATTATATTTATATGACTTGAAAACCCATCGCTTTGTATAAATATATTTTAATTGTTCAATTGCTGTAAATTGTTAAAAGTTACCACGCTTTTGACATACTGATCTGTGTATGTGTGACAATTGAAATATGTTTGTTTTTGTAAATTTCTGTTACACTGAACCAAGCTAAAAAGTGTATCATAACAAAAATGTTTTGATCGATTCACACTAGAATAGTAATTGAAATAATTTGCATCATTCGTTTATCATCTACTGAAGAATTGCTTTAACTGATGTATGCCTTATTAATATTTTATCAATTGTATATAATTGTTAAACATTTTTTTTTCAATTAGAAATAAAGTTGTTAAAGTAATATTATTATTTATTTATTAATATTTTTACTAATTTAGATGAAACGTTGCCATGTATTAAAAGGCCAGTAGAAGTGTCAGTCGTGGAGGGCAAGAAAAATTTCTCCAAAAGACTGTTGAAGAATATCAAAAAGGTAAAATCAAAAAGAGAAAAATCAGATGAATCGTCATCATCCCGATCGCCGTCCAATTCCTCATACAGTAAAGGAACTCTAAAAAAATTTATGACTCTAGGCCACTCATCCAAAAAATTTCTAAGGCCAAAGTCCAGTTAAGATTTTTTGCATGTGAATAATTTGCTTTTAAAAAATATATATATATTGTAATGAGAGTTAATTTTATGTAGCTGTTTTTTTTTTTTGTTAAGTCTATATAATTGCTTTAAAGAATTTTAATTGCACTCTCAACTGTTAATATTATTATCGAGTAATACATTTATTAAAAATGTTTTGTAAATTTGTTAATTTTATATTATTAAATTAAATTTTTTTTTAAATTCTGGAATGCCGTGTCCAGGTTATTATAATAACAATGTTGTTTATATAATTAAACATAAAAATATATTATCCATCATGTGGACTACAAGTTTATGTATACATAATATTTATGTATTTATTTGTTTTGTACTTAACTATTATATTAAAACAAGTTAAATTATATCAATTATTATATTATTTAATAGCATAAATATAATACATGACTTACAATATTATTATATTTAGGGTACAAACTTATTTATATTTATGGTTTCAATATTATGTTTGTAATTAAATAAATAAAAAAAAATTAATTAAACGTAATGTTGTAAGTTTTTATTTCGTAGTATATTATTGTAAATATATTTTTATACTTGGTTCATAAATAGCTTATTGAAAAGCATAATAATAGCAATTTATAATTATTTTTGCCATTATTATTGCTGTTGTGGTTTCCATTATTGTTTTAATTTAAAGCAAATGATATAAGAAGGATTATTATCATAAAGTAATATTAATATTTGTTCTAGAATTTTAACAAATAATTTTCGACACGTGAGATTTGATTAATGGTGAAGAAGAACCGTGCTTAAGGGGATATGTAATAGAGAATATGGAAATGTATTTTAAGTAGTAATTCAATGCTTTGTGTGTGTCACCAAATCCCTCTCCAATCACACATCATTATCGCTTTTTATAATATTAAATGTATTACAATATTGTATAACACACAGTTTTCTCAATATTTTTTTTTAAATAAATAATAAAAAGAAAGACACTAATATTCTCAGAACACTGATTACATTTTTCACACACACAGCACACGCAAAAAATAAGAAATATAAGCCTTGACATGTGTAACGGATAACTCGTACACGGAGTTTTGGATTTTAATACATATATCGATTACACGAGACATGCGCCGATCATCGAATTCCATCAGCATTGAATAATACGATACATAATTATATAAAAAAAAAGAAAAGATTCATGCAGTAATTTCGGAATAATCGGTGGTCAAACATAGAAAAAAAAACGAATTGAGAACTTCCTCCTTTTTCGAAACCGGTAAAAAAAAGAGCCATATCTACTTTTCAGAAATTTATAATAATCAACACACTAGAAGTTAATTCCCATAATAATAAATTAATAAACACCACGCGTTATATATATATATATAAAAAGAACGCTAGCGATTCAGGTTGGATAAAATTCGTAAACGTGTGGAAAAAAGCTCATCGTGAACGATCATATGCCTAGCCGACGTGTACACGAGCTGATCACCACCGCCAAATATTACAAATCGAACGTCTACATAACATACTAAAAATTATGCCCACGTCCGTTCAATGATTTCACGTTGAAGGCAGCGTCTCAATCTTTTTATTTTCATTTTCTCCATCTTCGTCACGTCATATTTCATCGAGTTCATAGTGTCGACCGAACACCATAAGGGACGATAATATAGTGACGAGTTTTCGATTTATCGCGTGCGAATATTTTCTTTCATACACAACACTTCCGAACAATTATCATTCTCGTGTTCACACGACCCCGGCGGACTCTCCTTAGGAAAGGAATGAGGTTTTCACTACGTTCACAACTCGCAACAATTAATTACATTTTTATTAATTTTTAAAACTACTAGATTTTTCTTCGTTTCCTAATTTATATATTACAAAGTGGGGCGTCACTTTATTTTATATAAAAATATAAAATAAATACAATACGTATTATACTAAATTATAAGAAAGGAGGTATACGTCAAATTTATAACGAAAAAAAAATTCTATTTAAATTGAAATATAGGATTTTTTTTATTTATGTATAATTTTGATCCGACTAATAATAATTTTTATTATACACTTATTACTACTTTAAAAATTATTAAATACTTTTCTTCGTTTCTTCGGTTATCGCACAATTTATTATTGACTTGTACGGAATATGAAAAGATAAAATGTTCTGTTTACATAAAAAAAAAAATGGAAAAAAAAATCTCGATGATAATCAGCGGTTAAATCCATTTGTTCATAAATGGAAATATGTGTTTTTTTAAATGTGTACGTTAAAGTGCGTTAACACCGTCTGTTTGAATATTAAAACAGTATCGATTTGAACAAAAAGTTTAAGTGCACTTAATGAATATATATATATATATATATATATATATATAGTACGTATGTTAGTATTTATATCTTGTTATGTAAAACGATGATTTTTAGTTATTTTTTTCAAACTCAAATCGAGAAAGTAATAGGCGGTTACGGCCGTTGACGTACGTTATTGAATAGTACATTTTATTGTAACATTATATAAAAACACTTATTGTAGTTAGGAGTTCAAAAGTTGAATACCTAATAACAGTATATGTAGTTGGTATTGATTTTTAATACATTTTTTTGAATGGGTTATATATATATATTCATTAAGTGCACTTAAACTTTTTGTTATATATATATATATGTACAATTATCAAATCCAACACAAAATAATAATAATTATTACATTGTTGAGTATAATTATTATACTCAACAATTTTTTTCTTTTTTCTTTTTAATATGCAATTTGTAAATATTTAATTATGAAATTAATGAAATATGGTTGGACATTATGCCGTTGTTCAATCGTAAATTCTAAAATAATGGCGACTTGGATTTAAAATTTTAAACGAACGAGTATGGTTTTCTTTTAATTTGCGTAATAAACAAAACAATTAATAATTATTATTATAATCGCTATTTTAATTTAATACATAGGAGAATTAATTTTTAATGTAATTCTTCGATGACGTTTATAATTGAATAAGTTTAAAAATACTAATTGTGTCGAATTCAAAGAAAACCGTTTTGATTTTGATCGACTATTTGTACTGTTAATTACAACGAGAAACCGAATATCTTCGAATGCACGCGAAATGTACCCGTTTGGAAGTATGCTCGTGGAGGCGGGAAAGTCGGATAATCTTTTTGATCTGTCGAAGCTTAATTGAATATTAATTGAAGTTAATTATTATAGTCCTCATAAAAGTAGATTAAAAGTTAAAAAAAAAAAAAAAAATGTTAACTTCTTCAAGTTAAATGAATTGGAAAATTTATGAACTGTATAATACTGTAATTAACAATATATATATATAAAAAAAAACACAAATATATTTAATAAATTCCATATAATCGTGCACACAAGTTCTAATCATGAACGTCATTAAAGAATTTATTTTCATTTACATTACGAACAGCGTAATACGTTCAAGTTGTATGTGTATAAATTGTGTATCGACGCGTTCTTTATGTTCCGCTTGTTCGCGTCTTAAATGATTACGAAAAAACAACATCTGTCGTCGTTAAAAACATATTTCCGACCACATTTACCACGTAAAATAACGAATTAACGTGACGTTATCGGTGTCTGTGGATCTTTTTTACTTCTTTTGCCATATTTCACGTGGTATATACCACCTGTACGATTTCAGGAAATATACTTATCCCGGTGTTTTTACAAACATTTATCTAAAAAGAACACTCAAAAGAACTTTTCGAAAATTTTTTGGACCTTTTATGTATCCGAAAAAAAGTGTATTGAACACGCACATAAGTTGTAAAATCTACACCGATTTATATAAATATACATATACACACGTCTGGATTCATTTCATTCAGAATAATCTAAATTTAGACAATTTAGTCAAATCATACAATGAATAATCAATATGTCTTTTTTCTCTATCCCTAACTAATTGAATACAATTGTTATATGATAATGCATTAATTAGGCGTGCCTGTCATTTTGTCAATTATGCGTAGATAATTTAAATGGCATTCAATAAATGAACGGGAAACGTGGCTTATGTCTATATTTACTCACTCTATTGATTTCATTAGAGCTTGTCTGCCGACGAAATATTTTTAATTAATAATTATAAGCCTGAATTTTTATTCTGTTTTTTCCTCCGAACTTAGTTAAATACAATTGGTGTCGATAATCACACAATATGCAATTAAATAATGAAAATATATAAATTAAAAAAAAATTAAATTACAAAACCAGGTTGATTAATGGAGGTGGAAATTACAGAACATATATAAAACAAGATATTAACTCGATGAGAATATGGATTGAGGGTTCAAATGGACGTTGAGCGTGTTAAAACACTCAAAAAGGACTTGACTTTGAGAAAATATGAAAGGTCAATTAAATATGATAGGTAAGAAATGTGACTTATAGCCTCGGGGATAGCTAAGGGTGTGACCAATACGGAGACGGGGAAAAATAACAATTATTTTTCTATTAAGATTTAAATTATTGAACCATGATTGGAAAATGATTGATGAAGCAATGCTTATATATTGGATAAAGAAATTGGCCAATACAGTACACCATAATTCATATGAATGATTTTTGAGATCGAGACAGAAATCGGCCCTTAGAATAAGATTTTGAAGGGAGATAGCGTATATCGAGAAGACGGATCTATTGACAAATTCGTTGCCGTAAATGCCAGAATGTACAAATACCCATAAAAACCGTATATCAAGACTAGATTGGTGTCAATGTGGACAGAATTTTTCTAATTTAATAATATACACACGTTTTATTATTAATATTATTATTATTATTATAAAGCCAATTTTTTAAATATATTATTGGAAACGTATTCAAATACATATTATATAATATTCTGAATACAAAATAAATGTATAAGTAATTATATGATACATTACAGTGGCGCAACCAGGGGGGGGGGGTCCCCGGGTCCGGACCCCCCCCTTGACTAGTGCAATAGTATTACATTTATAGATGAAAATCCAAATTCTGATACAACTTTCATATTTTTCTGTTAAAATTTCGCATACGATATAGATAACACCAGGTGTTAACAATTTATTGATTATATTATATTATTATAATATATAATCTATTTTTATTATCTATTAAAAGTTTTGTTTTTCATAATGTAGTTTTTTAGACCCCCCCCTTGAAAAAATCCTAGACCCCCCCCTTGAAAAAATCCTGGGTGCGCTACTGATACATTATATAGGTCTGATAGAATAAAAATTAACGGATTTCGATTTATATATGTTTTAAGAATATAATAAAATGCATTCCGAGACTCAGAAGGTAAACTATTGATTTATTATAATCATTAAAATCAATCAAGTTTGATATGTTAAAAGAAAGGTACAAATAAAAATGTGCACTCGAAATACGCCTTGAATTCTTGCCGTATTATTCGTATACGTATTTTATATTTTCTATATTTTGTACGTTGACGAATATGATGTACTTGTATATGAAATATTCATTGTTTTATTAATGTGCAAATAGATATGGTAGTAGGAACTTGGATGGTATAAGAGAATATTAATTATATATTATTCATTTGAAGTATTAAGAACGAAAAATTGTAAAACAATTCACTGTCGGATGTAATTTCTGCATACTATTCTAGAACTATTGTTTAAAAATAGAAAATTCAGACAATTTTCAAAATTGAAATTTATATATATATATATATATATAAATAGATGATAATTTTGATCAGTTTTCATATCGAGTAATAAATTGCGCGAAAGAGGTTCTTTTTTTTAGTAACTTTTAGGATACATATTTGATTACCATACAAATTTGAACGCCAATTATATATAGTACATATATATATATATATATATATATATATATATATATATATATAGTGATGAATTATATATTTTATTACTAATAGAATAAATAATTTTTTTACATGGTAACATTTATAGTACACTCGTTACAAGCGTTTTAACATTCAATACGTATTTATCTAAATTTATATAATATTATGTATACAAATAACAACATTATAATAATAAGGATAATAATAATTAATAATAATATGAACAATATATTATAATATATCTTAAAAGTATAGGAAAAAAATAAAAAAATCATACAGTTGGTACGAAACGTATAGAAAAAAAAAGGTAAATAAATAATAATACAACACGAGTGTATAAGTGTATATACATTTGGTGAGAATTTTTTTTCTATGTCACAAAGTTAAAAGTAAAAAACGCGCGTATTTTACACGGTATTATAAGTATATTATTTAGAATAATATTTTTATATATTTTTTTATGCGAATTAAAACTTTTTGTATTAATATAGTCGAAACGACTGTCGTTCTAATATAAAACTTTTTATAAATAATAATTGAAACGTCGAAGAAAAGAGTTTCGCAATGTTATTGTTATGATTTTTTTTTTATGCAAATCATCGTAGGCATTTTGTTTTTTTTTTCACGCCATTTCGTAGTAATGTTTTAAAATGTACACAATATCTCGTATTGTATCTCGTATCACGTCGAATCGTAAAAAAAGGAGAGACAAATCAATTCCACGCAACGAACACAATGTACTATTTGTTGTCCCAGTATGATCGCGTACCAGTAAATTGGATATTAGAGAGCATAATTCACATTTACATAATACAAACCGTATAAATGGTACTGTACACATTGCAGGATATTGGTAGTAATCGATTTGACGCACTAAACGCACGTTTTGTTGAGATTAATTTTTAAAATAATCGTCGGAAGTACGTAAAAATATGCGTACACGTTCGAATTTGTAATACATATATATATATATATAAAATCATTCATGTTGTTTCAGGGTTTTTGAAAATTAATTACCCCGGTTTGGTAGGGTTCGTGAAACATACACGTAACTCATTGACGAAATATGCGTTTCATAATTATTATTTTTTGAAACGTATTTTCGTCAAACGAAAAAAAAAAAATAAATAAAAAAACGCCTGACCGCTAATTCGTTCTTATAAAACGTGTAAAATATTTCAAACGAAAACAAAAATGTCCGAGTACTTGGCGAATTCGATAGATAGAAAAAAGAAGCTATTTCGCGAACGCATCGACAACCGAGTTTGCTATTCTATCGCGGTAAAACAACTTCACCAATTGTATGCTAATCCAGTTTCAGCGTTTCAGTTTGAATACACACGTTATAGCCGATGGAATCGTAACGGGGGACTCACACAAACGTTAAATTGTCGTTCGATCAAATTACTATTATATTCGCATTTAGGATGGATGCCGGAAGGACAGCGCAAAAAGCTTTTACGTGTCTCCGTGCTCGATGGTTACAATACTGAACACGTATTACACGTATTGTTGACTATGAAAATATACTCTTGAGCAACGACCACGGTGAGAATCACAGTGTTACACACGTCAAGTGCACATTTTCACACGCTCCTCGCACCTAACGTCATCGGGAGTCGAAGTCTGCCTCACACACTCGTCGTAAGTATTGTCTGCAATGTTTTCATCGTACAAACATACTAGTGAAATATCGTATTGTAATGTAATCAATGTGCTACAACATCAGCTATCGTCGCGATAGAGTATAATGTGTAATTTAAACCGAGTTCGCTCGATATTAGTATATGGTATTTTATTTTGCGTGTTTCGAAAATTTCGTTTTTCTACACCTTCGGTTTTTCATCATCATCATCATCATCACCACCACAAAAAAATGCATTAAATACACGGTACGTTTCCTAGGGAGTTTCCGCGGAGTCGGTTTAGGAACCAATCCTAATGTGTTTTTTAACGCATCGTAATTTCAACGAACACGATTATAATTATCGTCTTGTTATTTAAACGTCTTTTAAGAAATTAGCTTTCCAGAAATTATTTTTCGAAGTATTCTCTATACAACGATATGTATGTGTACTTGTTTTTTGTTAAAATAGTGAAAGTTCAAGCAACACCGTCCCGTCTGAAAATTATTCGGGAATATCGTTTCGGATTAGGTCGTCGGACATGGAAAATACCATGGGAATTACTCGAGCTCTCATCCTTCGTTATTAGAAATCATAATTTATAAACAAACATTTTCATTATCTAAGCAAAAGTTTCTAATTTATCTTTTGAAAGAATCAGCGCTTTTTTTATAAGATACTTGAAAAAAGTAATGTACATTTCAATAAACTGATGAGGATAGACTAGACTATTCGTATTTCGTAATACTCGTATATATATATATTTTTTTTTTTAATTTAAAATCGTTTTTATTATTTTAGATTTTTTTATTGTGTATCACTTTAAAAAATAATTCCGAACTATGACTAATTATATTTTACTGAAACACATTTGATAATATCTCGATTATATTAGAACTATGACAAATCATTCGACGCGACTAAATAGTATAAAAAATTGACCAAATATTAACGGCTATTATCGATCCCTATAGTGTTGTAGTATTAAATTTTATTTAAAAAATACATTTTCTCTCTCACTTTTATTTTTTGTTGTTGTTTAAAGTCATAATAATAATAATAATAATAATAATAATAATTGTGTATTTATATTTTGTTGTATCGCATAGGTCGTGACGATCTTATTACAATAATACAATATATACGACAATATTATGACAAATGTATTGAGACCGATGGAAAATAACAGCAAAAGTTATTATAATATTCTTATGTACATATAATGACTAGATCGGTATTATATTATTTATTATTAATATTAAATCATTATTATTATCATTGTTGTTGTTCTTATAAACTAAGATCGTATTACATATTATGCGTACAATTTTAAATTAATCATTTACAATAATAATTTAAATATATATATATATATATATATATATATATATATATACTTATACAAAACTATATTATAATATAATGGTTTATAATATGATCGTAAAAATATATTATTTATGTACAGTATAGAATTTCAAAATTATTAAATTGTTTGGGAATCGAATTTAGAGATCACAAAGACCATTACATTCGTTTTTCACGCTCATACACACAATTATTTACAATTATATATATATATATACTTTGATACTGTTGCGATGTAGAAAATGCATAGAACAGTTTACCTACTATATAAATTAAACGTAATTTTTATTCGTTCGAGAATCTATACACTATTAATTGTACAAATAAATCGTAGGTGAATTTTCTGTTTTTCACTATCTGAAATTGAAACGATTCATTTAAACTGAAGCGAAAGATGTATTTTTCATCGAAAATTTACAGATATTTTAACTGAAAATTCTTTGTGTTTTCGAATAGAAAACGGGAAGTGTAATTTGTTTTTTATAAATCATTTTATCGTTAAGAAAAAAAAAATAATAAGCGAGGATTAATAAATTCCACGAGAAGCTGATATAACTTAAATATGGTTAAGCGTTAAAATGAATGACAGAGATCGTAGATACTGCAGGTACAGAACGTTCACTTTATTAAAACTTTTTACGACTCTTATTTATTTATTTTTTTTTTATAAAACGTATTGTTCAACTTTAAACACGTTTTTTGCCTTTAAATTGAACAACACATTTACTCTTACTTATACTGTATATAAAAAGCCAACAATTGTGTTTTCGAGAGTAAGAAAAAAAAAATATATATATACGTCACGTTAAAATCGGCAGATAAGGTATATATATGTCTGAAATAAAATTCTTATTAGATTTACAATGCAATCGTTGTAACGTTCAACAAAATCTTGTTCCTTCAAACACTCTAGCGAATATTTTTTTCAATTTGTATTCTCTCGATAAAACGTTATTCTCTGAACTTCTTAAATTTAAAAGTCTGCGTCACTTTATGAGTGTGGCGCGAACGTTAATACGTATTCTTAAATTCAGTACACAAATCGCGAATTATTCAGTGAATTGTCCGTTGTTGTTGTCGTCACACAAAAATCGAGATTGTAATTTTCATTTAAATTTGTACATATATATATATATAAATATTTTAAATATTTCTCCTTATCGGTATCAGATTTTAAGTAGAAATCCCAGAAATACGTTTATTGTTTATAAGCGAATCATCGTCTAAGAATAATATTTATATTTGCGCGAGGGTAATATATAAATATAAGTAAGTGTATACATTATACTATGTATGATAACATTATATATTTGCTTCATACTATATAAAAGTTATGACATTTGTTTTGGAAATTATTTGATGTACAAATATGGAACTTAAAAAAAAAAAAAAACATCGAATGATCAAATATACATAAAATAAATGTCGTTTTATTTTAATTTTATAAAAAACAAAAAAAAAAAATTGAGTAATAAAAAAAAACATAATAAATAAATAACAAAAATGCTCGTCCGTTTGGAAATTAAATTCGTTGGTAGAAAAACGCGTAAGCTCAATAATTCTGCGACATAACCTATAAATATATATATATTTTACGAAATATTTTATATATGTTACGAAATAAACGCGGAAAAGAATGATGTGATAGACATTTTTTTTCAATTCAAAAAGTTTATTTTTGATCCCATGAACGATATACATCATTAAACATCTTTACGGCCAATAGTGGTGATAAATATGTTATTATATTATATAATGACCGTGAAAGATTGCACGACGATTTGTTAGGTATGGAAAATTACGCGACGATTGGATTTGAATGACAAAAATTCGATTTCGGAGTGTGTGTGGCGGCCTGGGGAACAGGAGGACGGTGAGAGGGATGACGGGAGGACACGCTCACGATGAGAATTTAGTGAGTCGCGTGCACTCCCGCGCCGTCGCCGTCGCCACGTACGTGCTGTCCTCGTTGCTGGACGACAGGCTGCTGTAGGCCGGCGGAGACAGTTGCTCATCGTCGTCGTCGTCGTCGTCGTCGTCGTAATCGTAATTGCCGTAGTCGTAATCGCCGTAGTCGTGTAAACGCGAACGGCGACGGTTCCTCCTCTCGTCGATGAACAACGTGACGCTGGACGACGACAACTTCTGTACCAGGAGGTCCTTCCTGACGGGCGTGTCCGGCTCGGACGTGTACGATTCGTTCTCCTCGGACATGGCTCTCGTGATCAATATCCTGGGCGACCTCCTCTGGGAGTCCCTGAGTATCCTCCGGACGAACGCGCCGTGCTTGTTGTCGGAGACGGTGGCGGAATGCGCGACGCCGGCGCCCGCGTTCCGTTCGCCGGCCGTGTTGGACGAGTAACACCGTCTGATGGTCGACCCGTCGTTGTCGAACGTCCGCGCGTCGTAATAGTTTCCAAAGTGCAGACCGTTCACGGAACTCGCGGTCCCGTTACGCCGGAGCTCGCGGGCAGACTCTGCCAGACTCGCGTTGGACGACCGTCTGAGCAGTAGAGCGGCGGCGGCGGCGGCGGCCACGGGATTCTTGTGCGCGTTGGCGTTGACGGCCGCGGACACCGGTGTCAGCGACGGTCTCCGCGAACCGCACGCCGACGGCGTCCTCGCCTGGATCTCCTGGTTCACCTCGCACTTGGTCATCATTTTTCTCCGGTAGTTCTGGTACGTTTTCTTCAACAGTTTGTTTTTGATGCCGTACAAGAGGCCGTTGCACAGCGCCGAACCGGTGATCAACGCGAACGACAGCGACTTGACCGCGGGGTCGATGTGCGGCGGAGCGCCAACGGCGGCGCACAGCGACTCGTACAGGCACACGGCGTAATAGGGCAGATAGAAGACGGCCAGCGAACCGATTATCTGGAACACGGCGGAGAACGCGTTGTTCCGCCGCAGCTTGTTGGCCATAGCGGTGGGCAGGAAAAACGGGTTCCGTTGGTGCGTGATTGTTACCTGGGCCGACAACGTCACTTCGAATATCGCCGATGCTATCCGGTGCCTGTGGTAACGGGCTATCGTAAACACCTGTGAACAACACCAATCACCAGATAATATATACGTCACGTCGCAAGCGCGCGAAATCATTATTATCCGCGGTTCGGGTGGATCACGTGGATAACGGAACGCGTGTTCAGGCCACGCGTTACGATGAATCCTCCAAAAACCGTTCGCGCGAGCCGCCGCCCGACGCGTTCCGTATAAATTACATTTTGTATTGGATTACAGTGTAATAAATATACCGTAGTAAGTCCGGTAAGTGTATGCACCTACTGGATAATGGAATATTCGATTACGAGCGCGGTTATCCGTGTGCCTACGATACGTTTTGCCCACGCAGTAGTAAACCGCGCGAGTGATCGTACTACTTATTAACGATCGAGTTCCGAATCATTTCTCCTATATTGGGCACAATAAACGCGGCGCGTCCAGAGGTTTTTTTTCCGACGTGAAATTCGTGTGAACTAACGAATTTATCGCCCGCTGTTTACTTGTGTACGATACAAATTTCCGAACGGCCGACCAGCTGCCACGCGTTATACGTCAATCAATACGGTTACAGAAACCTCGCGAAATAAACGATTTTTTTACAATCTGGTGCATACGGAGCTATTGGAGAACACGATTAATTCCGATTCGGAAAACGTTAACACACGACGCGTTTAGTCGGATCGATAATACGCGATTAAAAAAAAAAAAAAAAAAAACCGTTATTCCAACACTAACCTTTATGTTGCATCCGAGTATGATGATGCAGGGAAGTACTAGAGTCACGGTGGTGTAAAAAACGGTGTACAAAATCGTAGATTGACCTTTGCTGAAGTCTATTGTACAGACGGGCAAGCCTGGCTGATAAGTGTAAGAGACTAACCGGAAAACCGGCGGCATTGAGATCAACAGGCACACGATCCACGTGGCGCAAAGGCCCAACATAATTTTGCGGCTGTTTACTAGTGTGCCGTAATGCAGTGGTGCTGCGATTGCGTAATATCTAAATGAAATTAACAAAAAAAAAAAAGTACAAATTAAAATTACGTGTCATACATTATAATATATGCGTCATTAATATGTAATATTAAACTACAATATTTTATTATTTGAATAAAAATCGTAGTTTGTTCACCTACGATTTCACAGAAATCGCAAATTAAAAATATATTTTTTTTTTAAAAATTTCCATTAATTTTTAGTCATTAATTTTTTTCTTTTATTCTCTAAAAACTCTATTAAAATTGAAAATGTGTATTCTCACCAATAGTGCACTTATTGGAAGAATTCCGAAATTTCCATATAAATCGAGCATTGAACGTTATGGAATATTTAAGAAAATATTTAATAACTTCGTAACTATTACAATAGATTTATGGAAATTATTAATACTTCGTGATACGGTAACACGCGATTGACGATAATTATTTATTTAAAAATCATATAAACAGTGTCTAACCTGTCGCAATTCAGGCCGCAAATCGTCCAAATGGCCATCGGATGTAGGAAAGTAAAGAGAAACCCGTGAACGGAGCACAACCATGGAGCGACTTGTTCGTATTGGTTGAATGTCTCTGGCAATATAGATACCAGTACAGCTACGCACACGGTCAAATCCACTGCGATCAAGTGTGTAAGCAACACGTTGATTGGCGAATTCGCCTTAAATAATAATAATAATAATAATAATAATAATAATAATAATAATAATAATAATAATAATAATAATAATAATAATAATAATAATAATAATAATAATAATAATAATAATAATAAAAATACAATAAATTAATATGTTTTTGTATATTTTCGTAATGTAGTAAATAACGTTTACGAAAAACACGTTCGGGGACACGTGTAAGTACGAGGAAGAGATTAAAATTCCTAAGGTGTTTTCAAGCGACACTTTCGGTACGAATTACAAAAACAAGGCAGACTATAAAAATGAAAAAACGAAAGACCTACTCAACAATTCCCAATAGGTGGTAGTTTATCGTAATAACTTTGTCTAAAACCGTTAATAAATGGAGAGTTGCAGTAGCGTAAATTAAATCTAGCGCGGTAAAATGGAGCTTCAAAGAAAGGCCAAAACATGTATAGATGTGACGAACGCCAAAAGATGATCTGGCACAAATGCTATAAAGGTGGCACTGGTATTGGATGCGATATAAACTTCAGGACGTTATCGAAATGTGATTTATTTAAATTTATTCGCATACAGCCTAATGCCACTTATTACATTTTGTTTTGTTTATTGATTTTATTCATTTGCGTATTTGTAATAATAATTTTTTTTTGGCATTTTATAATGGCACTCAATAACAACGAAAACATGAATATCGTATTGGTGAAAAAAATATCGGCTATCGTTAAGTCTGATGTTATTAAATGTTAACTGTATAGTAAAAATGAAAAAAAAATATAGTAAGTAAATTTCGATATTTTCTTAAAATTATTTATTACATTTTTTTTTATTGAACGAATTTATAAGTCAGAAAACAATTATATTTCAGTTTAAAAAAATATAGGAAATGTATTATCGATTTTGCTCTTTGCTCGTTTTTCGTTTTGTGCAGTTAAAAAAAAATATATACATTACCGAAAAATGACGTAAAAACGCTATTATCTGTATTTTAAACCGTCTAAAGTCATACTTTATCTGACATTATGAACGAAGTAGAAAACGTACAAGGCTCTTTATCGTTTGTTCTAAATGCTCTACTACGTAATCCGTATGGACTTAATATCAGACAAAATTAAAATAAAAGATGAAATCGATATTTAAAGTATAATATTCTCTGAAACCGGGTTGATTTTAAGATTTTAAAATAAAAATATTCATTCGTTGTTGAATCTAATATTGTAAACATATAAATTTCGAGCAAACGAGACAAACTGGTTTTAGTGTTAAATATAGGAAATTTGATTCTTTTTTTTTTGCTTAATGTTAATTTATTTATCCATACAAAAGTGTCAACGAATACGTGATAGTTATGAATAATTAGGTATTTCGATATGATAGTCACATTTTGGACAATGTTTTACTAGGAATAAAGTTAAAAAAACAATGCAATAAAAAGAAAATGGATTTCCGTCTGAAACGCATCCGTATTACTATTAAACAGGAATTGTTGCGGTTATAAATAGTAAATGTCCTATAGTTGCGTGTACGTTATTCGATGGAAATGTTTATATATATATATACTTATAGCCAAGTAGGTAATAATGTTTGGACAATAATGATATTATATACATATATTACTTATACGCGGATTTTTTTTTTCAAAAACATTACAATCATTTGTACGCAGGTTTTTTTTTTGTTGAAAAACTACTCTTCATTTCAAAACATCGATTTTTATACAGTTAAATATTTAAAATTCAATTTTTTATTTATATTTTAAAAATATTCGACCTTTTTTATCCGTCTGTTCAACAATATCGTTTTTAATTTTCAAACGCTGAATACGGCATTTTTCGTTTTATATCAAACCGTAACACTCAAAGTAAATGTTCGTTAATGATATTCGATACGATATATTACAATTATATATAAAAACAAATTTGATATAAAAATAGGCGATAATAACGCGGAACGCTATAAGAGTCGTCAATAAAAGAATATAAACGATTTTAGGCGAAAGAAAAAACGATACCAGAAATTTATAAACAGACAAATTGTTTTTGAACAATTACATTAGCCAACAAATAATATCAAAACTATCATTTAGTGAAAATGTAAAAATTGAAGTTAGATGTCGTTAAATGTATTCAATAGAAAAACCGATTTGAACGTGTGTTTTTCGAAAATAGTGTAATTCGGTTTAAACAAACGTGTATAGAAATCATTTATATATACATATATAAGCTATAAACCGTTTGAACGAAGTTTTATAATTTAAAATTTTCTCATTATAAATAGAATTTATTTTCAAAACGCAGAAATTTATTATTGTCTATTTACGGAAAGAAAAAAAAAATACGCATAAAATAAATAATGAAAATGTAGTAAATTCAAAAAATTATTTATTTGAATTATACATTTTTTATGATCCACATAAATTATTACAACAGTACATATATAAAAATATTTATTTAACGTTTCAATTTATTCCGCGGTATTATTTACGACCAATTCCCAATCGAGTTGTACGTCACCGAACGTTTTAGAACATTTTTCGACAAAATTCAACAATAATATAAAAATACCAGTACGCTTATGAATTATTTCTAAATCAATCATTTTTCAATTTCGCAAGATACATAATCAATCAGATTTTTTTTTCTGAGCTTTTCAAGTCCCAACGATTATTACAAACTCATTATTACGACATGTGACAATTCAATTGGTTTTCCTTTGTGAACTTCTCTTTGATTGTTATATATATATATAAAATATATATATATATAAATTAATGCGAATATATTAAATATGTTCAAGTGCAATCGGTCGGTATTAATGTAAATCATACCCGTTTGGTGAGAAGGATGACTAACAGGACGTATCCGTTTATGAATGCGGCCAGGGTCGCCACGACGCAGACTGCCAAAACGGTCACCCACTTTTGGTCGCCGTGCATCACTCAGCATCACCCGATCAAGGTATCTACATCATTCTGTGAATTGATCAATAATATCGATTATCGAGTACAACACGAAGTAGTAATTGACCGATTATTCCATCGGTAAATTATTCAAAAACCTTTTACATATTTTCTCTTTGTTTAAAACAAAAAAAAATCTCTAAAATTATCTTTGTGTGTGGAGTTCATTTTACCATTGACGATTAATTCTGGTTAAATAAATAATTCCTTTTTTTTTCTGTATATATTATTGTATAGTTTCAACGTATTTTTAACGACTTATTGTGTTATTCAATTACTGAAATTATTATCCACGTGTAATTTATGAACATGTTAAGCTCAAACACACTAAAATATAAAATTATTCAATATTATCATATCATTGAATGATGATGCATTTTGTAAATTAAAAATTATATTTAGATCATTGAAATATTTATGATTCGTTAAACAAATTATTATTTCATTACGCTCTAAATTATTGTTTCTAACACTCGCGATATCGTTTTAAATTTAGCCAGGATGTGTACCGGACGGTTTAAACCGATCACAAATCGAAAAACCGCGAATTTCAATGATTGGCATTTTATAATTAGTCTATGACGCGTTCTGGTCCCTTTTTCGGTCATTGAGTCTGACGTATACAAAAAAAAATTTAAATAACTAATTTTAGGAGTATTTAGTACAATAATGCGATTATTAACGTAATAATTTCCAAGATAATCAATAAACGATTAATATCGTCGTCCAAAGAACGAATATCAATGTTAATAATTTAGCCAATACAGACATGACGCTAAAATATCAATTATTATATAATCACGTATTGAAGATTTGAAATTGTTTGCAAAATAATCAGTTGTGCATAGTGTTTGGAATCGTTGTTTATAATAATAAAATTACAACTTTATGCTAAAGTTAAAATCATTAACTACCTATTTAATGATCATCATTTTCAACCGTTTAAAACAACGGTAAAAATCTTCTAAAACATCGAATTTATTTGATTTAAAAAGAGAAAAATGAAAATTTATTGTTATCTAAAAAAAAAAAAAGCCGTTCGTTTTAACGTGACCCTAATTGATTGCGTCTTTTCAGTTCACTTGAATAGTTAGCTAACAAGACGTGACATTTATTTATCCATAAAGATTTATTGGACGATGGTTTTACAAATATAAACGATTTAACGATATTCCAAAAAAAAATTTAAGCATTAAAAACACTGACAATACATTCTAAAAGGTCGCGGTCGTTTTGTGTGTCTGTATTGAGAATAAAATATTTATATATGCACACACACACATATATATATATATATAAATAATGTCCACCTGTCATTATAATTATTATTCGTTGCCGTGGTTACCAATTTCAATATCGACGATACATAATATAGGTAAATTTTTTACTTTCTTTTTTTTTGTCTGTTTAAAATGTAATATTTATTAGAATTTTATTATTTTGTTCACGTTATCGTATTATTATTATTTTTATTATTATTATTGTTATTATTATTTATACAATGAGTTGAAAATAATGTTATTGTGCCACGATCTCATTCAACGAGATCCAAAGTACATGTGTATTATGATCAATCATAATATTAATCTACCTATGGATGATTTCAACTGAAATCATCTTTTAAATCGATTAACGTGGAAAATAGAAATTTACTTACTTGTTTTTTTTCTATCGTGCAAGGGCTAATACACAATATTCTTTTTGAGATTATGTTACGTTTTAATTTCAAACGGCAGCATGTACGTATAACAATATCTCGACACGTTCGTTATTAAATTGATTTTCTTGTTGAAATTCCATTTGTATAATTTAATAAAATATTTTCAAAAAGATCAAAACTAAGTTTTCATTGTAAATTTGACTATATTTACTATAAATATATTTACAAATATATAATATTTTTTTTTTATGTCACGCGTTAGTTCATAACGAGTAGTTTTTAGTAAAAGTCGAAAATATATTAATAAAGAACCACTCCCTCCCCGGTAAAAAATAAGTGAAAATTGATAATCTCACTTAAATCAAATACCTAAAGGAGCACACATACCTGCAATATCTTTGTTTTTAATGTATTCAAAATGAACTTATGACATAATATTTACGTTGTATATTAAAATACCTAAAAAAAAATTCGAATGTGTCATTTGGGTATACAGTGAAAACGAAATAAAGTTTTTCCCTCGACATTGCTGAACATAAAAAATGATAAAAATACAACGTATCTTGTTTTCTTGCTATAGGCCGACGAAAATGAAAAACAATAAAAAAGTATGCATACGTTTGTTATTGGGATTTGGTGGTGCACATAACTACACGCAGACACTCATGTCAATTTCATGATGAGCGTCATCACTTTTTTAATACTTTTCGTACAAACGCCAATCGATATAATCGGTTTACCGTTTTCATTTTGTTTTCCCACGACAAAATTATCGACTGTAATAAGTGTTTTGTCGGTTCTACAAATAAATAAGAAGAAAAAAAACATCGTAAAACGGTGTTCCATTCCGTATTAAAGACACAGGTCACGAAGTTATGCTTATTTAAAATAATAGTATGCAATATATCCATTACTTCACAGGCTCCATTACGAATTATTATAAATTAGTAGTTTTTCGTGAGACGACGTGGCGTACAATGTATTTTATTTTATTTTTTATCGGAGAACCTCAAATAAATGTACGTCATGTTTTTGTGCGTGGAAATACATATTAATTTTTGTTTAAAAATAAACAACACGGGGTATTAAAAATTATATATGTACAGGATACGATGTGGAAATTATTGTAAGAGTTCATAAATGTTATATATTTTGACTTTCCAAACCTTTTTAAATTACTTCTAATAAACTATAAATTTAACTAGAATGATGAGTTATGATGCGGAATCAACGGTGCTTTATCGTGAAAAATGTTATATTTATTTTAATAAATAATTTTTAAATTCATAGGACAAGGCGGGCGTAACGAATATTAGTGAAAATGCAGCGTGTGAGGTGAGTATACATAATTATAGGATCGGTAGTATAAAAAAAATGGTGATTCTGCGAGGAAGACATGAACATTTGCATGGACAAAGTATGGATGAATGAAGTAGAGAGAAGTGTTTTGTGTGACGGCAAAATGATGTAAATAAGATTGAATGATTAAGTCTTATAGAACAATAGTCAGGCCAGCAATATTGTATACTTTGGAACGTTCGGAATTCGGACAGAAAAACTAAACACAGGATGAGTGTACTAGTGGAGATTAAAATGGTAAGATGGCTATGTGGACTAACTATAATAAGACATGAATACATAGAGGACGGGTGTAGAAGTGGCATTTTTTGGGGACGAAATGAGGGAGAATAGGTTAATAATAACATGTGTGGAGAGTTAATTTAGAGGCTGTGAGAGGTATTATGGAAACGAATTTAGAATGTAAAAGAGACAAATGGAGTTGAAGGTGATATGAATATAACTTATTTGAGTGTACAAGAGATAAGAGATCGAGTTTTATGGAGATGTAGGACTAGGGTAACCAATCTCATATAGTTTAGGAGGATAAAAAGAAGAAGAAGAAGAAGGAGATGGCCATATTCTTTTGAAATGTACCAAGTTCAACCAGAACAGTAATCGTATCTAACCTAACCTGTGCTGGTTATAAATTAATGATTTCGCGTATTTGTTTTGAAATATAATTAAATTATTATGCGTGTAGTAGCGATTGTTCCTAACCTTTGAGAAAAACATTTTATTTGAGATAGTGTTTATGACTTCAATATATTGTTATCGTTTTGTGGCATTTGAAATCTTCACACTCGGAAAGTTGTTGTTGAAACATATTATTGTTATTCAAAGGCCAACTGGAACGATAAATATATACGTTGCGTTTGAATAGTGAAACGTTATCGGCGAGAAAGTCGGAAAACCGGTGAACAGGAAAAAAAAATATTTATATTTATTACAAGTCAAACGCTAACAGCGTCGTAATTGTAAAATAGTGGCAGTACAATAATAATAACTTTTTCAAATATTTAGTTAATAATAATAATAATAATAATAATAATAACAAAAAATGTTTTGCATAAGATAAACCGATTATTTTCGTTAAAATTTCAAGCAATTGCGTACGAAAAACTACATTGGCATTATTTTTTGTTTGTTTTGTTTATTTGACGTGGAATATTATGATAATATATTTGAATATTTAAAAGTTTATAAAAAAAAAAAACTTTAAATGATTTCCATGCGTTTCACCAGTTAACAATTATTATTATCTTTTCTCTTAAGTATTTTAAACGTGTCATTGTAAACAAAAAGTTTACGAAATTAATTTAAATTAAAAAGACAATATTGTCATTGGGTGATAATTTTGAATGACGTTTAAATTTTTCGCCTAATTTTTAAAATTAGTATAGTATAATAACGCAACTTTAAATTGTGGTGTAAAAACAACAAATAAATAACATAATATTGTGAGTTAAATTATTGTACGCATTTGTCTAGATAAAAAAAAAAGAAATCCAGTACACGAATAAGGAAGAAAAAAAATATAATTCTCAAGTTTCATCACTTCCATGGGTGTCGTATTTTTAATCATTTAAACTGTTATATAACACTGGTAGAGAATGCATAATAAATTACATAATACACGTTTCATTACAAAAAGTATAGCACAGTTCACTGTAAAACCAATTTAAACCATATTGCTCCAACGAAACATAAAATTACATACGAGCCTACATACGTTTGTTTCTTCGTATATTCAATTAAAAAAAAAAAAAAATATATATATATATATATTTATATATATTATTTAAAAGTATGTATTTGCGTTTAACATAAAAAACCTAAAACAGATACATTCTGGACGTTCCAACTTTATGAAATATAGTTACAAGAATATAAAATAATAATAGAAACACGTGCATTGTGTATTGCGTTCGGATTAGACACAAATTGAAGCGAGTATAGAAAAGCGCACTTATATTATTAATACATTTATAATATATAATAAAATAGTAAAAAAAAGGATACGTGAAAAAAATACAAATAAAAATAAAAACTATATATATATATATATGTGAATATACAATTGAGCTAAAGTGTATTATGTGAATTTAAGAAATATAATATAACAGTTTTTATATAAAATTTGTTTATTTACTGTACTGGTTTTGATAAAAAGTCATCATTAGGTAATAAGCGGAAAAGAAAAATACAATAGAACAATTTATGAATATTGCAATAGAACTTTTATAACTTCTTTGTTTAACTAAATTATAATTAGTACTAATTATAATAATTAAATTTTTTTTTGTCTTAGAAAAAAATTGGCTATGTATGGTTTATTATTTTTTCTATAAAATATTTAATTATCCAACGTGTATTTATAATGTTTAAAGTAAAATCAATTTAAATTGTTTTCTGTATTATTCACATTGTATACGAATAGTGTTTTTTTAATTTCCCACGATATTTCGATATTGATTACGGGTAATAGTTGGTTCTTACAAATTTTAAAGTAATTATTATTATTATACGTTCGCGTGTCACAATAATTGAAATACATACATTAATTTCCTTTAATTTAATAATAATGATAATAATAACATAACGTTTCTCGTCGCTAATCAAGCTTAAAATATCATGATTCTAAACGTATTAAACGACTCGTAAATACGCATTTAATGGTTTGCCCACGTAATGAACACGCGTCTCGTACGTATTCGATAGTAAAGACAATTTTTCTGTACGAAATTTATCGGTTAAAGTATAAAAAAAAAAAAAATGTATGCGTATTTCGCACAATGTCACCTTCGTCATACACAGTATTCGTTTATATAAAATACAACGTGGTATCATTTTATTTTTTTTTAATATGGTCACCGGACACACACACATATTGTAATTTTCAGACACGCACGATTATCGTCATCATCGTTGTGATGATGTGTCCGTGTGATATAAAAGTGTATAGTTATAACGTCAAAAAAAAAAAAACTAGGTCGTCGGCGTTACGAGGCAATGCGACGGATCCAGTAAATTATACACGTCGCACGGACGTTGTGCGTTCTTTTCCGACAATAATAATTTACGATCGTTTGCCCATAAAAGAAAAAAAAAATTTAATTAAATTTTATGCCGAAAGACACGTTTTAAGTTGATTTCTCGAATCATTACCACCACCGCTTTAACGGATTATACGCGATATAGTTAACGAATATTTAGACACTACATGCGTCACATTATAAATAATATATTAGTGTTTCATCGTACGACGTATATTTCGTATAACGTATTATTTCGAATATATCGATAATAAACGTTTGGTTTTGAATTTTTTTTTTTTTGCGTTTTTACGCCTTTTTTTTGTTTCTTTTTGTTGTTGTTGTAAAACGGACTCATTTCATGGCGAACACACAACAGGATCGCACATATACACTCGCCTAATACGTAGGAACGTCCTAGGATCAAAAAAATAATAAATACTATTTTCGAATTTCATTCGTAAATTATTACAATTACGGTTAGTCTCTTCGGTATGTCGAACATTTGAAAATTAACTAGGATTTGACGTTAAAAATATTTTATTATTATTATTATTATCATCGACGCCCGCAGTAGTATTTAATAAAATAGACTATTCCAACGCGATTGACGTATACATATTAACGAATTATTAACTTTCTCGAATGTAAAACATTGATTGCAAATAAAAAATCCTACCAAATAATGCGATATTTATTTATTACAAAAAGTCGCCTTATCCATATTAATTAATTTCTAAAAAAATTGCGAAAATAAAAAGTTTTTTTTTTAAACGTTCTACTCATTTTCTTATCACGTAAAGATATATAGATCATTCAAGTGCATACATTTTTGATGTGTGTTGTAAAATTTTTTTTCTCCAGTGACAATAATAACAAGTATAATTTGACCGTACTCGTATTTCCCATTCGTGCGTAACGTTCGTCTAGGGGTCGCGTAGAATTATGAAAATATATTTTTTTTTTGTACATCACGAATATTTCGTATTACGATATTATGCCATCTATTTCATTTCAGATAGTGTATTTGAAATTAAAAAAATAATAATAATAAAAATTAACCTATTATTAATGTATAATAATCATACACTTCGTTATACTATAACATTATCTATTATTATGCGGTATTGCGTTTTCTTAGAATAAAAATAAATTAATTATAATAATACGAGCGCGTTATAATGTTATATAATAATGTATTCGAAAATTAACTAATGAACAAATAAATAGTCGAGCGTCGTAAAACACGCGCGTTTAAACGGTTTACACGACTGTCGTATTATATTTGAGAATTAATTATTAATTACTATAAACGTTTATTTATTCATAAACGATATATATAGAAATAAAATTTACATAATCTTATTGATAAGGATGTGTTTGTACACGTAGAAAGGATTAAGATTTACAAGATGCGTGTTTATGTACAGCAGAAAACCCTCCGGAATTATGAATACATTTCGGTCCCTGAGGTTTTACGGGAAGATCACACGTCACACTGCTGCGACTGGACGTTTTTCCGCGAGGAAAGGGACGTCTACGGACCATAGGAACATTAGTCCAGAGAATTTCGTGTATAACGACAGCACCGTTAGCGTTAAGAGAATTCCTCGCGCCATTGGATATGGTATCGATATTTTTCATTTCGCCCTAGGTTATTTCGTTTTAACATATTATATAGGGACTATATACTATATAAGAATCGTTTAAATTATGTTCATCGAGAATTTGAAATAAAACATACGGAGTATCTTTGCTTCACCTTCCCTCCATGCACTCGTGCTACACCGTTTGAATGTGGTCGCGGCTAGTTTTTAGAATCGATTTTCACACCAGGACTAAATGAATACAACTCGACTGTATGAAATACGTCGGGATTCCGGAGGGATTTGATTTTCTTGAGGGATAGTATTTTTTCGAAGGTAAGGGCTTGTTTTTACGACTGCGTGTGAATTCATCAGGAAACTTTATTGCAACGCGAGTGTATTTTTAAACTCGAATTCAGAGTTAAACTTAAATTAGAGTTGAATGTCTGTGTTACTCGTATTGCAACGATCTCGTTCGCACTTGTTAAATTCAATACGTATATCATAACAGTTCGAGGTTAAATTAATCGGCATTCCGCATGAATACGTTCTTTGGTTTTCGTTTTAAGTTGAGTGTAAATTTGCCGAACGATGTAAAATTGCCACATGTGTATGCTATCAATATAACCGTCAAGAACACAAGAAATCCATCGAGTTATCCACTATAAAAACTTTATTATGCACATTGAACAATTATTTAACGTTATGCTTAAGAGACGGAAAATTATCAAATCTTGTGTTTATATTGATTGTACAAAAATGAAATTTTATATAATATATATAATACTTTATATATATATATTACTTTATATAATATAATAATAATATTACTTTATTTATATAATATATATATTACTTCATATTTACAACAGATTTTCTCCTTTTTTATTTCATACACGTTTATGTATGTTATTATATACTTTTTATTCGCATTTAAACAGTATGAAAACCGAAGAATTACGTATGAGGCATAAACATTTTATATTAAACAAGTCTTATGTTTCGAAAACTTTGAGTTACATAACTAAACGTAATACAACGAGAAACCTAACTTAATAACAACGTCTTTGAACCGACTGCAATTACTAAATTGATGTTAATAAGAAGTGAACAAGTGTGGCTAGAATTTTATAACCTGTACAAGTGTATTACAATGAATAATTTATAAAGCACACGAATTGTGTATATGTTTACATTACCACGTTAAATATCCTATTACATAGATATCGGTAGTATTTTAGATACAAGTCGTAACATAATAATGCGACTATATAAAATTGAAAATTTTTTTTGGATATTTTTGAGAAATTTATATTAAAAAATTGCATTTTATAATTTCAGTTGACGAATTTCAACTACGCCAATGACTCAAGCGGAATTAGTTTTATGAATACGAGGAAAAAAAATAAGAAAAATTAATAAATAAATGACATAAAAACCAAAGATAAAAGTAAAAAAAAGAAATGATTATCATTATATAGTATATTTGTACGACTAACAAGTAGAATAATAATTTTCGATTTCATAAAAACTGCGTTTTTAAAATTTCAAATACTTTTAAGAGTGAAGCATCCTTTTTTTTTTTGTAAATATCAGCGAGCTCTTGTAATAATATTATATGTATAATGTACATATATATATTTTTTCATTAGTAATGAAAAACACTAATTCGCTAATTTTGACCGTTGTTTTTCATAAATAATATGTATGCCATCAATCGAAAAACAGTGATTAAAACCAATTTAAATCGTACCAAAAAATTAATATAAGAAGACAATTTTATACAGTTTTATACTGTAATGTACTATTTATATAATGTACTGGTAACAAAATATTTAGTATACACGTGTTGTGCTTTAGAGCCGGGGAACATCGGGGTGGAAGGTTTTTGTAAATTTTAGTATAATAATTTAACTGACCAAATATACTCGTATGTGCATATATATATTTTTAAATAAAGACGAATCCCTTATTTTAATTACTCACACACACACACACATATAAATATACGTAAGTATATACACAATATAACATTTAGCAAAATAATTTTGTTATATCTAATACGACACTATAAATTTGTAAAAAAAAAATGGTTGTATAAATAATGTAGTAATAACAGTTCACTGTAAAAAAATCACCATTTTTATACCTATATTTATAGTTTGTACGTATATTAATAAATTTTAAGATAAAACTATTTCAATTTAGTTTTTAAATAGAGAAGATCAAAAAAAAAAAAAAAAATTATATATATATATGTATTCGTATTAAAATCCGAAATTTCGGATTTAAATTTCGCATTTATATATATATTTTTTCAGATAGATTTCACTGTACCGCCTTATAATAATAATAATAATAATAATAATAATAATAAAGAGATTTAAAATACATTTATGTTTCGTTAAAAGATTTGAAAACGGATAGACGATATTGTGTATGTACCTATATCTACTGACAACTAAAACTAATCGAACTAAAACTAAAATGTAATAAAACATTTTTTTATTTAAAACATATTATTTTCATATAATTTTTCGATAATATTCTAAGTTGACAACAGATTCGACGGGCCGTTTTTCTATTCGCCCCCCCCCCCGCCAAGGGGATGAAGTAAATACGCCCCTGCTCTCGACCCTTATTATCAAAACGTGTTTTAATATTTATTCCAATCAGATAGCTGTACATAAAATGAACGTAATAGACCAACGAGGAAAATATTCCGGAAATATTTTTTCTACGAGTTTTTGTTAACTTGTACAACCGATAATATCACGTATTTTTTGTTCTTTTAATTAGGTTTTTTTTACAACTATAGACATTACGTTGTACACGACCGAGAAAATTACTTTTTACTTTTAACTGGTTGAAGTCGGTTCAAAATATCAATAACTTATAGTTAAAAGCATTTCTGACGGGGCGGAGAGGGGGGGGGAATTGGAGAAAAACTTCATTGAATAACAAGTTTATTGAAAAAAAATCCTAAATTAAATTATCAGCAATAAAATTCTACACTATTGGTGATGTATAATATATGAAACCCCCCCCCCAATTATACAAAAAAAAAAAAGGTGGTAAGCCACATATTTTGTGGATGTCGGCTCGAGTGGTAACTCGATCGCGTGTTATTAGAGTTTTATAATTATTTTTAAAATGGAGACAACGATAAATCATTGATTTTGATAAACGATTTTGATCGACATATTTTGTTTATTATTATAATCTTTGTAGTTTTTTCGAAACTTGAACTTCATAAAAGAAATTTTATAAATTTTATATTTTTAATGTGTATTCGTCTATGCTTGTTATCAATTTTAATATTTCTAAAAAAAATGTAGAAGCTACTTTTTCCTTATAGTTAAATTAACAATATTTTGTTATATTTGTTAACAACGGATTTGAAGAATTTGTAGAAATATCAAAATACCATTTTTTCTCCGAATTTTCGTATAAAAATTTCGTTAATTTTTATTGGTTTTTAAAACGTTTTTCCTATTACAGGTATTCAATATATTTTCAATCGTTTACACAATTTCAGTAATTGTTTTTTCAATACATTTATATAATTATAATATAAAAAAAATATATATTTATATTTTATTTTTATGTTTTTACATTAATTTTTCAATTCAAGTTGTTGTGATTTTTATAGTATGAAAATCGCGTCGTTGTTTTGACTACAGACGTCTGTACAAAACCAGCGAGATGAAAATTAAATCAATTTTAGGGAATCACATGAAAGGTCGTAATTGAAAGCCAGTCTATACCCGAATTCCACGAAATTTTTGAAAAGTAAAATTGTTTTCATTATTTACTAATCGATTATAATAAAATAACAATGGAATTATAAATGTGTTCCTGAATGAAATGAAAAAAAAAATTTGACATGATTTGGTATAATTTATTTTTACAATATTTGAAATGATTTATTGTACTTGGACAATTCGTTGATTAAGTATACAGATTTAGTACATAAAGGTAAATATTTTAATTTAAACAAATATTTCATTATAGATTTCCTTCACAACACTTCGTTATTCAACTATAATATCTAAACATATTGAATTGATTATAAAAGTTTTTTTTTTTGTATTTTCAGTTGAAATCGACTGAAAAATCATCGGTTAGTTTTATTTGTTATTGTAAGGTGAGTAATACAAGTAAATATCATAAATTAATAATAATAATATTTTAATATTATACCTCATAGGCGTCCTTCAAAATAGACATAATATTTCAATAAAATTTCACATTATGATTGCGTGTTTTGAATTTTTTGAATATTATTTATAAATCAGATCTAACTCATTGTTGGTATTATTGTAATTTGCTCGGAAACAATTATTATTATCGTGACAGTTATCTATGACTATTTTATGAATATACTTGAGTTTATATATATATATGGATTCACTATATTGTATGGTATAAAATTTATTTAAAATATTGAAACGTAGTCACATTTTTATACATAACGATTCGTATTTTTTCTTCCAAATTCAATCACGTATAAATAAATAAAGAATATTAATAGTGAATTAAATTTTTTAATTTTTTAAAATATACATTTCATCAAAAAATCTACATAAGATCACGACGACGTGTTGTCAAGATTTACAAGAGTTACAGGTAAATTGATTTTTAGATTTGTATTTTATTTATTGCCAAAGGGGGTGGTCGTTAACGAGCTTAGAAGTAAGTTAATGTGAAAATGAAACGGCTGAACTTAGTTAGAAGATGTCGTGTTTCATAACTTTTAACTTAACGTATTTACTTTAATGTTGTATAATTATATACAATTAAATACTTATTAAACATATTATATGGTAATTCAAAATTGCGGAAATTACTTAGAAAAATTAAATGTCGTGTAATACATCACATTATTATATAATGAAATATGGTTTTTTTTTTTTAATAAACATGTAACTCAACAAAGTGAAATTTTTCCTCGATTTTCAAAATAAGTTTTTAACTTATCTAAGTCAATTTAATTTCTCAAATCAATTTAAACAAATTTTAAATTTAAAAATTACTCTCACGAATTTGTTTAGTATTATAATCTATAATAAAAAAAATTAAAAAAACATGTTTTATTATATTTTATAATGTGTTTAAAACAATAAACTTTAATATTATAATCGAATGCGTTTAATAAGTCTTCTTACACAACATAATATTAAATTGTACCTATCAAATGTAATAATTATATAAGCAAATAACCTATAGTGAATAAACGAGTAGTTCTCAGTCATTTTTGTAAGATTTATTTAGACCCATAAGATGCCGCAACATATATAAAACATTTAATGGATAATCGAAAAAATAACAATTCATTTCAATAAATATAGATTATTCGAAATTTTTTTGGCCACTATTTTGGGTGAGTTACTTTGTTTTACTTTTAAACACTAGATTTTTTTGTTTATATTGCAATATTTCGCGTGAACCAATATTTTTATAACACCGTATACACGTATTTATAATTTTTTAATTTCTTATTTATTAATAATTTTTTTTTTAAATTCATAGAAATAATTATATTTATATATTTTTTGTAACTACTAGTATTTTTGTGATGATTTTATTTAAAATAGTCTGTTTGTTTGGTCATTTTTTTCTTCCTATACGGGTTTTTATAAAAGAAAAAGAAAAAACTGAAAACAAAACCACCAATTCTGTTTAATGACTTACAGCGTACTTCTTGGAAATTTTAATTTTACTTAAGTCAACTGATAAAGAAATACTAAATATAAATTTTTTTATATACTTAAAATAAAATAATTTATAGTCTATTATTGTTACTTCGTATTTTTTTTATTCAAAATAATACGAAGTATACATATTTCATTTTGTAAGAACTGAGTTTGTGTTAAAAACATTATATGCATTTTAGAGGGAGGCGTGGCGAGAAACGGCTACAGAATACATAAAACATATTTAAACATAATAATTTATTAATTAAATTTTGGATAAACTATATTGAATGCTTAAATATGCATTATAAAAATTACAATATGTTCGAAAAAGAAACTAGTTACACAACAAAATACACTTGTACAGAATGTAGTTTATAATTTTAAATATATTTTTAAAATTATTTAATTTTTATTTGCAACTCTTAAACTGACTTTGACTTTAAATCTGTATTATAAAAAAAAACGGCGTTATATATTTTAAAACAAATTCATTGAGTAAAAGGCAATAGAGGTATATATTATTACTTTTTACATTGAAAATATATAATTCCTACAACACAGAAATCTCATATAATTTATTGCAATCCATATATTTATATAGAGCAAGGCATAATAATCCGAGAATTTCCTTCCTTTTTTTACTGAGACAACGCGTTTTTGTTAATTTTGATCATTCTTTCGACAAAAGCATTTTTAAATCTGCGGATCTTATATCTTCTATTTCCTTTGTAATAATCTCGTACAACCTGAACAATTACTGGGATTATTATTTGAACTTGTATTATTTTTAATTACGAACGGTTTCACGATAGAATAATAATTTATTAATTTATAATTTTATTTAATGCTCAATCGTATTTACATTTTGAATTTTGCAATTACTTTTTAGAAATTATTTTCATTACTTTTCCAAAAAAATTTAAAAGACATTGTCTGTATATACATCAACTGTTTATACAGAGGTATAACTGCTTGTTTGCTTTATTTTATTTATACACGTATAATTTGTTTCTACACACGAACTAAATGTGTATGGAAAAGGAAATTCTTAAATTTCAAACACAGTTTCGAGCATTCAACGAATACAGTTTATTATAAAGATGTTGTAGATTAAAATTTATGATTATTGTTTTGCGTTCTTCATTTTTCGTGTCGATTGACACATGCATTACTCAAATACGTCTCGTCTAAATATGTTCGAATTTCTTTTTTTTTTTAAGGACCTTTAACTTTAATCTACAACCATTATTATTGTGTAGTAAATTAAGTTATGTATATAATTGTAATATTTGTTTTAACATTTATTTATATATATACATTATTAATGTATTTTTGGTACATGTGTCAGGAGCGTATTATTTATGTTTAATAATACTTTATAATTAGTTATTGTGTTATATAATAACAACATATATAATGATTCGTAAATACAATAGGAATTATATAAAATGAAAATTTATGAACTACGTTAGTGTACATCGAGTTATGCATTAATTTGTAATCTCCTTTAAAACATATAAAAATAAACAATGGAAATCGAAATCACAACAATAAATCGATTGTTGGAGAAATTGTTTAAATATAGAACAGCTACTTTTAACGTTTTCTTTGTTTTGAATATTATTTTATACTAAAATAAATTCGCTCGACATTTTATGGATGAAAGTAAAATATGTGTCATAATAAGAATAAGTATCGGTAACAATAAATACATATTTGTATTGTTTCTGCGCTTTTGAGTATTCGATTCGATATAATAATTTTAAATCGCGTTACATTCTAGTTACCATTCGTTGTCATCAATATGATTTATATTTAAATGTAAGAAGATAATACAACGGAACGTTATTGCAATAATTTAAACAAAATTAATTGGCAACGATCGGGCCAAAGCCCGAAATTAACACGAAATCGAAATCTATAAAAATAAATTTTTTAAATCTAGAAAATTTGTTCTCAGATGTAAATTCCGATTCTCGCGCGAAAATAAACCCTTTACCGTTTTTATTTTTTTAAAAAAAAAAAGAAAAAATAATAAATTATTAAATACGTACAGAAAATGATGTTTTATCGAATGTACGTATACAATTGTTATTGTAATTTATAAGATAAATAGCGTATTGTCACTTTGTCATACGTCGAATTCATCTCAAGTACCTATGTACGACAAGTGTAATTACAGAGAGGAATCTCATTTCCATATGATAGTTTTCAATACTGACATAAAATACACGTACTTTTTCATGTGTGCGATCGGATTTCCATGCAATACGAGACCGTCGAAATATCCACGCAATTTATTCGAATATTATGCACGGAAAATAAAATAAAATTGTGACTTTAAAAATATTTATTTATACTCGTGCCATTTAATTGAGTATATTTAAGCAAAATATTTAAAATAATACTAAACATTTTAATCGTTCCTAGGGTCAAATTTGTATGGAATGTATTTTACGATTTTGAAAATCTGTCATTATTCAAATAAAAATACGATAGAAAAATTGTGATTTCAAATTCAAAGGCCTATTCTACTTTATTTTGGCCGAAAATCAAATAATGACACTCCAATTTTAATATATAATATATTTTATATTGTGAAAATTATACGATAACTGTTATTGTTTAGAAATGAAGCGAGATGGTAAAATTGTTTTTTCTTAAACAATTAGTGCTTATGAGTTTTCATATTAAATACAATTTATGTAGGCAAACGACACAGTTCTTAAATTGAAAAAACAAGACGAAAAATACTCTTAGATAGGTATTAATTTACATGTGCAACTTAAATTAACGTTTTATACTTCCAAACCAAAAAATTCTTAAATAGTTTGAGTGAAACTCATAATATATTCGTGTTTTAATTTATTTAAATAAATGACGAACTCGAAGGATTGTCAGGAAAAACGTCGTTGAAAATTAAGAAATATTTTTAAAATATATAAAACAATGAAATCTTTTAAAAGTTTTAATAAATATTTCAAAAAGTATCTAAATTATGTGTACAATAATGCATTTTTGACAGTATGGAATTTAATGATTTATAATCGTGATGACTATACTATTAGATATAATATTGAAATAATATGAAATATGGAATGTGGTTTTAAATATCTCTTTAATTAAAAACATCGCCTTAGAAATTAAAAATATTTGTTTACTTAATAATAATACACAAAGGAAAGAAAGTATGCATTTTCACAAAGTGTGGGACATTGCTTTTCGGATAATACAATTGAATTCGTTATAACGTCTGATACTCTATATCACATTCAATGCATATTATACAGTCGAATGATAGTAATGATTAAATTATGAAACCGGATATTAGTTATTACGCAATTATATTTTGGATTTTGCACCGATCTAGTAAATGTATTAATTATTTTGTCTGCAAACGGCGTCAGGACGTTGTTATGAAAAACGATAAATTGTATAATAATCCAAGTAATTTTATCGATTAATTAAAACGAACATTGGTATTATCCCTATTTTTATGGTACACATAAACTTTTTTCAATTACATCGTTGTGTTTTTTTAGAATTTTAATACAAAATATCAACGATCGATACATAAAAATAGGTTATAAAATACTTCTTTTTTTCATTGTAATCATGTATGCTATACGCATGCAATTAAAGTTTTTTTTCTTTCTTCCAGTTTATAGAAGATACTCGTGTGATTTTGGGCTTATGACCCGTGTGCATAATACAAATAATAAATCCCATATAAAATGTGAATTCTTTTTAAACGTCGTTTTAAACTTTTAATAACAATTGAATCCATTATCTTTAAACTAATTAAATATTTGAGATAAATTATTTAAAACTCGTGACACTAAACGTATTACATATACACTTAGCGGTTAAAGTTATTTTGATCCATTACCGTAAACACTGTTTTTGGAATATAAAGTTACTTTTTATTACTCGAAAATTGGAATACATTGCTTATTTTATTATTTATTATTAATAATTATCATTTCGATTTTTTTGTTTGTTAATAAAGTAAATTTTGCATGAAAATGTTTCATATATCTTCACCACTACGAATCGAACATTAATATAATTATACAATGTTGTAAAACATAAAATTTAAGATATTGAATGAGTTTAACTATTTTTATTTTGGAAAAAAATCACCTAATGTGTATACTAAATGTTTAAAAGAATATTTTATCAATAAAGTACGTATTTTAAACATTTTTTTTTGACAAATGTCGATCAATTTATGACTAAAATAACTTTTTGGAAATATCAAAAAATTGTAGGCGAAATAATTTTTTTTTTTTAAGAACTTATATTTAATTTTAAGGAAAATAGAATATTTACACGTTTAATTTTAATTTTTTTTTGTATTATAATTTATAAAATGTTAGTAATAATATTAACGTAATTTAGTTCTCTTATTTAAATAATTTCGAATTTTAAAATTCTTAACTAAACCTACACAATTAGATTTGAATGAAATTAAATTTAGTATTTGAATACTAAATAAAATTGACACTTTTTAAAAATATCTATATTTTAAACCGTGGATTAACAAATATTTTTCTAATAATAATTTATTATATTCGCATAATTATAATAAATTGAGTTTCGTTTTCAAACGATTTATCATTGTTTTCAAATTTAAAATAATAATATCTTCCGAGGTCTCCATCAGTACCTACAGTCCATCAAACAAGAACCGACATCTATAAGTGGGCGTTACACACTTTCTCACGATCCATCGGTTCGTGTCTAATGCACGCAGTGTATTAAAATTTTCATAACATGACAAAAAAAGTATTTTGTTTATAAGTGTTTGTCGAATATATATATATATATATATATATATATATATATATATAAAGTCTGCAAGCGACACATATGAAATTTTCGTAAATACGTCGGATATTCTGTAAAATATGCTTAAAAGTAATATGAATATTTTGTAACACGAAAATAAACTCATGTTATAATCATAATATGGTAAATAAAACCATTAAAATCTTTACGATTGTTTTAGAGCGGTAATACGTCCGATAACTTAATAAAATTTGAACGAAATTAATTCAATATTTAATAAGCGCATAAATCGTTCTAAACCTTAATATTAATAATTTAATATGTATTCGTATTTATGTATTACGGAAACAATCGATACTGAATATTTATAAGCGAAATGTATATTTATAAATGTATACATATATATATATACGTTTCATTTTCTATTTATATTAAGATTTTTTTTACAAATTTCTCTAATGGTATTTGGTTTTATTATTTCATCGAAATATTTAACATACGTATTCAGTTGTGACTAAATATTTCATTTAAATATCAAAATACCATTTGTCAAGTTGTTTATTCTAAAGAAATAATCGTGTTTGTACGGTATTATATGCCGAGTTCTTTTTTTTTTTTTTGCAGGCTATACCATATACATTATTCAACGTTATGGTAATTTTAGTATTATTTGAAAAAAAATTTATAGTGAAGATACACATTCTAAGAATAAACGATACTAGAGTTTAAATTACAGTCTAGTATGTTGTCACTCACAATAAATTTTGAAAAGGATAGGTACAAAATAAAATAACTTAAATGTTCTACCAAATTTCTATCCATTCAAAAAAAAAAAAAAGTGATAAAAGTCTAGACGTAACATTTTTCAAAAGAACAAATAAAAAATTTTGAAATCATCATTGAATTGTAAATATTATTATACGAAAGGGAAAACAATTTTTAAAATGAAACTTTTAAATCTGCTGGGCTTCTCCATAAACACATTTAAGTACGTCAAATCTGAGAATTTCTAAATACAAGTTGTTTTTTTTTATTTTTTTTATTAGCTTTTAGCTGAAACTATTATAGCTTAACACTTAAAAACTTACAAATTTATCCTTTAAGCTAGAACTATATTAATGTATTGTTTTAATTCAACATAAGCTGTATACGATTAGTTTTACGAGTATGCGCGGATTTGGAAAATTAAAACAATTTTAACACGAGATAAATATCATAGTTTAATTTATTCATATTAATTACATAAATATACATAATATACGTATGTATGTATCTTGGGAATTCCATAACGTAATTTCCAAATTGAATTCTTTTCAAACGTGTTGTATTTAAAACATTAAAATATTCTTTTATCCTAAACACCATATATCAATATACATCAAATCACTTAGTTTCTAATTACATTAAACATACAATTCCATTTTTCGTTCGAGTGAACTCCTACGTATATAATGACGTATTTAATTTGGATATTAAATGTGTATTTAATATTATGTAATGTGGATATTAATTTTCGAAGAATTTCCAATTAAATGTTTTTAATATTCGTAACATTACTCAAAAATACATATTCAATTTTAATAAATCATAATACATTTACTGATTACTTTTGTCGGTTTATTCGCAGATTTCAAATAATTTAATTTTTACATTTCTTTAAATTGTCGATTTAAATTCAATTTTAGCACGCGCGAGAAAAAAATAACAAAATTATTTAATCATACATTACGAACGTATTTAAATTATATATCCAATGGCATTCGTATTGAAAACCTCGAATATCATTGACATTGGTATGTTGTCTAGTATTTTCTTATAAATGCTTTTTAATATTATAATGGCTGCATGTGTTTTGTAATGTTATCAATTTCAGATTTATTTTTTTTAACGTTACTTACTTTTTTTTATCCATTATATTCATGTGATTTCCCTAAGGGTTGACAATATGACCGTACAGAAATAGAATATTCAATAGTCATGGTTGTTTATTCGCATTAATAATTTTGTGTAAATTATTGCTTTTTCAAAAAAAAAAACCAATATTAGATAGATTATGTGAGTGCTTATATTATATTTTATTATATTTTTGCACGATCGTTTCTAAATATTTTATTAAATGATTAATGCTTAATAAAATATAAAGTATTTTTCAAATCTATAAAAAATAATAGAAAAATCTAGTATATATTTGTATACTATAATTGTACACATATTTCCTTAATTTATTTAATTATTATACACTCTCTATAAACCTGAATACAGTAATAACTAAATAATGAAATCGCCTATAAAAAAACAGAAGTTTTAATGAAAATACATTTAAATAATATATACATTTTTTACAAGATAACAATTGAAATAAATGTAATCAATTTTTTTTCAAAAACTTTATTATGTCGTATAATTCTAAACTTTCATTTCATTATATTAATATTCGTTTTAGTTTAAACGTAACGAAATAGCTTAATGTGCATATATTAAAATCGGGAATGATCTAAAATGAATACATTTGTTAATATATTCAATATCATAAGAACACGAGTGAAATAAAATTTACAACAAATAATATTATGGAAAACTATTCATTTATAGTTATTTCGTCATAGTACACAAGACTAATTTATAAAGAGTAACAAAGATTTTTTCGAAAAATTCGTTATAAATAGCTTAGTTTTATTATGAATACGAGAAAGTCGTACAATTTTATTTTAATTTATAAATAGTAGAGAAAAAATCATAATAATGAACTTTTATCAATCAATCGTGATATATGATATATATCGCTTGTTTACGAATTATATTCAAAAATAAAACCTAACAAATTTATAGGCCTCTTTAAATTGTCGTGTAAAAAAACTTTAATAGAAGCGAAATATAAAACTAAAGAGGAAGATTTAACGGCCATTCATTTTGACTTGGTATTTTTTTATAGATACGTATTATATACTAACGATATCCTCGCAATATATAAAACACCAATCGCGATAAGGTGATGGTGTCCACTCTTCTGAACACATATGAATAATCGAAGTGTAATTTTTTGAAAATATGTTTGACGAAAATATATCAATTCGAAAATTAATCTCGTTGTTTATACATCGACGTTTTGAAGGCGGGTGAAAATATTATAGTCCGCGACACGTGTCATTGCATTGAAACGTGACAATTATATTTAATTTAAACATAAATTATACTATCCGGAAAACGTGCCGCCGTATTTAAATACCAATTAGGTAAAATTAAAACGATATTCGACATTACAAATTCGGTCTTGAGAGCGCGCGTAAATTGTGTTATTATTATTATTATTCTTAAAATAATTGTTTATTTTAATTGTTATAAGTTATATTTAAATTTATTAATTAATGTAGAGGTGGGAACCGAATATTAAATCGTTCGGGTTTCATGTATCAATGATGGTTCTTTTAACGATGCAACGTAGGTATTTTCTCAACTAAAATTCAAAGACGAATAATTTGCATTTTTTTTTATTTATATCAATATTTTTCTTTTATTTATTTTAAAATTTAAAACTTCAACGATTTGTATGAGAAAAAATTATTTAAAAAAAAATTTCAAAGTTTTCCGCGTTACGCATAATTCATATCTCCGTGACACTGAATACAGTGTACATTATAATGAGATTTTTCGTGAGCACTTTTCGTCAAACATAACACCACACCACAATACGTTGATCATTCAAAATATGGAAGAGTTTTTATTTATTTAAGAGACGGGTAAACGAAAGTCATTAAGTGTGAAAAGTTTTAAAATTATAAAGAAACGTCGTCGTTGTAAAATTAATACACTTTTTTCGGATACGAATCAAAAGTAAAAGTTTATAAATCATAAAATATATGTCATTGGTTCGATTAAAAATCTATCGATTGTTTTATTGTTGTAAGGCAGTAAATAGAGAATTGAAATCGTTAGTCGTTATATGAACGTTTTTATTCGTATTAGTAGTAATAATTATGTTTGGTGAATTTTACTTTTTTACTCTCAATTTGTCGCGTTATTCAAAGTTTACCGTTAAAATCGCCAATTCGGGACGCGCATTGTAAATCGTAACTCGTTTCGAGAGTGAATATGACATATAAAACATACCTCGATTTTTCTCGACATCGACGCGTCGAAATTGCCTACACGTAGCGCCGTGTTATCGATTTCGACGAGCGTGCGAGTAAGTTTTAATATTATTATGACGTATAGTGTAGTACATAAAAATTACACGTAGTTTTATGATTGTGGAAAAGAGAAGAAAAATGCGAATTTCACTTATTGTACACGTTCACGCTCGTAAACATGAACACCACCGTGAAAACACTATATTTACTCGAATCGAAATCGGATTAATATAATGTATTATTATTTTCATTATAAAGTCATTTACTATAATATAGTTGCGGAACAACGTTCATAAACGCGACAGCGTACAGACAATAGGCGAATCGTTTTATATAATAAAATACACACGCGTCATTTCGAATTCCGCGATTTCCGCGCAAACATTGTGCTACAGTTGACGCGAAATATCCGGTTGTAAAAAGCGCAGCTCTTGTTGTCGACAACGTTGTCGTCTATTGTTTCAACGGATCTTCGCGTAGTCACGCGTTCAATTGTTGAAAGGACACGAGCGTAAATATCTAAGAAACAATTCGCTGAGGAGAAGCGAGTTGAGAATTGTTTTGAAACGTTCATTATTAATTATATATATATATATAGGTACGTGTACACAAGTGTAAATCGACAAAACCGACGAGTGCGTGGATGGATAGACGATTGCGTTTCGTTAATCGTTGTGATAAATTAGAAACGGTATTTATTTTTCACAAATTAATTAACTGGCGATTTTATTTCATTTCCGGTAATGGAAATAACATTTTGACGTTTGGCAAAAATTACATTTTCGAATTAGGCAATATTATCGATATTACGTGATTTACATTTAAAATTTTATAAATGCGAAGAAGAAAAGAAAAATATAATTTTATTCACCATACACGCTCAGAAATATAAATACTATTTATAAATGCCATATTATTATTATTATTAACTTATAGAAATTAAAATTCGTAAAAAAAAAACTTTGTAATAATATTTATCAATTTTGTAACCGTTGAAATAGAATTTAAAAATAAATAAACAAGTCATATATTTCCATGAAAAATTCGACAAGAACATAAAGTGTATGTTATTTCATTAAGCATTATAAGTCAGAAATACGGTGCAATATGAAAATGACTTTACGCGTGTAATTCATTTACAGTGACGACGATACGCATAATTATTTACCCCGGCTTTAAACGTTCATACTTCGTGATGTTATTAGTTACCTTTGAGTGCATTTCGCCTCCGCTCACTCTCCCATACCAACGCCAAGTACTGTACATTTAATCAATCATATAAATAAATTTCGATTTTATTAGCAATGAATATTACAATAGATTAATATTATAATACAATATTACACTACGACATATCCGTGTATAATTGCGTATTGTAATTTAGAATTATTACGATGTTATGTGTAAGATGAAAAAAATACCAACGATGTAGTCATTATATTTACTATAAAGTTTTCACGTATGCGTATGAATTGAATTCAGGGATATACGAATGAGTTGCACGAGGGATATAAACTTCGCACCCTTGAAATGGCAATTTAAATTGCTTAAAACATACGCGATAAAATACATATTAAAATTTCAAACAAAACAACGCGTATTCAGTTGGGTTTTAGAATTTCGTTGTTAAACTTCATTGAATATACGTACGTACATACGCACCACTGATTGCATCAAAAATATGTACGTATATACGTAAATCGACCCACGCGTAAAACTTTAATAATAATTGCTAATATTTATTTTGCAGTACAGAAATAATAATATAAAAGCAATAAATATAGGGTTTGGATTTATTTTCAATAAAAATAAAACTATAAAATATGCATTCATATCCCAAAAATGTAGAAATATGGCACAAAGAGCGTAATATTATTATATATATTGTTACGAAAAAAAATCTTGTGATTCTGTAAACAATATTATATTTATTATTTTTCGGACATCTATGATTGAAGTACTAAACAATTTCAGGTACACATAAAAAGACTCCTTTGGAAAAATAATGGCTGTAACACTTTATTACAAAGTAATAATCAATTTAATTTTAAAACGTATAATTGGTTTAATAATACAATAATAACAATTTAAAAATTCTTCTTGCTTTGGCTATGGTCTGGTGTCTAAACTCGACAATACATATTTTTTCTATTTAATTTCCTTTTTCTTTTCAAATTGTTTAATATTGACATTTGTCCAAAAATATTCGTCAGCATTTTCGTAACGTCTAAATTGTATTTCAATACAGGAAATCATGAATATGTTTATACAATATGTTACGATCGATCAGAAATAATTCAATTGCGTACAAAATCCGAACGCTAAATAGTAAAATAACTAATAATTAATAACTAGGGCTCGGAACTTATTGCACTAAAACTCTTATAAAATGTATTGAAGTTTTTACAGTCGACCGAAGTTATTGCGATGCATGTTTAAAATAAATTACGTCTTGAATGGATAAATCGTCCCTTTATAATTGTTACTAACAACAGAACAAAGCTAAGTATAACTTATGCAAAATATCTGATAAATTGATATACGAGTATAATATTTTGGTGAAAAATTGTTTATTTTTACTTTTTTTCTTATAAATGTTTAATGCTGGTGTTAGAAAAAAATCAATTTTCATATAAAAGTTTCTTGCGCAAGTCTTGAAAAGGTTATATTTATATATAATTTTGTTATAGTAACTTTTATTTTGTAACATTTGTTTTATTTGATTTTTTTTTAATCGATCAAGTGTATTGGCACCAAATTATGGTAAAAACTGTTCTTGTCTTGCAGCTTCCAGACTTTATAACTATCGTCTCCCACCCCCATGTGATTACTCTCCAGTACTGTTAGAGTTTTGTCTCTTCGACTTAGCGAACCGTGGGCATGACTGAATTCCTTTTTGATAAAATTGATCCTCTTATCCCTTATTACTTTTAAAGTATCGCCGTCTCGCACAGCTCATTCATCCGTCCCTTTCCACATTGCTCGTGCTTCCCATACAACTTCCTTGTAAATTCCCGATTCATTGTTTTAAGCGTACCACTTGAAATCATCTTTCTTTAAGACTCAATACAGCACATTTCTTTGTGTGCATATACGCCAAATTTCACACAGACATTTTTTCTCTTTTATATTTTATGTTCATCACGGTTCTCGTAATACATACATAAATATCTAACACATAAAAATATTAATGAATACAATTTTCAATAATTCAATAAAACAAAAAAAACAAATTAAGAATAAGTTGTGAACGATTTATGTAACTAATAAGTAAATGTTTTCAAAATTAATCACCTCTTGATTAATAAATGTACAAGTAATTTTCATATTAAGTTTTATGATTCCTAATACTTACTTTTAATTTTTTTCCCAAATTTTTTATAATTTCGTACTTATATAAACGTGTGTGACGATGATAATAATATTAATAATAATTATAATTATAATAATGATAATAATAATAATAATAATGAGTACACATATGCATGCCGTATAATTGTTTTACGGGAAAACCAAATTAATTAAAAAAAACTGATCAAATGACGTATTTTATTGGTCAGCGGTCACCTTTTTAGATTGACAACACACACACATAAAAAGACATTTCTGTCGCATTAAAGTTGAACGTGATACAATCATATAAGATGCGAAAAAATGATTTCTCATCTTGTTGACAATAAGTTTTTCCCAAAAATTTCATTAATTATAATACAAATTATTTATGTAGTTAATATATATTTTTTTCTGAGAAAAATATTGTGTAGGTAACTAACCGAATTATCTCGTCGGATGGAATTCCACGAACTTAATACCGAAACAATTCAATTCTGTCAAACAACTTTTTCATTAAATCTTTAAGTTCTCCGAATGAATGAAAATCTCAATTTTTTATAGAAAAGAAAAACTAAACGCTCTCGAATTTTCATCAAGGGTATACACGTTTCGTTATAAGCGTTTTTATAATATCCCTTCCCGGGTGTGGGGTAAACCACTTGACGTAATTCGCGTGCAAAAATTATGAATAAAATTAAATAATAAGATGCCTCTTGGTATTCGTTAAATGTGAAAAATCGTCCGAATAATAATAAATAATATCGTGCGGTTTTTTTTTTTTTTTACGGTGGTAGAGAGAATATAAAATAGTTTTTGGTTAAAACTAATCGAAATTCGCATTGATAGCGCGATTATTCTCCTATTCGTTCTCTCGCGACCGTATACATGTGTAGCCAAACAGTCTGTTGCATTCGCACGCGCGAAAGAAACTACGAATTTATATATACATATATATGTACGATATGGTGTGGGCGCGTTGTAATGGTTTTTTTCATTATTATTATTATTATTATTATTATTATTATTATTATTATTATTGTTATTATCGTTATTGTTATTATTATAATTATTGTTATTATTATTACTATTACTACCGTGGCCATTATCATCGGCTAAATACTGTTTTTACTCATAAACTCATCATCAACGGGGATGACTACAAACGGAATACTATATAATTATTATATTACGCGACGATTTTTTTTTTTTTGTATACAATTCATAGCCAATCCACTCTTCTTACGTGTACGTATTACGTGTATATTTACATATAAAACAATAATAATACGTATACGGTCAAACGTAGGTTGTAATAAATATTATTTTTGTTTCCTAAACGGTGAGTTTTCGTCACGTTGGCGAGGCGTAAACTTGCTCGACTTACGACGTCTCTTTTATCATAATATATAAACGCGTAACTATTTAGAGCGCGTCCGCAGCGTCCCACACAAATCTGACAAATTAGATTACTTTTGCATTATTGAATATACCGGTTTTTATTTCGATTTTTTTCATAATGACAATATATTATTACAACCGTTTTGTTTTTGTATTATTAGATTTCTTTTTTTTTTTATCTTTACTGAACTAAAATAATTATTAAACGAATATTTAATTTTCATTTATCTACGTTTACACGCAATATTCATTTTTGTTACAAAAAAATTAATCATCTATTTCGATAAGATTATAGAAATGCCATTGTTTTTTTTTTTTTTTTTTTTTCATAAACGTGTTTATTTTATTTTGCTGGCTGCTTATGATTAACAATTTCAATAATACGTTTGAATAATATGAATGAACTCAAAAAAAAAATTTTTTTTTATTAACTACGTACATTTTACATTTATAAAAAATATAATACATAATTTTCTATTTTTTATTATTTCGATTTTCTTATAATTAAAAATAAAATTTATATTATGACGTAGACATATATTTGATTTTAATTTGAATTCTGTTTATATATCTTAAATATATGTGCACAGGTATGCATGTGTGTTTTGTTTCTATAATATTGTTTTTTTGCTTTTTCTCAAAAAAGTAGTTGTGTCTTTATGTTATCATTTTATTTTATATTTTGCGCGTGTTTAATGTGACTTATTTATACCTTGTATATAATTGTTGAGATATATAACTTATATTAAAATATCATTGTTAAAATTATATTAAAAAAATAAAAATAAAAACCGTAGACGTATAAAACAAACCATGTAACGTCCAAAGTTCGGTGGCTCTAAAATATTTTCATATACATATTTCACATTAAATTTAAAGAAAACGCCAACTATGAGATGTTAATCTCCGAATTAAAATTATATTTTTCTCGTATTCGTCATTTATAATAATGTTGCGTTAGATTAAGTTAAGTTTAATACACTATTATATCATTAAATTATACATTCTATTTGTATTTTACGCCGCATATTACGATATTATTTTTGTACCCTTATAGTTTTTGAAATCGTGTAATGTTTATACTGTATTTGCAATTTTGCAATATATCGTGATGTTATTACTAACATTTCGTACGAAATTGTTTTTCAGTAAGTTAAAAATAATGAAAAATAATAATGTAACGTGTAATACGCACGACCGTCTCGACTATATAGTTTTATTATTATTATTATTAACAGTTACAGCAGTCAGTGACCCATCGATAAAAAAAAATATTTAATTTTGAAAATTGTTAACAAAAAGTCGATATATTATGACGTGAAACTTGAAATATTTAATTTGAGTATCGGTTTTGGGGGTTTTAAAATGCTACTGACTTCCTAAATTATGTTCTGCATCAAATACCTTACTTTGAATAATAATCGAATATTTCATTATTTTCAATCTTATTAAAATAATAATTCTTTAGAGTATTATTACAGTAATAAGTTGGGAAATATATATTTATCTTTTATTATTACTCGTTTGAGTGTATACACTTACATAATTAATTGCATAAATCGTTATAAAATAAAAATAGTATTTACTTCGTCATCAAATGGAAATTTTACAATTATTTTCATGTTCATCCATTTTAAGACGAAACGACCGTAATAATTTATTAAATAAAAATCAAGTCATTAAAACATAAATGTAAATCAATACCAAAATAAATTTTTGATATACAATATTTGAATTTGAGGAGTTTTCTTTATGTCTAACTGGTTTTCTATAATATTCTAATTTAGAAATTTATATGCATTGCATTTTTCAAATTTTATTTTTCATTTACTCTATATAATGTAATATGGAATAACTTGAATAACAAATTAATTTGATTTTAAAGGCATTTATTAATAAAGTATTATGAAAAAATAAATAAATGTATTTTTAGTGCACACAATTCATTCACAATAATAACATCCACAAATTAAATATAAATATAAATTATAAACTTACCTTAAAATATAATATGTGTACTATTTTCGTGTTTGTATTGGAATTGTATTCGTAACTCTAGTCGTTTTATTTGTTTCTTTTTCTTATTTTCAGTGTCCAAATGTTCATCATTTTTAATACTCTTGTGGCGTGGCATTTATTTATTAATTGAACTGCAAAATGTATATAGAAAAATATAATATATTAATTATTGTTTTATCCGTAATTATCTATTATAGTATTTGAAGTAATTATTTTTGAACGAGATTGTAGCGAAAAAGTCAATAACTTAAGTATAACATATATTATTCATATTTACTGATAACTTTCTAATATTATTCAAATGATTAAAAAAAATGCGATAAATTGTTTGGAATATTTTTGAAATTGTATGAATCCTTGTTTATTACTATATTCATAAAACAAATCGGCCTGTTTTTATTTATCTTTACAGTATAGATTATTTATGAAAATATTTATATTTCGATTTCGAATATTCACATTTAGTAGATTATTAACTCTATCTGTTATATCGTTAAGGTAAATAATTATAAATCAGACGGTGGAGAAATTAGCCCATGAAATTCGTATCTTTACGTACACTTTGTATAATAAATTTCCATATAGACAATTAAAATGTTATTCAACAGTAAACTTGTATTGAATAATAACCGCCTCAAATTTGTGAAAATTAATTTATTGGAAATCTTCCGTATTTTTAATTACAATAAGAGTAGAGAAATCGTCTGAAAGTATAAAAAAAAAATGAATAAATAGAAATCTACAGAAAAGATTGTTAAGGTAAGAAAGTAAAGAAAGTTTGAAAAGAAAAATTAATTGATTCGTATGAAATATGGGCAGTATTCATTTACACGTTGTATTTTTGTTTCATATAATGAAAGAAAAATTATTTTAATTTTTAATTACCCGTTATAATATGTTTATCCACGTAGTTTTATTATTATTATAAAACAATGGACGTCTTGTTAATTATTTCCTTGCTGATCGATTAATTAACAAATTTAATTAATGAGCTTGTGATTTTTATTTAAATAAATATACTTATTTATAAAAACTTTGCTCACATTGCCAGTGTACAACAAATTTCTGTTTGAACTTTAATAGAATATTTAGAATGCCTTTTGCTACCCGACCATTTACCAGAATTATTTACGTAGTTAGTATGTTAGCTGGTATGTTACAGGAAATAATTTTTCTTAAAAACCTAATCTGTTAAATTTTTATGTATACGTAATATGTACCTTATGTATAAATGGCTGGAAAAAAAAACAATTTGTTAAAGTAATAAAAAATATTAAAAATACAATAAACAATGTAATAACATATTATATAACATGTGCGCGTATTATATAATACATTATACGAGATATCTTTCGAAGATTTATACTATTATATTATTTTATGTTCAAAAACGGGAATAAATGATGTTTACAACACCGCTACCCCATCGTCTTAATACGGTCGATTCTCTCGGAAGACGTTTTTCCGGAAATTATATTACAAACACGCATAATATTATCCATTATCGACACGTGTACATAACATTATACGAACTCGTTTGAATATAATTATTATTTTATTATTCGTGGGACAATAGGAACGGATGGAACGAAGATGACAGCAGCGGGTTCAATTGTCATTTGAGATGATTGAGAGGGAGGGCCGAATTTTCAAAATATTAAATTAGATAATTTAAAGTAGTATTCATAATTATTTGTTTTTACTTATATATTTATTTACAGTTACCAAGAAATAATAAACTAAAAATTAAAATAATATTTATTTTGAAGTTTATTAAATATATCACCATACTATCGTTTTGTTTGATAGTAAATAATTATAATACTGTATAGTATGCATTGTACAGATATAATTGATATACACTCGTTATATATAATATTATATTATATAAACTTTTCGAAACCATATCCGTATATGGTTTTGTAAATTATTCACATCAAAAATTAACAAAATAATATAAATATATTTTACTCGTATAATTATATATGTAATAATGTATATATTATAATTTATATATATATATATATATTTAAATGTATAATTAAACATTTAAATTTAGAAAATATCGCATACTAATTTTGTGTATTATTGGTAATTTCTAGATTTCCTACTAAACGATGAAAAAGATATAAACGGCACGCTTTTGTCGTAATTGTCGGTGTTACCATATATTCGAATTTCAAATGCATTTTTCTAATGATTTTTATCATTATCATTTGTTTTAGTGAAATACTTAAAATAAACGTGTACGAATACAACGAAATTGTGCCAAAAGGGGGTGGGGTGAGGGAAGGAGAGGCGATAGTAACGAAATCCAAAATCAAATCTACCACTACAAATTGAGGCATATGATAGTTTGTAAATATTATACAAATGAAATTATTGTTCTGGTCATTATTGGAGTGCATTATTTTATTTGCTGACAAAGTGCGGAAAAAAAAATTTGACACTCGTTTCCCTTTAATAATATGCACATATTATGTATATATATATATATATATATATATATATATATTGACGTTTCATTAAAATTTAATATGGCCATGTTTTTTTTTTTGTTTTTTTACCTTGCTTATTTAATTACAATAACAAACTGCTGGGTATTATCGTCGGTTTTAAAATAAAACGCAAGCACTCCAAAAACAAAACGACAACGACCAATCGATTTTCGAAATAATAACAGACATAAACGCCGTTCGGCTCATCCGAATCGATTAACTAAACTATGACGTCCGAAATGGTTTCCCTGCAATATGGGACGATATTAATTTTCAATATCTTTTATTATTATTATTATTATTATTATTATTATTATTATTATTTACTCAATAAACATCTGTAACGAATATTTTTTTTTCATTTTTAGCCTGCGGGTCCTATATTGTATATTATGGACTATTCAATTTTAAATAAAAATAATGTCGATTTCGTATCAATAAATAATGAATTTGACGAATAAATAATAAATTACTGTTGGAGTTTTGATATTAGTTGAAAAAAATTAATATTTTTGGAGTTCATAAGTTGTATATACGCGTGTATCGTAACGTATTAACCGCGGTCTATATTTTATTTATAATTAAATAAAAAAATGATTTCACAATTGACTGTTGATTATTATTGTTGTTGTTATAAATTTCAATTAATATATTAATATATAAATCCTATTACATTTGTATTTTTCTTCCGTAAACGTTTTAATAATAAAATAGCCCTATAATATAATTTCAATCGATATTTATTTATATTTTTCGATATTCGACACTTTTTCCCCCTCACAAAAACCTATTAACCTATTTAAATGAACGATACGAATACCGAAGTTAATTTCAAATATTTGAATTTAAAAATCGGTTTAACATATCATTATTAAATTATATTCCGTCTATATCTCATGCGATATAATGGTCTACCGTCGATTTCAAAGAATGTTTACTTTTATAATAAATTCCATTAAAACTTACAATACAAAAACTATATCATAGTATGCTGTTGGTTTATTTTTATTTCATAACGGTGCACTTTGCCACAGTGGCCTTGTTATTCTATTTTTTTCATATATATATATTATATTAAATATTATACACACAATGTGTGTACTTTTCAATAATATATTATATGTAACCTACACTTATTTGTAACGAAATTTTGTTATTATTAATCACGACAGATGTACATTTCATTATAATATCAAGTTTTTTATGGTAACTTCGAAGTGTTCATCGGATTATAAATTATAAAAGACAAATTTTATTATTTCTGCGTGTCCATCATCGTATCAATTACGTGTGAAAAAAAACTCAGAAATGTATAATTTATGAATTTTTATTCGATTTTTGAGATTGAATTTCTTTTAAAACCTACTATGTAGGATATTTTTCCGAGAGAAATAAAAACAAATGTTTATTATGATATAAATAAAAAATTATTATTTTAAATATATATTTTACGTGGTTTGCTTTTACAATTTAGAAATCGTTTATTATTTCAACGACAAAGCATACCTATAATGTGTTAATTAGTATGTAATTTAAAGGTTTTTTTTTTTACTTAAATGTGACAAATAAAATAATGTGTTCACTAATAATTTATACATTACTTAAAAGCGGCTATACATTTACAATAAAAATAAATATAAAAATATTTATGGTAGTTTATTTTTTTAATATTTGAATAAATTTTCGAGTTCTAAAATTACCTTTTCTTTTTTTTCTGAATTTCATTGTTTGAAATTAATTTATCTAAATTATAATTCAATGACACGATTTCAACTATTTCGAAACGTTTTTGTACCTAAATATTCTTGTTTTTACATAAAATCAAATATTATATAATATTCAACTAATAACTGACATTTTTAGCAAATTGGAAATAATATATGTTTTTTCAAAATACCCATTAACATAGAAATAACGAAACGAATAATATACCTGTTTCTAGTCACGTGAAAATGATATAAACACGAAATTCATACTTATTTTTGTACAAAAACGACTAAATTGAAATGTCAATAAATCAATAATTCCGTAATACATTTTTTTTTTTTGAAGTTAGAGCAGAATATAAAGTTACTCGTCTTAGTAAAAAAAAGCAGCACTGCTATCTTACAGTTAGGAATTCTATCATAGAATTTTCGTTCGATTTACGTTTGATAATTTTGTACTACCAAGTTTCTTTTTTGCTTTTTATGACAAAAATTTCGATTTTTTTTTTCTATAACCTATTTTATGTAATTTTTGTTATCACGCAGTTAGGCGTATTATACGTACAATAATAAAACACCAAATAGCGAATTTTTTCGAATGTTAAAATTATTATCATTTTTTCTTCTTTTATGTGTGTGTGTATGTGTACTAATATAATACATGTATACTTAATTAGTACTATATCGTAAATATTATAATATAGTTTGAAAATTTCGGTTTACGGGACATATTATACATAGGAATAAATCGTGACAAATCATGTATTCTTTTTATTAATTATTATATATCCAAAATGTCATTTTTGAATCTATTGACAATAATAAATATTTTCCTGTCAGAACCTTTCTATTTTATTTTATGTCAGCCATTGTCTTACACATGCAATAATAATAACTGAAGCACTTATATTTTAAATTGTAAAAATAATAATAATAATAATAATTACGAGTATTATATAAAAGATAGCGAATTGACGGGCAGTAAGTGCTGCGGAAAACAGCTCATGTGAATTGCTTAATGTTTAGAGACAGTCAAATGTTAGAATTACATTTGAGCTCGAAAACCGATTTTGTGCGATTTTTTATAATTAATGGATATAATAAATATTGTGAAAATATTTATATACGTATGTCTAAACTTGTATAACGTTTTGAGCTTTTAGTAAAATAGAAAATTGTCCATATCCATAATCGATTTATTGTCAAAAATGTTCTCGGCTTTTTTTTTTTTTTGCATTTTTTGGGTCGTTTTTTATTACGCTCAAGAGCTAACTACTATAAGATAACTACTATAAGTGAATAGACTGAAAACTATCCTGGACCATCCGTGAATAACTGGTCGACAGGTAAAATCGGATTATTATTGGCACGTGTCTTTAGTGGCATCTAATACCTAAATTAAAACCAAAAAAATCGGTTTAAGCAAAATCAACATTTTTATTATACAAAAAAGGAGACTATTTTAAGCCTTTGTAATAATTAGTTATATACTTTCTATAAATAATAATAATAATATACGTTATAAAAAATAATGTGTGATCGAATATAACGTTATGCGTTTTACTAATGATTTTTAGTTTTTAAGTAATTTCATTTACTAGGACAACATTATAAATTCCACTGGATTCACTGTAAAAAATTTTTCCGAATCTTCTCAACGAGAACAATATTAATAATATTTCATGTGCATCTTTACCGATAATAGCGTGCGCGTTTTTGTATTACTTTATAGATAAAATTATTATCATCGATCACACTCCATTTTAATGTGTTTGAAAATCACTGGAAAACAGAAAAAGAGAATTGAATTTTTTCTAGTCTCTATTGGTAGAAACCTAAAAATTCGTACAATACTTCGGTTTGTTTTGTTTGGTAAATACACGTTCGAAATATGTATCAGATCCGACTTAAATTAATTAATTGGGTTTCAATAAGCGATTTTTACAATTTTTTTTTTTTTTTTTTGAAAATGGTCGTATTTATGTAAATTGATAAAAAAAACCTCCTATTCCTCCGGAATAAGTTTCGGATCCTCTTGGTTCGCAATTAAAACTTCGAATCTTTCCACTAATAATCGTATACGTTTTAAACGATTTCGCATATATGTTAGCAATATAATGTAACTCGTATATAAGTAATAATTCGTGATATGTCTGTTTCCTTAACACGAAACCCATAAATCCGAAACTTTGCTTTTTGACATTTTCGAGAACGATACGTCGATATTTCCGATGTTTAATAAAAGGTCACACAGCACGTTGGCACACTTTGAACGTCAAGGTAATTACAGGGAGCGATTCGTTCAGACCCTGAACCGTACACGACGGCGATGGCGGGGGCACCGTGTCGGCGGGTGCTGTTGCGTACGCACAGATAATATTGCTCAGGTTCCACGAAGAAAATAAGAGTAGAAAAAAATAAATAATAATTGTACACGACATCTCCCAGTGCGACATACGAGTAGTAAGTAACGTGAAATTCAAACATTTTTTTCTTTCTATTATGTTTTTCATAGGAATTTCCTTATAGAAAAAAAAAACCAAGCGCTTTTCTTTCTTTAACGGCGAAATACGTTAAGAGGGCGTGGGAAAAAAATCATTGGAAAATTACCAACTCGTTAAAAACGTTATTATTATTATTATTATTATTATTATTATTATTATTCTAAACGACACGAGGAAATCGTAAAATACATAATATTAAATATAAATTTTTTTTTCTACGCAATAAGTACGTATAATTATTGAATAGTAAAAATTTATATGTGCGAGGTGTACCGTAATATGTGTACACGTCAGGTTACGATATTTCGTTGGAAATTTAAAATTACACGCGTTTACAGCCCATAAATCGGTTATAAGAACCGAAGAAAAATTAAAAGAAACCATTAGAATTAATTGAATTTTCTGAAATGCTTGATATTAATTTTGATATAATATGATCCGACAACATTAACGACTGTGGTCGACTAAATCAATAATTTTCATCGAGAAATATTACATAAATAATATTATACCTGTATATAAATTGCAAGTGAGTTTTTCTCGACCATTGACAACAATTTGTATTATATAACATAAAATTGAATTTATATTTGATTTTAATTTTATGCGTACGTTTTTTTTTTCGTAAACTAGCTGTGCAAAGTTATTACAATTTAATAATAAAAAATGTTAATTTTTTAATTGGTCTCCATTAGTTCCATACACCAATTTTACATGTTTTTAAAATTGAAAATTGCCATAAAAAAAAAAATGGCTATATATGATAACAATAAGGCACTTGATTGATACCTAATATATGTGTTTGCAGAAATATTAGCCATAAAATGGATGACATATAATAACACACTATTGTCAATTTATCGTTTGACATTTCATTAACTAATGAAATCCTGAAGCCGTGTTAAATAAGCCGTAGACAACTTTATATATATATATATATATATATATTTATTTTACTTAACTCCGAACTGCAAATTGATATATACCACCATATTATCTACGGTTGTCACAACGAAATTAATAAATAGTAATATTGTATATACATATATACGTATATTTAGTCGATCGATTTATAGTGGCCATAGGTATACGCGTTGACTGTCACAGACGTTATTTCTTATTATGTTTTATTTATGAAAATAAAAATTGTTTATCGAGCTCTTTTTTTTTGTTTTGTTTTTTCTCCTGTCCGAGTTATATAAACGGACGTTCGAAATTAAATTCTTTTACGAACCTCGTAAATAAAATACTTACTGTTTTAAATACATATATATATATATATATATATATATATATATATATATAGGCGTATTTCGGATCTAGGTCACAAGTGCAACTAGACGGAATATGGAGATTAGATGAGCCCCGGTATATCCAATGGTTTTTACGGATGAATTTATCCGTTTTAAATCATTTAAAGTCAAATATGTTGTACATCACATTGTACGAATATACAATTTATTAAGCTAGTACAATTCATGTGAAATTCACATTGTGCGTACATTTTTCTTTAAACTGACAAATTTAGTTGATTCTCATTTTGTAAACTGGACTGCAGACTACATTTTTAGCGATCACTACGGATAATTTAAAAATTTTTTATTTTTTTTTATTTTTCGTTCTCCGTTCTCGTGCTCACAATTACGAGTATACAATTCTTCGATACAATATTTGATTAATACTTCAATCAATCAGTTTCGAATTCATAACGTAAAACCTAATGTCGTTGGGTTTGATACATTATTTTAATTAATCAAGAAACTCGATATCAATCGACTTAATTGATAAGATTTATGTATATACCGCGACAAGTAACGAGTAATAATCATAAAATATTTCGAATCGACAATATTATTGAATACAAACTGTAATTTATTTGTTCAAAAATTCAAACGCGCAAAAAAACCTAAGGAAATCTCTATGTTATCTAATAATATATGGTTAATAACGAAAATTTAAAATATTCATTATATTGTTACTCGCATTATGCTTTGGACACAAGTAAGATTAGAATGTTTATGATTATCCACTTTTTAATTAGTGATTTATTTATTACTCTGACAGAAATTCGTTACTGTTTATGTCCATTTTTGTTTGAAAAATAAAAATTTTAATTTGCATATTTTTCATTTTTTTTTTTGTCGTATTTAACGCCTTTTGTATAAAAAAAATACTTTTAAACTCTCTAATACCCAAATTCAATTTATAGTATAAATATTTGATTTAATCGAAAATTTGTTTTAATAAAAATAAAAAATTTGTTACCTGTTATTTACTACATTTACTGTAGCCATGCAATTACATAAATTAAAAAAAAAGTTATAAATTGTTCTTATAATAGAACGTATAGTTTCGTGTATATATAAATTTTATAGAGTGTAAAATAAATAATGCTACTGTAAAGTAAATCAATTCATTTCATAGGAAAACACGGACTTTTACATTTTAATTTTTTTTTTTTTGATTGAATTGTTTAAAAAATAATTTAATTTCTATAGTATAATTTCATACGTATTGAAGTATTTTATTACAATTTCTAGTTTAAGTTTTAACTTAAGAAAAAATGTTCCGTCTACCTAAGTCTTACAATTCAAATCAGTAAAACCATATTTCTTAGAAGGTTACTGTATTGATTCCTCGCCTCCACAATCCATTTATCGAAACTTCGTCACAAAAATATTAACAAGTGTTATTTCAAATGTCTTTAATAGATACGTATAGAAAAATATCTTTTTTAAAATCGTAAATTCATTATTAAATAAAAATAAAGAAATTCAACGATCGCAAGGTGTGATTTGATTTCGTTTCTCTCGCGTACCATAACTACTAATGTAATTAATAGTTTTTAATTAATTCGCGTAAACAAAATACACGTATTGCGAGCCGACATAAGCTATTACGTGTTATCTAAAACGATATATTGGCGATAAATGCAAAAGACGCTAAAATCAAAACACGGTTTTAATCCTTCGATTTATTGGCGACTTTCGTGAAAGTTAAGTTAGTTCCAAAAAAATATCAAAATATTAAATTGAGAATGTCTCAACAAGCTTTTGCAATTACTACGGCGTTCTGTGTACGCGGCGCATTACCGATACCGATTTCTAGTACATCGTGATTTATTATATATTTATCTATGAGTCGTCCGCTTTTCGGTTGCTGTGGAAATCGACAGACGCGTGTCATATTTGTTTTCTCCGTAGATATTTATTATTTGGTATCGTCTCGGAAAAGTCAGGAAATCGAAAAGCAAAAAAAAAAAAAAAAGCGTTTTTTGACATGTCAAAATTATATTTTGTGCTTGGCGACGATGAAAACGGCTCGGGAACAGCGGATAATATCACAAATCGTGATTATGAGTTTTGGATACTGAAACAACCGGACGGAAGTCGTTGCTCGGTACCGAGTACGGAGACGGTAGAAGGTATAAAGGCGGTGTTGAGATCCGCGTTCACGGCGACCAGGGCAACGAAACGACGTCGACGCCGGCTGTCCGGTTAGAGCGACCACGGCGGCGGGCGACAGTATATTTGCGATTGTTTCCAAAATATTAATACATTAACGTATTATACCCGGAAAATAAACGGTTTTCAACATGATTTGATGACACAATTATCATAGAAAAACACCGTGTTTTAAGAGTATCGTATCAATAAATATATCATTAATACGTATATAACAACGTGTTGTGAAATGTTTTAAAAGTTTAGCTAAACTAATATACGTATATACATTTTTTAGTTTTAACTCGTAAAAGCGCGCGGTAAGTCATTCTTAATATTGAAATCAACGACGTTTTTTTCAATCAATTACTAAAACCGTATTAATTTTTAACCCGTTATAATAATATCTAAGATTATCCGAAAGTCCGTGCGGATACATCGATCGATGTAATTTCACTGACCGTCCAACCAATCCATTTAACTTTATCGAATTTTCACAAAAAGGTCTATTTTTTTATATATATATGAAAAAATTATCGGTCGAATTTTTTTTGTTATCGTTGAAAATTTGAAATCGCGATTTCCCTATGACACAACCAGTGATTCACAATAAGTTAATCGATTAATGCGTCTACAATACATCATCGAGTTGTATGACCCAGAACAAGAAATGAAAATTCCACGCTTTTTCCGTCAGCGCGTTGTTACGCGGTAAAATGCCACTGACCGTAATCAACACTTCGGTTTATCAATGGAAGGGGGTGTTTAATTAAATTAAATTAAATTTTTTTTAATTCGATAACGCGATAATCGAACGAGTCCGCGGCAAAATTGTCAGTCGTTGACACGGTCCCTAGGCGCACCGGATAGACAATTCGTTATGTAACTAGGCGTTACGGTTCACTGTACGTACAACGGCGTAGGACGATACTTATAACTAGGGCTCGGATTTTGTAGCAAATGCTTCTTTTGAGCGGAGTGTCATATAAAGATAATTCTTATACATAAATACGTTTTGAATCGTTCCGATTTTAACGAAGTAAACTTTGTTTTGCTTTTTTCCACAAAACCTGCTTTTTATTGCTTTTTCCCCTATTTGGTGCTTTTTTCTTGATTTTTACATATTTTTCTTGAAAATTTAACTTATTTCTATGTATATTATACTTGGACTTTATTATTATAATCAGAAATAATAAAACCAGTAATTAATGTATGACTGATAAAATAACTATAGTTATTGTATTCATAATAGTAACTATGGTTATAGTATTCATAATGGCACTGCACTAAACGTAAATGTGGAACAGTATGATTCAAATGATTTAGTTTATATGAAATATGCACCGATTACATCGGTTAACGTGGAAAGGTCTTTTTCTATGTATGAAAATATATTAGCACCCAATAAAATGAGTTTTAATGAAAGTACCTCGACTAAATATATGGTCGCAAATTCCTTTTTTAATATTTAATTTTATGTGCAATTGAAATTTGTTTTTTTTTTTTAATTAAATTAGTAAATGCTTTTTTTTGCTTTTTTTGGCTACTTAATATGCTTTTTTAAGGATTTATTTCGCTACAAAATCCGAGCCCTGCTTATAACATTTACTTCCGATTTTCACACGAACTACAGAGTAGTGATGTGGGGCGAATAGTGTTAATTTTTTCCGCTATATTTCGTCAAACCCGACGAAATACGTTCAAATGACTTTTTGTTGTATTACAAAAGTGAAAGACCAACAGAAAAAAAAAAAAGGAACTGAATATTCGTACAAAGACAGTGTAATATCGTGTGTAATGTGTAATATGCAACTCGTTTTCAGAATAGATTTTTTTTTTTTAATTAAATCAATTTTTTGAACGAATTCGTTATAAATATATACTTATTTTATGTTAGTGTTTAATTTGAATAATTCTTATATATATTTTTTTTTAATTTAAATGAAATTTATTTATTTAACCCGTTAAAAATCTATTATAATATCGCATGACATATGTATGTTTTTAAGAGAAAAGTATTCATTTTTTTCATAAAAATTGCATAATTCACATATAAAAGAGAATATACCTTGAAGAACTTTTGTTTGTCACAACGCCATTGGCTCATTATAAGTGCATGCTTAGGACTCTAGTTTTTTTTTTTTTTTTTTTGAAGGACTTTATTACTTTCTCTTTGTTTCGGGATTATATTTACAGAGAACAAATGTACGAAATATTTTTATCGTCCACGAATAGCTAAAGAGGAGTGTTATATAATACTCTTAGTTTTTTTTTTTAGTAAACTAAATATTTTTTTAAAAAAAAAAAATTAATTCTCACTGTGAAAACAAACACGCCGGTATAGGTTTTTTCTCATTTGTAGAGAAGAATTTTAATGACTTTCCGTTCTTATTTTTAGGTTACATGACACATGAACGCATAAAGTAAACTGAAACTTGAGAAACTATTGCTCTAAAGCTAAATCACGAGTTTTTGTTATAATTATTATTAAGAAACAACCAACAACTGGAGTGCATGTAGATATCACAGCTGTCAGACAAAATAATACACGGATTTGGTGTTTTGTCTTTAAACATTTTAACGTTCATATATACATATATATATATACATACATACATACATATGTAATTCATATAAATTACGTTTGTAAATTTTATCACATACATATACAGTTCACGTGCACATTACTTTGATTAACATGCACCTACTTACTTATTTTATGTTTAGTGTCATAATAAAATTATTATTGTAACTTATAAAATGTCGTTTCAAAAATTCTGCGTGGGATGCAAAATAATTTTTCTAATAGTCGTCAAACCTAATTGGATCCGTTCATTTCACTCACAGAGACATCTTTTTTCGTGTGACAATATAACACTATTGTAATAGTATATTACAATTATATCTTATGACTTATTATAAATTCATAAAACAATAAAATGTTTTTTTTTTTTTGATAAGATAATAATGTGAAAAAAAATGCATGCATTAATAATAACAAATTCTAAAAATTAAAACGTCGCAATTGTTTACAAGACTTATCATATGATATTTTTTTTATCAAATAGTATTCTTAAAATTATTCGTCATGATTATTGTTTTTAAGTGTTTAAAGTTTGATAGAATAGATGATTTCCGCGTTTTCTTCATCAAGGTATTCAGTTGCTATAACTAATATGTTATTTAATCGAAATAAAAAAGTAAATTGATTAGTTATTTTCAGAAATACATTGTTACGTGTGTAACATTGCATAACGATCGTGGATTTACACGCTTAGCTGATAATAACATTTACAAAAAAAAAAAAAAAAATAACGTAAGTAAATATTGATATTACATAATTATATAAAAAAAAAAATAGTTTCAAATATTATATTATACAATTTACGGAAAACAAATGACAAGTTGTCAATAATAATTATTCATCGCATGTTCCCGTTCCTTGTTAAGGTATGTTATATCATGGGAAAATGAAATTTCCCATGAGAAATTACCGTAGTAGTACTACTAGTGTAAATACAACTGCAGTCATAGTCATTTTCAGTATCAAATATTAACACATATATAAGTTTTAATTAAAGCTTTTAGACCCATATCAATTAGAATAAATAATTGTATTCGCCACGTACGAACCAACAAAAGTTTCTAATGTTTTGAAGAGTTCGGCGACTGATGGTCTTACGTAGCATATAAAGCGCGTAGAACTATAAATTATTTGTGTATTACCACCAATGCGAAAGGAAAAACGATTTCACAAATATGTTTCCTAATAACAACACATATTTTCCAGTACGTTGTATTCTGATTATTTTGAGGGAAGCGGTTTATGTTTTTTTTTTTTAAACAAATTTAAAAATAGTTAGGTACTCAGAAAATATCTCAGATACTCACGACATTTCCTTTAACTACAACAGCTCCTAAATTATACTGATATTGAATTTCACGATAACGTACATAATATAATCATAACTGATTGGACGCACAGAATACACGAATGTTTTCAATTTTGACATTTACACACACACACATCCGCCGTACACGTTTCTCAAATCGAAAATATGTTTTGAATTACTGTGAAACGCATTGTACTAAGAAGAAAAAATGAATAAGAAAAATAAAGCGTAAGTGAGAATTCGAATAGAAAGAAAAAATTTTCGAAAAAGATTATCACGTCATCGCATACTAACGACGCAGTCGTCAATTGAAAGAATAAATTTCACCAAATCTTTTTTTAATATTTTCGCAACGTAATTCTTGTTTAAAATATCATTATATGACAATAATAATATATAGTAGAAATTCAAATATATTTCCATCGAAACGACTGTGTGACAAAATCCCCGGTACCCGATTTCAATTTTCGAAGGTTATGTGTCAATGTGGGCTGTCGTCACCATATATCCAAGAATATTTCACTTGTCTCCGTATCCTTCTTTCATGCACGTTAAATATATTTTATTATACGAGTCTTATTTTAACCGTCACCTACCAATGGCCGTGTGCTGCGAACGACGGATGCTGACAGTCTTCGGTAATAATATTCATAGAACTCACAATAAACGATTTATTTTTAATATAAATACCGAAAAAATTACATCGCCTTCAAATAAAACGTTTTACCATGGTGAAGAATATATCTTAAGGTGATCATTAAATAACGATGCAATAACTATTATTATTATAACGCGAAGACAAATTTAATACGACAACAATAATTTGTCGAAGAAAATATTTTATTTTGTTTTCATAATATCTAATTACCTCGTTAACGTATGAATTAAAATATTAAATTTTACAAATTTCAATATAATTTTATAATAATACGTAGAAACTTTTTTTTTGATTTTTTGTCAATTGTTGACTTTGTTTTTCAACAAAACAATTTTAATCATAAGGAACGTAGAGAACGTGCAGTTAGGTAGCTATAGTAAATCATTAAAATATTCAGTATTGTGGTTGTAAAATGTATTCAAAGGAGTGAGCGAATCGTTCCTAACAATGCTTTAAAGCCCAGTGGCTACGGTACACCGAAAATATTAAAATTTACCGAATATACGCTAATTTCAGACGCTTAGACTCGTTTCCCATTATCTATCTCTTTTATAATTCAACGGCAGTTTTGTAATGTATTTGTGTGGTTTCGTTGTTAAAGATTCGTCAAATACTTTTGAAATATAGAAAGTAAAAGATTGCATATTGAATTAAGGAATTCGATATTTTCATTTCTTTAACCACGAGTATTATAAATTAATTAAAAATGTTTAATTTTAATAAATTTCCTAATATTAGTTTATAATTCAATATAAAGATAAAAAAGGGACTTTATTTCAACTTTATAATAAATAATCAATTTACACGGGGATCAATTTCCCCAATCAATGGGGAAAACAAAATTTTTCTCAGCCATAATATTTTGTTTCCCAGATAACACTGGGGGCTCCGTGTAAACAACGCGTTTCCAAATAATATTATATTTTGTTTTCATTAATAACAAAATATTAAGGGGAACCAATTTATAAAATTACAATTTTCGTCTATTTTATTAACTATATTTAAATGTACGATTCACTGTATATACGTATAATCAATAGTTACATGAATTATGTAAAATAAACATAAAATTTTCATAACATGGAATTTTTTTGTGCTTATACAAAAAAAAAAAAAGAAAATTTTGTGATCCCGCGAAAAACCGTGCCTGCCCCCCCCCCCCACGAAAACTTCTCGCCGGCGCTGAATTTAGAAGTGTGCAAGGAGAGAATGTACTGCAAACGTATTTCCACACACGTGATAAGATCACACTGGGCGATTGTTATTTAAGAAATATTTTGTTTTTATACACTATGATGGCATCGACATCCATCGACCATCCGTATAAATATAAATTTAATCGCCAATTATCCCCCTAGTCTATTTGTATATTACAAAATCAATGCTCATCATAATATATATATAGTTTACTATTTAAATGTTATATAAGCCCGAAACAATTTCCGTTATACTTGCTAAGTGTAGAGAGACGAAAACAACGAAATTAATAAAATTTATTATTAAAACGAATTGTACTTGGCATACTTTTCCTGTATAATATGGGTCATTCACAACATAATAATCGATAACGAAAATCGCAAGAGTTAATTTATTCTATTAGACATTTTTGTCATAGTGTTCAGACTTTGCGTTGTAGAGTAAATTCATATTTGCTTTCAATATTCTCATCGGGTCGATCGGTAAGTTGGAAGTAGAAAACGTCTTTTTTTTTTACTATATTTCGTGTAAGTGTGCAAGACAAGTGGAGAAAATACTCATAACCAATTCCTTTGAGGTCTATCATTTTACAAAATGTTTGTCATACAATCGAATATTATACCAGATCACCAAATGTTTGCTTTACCTAAAAAGAAAAAGGTCTCTGGAAATATTTTGCGTGTGCGGAGAGATGTTTGGATATTCAAAACACCTACCTGCGTATATCTATGATGATCTAGAGTATAGACTATAATAATATTTAAAAAAAAAAAAAAAATGTGTCACGACCAAATTACATGACCAAAACATATTTCCATAAATTATACGCATTACGAATGTCGACGGGCACACGTACGTGCTAATTGAAATTTATGCGAGTCAACCGTATATTTTTAATAAATAATTCGTATTTAAAAACAGAACACGCGTTTGGATTATTTTATTTCGATCATTTTTCACTTTATATCGTTTTTTGCTTATAGAATAATTTTATGAAATAAACGCAAATTGGCGAAAGATACGCTGTAAAGAAAATAATAATATTTAAATAAAACGAAAATTCAATGAATACATTTTCAATGTGGTCTAGCAAGACAATGCGATGACACATTATTTTGAACACCGTACGTTACGACATCGTAGGAAAATTATCGTTTCAATATTTAATGCGGCACGCAATATAATCCAGTGAAATGCGGGGATTGAAAATTTGAATTTAAAATCACGTTTTTACGTCCGAAACTGTATGGCAGTTATTATTTTTCAACGCACCATTATTCCTTTTAAACACAGTGGCGCAGGTTAGGTGGTTAATATAATATTTATATTAACCGTTGGGTTATATATATATATGGATGTTATATAATAGAGTTTAATAGCGTAAAAACATATTATTATATCGAAAATAAGAGGTAGGGTGGATAAGAGTTGTGTAAAATCGATATATATATATATACATATGCGTGTTGTTCACTCAAATGCGGTTATAACCAAATTTACGAAACCAAATTACCTTCGAGAGCATCGTTCAAATTAACGAGAAGAATAAACATTTGTTTTGGAATATATTATAATATAGACGCCAATACAGTTAATGATAAAATGTTGGTTGTAAATAGAATTCATTATTCAAACGAAATGTAAAAATATTCAATTTTTTTGTTTTTGGAAACGTATCTAGGTTCGTATCTAGGCTGAGTAATTGAACGTTTTCCACGAATCTAATTCAATTGTGCTCGTCCGAAGAAAAAGTTTCATTTTGGTGTTTCATTCGCGTTATTGGAAATGCCATGTGCAAAACTATTTTCCGAAGAAAATTTAAAACAGTTACACGATAAAATATTTTATAACGTTATTCGATAATAAAATATGCCAAGAGTAGAAAATTAGTTTAAAAAAAAATTAGTGTTTTAATTAATTTTCGAATATAAGTTAAAAATCGAATAGACCTGACGTTCAAAATTCAAAATTATTGAATGATAACATTCCTAATTCTGCGTTTAGGTCTAACGAGAGAGTCCACAGAAACGTGTACATATCATTTTTAGTCATAAATTAACAGAGACCTGACTTGACTTCTTGACAAGCACAAATATATCAATATATGGTGGGGAAATATAAATATTTTCCACATAATATATTTGAAAATTGTTAATACCAAATAAAAATGTATAATCAAAGGTAAATCGATATAAGAAAAAAGTGCCCAGAACGCAAATAACCAGACAAAAAATAAAATTGTTTACAATTTTAAGATCGAAAATTATCAAAATCAGTTTCAATATTACGAACGATAATAATAATAATAATAATAATAATAATGTATTTCCAATGCTTAACTAGAGCGAATAAACAAAATAATGTGTTAACTTTTGCAAAAATAAAACTGAATTTTGTTTGTGTAACGTTGAATGTTTAATTTTGTGCTTTAAACTTAAACAGTAATAAACGATACAAATATCATTTTTTTCACAGTTAACAAGAATATTTTTATACCGTTACTAATCGATGTTTATATTTCTCGCGTACCATTACGTGAAGAGTCTACGTTTTTTTTCCTCTCATGTTTTTTCAAATATTATGATGGGGAACCATTCGGGTTAATTTTACTACGACAACATATTGAACGTATTTACAAATACAGAAACGGTCCTATGAATAGTTTTTCAAATAAACCGTATTCTACCAGCTATTGGCGTACTATGAATGTATATTTTAACGATACGAAATAACAATGTTTCGGATAAACAAGCACGATTGAAGTTTGGAAACCGAGTGTGTCGTACTCTGATCAGAGACGAACGAAAATATTGTAGTACATCATGCAACAATGTTTATAACATCAAATTTAGTGTAAAACACGTGACCGTAATAGAAAACATAATATTAACTTTCAAGTTATAACATAGAAGCAAAGGGATGATATTAAATTATCCATTGATATGAAATAAATATTAACGGCGTATAATGTCGAATTATTTGAATTAAAAAGAGTTTTAAAATTTGTATAAGAAACAAAAAAAACATAAAGTGAAAATATACTAAAATAGTTTATGTTTTATAAAGCTTTTCGTTTTCGTCTACAATCCGTGCACACGTAGGTATGAACGTAAGAATACTATATGTGCCCCCCCCACCCGATTAAATTACTTAATACGGAAAATATTAAAATTATTATTATTTTTATATTACCGCAACAAAATCCTATTTATTTTTTTTTACCAATCAAAGAATTTGTTACCAACGTGAATGTTATTTTTATTTTTATTTTTTGTTGTTAATGAAATATCCAAAACACTGTTTTGTTTGATTTATTGTTATTGTAATAAATACGTCATAATAAATTCTATTCATTTTTCAAAACGAATACGTCCGTTAGATATTGTTTTTGTAAAACAAGAAAAAAAAATTCTTTTTAACCACAAACATTAGAATTTGGTTTTTTAACGTGTTAAATGTAATGTATTTAGCAAACTTAATGTTATGATTACTTTTTGTTTTCCAATATCGTCGTAGCTTAACTGTATATTAAAACGTTGTATGGACACTTTTGATGTTGAACGAAAAAATTTTCGAGGTAGTGTGATGGATTAGTTGGTGTAAAAATGTCACGATTTTGAAAACGACTGGAGTGTTTACACATTTGCCGCCGAGAGTTTCGGTTTGATTTAGATCCTCTCGGTGTGTAAATGAGGAGCTAAAGGACAATTGGAACGAGTTCGTTCAATTGTAAAAGGTTGTGACCGGTTAATTTATACAGAGGCAAACGTAAATCGAGACACATCGTTTCGATGAGACCCATACCGTAGTTTTTATTGGACGCATTTACATTTGGCACTCGCTTACGAATGAACATTTATTCACACATTTTCGGGATTGTTAGATCGATAACATCTGGATTCAAACGATGTTTACTATACCGTCCGACGTATCAGTAGAAAATTTATTGACTCGTCGTGTCTCCCGGTCAGTTTGTTACACCTTTACAGTTTATGATAACTGATTATATATATATATATATATTCGCACATTGCTTTTGTCACGTGTTTCGACAAAATATGTACGAATCGATATTTATAATATAAGACATGTTTTCGTGAGACGATTGACCGTTACATTACAAGTATAATTGAAAAATATATAAAAGAGTTTTTATTGATAAAATATTATATATTTAGGACGACGCACAAAAGCATAAATTCACGTATTAGTGGTGGCGATAACAAACAGAAGCGTTCAGGATGATTATTCTTTTCAAAACCATATTCTATATAAAGCATATCGCTCTGTAACTTATTTAATACAAATATAACAAATGTATTCGTTTTGTATTGAAATAATTTAATTTGTATTTGTATAACTCATTAAAAAAAAAATAATGTTCTTATCAAAAACCTTTTGATTTTTACGATATTTCCAATAGATAAAAAATAACGATTAATGTATTTGAAAATTATATACCAATTTATTCATACGTCATAATTATACACAATGCGAAATTGTTTTCATAATAATACAAACGTTACAAATGCCTTAAAACTCGATTTTATTATAATCGCATATGTCTGCCCATATACAAATACTCGTAATTGTGTTGGATTTAATACTGAAAACGTCGTCAGTAAAATATTAAAGATTCTATAAATCTAAAATATTTTTTTATCAAAAATCGACTCTTTGTTGTTTTAGGTTTTCTAATTGATTGAAAAAAATCTTTGTAGAATTTCGTTAAAAATACATTCATTTTAAATTCTCAGCCTAACGCCTCGTGACTTACTATGAATTACTGTTACAATGTACGCTATTATAATTATATAAAAAAAAGTACCTATAGTGAATATATTTGAAGTTAACGATCAGTACGAGTATTTCATAAAAAAAATCTGTTCAAATACTTTCTTGTTTAAATTTTTACCGAATTTATAGCTATATAAATTGATGTAAAAAAATTAATGAAATTAGATTTTCTCAAATTAAATTCTGATTATATTTCTTCAAACATGACAAAAGACATTATTTAATCAAACAATATTTTGTGTTTTTATTGTCGGATTGTTTTTCATCCTCATATTATGTGTTATACTTCGAAAATAGTCAAAAGAGATCGAATTTCAATTATTTAATAATAACTGAATATAAACAAATATTTCCATTATCGGAACCTCAGATATTTTCCAATTGATTTCTTAAGTATTAAAAAAAGTAAATCGGTCGATATACATTAAACCGCGACAGCAACAGCAGTTGATTTATCGACACATATCCCCATTTTATGTTCAAGTAATTGACTTATCGACACAAATTATATATATATATATATATATATATATATATATATATATATCTAATTAGTTAGTCAACTTTGACTAATTTTTTATAGATTTATATTGAAATAAATTACGTGCACTCTTTATATATAAGCTTTTAAGCAAACGTAAAGGCGTAATAATATATTAATAGTTTTAATATATTTTATTTTTTAATTACCTATTTGCATCGTAAAAAAATTTTAATTCAGAAAGGCAAAAATCAAGTTAATTATATTTTTAAACTTTATAGTCCTACTTGACAGAACAATTTTTTTTTCATAAATTTATATTTTGTTAACAATAATTAATTATTTTATACGATAGAATACTAGTTTCTTCATCGGAAATTAATTCAACCGTAATATAATTAAAATTAAATTTATGCAAAATATTCATACTTTTAAGGACATTATATATTATTAATTACTTAAACGTGACATTAAATTAATATGAAACAGATAAAAAAAACCATCAGTTTTACTAGTAATTGTAATTAGTTGAATGAAATTAAACAAATACTCGTAATGAACAGAAAAATTGTACAACTGAGTGGGACGATATTTAGATTATTAAGTTCGAATTTTAAGTTGCAATACTTTATGTTACGCGGCAAAGTTAAAAACCGAATTTTCAATAAAACTTTATTTCGTTCGATACACCTATAAGAAATATGTAATATTAAATCAATAACGTTACAGTAGTTAATTGTTACTGACATTGAAAACAATATAAATGTTCATTAGATTCTTTTTGAAAGCCTGTTAAAACTTTGAAATTCATATAATCTTAAATCAATGGATTACGTGAATTTCTAATGCCATCTAAAGAAAATTTTTCTTATATAAATACGGAATTACTACTAATGGCCTTGTAGTTATATATGGTAGCGCACTGGTATAATACGAATTAAGTAGACACTGTTCTCCAATACTTATAAAACATTAATTTATTTATGGATAATCCACTGAATACACTAAAGGTAAACTTGACATTAAAGTCCTAGGTAAGGTTAAAAGACGGAACATTAACTTAAGAACTTGTCTTATATGTATATACGTGAAATAAATTATATATTGGAATATTATGTTCTAAAACTCCTCAAGCCTTTTTTTTTAAATTAATAATAATAATAACAATAATAATGATTTTAATTTCACGCATAATTACGTCATAATAATAAAATTCAAATTAAGACATTAATGAAATATTGAAAATTATTACAATTTTCGTAAGATTATTTACAAAAGTTAAATAAAAAACATATTACAATTGGCAAAATAAAAAAATTAAATTTTTTTTTATTTTAAAATCATTTAATACCGAATATTGCTCGTGTCATTGATAGAACCTATAAAAAAAACTATAATTATTGTAATATAAATATTTGCAATGTATTACATTTACAACACAAAAAAAAAATTAATCAATAAATGTCTCGGCTAATTTTATACATTTAAAAATAATAATATATAACATTATTTTCATTGTCCTCAACATCTCGACTCTGAACGTGATTGTTTCAAATAATAACGAAGTTTGACAAACGTCACGAGAGTTAAATTGTCTAAATTTGAAATCTGTGTATCCCCGGATTCAATACACATAATGACATAACACTCAGTGATGCTGACACATTTTTTTCACATATTTTCCATACCCTTATTTATTTTTTACAAAATTATACATCTTTTTAAACATTTTTAGTTTTGAAATTACATAGTTTCTTGTGAAATCGGTACTAAAAAATTAGGTTATAAGTAATTTTATTTTAAGTTTTAATTTAAAATTTATATATAATTTATATTCTACGTTTGTTTTTTCTTGATATTTCCTACAATGCAAATTTACTATCGCATTTTTAATAAAAAATGTATTGCAATAGTTCATAAATATAAATAACATCATACGATGTGTTATTAATAATAACATTAAGATTTATATGCAATATGATTCAGTATAATATACATTGAAATTGTCTAAAATATGCGATAAAAATTTAATGCAAACATAGGTATGTAGTCAAATTGAGAATTTAAATACGATAATAATAATAATAATAATAATAAAAATAATAATTATAAAGTGTAATCAATTTTATGTCAAAATTATTCAAATGCGTTGTATTAAATGAGAATAACGTGGGATTTACAACCACGTAATATGGTTAGAACCCTTGTGTAAGCTATACTACTTACCACTAATGTACTCTACCACTGTTTAAAATGTTAAGATATATCATTAAACAAGCGTTTGTTTGTGTTTGCAGTTAAGATATGCAATAATATGCAATATACTCAAAATATGGAAAAATATGTAAAATAAAAAATACACCATCTGTTAGTCAATGAGACATTTGTTGACATCACTTAATAAACTTGTGTTGGACGATGTGAAAAAAAAAATATATATATATTAATGCATATAAATCATAGCGCTAGTTATTACGTTAGTGAATGCATTTTTCAAAAATAAATAAACACCAAGTTGGAAAGAAATAATTCAATCATGTCCACTTTACATTAGTTCATATTGTATAACTAACACGTCAGAGTGTTTTATAACCAAAATGTGAAAATCAGATTTAGCCTCGTTAAATTGTAATTACTATTATTATTTACTGAGACTATTAATAAAATTGAAATTTTAATCAATGTGTCACCATAAAACCATAATAAATGGAAATGAAATTATTTTGTAATGTATAAAACCCGAATACGGATATTGATTTAAATGTTATTAAAAGTTTATACATAATGTCAGTATACGACAAATGTGTTAAATTTCATTTCGCACAGTGAATGTCTAAAATACACGGGTGAGTACGCTTTAAACATAATCTCGGTCATATAGACCATGTCATACAGTATTCAATTTTTTTCTTTAATATGTGAAGAAAACGTTAACGGACGTCGTGATGGTTTTCTTGGCTAAATAATATGGTATAACTACAATGCTCTCAGAAAAAGGCTATTTAGCTTTGACACATTCCCGTAAACAACCATAACGAAGTTATCTTCTATCATATCTCTCGCAAATGGAATTTAAAAAGGAAAATATCAATTTTATTTTACTTCACCAGTTTATTTCACTTCAGTAACAAGCGTGTTTTTGTGTTATTGAGAAGAAAATGAAAACAATACGAAAAGATGATTACACATTACCCGCTGCATGGAAAAAAACATTGGAGCATAGGAATACTTCTTTGAATTTGGAGACAATTCAATGTTTCTTTTACAAGTTAATTTTTTTTCTATTAAGAGTATGTATTCATATAGATATTTTATATGTTTTTGGAAAAATGGTCGTATGAAATTGATGACGGTAATTTCGGGATGACACTCAGCTAATAATGTATCCGTGCTAAAACAAAAACATTTACTTTTTTTTTGTAGTCTTGACACAATACTGTTTTCTTCTTCTTATATTTTAAAAACATAAATCGAATCAAATTGATAATTTAATTTTTTTTCTGTAAAAAGAAATAATTGAAATTCACGTTTAAACAAAAAAAACTCAAATCAATGTTTCCCGGTTTATTGTTGATTAAACTTTGACGTGTTCGTTTTTCCGGACTCTCGCACATGATTTATTTTTAAATTAATTATTCAACAGATTCAACACATTTGTTATAAAATTTAATTTAGAAAGTTCCAATAGTCCTAAGACATATTTATACACGAAAATAATGCAAAAACGCTTATTACTATGATCAATAAACATTTACTAAAGTCGCTGATTCGAGGAATGCATATTGCTGACGTTTAACATATCTTACATTAATAATAATTGGTAGATTAATGATACTAAAACCTATATATTTATATATATATATATATAACTATTAATTATTTGAAAATTTATAGAAATTTAGGCATAAAATGTTTCGATTCAATTTTAAATATATTTTTATATCTGTTTATCGAATTATATTTTTTTAAAAACCTTCCGACATCTAATTGTTATTAATATAAAAACAAATTTTTTTTTAACTGTAAAATTTATTTTATAAAATTGTCACATTTAAGACTAAAATTAAAAGTGCATTAGTAATAATTATATTTAACACTTTCTCTATTTATACGTAATTTAAAAAGAATAATTTAAGGAACAACATTTAAGAATAAAATAAAATTATATATATTCTATGGAATGTCAACGCATATCAATATTTTTAAAATAATGGTGTGTAGACTGTGAATTAACTATTCGTAATGTACGTAGCTTATTCCAAATTCACTTTTAATTTGAATATATTTGTGTAAAACGATTGTGTATATGTATATAGATTAAATGATTTCAGACGATTTTATTCTTTAAATTTTTAATCTCGTTTTAAAATCATTTATGTAAATAAAATTTATATAATAGCAGTGGCTTGCGTAGAATTACGCAATAGTAACTTTATCCTATTAGGTTCTTTTTTAAAATCATTTTATGCGTATATGAAACACTGATATATTTCTACTACAACAATCTCTCTTTTTTCAATTTATTATAATATTTAACATTAAAAACCTAAATAAATTAAGAAAGTGGCTTGTTTTCGACGCGAGTTCGTGTAAATCACTGATTTCGACGGATTACTTCGACAGACGTATTTCAGCGTTTCGTTTCAAATTCAAAACTTCAAAATGGTTTTATCCAGTATTATTTATAATAGGGAAGACTTAATATGTTTTAGTTATGCTCACGATTAGCAACGGAAAGAATTACTATCTGATTAATATATAATACATACTCTATATGTATATAAATATTTGTTTTATTTAATTTATTACTAAAAAAATATATTTTAATTCGAAATATTATATAATATCCTTTATAATGGAAACAAAATTTCTACGTTTTATTTTAACCACACACACACTAAGAGTATGCCACTGTATGTATTAATAAACATCTGATAATATAATATATATTATGTATGTATAAATAAACATTATACTCATAACTTGCATGTATTGTATACGGTTAAAAACAATGGTAGCTACGTCAGACAGAGTTGAGACGAAGGTAGACGGACGTCGTAACTTATGATGTATCTGTATATAGTGAAATACGCAGACATATCCGATAGAAATAATAATAATAATAATAATAATAATAATAATAATAATAATAATAATAATAATAATAATAATATATTTCAGCCAGGACAACGCACATACGACTATTTCTGAACGGACAAATAATAATGTCAATCGATCGGTAAAAGAAAAAAACAAATATCTAAAATTCCATCGGACACCACGATAATGGTTGCACGAGGCTTTAATATACCGTACTGTATAACATTATTCGACCTTGTGAATTGTGGACACTTAAAATATAAACGTTGGAATGGTGTACGCGTTGAGAATTAATAATAATAATAAAAAGAAGAAGAAGAAGAAGAAGAAGGAAAAAAATACAACCCCCCACCCCATCCCCGGAGAAATAAAAACAAAACCGATGTTGCAAAATTTACACCGGGAAAATAAACCGATTGTTTTTCATCCGACTAGAATATATCATCATCAACGTTGATATAATCAAATCAAACGGAACAGTTTTTATTCAAGATGTCATATATCAAACCGTAGCGTAATGTTTTTACACTTTTGTAAATTATATCATTTTAAATTCGAAGTACGTGTTACATTTAAATAAATATCATCAGTGCAAACCAGTTAAACGTTATATTCTAATCAAATGTCTAAGACACCACGATTATTTATTTCGAAATGAAACCATTTTATAATGACAAATATCCAAATGTTTTTTACGAAAAAAAAATTTTTTTTTATACGTTATTCTATTGCTTTTAGAGCTTATTTGACACGAATTACATTTTTTTCTTTATTATTCTTTTTAAACATTATTAAATAAAAAAAAATTATAATGTAATATACAGTGAAGATATTTATAAAAGTGTTTTAAAATAAATTAATTTCTAATTGTTATTTAAATATATATATATATATATAAATATTAATTTTTTAACAATATTAAGTTGATAAAATATATTTTATTAACATAATATATATCTAAGAAATGAATGGTGCGCAGAGAAAATAATATCGCATTGTTTTATACATTTATTTAATGTTTAAATTCATAGTATTTTTTTTCTTTAAATTATGTTGAATTCGTTAACTCATATTATAACAAGTCAGCCAAAAGCAGGATAGTAATGTAGACGCGTAAGAGCCTATAGCCAGGACATTTTCCCTTGACTACTTTTGATAGGGTAGGACTATTTCCTTTCAAGCATTTCCTCCCTAGACATTTTCAAAGAAGAAACATCCCATTTATCATTGGTTTTACTAACAAATGAAAATTCTATCGAAAGAACTCCGAGTACAATTTATATTAAAAATATGATTCATTATGACCTATATAATTTTATTTTGTTTTTGTATCCCATTAAAATATAAACACATAAAAAATATGATTATTTTAAGTTCCACTCGTATTTGTCTAATTATTTTCTAAAAAATAATAATTTAACTTAAATTTTTTTTTTATATTTCATATCTTTGTCTTAATATATATATATATATATATAAGCAATAAGTATAATATATATAATTATTGTATTTTATTTTAAATATTTTAATTATAAAAAAAATTTACCCGCGGAAGGGGTAGGAAGGAATGTCCTAGATTCCGTAATTTTTTACTATACTTAACAAAAATAATAATAATAGTAAAAGTATAAACAAATCATAATTTCGACTTGTTCAGTAGATAATATCAAAATACATAAATAATTCTTCTCGCAACAGTATATGTATAATACACCTTATAATAATATCAATAAAATATCGTAGTTAAATTTTACAAATTTGAAAACATTTCAGTTAAAAATTCAATAGTTATCTACCTATATCATGAATAAATAATATGATTTATAGTAATTGTGGAAATAACGACCTTACTTGAAATTACATAATTTAACATTGATTTTTTTTTAAATATGTAAAATTGAGTTCTGTATTTGACATGCCTAAATTTAAAAAAAAAAGAATTTCTATTGATACTACTCGTATATATAATTCATATGTTTATATAATAAATTATATTGAATACGATCGATTTATACTTCTAGAAAAACTAATAATAATATAATATGTTGGCCGTTCGCGTGTGAGTTGTTCGGTCCGAATAATAAAAAAAACGATAGCGAGTACGCGAACACATAAGAATGTTATATGCTCCAAGTTTAATTAATCTTTCGAAGAATTTAAGAAAAAAAAACTATATTATACCTACCACATCGCAATATAAACGGCTTTATATTTACGTTCAAAGAACACAAAAACTATACCAAGAGAGAGAGAGAGAGTCCAAAACAAAGTTTTTCGTATATAAACAGCAATAATATGCGCGAAAATCAGTTCGAGCGAATAAAAACGATTTCAGCAGCGTCTGTGTGCCATTATTATTTATCGTATTGAACTTGAAAAATTATCATATTTCATTATAGTAGTTTATCAAACCTGCATTGTAAAACTTCTTTAATTTCCAACGCAATTAATCGTATTTTTCGTAACTGGAAACTATAATACCGCTGGTGTTATTTTGTTGTCGAAAAAACTGCACAGAAACACACACATATAAAATAGAAATTATTTTCATAATTTTCTTATAATAACAGAATTTTCGACCCAGGTATAATTGCATAAGATAAACTATTTAGTGTTTTGTTAGTCGGAAATGTAATTTATAACATTTTTTTTTTTTTTAAGAATTTTTAATTAAATTTCCCGTTATTTAGTTTCAACCGAAATTCGTATAATTTAATAAATATACATAAACGTAAAATATTAAATTTGTTAAACTATTAATGGGTCTACTATAAAAAATAGTAGAAATGTTCTAAACTAAATGAATAATATCAAATATATATATATATATATATGTATATATAATTAACAACGATATGAACAATAAAAGCATACATTTAAATATTAATTACTAAAAATATTTACTAAAATACGAATAATATTTAAATAATTTACGTATTGTAAAATAACGTACTTTTTTTTTTTTTGTTTCCATTTACATTTTATGATCGTTAATATTGTACATTTATTTACATAATTATTTCAATATTTATAAACACTATTATCACCTATGTGACATTAAAAGCACTACCATTAGAGTGTAAAAGTACACATATTCGGTGTAGTATTCCATATTTGACATGTTATATAAATAATTTTAGTTAATCGAGCAACGGATCAATATTTTTACCCACCACTTGCACGCTATACCAATCATTTCACAATGAACCATACACGGACATATTTTGTCATGACATAGTTTTATCGTAACGAAAAACATTTCCAGTTTATAATATATATATATATGATTTCAGTTCAACGTTAATATGTGAGTACTTATATTGAAAAAAAAATCCACTTCTTTTCGAAACTGATCATTAACGAATAAAAAGTATAAATTGAATTACTCACGCGTTACTAAATTCACTAATCGACTGTTTTAATTAAAACAGTAAAAAATATTTTTTTAATCTCAACGTGTAAACTTTAATTCACCATCGTACAAAGATATCTAAAGTGAATTAAATATTAAATATTTGTAATATTGAATATTATATAATATTATTTATACTGTTTGACAATATGAAAATTAGCTAATTAAACGTTTTCACATTTGACCGAGTTATGTTATTTTTTTTTTTCAAGTGAACCGATTAAAAAAAAAATCGATATTTTTTTTGTAAAATAAAACGTCAATACTTAACCTAATAATACGAACTTAAAAGCCCGACATTGAAAACTCGTTGCAAATTACGGTATTGAATTTTCCCCATATATGAATAAACTATACACGGTAATTACGTATTATATGATATGGTAATATTCTAATAGTTGTACTCGTTAAAATTTTTAGATCTACGCAAAAAAAAAAAATAATAATAAATATGTACATAAAAATTCAAAACGACATAAAAAGTCAAAACCGTTAGCGCATCACGAGTATATGTACATAATATGGATTTATGTGGCTCGTTAAATGTAAAACTACTTTTGAAAGTGTCGAAATGAGGTTTTGACGAACAATGCGTGTGTGTCTCGGAAGCTCCACTGTATGTAATTCGCGTTTCGCGCATCCCTCGGATAATCAAATAAAAAAAATAAATAAATAAATAAACAAAAAGTTGACACAGAATATAACAACTGATTACGGATAAGACGTGACGTTATACGTATAATATGATCGAAGATACCTCCTTTCCCCTTCGCATCTGTTTCGGGAAAGTTTTCGTTCTTCGACATTCGAGTATTGCTGCGCACTGTACTACAGCCGCTCACTACTGTGATACAACCGTATCCGTGTATCGGATAAAAACATAAAAAATTCGATCGAAACGAATCGGTTGTGGCGTACACGCGTACGCACACAACAATATACGTGAACGCTAGGTATAGGTGGACAATGAAATATAAAACGCGATCTTTAAAACGATATCACGTTTAGTATTCACGAGTTTAAATAGAAAACGTACAGAATATATATATATATAGTATATTATACGACAATAAATCCCTTTTTTTTTTTTTTGAATAAAACGCAGGATTTTGGTCCGCACAATTGCGTATGGCAACTTTTTGCTAGGCGATTTCGCCCAAAAACGTAATCCTATTTAAAACCGTCGTAAGTGGATGGTACAACGTTAAAATATTTTTATTATTTTCCTTGTGGAAAAGTTCCGTAAAACACGGCATGACCGCGCGTGTACTTCAATCGCGCGTGTATCAAATGCAAACGGTTTAAAGTGAATACTCCTGCGCGTGGGACACGCGTCTGCGGTTTGATTGGAAACCGACCGTGAGCGCGAAAAAAAAATAAAAAAAAAAAACCATAATGAAATTTGCTCGGTAACGGTAACGACGATCGTGCGATGAATTAATGTTTTCCCGCTGATTGTCACCAATCATTATCTCGGCGGCGATCGGAGAATGAGCCGTTTTCAATCGTCTTCGCGCCGTACCGTTCCCGGTCCTATACGTATTCGATACATTATCCGGTCGGGTTCTAAGTCCGTCTGTTTTTTTCGTTTTCGCGCTGAACGTTGCAATCGCATTGCAAATCGCACGTCGGGCATTGAGCTTCGTACGCGCGCCAATGCCTACTGTTTTCGTTTTACGCGCTTTCGTCAGGCTCGTCTCGTCGTGTGACGATGACGTGCGCGCGAGCGTCTACGCCCGTCCAATAGCGGATTCGAGTCTGTTCACAGACACCGCACACGGTGTCGTCGTGTCATTTGGGTACACAACGAGTGGCGGTTATTACACGTTGTACGCGTGTGCTATTGCTTTCGTCGAAAGTCTCGATCGAACAACGCCGCGCAGGGCGACGACGGGGTTAGGACCACGGTCAGCCGGTAACCGGTAACGCGGTATCTCTTCACACGCGAATTTCGTGTATATCCGATATCATATATTATCGGTACGGTGCGAATTCATTATTATTATTATAAAATTTTGGTGTGTTTAGGTGGACGCCTACATTTCTAAGATTTTGTATATATTTATCGTTTAATCCCGTGTAATTCTTTTTCTATTCAATTACAGTCCATTTATTTTATAATATATTGTTTTCATTATTTATTGCTTGATTTTCATTCTTATATATTACCATTAATCGAGCTGTTAGGTTTACACGTTTTACATCACGCTATTTATAATTGCACGGTAAACGAAATTTTACTTCTATTTTTCAACAAAATTATTGTACGATTCGAGTACGGGGGCGGGGGAGGGGTGTTTTTCTTTTTCTTTTTTTTGAAAAAAAAAATTTGCAAAAAGTTTAATTTCAATCGTTAATTTCGACAACACGTTAGTAAGCTATTTATTTATCGGATAATAACTTACTTATACCGATCTATCTGATCCATATCGTCTTTTTTACATGTTACACCTGTATCGTTTTAAACGTTTTGAGGAATAACTTAGAAGTGATATTTCCAACAACAAAATTATCTTTAATATCTATAGATAATATCCGTCAAATATCTATTTGAAATTATATTTTACAATTAAATTGTAATTATTAATTCGAGATGAATTTAACCCGAAAATAATTTTTTTTTTTAATCCTATTTGAGGTTATTAGAAATTTAATTGTTTTGAATTTCAAACAAAATCGTAGTCTATATATTATTTATCGTACAATACTTCTGACTACGACATGATTCGGTGTTATACGAACGTCAAGGAATATATTTTATATTTTTGAAGAATATTTCGAGAATATTCGTTCCGTCTATTACGAATTGTGATAATTGATCAAACTTTACAATATAAAAATTATTTCAAACAGAAAATTAATGAAAAACACTATTGGGCCTCGGTTTTATATAAAATGTTTGTGTACTGTATTATATTATGATCTTATGTGTTTTATGCTATTCAAAACTTGTTGAATGTGATCAACGTTCAGATTACTGAATACAGCTTACAAATAAAATATATAACATTTTGTTAGACTACATTAATAAATAACATTTACCTATTGATAAACTAATATTATCATAAAATTCAATTTAAACTCACGAACCCAAATTTACCTTAATCGGCCGACACAGGGATATTTAATTCTGTTTACTTTTTAATCAATTTTAACCGTTTTAACTGTATACTAAAATACACGTTAAATTCGGATTGATTTTTCAAAAAAAAATAGAGCAAAAACGAATGAAAATTCCTCAGTAAAACGATCGTAACATATTTGTATTAAAAATGTATGGAAAAATTATGGCCGAATAAAATATGAACGATACAAATAAAACGATCGATACATTTATATTTTGTTATAAAGGGAATTCCTATTATGTTTACTGAAATATAAATAATTAAACTTTAAATTTAACTGATTTTAATAAGCGGAGTATTTTCTTTTTTTCCAACTCGATTAAATCTTTTTTTGTTTTCGATAGTTGATTTCGATATTTCGCAAACAATTAAAATTACATTTACGCTATCGACGCCAAATATAATATTCAACCGATTCAAAAGTAATCGAATGTTGGATATGAAATGTTTAACGAGCACTAATGGAAAAAGGTTTTACTAAGTGAAAAAACACTCTATTATAAAAATTCAATCGATTCACTCTGAATACAAAAGTGCTCGAGTTAATAAATATAATGTAAACCGTTTTTATTAAATGCGGTTATATACGCACAATAGTGAAACTATTGTTTTAGTGTGTGTGTGTGTGTGTAACTATTATAAATTATCAGTTATTTATCGAAAAGTTTATATACGTAAATATATAATATAAATAGTTTGGTAGGTACTTATATATATATATATTATGCATGTACGTGTATTATCTGAAAAAGATTATAATCAAAACATGTTATGTCGACAAAAATCGATAAAAAATAATAAACCGAAATTTAAGTTTTACCAAGTGTATGAGTACCATAAACTATCCCACTATACCACTCGAGCCTATTAACATTAAACCGAAATAATTACACCAGTATGTTATTTTACTGCGTGCACAACGTTTATGCTGCGTTTAATCGAATTAATAACTTCAACGGGATTTAATAATGAGACCTATTAAAATAATTTTCGATTTTTCGTGTAAGCGAAAAATATGAATCAGGAATTTTATTCGAAAAAACGTTATAGTTAAATTACTATTAAATTTCGATTGGCGAATGTGCGTGTCTCGAAGAAATCCTAAATACGCCATTGTAATATATACGTGTGTGTGTGGACAGTATTGCATACCAATGCTTGTGTAGGTGCGCGTATAAAATAAAAATTGTGATTATATAGCGCGCGGCGTTTTATTCGGACACAAAACGTATCTAATAACGACGTTATTTTGATAACGCGAGTTTACAAAAATAGTTATATAGAAACATAAAAAAAAAAAGAAAAAACCAGATGCTGCTATGATTTTTATGTACATATTTCGCATTGGATGATAATACACGCGTATAACGTTAAAAACGTAGAATTTGGGAACATCGGCAATCACACACTTGTCCCATTGGAGTTTCGCCAATTATAACGAGAATATTATAAACTACGAGCTCGCAGTAAACAAAAAAAAAAGAAAATTCAACAATAATATTTTTATTTGGCATCATTATCTAACAGCTCGTACGGTATATTATTAAACGACTGTTGAGGCGAATGTTCGAAGCGCAAACGCACGGGAAATTGCATATTATTATTATTATTATAATATATAGGCAGACGCGCGTGTATTATGTTTTTCCTAATCACAAGTGCCGAAACGGATCAAAACGATTCCAAAATGAAAATTATCATCGATGCAAATAAAATAATTCATAAGTGGCCCGCAGTGTAAACGGACGGAAAGACAAACTATCGAGTTATCCAGAATCGTCGGCGGCGTTATATTTTATTGGAAAATATTTTATTGAAACGTACGTTCCCGAAATATATTTTCGTGGGCCCATATTTATTTGATATCGTATTTTGTCGGAAATTTATTTTATTTGAAAATATTCTCGTGGAAAAATGCAATGTCGGAATATATTTTTCTGGAACCTAACGTGCGTTCTTAGAACAGATAACGATTTATTTTTTCAAAATACACCTAAAAAAGCCCATTGAATTTTTCATTCAATTAGTTAAGAAAAAAGTGATTTTCAGAAAAATCCCTTAGAATGAATATTTAGGGAAACTTGCCCGGTGTACTTCCTAATGGTTAGAAATTTTAGCAAAGTTAAAAAAAAAACGAATTGAGTGACTTTTTATATATATATTTCACACATTGGTGTATCTTTTTGGACAAATACGTTTCTGGCAAAATAAGTTTCAGAAGAAATATAGTTCCAATGAAATATGATTCGTGAAAAATACAGGTCCAATAAAATACGTTTCCAACAAATTATTTTTCCCAAAAGAATATTTTTCCAAATATATGTTTTCCAACATTATATACGTCCCCGAATCGATGACGTTTATTCTCATCGATTTTACAAATTTATTTGATTTTCATCTGTAGTTTCGTAAAATTACATAGCGCAGAAACTATGAATTCGTCCTAAAACTAGAAAATTGTAATGTTGTCTAAACAACGCTGAACTAATATTATATAATACGCCCACATTATAAAAATAATGCGAGGAACACTTTGATGGATATATATATATTCTTTTACTGTGTTGATGATAGTTTTAAGATATCTTCTTCTTCTCCCTCACTTCTTTCCCAAATATTTTTAAGAGATGTTATATTTTGAAAATAACATATTATACATAATAACAACAAATTGACCTAATAATATTAACCATATAAAAACACAAGTAAAAAATACAATTAAGACATGTAACTTTTAAATTTTTATCATTTCTCGTTCTACAGAACTCGTTCCAATCAAATTTATTATAATTATTCTTAACATACATAACATAATATAATTTTACATTAGCTGCTTTAACCGTATACAATGTTAAATTATTGTTTACTTTCATTAAGAAAAATATATTTTATAGTAATTAAATATTGTTCAGGACAAAAATCTTTTTTTTATTACGTTATATATACGAGCATACATATGTATAGATAAAACAAATTGTATTGTCAAATCTATGGAAATAATATAAAATTTGGGTTTTTTTAAATTAAAGTCTCCGCGAGGATATTGAAAAATAAAAAAAACAATATCCCTGACCAATCCCTGTGTCATTGATATTATTCATTATTTAATAAAAAATATTTGTAATTTATAATTGTTAAATTTATAATTTTACTATAAATAAGTTAAAAATTGGGAAGTTACTTGATATAACTATTAAAAACCGAACAAGATGTAATTATTTTCTACAGATTAAAAAAAAAAAACATAGGAATATATAAAGATTAAGACACCGTAATTATCATTATTCATAACTAAGTAACGAACACTAGTGAATAGTAATTGGATTAAAAATATAACTTTCGATAAACCATTTTTCTTTCCACTAATTAAATTGAAAATTTAATGTAAAACCTCGAACACACAATGTAATATTTTTTATAAGACTTTTTGAAAATAAAATCAAACAATAAATAATTTAAATCAAATAAATAGATGAGGAACACAAAGTGAACAAATCCCATAATTATAACTTTAAAATTCTCGACCGTAATGATTGTGTGATAAATTAAATTTTTAATCATTCTTGGTCACTAAATCACTAAATAGTAAGTTAATTATTCCCCCAATCAAAGTTAATTAAATAACATAATTACCGAATTTTTGTCAATTTTATAATATATTAATATTAAATTTATCATATAAAGAAATTATTTATGTAGAACGTAAGAAAATATTTTATCATTTCAAAAAAAATATAAACTGATGAATGATGATATTATATATTATAATATGACTTAGTACGTATAGGTCGAATTTTGATTTAGAAATTGTTCAGAAATATTATATCATTGGTTTTATTGAATAAATTTTACGATTTTATTTCTATGAAAGATAATCGGATAAATTAAAAAATTTCAACATTTTTAAAATGTCATAGGAATTCTAGAGCTATGCTATATATTGGTCGTGTAATAATAATTGTATTAAATCTCAAGAGATTATATTTGCTTAGGGACATAAAACATATACGCTGCAACAGAGTAAACATTGTAATCAAAAATTTGTAACACACCCTTAACGAGTTAGCATTTTTTTTTGTCAATGTTACCTTTTTAATCGCAATCAACAACAATACATTTTTTACATTAACTAACTCAATAGTTTTAAAAATTTTATCAATAATATGATAGTTTCATTTAAAACATTATGCAATGATTGATGTGAAAGAAATAGTTATAAGAGAATTAATAATATAATTCGAATACGCGTTGATGGTAACTTTATAAATATCATTCGTCCGCGCATGAGGAAAATTGATTTTGCCATGCATTTAACACAATAAATAAGTTTAACTCTGTTGATTTTTATTTATTATAAACTGTATTTGATGTTTAAAAATTGGCTTTTTCTAAATTTTCGTAATTTCAAATACATTTTTAGAGATTTTAAATTCATTTTACAAGGAATCTCGGTTCACCACATTCAGAATCATAGTCGTAATAATTTATATACATTTACGCATATGTGTTTTTTATATGAATGTCAACAAATGTACACTCAATATGTGTACATACATAAAATAAACAGTAAAAAAAATTATATTTTTATCGGTGTTTTTCTATTTCTCAATTTGAAATTGACAATTTTTATTTTTATAATTCAAGTACAGTCATTCACATAAATAGCAATCGATAATAGTTTCGTTCAAGACGTTCAATAATATTATAAATAATATATTTATACATTACACTTATTTTAAAAATGGTTTATTATTATTATTATTATTGACCGTTCAAAATATAAAACCTACTGAGATATTTTATTTATCATGTAAACCCAAATATTTTTGTGTTCGTATGAGCATTTAAATTATATTAAATATAAAAGTAGTAGAGAGACGCAGGTGCTGTGGATGTGGCTTAAACAAATTACTCAGAAAAAGTTTTGGACTTTTGTTAGTGCGGTAAATTTAAAAGTAACGATGCATTCAATAAAACGACTCTGAGCGGAACTCCGGTATGATACGTAATTATTTATTATTAATATACGGCAATTAATTTTGACAAAAATTACGTTTTTACAAAATTGACCAAATACAAAAAATATAAACATCATTATAAAACCAACAACTTTGTCTTTTTGCCCAGAATGTAAAATATTTGCGTCTTTTGCGAGTGTGTTCCTATTCTATTCAATTAGTCACTGGATTGTTTTCCAAATTCAATACTTGAGTATTGAATCTCTTTATTTTATTGAGTTAAGTACTTTAATCTATTAATACGTAAACTACATTTTTATGTGAAATCTATTTATAAGTCTTCTCCAGGCGCACACAATAATCGTCAAATTTTGAATTACACTCGGAACACGCACAATGAAATTCATCTCGGTCGGTTCATACCTTTCCCATAACATTAATAAAAAAAAATTATTGAGTATTTTCATTTTAGACTAATAAAAAATGAAATATTATTAATTTTTTATTATAATAAAATGTCTTCGATTATTATTATTTAACAACACTGATGCAAATACAAATTCTAAATTCATTATTTACAAAAAAAAAAGATAATGCAATAGTATATATTTTTTGTAATTGTTTTTAAATAAGAGTGAATTTAATAAATCATATTAAATCCAATCACGTGAACCTGGAATACACGACATAAAAAGACAAAACTGAAGATTAAATTATATTAATTCTGTCAACACAAAGCATAGCATGAAGATAAGATTACTTCACGCGCGAGATTTTTATAAGTGAAGCGCCGTACATTAATCTCACATTATACAACTATATATATGAATTAAATTTAGAAATTTTTTCAAATAGTATAATCGAATTTACCAAAATTTTATCAAATTACTGTGCCCGAATGAACAAAAAATAAATACTAATTAAATTTTAGGTAATTTTCATTGACTCTTCTATTTGTAGATGTCGACTTCTTACAGCGAATAATATCATTGATTTAACACAATACTTAACGAATCCAAATTTATTATTATATATTTAATGAAATCTCTTTGGCCTTTTCGAAGAAAATCGTATTTAATTATAGAAAAAAATTATATTTTATTGTAATTTGGATCAATTTTGCATATACCAGCTTTGGAAATGTATTTTAACATATTTCCTTTTTTTTTTTTTACCGAATCACTAAAACTAGAATAAATATGTGATATACGATAATTTCATATTTTTAAATTTATTTCCATTCATTTGTGAATTCAATGTTTTTCATCATTTTTCTTACAGTGTCATTGAAAATCGGAAAATTTGTAATAAAAACGAACATACACACAAAATTTAAATCTATGTACCATATATATATATATAATGCCTAATTAATGAAGCGCTTCGTTTAAAATGTAAATATTTGACGGATGCCTTTTATAAAACATTATGTATAAACATAAAAATGATTGTATTTACGCGTTATAAGAACTTGAATTGATAAAAATGAAATATCTCATTTTTAGGAAAATTTAAAATTTCGAAAATTCACAATTTTTTTTTCCTGAAACATTTTTAATACATTTTTACACTAGTCTTATATTTTATAGCCTTTTTATGGAAGAATAAACAACGCTATTGCACTAATTTGAACACGGTTATTGGGATATGTTCTAATTATACACGTGAACGAAATTGTCTTGAACATTTCTCTATTGAGATTTTCAATCAAAAACTAATTAAATTCAATTATTGGAATGTCTTAATATTATAAAATCTAAAAAAAAAACTATAAACAGACAATCAATTTTTACATTTGAACTATACTGAAAATGAATAAAAATAAATTTGAATAACAACGAAAATTGGTCTCATTATAAATATTATACGTATTTAAAATGTTTAAATCTTCCTATGTTTCAATTGTAAACCAAGCCCGCCCCCCCTAGATATAAAATGATTTAATTATTATTTTAATATTAATAAATTATTTTAAAAAACACTAGTAATAAAATATTTAAAAATTAAACTTTTCTCGTATTAAATGAACATTTGAGTATTTTCATATGTGTTGAAATTATACTGATTAGTGATCACGCTATTAATATTATCGTAATTTAATTAAAATCTCGCAATATAAAATAAAACATTTAACTACAGCATCGCAAGACGTAAATATAATATTTATGTATATATTAATATTAATATTTAACTATGTGTGTGTTACATTTTAGATTATAATAATACAAAACAATTTTACCAACAGCACATAGTTCAATATTAAAGGAATGTTATGGTTGAATTTAAAAAATTTAATTTGTTTGTCTATGTTTTTATTGTTATATATAAAAATTTTTTTTTATACATGACAATGGTATATAAAATGTCTAAAAAAGTTGAATTCAAAATAAAACTTAGAAAATCTACCTGTTATAACATTTTTTGCTTTACCGTAAATTTAGTGTTTCTACTTACAAATAAATAATATTATGGTACAATGAAAATATTGTATTATTTTTACCGTTCGTTTAGTATCACTTTTAATAATACAAGTATAATAGTACTATAAAGAAAAAAGTATTATACGTGGTCGTTTACCTCCTTGTACTTATAAGGGGTGTGTGGGGAAGATTAATCCACTTAGAGAACGATTTCAGCTCTTCCCTATATCGCATGCGTAGCAATAAGTTATCTGTTAGCGAACGATTTATAGTTCTCTTTTTCTTTTTTCTTTTTATTATATTATAATATAGATATATACTCGTATTTTGACTTTGTGATATTGAATATATTTTCTTGAAATTTAAACTCTTCTACAGCTGACGCACTTTAAATATATTCCCATACGTATCTGCATACGAAAATACGTATAATAATATGTTAACACACGTTGAATATTCAATTGACTTTTCACCAAGATAATAAATCAATTTTTGAGTAAAAATACGTCTATATAACATTTCTAGAAATGTGGAAAACATTTTTAACGTAAAACGTCGAGGCGTAGGTAATCGGAAAAATCACGTTATTCGTGGTCCTGGATTTTTTTTTCTTTATATTATATTAATCGCTGTAATATTCGTTTTTTTTTTTAATATTTAACACGTTATGTATTATCTAATTCGTAATTATAATTCAAGAGCTACGATGTAAATATATAGGTATTGTAATAAAAATATATAACTCGTTAGTTTATATATATATAAATGCAGTTATATCTTGAAAGGTTAACGACTGACGGCTTTAATTCAATTATAAAGGTTATACGAATATGAGAGAAATAATAACTATCGTTCGAGACTTAAAGTATTGATCAACAAAAATCGTTATAATTGCGTTTTATATATATATTATTTTTTCCAGTCATATGGAATATTCACATATATGTGAATTGAGCAACGTAATATTTTAACAAAAACCTGCCGAAATCAATTACGAAAAACGATTTTTGGACATTATTATTACATTATAACGATTTGTAGACATTTATATAATTTTACTAATCAATCGTTTCATATGTATATAAATACTAGATAAGCGTAAAATGTGTGTTTCATAACATAGTAGAGGAACACCGACATTTTTCATATAAAAATTGTGCAGGTTTAACCCGCTGAATAAACCCATTTAGGACATATTTTATTGTTTGAACAAGACGTACCTAGATTTTAATAAATGTTTTCGATAAACTTCAAAGAAAAAATACAAAACATTTTACAATGAAAGTAGAAAATCGTTAATTTTAATTCATATACATACTTTATAAACTTTTAATTATAATTATATATATATATAATATGTAATTGTTTTATTCGACAAATTTTTAAAAACGTAAATATTTAAACATTTTTACGAATAAAGACAAAAGTTTCGGGACATAACTTTTTTTTTTTTTTACACGTTTACACGTTATATAAATCCAAACACTAAATCATATTAATTACAATGAATATCGTGTGAATCTATATCAGTAAGTATTATTAAAGACATTCGCGAAACCAATTATTTCTGATATGCTCAAAATTATAACTACAACAATTCAACACCAAAATTGGTTCCCAGTAAAAGATCATTTTCACGGTTTGAAGCTCAAACTGGTAAAAACCAGCATGTAACATGTTACATTAAAAAATTAAAAAATAATTTGGAATTGATATGAAATAATATTTCAACAACTATAGGGTTAAAAATATTGTTGGTTTTAAATAAAATACGCTTATGAACCGATTATGTTCGATTATAATACACCGATTGGTAGATTTTATTGTTTGAAAAAAATTTTTAGAAAATTATCGCTGTTTTGTATTAAAAACGTTAAATAAAAACATAAAATAATTGATTTCTTCTCTTTAAAATGTTCAAATATTACTTTTCTTCCAATTGTTACATTGGTTTGTTACATTTCGACCTCCAAATCTTTGAATTCACGTGTACTTTACTTTGAGATACACGGACTAGCGAATTCGTTTTATTATTATTTTTTTTTTTTTTTTGATGTATCTAATAAAAAAATATGACGATGGGTTTCGACAATTTAAAATTTGGGATTTTTTTTTTTTTGCAGCAGCAGCAGCAAAATATGTACTTTTTGTTGTTTAAAACAACCGTGCAACCGGAATTTTCGTAACTCTGTCTCGACTACATATGACTTTTCAAAGTATATTACAACTTCAAAAATAAGTTTAACGGTTAAAATTAGGTTGCACCACCATCGCTCTGAGAATCGAGTTTTTTTTTTTTTTTGTGTTTCGCACGCGTGTCGAGCGGTGAAGGGGGGGGGAATACGCGAGTGTCGGAGTACTAAATTTTCTGTATTCGAACGTATAAAAACGTTGACCAAATTAAGTCACTGGTACACTTAGGGCCAGCGTTACGATTTCGGGGCGATTCGTGAACGCGAGACCGTAAAAAAGAAAAATGAATACTTTATTTTAAATACATTTTGAACGTTGCCCCGTAACCAAACGACGTAGTACGTATTTATTTTTTTTTACGGTCGTTCGCTTTAAAAAATTTTTTTATAGATTGTTAAAAAAATTTTTTGCCTCGTTTCGGATTCGTTTCGTTAATATTGCGCGAGGAGACTTCGCGGCCTTCGCGCCTTGGACGCCGTCACCGGTTTGTACAACGATTTCTCTATTATTTTCCCCGACGTTTTTGAAAATATCATTTCGCCCGTTACACCGATTTCTAGCGTCTCGACGTTTTTTTATTACGCGTCAGCTCCCCTCGTTTCCACCGAACGTCGATTGCAGGGCTCGTATATTATTATCGTACGGATACACTCCCTCGTCTCCTTGATAAATAAAATATTAATTAAGAGACCATAAACAACGTTTTCAATCGAAAACTTCGTGTATCACTACACGCACACCCGGATAGAATAAATCAAATGGTATTCGAAAATTGTATTATTCCGAGTTCGAAATCGTAACCGTGTGAGACGGAGTCTAACACAAAAATAATCACAACGCACGCGAGATTTTTTTATTTTCAGGCCTCGCTCGTGTGCGCCCCCCAAGGTTAGTGTCGGGTCTGTGTGTATAAACATACCTACCGAGGAACGTCGTCGTCGCGTTACTTAAACGACATCGGCGTCGCGGTTGGCACTCGAAGTCAATCCGCGAAAGACGACAACGACGGATGTACCCGCGGCGACGGCGGCGGCGGATGCGTCGTCCACCGTAGTAGCGGTAAACGTGTCGGCGGCGGCGGCGGTCATAGCGCGACCGCGTACAATACGAGACGACGCGCCGCACGCACGCACGCGGACGGACGGAATCGCGCAAAGTGTATCCCCGAACACGAGCGCGGCGCTCGTCGGCTCGCCGGCGGCTTAGACACGAGCAGAGGCGGCCGCGACGACGGGACCGACTCGAGTCGACGGCGGCGGGACTAGTCCGACGCGATTCTCCGAACGTGCGTGCGTGCGTGCGCGCGACGGCAGCGGTGGACAACAAGTGCTTCTTGACCGCCCGTGCCCGCGGCGCTTGCGTGCCCTCGTCCGCCACGCATCGCATCGTCCCCACAACCCGTCGTCCGCCACGCGATCTGGCCTCCGCCCAACAACAATATCACCGGCGTGATTATATCTCCTTGCCGTAATTTTTTGTTTTTTTTTGTTTTTGCTCCATTCCCTTTCGAATGCCCCCACCGCACTGACGGTTGGATGGACAACCGCTGTAATCTCCGAATTCTCTCTCGAATTCTAAAAGAAAAGAAAAAACTTTTATTCCGTAATCGTCAGAAAAAAAACGACCATCTCTTTTCGATTTTCAAGTGCGTGGGTAATATATAATAACTTCAAAATGAAGTCCGCCGACACGGACTCTCGCAGTGCGCTTTCTCGAACAGTCGATGTGTAAAAATTACGAAAACTGCGTTTCAGAGCGAACGGGAATTCGCGGGGCGACCGCGTTAAAACGAACGTTTAATACATTGACGATTACGAATTAAAAAAAAAAAAGAAGAGAGATTGCTTTATTAGATACGAGTTTGAAAATACAGAAATATAAATTTGGAGAAAAAAAATCAACCGATAAAATGTTCTCTATGTATAGTGAAACGTGTCTATAACGGACACTCGTATAGGACCATTCGAAAGCGTTCGTTATTATATAGGCAGGTTGTATTATAAAAACAACCAAGAAAATAACACAAAGTAATAATGAATATTTTTAATTTTAATACGCATACGCACAGACAGGTACGCACGTAATATTTTTTTCAACAAAATAATAGAATTCGCGTTTGCTCTTTTAATTTTGATTCAGTCGTTTCCAGTTAACGGATGCTTAATTAATTCGCTCACGTGTGATAACCCGTTTTCAAATTAAAATCTCCCTGACGATTGAGCTGTTGTCTAGGTCTTCAGAATATTTTCCAAACGTCTCAATTTCAGGGTGTTCGGATTGGTCCCTGTTTTGTTCCACGTCATTTGCTTTCGTCGGATTTAATTCAGAGCGAAAATTATCCAAAATCACTGCTACATCATTTGAGCTGCGTTCCGCGGTCAAATTATTGCCTATTTCAGCAAAATCGTTACGTTAGGTCGTAGAAATTCCATCGATTCGATTAATTCATTGACAATCGTTTTACTTGAAGTACCCTTTTTCCCCACAGGATCTTATTATTTTGTCCGTTGAGAGAGGTGTCCGTTATATACAGGTTTATTATTAAAATTTATTAATTTTCCGACGTTACGGCTTTCTCGGGGCATTATATGCGAGATGATAAATATATTACCAATCTGAATTGAAAAAACTAAATCATTTTAGCTGATGTTATGGACGCTGCTATAAATTAAAACCTATAATTTCTATAATAAATTTCTATCTTCTATAATTTCGGAATCACGGTTAATCTACGGTTTTAAAGGGGCGTTGTTACGGCGAACTAATATTAACAGAAAATAACATTTACGGAAGAAAAACAACGAACAATTCTAGACATGAACTTTTATTTTTTCAGGAGTTGTGGCTGTATAATATTTGTAGCGTAATCGTTATGGTTTAAGTACGTTATGGTTTACGAACATTGTGAGAGCACATTTGTAATAATTTACAATTTTTAACCTCACGTATGTAATACATTTTTTCATAAATAGACATTTAATGTGTAATTACTCTAAACGCATACTTGTTAAACACATTGAAATTTTGTAAGTTTTTTGTTTTTTTTGTATAAATAATATATTCGTATTATTATAATTTATCCGATACAATGTAATAACAATCGTATTGGTTGTAACGTGTTACTATATAGTCATCTCGATGTATTGTGTATGAGATGACCGACATTATATTTTATTTGATACGAAATCGATCGACGGCCCGATATTTCGAATAAAAAAACGATTTTATATTAAAAAATTTAAATATTTAATAAAATAAACAAGTAAATAGAATACGTTTTATTTATACGGTTTATACGTACGTCAAAATATCCCTTAAAAAAAAAATCTTCGTCAAAATATTTATTACAAAAAATTATTTTACACTTATCTAATCCTAAATATTCCCGCGTTATAAAACATATTAAATTATATCATCGTGATTGCATGAAATTGCTTCTTTTTTCTCTCAGATATTATAAGGATTTACTTAAATTTATCGGTTAGACGTATTAGTGTATACACTGTTCGTCATAAAGGTAAAATATCAATTATTTCGATTTGGGCGCCTGGTTCACGTCGAATATCATCCGTAAACCGTTTTCATCTGTTTTCCCGTCACGTAATAGTGTCCGATAGTAATAAATAACAACGAATGAAATTTCTTTTTCGTTCTTCCATATTATGTTTGCAGGTGTTTGAATATAAAATAACGCCTCGGATAAGAAACGTAAACGATTACATTTTTTTTCAAATTTTTTTTTTTTAATCCATCTTCGACATTTTCATTTGATTTTGTGATGTACGCGGGATTTTTTCGACCAACAAACCGTAAAAGAGGAGAACCCCGTAATTTCATTTACGTGGGTATATTATTTGTTTTTATATACCAATGTATAATCTTTGAAACTCATCCAACTATACTCTAGAACCCGTCTTCCTCTCACTGCAGTAATCTACATACAATCATGCGACATTATTTCGTCGGGTGATGGATGAGACGTCGTTGATCGACAAACGAAATTCGTCCGTACCACACAGAACTACGTTTGTAAAAGTACGTATAAAAGTACGAAAATAAACCCGGAATAAAATTTAAAAAAAAAAAAGTGTATTTTTATTTAAACCGGCGTTTAAAAGTGTCGTCTCGGATGGTACCACTCCTCCCCCCCCCTCCCCGACAACTTACGATTGAATTATATTTAATTATTCCATACAACGGGGAAAAAAATAACCGTTTGATTTAAAAATAACGTTTGGTACGAGTCGGTTTCGTGAAAGTGTATCGGATACGTAAATTGAGTAAGACGCGGTTTTTAAAATATAAACGATTAATAATGAGAATTTATACCAGAATGCTGGAAATGATTTATCGACGATGCGTCTATCTCGCGCGGGTGTGTTTACTTATCGCATATATTATGGCGCGTTGAAGAGTTCGATAATGCCGCTTTCGGTTTGCTGCTATTTACATCAGGAGGCGAGACTACGGGCAAAGTCGACGCGAGACTATAAGATTTATTCCAACAAATTTCTATATTTTTAAAGTTTCCTTTTCGAAACATAAAACAAAATGATATATTACAAACATTGACTGTTATATAGGTAGGCAAACGTTTCGTAAAATATAAAAACGAAAACAATTTTTTTACGTTTTTTTTTTTAATTTCCGTTTTTTTTTTATATATAGTTTTTAAAGCACATTTTACGATTTTAAAGCGAAAATAAGAAATACAATGTTTTTCAATAATAGCTTATCGATACATTTTTTTTTTTTTTTTTTTAATAAACAATTCTACATTAACAATACGTATAATTTACAATTGTCTAATAAATAATAAATATAATTATTAGTATAAATCCAAACGCTATTCTTTACTAATAAATATAATATTATTGTCGCGTTTTAATTTAAACGATAGAGCGAAGAACACTTCACGTGATAAAATATCAATAAAACAATATTATTATAGTCAAATGTTCCAACGTTTACCTTGCAATAATATTTGATTTTATTTAATTTCATTTCACACTTTTTTCCATAAAATTCGGATATAAATATATAGCGTATATCTTAAAAGATTTTAGGAATAAAATATGTTTTATTGATTTCAATAGAATAACATTCTTGTAATTGATTTATGTTGATGGTCGCGTAGTTATTTCTCGTTAATTTATTGTAATGGATGTCTTTAATAATTATGCGGAAGAACAATGATCAATCGGCATAATTAAATACCTAACTCGTTAATAAGCGATTTGAATGCGGGCATTCGCGTTCTTAATATTGTACAAGAAGAAATGCTCAAGCATATTTTATAACATCCAAAAGAGCAGTCTAATTATACAACGGAATTCCGTCGAACTTTTCGTAATCAATTTATATGACGTAATGTCTACTGTTGTTAGTCGAAGTTTAAAAAACGATCCCCCCAAAAAAAAAGAACCCCACAATCCTTTCAATAAATATAAATTACCTTTGATTATGTTTTTGATTTTTCGACACGCTTATGAATGCTGTGCTGAAAGAAATTTGAGTATAGTTTATTATACGATACACTTAACACACCATGTGCTTGTGAAAAGCCAAGGCGAGGTGTTTAAGACAAATAATCTTTATTCAGATGTAAAATTCAGCGATTTTTTTAAATATATTTTTGTAAGGCTAAGTACCTAGTCGGTAATGAGCACAAATATAAAACAAGATAATTCCCCTCCGGATATCAGAATATTCTTCCCATAGAATTTTTATATGTATTGCACTAAACGCATAATATATCATTTTTATTTACAATAATTTCTTTCAATGAAATAAAATGTGTTTTTTTTAAATTCAAGTTTAATTCTACCTATTAATAATTATAATATGTAATATAAAATGGGAAACTATACATTTTTCTTCTTATATAGACAATCATACAAATACGGATGACACTTAAAATATATGCTTTAAACTATAATTAGGACCAAAAAACAATAATAAACGTATAAAAGTCATAATGAAGGATTCTTTTTTGTTATTATGAATTCTCATCAGAAATCTTATGAGAAAATTTCCATTTGTTACAATGAAAACGTTGCTTTCTTTGACAAATGAGATGACTCTTCTTTAAAAACGTCCTGGAAAAAAATGTCCTATTCTACCAAAAAGAAAAAAGCCGAGAGCGATATCCGTATACCGTAAGTCCTTAATAATAATATACAAATACGTTTCATTTTTTCTTGTAATTATTATTACTGGAAATTAAATTCGTTCTTTGTTAATAATTATTATTCCCGCGATATCAAACTCAATTACATATATCTATACATCATATTATATTTCATTGGCTTAGGATTTTTTCCTTTTTTTTTTATTGAACTACAAATTTTTTTTTATATTTGACTACAGAAGACGTTGAATGACTTAAAAGTACGACAACATTTTATTATTATTATTTTGTATATTTTCCACTGTTACGCTAGTATAAATTGTTTGAAAATTTGGAAATTATTTTAAAAAGAAAACTTATCGAGTATTTAGAGTATTTTCAACGAAGTTGCAATAACTTCTTTGTTGATAAATAATTGACAAAATAAATAGGTAAAAACAGTCGTCTATAATATTAAAAATTGTCTTAAAAAAATTGGCACAAAAAAAAATATAGAAAGGATTGAGCTAAATGAGTACATTTGGTTTTTAAAACACAACAATCGGTCGTTAAATTATTTCTATCAGAAAATCACTTGGACTAAAAATTTATCTTTCTGTACTTATGAAACATATGTATAATACTCGTAAATAATATTTTGTTATAAATAACTTACAGATGTATAAACTTTTTTTTACAATCATAATTTATATTGTTTTTATTAATTTTGAATCCATATATCTGTTCGAATAATAAGTAAGACAATATTCCTAATAAACAAATCACGTTGATTTTTGAAAGCGAAATTATTTATATATAGCTAAACAGATATGTTTTTAATAAATATTTTAAAACATTCATACGTGAATGTTTACATTATTATTAATTAAATTGTCTCTGTGCCAATCTTAACAATTTCGTTTCTTTTTTTCTAGCTAGATAATCTAAATGTATCTAAACGCCATCATATATTATTTTTAAGATTTATTTTTCTAAATTCACTTGCCAACATTAAAGATTTGAGCTATTCGAAATTTAAAATTGTATTTATAAATATTATTATTATTTTTAAATATTAATAACAAATATTTCAATTTAGTGAAAAAAATCAAACAATTAAAAAAAAAAATAACGTGCGATTAGATAGAACTCAGAATAATCGACAAAAGTCAAAATTCATAATTCGTAAACTATAAAATAAAAACATATCTTATTAGTTATGTCAATAACTGTACATTGGAATATAACTTTTTCACTGTAAGGTGATAAATTAGATTATATTAAGCTCAAAGGAAATCGTTGTTTTAACAAATACAAAATAAAGGCAATCCAAGAAAAATATAATCATGTATCAACAATGTCAGTAAATAAAATCTGAATCAAAATTTTTCTTATATAATATACATATTAGCTTATTTTTATTTTTTTAAATTTTATATGCTTTATATACTTAATATTTACTTGATTTAAAACATTTATATTGTCATAAATTGACATTATTATGTAATTTTAATAATAATATTTTAAAAATCATTAAAATATTATTAATAATACATACCTAATAATTACATATTAGTAATACATACCCTTAATTTTATTATAGTAATAATTTAATGATTAGAATTATAGTTAGTGGTAATTAAATGTTAATTAATTTAATTTTTAATGAAATTTCGTGACAATAGAAATTGTATAATCTAATTTGATAAAATGTATTCAAACTCTTGTTTTTTTTATGTGTTTTTTTCATGTAACTTATTCACGTGATGGAGTCCGTTAGATTATATTGGACAACGACGTGTGTTTTTTTCATTAATTATATATTATAAAATAGTCGAACACTACAAATTAATTAAATTATTTGTGTATTTATTTAATTGATATATACGTAACAAACTGTTATGCATATAATATATAATAGTTTATTTAATAAAATATCGCTAGTAATCGTTTATATTTTCAGCAAAAAATACAAATAATTCTCAAATAATCAATAAACTGGATATACACTCATGTCAAGGTTATGTAACTAAAAAGTATTTAATTTATAGAATCAATAATCTCCGGATCCTCCTCCCATAAAAAAAACATTTTATATAAATGTAAAAATGACGTTTTAAATGGAATAACAAAATCATCGTGTATACCATATACATATTATATTATTGTATTGATGTTATAAATAATTATAATTAAAACAAAAATACGTATAATATTGTCGCGTTTTTCAACTATTACACTATTATACTCGCAATATATCCGATTATAGTTTTTCAAAAATATTTTTATGTATTATGATATGATACATAAGAGATATAATTTAGTGATTATACAATAAATAACCAATATAGTGCAGTTTATTGTACTAAATCGTAAAGTAATTCGACGTACAACGAAAAAAATTTACCGTAAAAAATTGGTACAAGAAAAAAAATTATTTATACATATTTCTTTTTTTCGAAATCGTTACATTATTCCATTATTATCAACATATCATTGACGTAATTATATTGACGATAAGCAAATATAGTTGAGAAATACATAAATAAAGTAAAAACGGGTGTAACAGATGAGTATATCCATTTATTAATAACAATTGGTGTTCTGTATTTTTGTTTTGTGTGAAGAAATGAAAATTCCATACTTATATTTTTACAGACTGCTGTCTGTGTAATAAATCGTAAAATTGTAAACTATTTATATCTGTTCTTCGAGTGGATTACTTAATCGAGTGTTTCAGGCTCGTATTATTAATCTACATTTAAAAGCGATAATAGATCGTAATATGCAAAAAAATAAATAAACAACATTCAGTTTGTATCTTTGTAGTTTTTCAAAATTCAAACATTAAAAAACATTAAATGTTAAAACAAAATATGATTTATAACCAACGATTTGTGCAATTTTTATAGTTCTATAAAAATATTAAGTATTATGCTTGTATATACAATTTTCAGCTGTTTTAAATACGAAAATTTCCCGTGTGTACGCATATCGTAAATTTTACAATGTTTGGCAATTATTTGGTAGTTTTCCTAAAACTTAAAAAAATAACACTAGAAAGTGACATCAGAGCCACTCATTCACAGACAAATACATCGTTGTAAAATCTTCCTTTCGCTCGAAATCTAAATTTGTACCATTCAATGATAAAGATATTAACTGAATAAATATCAATTTGAATGAAGGGCCAAAAATGTTACAAAATAAATGCAACGTAAATAGTCTTGAAACGCGTGAAGTAATATAAAAATAGATGGAAAAACAAAAATTAAATAAAAAATACGAATTGAATATATTATGTAATATTTACAATATTTTCCTCGCGTGTAAATCGCCTTAGACAGTTTTATCTGAATACGGTGCGATTAAATATCGCAAAATCATCTAGATCCGGCCTGCTTGTACAGTCATTATCATTTCTGTAGTTGAATCTTTTGTAAAGAATTAATAATCTCGACTGCACACTTACGTTGAATACTGACTATTATATACCTTTGTTGAAGATCGCTTTTACCACTGGCACGGAACCATTGAAAAGTCAATAAATCCGTAAGGAAACAATAGTGAATAGAAAATTTAATACGGACTTACGTTTTATTTCAATACAACATTATTCCGAATATTCGAGTACGGGTTCTGAAATAAAACAAAGAACGCACGGTTAGAATTAATACACGAGTCTCTGGTGGCGTAAAAAGATCCATTCTAACGTACAAACGAAAAATTCACATTTATTGTGTATAACGTAACAATAGTTCAAGCAAAATGGATATTGTATATAATAAATGCATACACACATAATATGTTAAATGTTATATACGCAATGTCGGATTAAATATGGCTAAGAGATCTATAGCTGGTGACTCCTTAAGAAATAGAGATCCAAAATAAATTTTGCGAATCGCACTCTTTTTAAATTACATATTGATACAATTTTTAAAAACTTAATAACTACAGAATTTAAAAGAGAGTTATTTAAATCATATTTTTTTTTACAAATTGATCTGTTTAAATTAGTTTAACTTGTCTGCAACAGTCGTGTTATTAACAAACGGTATACTGTATTTTACCGATTTGCAAATAAACCTGAAATTACAACAATTTGCTGATTGCATACTATAATGCGATTAAATTATCATCGTTTATGATTTTGTTTATTATCTTTTTCGTTTTTTGTATTTATTGCAGCGTATTCTTTTATATTGTGTACCTACTCGGTTTTTCGCGCTAGCTCGTTCGATTCACGTAATGTTCCTCCGCGCACTGTGATATAATATAATTTTAAATCAGTAAATTATTTAATAAGTTAAAAACAATCAAGTACAACGTTCAATGTGTTTTTCAATCGATTTAATGCCCTCTCTACCTCAATTTTTTTTTTGTTTTTGCATCACTAAATTATTAATATATAGATACGTATAAAAAAATGTCTTTTGATTATATTAGCCCCCCCCCGTCTCAGATTGAGACGGCCTATGGCCGCTTATATTATTAATCCGGCCCTGTATATACGTAACACATATAATATATGTTATATATGCATATCGTATAATTAAATATATAACGAATTATAAACAAAACGACGTTTTTTAAATTCACAAATCGTGAAGGAAATGTAACAATATAAAAATATTCATATGAAACGATTATAGCTGGTTTGAATTTCAAACGTTCATGCGCAGCCGGTGTACAACCAGTCCGCTTGGAGCGCGGCGTACGCCTAATTTTCTAGAATACACGCCGTGCCACTATTAGCCGAGGCAACCCCCCCTCCCATCGTCATTGCTACGCTTTTGTCACGATCGCTCATTGCGCAATAACCGTCGTGATTCGCTTGTAGTGATGAGCGGTACCGCGACTCTTTTTTTCCTATCGATAGTTTATCCGTAGTTGATCGATAGCTCTACCGATCGATAAATTACCGAACGTTTTTTTCAAATAGTATTATCTAGGGTTTATGTAAAAAAAAAAAAAAAACTAAATCACTCGATAGTTTTCACTCAATTGTGCGAATGGACTTTTGTACATTTTAGGCAACTATTTAAAATAACGTAACACACTCTAGGACAACAATTAATCGTCGTTTTCGATTTATTGTCACAACGTACACTAACCGTGTCGATATAGTTACAAAGAACTACCGAGTGGTCGATAGGTATACGTTCGGTAGTCTATAATTATACCGATAATTATCGAATCATTCGTTTGCGCTTTTGCGGACATAAGACTATTTTACGAGCACACGGATGTTTCAAAACTATAGTTTTATTAGGTAGTTTGCACTCGGTAACGCTAATCGCTATTCGCTTGTGATTTCTGCATCCTCGGCGTGTCAGCCCCATCCGTGATCGGTTTTGTACGCGTGGGCTTGACCGTTACAATTTTTGCCGCGTTATTGGTTCCCGCCGTGCGACCACCATTCAATCTTCGCATCTGAAACCCTACGAATACCTGACAACTAAAAATCGTCTTCGTAATGCAGACAGGCAGCGACCAACTCGTTGACTATTCGATTCCTGAGCTTTTATGGCCGGACTGTAAGCGATTGTTCGTTGTCGACTCGTGTAATTATTATAACTTGTGTTTTTTATTTTTTTTTTATATATATACAATAGATTTTTTTTACGCGTATTTTTATTCTTTTGTATTGCACTGCTAACCCCCAACCCTGCAACCTGTAATAGCATTTCATTAATTCTAAAGTGATATGATTGTTTTCTGTTTTTCTTCCGAAAACTTTTTAAACCATATTATTATTATAAAAAAAAACCGATATAAATATGTGAAAAATGATTAATTTAATTTAAATATATTGAAAAAAAAATAATAATAATAATTTGTATTACTAGTGTAAAAATGTATTATAAATCTAAATAATATTTTATGTCATTTATTCTTTGAAAATACATTAAAATATTCAGTATATCAGTATTGAATATTATGAAAATCATATACGTAATTAAATTATTTACGTGTTTTTTATTTGTCAATCGGGAAACATACACGTTTGTATTGGCCGTTAATACGGCATATGTTAATATATTGTTAATGTGATTATAATCACAAATTAAAATTTATTAATTATGCGATAAATAACATTTTTATTTCATAGAGCATTCGTATAAATAATTCTTGATTCTTACTGCAAAAATAAGACTATAATATTTACCATGAAGGCATGTGTAGAAAAAAATAAAAATGTTTAGTAAAAATAATCGGACGTAAAACAAATGATTTGGTTTTATGCAGTAGCTTTCATTTATAAAAACTTGATGTATAATCTAGTGATAACGCGTTCTAACGAAGACCGTTACGTGTGTACTTACACAATGTTTTTATTCGTTTTAAATTTTAATTTCAATCGAATTTGTACTGTAACAAATCGTCTAACAAAATATACTCGCGGAAAACATTTAAATATGAAACTCGTTGTATACACTCAAGGTCAAGTAATATAAAATTTAAAAACTAAAATTAAATAAAAAAAAAAAGCCTACGAAGTCCATTGGTTAACGTTTAATCCTGCGTTTTTTAACAATATGTATTCAAATGAGGAACGGCAAAATTATATATTACGAAAAGCTAACCGCGGTGTTCTCTAATAAACCTCTTTCGGGTCCCCGTTAAGGCGATTCATGATGGATTTACTGGTTTAATATTATATGTAGAAATATATCCTACGTGAATTCAAAGCTTTTATAGAGGCCAAACATAATCTGTAAACAGTGGAGCTGTCATTTTACAAAGTTAATAAGGTTATCTAATGCAATGTGAAAATATTATAAATGGATTATATTTAATTTCGTGTACACATTTTACTCGCGAAACGTGCGTGTAACCTATCGCAAAACGCGTACTGTACACAAACCGTAGGCTTTATAATAGTGCACAGAATTTATTATTTTTCATACACATACACATGTGTGTGTAAATATATTTGTCTGACACGGGCTCTAAAACTAACAGATTTAAAAAAAAATTCAATTTTAGCTGAATGACTAAAATGTACCAACTATATAAGCTGTCTGAACATATGTAATGTATAGTCGCAAACATTTTCAATTCTGAATTTTAAATTGTTTGTTTCTAAATATCATAGAATATTTTCTGAAAAGTCCAAGAAAATTAAAATCCAAGAGGAATTTGCATTATTTTTTCCACAAAATATTTTGTGTGATGAATAATATTGCCGCTCGAGTTTAACGATAAGTCACTTTACGAATTTTTTCTTCAAAACATAAAATGTTTTTTTCCTTACTATTTTTTTACTTCTCATTATTATTATAACGTATCGAACTTCAGTTATTACAAACACTCGTATCTAATAAATGATAACGATAATCGTGAAACAATAACGATTGCTTACGATTATTTCGTGCGATTTTTTTTCTTTTTTTGCAGAAAATGTCAAATCAAAAAATGTATATATACACGTTATCATCAAACAACCGGCTCCTATCGCCGGAACAAAGGGATTTTTTCGAAACAAATGGATTTATGATCATTAAAAATTTGATACATGAAACACTATTGGATAAATTCAAGTACGATACTATTTCAGATAGAACGAATTTAAAAATTTTACTTGTAAAAAAAAATTTACTACACTAATAAACGATTCGATAATTAGGCGGTCTGTTGAATGCTTTTCAGCCGCCATTCATATGCAACATCATACGTCGTTCGTCATATAATATAATTAACGATAAAATATATTGTCCACATATTATATCAATTTTAATATTTAATACTAAACATTTGTGGAGAACATTTTAATCATTTAAACTAGTCGAATATTTCTATATTTATTATGTTTACTGTATAGGCAAAGATTCGCCGATATATGTGAAAATAGAGTCAATCGAGGTGGAATAACTGTGATGAAGGATGTATCGTTTCTCGAATCAGTTCATGAAACCACTTCTAAAGATCATATTGTTAATAAGATTCAAGACATATTGTGGGACAATGTTTTTGAACAATACTTCTTACACCAAAAAGTAATACCCAATTTCATTATAGTTAAGTAGAAATTAATAATTTCAATTTTAATAGGCCTGTGTAAATCGTAACTAATATACGATTTATTTTTTTTTTAAATACACAATTATGTATAGTACATAACAACAGACATTCGCGTACTGATAATCATTGTACCAGTGTTGTTGTGACTTATCTAAATTCTAAATGACTAAACACAATTATATCTATAGGTGACCCAGATAACTGGTTTATGAGTTAAGCTCCCGTAATTTTTTTATTACTATCGAAATTATTTATCTCCGTGCAAACGTCTTAACATCAGCCGAAAGAATGACAATTTCGTTGGGCAAAAAAAAATTAAAGCCGCGTCGTTCATCATACAAATACATACACACAATATAATTATTATTATAATACTCGTAATATAACGCGACCGATAAAATCTAATAATGATAATATTGTATCGGGGACATATCATAATCGATTTGCAGTAAACGTGATGTATCTATAACTAAAATCAGCAATACCCATAATAAATGTCTAGTGTAATAATATTATTAGTATTAAACATTTTTATGAGATTTCTTTTTTTACAAAATTTAATCATAAAACGTATTTTATTCTGCGCACATTGTTTTTCATCGATAATATTTATTTTTACGCTGATAGTTTTAAATTGTTCCTTATAGGTTTTTATCTATCCTATTATAGGACAAGCGCCAAAGCCTATGAAATAAATACACAGCATAACTGTTGAACCACTACAGATTACGACAAATTTGAACTCAAAGTTTTGCACGCGCAACACACGATTTTCATAATTCATGCGCATTGTATTCGAACTCGTGAAATTAAAACTGTCAAAATGAAATATTTGTCGTATTTTACATTCCTAATTACAAAAACAAATAATGTCATCATAACATGGCATTCAATGCTCTGAAATAAGTTACATTTTAAAAATAATATTTCTGCGCTTAATAAGAAAGTTCTTATTTTATTATTAAAAATAAATTAGGAACTCTTATATTCTTAACATTTATTTTTCATTATTTCAATGCATGACTATAAATATGGTATACAAATAAAACTCTAAAAGAATTATTCATAAATGAATTTTTTTTGTAAAACAAAATTAATATATTAATATGAGTATTAAATATTATATATATATATAATGATTTTATGCCATACGGTAGTTCATTTTTGACCCTTTTAATATCAAATGATGAATTTAAGTAAATGTATTCCACCGAAAAATGAATAACTTTAGATTAGAACAATATATTCTTCTTTGAATAACTTATGCGTACATATTATACAAAAATAATTTGAAAATGAGATTAAAATAAAAATTAATTTTTTGTAAATTAATTTTACAATAAAATTAAATCAATAACAATTATATGAAAATCGTAAATAAAACGTATCCTTAGAACTTAATAATTAAAAATAAATATGATTGAAAATTACTTTTTTACTTGTATGTAAATTTTAAACACTTTTTAGTAGTATACTGGTCGAGGCGTTCCGACTGCGGATTAAAATTATAAGTTTATTATTGAAACAACAAAAATTGCTCAGAATTAAATATATCAAAATGAAAACAATTAACAGTCGAACAAATCAATGTTATATATATATATTTTACGAATAATCGGCTAAGTTAATATAGAAGAGTTCTTTTCGAAAGCCCAAAGATAATCATTTTGATTACGACGCGTTAATCATATTATTCTTACGCATTTTGTAATTAATAGTATATTTTTAATTTACAACACCTCGTGTAAATTAATTCTTTTTAATTACATTTTACTATCATTTGAAATTAAAATTTATTGAAGCATTAAATATGATAAATTAATTAGTTTTACTCAAATATCTTACTTTTTTAATGAAAAAATATTTCTCTTTTATAATTAGTTGAAAAGAAAAAGCATTTCTTATAATATAATTATTAATCTCCACAAAATACAGGTGTACTACTTATGTAAAAAAAATAATTATAATTGACACATATTAAAAAAAAATTAACAATTAACTATGAAAACTGCTTATTTGTGTACGAGTTAATTACGTTTCACTTTCAAGTGTAAGACACAATTAAAATGTATTTTTTTTTTAAGACTTTTCAACATAAAACCACACGAAATGGTATTTACAAAGATTTGAACATTGTAAAACCATTCAGAATAAATTTCTTATACGGAATTCGTTTTGTATAAAAAAAAAGAACAAAATTCGATTTTCTCTATTTTCCACTTTTGATAAATTGAACGTGAATACAAAATTCATAAAATCATTTCCACTCATATTTTAGCTACTAGACTACGTACAATGCTTCACGGGAAACAATATAATGGCAATGCATTCGATGTTAATCAACAAGCCTCCAGACACAGGCTCGATGACTTCAAGACATCCAATGCACCAGGTATAAAAATCTACGAGCCGCCGTTCAAGAGAGTTTCTTTTTACAATTAAATATCGCGATTGACCAAGTACCTTGACACAAAACGAACGGATAATGTCTATTATATTTTAAACTTAAATTAGCGCGATCGAAAGAAATAAAAACAATTTAACGGCTAGGCAATTTTAAAAAATTGTCGCTGAAACGAATGATTGTAATCATTGTAATCATTAATTTTAAATTAATATATGCCGACAACGTCCCTACGTTTACTCCTCCAGTTTCATTGTGTTTCGCAGGATTTACATTACTTTGCATTTCGTCCAGCAGACAGAATTGTAGCCACGTGGACTGCCATGCAAACGGTCACCAAAGCGAACGGATGTCTTTTCGTTTTACCGGGTACACACGTAAACCCCGGTAAACTTCTTCCACATGGATATCCAAAATGGAAAGTAAGATTTTGCATTTTCGTCAACATTAATAATATAATGTAACACCGACTAACAAAATCGTTTATTCAATGACATTATTTTACCATATATATTATTTGAAATTAAAAGGGCGGTGTGAATAAAGGTTTTCATGGCATTGACGGGTATGACGAACACTATAAAAAATATTTGAGTATGAACCCTGGCGACACGGTATTTTTTCATCCACTACTAATACACGGATCAGGACCAAATACGTCAAAAGTACGTATTATAATAATATGCCTTTAAAAAGTATGATATTATATGTTCGTATATACTATATAGAATCAGCGATTATCTAGGGAAACATCTAATATCGTAAGAATATGTGCAAATTTACTACCTTTTTCAATACTATTATTAAGATATTAACTAAGATATATTAATTAAATTTTTTAATTTTATTCGACAAGTGAAATATTTCTATTAATTTAATTTTTTACAAAAAATATTTACGAGTATACGAGACACATCCGGAAAGTAAGGGGGCCGTTTGCTCACATTTCAATATTGGCATATCTCCGGAACGCGTTTAAATCATGCGGCGTTATCTATTGACTGATGATTCCCAAGCTATTGCGTTTGTTGTTGTTTTGGTTCAATAATCGTTCGCCTGTCGTCGTCGTCCGTTTGCGCGCGCGAACAACAACGCCCGCGACAATCGTTTCTCCCGCCAGCTAGTGATGTGCGCGCTGTTTAAATAAGATTTTTGTGTGCAAAAGGATCTTCAGCTGACAAGATTCATCGGCAGTCGTGCCTATAGTTTATGGACTTGCAATGACGAGTGAAGGAAGAGTTGGACAACGGTGTCGTGATTTCAAAAGCGGACGAATAAAGTATGTGCGTGACGAGGAGCGGAGTGGCCCGGCCCAGTGAGCAGACCGACGAAATCGTTTCGCGAATCTTTTTCGTACCCGTTAAATGTATCGATTCCAGTTACATATTAATATTTTAATTCATTCGTCAAAATTCCTTTTTTATCCAATGGGATATTGACACGTTCAACGCCGATGTCAACGCGTAGTTGACATGAATAAACGGGCGCCCGTGGCCGGTGTCGACACGTTGTCGACACGCAGTAACCTGTCGCGTGTTATGATGAATTTAATGAAGCGCTTACCAAATTTACGCGCGGCTCAGGGCGCGCGCACGTCAAATCATAATCTAAAGACCGTGCTATTAAATGCCGCTATTTTTCGTTGCCAATGTTTCGGAATCATTAAAAAATAAACCTGAACGTGTGCGTTTTCTTTCCATAAATTATTATTATTATTATGTCGGACTCACGACCAACCGAGGCGACCGCCGTTTTGTGGTGACGTCTTCGGCGATATGAACTGTACAAATACGGATGTATATAGTGTCTAACAGTAATAGCTGGTTCGCACTGGAGATGGATGATAACGTAGTTGTCGAAATACGTATACGCAATAAAAGTGTATTGTTTTTGTGATTTTTGGATTTACAGCGCGTATAGCGTAAGACAGTGATAAGTTCTCAAGGATGTTTTTTAGTTATTAAATCACAATAATTTATGTTCTTTTTTTTATTTTAACTAATAACACATTTAATTATTTATAATATTATAAAATAAACGGCAAATCGTATTTCGTAACGAATTCTATACCTTCGTGATTCACGATTAATAAAATGTTAAATACTCATCCAAATGAGTAATTACATTATATTATTATAAATAAAACAAAAAAAAAACCAAAACATATTTATTTATTTCTTGTTGACTTTTGTAAAATAAATTTAAACGTTACATTTCCAATAAAAGTATGTATAAACATTATTTTATCCGAATTAAGTTAATACGTTTATATTACGCGTAATTAATTGAAAACTTTTTTTTTAATATTATTATTTTTTCTCTACGAACCATTATTATGAACTAAATTTATTTCAATTAATTTTTTCATTAACTTTCCTACCAGTAGCTCAATAACTAATAATTTAAACGGTTTTACTTAACACGTAATATAATGTAAATTATAATAAAAATGAAAATCCCGGGAGTTATATTTTTACTGAAATATATATATTGATTGATTACTCAAATTAAAAACAATATGACAATTATTTGAAAATAAATTTTATGTACCTGTATTATTTCATTGGATAATGAATTTAACTTTATATTATCATGATTTTACTAACGTGTGTTTCATAAAGGAAACGAGAAAAGCGATTTCTTGTCATTTTGCATCCTGCGAGTGTCAATATATAGACGTAACAGGCACGTCTCAGCAAAATATCGCCAGCGAAGTCATAGAATTGGCACGCAAAAGAGGTTTTAATGACATGGATTTCAAAGTGACATAATAATATTACAATATAAATACAATCTTTATAACAGAACTTTCTTAAAACATTGAAGAAGTTTTAAATTTTTCAGGACTTCTGGAAGTTTAGGTGTCGGCTAGTACGTGGTTTGAAAATGCATTTATGACCGAATCCGAAGACATACAATAATTATTATATTCAACGCGTGTTGTATTTATAATATAAACGGACGTGCGAATAATATGATTTATAAAAAATATATAATAATGCACATTTTTCGTCTTAAATAAGCAAAAAATAATAATAATACATAAATTCGGTATATGAGTTAACAATAATATTGTCTTTAAATAATTAAAAAACTTATTACTTATGATGTAACAACTTTTTTCATTATCCAAGTTTTAAATACATATATATATATATATATACACCTAACCTAACCTCGTATATCTTATACTTGTAATATTAGATATAATATTGCCAATGGCTAAGGTAATGGCGGTTACAGTTATGAAATAAGTTTTATTTAAAAAAAAAAAAACAATTTCAATGAAAAACAGAAAACGTAAAAATTTATGAGTTTCGACGGATCTCGGCAAATTGGATAACGTGACAATAAAATACCGACGCAAAAATATATCACGACACGTTTTTTACTGTCCGGTAATAAAATAAAACATAACCCATAAGAACTTAAGGAAAATATATAAAATCAATTATTATTTCTCGGGTACTAAAATTATAATAATATTAATAAAACACGAATAATAATAATAATACGTAATGCAACAAATCTCTATAAAGCCATTTAAATCGTAAATTATTGTTATTATTATTATTATTATATTATTTGAGAATTGTGATTTACGTCATTGTTGTACGATATCTATGGAGAGATGAAGAAGAGAAATGATAGGTATTTTGGAAAAAAATTTCAGTAATTTCCCGAGTGATTTTATTTGGAAAATAACAGAGAAAACACGGCACGCGAAAATTGTACAGCCGTCTATTTTTCGGTACGCAATAAATTACTTTAAGTCGAATTTACACTTTTAAGAAGACTAAAAAACTTTTGTAAACGAATTTCCCGACACAATAAAAAATAATAAATTACAATGTGATATTGCTTAGTTCGAGGCCCTATCTAGATTCTTTCGTAGGCTCTATAATATATTTTAAAACTTTACAGGCTTCGATTAAACTCAATTTATATTTTAACATTTAATAATATAATATTGAAAAAAAAACTAGAAGACCCCCCCCCATTGAGATATGCTTTGCTGATAAAACCGGGTTGGTATAATAATTTGTCCTGGATTTGATTGTCACAACATATCGTTCGTCTGCAGCGGTAAAAACAAATCGATAATTTCTATCGGAGAAAAAAAATTTCTAACGTAAAAAAAAACAAAAATACGTGGAAATACATTTTAGTAGTTTCGTATACTTCGACTATGGTAAGTACACACGAATATCAAAAAGAAAAAAAAAACAATTTTCTTTCGTGTGCGGTCATACGCGTAACGTATTCGGTAGGGACGTGAATAAAAATATACCTCACCACGACTTCGCAGTGGAAAACACTTTTTTTTTTTTGAAATATTAACTCTCGATACTTTATTTACTCGGCGTTTCATCAATCTTGTTTCTTGTAATTTTTTTTTTATACTAAAAATATATACGAGATACGTATTTTTTTAATCATCCATCAATACGTTTTCCCGCGCGGTTTTATTTTGTTCCGCCGCGTAAAACCGATGTTATAGCCGCGTAACTATATTTTAACAATTTAATGTAAATCTTTTTCCTATTATATTAATTGCGTTCAGCGAATAACAATTTATCACGATATTAAGACTATGTGAATAAACGGTTTATGATCAACAGCATTTCGTTAACAAACGCCAATGTGTTTTGTATATATATGTATATATATCTTTAAATTTCGTGTATCTCGTCCGTCCCCGCAGCTGGTGCGCCCGTTATAATATCAAGACAGAAATAAAAACGTCCGGAATGGGAATTTTCGTTATGTCTTCATAATGAAATGGAATCGGTTATTTCGAAAAGGCGCCGTTTCGTACGTATTTATAGTATTATTGAAATGAACCAAGTCCAGGACGTACAGTGCGCCTCTTCTCCACGCTCGACCTATACATATTGACGTGCTGATAAACGCATAATGAGTGAACGTGACATTGTTACTTTTCCTCGCGAAACGGTATCGCCATGATATCCGTCGTGAAATGTCAACGTGTGGTGATGATACTTAATAGCGCATTTTCAAAATAACCGATTCAATTGTTCGTGTATTTTTCCACTGCGGCTAAATGTATTTATCGTGCGCATACACATGATAAATAACAACGATAAAATCTAACGTGTCATCATTTTCCACCTTCCCAACGTAACAAATATACACCGACGTGAATCGTAAACGTTCATGCGAATCGACAAGTCCCCTGATGTATAACGACGACGATGACGATCCATTGCTCACGGTCTTATCTCCTATATAACACAATGTATCATATAATAACGTGTACGTCTTCGTGTGACTGTTGAAGTTGTTTAACGCGCAGACGTCGTGTCATTGATTGCGCTGATGGGCGAGTAGTACACTTCCGAAATTTCGGCGCCGCAATAAAGAGGGAAATGTATGTGCGCGATTTAGACATTCGCCGCCGGAACAGCGCGTAGGAAATATAGACACGAGTATTTCCACGAATTTCGCGCCGCGAACGTATCATAATTATACGAGGCGTTCAAATTCAATCGAGTGACACAACCGCACATGTCACGCGTGCATTTAAAAGCAATATCCGTCGTTGTTTCTGTTGCCATTGCGAATAATGATACGCGAGGAAAAAAAATATATATATAAAAAAAATCGCGTGTTGAACGCACAAAAAAAAAAAAAAAATGTTTTTCTGAAAAAACGCGATTTGTCACATGAATTATACCGAAAATTGGTATAATCACCGGCGGGTCTTAATTCTCTCGCTGGTTTTTAAGTTTTCTCGTTTTCTCGTTTTTTTCCCTCCTTCTTTCAACCATTAAGAAAATATACGGGAAAAAACAGACGTCCTGTCTGTCGCGATTGAATTTAGTCCAAAAAAAGGCATCGCCGTACAAAAAGTTTAGGAACTGCCACTGGAAGAGTGGCACATCGTACAACTACATCAGCAACTGTCCTCGATTAAACAACGTGTAATATTGTTTTATAATTTTTCTTTTCGTAAATAAAATAACGAATACATAAATGTATTATAACCGGCTGCTGTTATACTTACCCGTCGCATAAACCTGCAACTGGACCCGAAACGCATTGCTATATCAAAATTGCCTAACCGAAGCACCGTGTGACCGCTGACGGGCCAAGTTCTAGCAATAGCTATGAATAATTTTTTTTTTCTTTTTACTAAAACAGTTTTGTCGGTATAATGTAATCAGGGTTGTTATGTTTAAAACGTTCTTTTTAAAACACGTGTTGTAAACGCGTTCAAAACGTCTGAAAAAAGCATATTAATTTTGTTTTAAACATACATGAAAAACATCGTTTAATACAACGTTTTCAGTAAATTCTTAATGTAAAAAATATACCTATCCACACACACACACACATCCAGGTGAGTTTTCTGTCGATAAGGATACCCAGATATTTGATACTTGTTGACCATTTTAGTGGCATGCCTATATTTTTGATATTTCGTGTTTGGAAGGTGGAACGGTTAGAGAATAGAAGGACTGAAGTTTTAAATGGATTCATGGTGATTTTCCAGTTGTGGAACCATGGCAGGATTATAGATTGATACGGTTTTGTAGTTTTTTGGCTGCTGCATTGTTGGTGTTACTGGTTGCGTAGAACAGCGTATCGTCTTCAAATAAAGCTGTTTTGCTTTCGATGTGTTGGCGCATGTCATTGATATATATGAAGAAGAGTTCAGGTGATACACAAGAGCCTTGTGGAACTCCTACTCCGATTGTTTTAGTAGTTGAAAGTTTGTCGTCTACTTTGATGCGAAATGTTCCATCGGCCGGCTTGGGAATCAAGTTGGTCCGTTGGTTGAGTACCGCTATTTATACGTGTTTTTCTACGTGGCCCCACACTCATTTTTGTCCTACCGCTATCTGATGACTACTTTCGTTTCGGTCGGCTGACGCGCTGTGTCCGGTATACGTGGGTGCTTAGTTTGACGGTGACCGAGCGATCAGTCTTATGTTATATTTATTATTGTTGTTATTATTATTATTATTATTATTATTATTATTATTATTATTATTACGCGTATTTTAGTAAACGCATGGCGTATATTATTGACCCGTAAATAATAAAATTTCCATTAACATTTGCATCGTTTTTCAATAACATGCGCTGTATAAATTTGACACTGGTATTGATGCGTATATTCATAATATGTTATAATTTTAGCCATAAACTATTGCAATACGTTGAAAACACATTCGTTTTTTAATATTATAATTTATTACATGTTTAAAAAATTCAAATTATTTGTTTGGTCCGAATATTTTTTATACAGTAAAACGCATCGGAAAAAAATCGCAGTGTACAAAAAATCCAAAAATAACGTAACGACGTGGTGACACGCGGCCAAGGTAAATCCACTGACGATACGAAAAAACGCCACCGGTAACAAACGAATATTATACTAATGGTTTAATAGAAAAAACATCATATCGATCTTATACTACCGTTTAGAGATCATATAAATTTCTGGCAATTAGATAATATAAGTATAAGCTGGGTGACAGTGACGATTGATAACATATTAATAAGAGAGGAAAAAAAATAGTGAATCGGTTTTCGTTTAACCGAATCCGTAACTTTTCTATTTTTCTTCTTTTTTCAATTTGTTTAAAGTATATACACTGCGTGCGAATCGCGCAGCGTTTTCGTCGGATGACATGATTGTTGTCTGATTTAATTTCGTTGTAGTTTTTTTGTTCATCTCATAACCGTGTATTTCAATAGTTTTTGGACAAAGCGTATAAGTATATTGTAAAGGGAATAATGACAATTTGAAATTGTAAATATTTTCATTCTATTGATACGATGTACTGTAAGGTTAATTTTAAAATATTACACCATGAGCATGTTAACTTATTTATTGAAATCATATAAAACATTCCAATTTCCTCGTCAACGACCATACCACGTTGAATACACCAGTTCTCGTCCGATCACTGAAGTTAAGCAACGTCGGGCGTAGTTAGTACTTGGATGGGTGACCGCTTGGGAACACTGCGTGTCGTTGGCTTTTTTTTTTTTCTCTTTTATACTCGAATTGTCTTATTTACTTCTATAGTATTTTTTTAACTGTAAGTTAAATTTAATTTTGTATCTTTTACAGATTTGTTATGACGGATTAAAATAATTTATGATTAATTATAAAATAAACTCTGTATTCATAACATTATACGCACTGCACGTGTCTAGAATGTTTGTGGACAACTGGCCAAGTGTTTTTTTTTCTGTCTGGTTATATAAACAATAAAAAAAAAAATGTAATATTAAAACTTTATTTCCATCGTTTAAAACTATTAACCACTTAATTAACATTAATACAATCTTTGCGTTTTGTGAAATGTTTGTACAATATTACAAGTTTTAAGTTTTTTTTTTTCAGTATTTGTACAGAATATGAAATGATAGATATTCTATTTAAAGTTGGATGGTTTTAAACGGACTTTCACAACGTGAAATCTATGACTGACATTAAATTCAATGCTTTTACAGAGGTCTGACCAGAATGACTCGTCTTTTTCACCCATACACAGGTGGTTTAATGGGTTTCGGGCCGTACAGGTATTTTAGGCAAAGACGAGGCTAACGTTCTTGCTGCATCAACAAATCACTGCATAAGACTTCTTATGTTTAAATTCTATCATCCAATTTCCTTACTCTCCAAAAGTATGAAAAAATACTACACATTCAACAAGAGTCAGATATCCGACTATAACATAATGCTTATTTGTACGACAATCGTTTTACAATATTATGTAACGTATTAATCTAAATAATTTCAAATTATGGAATATTTAAAGCACGTTTTTCATAATATATTTCTTTTATTTTATTTACAATCAAACAATGTACACAGCATGACAATATAATTTCTGTAAATATTTGTAACATTTTTGGTAAAAAATAAGGAATGAAGATAATCTTAGAATTTAGTTATATTCAAAATAATTAACAACACAATAGAAATAGGAGCTAAAATCAAAATACATTTCATTTTTCGATTACTTCGATGATATTTTTCTGCCTTTATTAATTCGGCCGCACCTTTTTTAACGCGAATTTCAGTCTGTTCGATATTGTAGTCGATCCGATCCAAAACAGTGCCCTACAAAAATTAAGAAAACGCGCAAATAACTTTTATTCTTGTTAGTAATCGTCCAAATTGCAAAATAAACGACTAACTTGTTGAACGACCATGTGTGCTAGGTCTTTAAATATGTTGTTTAACTCAACTACAGAACTAGTTATCTGGTTTGCTTCTCGTTCCCACTGTTCAGCCATTTTAGCATTTTCTTCTTCGATAAGTATAGCAGCAAACGTTTGCGTCTGATTCGATTGTTGCATCTGTAACTGTTGTCCGTACGAATTAGACGAACCATTACCCAACATATCTAGTAAATCGGAATTTGAAGTGTTGTCTTCAGTTTCAAAAAACATTTGTGATGACATGGCTTCTCTGCGTTTGATTTCTAAAACACATAAGTATGTAATAACAACGCATAAACTGTAAAAAAATTGTTAATTACTGTTCAGATAGTTTTGTTGTAAGTTTCGAAATTCATTGAACAAATTTTGTAACGATGATACTAAAGCGGACGATACGTTGTACGACAGTTGGGATTCCTTATTTCCGGTTAATCCACTTGAATGTAATCGAATTTGTTGGATAATTTTTTTTGTTGAAGCGAATAACTGTAGCATAATTAATAATAAATTAATATTTATTTCAAATATTTAATTGTCATTGTATATACTCTTGTAATATCTAATGTGAAATCTTGTATGTGTTTCTCTTGCAAACTTGAATCGTCTAGAGTGGGCCTCAACACTTGTGCATCTTGTAATGACTGTAATTCTTTTAATTTGTTCTGTAACCTAAAATCACAATATGTTACTAAAAAAATCTCATGCGCATGAACAATAAAGTAAAATGACTATTATATTTGAAAACCTGGTAATAGAATATTGGGCGTCTTCAAGTAATCCGGCCCAAGTGGGCGGTGACTTTTCTATTGAATTCGTCTTAAGTATCATTGAACGACCAGCTTCCATCAACGCTGCCTTGTCACTAATATCTTCGTCGCTGTCTGTATCAAAATCATTGCGCTTAGACCCTTGAAATGAATATATTCCTCTACTCTGAATAGAATTTGTTCGCATCAATAAAAATATGTCGGTAAGACTTCTAGTAGTCATATTGTTTAATTAATTTTCCTGCAAACACAATCGACAAAATTAATAATATAAATGGTTAAGCAACAAATTAAAATGGAAATAATAAATATTAATGTAAAAATTATTAAATTAAATTGTTGAAAAAAAAAAGAAAACGAATTTTCGCTTTTCTTTAAGAAATAGTTATTTCGATAATAAAATTTCAGTATAAACTCTAGCACAGATTTAAAATTCTAAATTTATAATAAAATAAATGGTGTTGGCATTATCGAGTAGTAGTAGGATAGGAGAAAGCATCGATAAACGAAATTCGAAAGATCCATAAATTAGAACCGAAGCAATCGTATTGAGATGGGATGAAAACCTGAAAATTGTGATGAATATGAGGGGTGGCAAGATTGCGTACTGAACTCCAGTTTTGGATACTCGTAAAAGCTTTGTTGCGTAACTTCATGAAAAACTGTTCGATTCACACAACTCCTTGTACGATTTTATTAAATAACCGTGAAATTTGAAAGAATGCACGCTTTGGAAAAATTGTATTCGACGGACTTCTCGGTCTAAATAAAAGTAAAAAGTTCCAAAAAAAAAAAAAGTTTAATAGAGGTATGATCGATAAATCGTTTTGAAAAAAAAAAAATGTTTAACACGGTTAAAAGGCTAATTAAACAAAAGATTCTTACTTTAATACGAGAAACGTTCACCGAATAACCAATTTTGTTCCAGAAATCGTTTAGAAAAAATACATATGGAAAGTTTCCGAAAGTCATAAAAGTTCAAACATCTTATGACACACCTGTTATCGTTTTTATTATTTTTTTTTTTTAACAACAAAACCGAACGGCGCAGAATTATCAAACGGTGACTGATAAATTGATAAAATCGAATTATTTTTTTTTTTTTCTACTGCGTCTGCGTTTTTTTTTCTCATGAAAAACGTTTACGAATTACTTTCGTTTATCGAGTTCGGCGGCAATTATTATTTCTCAGAGCAGAAAAATAACGTCCAACGGACACGGCGGCGCCCCGTAAGAGTGGGAAAATGTTTTACAAAAACCGATTCCGAACGGTGACTGGCCGATGGAGAGAACGCGGTTGCGGCGTATCCGTGTATATTAAAAAAAAATAAAAAAAAACGTTTAAAATTCTTCCACATATCTAAAGAATAATTTTACTTTTTTCTACGCGAAAAAACGCATCCATTGGCAATGACATTTTTCGGTACAAACGAAATTTTGTTTTTAACGAATTCTCGTATTCGTTTGCCGTCAGATGGCGCCCTTGACGCTGGCGTTTGTATGTTAAGACAAAAAAAAAAAAAATTGTCTACCGATTTACCTATATAAATTCCCCTCAGTCGTGCGGTAGTTTTGATCGAATTTTATACGCCACACTCGAGTTTGGATTCGCGGACTTGTTGCGATTTAAATCGATTTTCGCGATATATTATTCTACACGTAAAAATAATCAATAGACCGAAGCGTTTGACGTGTTTTTACATTCGATCGACACGGGCGTGAACACAGTCGAAATGGCCGCAGTCGAATCGCTCGTCAAAGTCGAAGAGAAGCCGGTAAACAGGGAAAAGGTATATACGTATAAAACACAAGAATTTCCGTTTCTGCGTTAGGTTATTATAACATGAATGTTAACGTTACAGACGTGCCCGTTGTTGTTGAGAGTGTTCTGTGCGATGGGACATCACAACAATTTGTCCGAATATTACCGTGGCGCCGTCCCTGGCAACGAACTACAAATATACACGTGGTACCTATTGTAGCCGAAAATTGTGGTTGTCTTTATTCGTTTAATTGATTTTTTTTTTTTTTTGTAGGATGGACGCGACATTACGTGAATTGACAGGTTTGATTAAAGAGGTAAACATCGAATCGCGTGCCCGTGGAACGACGTTTGACTTTGTTCTAGTGTCGCCGGATTACAGTACTCCGAGGTTCAACGCTTTTGAAATTGGCACTACTATTGCTGGAAATCGATCTCCAGACGACTCAAAGACTTTGGGAAATACAAGGTATATTTTATACGTTTATACGAATAAAACCGAATCGTATGTAAATTATTAAAGTTCCCAGTCCGAAACACAATTTTTACTTTAGTATTGTGATCGTTTTTAGTTTTAATCTTTAAAGTTCAAATACATTTTTGTAAATAAATGTGCGAGAATTGGACTTCTAATATTATTACGACGACCAGGAGTGAAAATTATTGTACAGTTAGCACAATCTGGTTTCTTTTTAAATCCATTTCATAAGCACAATATTATCAACACACTAGATATTCACCGAAATGAAAATTCAAATGAACCTACACATGCCTACGTGTTAAGTCCAAAGCGTACAGATAAAACTACTTAAAACTTTTATATTGCTAAACATCTAAATATGGGATTGGAGTTAGGGCAATGAAAATTTATGTATCGCATTACTATGCAATTATACATATTAAATTTAACTAATTAGACTTTTATTGTATTTATATAAAAATTGTTTTACAGATTCACTATTGGTGATTATTTAGATGTTTGCATTACACCACCAGATCGTTTTATAAGAAGACCAGCGCCAATGCGTTATCGTAAATAATTCCATTTACATAATAATAATAATTGTACTTTATAGTATTAATAATAAATTTTAAGAATTTTTGGATTTAAAAAAAATATCGATTTTTCAAATATTTCATTGTTTATTTAAAACTCAAATTTATATATTGTAAGACTAAAACTAAGAAAATCGACAACGTTGGGTAATTCAAAGACACAACCATTACAAATAGTTTGTGTTGTTCAGTCATTTATTGAGTTATACCAGCAAATATCAAACAATGGACACTCGTTTTGTTCGAAATTTCATCTTGCAACGTTATCGATAGAATAGCAGATAATTTGAATTTTAATAATGTACCTGTGCTATTGGTATTGGTATCAAACATTTTTATTGCAATAAATTACAAATATTTTATTTAATCTAAAATAATATATTATAGGTAAAGAAAAAAGAACTAGAAGGAGTCGTGAAAAGAAACAGTAAATATCAATAATATAAGTTATAATTATTTTAAATAAGTATATTAAGTTTATGATTTGTAATGAATAAAATAATAGAAATACATTAAATACTATGTACATACAAACTGAATCTGGTTTTATCCCTTTTTTTTTATGCGTTTACAAACAAATTTTAGCTTATAATATTAAAATGTCAATACAATTTTAAAACGATTCAGATTGACAGCACTATCTCTGCATGGTCTGAACGTGTTCCTTTACTTCTTCGATTAAGCATATGGAACTTTTTAATTCGCCGTATTGTTGGTTGAAATTGGTAGAAACGTTTTTCAACTGGTTCAAATTGTGTTCAGTGCGATCGATATTGGATTCGAGCAACGAGAGATGTTTCGCTGTTTGATTTAACGTGTCATGACTCTTGGAGCTTCTGTGAATTTGTTTGATGACCGACGACATGTTGTTTATATTCAACTTTACTCGTTCGCTCAACAAATTTTTAGAATCGCCAAAAAGAGATCTGGCACTCGTGCTGGAAGCTGACGTCATTTTGATAAATTCTTATTTCAATTGAAATCGTACAATGCTAAAAGTAAACATAGAGATCCGACCCTCACGTACAATTTGATGCAATTCGTAAAAACCACCAGTTATTTTTTAAGAGAACACTGTCGAGAAGTTCGTAACGGTAAGTACGCGAAGAAATAACGACGGAATTGCAGTTAAAATTTTTGTAACATAAACCAAATCACAAGTAAAAATTTCGTATCAGAACGAAGTGATAATATAATCACAGAATATTTTTAAATAAACAAGTACTAGATGGTGCCACAAGGCACAATGAACATGACCAGAAAAATGGAGAACAGCAAAAAAAAATGTTTAAAAGTGTCATCATAACATTAATTAATTTTAAAAACAAATATTAATTGTTTTATATACATTGCAATAATCATTTTTTCTTTGGGGAAAATAGAATTTATACAAATAAAATTGGTCGAAAAAATAACCATTTAACGCATTGTATTATATATTGTAATGCAATGGGTATCAATATGTATTTATATATAATGAAATTCAAAATGATTACAATATTAAACAATAATTCAACAAAACAATACAATGAAAAAAAAATTATACAAATTACACATAATTACAACATGTAATTGTACAATATGTACAATAAGTGTTTATATTTTGAGAATTATTGCTTAAAAAATATATTTGGTTTTTTCTCTAGTAATATGGTCTCCGAGGATTGTTCTGAAACAATAAACATAACCGTTATAGTACAGAATTACAAGTAAATTTTAAAGTAATAATTCTTTTGAAAACAATATATCAATACAATTTTGTAAATCCCATTTACAACGATTCTATTTCATTATTCAAATCTAGTTAAAATAAACTATGTACGAATACGTCTTACCAAAGGATTAGGACGAAAACGGTACGCCAACATCATTCGTTTTCGATAAGCATCGAATTCATCGTCATTTTGCCTGAGGTCTGATGGTCTTTCCACTCCCAAACCGTGATTTTCATTATGAGATCCACCCCTGAAAAAAAGTACAGTCGATTATTTAAAAAAAAAATGTAAATCATAAATTACTTATACAAATTTAACAAATTTGTATAATAGAAATTGAATAATTACTTATTAACAGGCTCAACAATACCGGCACCACTGGATCCTAAACCTTGGCCTTCAGACCACCCAAGTTTTTGTAACATCTGAAAACCTATGTTATCTTCTTTTAATTTAAATTCTTTGTAATCGGACAAATCGGGCTCGCGGTCTTCTTTTAATGCAGAGTACTGAAAATAAAATATTAGTATAAACAATTGTTTATAATGAATTTAAATTCAAAACCTTTTCCATAAATCTGGCCAGCTCGTCTGGTGGTAAAAAATCTCCAATATGATGTTTATCTTTAGACTTTTCAGTTAACTCTTCAGCCCATCTTTCAGTAGCTAGCATTTCGTCCTTTCTTAATTTATGTTCCCAAGTACCGCCTTCAGTGTCTTCATCACTATCGTATTCATATTTAAATTTACCGGCTCTTTGTAAACTTTCTAATTTTTGACGCTTCTTTAACATGTCTTGATACAACAAATTAATCTGCATGAGTAACAATAAATAAGTAATACAATGACATTAATTATAAGTATTTTTATTTCAGCGTTATTAAATTTTACTTATTTGTTTATTATTACTTTATAATGATCTTCAGCTTTTTTCCAATCTTCTTCAGACAAATTGATTGTTCCAAATGATTGCATGGCATACTGTATTAGAGCTGGATCATTTCGACCGATTTGACTAATCATAGGACCAGACATACCAGGAACATCAACTATTTTTTTTTTAAAAATAAACCATTTAGTGATACATCAATAAATAATTAAAATGTTAGAAATTACTGAGTTTATGAGCATTAATTGATTGTGGAATAGTTTGCCCAATGGGAACTCTCATTACAGAAGAAACTTGAGCATTATCATTTGCCCAACGACTTTTACGTTTACGTTTCTTATTATTAACATCTTCATTCTCAGAATTGGTAACTTGTATTTGGTTCGGCAATACTTGAGGTTTTATGTCAGTTGGTGTTAATTTGTTTGCTATAATTTTTGCTTTCAAGTATCCTACCCTTTGTCGAAAAATCGTGTAAGCCGGAGAATTCTTATCTCTCAAAAACCTAAACCATTTAAAAACGATTTAAATATATAATAAGTTCATACACTTTTATACATACAACAAATTAACATCTTGTGGTCGTTCTTGTAGTATGATATTTTCAATTTCATCACCGTATTCAGCAACTGTAGCAGCCAAACTTTCAACGTCCTGATTGTCGAGTACTGCTTGTGGATCACATCTCATCACTGAATTCAAAGCTAGACAACTCCGAATCAGCTCAATATGCGATTAGAACGCAAACCCCTCCCACAAATCCCCTCAAATGACCCAATTTACATAATAAATAAAAAACGTATAGATGATTTTTATTTTTTTTTTTGTTACAAAATTTACAACTTTTCTTAACAGTACCTCTCGGAACTGGAGTGTAAGTTTCAATTGTCTGAGGCGGTGCGCCCAACAGATGCGCTGCATCTGGAGTTGGTCCCAAAGACACAGTAGAAGTTTCTGTAACTATAAGCGATGGCTGTTCATCAGCATTACGAGGTACAGTTGCTGTTGTTGTCGTATCTGTCACAATCGTAGCAGTCAGTGGAGGAGTTTGCAACGGATACTGTTGATAAGTACCATGTGGAATAGTCATCTGCAATTATGCATGTAATATTTATTTAACTATTATAATACTGTGGCATACTTATTAGTTATTACATTACTTTTGAACTATTTTGTGATAAGAACATTTGATTTTGAGTCTGATACATTGAAGTTGGTTGAGAAATTTGTAAAATTGGATGTGTAGTAACTATTGATACGGTAGGAACTTGAACTACAGTTGTCTGAGGTTGTGGCTGGATTGAAGTTACTTGAACCGATGGAGAATTATAATAATTGGGTGGTTGGTATGACTGGTTTATGTTATATTCAATAAACTGATGATCTGGAATAAACGGCTTAGGTTCTTTGTACGGTTCTGGACAGTAATTTGGCTCTAAAAATAATTATTCGAATAAATTAACATTAATTTTAGTACACTAATCGAAATACAATTTTCGATAATCAAATCTTTAATGCTTAGAAATTTTGTCCCTCACTTTTCTATATACACTAAATAAATTTACTACCCAACTTTTTTATATGCATTTCTCATTTTTTTTCTTTACAATAGCAACTATTTATTAATTTCCCCTTTTATACTTGAAATTAATATAATTGTCATTAATATACCTAATTTTGGCCCATGTTCCACCACTTCTGGTTTTTTATCTTTCGTATCTAAAACAATAATAAAAGTATTAAATAAATTATAGTATATTGAATGTAAAAAGAGAAAAACAATTATTTTAATATATTGTAAATGGATTTTTCTCTGTTAAAAAATAAATAAATAAATATAAACGCGTAAACGTTACCATCTACTTCATCTTTTTCAAAAAAATCTGCCACACTAGGCTTATTTGTATGAACCCCTGTCGACTCGTACGGTAATTCTTCATTAATATTTGAGGCCAACGTTTCGTTTCTGTTCAACAATATACATTTATAAAATTAACAAAACTACACATATATTTATATACGTGTAATTAAAATATAATTTACTTTTTTATGCTCTTGGATTTCTGATAGAACGATTTAATTTTGTCCAATTTAATTGCATTTTTAGTAATAGCCAACGGCCGTTTGGATTTATTTTCTTCCGTCACTTCGGCGATTTTCTTTTTTTTCTCTTCAAACTTGGCTTGAATTTCGCGTTTTTTCTGCTCGATTAATTGTTGCTGTTTGGACATTTCTTGAAAGCGTTCGCTGCGCGACTGTTTGGCCGGTGTTGTTTCCAAAAATTTCCCATTGCGAAACATATTACCGTACAACGTATTCTTTAAACATACATACAAACAAAACGTTAAATCTCATTTTGAAAACATTCTTATAATCTGTAATATTGTACTCTCGTTTCGTAATAATTAAATAGGGTATAGACTTACTTTACGACGAATAATTTTGTTATATATATGTTACCAACAAAAAAATAAATAAATACAAAAAAAAAAAAAAACGAGAAAATACTTTGCGTTTTAAAAGTATGTATATAATAATAATAATAATAATAATAATAAAATGTAAAATCACATTAGAAATATGAAAAACCACAGTGTATTATGAGACATAATTTTCATCATACAAACAAACTTTAACTAAAAAAAATGTTGATAAATGCATTAAACACCATTACAATGATATTATATAGTGTAGGTACACTTCATAGTTTACAGTCTTCACTTTTCCAGCAGACTAGGAAAAGACAATCACAAGTCCGGAAAACATTTTGTGAACGATATCGCTTATCAATAGACAACGGGGCAATGATAAGAGATCGGAATTTTGCAATTACTTATCGCCTTTTTGAAACGTATGTCGTGTATTAAAAAGAATTATTAATAATAATAAAAGTTGTTTTCAAAACGAAATGGTAAATTATATTCGTTCGTGTATAGTTCATGGATTTTAAAGGTACGTTTTAATTTGCCCGATACTACAAACCGGATTCTCGTTGTTGAAATTATAATAATTTATGTTTTCAGATAAAAAAATGCGTAGAGCACACGGAGGAAATTATTACGATCCACTGCCTTCGACCAGTTCGTACGGCGGCGAATTCATCGAGAACGAAAACGATAATTTAACGGAACAGCTAAAAGACAAAGTGAACACTTTGAAATCTCTGTCCATCGACATCGGCGCTGAAGTGAAGTACCAGGATCGATTGCTAAGAGATATGGATCATGATTTTGAAACGACTGGAGGATTTTTGAGCAACACGCTAGGTCGAGTTACAAGACTTAGTAGAAACAGCGGTGGCTACAATATGTTCTACCTGATTTTATTCAGTATAGCCGTATTTTTTATTCTGTACGTATTTTTAAAACTGAGGTAGGAATGCGAATCGTGCAATGTTTTTATAAGTTAATTTAATGAATAAAAAATTCCGTGTTTTTATATTGCTGAGTGATAATTAAAAGATTTTAAAAAGTATATATTTTAATAAACGTTTATTTTGTTATTATTATACATATCATATCGTAAATGTTTCAAAAATAAATAATACCTAAATATATATATATATGTATATAAGAATTCTACCAGTACAATAATTGACTCAATTGTAATCGACTACATTTTGACAAGGATGATGTGTGACTGTCAAAGATCTGAGTTTAGTTTTAACACAATAACGTGTTATTTAATTTTTGTTAAAATAACAAATTTTACCGTAATGGTGACATTTGACATATGTGGTAAAAATTCAATATTTTATTGCAGTTATATATAATTTTTTTTTCAACCAATCGTTCTTCAATTATTATCTGTGAAGTTCAATATTCAAAATGAGGTTTCAAAAATATTGGTGACTAAAGATATACATATATTGAGTTCTCTTTCTGTCGGTAAACTTTTTATTAATTTAGATATTTTGTACATTATTTTAGATTTTAATTTGATATGTATATAATATACTTACCTATATTATACTGTATAGAAAATAATTGTGTATTTTGTTATTGTATGCGAAACAAGAAGAAAAACAATGTAATTTTTGAAATACTATAATTATTATTATTATTCAGTTTTAGAAAATCATATTTTGAATAAATTACGGTGACCTGTAAGTTCTAAAATTTAAAAATCGGGAATTTTATTTTAATAAAAATCTTCCCTAAACTTTTATATTTTAACACTACAATTTTTAACAAAAAAAAAAAATAATAATACAATATTTGGTATTATTGACATTTTAAAATATTAGAAAAATTATTTCCTTACGTTTTACAATACTGTATTTTAGTTGGCGTTTAAAATTTTCATTTTTCAATCATATGTGTATTTAATATTTTCATTTAATTTTAAAAATTCAAATATAAATTAACGTAAAAAGAAAATTCTTACTAGCTGAACATTAATTGAGTGAAATCATATTTCGATTTACATAAACGTGTTCTGAGTATTCAACCTTCAGTTGGAGGAGACTTATGGCTACATCCATTACACCAATTACTCCTGCAATGTCATGTTTTTCTGTGAACCTAATAAATACTTATTAATGTTAATGTTCTGATAAATTTTCAAACACAGTTTTATATAGGTATACTTTCGTCGAATACTTTTTAACTTCTCTAAAGTTCTCGGGAAATAAACAAACTTATTAAATATTTCGAGCAAGTTTGAAATTTCAGTAATACATTTGTTTACTGTTGATTAATTTACAGCGAATGAAATATTTTCACCAATATCCTGTTGATATGACTCACTACCATAGAATCTACTATATGTACTATGTCACCCGGAATTACTAAATGGTGAATACACTGTCGGAAAGACTCAAAATGACAACAGTTAACTGGTATCCTCAACTCGACTTTAAGCAGAAGCATACTCGTATTTTCCAATAGACAGAGTAGGAGTAGACGTCTAGGACGGTAAATTTTGTAATTTTGCTCCAACGAACTGTTCGTTAGAACTTATTTTTAAAACGAATAAAAATATAATTTGTGGGTCACGTAATATAAAAAAATCTATATGGCAATAATTCTTACAGTTGAATCAAGTCTTCTAGTTTCATTATCGTACGGTGATGTTATATTATAGAAAATCATCAAACAATAATTGACAAGTTCAATTATATTGACTGAATCAGAGGAGGACTGGGAAGGATCCAGGCCATTATTCTACTCGTTCAATTGGCCAAAATACACGGGTTAGCGATGTTCATTTATTTTTCAAGTCAAAGTATACTGTGGCCCAGTCTGCCTTTGAACTGAATACGTATGAATGAGGAGGGAAAAAACAAATACATTTTTAATTGTAAAACACGTCAAAACGTTTATTTCACACAAAACACGACGTATATTTAATAATATTAAAACAAATATTTATTATTATTAATATAAAATATTTAATAATTATTATATTATCGCGGGGTACGCACACATATATATAATCAAAACCCTTATTGAGTCTACGCGTAACTATTATTCTTTTTTTTGTGAAAATAATAAATATAATAATATTATTATTTTTATTATTATTATAAAATACTGAAAAACACATAATATATAAATATCAAACTATATAATATATCATTACTGTATAATATATTCAATTGTTTCGCTATACGAAATATGATTAAAATATATATATATATATATATATATAAAAAAAAAAAACGAATGCCAAATGAAAAAAGAACCGTATTTGTATCAGAGTCGGCCTGTTGCACGGTACCGAAGGGCTCTAATGCAGGATTTATTTTTCTAGGGCTTAAAGACGAAAAAAACATACGAATAAAACGAGAAAAGTATATAGTATCACGTGTTACATATAGATAGGAATTTCTGCCCATCTCCTGCCGCGGCCAGACCGTCCCCGATTTCCATACAATAATATGTACGATCTTAATATAACACAATACATAACGATTAGTAAATAATTTAAAATTTTAATACGATCGTATACGCGCAAAGTATTCCGTTCATGTATACACTGTATATATTAATTATATATATTTAAGTACTAATTATTAAAGAATAATAATAATAATAATAATTGACTTTATTATACAGGTGCAGTTGGTACGTACGAATGTATAATAGGTCGCGGTATAATAGGTGTACATAATAAAATTAAAAAAAAACAAAAATCGAAAAAATATCTCTAGAAAATCCAGGAAAATAAAAAAAAAAACGTAAATCGTAACAAATATATATATATATATATCGTATTGATATATAATAATTAAACGTAATTTTAATTCAATCCGGACTGTGGGAGGAGGAGGATGAGGGGGTTAAAAAAGCTCACGAGGCGATTTTTTTGTTTTTTTTAATCGAAAAAATATATTCAATCCGAACACGAATATTTAAAAAATATAAATACATTGTGAGCCCAATCGATATTGTCGTCGTAATATATAGCGCACGCAAGACGAGAACAAAAAATAGTTTAAAAATTTTTTATTAATATTATTATTGTTATTATTTTATTTTTAATCCGAGGAAAATATATGTCAATAAATATAAGTTTTTCTTAAATCGACAACGGCAGTTTTTATTTCGATTTTAAATTGATTTTATATTATTATTATTTTTTTTCTTTTTTTTTTTTTTTTTTTTTTTTACTTGTATTTGAAAATAAAAATCGTGTCTGCGCGGATCTCGCACGGAAAAATGATAATCTTTTTTTTTTATAGGTTTTTCGGGATTATTAAGAATTTCGTATAATACACGTTTTCTTATTTTTTTCGACACCGTTCCGGACACTTTTTATGTTTATTTTTTTTTTCCAAAAAGTCGTTGTGAGATGCTATTATGGTCGCATAAATCCTCCGTTACATGTAATTTCGAATGAGAATAAAAAAATGTATTTAGCATTTTTTCGCGTATATTTTTTTTGTTTTCGGCAATTTTTAGTTTCGACGTTATTATTATTATTATTATTATTGTTGTTAACTGTTTTGGGACGTTTTTAGAATTTTTGAAGTTTTTTGAATAGAATGTATGAAATGTTATGTAATGATTTTCACACCACATTATATTATATCGAACAGTGTCATTGAAATGTCAAAAACTACAGAGTAAACGAGTGGCCGGGGCGTTTACGGTAAAATTAAAGTGGTATATCATTGAATTCGTTGTTTAATGAAATATGAATATTTCAATATCGGTAAAATCGACATCCGATGATGATATCGTCGTTTTAGTACGAGTTTTGTTGTCGTAACCGTCGCGTAGAATTTAGTTTTCATTATTTTAAGTTGATTTCCTTTAATAATTTAATATTATAGAAATGCCACAAAACGATACACACCAGCGGCGTACGCATGATGGGGGTGACACCCCTCTTTAAAATTGTTTAGATCGTCTATGAAACGATGACTAAGAAGAAGGAAAAAAATGGAAATTTTTCAGATAAACCATTGTCGTTGTTAGATTTTTATTGATTATACTAATCATAACATAGTGGGAGGAGGAGATTTTTTAGAGCGATGAGCAGAGAAGAAAAAAAAACAAGGTCATCAATTCATGCGTATTATAATCCCCCCCCCCACTCCCTCGGAAAAATCTCTGATCAGATAGAAATCAGTGGCCACTGATACACGCATACGACTTTTTTTCTTCAATAAACCAATCTATCTATTAATATTAATAATTTATTTATTTATTTTTAACTTAAAAAAAATTAAACGATTAACAACGCGTTTTTGACATTTTCAAGCCGTTTTTGCGATTTTCTTTTAGGGCATTGAAATCCCAGCCCTGATTATAAACGTCTACCGAAACTCCGTCCCGAAAGGAAAAAAACATTAATATATAATACCTATTATCGTAAGTAATTAAAAATTCTGATACAGAACTCTTTTTTTTTTTTTTTTTACATAAAATATCCGATACGGTGAAATTTCGTCGGGACGTTTCCCGCACGATATTCCTCCACGCCGTTTTACGCATATATTTGTAAAAAAAATTTTTTTTTTAAATTTATAATCGAAATAAGTTTTTGTTCTATCGCCTCGAACGAGAAACGTTTCTCGTTTTTTTTTTTTTTTTTTTTTGCCGAAATATTTCTGTTTTTTATTTTCATTGCATACAAATTCTGTCGGTACGATTCAGACGCGCGCGCGTCGTCGTCGTCGTCGTCTGTACTGCACAAAAGGCGGCGGCGGCGTTTTTTATAGGAATACGAAAAATTGACAAAGGGGATGATGGGTGGGGAAAAAAGGGAACCCGCGCCCGTTGCAGGACGAACGGGTCCGCGAGGACGACACGGCCCCGGCCCGCGGGAAAGGGGGCGCGTATCACGCGGAGTCGTTCTTGACGGTGAACTGTTGCACGACGCCCGACAGGGCCGCGGACTGTGGCTCGTTGCAGGCCGTCGGCAGCGTGGTGGGACAGTTTTGTTTGCCTCCGTCGGTGGCGTAACACTGTCTCTCACCGGGACACATTGACTTGATTTTCAGGCTCATCGGATGCAACAGGTCTTCGTTGGTCGTCTCGTTTTTACTCCAAAAGTCTGCAACACAAGACATTGTACGATATATATATATATATATATATATATATATATATATAATATATTAATTGTAAACGCGTGTTTTAGAGGTTTTCGCACGGCCCCGAGTAGAAAACAAAAAAGACTTTTTCATCTTATTATATATTTCAAACGGATTTTGAAATACGTCTTTTTTTCTTCTATATTAATTTGTTTCAAAATTATTCGGATATTCTATTAGATACCGTTTTAAACGAATATATATAGTCACGGCCATTAGTTGTCACACTACACGGTACTCTGAAGACGGAGCGTTTGCAACGGTTCCGACCATTGCAATATTGATAAAATTCCGAAAAAGAGAAGAAAAAAAACGAAGTAATAGCTAGGTATACATTATATATATATATATATAGATGTATAGCGTGTTTTAATTTAATATAATTGAAAATGTATAAACAACAATAATTATAAGCGAATCGTTGATTTGTAAAAAGTACTCGCGTTCGCGTTTCAATATTACCGCGCGAGTAAAACTTATTTACGTCCCCGCGTCTTATAGAAAACGATAATTTCCTCCCCGTCGTGGCACGAATGAAAAATCCCAGCTACCAGTGTTGAATTCATATTTGCGCATCGGTTTTGTAAATCGACTGAATCGACACGTCATATTAGATGTCGTGTAAATAATATTATAATTATGCGTGTGTGTGTTTAACGCGTTTAAATATTTATTTCGATAAGGATAAAACCGAGGGAGAAGAAAAAACAAAATCCACAAACGGATCCTATATGAAACAACGCCGTTTATACCGCGTATATGTATTATTCATAATGTTATATTATAATAAGTGTACAAAACTACAACATATGCGTGTTATATATATATATATATATATTAGAGAATATTTTATCCGAAAACGGTGAAATATTACCGAGCGATAGGACAAAAAAAAAAATACTCGTATTATTAACATTAATTATTATTTAAATGCAATAAAAGCATTTCAATTATTTCACGGTTATATAACATACGCGAGGTTCGTATAATGGATATACGCGCGTTGATCTTATGAAAAATATTTCGAAATCCGTAGGAACTTTTTTCTTTTCTTTTTTTGCGTAGATTAACTATTAAACGGCGCGCGTCGCTATGAATATTTTTGGTAGAAATCTAAACGATTCGTCGTCTCGTCAACGCGTACACACACACACATATATAATTTAATACTAATAATAATAATAATAATAAAACTCTATAAAGTCTTAGTAATTCGTATAGGCGACATCATGATATTCTGTTCGACGCCAACTGTTTTACACTTTCAGAGAACCCTTTGTTGCTATAAATTCCGAAGCGTATGATAACGCGTGATGAATCATTGGGGAGATTTTATTTATTTTTTTTTTTTGTTCATACATTTTCGTCGTTTTTTAAAACACGATTTTTCTATAGTTTTTCAATGCCCCGTTTAAAGAGAAAAACTATCGAGAAAATCGTTTTTTACTTTTTTAGAATCGAAAAACGTTTTCAAATTTTACCGTATACCTAACACCTACCTACAAACTATATTACGGATAAATACAACAATTCGCTATAATATACGATGACCGTTACCAACGGCGCGTCGTACGTTTCCAGTCCAAAAATTTGTGAGTACACGGCGGGGAAAAAATTTTGAAACAAAAAAAAAAAAGTTTCTGCGTTATTATTGTTATTGTTGTTATTTTTTTATTGTTATTGTTATTATTATTATTATTGTTATTATTATTATTGTTATTATTTCGCGGCGAGCGAAAAACCCCGCCGCCGAAGTGATTCGTACGAAACGGATAATGCGGCATTTTGGGAGACACTCGATTCGAGAATAGTATTCGATAAGCAGCACATTATATTACGTTAACAGTATATTTTGTTACGCCGGTATTTTATTCGTTTTTACGCGCGCGCAATACCTGTTATTAGTGTAATGGCGCGGCGGGCGCGCACATTATTTACGGTACCGGCGCGGCAGCAGCAGCAGCAGCAGCAGCAGCCAAGCGGTGTTGTTGTCGTCTATTCCTTTCCCCCCGCTCCGTCCGGATAAAAGTGAGTTTTTTTTTTTTTTTTTTCAAATAATTTATTATATAATTATAACACTTTTTATAAAATTTATTTCTAATATTAAGTCAATATTGCGGTTATTTATGCAATTTTTTTTTCGTCTTCTTTTACGACAACGTTTTATTCAATTTTTTTTCTACCAAATATCACGGTAATAAACGCCGTACAATTATTATACACTCGACGCGAATTACGTTTTGAATGCGTTTAGAAAACGTGATTTTTTTTTCAACATAAAAACGTTACGTAAACGTTATTGTAATTGAAAATAATAGTTAAAAAGCAGGCGAAAAAAAAAACGGTTTTCTTTCGCGTTTTACGATTATTTTACTCCCGTAGTACCGAGTCCCCCGTGTACGCACGACAGGATATTATTCGAAATAATTTCCAAAAAACGCAATAAACGAATGAAATACGCGTTATTAGATTTATTTGACTTTTTGCGTTTCAAGTACACACCGTATATATATTCGATTTCATTTTTTTTTTTTTTTTGTTTTATATTTTTATTATTAAATTTTTTGTTTTTTAATAATCATATAAAATTTCAAACGATAATAATTTTTCAAATAAACGAGTGTTTTGTATTTTAAAGTTTTTTTTCGATATATATATATATATTTAAATGTTTTCGAATAATATAAAATACGTCGCGATGAGGTTTTTTTTTTATTCTCTAATCGAATAATACCGCGTTTATTATTAATTGAACAAAACCGCTCGGGCAATAGAAACGAAAGCGTGATATCATCTGTATTTATTGAATTCGTTTGTCAAAAAAAAAAAAAAAAGTAAGTCGAATTATATATAATAAAAAAAAAACATTTGATATAATACGTATTTATTTCTTTTTGTGCGTACATTTCTCTACGAACGTCGAATTTCGAGTAATCGCGCGCGCAATTATACGCCGTTTTAGGAAATAAAGGCAAAAACGAACGGTGTTTTTTTCCTGGGAATGAACGAGGTGGCTAAAAGTCGAAAAAATACGTAAGAAAAAAAAATCAATTTGTCTTCATACGAATATGTGTTACAAGAAATCGGGTTAATGTATAACATTTTGTTTGTAGAGGTGAAATTCGGCTATCCCAGGTGGAATCGCAATTATGCAGATACTGTATTGTGACGTTAAATAACGAAAGCGATAATATATTTCGCAGTACTCGGGAACACGGTCTCCTTTGAAATCGTTTTCGAAATTTCTATTTCTTTTATATCTTCTATTGCTTTTAAAACACTCCGGGAATTAAAAAAATTGAAAAACGTTATATTTAAAAAAAAAAAGAAGATATTTCTAAAATCGTTCATTAGCAATTCAATATACAGTGTTGGTACGTAAATTGTTACGTTTGACTGAGAATAGACGCGTTCTGCAGTCACGCCACTCGACAATATTCGATATTATAATAATTATAATAATAATAATAATAATAATAATCATTACGCGGTAGTTTATTTATGATTATCTCGGTGTCGTGTGTGTGTTTGAACAGTGAAGACGTATACGCGCGATATATCATTATAATTCCGGTGAAATCGTTTGTATATAGAAAACGTATAATATTATTATCATTAATGGGATTGGTATTTATTTCACTCTTCTTCGTCTTGCGCACACGAATCATAGTAAAACGAACGTACTTCAAACGCATCGATCGACCCAAGTGTGTGATGCGATAAAGGTTCTGAAAACGGAATTGAATTCGTCGTGAATTCTATTATACTCGATGGAATGAATTCAACATTTTTTTTGTTTCATCGTTTAAGACCTTCAAAAATCGATTGTTAGCATTTGTTTTTTTTTTTTTTAATTTGTTCGAGTAATTTATATTAATCATTTATGGGGAGGGGGTGGGGAAATTAGAAATGTTTCTATAGTGAAATTCACGATGAATTTGTTTTCAGAATCTCTATCGCATCACTAGGTCGATCGACCGAGTACGAAACGTTTACTTTACTATAATGCATGTGTGCGAGACGAAGAGAGAAAATATTCGTTTTCAATCCTCATTAAGCTTGAGAATATAAAAACGCGATATCGATTTAGGGTATGTGGTCGGCGAACACGAATATGTGGTCTAATATTGTCAAGTAAACTGATTTTTTTTTCTTGCTAAATTAAAAAAACTAATAGTAATAACTCGATGAAAAATTAAAAATTATTCCAATTAACAATTGTAATGGCGATAATAAAATAGCAATGAGATCACTCGGCGGTCTTTTATAAATGTATAAAATAATAATAAAAAAAAAAAAAACGCTAAATTTCGAATAAGAATATAATATTTTGATTGACGCGTGTTGCGAAATAGTATTTCGCACTTGTATTCAATTATTCGTAATGAGGTTTTTCTTATTGTCAAAGTATTGTTTAATTAAAATATTATTATTCTACGTATATATTCACTCGATAAGTCGACTTTCAATTATTATTATTATTATTAATTTTTTCGTTTTATATTAAAATTTATTTCAAACAAATAGACGTGTATTATTATATCAGCGTGGGCTGTTATAATATTAAACGATATTACGGCACTCGGCATCTGTAATACACGAAATTGTTGCATTTACCTACGTCACGTTATCGAATTGAAAAAAAAACGCAAAATCATTATAATTACGAAACAAATTCACAGACGAGCGAAATAATAGTATTAATCCGTTTTCTTTCCCGTGAATCGCGATGATGAACACGCGGAACGGGGAGAGAGCCGGTTTTTTCTCTTTTCAAAAAACTTAAACGGTTATCGTTTGTTTCCATTAAAGTATTCGTGTGTGTTTACGCGAAAAGCGATATACGAGAAAAAAAAAATGGATTCGTTTCGAAATTTTTAGTTATAATAAATAATCGCGTAGATGACCGATTAGAAATATTTTGGACCCTCTCGGAAATAAGTTTCACGTTCCGTCTAATAATAATAATCCAGAACACGCGTTATGTGTTAATAAATTGTGCAAATTAAAATCCAAACAAATATACGTGTATTATTATATCAGCGGGGGCTGTTATAATATTAAACGATATTACGGCACTCGGCATCTGTAATACACGAAATTGTTGCATTTACCTACGTCACGTTATCGAATTGAAAAAAAAACGCAAAATCATTATAATTACGAAACAAATTCACAGACGAGCGAAATAATAGTATTAATCCGTTTTCTTTCCCGTGAATCGCGATGATGAACACGCGGAACGGGGAGAGAGCCGGTTTTTTCTTTTTTCAAAAAACTTAAACGGTTATCGTTTGTTTCCATTAAAGTATTCGTGTGTTTACGCGAAAAGCGATATACGAGAAAAAAAAATGGATTCGTTTCGAAATTTTTAGTTATAATAAATAATCGCGTAGATGACCGATTAGAAATATTTTGGACCCTCTCGGAAATAAGTTTCACGTAAGGGCTTCGGGTCCGTCGAGAGGATTTAATAATAATAATAATCCAGAACACGCGTTATGTGTTAATAAATTGTGCAAATTAAAATCGGAACGGTACACGCTGTACAGTATTTAGTAGTCGATTATTTAATTTATGTTGTTCAATTGATGAGAGATTTATCGAGAATGATTTAATTTTTTGCGATTATTGACTAAGAAATTAAAAAAAAAAAAAAATAATTATCTACACAGTTCACAAATAGTCGGTGAATTCAAATGATTTTTGCGCATGCGATAAATAAAGTGTACATTGAAAACGAAGACGGCCCGCAAGGTGTACACATATTCGTATAATTTTACTTGTGTAACTATTCTACACGAAATAATTCCGTTGCAAAAGTCGTTATTTCATAAAAAAAAAATATTAATTCACGACGAAACGGTAAAAAAATAAAACTGATTATTATTTATTCCGTTAATATCACACGTTGTACGAGTCAACAATCATAATTATTATCACATGACCTTAATTATTATTACTAAAACATTTTGTAGGCATTGCTAGAGCACATGATGTTATTTTACTTTGTATTTTTCTTGATAAGAAATAAGAAAAAAACGTTATCTTATATTTCCTCTTAGATTATCAAATATAACTATAACACGTATGGATTTCAACAATTTTCGATCACGTATACACTGTGGATAAATATGCTTGTTGAATACGAATAAACATCAATGTGTACGTATTATACAAATCCGGGAGAGTTTACCGATTTTTTTCATTTAACTCATTAGGTCGAGTCACGTTTTAAGTTTAAAGCTATATTATCACGTATTTTATTAACGATGAGAATTAAAAAACGGGGCAAAAACGTTTGATAAATTTAAAAAATATGTATCATATATATATATATATATATATATATATATATATATAAAAAAGGAAACGCGAAATATTAAATACGAATTGTTTTATTACGCGTGCCGTTACAATAACTCGAAATCTACGTTTCCCGTTAGCTTTTTTTTTTTATTTTGGAATCGAAAAAATCGCACCGCTATTGCTAGAAATATCGGATTTCACTCGAATCGCGGCAATTGAAATTAATTTTATTTTAATTTTTAACAATACGCCCTGCCCTGTCCTGTACATAATATGAAAAAGTAGTTTCGCCATACATAATTAAAACAAAATATACGGAAATAAATCGTAAGCGAAAACCACCGATCGTCACCTTTTTTTTTTTTATGTAATTCGGAAAGAAATCGAACGCGTTTCGAATATCTCGCTAAAAACGTTTTTAAATAGATTCACGTGAAATTATATATTAATTGTATGGGCCCGAAAAGTAAGAGAAAAACAAGGTTTTGGCACGCGTCGAAACAAACGTCAAGACTAAGCGTATAGCATACCTATTTAACAATATAATACAGTGGAGAATTTACATCGATTTTTCGAACGTTCGATGCTGATCCTCCAACACTCATTTAAAGATATTTTATAATTCTTTTTCGTTAGAAATTGTTAAGACAATTACAGTTATCGTCGTTGGCGCGTAAAAAGAAGAATAGATATTCGGCGTTCCGTTTGTTTCGTCTGTTTTTTGTTTTTTTTTTAATCGAACGTATTCAATTGAAATCAATTGACCGGTTATTATTATTAGTGAAATAAAAAACGATTTTTTTTTTTAAAGTAAAACTGTGTACCAGCGTAAATTGGTAGTGTTTTTTTTTCACACGACGACGTTCTCGTAGACATTAATAGTTCCAATACGTTTTACGCGGCGTATTATGAACGATGGAAAAGAAAATTATAAATATTTATAGTTTTACCGGTAGAATATTACGTGTTTTATCGTTTCATCAGACATTTATAGATTTCGTTTAAATAATTGTCATGGAAATTTATAGAACATAGCAACGCATTGTGTTTATTTTTCGCGCGTTTAAACATTTTACCGACCATTAGGCGTTGTATTTAGGAGAGCACTTTAGTCACACCTATCGAACAATACGGAGAACGCGTTAAATATTATAATAATTATTGTTTTTCGCGTTATTAAATAATAATAATAATAATAATAATAATAATAATAATAATAATAATAATAATAATAATAATAATAATAACATCTATTGATAAACAGAGATATTATATACTTTTTTTTATAACGAGTAATAGCTACCTTTGTATTAACCTATATTTATTTTAACGGTGAGGTTAATGTATGATATATTTGTATTATTATTATTATTATTATTATAACGAGATGTTTTCCTAACACTCTCGTCCGTTCGTTTTTTACGCGAGAAACGGTGTTCAAGATCTGCGCATTTATCACGTGTTTCGTATGTGTTTTGTGTTCTTTACTAGCAGTTGCAACGAAAACTAATAATGGACACATATTGTCAATCATATTCATATAACACGGCAGCATTTCGAGATGATCGTGAAAGTACTTTTTTTTTTATCATATTCGAGACATTGCCGAGTTACGATACAATCCAAAAATAGATGGGAGGGGGGGGGGCTTTAACGAGTTATAAAAAAAGAAAAAGTTTTAAGTCGATTGAGTAAAAATTAATTTTCAAACGCGTCAAAAACGTTTGTCGTCGTTTACAGACGAAACGGATTGAAAGTGAGAACGGCTAACCTAACGGCTAATGACGTTAGAGAAAACTATTACTATTAACGTAGTTATAATTCACCTAACCTGAGAGAACAGCTCGATCTGGTGATTGAACGGTTCAGAAAGTGGAGGTTTAAAATAAACTGGTAGTGACTGGAAGCGTAATCGGCATGAGAACGGTAACGGAAGTAGCGAAGAACGAAAACTTCTAAAACAGCGTTGAGCAATTTATTTCGAATACACAAAATTAGAAATCGGGCCAACTCGTTATTTTGTCGTAATGCTCAGTCTCCCGACGTATCCGTATAGGTCGTTTTTAATCGATCGATTTTTACGAATCGCAGTCAAATCCTTTTTAACTCGATCGCATAATAATCAGTTATTGATCACCCGGTGTTTAAAGCAAAGGCAACTGGTGGGCGTTGCATGACTCTGTTAACGCTAAATACCCACTCGAATGATTCAATTAAAACTTGAAATTATGGCAGAGTGCTCTCCCTTTCCCCATTCTATATACGGCACACTGTTATTTGTAGACGAGCAATTGGCTTGCCTTAACGTCTCTGTAATCAACGCGATAATTTCGCAGAAATTTTACCGGTACGTTTCGCCTCGAGTGACGCGGAGTTGTACTCTTCAAGGCAGTCACGATAATACGTTAATGTGGAGAATAGAGACGGGTAGTGAAATATTTCGCGAATACAGAACGAACATTAAGAACAGAACATGATGCGGATAATACAGGCGATTAAATTGTGCACGTACGGTGAAAAAAAAATATATAAATATAAATTGTTAACGCCGTTTTTATATTGTAATTTATTTCGAATAAATTTTTTTTTTTTTTTTTTGTAATTTGAATCACGCGTAAACGTACGCGTACGAATTATCAGTTGTTCGCCCGTTATTATAAATACGCGTAAAGACAGAAAAACGCCGCGTCCACAACGGTTTTTTTAAAAATAATCGAGAAAATTATATTTGAGCCTTAGACTGTGTTTAACGCGATTATATATAGTTCGTGTTCGTCCAACAAAACGTTTCCAGAGTATCTTGAATCGATTATAAACTTGAAATATTCATCAAATATGTAATTTTACAATATATTTAAAGAAAAAAGTTTCAAAAACTTTCCTTCGATTTCGGACCATTTGAAGTATTTAATTCGTAAGAGAGAGAGAGAGAGAGAGAGAGAGAGAGAGTTGAATCCGAATGAGATCCTCTTAATTCATTATATTCCGCAGTTCGATACATTTTATTTTAGATAATGTGTTAAGTATAATCTCGATTATTGCAAAAGCGTATATATTATTCAAACAATGAGGCGTTACATAATTATTATTCTCAAGAGGTAGTTGTTATAATAACGTTTAATCTGTATACTATATTTATACATTTTTTATTACACCTACTAGTGAAATTAAGACGATAAATACGTATATTACACTCGAGTTGAAATATTATAGATGTCGAGGGGTTTGAAATGCGTTTTTTATGTCATTGAAAATTTCGTTAATCGAATATAATATCTGTTTTTTCTCGTTTAAGACATTTCGCCAGTCACATACAAAATTTCATATAGCGTCTAGAAAATCATTTAAACAGTTAGTTTAAATAAATAAATATATACATATATTTTACGTTTGCTATACATAAACGGATGGAAATTATAGTGAACTCACTAAAATATGTTGGAAATTTACAATTATAATAATTATACATATTATGCGAATGAGCAAAACGCAGACGTTTATTATAATTACATTATATTTTACAGGGCGTAATTGAATAAATTTTTTATCTTTTCTCTTTTCAAAGCTTTAAAGTAATTAACTATTATTATTATTAATCTATATTTACACAATCAATTTTAATACAATTATAATTTGGTTTTATATGTCATCTAATCAAATAAACCATTAAATATTAAAATATCTGATATTGTTCACGGAACACTCATTTTCTCAATTCGTAATTCCTGTATTGTGTAAATAATGTAATTCGATCTGTTTCGAAATAATTAGTAATACTTTCTTTCTTTTTTTTTTTTTTTATAAAAATCTTTTTTTTTTAATAAATTAAAAATTTATAAATGGAAGTAATTTGAATACAACCATGACACGAAAACACCAAAAATATATTTAAAATTATTTACTTGTTTTTTTTTTTGTTTTTAATGTACATACATATATAAAAAAAATGCTCAAGGATTCAAAAATATGATCTAATAACACATTTAAAAATAATTTAATAAGACAAAATTATTGTTTACAGTTATGGATTTCACATTTAATTCCATGGAGAATTTCATTTGTTCACACTCCTATTTTTACAAAGGTAAAAATTGAAAAAAAACTAGTTATATTGGAATTCATTTGTAAATTCGAAAGCGTCGTAAAGTGTATTAAAAAAAAATTATATTATTTTTTTATATTTATTTACGAATAATCCGCGTATAATTAATAATTAAAGTCTTAGTATCTATAAAACTATATCGATTATTGAAATAATTATTAATTCAAAGATGTATATCGCCACTCGAGTTATAAAAGCGTATTTTTTAATTTTATAATAATGTCAAAATAATTAATATTATTTTATTTGTTTAACAGAACCTGAAACGAAGCTTCATTCGAAATCTAATAAGATCGTGTTCGTGTAAATCGCGTAAATGGCACAACAAATCAATGTTTAAAACGTATGTAAAAGAAAAAATATTATTGGCAAGGAGATTTATAAAAATTTAAAAATAGAATACCGCATGACCTTGAATTAAAGTCATAGAATGAAATATACTGTATTTTTCTTTTGCTATAGTCTTTTAGAATTTAATGGAATTAATATAAATTATAAATAATATAAATTATTTAACGGCAATTAAAATTTTTAAAATTTTAACACTCAACTGATTTGTACAAGACACTGAAACGTTTTGTGAAATTTCAACAAGAAAAAACTGAAAATCCGCGAAATGGTTGAAACGTATAATTCGACGGTTGAAAAAAGTCTATACAATCCGATAAATTATGTTTTATAATATTTGTGTAAATTTATTTATAATATATACTAATTAATAAACTTCCCATTTTGTTATGAAATTTATTAAGAGTGTATATATGTTTGAACCTTATCAATCGCGCAGTAATTCTGTTGTTATAATATAAATTAATTTCGGTCTGCAAACGAAGCAAGAAACGTGTGTATGTGCGCACTTTGCCAATTCGTTTGATTTGTAGTATTTATAGTATTATATATTTTTCGACAAATCATTGGATTCAATAAAACGATTCTGAGCGGAACTCCGAAAATTTAAAGTATGTAGTAAAAACAAAAAAAAAAAAAAAACGTAACCTTAGGTCAGTTAAGATTTTTTGAATAAAATTCAAGTAACGTAGGGCCTATGTTGTATAAGGTTTTAAGCCCTTAATATAAAAAATTTTATCCATTTTTATGACATAAATAGCTCAACGTCTAATAATAATAATCATTATAAATAGCCCGAAATCGGAAGAAATTTTTTTTAAATTGTTTTACATATTCGATGCGAAATTCACGGAATTAGTTTTCGTAGTTTTTCTGTGTCGTATGTAAAAACTATTGGGAAAAACTAGTTGTTCTTCCGAATTTTTTGCGTTGTTTCGAATTATTAATCGTAAAGGAGGAAATCGACTGAGAAAATCGAAAAATGTTTCAAATAAAGTCTCCCAAAAACTGTAGATACAATTTGCCATCGGAACGTAACGCATGACGAGGTCATCCTCCGAGCATTCGTTCTATTCGAAAATGTGTATGCGGAGAAAAAAAAATTTAAAAATAAATATCGTTGTGTAACGAGAAAAACTTTCACGCTTCGTTCAGAATCTAAAAATCGTTATTAAAATATTTACCGGTATGGCGTATTGTAGGGAGTGTACAAAATATATTTCTCGGAAATTTTCACTGTACTTGATAAATAAATTCGAATATCGTTCACGGCTCATGCGTAAAGCCATTCGTTTTTCACGTTTTTATTTTATATAAAACATAATATTATAGTTTTTCCGTGTACATAATTGTGGACGCGTAAAAGTATTTTGAACACGCTGTATGCCTCGGTAGAATACCTATAAAAATTTATATTAAACGCACGTTTGTTCTATATTAATCGATAAACGCGTAAAATAAAAATAAAAAACCCCCCTCCCAATCATTCTAGTATTACAAATAAACATTAGTGTTTAGCATTTTAACATCAATTACAAAAAACGATAAAACAATAAAATATGAGTAACATTCGCGGGCGACGAAGCGCTTTTTCTCGTTTTTTTTTTCTTTTTTACATATAAAATGAAAAAAACGAAACCGAAGAATTGTAACGATATTATCGGTAAAAAAAAAAAAAAAAACTTATCCAACACTCGAATCGAACTTTATACCGAGGACAACAAAACTATATTACGCGTCGGTGTAATCTTGAAAAAAATAAAAAATATTACGGTATTCGTATATAACCGAGTGGATGAAATTGTGTGTCATCACCGGTCTGGCCTGAAATCGTTAAAACAGGTGTTTTTAAACATAATAATAATAATATTACAACCGGACATGTGTGTGTGTAGGCTTGTGCAATATTCGACTCGGATATTTATATATTTTCTAATATTTTATATTACAAAATATCCCGTGGACGAACGCGCGCGTGAAAAAAAAAAAGACCGTCGTAACACTTCTATTACTGTTTTTGTTGTAACAAATTTTACGATTTTCAATACTCGAAACGATTTAAACGTAGCGAAAATCGTATCAGTTATTAATATGGTTTACGTCATACATAGATAACGTAGTTGTACTTTTAAATAAATATTTATTTAAATAATCGCGGATAAAAAAAAAAAAAAAAAACAGAAATAATCTCAACAATACGCGTGCGACCGGTCATTATAATGAAAATATGAAAATATTTAATATAAATTAAATGTCGCTTGTATTTTTGAATGACACGTGTTCATCCAGCGATTGTATGACATTTTTCACTCTTGCCTCCCCCAATATTACGCCAATCCAATTTTTACAATTTCGTTTTTCTCCTAAAAAGCAAGACCGGGGAAAATTTTTGTGTACATTGAAATAATCGCATTTTCATAAGTAATTACACTCTTATAACTATTGCACGTCACGAAATCACACGAAAATTGTATAAATAACCCGTCAAATATTATTTCAAAATTTCAATTTGCACACAATATATTATTTTACAGTAATATCTATTCGTTATTTTTGTTATGTAAAAATATTCTAAGAATAAACACGGATTTGCGATGTTTCGCACTTTTAATCTGGGAGAAATGAAATCTTCCAACTCACTCATCCACCTCATATTTATTATACGTGTTTTTCTTTTTTTTTTTTTGTAGCATTTAATGGTGGTATACGCGAACATTGTCTGTTTCAGATTCGATTCAATAGTTATCCGGAAACCAGAAAGAGAAAACTATTTGACAAAAAAAAAAAATCATTACCGTTTTAGTCTTATAGAGAGCGTTTAATTAATCAATCATAAAAATATTTAGCGTTAATTATACGTAGGTATAACTATTGATTATCATATTATATAAATTGTACCGAATAAATAATAATAAATTGTACATTTTTTCAATTGATCCGAATGTAATTGTTATATTGTTTGTTTTTACCTGTCACATAGCTGACTATGACTCCGACGAAGACCGTTACGAACGTGCCCAACAACGAGTAGTACATGTACGTTATCGAGTACAGCGTTGTCAGTATATTGTCGCTGAAAGAAATTCAAATAAAATATTTTAAGTATATCCTGTACGAATATTGTTGTAATCATTTACCTACGAAGCGAATATGATTTTTATAATAAAGTCTCGTACTCGCGGTGTGTATGATGAGAAAATTTCAAAAGTCTCGTTATCCAATGGTAATGCAATGGTCGTCCTAATTAGTTGCTTCGTTCATTACACAAGTGTGAAAATGACGAGAAACAGTTATCTGATTCTGTACGTTCGTAAACTATTTCATTACCCCCATGATGATGATGAGGTGTTATGATGATTCGAAAACATATTTCACATTGTCTTACCCGGACGCAAGCGTTCGTTAGAGAAACGACGTGTTGATCACAACACACGAAATCGCAATAAAAATTATTATTAATAAAAGTAGTTTTCCTTTGCGCATTTCTTATATCCCAGTACTAATATACATATATATCCCACCAACCATATTATAACTTTCCATAAAAAAAAATGTTCAAAAATATACTGCGGACTTGTCCAATATCTCACTCTTTAATTAATAATTTTTATAACGAAATTAAAAAAAAAAAATTACAATAGTTACACCGTTTAATTGTTTAGAAATTGAAATTGCGAACTTTGAAATTTTAAAACCGCTGAAATCGATGACGATTTCTTTTCTTTGTCTAACGTTTTTCTATAGCCCCCTTGGTCCGGGCTTGACCGGTAATCATATTCACATCAGTCAACCAATCAGTACGAACAGTTTCATTATCATTTTACGATAGAAACGATGAAAGAATTATTGAAATGCGATAGAATAAAAAATTTTCGCTTTAAAAATCTGTAAATCGTAATCCGGTTAGGTTAATCGCGTAATGGAATCTCTCGCCCTCCCAAGTGTAAAACATTTCGAATCGGCTTCCCGTCATACACTCGTGTGCGAAATCGAGGAATTGTTTGTTTTTCAAACGCGCGCGTGGGCAGAAAGAATCGACCGCGAATTTCACAATAACGTCGCGTCGGACAACTGACGACGGTCTCGTTGGTCCAGTAGCGAAAGACAGTTTCGATTCGAAGACGAGAAACACAAGTTTTTTTTCTCGTACATTTATCGAGAAGTAATTGTCATATATACGTACTGTACAGAGGTGGATTTGATCTCCGGCGACGACGAGCCACCGTACGGCGGCGGGTCGTAGTGCGTGGTTCTATTGGTGAAGCTCGTTTTGTACAACTCGTACTGTTGTTCGAAGTACGGTTCGATGTGCGAAGAGAATGTCGTGTTCGTACAACCGTCGGTGGACACTGGCAAGTAATCGACGTGTTTGGTGACCGACAACGATCCAATCACGATGAACAGCGTCATCGCGTGACTGGCTATCATACCGGCGGCAGCGCCCTATTATTGTTATTATTATTATTATTATTGTTATTATTATTTTAATTATTGTTATTATTTTAATTATTGTTATTATTGAATAAAAATAGTCGGGTTTTAAGTAATTAATACGCCGCGGTGTCGAGAGAAAATTATTAAACAGCGAAAATTTGCACACCTCCCCGGACAACAACGGTGTCTTATGAACTCGTCGAAGACTCGCCCGTAAAATCGTTACACGAACGAGACTGAATTCTCTTTCTCTTACGTAGTTTCGAATTCCGTTTCATTTATTCCTCATTCGATATCCGCGAGTGTTTTCTACTCTAAACACGAATGATAATTACGAACGGAAAGGCGTTCGACACGATATACTCTCTCATTCTTTCTGGTAAATACTCAGAAGTCGGTGCGTTCGATCGTGCGATTTTTAGTTCATTCACCGGGTGATAAAAAAAAAAAACTTCAATATCGTTTTACCTCCGATAACAACATAATGTGTGTGTGTAAAAAAAAAAAAAAAAAAAACCATTTGTTTTGTTTCTGTTACGAAAATATGTAAACATAGTATTATAAACGAGTTGTCCGCAGCGTTAGAAAATTCAAAAGAGCCGGACAGGTAAAACATGTTTAAAAAAAAAGAAGCGTTTCGTTCGGTACGTTTCGACGATGAAACGATGAGGCGAATTCACGATTGAAATCGATGAAAATCGTCGTATATATACATATATATATATATATATATATATATATATATATATATATATATTACTGCGACGTAAAAATATGCATTGAAAATTAAATTTAAATGCACGTTTTTATATAATTTATAATAATAATAAAAATAAAAAGAAACACCGCAAGACAAATTATAATTTTGTATTTGAAATATTAAAAACGTCGATTTATATTGTCGTTAACATTTATTATAGATTATATATATTTATATATCAAGTAGGTGTAAATACGGATAGAATCGCTATTACTATTTGATTTTTACTCCTCACACAGTATATTGTTCTATAATATCAAATTAAATTTTTCGGTACACTACTCGAGAGGTTTGTAAAGTGAACATTTTCTAATTACTACGATTTTGTGTTACAGTTTTTTAAACGAAAAAAAAAATCGTTAAATCGTTTTTATAACGAACACGTGTCAAACACCAAAATTATACGAAATACATTATTTTCATATCCTTTGTGTAGGGTACCGCGAAATATATTTCTATACGTTACTACTGTGTTTTCGGTAAAAAAAAAAAACGTGTGTAAATCTGCTACAAATCCCCTTCCTTTTCCCCCAAACGCTGTTATTGTAATATCGTCCAATGTCCGGTGTCGCCAAATTACGTAAATGTTACAAGCACTTAATCGTCGTGACACGTCATTTGTCTGAATAATAATAATTTGACATTTTATTCTCGAAGAATCGTCGTCGTGTCCCTCGCAAATCGCAATTACAATTAATATTATGTCATTGGACTTGGGAAACATTGTGCGGTCTTATAAGTCAAATGATTTTGTATTTATATATATATATATATATATAATGAAAATGAAATTATTTTATTATTAAATTTATTTCTTATAATGAAAATTAAAAAAAAAAAAAAAAAAAAAACGAACGTTCATTGTCGTTCGTTATTCGGTATGTATTTATAAGGAAAAAAATATCTTTCCACAATTATTTATTTATTTTTCTTGTTTTTTACACACACACACACACGTTTTATCATATTTGTCGTATTTTTTGAGTTCGGCAATTGTGTTAAGTCACCTTATTATAGTCACCTAATTAATTCTTATATTATAATTTCGTCGTGAATTAAATTAAAAACGTTATTTTTTTTTTTTTTTTTTTTTGTACTTTTTCCCGAGACGATCGAATCGCGTCGTAAACAAGTCGACGTAAAAAAAAAATTCGCTTTTAATTCTCTTAAAATTTAACAAATAAAGTCGCTCGTCACGATCTCACGAAGATCATAAACCCGAGTATAATAATTTTTACACGTGATTTCGGAGAATATTGAAACACTGTAAATGCTCGTGTATTCTTTATTATTATTATTATTATTATTATTATTATTATTATTATTATTATTATTATTATTATTATTATTATTATTAATTTTATTTGCGTTATATAAACGTATCTATTATTGTCACACTGCATATTATTCTGAAACATGCGCGCGAGTTTCATGAAAAATTCTCATTGTTCCTCGTGTTGTTTAATACCATTATATTGTTGTAATATATCATATGTGATATTGCGCGTAGTTTATTGTTGAAGAGTGTATAACTACAGTATTACGTTAAGTCGATTTCACGAACACAGTCAAGGCCGAAAACATTGCCGAAATAATAATAATAATAATAATATTAACGCACAAATTTTATCAATTCATTAGGTTAAGTACCGCAGAAGTGTTTATTATTTCTTTTTTTTTGAGGGGGTTAAACTCGATCGCGTTCATTGTGTGTGTGTGTGTTTGTGGCAATCGGTAGAAAAATATTTTTTTTTTTTACGCGTTAAATTCTTATTTCGGATTAAACGTTCGCGTCAGATTCGGAATTTTTAGAATATTTTTCTAGGATGATCATAGGTTCTACAACAACATTATCCGCAGCGTGCATTGGGAGAGTCGATACAAAAATCGAAATTTACTTGTTCGGCGTAACGACCAGTAATGACCAACGCATTTCCACGACTCTCATATTCATCTATACGTAGTATATAATTAGCATCGACGCGAATTTCGATAATTTTCTTTTCGCGTAGTTTTTCGTTTGTCTTCGCGATCGATAAATGCACACGGACGACGCGTTTTACTCGGACGCTCATTTAAAAATATTTCGACACGCGTGCGGAGATTATCGTACGATAATGTCGTCTCCGGTTTTTTTTGCGAAAACGAGATTTATTACGCGGAGAATTACTATTATGGCGATGATGATTGACTCACTTTCCAATTTGTCGACGGGAAAAACATTGCCAAAACGAAAACGCCCAAAAGCGGTCCGCTCGTCGCGGACGTCATTAACTGAGAAGCATCAATTACACCCGAAGACTGGGCTACGATGAACGCGACGCCCATAATTATTAAACCAGATATTACGCCTGTAACCAACAAAAAAAAAAACACAAAAATATTAATATCACTCCTGATGATTTAAACAAGAATAAGCTTTTACAGATTAATTTTTTTTTTTCAAGACCCGTACGATTTTTTTTTTTGAAAACCCTATTAACGATTCGTATGATATATTTACACGTTAAAAAAGTAGAGCGAGGAGACTTGTGTTATAAACTATAAATTAGGAAAGCAATTGTAAATCATTGCGCATTGGAATAAAACGATTCTGAGCGGAGCTCCGATGTAATGTTATTTATAATTCTAAGTATATAATGACATAGTGTGTGTGTGTGTAGTGAGTACATCATTTACGATTAATCTCTTATACAGTACATCATTTTAATGTAATTTCTTACAATAGGTTCCTAGAAATTTTCAAAAATGGTTTTCGTTAATACAATACGAAGTTGCAGTATTCGGTAAAAATTTTAACTCTACGACTATTAGAGCTTTGAACAAACGTAATACTTTGTGTAAAAATAATATACATTTTGTCGGAAAAATTTGAAATTGTAACGAACGATTGTCAAAAATTTTTTTTTTAATATATTTGAAAAAACGCGTACGTTTGAAATGTTAAGCATTAAAACCAAATCTTACATCTTTTATGAATTGAATTTTATAAAAATCTATTATTGCTGTAAAATAGCCCGAAATCGAAAGAAATTTTTTTTGTCTTATATATATATATATTATATCGCTACGTATTTGGTGAATGCTTCAAGTTTCTATAACCGTGTTAGTTTCAAAATCACGAAGATATAACGTTAATCGTTTCGAACTTAATCGCGTTTTTATATCATTTTTACAGTAATTGTTTTTAGTCGCTTTTGATGGAATTGAAAAATGATCTTTCTAATCAGATACGTATGGCTACCTGGTACCGTGTATGACTGCAAAGTTTCCATCTGGTAAAATTTTTGAGTACAGACATAAAAAAAAAAACACACTGTAAGACTAATACATTACATTCGCTTCGAATCTAAAATTACCGTACGAGATTCGTTTTGAAATACCCATAAATATTATTACTGGGCGTAATTATAATATATTATATTTTTTTCCATAAATATAATTGATGTTGAAATACCGTTTGTAATCCCATTACAAACGCGGACCATAACAGGTTATAAAATATATATTATTTCAAAAAATAATTGACATGTGTCTCGGAGAACTGCGCGATTACTCGTATACATATGATCAGCGGAGTTTCGGTTTAAAACCGCCCCCTTCATTAGCTTTTTAATACTAATTAGAAAAATCAAGGACTCTTATTTTTAAACACGTAATATATTACGTATTTTATTTAAAATAATCGCGAAAAATAATAAATTTAGTTACTGATGGCTATTTTTATCATCGGAGTAATAACTGCTCGTTGTTGAACCGAGATAATTTTTAATTTAAAAACCCCTCCTGTTTCCATAAGAAAATCCCGACTTATGATAATAATAATAATAATATTATTATTATTATGTACACTCACTTATGCTTTTAATGCACCACAATTGTTTTTTTTCGCTGATTCCTTTGAATATTGGAATCTGTGAGACGAAATCTTCCCAAGCCACGGTCGACAGGGAGTTCAAGTTCGACACGAATATACTGCACGTCAAAGACAAACGGATTAGCGCGTTGTCGTCGTCGTAACGCGCAGCCACACGGTTTGACTTACCTGAGTCCGCTGTTGAACAGACTGGCCAACACGAGTCCCATGAAGCCCGGCAAAAAGAAGAACTTGTCGCCCACGTAGAACGGTACGATCTCGTCGATTTCCGAAATGTATCCGAGCGCCCGGGGATCGCAATCGGCGTACACGGTGAATATCACCATGCCCACGATCCAAGACAGGCTGAAGAGGAATATCATCAGCGGTATGGTCAGCCACAAAGCCCTAGGCAAACGTTACGAATTTGGAGAAATGCCCTAACCAAACATAAACAATATACGGGTGCCATTTTTGAATATGAAAACGGTTCGTATTCCATGTATGTACGTATGTGTGTGTGTGTGTATATGGTTCAATTTACTTTTCCACTTGTTTCTGCGAGTCCATGCTGAAGTAACGCTGAACGAAATTCTGTTGGCAGCCGAACATCGACAGCGACATGAACAGCTGACCGAGCGTAGCGGATATCGTCGTCACGCGAACCGACGGGTCCATATTAAAACTGGAAAAAAAAAAAAAGAAAAGAATACATATTTTATACGCGTTAAACCTGATCGTATGATAATAACGCGTGATTTATTTGCACACACTTGAAAAAGTCCAATCTGTCCCGGTCTTTGGACACTTCGTATACGTTCAACGGGCCCTTGGCTATGAAGAACCCGTGTATGATGATCACTATGCTGCAGCCGATCATTACCAAACTCTGCACGGCGTCCGCGATGATTGCAGACCTCAAACCTCCCTAATGGGAAACGAAAACGATTATTCGAAACGCGAGAGAAGAGACAAAAAATTCGAAATCGTAGCACCGGTGTACGTTTCGATAATAAAGCGACTGATTAATAATAATAATAATAATAATAATAACCGATATTCACGGTTTTGAAAATTTGCAGGGAAATTAAAAAAAAAAAAAAAACATAACGTGGCACATTTAAAGTGCGACGATGAAACAAATTTGACGTGTGGCGGTTTTTTTTTTTTTTTAAAGAATTTTATACATATAAACGTGTTTTATGAAGGTTTTTCCATTCCAAACACGTTACGTATACATATCGATAATAATTGATAGGTTTAATACCGTATATCAATTATTATAGTCGTCGTTTCATAATTTATGCATATAAAATCCGATTATATTGACTCGTACGAGTATATTATATTATATATTTATATATATATATATATACACAAAAAACGTTATACGTTTTAATGTAGACACGTAAAATTTCGGGCGTGGAAAAATGTTTCCGAGGGAGAAAACATAACGAGGAAAAAATTTTCGGGTGAAAAATATTAATATGACTGATTTAATAAAACCACACACCATCTTATTGTCGTACGCATTATTTTATTATTATAAAAAAAAAAAAAAAATGTGATTATACATTTCAAATCATTAATCAAATTTAGTTATTTCAATACATGTTAATGATAATTTCTACGATACGCTGCGAGCATTTGATTGAAAAATGTTTAAATATCGCCCTTATGGAACCGGTTATGTTTTTTTTCGCAATAAATTTCTGTCTTATTATTTTAGGTATATAAAATACGCGCGTAATACTAGTGAATTATTACTGAAGCGTCGTCGCGCGTAAAAGTATTATAATATTCAGATTTATTTATTTATTTTCGGTCAATACACAAGTCCGACGAATGAAAAATTTAAATGTCGGTATATTAGTCGTTTGAAAAAGAAAAAAAAACTCCGTCAATATATTATATTACGTTTATGGAGGTCTCTAAATATGCGTGTAATAAACCTTTTATTTTAAAATCTAAAATGTAACCGTGTAATAATAATACGTTTTCAATATTGTGTGATTATGTTACGACTCTCGAGCACTACGCAAGGAGTAGAATACCGATTTTGATGTTTGTTCGGTGTCGATTTGAATTTTTTTTTTAATTACAGATTTCGAAGTTAATATGACGAACATATCGGACAATTTTATTAGACATAATAAATGAAAACCTTTAGACACATTATACGTATACGAATACATGTAAATATCAGCCATTTTTTTCCATAGAAACTCAACATTAATACTCATTATGATAGAAATTTTTTTATTTTTAAATTTAAACGTTAATATAAATTCAATATTAATATTGTTTTAGTAAATTACCATTATTATTTAATTTCAAATGAAGGTACATTATTCTGTATGAATAATTTTAGGTATTTTTAGAGTCGAAAAAAATATAATTTTCTTAAACACTCGTGACCGTCGAGTCAAACGCCATTGCATATACACGTATATGTTTCAACGACATACGTTTCAGTCATTACATCGACAAACCCATATAGCAATTAAAAGTAAAAAAAAAAAAATCTAAATTAATATTTTACGATACTTATTACGTACTTATTATATTTACTATAAATCAAAAGGTCGTGGAAATTTCTTGCGACACACGCAGTATATCGTTCCACAATATAATTACCGTATCGATTCGCAATATATCTCGTATAACGTTATATTAGCACGTATAGTTTGTACGTAACAGATGCGTACAACGTTGCGACAAGACTCGTTACGAGTTGTAACCGTTATATTATTGATAACTAACTAACGATAGGTTTTTACACGCAATACATAAAACGGCGAAAAATACGTTGAAATTCGCTATTATGAGCGGAGTATACACGCACTTGTTGGAAAATTTTTTAAGTTGATAATAATAAAAAAAAAAAAAAATCGTGACTTAAAATTGTCAAGATTTTCTTGGATATACTCGTATAATTGAAGTAACGTAGAAAAACTGTGTGTGTGTGTAAACCAAAAATTACCCTTTTTATAACTTAAGACCCGGACCATAACGCCATGACAAGACCATCCGAGCATTATTATACTAGTCGAAAATTCGAACACAAAAATAAAATAAATAAAAATCGTTGTAAAACCAAATAGACTTCATCGTTTCGTTCATAATCTAAAATTGTAAAAATCAATAAACATTGTTTTAAAATTAGCCAAATGTATATATTTTAACACGGAACAATAATAACACGCAGGAATTTATAATCACACGTGACGCGGTTAGTGAACATAAATAATTATTTTGATTTCTGCAATATCACAGCGCGTCTAATATACAACCTACTGACGTATTACACGCAAGCACTTCTCCTAACTGCTGTTTCAAAACGATTAAATATGCTGTGAAACACGCGTTTTACTTATTTACGATTGGTAGATATATGCGAGAATATACGCTGTACTCAAAACAAACGAAAACGCGCAAAATAATAAAAAGAATTTTCATTTGTTTTGGGGTGCGACACGATTTGTTGACACCGTTAAAAACAAGTTCGCGTTTGGATGAAAAATCGTACACAAATCATATCCAAATTGATAACTGTATAATATCATGACGTATACGTTTTATTTCATAACCAAAGCCGCACACATCGGCGGTTTTGTCGGATCGATAAAAAAAAAAAAAAATAGGAAAAAGAAATACCGAAATACGTTATGTTGTGTATTTAAAAATATTAAATAAAAATCGAATGCGAAAAGGTTGCGAATTCCACCATTTCATAATTGAACGTTATTGTAACACTAAGAGTGACAAACAAAACAGACATTTTTACGCGTTATGATTATTAATCAAACTAACTTAATTAAAATCGATTTTCAATATTATTATGCATGTAGAACAACAATTTTTATTCCGTTTTAAACGTAAGATTTTTAACGCAGAAACAATATATTATTAATTTATATATTTTGTTATTCCAACGGAACCCGATCATTAATAATAATAATAATGTATGCGTGTCAGAAAAATAAAATAAATTACAATTGAAAACCAGAGGGAAATAATCGAAAAGTAGTAAAGAGATTACTACGAAACTTTAATCGTTACTTTTGTGTAGAAATTAAAAAAACTACATACACGCAAACACGCCATAATCGATTTTAATGATGTTTCATCTTCGAGTTCATTGATCGTAACGATAATTAGCACGATAAATTGAGAATTAAATGAATAATAATTTATAAAGTAGATGATAGCGGTATATTTTGTTTTAGATTCCGAGTGAAGCTAAACATTGCGTTTATACAATTTATTTTATTTTTTTTTTTTTTTTTGTGTTACCATTTCTCGACTAGCTAAAATTCTCTGATCGTTACACTCGTCAATTAAACATTTATATATTTTTTTTCTTCTGATTTCTAACTATTTATAGGAGTTATAAACTTTTTTTTAGTTGTATTCCATAAAAATGGTGATTTTTAGGACTCAATATACGTAAACGTAATGTAAGATTAACCGTAAATTATATACACACTATAATTTTATATTATTTATAACACCGAAGCTTCGCTCAGACGATAATAATTTTACCGAGTGCAAAATCATTGTCTGAATAATTCACTTTTTTTTTTTTAACTCCGGCCGGTGCGCATAATTTTTTCTACAGGGGGAGGTATCTCTCAAACGTTCTATTGAATATTTCCTCGTCGGTATTTATTTTTTATTTTTGTGATAATTACATTTTTATTTTATATAATTGCTCACACGTAATTCATGTTTGTAATAATATAATAAATTAATTCTTATGGGAGGATGGGAGAGTTTTGATCCTCAAGCACCGGCCTGTTTCAACTGTAATATATTCGGTTTTTTCCCTATCGATTATAATTTCTAAAATACGCGTGTAACGTTGGTAATTATTGAGAATTCAAGATCTACACTCGAGTAATTGGTATAATGTTCAATATTATCGTCGTACCGCTATCTCCATTACGAAAAAAAAAACGCTTTATACAGCGTATACGACTATAATCCGTTCTAATAATAATAGCTATATAAAAATATGTAAATAAAATAATTGTCTGCAATCAGTTATCTAACCAGTAACGTGAAAACGATGGCGATTGACGAGATGAGGACGATGGAAAACCAATACGGCAATCCCATTACGGTTTTTAAGGCGACGCACGGCGTGAAGACTGTTACGCCGAGATTGAGCACGCTCCTTATGAAATACGTGGCGGACGCCAGTCTCCTCACTAGTCTCGATTTGAACCGCATGTCTAAGTACTAGAAAAAATAAGCCAAAATAATAAAATATGTTAAAATAGACACGACGAGCGTGTGTACAATATATGGCGTATACGGTAATAAAACTCCGACGAGTGCCCTAAAACTCGGTTTACCTACTCATCCATAACAGACTGAGGACTAATAAACAAAATAATATCGATCGGATTATAGTATAGAGTTTATTTATACGTGTAAAAGCGATAGATTTTATGATCGACGATATCCTTAGATGGTGAATCATTGTGTATCATATACTCATGTATATTTGTACACCCGTAAAACGATATACGTACGTAATATTAGATAATAAGGTAACGAAAAGAGAGAGAAAGAGAGAAAAAAAAATGTTTTTATTTTTATTAGTTATAAATACGTGTTGAGATAATAGCGGACGTTACACTGAGGAGGAGCTACCGAAACTAATAGAATTTGACGTGACCGCGTTTAAATTAAAGATTTGACATTTATTATAGGATTATATTTGCGATTAAGAAGGACACTGTTACGAAGAAATTGACAACGCGGAATAACAATTCATGATTTGAATAAAATCAGATGGTTTCATTGCCGCATGATGTGTTCGAAAAGAGGAACGATTTAATAAGAGACACAATACGTATGCGCTATATCCTAAACCTATAGGAGACTGTGTGTGTGTTGTGAAGACCCGGAAAGAGTCAGATTATGAAAATAAAGATGGAATTATGAACGTTATAAAATCAAGAAGTTAACAAAACGATGATCATTTGTTTCGCTAATCTTGTATTTTTTTTTGACAGTAAAACAAAAATTTTAAGCGTATGAGGTCCTATATTGTGGTTTCGTTGATATGAATTAAAAGTAATTAAAAAAAAAGAAAATATCGGATTTTCTTGTTAACGCCCGAAAATCATATTTATTGTTATTTAATAATATAAACGAATGTATAGTTTAGATCGAGTATTTTCCAATGATTTAAATAAATTTCTCTACCAGATCCATGGAGAATTTTTGTTAATAACGAAAGCGGTGTTTTTTTTTTTTTAGTTAGTGCGTAAAAACATTTTAGGATTGACGATTATTACAATGTATAATTAGATAGAAATAGTTTTCTTAATCGTAAAAGACAAAAATTGCGAGAAATCGTTTTTTTTTTTACGCTAAATTGACGTTTTTACGCGCTGTATAAAATGAAATTATTGTGGAAAAACGATTTTTTTTTTCGATTTCAATTTCTGCTCTTCGTTGTTGTTGGCCCTCGGTCTAGATAATTATAGATATTGAGTTTTGTGTTGTTTATGCGGAATCGAATAATGTCTCTTCTGACGCGAAAGGTACCAAAACTATTAAACACGAACAGAAACTATACTGTTTTGGCTTTATGCGATTCATACATATTATTATCGAAATATCACGGCGTTTGTAATTATAATGTAAGCGATAATTATCAGTTATCATAAACGAATTAAATATTTGCAAATGGGGAAAAAAAGAAGAAAAAGGAACAACCGGATACCATCGCGATATTACGTAATTTTATTTATCCAAATAAAACTATTTTTAATCGTGTTAATAACAATAATGTTAGGCACGCGTTATAACTAACGCACCTGCAACTCACCTGATAAACCGAAGTGATCCCGAGGTTAAAATAAACTGGTAGGAAAAAATACAGGACTAAAGGAAACGCTAAGGACATTCCGTACAGCGTTTCCCACATTCCGCTTCCTCTGTAGTAGAATTCGGACGGATAGCCTGTGCAAAAATAAAAAAATAAAAAATTACAACACATACATTATATGCGTGTTATATGAAAACGTCGATTCGTTTTTTTTTTTTTTTAACGTCGAATAATCATAAAAGAGTTATAACAGTATACTGCTAGTGCGACAATCAATGTCATTATTGTGACAATTATTCCAAGGACAACCCGAGATATGCGTCGTTCATCTTATGCTATAAGAAAAATTAAGATAATCTTATGGACAAAATGCATAGTTACAGCATAATACAGGTGTATGATCGTAACAATATGTATTAGAACGACGATTTATATTGATGACGAGTATGTAACAACACGAAAACGCTGAATATTGTGGTAATATTTACGTGGATAAAAATAAAAGACATTTTATGATGATTTTTTTTCCTTTCACTTCCAACGTATAATACGTCAGTATATTTTGGTATTAGAAATAATATATATATATATTTAAACGGTAAAATATTCAACATATTTTTAAGCGTTTTTATATAATACGTTCGAATTGTACGTCGCATTGTACGCACAATGATATCAACATATAAATACATTTAATATTAAATAATAATAGTAATAATAATAATAAATCGTTAGTTCTAATATATATATATAAAGAGAAATATTCACCCAGGAAGACTTTGACGCCGAGAAATCCGCGTGCGATGGACAAGAGCATCGCTCCCATCGACACCGATCCTTTCGACGCGAACACATAGTCCGCTTTTGTCTGTTCTTTGGGGCCAGATATTTTACTGTATATCAATACTGCGAATGATAACGCAATCAGCAGTAAAAACACTGCATAATCGATTATAATACTTTGCATAGTTCGCCACAACTTTCCTGAAAAAAAAAAACAATTTTTTTTAACATGAATGACTGAAAAAAACCACCGTATATTGTGGTGTTAATAATCATTAACACCACAAAATATTATACTATATTATTATAAGAGAGTGATAAGTGATAAGCGGGGATTAAATATCCGTATTTTTTATTTTTTTTTTATTCAATACTCGATTCGGATAGAAGAGACGCATTGAATCATTTGGTTACTCGAATCATTAGTAAAAAAAGATGAATGGTGAAAGAAAATTGAATTATTTTGTAACGAGATCGCGAACCCATTGACGCTTTACACTCTTTCAGGGAACGTTTGGAATATTATATTATGAGATGACATAAAGCTTTTACTGAGCGAGTTTTAGCAAATAATGTGTGTTTTTATTTTAATGATATTTGAAGTATTTGAAGAGTTTTGCGCCGTTTCTTCAATGTTGCTTGTTTTTTTTTGTAGATATTATAATACGTACATAATTGTGGCACGAAAAATTTGATTTTTCTTTCTTAATTGCACTTTATCACATCATAGCCATATATTATAATATTGAACCACATTGGATCTAATAAAATTTGTATAAATTTATTTCGTTTCGCGTAATAGTCAATAATATTGACTTATCATTAATATATTTTTTGGTGTAAAATAACGTACAAGTGTAGAGTATTGTACCTACAAATCGGCACGCGTACTATTTAATGTCTAAAACGTTTGATTTCGATATGATTAGTAACTAACCGTATGTAGACGATTTTTATATAATGATTGCCGTCGAACGAATCGATATTGTTATTATATAATAAACGATTTAAATGATAATCGGAATGGTAATTGTCTGAGAAAGCGTCAACAATTAGGCAAATTCGAAGTTTGTACATAACTATAAATAAAGAATTTTTATTAACTAGAAGCAGAACGTACAACTGTTCTTGTTGAAAATATATTTCCTCAATAAATAACTTATAACGGTTAAGATTAAAACCATAGAGCTTGGATTCTAAAACGGGAATGGAACGTATATTTTATACCGTGTACACTCACATTTTGCAAAGAAAATGTTTACAGTTGAATCATAAATTCGATATTTAAAATCCTAGAGTCAAATAAAATGCATTTATATACTATACACTGTATATACATTCTACGTAATTCATTTTTGGAAAGTGATCAAAGGTTTTTCAAATCGATTAGGAGGTATACGGAAATTTTAGTTTTTGTTTATTTATTGCCAAAGTACGAATGTATATTTATTTATGCGCGTGTGTCAATATTAATATCAATATAATAAATTTACACGTGCGTTCCATAATAACGAGTTGAAACGTTTCTTTTATATATATATATATTGTAAAAACACATTTCGTTTTTAATTATTTATTTCACACGGGTGAAATGTTCGGCCATGAAAATACGTTACGCGTCTAGACACCGCGATAAATAAATTACAAAACTCCGCATATGAAGTTTAAATAAATATTATTAATAGTAATTTGAAAAGAAAAAAAAACGAAATATAAACCTCAAAGTGTATATATATATATAAATAGAGATATATTAGATTTTCGTTACTCGTTGTTACAAATCACGTTCGTCGAATAAATTACGAATTATACGAAATACAAAAATTATAAACTAATAAAATATTCATAACGGGTTTACAAACGTTTTAAAATATATCCGAGTGAAAAAAATAAACAAATATCAATTAAGTACTTCGTCCAGTGATCGTTCGTAATTATTATATAACAATAGAATTTTAATTTATGTAATTATCCGGTGACAATATTATGGATACGTACAATTTTCATTAAAAAAAAAATGAAACTATAATAAGTGACACACACATACACACTGTAGTGTGACTAGTAATAACTAATAAAAACTAGTAGACTAGTTATTATTATTTATTTTTTTTTTAGATTTTTCGACGATTTATTCGAATTTTTAAGGAACCCGGTAACGTGAAGCACTTTAAACACGCACTGGAATAAGCTCGAAAACGGATTTTTTACGCGTTTTTCAATGTTATTTTCACGATTATTATATTTTTTTTTATTTTGTCGTTTGTGCGTATTTGCGAATTATTTATACGGTAAATTATATCACGATGAAATATTAACGTATACACGCAATTTTCGTTCAACGAAAAACGAATATTACTTTTAACAATAATAATATTTAGATTTTCTAGCACGTTAAATATCAGTTTTCAAAATAAATGACTTAGAGAATAAAAGACATTTGCGGTTCGAGAAAATCTTAAATGTTTTTTCATGACGTGAGTTCAAATGTTCTCACACCTTATTGCGGTCTATCGATTGTTTCTCGAAGCCTACGTAAATGTAGATCTGCACATGTACGTTTAGACGCGATGAATTTTAATTGAATATTGGTGTGGAAAAACACAATATAATATTTTAAGTGACTAATTGTTCGCGAGAATATCGTTTTTTTTTTTTTCCATTAATTTTGTATTTTTATAGTCGTTATAATTATAATTAAGTCTTAACTCGTAATTATTACGAAAAGAAATAATCCAAAAGATTATTCGCGTTACGAGACGTGACGACGACAATACGAAAACGGACGTTACTATATTTTTAAATGTTCCAAAACAAATAATCCCCCCATCCCGACAAATAATTTGAAAAAGAAAACTGTTTCGAATTTTTATTTCTAGAAAAAATTTCTTCTGTAAACGTTCGTTGAAATATAAGCGTTTATATATAAATATACACTTCCGCGTTACGACAAAACGCTATTATATATTATATTTATTACGATAAATATCGTAATGTACACACACACACACACACACATTATTCATATTATTTAAAAAAACACATTTTGCCATTTTAGATTATCGACCCTCAAAGCAATATTATCGTATACGATACTGGTGATTTACGTATTATTTTATAACACACGCGATCGAGGTTTATTTTTAGTCGTTATCCTTGAATATTTCAATATTTTACCTGCATTATTGAAAAATATACAAAATATTATAAACGTTTGTACATATATAAATATAATTATGGATGTATATCACAAGCTAAATATACACACGCACACACATTTGAAATAGACGAATAATAGTTTAGACCGCATATATAAAAATATTAATAAAACAAAAATTCGTTATATCACAAAAGATTTTCCCTATACAGAGTTCCTCCGACTGTGATTCTGATGGGGACCAGAATGCCGATTGTACTGCTCGTACGAGTTCTATAATGCCTACGAAACGGTAAAAACTGAACTTGCTAAAACGTTTAATCGTTGAATTCTTTAAGTTAACATATTCCATACTTCCATTTGTTTCGTTTAAAAGTATTCATCCCTTTTGGATTTTTATGCATATAAATTTTGTAGTTGTCGCAGCAAATTCTCTTAGAAAAACATCTTTTTTTTTCCTTATAAGAATTTTTTTGGTTTTCTAAAATTGTATAACATTCAGTAGATTTCAAAGTCGCTTGATCGTGAAAAATATAGTTTACCGTCATGTTTAAAAGGCCGTTTTTGCTGCTTATTTTTCAACAATACGACGGACCTTTGACAATCATGCCACTCCTCCCCTCTCCGATTCAAAACTTGAAATGACGACACTTCTTCCATCTCCTCCCCGTTTAATTTAATCCGCTTTTACTATTGCTTACGTACGTGGACTTGGAATATTTGTATTTTCGAAAAATATTGTACCGCGCTAAAAATGATTCACAACAAAACGCTGTGACGTAAACTCTCGTCCCGAACACAACGATATGTGTTGTACATTAGTGAAGAAATAATAATAATAATAATAATAATTATTGCACGAGCAGTAATAGTTTATTAGCGTTATGTATAGCGCAGTGAAACACGTATACGTACATATTATGACGAACAAAAAAATTTACCGATTTTCTATTACACGCGAAAGCCGAATGTTTTAAACTATTTTCCATATTGTTTTTTTCGTTTGTTCGTCCGAAATACAAACGAATTTAATTAACTTTAAAAATTATCTTTTTCTTTTCTTTTTTTTTTTTTGTGTCGCCCAAACCTAATTTAACGCGTGTTTTTACTCGAAAAGGAATTATCGTGTGTCACGCGTAAGTTTCACGATGACACGTATACTCCGTAGGTCGTCGTCATATCGGTTTACTATTATCACACGGCTGGTGTGCTTATAGCTCATCTTGCAAATTATACTCTCATTCGGTTTAAGATTATACTGGACGCCGCCGAATGAACACACTGGAGCGATGCTCACCAGACCTCCTCCCTCCCCCCCCCCCGAGGCGTCCAGTAGCCGTTCCGCCGTTGGCTTTTGTTGCCGGCCACAGTCGACGGTACACGACGGTTTCCGACAATCAGTGGATCTGCAGTTATCGTCCGCCGCCGCCGCCGCCCGTTATGATCTTAAACCGAATAGAGTATACGAGCATGTGACCGAAAGCGGACTCAGTGGGAGTTACGAGTACTCTCTGTCGTCTAAGTCACCAGTAAAACAATATTCATAATAGGGATATTAAAATCACTCCGGAAGAATTGAGTAAAAAAAAAAAAAAAAAAACACTCGAGAAAATTACAACAACAACTTAATGTTATTTTTGAGAGTCGATGTTCAATAAATACTAATGTTTGAAAAATAAGTTAGTTCTAATAAATTTAATAATAATAAAAAAAAAAAATAGGTACAACCGATATTAATAAGTTTTTTTTTCTTTTCGGGGGGCACCTCCTGTTCAGATGTCCCCTAGATCCGCGCCCGCACGTGACGACCGGCATTCGAACGCGCGTAAACGCCCAGAAACGAATAAAATATATAAACCCTATTGCTCAGGTGGGACGATCGATCACGGTACAAAGCAAACAAATCGCGCATTTTATTTTCATACCAACAGAATCTTGAACGAGTATTATAATAATTAATCTCAATCGTCGTGATATTCTCGATTATCTTATTCGTCATTATCGACGGTTTAACGGTGTATTATAGAAGAATAAAAATATTATTATTATTATTATTATTATTATTTGTTCGACGAAAATTAACATCAAAATAATATAAAAAAAAAATAACGTAAAATTCAACGTGGTCAAGCTGTATATTGGTCAATAGAATTAATTTTTTTATTTATTTTTCATTGCCAATAATCGGATCTTCGGATTACTATTGTTGTCAGTGGATCACAAATGACAAACCGAAGTGGTCTTAATAAACTAATAAATACGCAAATATTTATTTATATATTATATTATTATGTTCAAAAAAAAAAAAAAAAAATATATATATATATATAGTAAAGAACTCGAAATAAAATAATATAAAAACCGTTATCAGTTCGATAATAATTATAATATTTATTTATAATAATAATAATAATGACGATAATAACGTGTTTACATAAGATGATTTGAATACAGGTATATAATAACATGTGGGTAAAGTCAGTGGTATGCGATTTGCACAATATATACACAAATTACCAATTGATGTATGCATATAATACACGTCGTATAATATAGCCTGTTAAATTTAGTGAATAATGAAGACATTTACTGGGCGGAATCCAACATCTGGTTTGTGTTTATAAATGTAAAATAATTAGTTTTATTATTATTATTGTTGTTGTTGCAATTGATTTTTTTTTTAAATCACCTACTTATACGTAGCGCTTGATTGAAACGGTGTGACATTAGTCTTTAAAATGAGTTTAAATCGTATACAGAGTTCGATTATATCGCGTACACAAATAAAGTTTAACCGTTTCGATAGTTTAGAATTCGGAATGTCTGAGAATGCCGCAGTAGCGTGAAAAAACGCAATTTTAATTGTAATATTGTCATTGTAGACGTTCGCAGAATTTTTATTGAAATGATTATCAGTAAAAAAGAAAAAGGCGACAAAACGATTTCGAAACTGCGCTTAAAATTGCCGTTGGATCGTTGAATAGATATAATTTCGAAGAACGAATACGCAATTTGTCGAAACGTCGGTTTTCTTTTTACCATGTTGACAGATTTATCTCGTGAAATATTCTCATCTTAAAAAAAAAAAAATCGAAGAACTCGTACAATTAAAAACGATGTAATATACTTTATTGTTGTTTAAAGTTAAAGAAAAAAAAGAAATTACAGTTGAATAATATTATTACGTAATAATTCATTTTACAATAAACGGATCGCGGGTATGTTTACAGTGGTCATGTCATGCGTTCTGATGGACTCGACAAACAGTGAATAACAGAAAGAAAGGAAAAAAATGCCGTATGTGTGAGAGGATTTGTGATGGTAAATTTAAAACAAAAAAGCCAACAGCTCAAGAATGAATATATTTATAATATCGCGATTGTTAGTATGTAAAACACATTTTAAGTCCTTGATTCGTATTTTTAGAACGTTCTATAAATGTCTACGAATATAATCGTAACAATCAATCAGCTTTATTTTCTTTTCTTTTCCGATGGCACAATATTTAAAAACGGCCGGTGGTGGGGTGGGCGGGGGTGAGAGAAGAGGAACGAATCGTCGTCGATGAACTGATTGATTGAACAACAACGTTATGAATCGATTTATTCGCGAAACGAAATATTGCATTGAAAATGAATACGGATATAAATTGCCATTTGTCAACAAATACTTATTTGTACTCTTCGAATATATCAAAAATATTATTAATTACATAATATTGGTAGGAGGGTTAAACGATTTTACCGGGTCGATCACGTAAAACACTCGCATAAACTGTTTCACGTTAATATTTGTCGCAATACTTGAAATGTATCGGCGATATTAAAAAAGCATTTTTAAAACAGCATTTTTACCAGCTTTCCCAGTAACCAATATCGTCTTTCGTACGAATCATTTCGGCAGTATCGAATGTCCGCCGATTTACCTAATATTTATTTGTTCGTTAACGCAAATATTGTGAAATCGCAAATCGATATTGTTATTGATTTAAAAAAAAAAAAATGTCAGATACACGACACACACGCGAGTTATTCCGTAAGTCGAATTGAAAAATTGACATTACTTTCGTTTGCCTATACACGATATCCTCGTCTTGTGGTGGTCACCCATCCACCCAATGCTAGTGATCCGATTTTATTTATAATAGTCTCTTTATTATATACGTTAGATAATTCATAGCACGTCTGAAATGAATTAAACTTGTTTTCGACAATTTGTATACACACACACACACCTTTGTTAAAGTGTTCGAAAAACCGATTTTAAAAAAAAATGTATAAAATAAATCGAATAATTATTGATTCGTTAAGTTAAATACGTTTAAAAGAAAGAAGAAAAACCGTGTATTTTGTTATTTTTAACAATTTCATTTAAATATTATTTGGTTTAAACCACGTTGAAAATTGTTCTTTTTTTTTTTAGTATACAATATACATACAATAGTATAGGTATGTAATTACGAAGGCATTTTGACGGTTTAAATTAAACAACAACAACAACAACTACTACTGAGTGTACGCTATAAAAGAAAACAATTTTTTTTTTTTGAAACTAATACATATAAACGATTTGTTTTTTTTTTTTAAACTAGTTAGTTCGCGCCTTCTGTTCTATAGTTTATTTGTTATAAATTACAATACGAAATGTATGCAAAGAATTATGTGCACATTGTTCAAACATCGCGATTTTTCTGCACGCATATACACATATCCATATTTTTTCTTTAACAATTTGTCTCGCGTGTACAGTAGTCTCTCTAGAATCGTGGAAATTGTTCTGGGTCGTGGACATATTGTACTTTTGAGAGATGATACGAATACGATTCAAACAGATCCTCGAAAATGATTTAATGGATTCGAACGGTAAATAAATGGCACAACGATTCGGATTATCAATCGATAGACCAAAAAAAAAAAGTTTCTTTAAACGCGTCATTTATTTCGTATTGTCGTATTGTCGATAGACTCGTCGGTAAAACTTTCACACGACGATACATTGTAATTATAGTACAAAACCAAACAGGGTTGGATGACATTTCGCGGACAACACAAAAAAAGAATTAATTTCTTTTTTTAATTTTCACCGCCGCCGAATCGTTTGCGATCATTAAATCAAACGTATTCATATTTCAATTAAATTTATCGGGAAGTGATCGTATTCTCTGATGCCCTCGCCACGATAAACACACGTGCGCTACATAAACGATGTAAGTGTACATTAGTAAAAAAAAAAAAAAAAAACTGATATGCAAATAGACAACGGTGATAGCTGAGAGTTGAAAACGAATTAGCGGCAAATTAAAAAAACAAAACGCAATAATATGGATCCATTACAGCGATAACAGTTCAAATCATAACCAGAGAAGACTCTCGATCGACACTCGTAACGTAACCAAAACCTATTCCGTAACGAATATACCACGAAATCGAATTGCGGCTCCCTCAGACACCTGCCTCAGAACTTCCAAGGAAACTGGAAGTCGTTTTAACTGGACAATAAACGTTGATCGCAGAAGAAACCCTCCCGCAGCTATGTTCACTGATTGAAAAACATCCGTAACTTTTCAATTCACCATTAAACGCAGAACGTAGGACGCGACTTGCGACGCAAATCTCTCGCAGAAAAAAGTTTCGTAAATCCGTGCCGTTCAAAATACGTCTTCGTTCGTTGCCTGCGCTTTTAAGTTTATCAAAAAAGCAGCTTCGAAACAAAATATAAATTACATCGTATTTTCGACGATATAATCGTTTTGCAGTAAAGACGTTTTTTTTTTTTTTTTTAAATAAAAGCTGTACCTTTCAGCGTTCAGGTTCCAGCAAACGGACAGCTGCTGCGGAAAGCGACTTCGACGACGATTTCGATAATAAAATATTAAACCGATCTGTTATTATACGTTCTTGTGGTCTCGTAGCTCGGCGATTTGCTCCTCGGCCACGCTGACTTATATGGTAATAATAAAATTATTGTTGCCGTCGATGGTTCGAGACGGATAACATTGTCCGGGACAACGACGAATTCGTCATAATAATATTCTAGTCAGATGAATTTCTTGTAAACTGCAGAGCGGCGGCGGATGGTAAATAAATAAATTTGTACGAGGGTTTTACGAGAAAGACGCGCGAAAATCCGTCGAACGGAATGGGGAAAAAAACGTGTTCCGCGTCAACGATTATTAATTTGACGAGCGAATTGTGTCGCGGACGCGAGTCTGTCGAATTCTCACAGCCGCAGCGTAGTAAAATACATTAATTTTTTTTTACAATTTATTTAAAGTAAAAAAAAAAAAAATAAGTCGTACGCCGCGCACGAATTTGCGTCGAATAAAAAATAAAAAATAGAGACGGTGTATACGAACGAGTCGAACCGCGTGTGTGAACTGAAATACGATCGGCAGACACACCACGACGACGACGACGACGGTTGTCGATTAAAAATATTTTTATATACGAGAGCGCGTAATGTGTGTGCGAGCGAGCACTATATATATATATTTGTGTATAAATAATGCGCGTTGTCTCTCTCTCTCTCTTTTCATCGTTACACGTATAGTGGCTTCGACCGATAATAATTAATAATAACACACTAATAAAGCTGAACAATTCGTTTTGCTTGAACGCGCTAATTTCCCGAACTGTCACCAGTGGGATTTGAAACAAATCCTTTTGCATTTCACTGCCCGATTCACGCGGGAACTCTATGGGCTATTTAACATCACGTTACCGCCCTCAGGAGCCGAGCAAAAAGAACCTAACCTAACCGAAAACGAACAGTAATAGCGCGAGCGGACGGGCCATGCGACGCGGTGGATCGGCGAGGGCCCACAACGTCAGTCACTGGGAGTTCAAATCATTTTGTTATGGAAGAGGGAGGCTGATTTTTCAATTTCAACCATTGGAAACACGAGTAATAATTGGAGGATATATATTTGTATTGTTAATAATAGTACATAATAACAAAATGGTAATTGAAGAGGAGGATCCATCCCGCTCATCACCATCACCCCGTTCGATCGCAATTGGTTAACGATCGAATAGATTTTAAAAAAGTCGACGGATTTGTCAATCATAGATCGACCTTTGTCGAGCTAAAAACATTATTGTATTTATTTTTTTTATTTTTCATGAGAATTTTATAAAATAAACGAAGAAAAACTGTGATGTAAGTTAAACAAGTGTGATGAAATGTGCGAAACGTAATATTGAAAATAAAATAAAAATCAGAGTTTTAATCTCAAATATTTTCTTTTTTTTTTTAAGTTTTGAACACCCTTTCGCCGAGTACCGAATAACGAATTGAACGAAATTCGAATCATATAAGAAGTGGCATTTTTTTTTTTTACGAACAACGAGTGCAATAATTATGCAGAAGTAACTGTACGTGTACGGGTTCCAGTGGCGGCCGAATAATATTCTCGATTCTCGATTCTATGGATCGCCGTAAAATTGAAATAAATCGCGCAAAAGACTCGTGACTATAACACTTGTATTCGGTTTTTAAGTCAATCCTAATCGGTCATTGAAAATTTTCCTCGAAAATATTGACACATATATTACACTAGACGACTGGCGGCGCCCGGCTCAGATTGTTTCGTTTTAAATATTCTCTGAATCATTACAAACTTTTCTGTACATAACATAGTAATCCCGGGCACCCGAAAACCTCTAAAAACATTATTCTAATTAATCGCATTTATCCCCCGTCGTATTTGCGTTCCGAGCAAAGAAATGTTATTACGATCTTAAAAAATTATTCGATTGAAGCAAATATTTCGGTAATCCGGTTTAAAGTTAATTTTATTTTTATCAAAATGTATAGGTATGAGAAAAATAATACTACACACGCGATAAAAAAAAAAAAATATTTATATATAATATATAATCAGAATGTCTAAAATACATCCTTCGAGTTGATTTCACTGTATTGATTTCCAGTCCACGTAACGTTTATCGAATTGCACCCGATTTATATCACAAAATTACATTTGATTTTTTTAGGAAAAGTTTTTTCTCGGTATTATCGCGCATCACAACCGTAACAGATTTTTAAGTGATTTTAATTGTATAAAATAATATTTTGTGTGGTTTCACATGTTTCTATTAACGTTCTAAACAAAAGTATATTGATTGTACAACAATGTTTATTATTATTATTATTATTATTATTTTGGTGTACAAATTTTCGACTGAAATGAATGCTCGAATGGATCTCATAAAAATATAAACAAATTCGACATTTTTAAGTTTTGTACTAAAACGGAGAAAACAAATATTGTTAACTATTAACACTGTAAAAGAGAAAAATGTTAATTTTACGGTAAAAATAAGTAATATTTTACACTTTTTTATTTTTAATATATGAATTATCTTTGATATTTAAATCTTTTAATTTGATAATATTTCATTCGATACGAAATTTAGAAAAAATTCTCGGCTATTTTACAATACCCGCTAATAATTCAACACTTAATAGCATACACATTTAAATTGATATAATAATAATAATAATAATAATTATTAATAAACATCATTGATTTAATGAAATCGTTAAAATTATAATAAGGAAACCGTATATGATTTTGATAACGTTTCGAATATACAGTTCATGGGGCCGCCTCTGATATATATTAAAATACACACTATATTTATCGGATTGTTCGCGTGTTTTGAAGGTTTTCGAAGGAAGAAAAACTATTTTTGTTATATATTTCGGACATAAATCGTTCGTGACTTTGTTATTCTTATAGTTATAGAACATTTAATTGAATATAATTACAATTTTTTTAAAGGCGAATAATTTTCAGCGAGTTACGTTTAGTTTTGACTTACGGAAAATGATAAATGAATTTAATTTCGGCGCTTATTCCTGATAATTTCGATCAAATATCGTAGTCACGAAAAGTGTAATACAAACGACAAATTCGGTTATTGCCGGGAAATTCTCTTTTGTTTCCAATTTTTACCACTGGCAACAACGCGTATTTTATATTTAATTTACATATATATATATTTTTTTTTACTATAAAATCTCCATGAAAGAGTCAGCATTGGCTCGTCAGAAGCGTTTATACTCGTATTAATTCCCTCGTAGTAACTTTTATACCTTTATATACCTCTGTAACATTTGATGTGACAAAATCACGGATTTGTTTTACTAAAACGCAATATTGTGCCACAGTTACCTACGCGTATTCGTTAGAATACGCGTTTTGTTGTTTTTAGCGTTTATTGGAGATGATCCAAAAAAAAAAGACTGAAAAAATAAACACTTGTGTGAAAGAATATTTATAGTACATCAAAAGTGGAAGTGGGGCATCGTTGCCGCTGATTTACGAATATACCTCGCAGTCTAGTGTCTCTAAACATATTCTATTTATTTTGAAATTCAAGTGCACTGTATTCGCAATGACCTTAGGACGTTTGACTTATATTTAGCGTTTTTTACTCGTAAAAAAAACAAAGAATTCCAATGACATATTTATAAGCATAAAAAAACCAAAAAATACAAAAAAAAAAATGTTTTTTTTTTTTTATTCGGATTAAAAGAAGAAGAAAAAATGCCTTTATAAATAGAAGAATTTTGTGTTAAATTATTAGATAAAACATACAATAACACAATGATAATATACATATTGTGTTTACACGCTACTCGATGTGAAATGAATAATTAATATTGTTATTGTTAGTGCATTATTATATTCTTTATCGTAAATTCGATATTTTAATGCGTCGTTTGAGTTCAATAATAAACTATATTATAAACAATTTAATTTAGGTATACGCATAAATTATATCGAAAAAAACAATTTTTTTTTTTTTCGAATTGTTCATTCGCTCTTTTGGACGTATATATATATATATATATATATATATATATATTAAGTGCTTTAAATTTCGAAATAAAAATTCATTTATTATACCGATATATTAGGTATATTTTTTTTTAGTATAACTATATATATAAACGATAATGCGTGAAAATCATAATTAAATATAAAAAAAAGATGTAAATTTCAGTTGATTCGTTCATTTCGTTGTTGTATACACGTAGACATATTTTTAGTAAATTAAACAATTACAGCCTATGTAAACATTATGTTTGGACATACCTAAAATTAAATATTGATTTTAGTTATATAATAACCGAACGTGAATTCGTTGTTTATCTTTATCGCGTATATTATTATTTATTATGTTATAAATAATCTCGGTTTGGACACAAAACGTGTATAGGATGTTGTGTAATTTCGTATAGACACTTATATATAGTAATCCAGACGTTTATAGTACTGAACTTTTTGCAACTCGAGAAGGTTTTTGTCAAATGAAATAAATAAATACTTACAAAACGTGTAAGTATTCTAACGTCATTGAAAATTCTTTAGTGTCTGTCAAACCAAACGTTAACATTAAAAAAAAAGGCTTATTTTAAAGAATTTTTTGTGAAATAATACGAAAAATCGTCCGAAAGGCACTTTATATGTTTTTTTTTCTTACAAAATACGATGTGTTTATAGTTTTTTTTTATTCGTGGTTAATAGTTTTTCTATACATATTATTAATTAATTATATTATCTCATATTATATTTTATTGTGTTCAGCGTAAACGTAATATACGCGTATAACGTATTAATAATATTAAAATAAAATTTTATATTTTATACAGTCGAACAAAATAGCATAAAATATTGTTGGTGCGTCACGAGCGATTTAAATAACACCGTATACAATACGAATTAAAAAACACACGTGGTACCTTCTTGTTTTATTATTTATTAGCATTTTGTTAATTTATGACTTAATTGTCCATTCGAATTCATTGAAATGTTAACGATGATTAATTACAATATACTTATCGAATGATTTTGATTATATTATTATTATTATTATTCAATACAAAATAATTTAAATTTACCAGAGACTGTAATATTTTATATAGCTGTAATTATTATATTTAGTATGACGTATGTGTTATTACCGTATAAATTATCGTAATATTGTAAACGTACAATAATATTTATTAAAATACAATCCGACAGAAGCGGGGAAAAAATATATTTAATAATAACTTGATAATAAATATAATAATTATTTTTATTACAATATAATAAAAGACGAAACTCGATTTATATAATAGTTTGTACCGTCGAAAACACTTTTAAAACCGCCGTGCGTTTTCACGGATCAAATTCGAAAGTCTCGTGATTAATACTTAATACAAATATGTATTTTATTATGCTTTATACAATATTATTGTAGTTTTTTTTTTTTTTTTTTTTTTTGTAATTTAATTATTTCTATTACACTGTTTGTGTAATACTTTTCGAGACAAATACTTTTCCGCAGTTAGATGTGTTGACGTTTGAAAAAAAAATATATACTTGTAAACAAATCGTCCGAATGTGTATGTGTGCGTACAAAACTAAGCATTTATACATATAAAAAAAACCCCTCGAGATAGCGAGTTTTCAACAAAGTCGGCTACGACAAGAGTTAAACCGCTTTGTGTAATAATATTACGCAATAATATTAATTTTTTTTTTTATATTTATTATTCGATTTAATTTTCGCAGCGAAAACAAATTGACACACAGTGTATAAACACTTGATCGTACTTGTAATTTTTTTTTTTTTTTTTTTTGTCGAATATTTCACGTTAAAATCTCCGTCTTTTTTTTCTAAACCTATTTACGAGTTACTGCGTATTTCAACGGTACTTGCCGAGGAAAACGATATGATAATAATTTATCGTATAAAATCAACGTTTCGTTTTTCTTCTACTCAATAGCGCGTGTAAATATTTTCGTATATATATATATAGTTAATGGTGACGGCAAAAACAAAAAAATAAAAAAAAATACTACTCTAACGTTGTATACGTGTCTAATAAAAAATTAATTTAACTCTACGTTACGACGATTGAAGCTCGCAAAACGATAAATAAATTTAATCTCGAAAATTGTTATATCAAACGAGCCGGTTACTCACGCAGTTTTCGGTTAACAATTCGGTTATTACTCTCGTTTTATTATTATTATTATTATTTTTTACATATATTCGTGAAAATCTCCATATTTATACGCATACCCCTGACTTTTCTAGTCAGTTTTTTTCTAACACGTTTAAATTGTTTTCGTTCGTAGACTTCACGTTTTTCGAAACTCTTTCAACAGAAATCGCCCCCGTGGCCTCGCCTATGCCAGTTCAAATCTTACATTTTTTTATTTTTTCATACGATCGGTTTTAATTGACTACTTATTGGCGAACCCACGCGCTTAATCGATTTACATTATATATATATATATATATACCCGTGCGCCAAGTGTAATATTATTAATAATAATAGACATAAGTCGTGAAACAAACTAATTAAATTAATAATACCTAATAAAATACTCGTGACCTGTAGGCTGTAATTCTGTACGACGCGCTAACGATTAGATTAAAATTCTATAAAATCACCCAATTCGTGAGCCAATCGTATTATATTGTTATATACACCGTTTCTGTGAAATAATACGCCAATTTCCGCCATATGCAATACGTTTTATACCGGAGTCATTTCGCATCGGCTACTGGTGTACCGTTCGAACGCAAACACTGTTAAAACAACTAATATTGTACACTGACTTTGTAGCAATTATTATTGATACACATATTCCGCGTGCAATGAACAAAGCGAAGTTATTATTTGAAAATTAAATGTTACACACACACACTATGCCCGATGCAATACAAAATGCATGTTTTAAGAAAATACCGTTCTCTGATAAAACATATTTTTTTTTATGGCGGAGAGAAGCATTTTTTTAGGAAATTCGAGAAAAAATTCTCCTAAATTGTTCAATTCGTCCAAAACCAAATTGAAATCATAATCTCATTATCATCACTGGCTATTAGATTATTTGCCGTCATCACTACATCGTAAACTCGATATCGAACAGTTTCCTTTCAATTTTACACTCCCCGAGTTCTTAAATCCTCTTCTAGCCATAACGTCTACCCACCTCTAGACAATCTCCATAATTTTTCCCTTTTCTATTTCTTTTTCTTAACTACTCTTATGATGGGCGTTTAAACCACCCACCCCCATTGGCCATATTTTTATTTTATTTTGCAACCAATTCGCATTATATTTGTAAGGGATGTGAACATTAATTGTCTTATCGTATAATTTATTTTTACAATTACAATATAAATAAATTTGTTACACCAAAAAATTATTAATAAATTTACTGATTATATATATATATATATAGTGATAACTAATTGATTTTTTTGTATAGCGATTCATAAAGAGGTTCAATTAACAGTTGAAGAAGTAATAGATGATCTGGTAAAAAAAAGTCAAGAAAATTATTTTATTATAAAAAATAACAATTGTATTGAATGCTGTATTAATATTTATATATATATAGTAATTATTAAAAATAATATTAAATGCCATGACCAGGGGGTCGTAGGCCCAGAACCCACCCACATATTTTTCTAGAAATTGTCTACAACCTCTTCTCCCATTGAAAATTTCTTAGGACGCCACTGACTCTTGTAATTTTTTTTCCTCGTTTCTTCTCCAGATACGACCCAACACTGCGATATTCTTTATTCTCCTATGTAACTAATAATTGGTACTGAGCTCAGTTTCTCCTGAAGTTTCTTGTTAAACTAGATTCAAACATAACACATTTTCTTTTAAGTAAATAATAATTATAATTTCATTACATTTTTCTTTTTATATGTTTTAGATTATAAATTCTTTTGTTTGAGAGTTTTCGTTTGTAATCGAATTGCTTTAATTTTTTTTAAATAAATAATTAAATTATTTTATTTATGGGTATTTGTCGAAGTCTAACGGTAATATTACATGTTTTCTTGCCCTCGAAATCACTACGACTTTCATTGAAGGCCCCTTGTGTATACTAAATATATATATAATTAGTAACAAAATAAATGCTTTCGTTTAGAATAATATCAATATTTGTTGATCGTATCAATGTAACGCATTAACGTGGACAGTACAGACGGGCTGTATAAAGCATTATGTAACGCGAACATAAATAATTGATAAAAATGCACAAATCCGAACTTTGGTCATACGAAAAAACACGCGTTTATGCTCTACCGCGCATTCCAAACACGAGACTAATTATAATTCGCCACAGTCATGACGCATGGATTATGGATACAGAATCGTTTGTTCAGCACGGTTTGTTGACGAAAAAAAAAAACAAACGCAGCTATAGCTGTTGATGTACCACTGTTAATAATTTTAATATTATTTAACTGGATGATGACGAAAAAAACGAACCATAAAAGACCTAGAAAAAAAGAAATGAATAGGCGTTGAAAAAGAAAGCCGAAGGAGAGTAAAAAAAAAAAAAACCAAATGAGAATCGGAGAGCCGGACGACCGTTTTGACGACGCACATTATTATACAATTGCGCATATATTTTTGAAATTTTTCAATCTTTCTATGAAATTCCCACTTGTGATCGCGATTTCTCCTTACACAAAAAGTTTGTCCCTCTTGAAATGTTTATTATATTTCGTCAAATATTGTATGACATCAATAACAAATCGAATAAATCAATAAATCGTCTTCTTAAATCCAATTGAGAATTTTTTCCGGAGCTTTTCTTTTTCTTTTCTATTGTTCCAACACGTGTACGAAACGATAAATAAATAATGCCAATACATAATACGATAATCATTTATCCGCCCATAAATTGTGTCAACAAAAATTATTATACGAATCGAAGTTTTAATAATATTATAATACGGTTTTAATATTATAATATTAAAAATATATTTAAAATTATACGATTTTATTGCCTCTTTATATAATTTATCGTCCATACAATACACTCTACACGGATAGCGCGTTTGAGCTTTAGCATAATCCACAAACAAATTAAATTTATTGTTAATTATAGTAGAAGATAAGCAATAATCGTATGCATAATAAATATCTTACGTATATCTTTTATCTTCGAGTGGAAAAATTTAAATGCATTATTTTCTGTACCTATCTTACGCGTATATAAATTTGTGGTTTTAAATAAAAGTACGTACGGATTATCGTAATTAAATGTTTTAAAATATCTTTAGACACGTGTTACGTGTCGCGTTGTATTCGAGATTTTCGCTTTTCAAATGACATTAGACGAAGCGATTACGTAAACTCAGAAATAATATGGATTGGCCAACACGAGTTCATTGCGTGAACATCATATTATTATTATTATTATTATAACGAGGTATATATGTATTTTCGACGATTCGAAATGTTTTTCAGAATTTACTCATTTTTTTTTGTTGAAAATACAGACATGTTTCGAAGAAATTTGCAAAAATCGTTAATCGAAATTTGTTCTTTTTTGTCATTAACGAAATTTTAATTATGAAAAACTTTATGATTCGAAAACACATGTGACACATTCTCGAACCAACGGCGACTCTACAGTACCCACAGCATTTTTTTTTGTCATTTAATAAATTTTATATTATTTTCTGCTCTTCTTTTTATAATATTTCGCATGTTATTCATCACACGAATACGATTATTAAAAATAAAAACATGTTAATTTTAATGTTCAAAAGTGATTCTCCACGAACCGACGATGTAAATGAAATAACATATGAAAAATGAAATCCATAGAGCTTTTCGATATGGACTTAAATTCAAATTTCGTTAGATAAAATGGTACTTTAAATTTTTAATAAAAAATATAAATTTGAATTGTTTACGTATACCGGTACATAATACGCGTCGAATTAATATTTAAAAAACAAACGAATATCCGTTAATGACTTACTCGAATAAACAAATGTTTTCATAAATGTCGATATATTGGAATATATAATATTAATTAAAGTTTGTCAATACGAACGAATTTATTAATACCTGTATATGTAAATATTGTAACGGGCCGCTTCAAAATTAAAAATGAACTACTTGACGACAGTCTATTGACTGTTTTTTTGTTTTAAATATTTAAATTTTGTAAAATGAGCAAGCGCGCTTTATGAGGTTACATAACGCGATAATTATTCACGACCACGTATTTGTTAATACATAAAAAAAAAAAATAAATATTATCATCGAATTTACCGTGAAATTGGGACCAGCAAAATATGTCAATTTTCTGTTTGTGTTTGCGAAAAAATTTCAAAAATCACGTTTCAAAAATCAATGCGTTATTTATAGGTATTTTATTTCTAAATCTTTATTTTAGTCTATATAATTATAATGTATATATATATATATATATAAAATGAATTTTTTTCCCCCCCAAACGGTCATTTTTCATATTTTTATTCTCGTCGTAATATTTCCACTTACTTTTCCATTACTAAAGTTGAATATACAGAAGTTCGTACGTATAATATATACAGTTTACTACAAACGGGTAATTAACAATTAATATCATTAACTGTAAACACAGTTGTTTCGTTTAATATTGTTCGCAGACCTAATTTATTATGCAGTCTTTCAAATCCTATTCTCGTCGAACAATGAAAATGAAAATTAAAGATTTTGTTTGCAAAAAGAAAAGAAAAAGTGTACAGTCGATTATCCAGGGTAATGCATTTGATGTTGTGCCGACCGCATAATGTTCATTACATATTTTTTACAGGTCAATATTACCTGTCGGCAGTTTTTTTTTTTTTTTTTTGAGTCACTAACATTATTCTGATAAAAATCTCTTACATAATACAGTTCAAACAATGTTGGATTCTAAAATCAAATATTTTTAAAATCAATAACAATTATTTTTATATCGATCAATTAATTTTTATATTGATCAATTATTTGCCAATATCGTAACAAATTTTTAATTATAATCGATATATTAATTAGTTTCCATTATTATTATTATTATTAAAAATGACTCATTATTCTAAATATTTAATTAACTTTAATTTGAATACTGTGTGGCGTCTAATATCTCAAGATCCAGCTGGTTTAAAATTCGAGCAGTCCAGTTAAAATTTTCTCAAAAACCATCTTATCGATCTCCCTTGGTAAGTTGGTAATCGAACTATAAAATATCATCAGGGAATTTATTACAATTGCGTTCAACAATGTTAAGAATGAATTAACAACTTCACGTCTCATATTATATAACAAAACGAACCACGCGCCTTGACTTAATAAAAATAATGTTCTAGAAATTAGAAAAAAAAATGTTTATACTTTAATTTAGTATTTGTTATTATTACTATTAGCATTTTGCATATACAATTTTTTTTATGTATTCATAGGATTCCACCCGTGTAAACTATAAATATAACATATTATACAATTCACGATGTTGCAAATCGTTGAACTTAAATACATTTAGATACTTACATGCACTTTATAATTTACACGATCTATTGAGTTTTACGACATTTGCACAACAGAAGCACGCGTTGTAAACTATGAGTATGGCACATGAAAGTGTGTACACGACTCAGGTCGTGATGATTATGACGTTCTGTGACATTATCTTTATTAAACTAATGTACTGCAAATAAGATCCGTTGGCTAATATTGTATAACAATAACGGCAATATTATTTTCAACTCAAAAATTTTAGATGAATATAATTACTATATATATATAGACGTATCATGTAAATAATAATTAATTATTAGGTAAACAGCAATCACTGCGGGAAATAATTATTTCTGAAGTAATTGGGAAATCGGTAAATCGACTATGATTCGCGACAATTCGATAATTCATCATTAATTTATTTGAATATGTACCATTTCTATAATAATTGATCATTTAGAAACAATCGAGTGCAAATAAGACAATACTAACATAGCCATAACATAGGCTTACGTACTGCGCGAGTTATCGGCTTTAAAAAGATCCATCGTCGATGTTTAAATTCAATACTTAAAAAAAAAAACACACACACACATTTCAAAACTACCCGGTATGTAGACGAGTAAAATTATTATATTAAAAAAAATAATGTAACCATTTCGTTACACCGAAAAAATGGTACATAATACACTATGAATTTAGTTTGATTTGTATTTGGACTCCGGCATAAGCGTAATTTGATGAATTCCGTTAAACTTAACAGCCACAACTTGTATGTTAAACACAATATTTTACGAAAATCCCCTCGTGAATATTCTCTTATATTATAATTCGGCAACAGTATAGTGTTAAAATGAAATTTATTGAATTATTATTATTATTATTATAAAACGAATTGTACAAAATTACTATATTAAACGTATTTTCAAGGGAAATATAATGTTATAGTTGTCGTATACGGCTTATGAGAATTATATTTGTATTACTTATCGACACTTAATACAATATAGCTCATATATATATATATTTATTTATTTATGTAATATAAAGATTATTAGTAATTATGTGGAGTTTGCGGATGCTAAACAATTCAAAAGTGTACGCGTGTAGTAGTGACTTGTGCGATATAAAATATAATTTTTTTTTAAACCCGCGCACAGAGAATAGGTATAATATTCGTACCTGTATGGCACTCATCACAATCGTGGTGTGGTAAGTACTTTAGCTAGATAATGCATTTACGAATGATGACGGCCTAAATACAATAAAATAAAATGCGAAGAGTATCGACTCGTTACAATTTAATACAACCCGCTATCTATGTTCGTTGTTTTTATTACAGTTTGGTCTCTAAATTGCATGACTCCGTCGTATCGACGTTATGTAGTTACAATTATAGAAATATATTGCGGAATTGCGTAAGAAAACACACAGTAAAACATAAACAGTCTTATAATAGTTAATTTTCTATTTTTATTCGCTGCGATATTACCATTCGATTGCAATCTAACGCGTCATGATATGTTATTATATTATATATATATATATATATATATATATATATATAACACCGCCACCTGACTTGTTTAAAATATATTGTATAAAACTATATAAATGGCAGAGAAAATATAATAAAACTATCGACGCTCCGCGCACGTTTGTGTTTTACGAATATTCGATTTTTCTCTGTTTCTCTAACTACAATACTCGTTGGATAAGAGTATCGTTATACGTATGTATGAGGAAAAGAAACAAAAAGTGGGTTTTAATTAGACGTACGCGAGACGGATTCGGATTTATGACTCCACGTTATATATTATATCGGGTTAAGGTCAATGAAATCTAATCGAATGTTCCTGCTGATAATAAAATACGGCTATACGGCTAAAAATACAATAAACGTTCAATAAAATTCTTGTCGAAATGGAAATAATGAAATTAAAACCGGATTCGCTTACGCGTATATTTTTTTCTTTTTTTTTTCTCTCTCAAATCCGCCCATATGAGTTTTAAAAAAATCTTGTACACATTTGCACGGTTATTGCAATTATCCGCCGAATTCAAAATAAAAAATTCGTGCGATTAGTCGTTTTTAATATTTACAATCAGACCGTATTTTAAAAAATATTATGCACCCGATGACGTGCCATCAAATTGTGAATTCTAATTTTTTGAGTCGACGCCACCGCGAGAAGTATAAAAGACGAGTCCGATTCAACCAATACATATTATGTACTGCATTTGAATATATAATTGCGGTTTATTAACACACACACACACATTGATCACGTTATATAAGTATTATTGACAAGTGGAGTGGAGGTCACGATAATGTTTTTGAAAAAAAAAAAATTATGCAATTGTATACACGAAGAGTACATTGTGAAAGGTTAAACAACGTTTGATTAACGATATTGAGATTTCAAAATAATTTATAATTCAAATACCAATAATAAAACAAACAAAAAAACAATATACAAAATTCTATAATATTTAGAAAATAAAAACACTGTTGGTACACGTATTCAGGGATTGAATGGGAACTAAATCCAGGCCGGGAGATTGTTATTTATCTGGGCCACCCACCACACACTTATCAAAATCAAAAAAATTTCTCGGTTTTTTTTTCACATAACAATTTCATTACGAGAAAAAACAATTTTTTTTTTCATTAGTGTTTAAAATAAAATAATAATTTAAATATATTTCTATTGCTATGAATTTAAAAACAAAACGAGCCGGTTTGCAAAATAAAATCTTTAACACCAGATCATCAGGTCATAATATGAATCAGGAGATATCTGCAGGAAAACTTCCATTTTCCCGATCGTCCACTAACCGCCCTTGCACATATTTTATGTTAAAATTCCAGCGGCAATTTTATATGATTATTACCGTCCTGGACTTCAATAAAAATAATACATATATATATATATATATATATATATATATATATATATATTGCGTGTGAATTTTTATCTATTATTTTAATTGAAACCTTATAGTTCACCACCGAGTACGTGTACTTATCACGCGTATAGAAACATCAAACAGAAGAACAGAAATATATTTTTGGCGAAAACGGTAAAAAAATTGTCGTTTTTTGACAGAAACGACGAATCCGCGGGTTATGCCTCTTCATTTGCATTTGTATGTTAATATTTAAAATAAGTTTTTTTTTATAAATACTATTTTTTTTTACTCCCGCTGATGTTGTATTCTCTTAAATAAATATTTACTATATGCGTTGGATATATAAATTCATGAAATAATTGATACGATAATTATTCATAATATTCGTTTTAAAATACGTCGTTAAGTCTTATTGCCAAATTTAAAAAATCACACTATGTTTTTACCGCCCTGAGGTGCGTACTTACAGTCTAAGCGATATTTAACAAGTCACTTAAGTACACAATTATTATAGTGACAAGGTAAATATAAGTAATTTGCGAAAAAAAAATTATTCGTACATTACAATGAAGGAAATCGTTTCTACGTTAAAAAATAGAATTCTTAATAATAGTGTACTCGCGCGTTACGAGAAACAAGAAGAATTTCGGGTGAAAAAAATCAGTATATCTCAAACTGTCAATCACCATCCATCGGTGGGTCGCTAGAAGTTATATTCTTGAGTATACAGAAATATTAAAAATATAAGTACACTTTCAGTTACAGTTCTAGACTATAAGTTTAATGAATGCGTCCAACTGAAACAAGCGGATTTGGATTTGGAGTCCCTTCGGGATATTTCTAAGCTCCCCAGATGGTTTTAATCAAGCTATAACACTTTTGACATTGAATTCTAAAAGATTAAAACTCGTTTCGTTTTGATAATGGGTAAAAATTATCGAGTCGCACACGAACAGAAGCATTAATCGAATATTTTGCAACGGCGTGGATCAAAACCAAACATCGAAACTGTTACAATCTTATAGAACTTCTTTTGCTTAAAAAAATAACTCAGATTGACACGGAAGTGCTGTTATCAACTGCGTATTACAAGCGCACACTTCACATACGCCTCATTACGAAATATAAACTTATATTCGTTATAAACGATATAAAAGTATCGATTATCAAAGTACTTTTGTTTTTTTTATTATTGTAAATTGTGTCAACGTGAGTGGCGATGCTAAGTTGATGAACGTTGATAAGTTAGTGACTCGAGTTATCGAAAAGCACTGTTATGAGTGACACCATTTGTTGCTATATAGATTTAAGGACTCGACTTTCGAACACATACAGTGTTAAATTCCAGACGTGATAATGCTCGGTTCATGAAATGGGCTGCAAAAAAAATTATGCACGTTTCATAAAATTGACTATACGATAAATGCTACCCAGCTCACGTATTGAGAAAATGCACACAGAACGTTTTACCAGATGTTTTCATTCCATTTAAATATAATAATGGTTTGTGTTAAAAATGAAATGAACACCGCACCTGCAATCGTTCCGTATAAATATGAATATTTATAATAATATAGTCCAATCAAATTATATACGAAAAAATGCTATTCGATCAAAAATAATTTATAATAGTATTTTTTAATATTTAGCACACTTAGTTTTGAATATTCCCTTTTCCGGTGGGTGCTTCATCTCTTAATGTTCAAAAAACTATCCCTAAATAGCATATAAAATTGTTTTTTAAATGTTAATTCGTATAGATAATTGCCCACTTTACAACTCAAATTACAAACATTTTCTGACCAAAAACTAACCGTTCAACAGTTATTTACGAAAAAAAAACTCAAGAAACGTATTTTACACTTCAATATGCATTACCTACCACCGGCCTCTTTTTCTCGTGACCTATATTAGCTTTGACGACCAAATGTGTACGATATTCATTATTATTATTATTATTCAAAATTTAATTAAAAACCATTTTGTTTATCACAAGAGCAAAATAAATAGTACCTATATGGGACAATAGTAAAAAACCATTTCCATATTCATCATATGGAGGTAGTATTTTTTTCAATTTTATGGGATGAAGCCTTAAATTCCTTAGAGAACACTGGAGTACTCTAGCATATAGCAATTCCTTAACTATATAAATTATTATTCCTTTTAAAAAAATCTAATATTTGACTGGACAAATACGTTTAAAAACCGTTCGCGAAACGAATATACATGACTATCATCAGTGTTCTTCAATTAATTTACTATATCTATGTGTTCATTAGAAAAGGTGACATTGAGTGACTTATATAATAACAAAATTAGCGACGATTCGTGCTATAGGTAATAGTGCGTACTGCAAGAACACGTGAAATACCCGAAAAATATGTATATAAAAAAAAATATATTAAAATTAAAATTTGTTATTTTATACAGATAGTCTGCAATATAAAAATAGTTGACGAAGAAAGAAAATAAAAAGATTTCCATTGGTTTTAGCATTCATATTAATAATTGTTCTTTTTCTGTCTACACAGTGTGTTGCTAGGCTATTTAGATGATTCCGGCAACAAGTGTTCCTCAAACGGTCTTTAATTGATTTCAATTTTGAAAAGAAGCACTCAGCACAGATTCGACGGTATAGATGCGCTTAAAATATCAGGAAAACTAACCACATATAATATGACGATGAATTATGCTTAATCTTGTACAGTAATTATTTCACAATTATTGCTAATAATAACTGGTATTAATGCGATAAATCGACGCGGAAAATTCGAACTAATATCTTTTTCAGACTAATGTATTTTCTTTTTTTTTCTTCTATCTTAATATAACAATAATACGATGATATCATTATCGTTGAGTTTTAAATGAGCGTAATTGGTATAAAAAAAATCTAAACTTATCAGCAACATCACGAGTTCCTTGAAATCGTTAAACGAGCTGTTGTGATGTAATACTGCTCAGTATTGTCAAGAAAAAAAAAATTATGTTCACTGTGAAGTCTTCTTCTGTAATGATTTTTAAGTCGACAATCATCATGATAACATTTTTTTTTCGAAAAAAAAATATTTAATTATTATAAGTACATGAGTGTAAACGATAGTAAAAAAATTTTCAATGGAGCCCTCGTTCTCATTTATATCGTTAAAGAAATATTTTTTTGTAAATTTATTATGGACATATAATAAAATTAGAAAGGAAAAAATTCACCTAACGTAGTATTTAGATGATTAATTTATCGAAACTAAGTCAAATTACATTTAAAAAAAAAAACAACGTTTTCAATTTCTATAAAACTGTGTTTTAATTAATATAATTGGCAATATTCTTTTGAAAATTTTTTTTAAAATTCCTTAGAATATATTTTTTATCTGAAAACGGTCCTTAGACAACAGTCTTATACAATAGCTGTATACAACAGTGTTTGAAGATTCTTGATTCGAAGAGCCACACTTGTCAATTATTATTTTAACCTTTATTTAATTAGTTTTCTATCACCCACACATCATGTAAAATGCGTATTTGATTGACCTAGAGGACGTAAATTTGGTTTCAAAAACCTTCAGATTAGAAAATACTGCCGTCATATGTGAAACTACATTAAAGTGAAATAAATAAAGTGAATTAAACTACAATAAAGTGAATTAAACAAGTTTTGTAGTCAATTTTGAAAAATTCAAAAACCTTCTAAATAACAATACACGCGCACGCACATTTGATTTGAATACAATCTCGAAATTCGCACGAGTGTCTAATCGCAATACATAAATATTGTTTTTCGATCCTTATCGATTTAATCGAAACAATATTTTTTTTATTCTTTATTCGGTCTATCCGGGATCAAGGGAAGCTATAAAACTGACGTCCTCGCATACACAAAAACAATACGCTATTACCATAAGTAAAAAACGCTCGTTTTCTCTCTCTCTCTTTCTTTTGCTTATCGTCGCACTCGAACCTTGAACTTTACAATATGCACGCGACCTTTAATGCGCGTATTTATTAATATTTTCCGGCCGTTATTCTGAGTTTTGAAGCTTTCGTCCGTGATAAAACGAAAAAAAAAATGAAATTTTTTCGCTCGTCTGCTGCGATTTATTTGATGCGCGCTATTTTATAATGGACCAACAGCGTTCGACGACAAGACTCGTACAGCATTTGCGTACGCTATTATTATTTATTGTAAAAGAAAAAAATAAAAAAAAAATAGAGAATAACGGCGTATTTGTCGAATCGATTGTGTGTTGCAATGCAATGTATATTATAAATTTTTCACGTAAATCTTTTCTTTTTTTTCTTTTGTTTCTGTACTTTTTTTCACACATATCAACAAATTTTTCAAATTGTAAATAATACACGATAGTATACCGGGTAAATAAAAATAAAAACTTTACTCGTCCATAATTTTGGTGTTCAATAAACAATCGACGAAGTTTATCGTTAATCGTATTTTACTCCGTATACCATCGAATTTTCAACAATAAATAAGTAAATATATAACAAAACTTAGATTAGATTTTGTTAATAAAATAACGCAATGATAATATACAATTTTTCGCATTTCGTATCAAAAATCATGAAATATGCGCCTAAGAACAGAAAAAACACACAAAATACGCACTTATCGATAAAAATTGTAAAATATACGAATTTCAATTATAATTATTATAATTTAAATCAAAATAAATTTTGATATTTTAAATATAGACAACATATGAAACATATTTCAATATAAGAACGAATGCTATAGAGGGGAATCCTAAAAGAAACGTGCAAAATCATATATATACGAGTATATATCCTAATCCTAGTTGTTATATTCGGTTGCATTAACGGAAATAAAGTCGAAATCAATTGTCGATGAAATTTGTCGACTTTTTCGTCTAACTCTACTACTGAATCATGTCGAACTCGAACGATTTCTATTTCTATATAAGAAACTAATATTAAATCTCCGGTATTCATTAAAAAATAATTATAATTGTATTTTAATCACAGATGCGAGTTTTATTCAATTTCAACGTTGACATTTTTAAAATATTTAAGAAACAGTAAATAAATATGATGTTCACTGAAAATCCGTTACAACGATTTATCGCTTGTAAATATACCGCAGAAGGCATAAAATATATTTATATCATTTCTTTTTTTTTCTTAAGTTTATTTATTAATAAATTAATTATTAGTACATGATAAAAATTATATGGTTGCAAGCTTTACACATTCTTAAGATAAATAAGATACATATTACTTACTAATGTATGTACTACCTTATGGCAGACATATAAATTTATTTGAAAAATTGCGGTCACGTTGAAATTTTTATAAATACTCATGATCCATCATCTGTTAAACACAAATATATTGTTTTGTAAATTTAGAATTACAATTTATTTTTATTTATTAATAACAATCGTATTACGCTTATTTATTTATAATATCATAAGCTATTAACGTCCTAGTTAAACATTCCTTATCTTAAAGTATAATGTCGAAACTATATAATTATCGCTCATAAAAGCGTAAACTCAAACTTTTAACCACAAAGTTATAATGTAATATAACTTAATAGTAATATTATCCCTGTAATAGTAATCCCTGTTATAATAATCCTTGTTGAATTTCTGAAAATTACATCGAACGCGTTGTATCTTAATTGATAATACGCTTTTTTAATTTCGAAACTTATTCAACTTTTTTTTTTAACTCGGCCATTCGTTCATCAAGTACAGAGTATTTAATCGACGTTTATTCGTGTATAAATTAATACGGCCTGTGTTGTGTACAATAATATCATTCGCTTCGTTTTTTTTGTATTCTTAACAAATCGAATTTGATAGGACGAGCGTCCTCCTTCTTTGGGTCGTGCTAATCTTGCCTGTTTTTACAAAATTTCGACAAAAATTTAGAAAAATACATCATAAATAATAAATTTTGTTTTACTTCCTTCTCATCCTTTTAAAATGTCCCTTAATGACTTCTTCTCTCCGTACTTTTCATAACTATCATCTGCGACGTTAGTCATATATTCTTCTCAATCGCCTATATTTATTATTAGAGCGTTCGCATTTCCATTCTTTACTTAACACCCATCATAATCTCTTTTCACAATCCTTTACTGTCATCATTTTTCTATAACTCCGGGTTGTTTATTTCAATTTTCGTAATTTCTAATTTATTTATTATTTTGTATTTAAAATTTTCTCTTATAAATAACTGTGGTTTTTTTGTTTAAAGTTGCAATAGTAATAATAATAATAATAATAATAATAATAATAATAATAATAATAATAATAATAATAATAATAATAATAATAATAATAATAATAATAATAATAATAATAATAATAATAGTAATAATAATAATAATAATAATAATAATAAAAGAAAATTCGTTAGATAAAAATGGTAATAATATAATATAATAGAACGTTAAGAAATGTTTTTTTTCCACAACCACAGTCCATATTATCCGTTCATTCGATAACAGTTTTCACGCTTTAACTAGAAATCATTCTAAAATCGTTAACATTTTGCAATTATTAAATAGACCTTTAATTATGCCAATCAATTAATCATATATTTATTAAATATTATATTGAACTACAACACGATACTTAAAATATATTAACCACGTATATTTACGTGTTTACGTAGTTTTTACAAACGATTTCTGGCTTCTGCATATGTCACGTTCAAATTTTTTTCTTTTGAATATTTCTTATATTGAACAACAAGTCAACATTGGTTACATAAATACTATTATATTGTATAGCTGTGGTATAGTCGTATTTAAATATATATATATTTCCAAATATTATGTTCGTTTCCGTTGTACTTTTGGCATAAGTATATTTAAGTTGTAACTGTCTACCGCAAATTTTACATGTAAATCAATAAGTAAATAATTATTGTCGCAAATATTCATATTCACGTTTTTTTTCTTGTTTTTTTTTTTAGAAGAAAAAGAAAAAGGAAACGAGAACAACACATTTTCGGACAAACATCTTTGCATACTATAAGCTAAAATGAATGTGCTAAAATATACAGAATCCGTAACAAATGTCAACGTCACGAATCGTATTCGTACGCATAATTTTGCATCTTTCAGTTAGCAATTATTATTCTTGACAATATTTTAAAACCGTTGGAAAAATGTTTGTTATTATTATTATTTAATTGCGTGTTATAATAAATGTGCTTGCAACTTACCATATATTTTAAACAATAACCGCAATTTTTATTTTTTAATAAGAAAACCATAAGTCGTAAATTATTCTTAATTGTGGAAAATAACTATTTTTGCTTTGTTTAAATATATTCTATAAACATTTTTTATGACTGACCTGGACATATTGGTCAATTATAATTAGGAGTATCTATCTAGGAGAACGATCCAATAACAATAAAATTCAAACTAATAAGTCCACTATACTCGCCGCATGATTATAAACGCACCAAAATTATACTCATCGCTTGGAATATTAAAAAATTACAAACTCATTAAAAACTAATTAATATACGAGTATCGCCAACGTTTCCAATAGTGTTTGAACAATTTAACGAAAACTAAAACGAAAAAAATCCGTACAAAATGGACTTCCAAACCACTTTCCAGAGTTATCCAATAATATATTACGTATACGTTACATCTTTAACAATTAAGAAGAATCTAAAAAGATTTAGATTCCTCTCTCTCTGTATATATGTAAGAATAGATTGAAAAACCATCGCTCGATAAGATTGCCGCACAAAAGTTCTCACCGACTCTCATAACAATATTGTACGGATATATTAAAAATACTAAAGTGTTTTATTTTCAAGACACTTTACTCAATGTTAAAATGATTTAGTAAGCTATTTTCACACGTTAAAATAAGCACAATTTGGCCGACTTGGCGTTGACACGGCGCACCGCATAGGCAATTTAGACACGGTTTACGGGTCATCCGAGATTTGCTGATGTAATCAGTAAAGTCAGGCAAGTAGTACCTATCACCGAGAATTTCACACCATCTACAAAAACATTAAAAACCCTCAGACACATTATTGAGATAGTACAGCTGTGTACTATTTTTACGGACTACAAACCGCTCATCTGAGTTTTCACCTAGCATCCAGACAAACTGCATCCTAAAGCACTTACCATGATCTCACTGTGTGTAACGATGATGAATTTAAAACCTTTGGATTACGGCACAGCGTTAAATCTCAAAAATTGTTAACTCCTGAACTAATCTGCAGTTTTCGTTTGTTTCGATACGTCTACCGGACGACCCCGATCATTTTTGACGTTGACATTCCGACGATGAGGAGTTGCACAGTCTCAACAATTCTGGCTCCAGTACAACAGCTCGCATTGTTTCAGATCGTTTCGCGTGGCCTCGGACGAAAAACGATTGCTAACGATCCAAAATAAGTCACCACGCTTGGTGACTTCAATACACCAACAAACGGCTTACGCCACATTTACGTTGACATAATCAGACCTATACCGCCATCGAGTACTGTCTAATAGTAACTGATAGATTTACACGTTGGCTTGAAATGTATCAAACGTGTCACAGAAGATAAAGTAACTCAAGGCATTATTTGCATATTGAGTTTCAAGATTCGGTGTATCTCAGTACACAAGGCCATAGCCAAGGGGTTTTAGGGTTCAGACCTCTCCCTCGAATTTTTTTCTTAAAATAAAATGTAATGATTTATATTCTATTAATTATTATTTTTATTTTATTTTATATTTATATTAGCCCACCTCCGCTAGAAAATGCTTGCTGGCTACAGCCTTGTCAGTACGTCACCACGATTGATCGTGGTACTTGATAATACTGCACTACATTTAGAACGTGTTAGCTAAACTTTCGGTTTCACGCTCTGCCCCACAATAACTCGCAAATCTATTTGCCGAAAATAGCATATACAATTGCATTTATCGACTAGGATAGTTAGGATTTTATATTATTTCAAAAAACACTACGATGAGAAATTATTTAAAAAAAAATAAATAGATTAACTTACAATTGTTTACAAACGTAACAAAATTATTATTATACAAGTAAAAATTGCATATGTTGTACTGCGGAAAAAAAAGTGTAGGTATCTACAAAGAGTTTAGAAAACCGGAAAAAAAATAATAAAACCCAAAAAATACATAACGCATTTATAAAAGTTAAAATATTAATGTAAAACAATTTTTATAGGTACATTTGTATAACCTACAATGATATATCATAAAATACTACGTAGGTACTTGCATCACAATTAATCGTTAACAGTTTCGATATTTTATATTTTAATCATAAAATATAATATATTATAGTAGTAGGTACTAGTTTATTTCATTCATTTATAGTACCATGAATCAAATTGTGAAGATATGTGTTTGAAATCTTGATCACTGAGCATGGTCCATTTTTCCAAACCTAAAGACAATCCGATTTCTTCTTCTACTATTTCATACGACATGCTGGATTTTTTCAACCATTGATAAAACTTTTCAGACCAATCATTTTGACGTGACCAATCACATCGTAGGACAACAGCGTTACGTCGTACGTAAAGATATTTTAACGAGTGACCGTAATATGAAATCAACAACAACGTGCACGTAGATATTTTTTCTCTGATAATCTGTGTACAGAAAGTATAACGTAATAATAAACGTGATTATTTTATTTTATAAATAAATTGTGAAAAACTCACCAATGTTGTCAATCTAGAACATGTTTGGATTAGATTCACCAAGTTGGCGTCGATACGCTCTTTAAACGACGACGGTTGATAGAATTTCGGCAACTCGAGATATCCGAACGTGCGCAACTGATTCGAGTACAATTCGATTGCTTTATTTAAAATATCAGGGATCATCTAAAAATTTGCAACGAACCAAATTTATTTTTCAATGTACAAATAACACGCATATCGTAAATACTGTTTGTCGGCTAACCCGGATATTCGGCGATTTAAAAATTAGACTAGAAACCGGTGCACCGGGTTGCCACAGAATCTGTCTTTCTCTGATAGACTCGACCCTGAGGTGTACTTTTAGCGTACGGTTTGTTTTGGCACAATGTGTCCAGTCCAAATAATCCATGGGCTCGATGTCGATGGGTGTGTAACGGTTTTGGATAATGTGCAAATGACTGAGCCCGGTTTGACTAAGCATCAACAACAAATCGCTTCCGAGATTCTGAGGACTGATTACCAGTATCTAAATGAACGCATACGTTGTTATAATGTCGACGTGCATGCAATTCTATTACGTCAATTTTTACCTGTAAATTTATAAACACTCCGGGATGAAGCAATTGACACAAATGTTTGGTGGTATTTACCAATATCAAGGTGTTCAGTGTAGTGCAACAATAGAAGCACACTTGATCTAACAACGTTTGCGCGTCTTCGTTATCCAACATCAGATCGATCAATTCCAGTCTCCGGAGTGATGGTAAGTTACCCATTAATCTTTTTAACGCTTCCAAGAGCTTACCTAACATATGCTCGAGATAATAAATCATGAAGTCATCATTATTAATAATACCTAGACGAGTTGTACCTACACGTATCAGTGATTATTTCGGTCAACAAATTTTTCAGTAAAACAATGGCAACAAGTACGTGTGGAAATATTACATTTTAAGACTATGTTATTGTAACTTGTAAAATAATGGTCGATCGATGAAAATTTATAGGTTTTTATAATTCGATTTCACGTGGGTGCGTGTAAACACTGTCAATATGTCAAAAATCAATCGCTTTAATTGGATCGAAACAGAGAAGATTCATACGATTGCGTGATGTGCACTGTTGTCGTTTAACGCCCGCAAACAAGAAATCACATAATATGAAAAACTAATTACGACTTTGGATTAAAAGAATATGAAAAATGAATTAATTCGAAAAGTCCGACGTAGAATATCGATTTTTAAACATCGTTTTGTGCCGACTTTCACATAGTTTTTACCATGTGATAATAGTTTGTTGACTATAATTTTACATTTTACGATTAACACGATTAATAAAACTATTACGAAAATAATATTGTTTGATGAAAAACAAAGAAAATCTCATTTTTAACAGAAATCGTACAATAATTATATAATATATTAAGCAATTGTACAAGGGGTGATGACGAATACGAACCTCCTGTGCCGTACAAAACGGATTCGTCGATGCGCGAAGTCGCCATGTTACACGGGAATGTGTACTGTAAAGCGTTTATTCTCGACCCGACTCCGCGTCCGTGTTCCGCGTAAAACGATATCATATTCATGAATTCGTACAGGTTGTAAAAATTGCTTATCGGCCTGAACACCAACACTTGAATGTACCGACCAATGGACTGGAGGCATAATTGCACGCGTAAATGATCTAACATGTGCTGCGTGTAACAAATAATGTAAATAATATATTTAGAGACGCAAGAAAGTCTATTTAATTACCCGACTATTCAAATGCGTATAGTATAGTAGATTAGTAAGTTACCGAGATGGTTGCCGGTGGATAAGTATAACGTAAAATTTTACTTCTGTATAGATAAATAATCAAAAACTGATTGCCTACCGGTAAGAACAACGGGCTTGAAGGGATACCTACCTATAGTATAAGTCACGGGTGATTTACGAGGTGGCAAAACTGTCCAAATCCGTTTTCGTCAATGACTTTTTTCCACCTTCTTCTCATACCATTCAATATCATATAGATTCTCAATAGTTCTAAAGGGTTTGTAGAGACGAGAGTGCTCGGGAATACACAAGGAAGCTGGTACATTTTTTTATTGGAATAGTAACTATAGAATATATTTTATTTATTTTTTTCATTTTTTTTGACAAAAAGCAAATTATATACAATTATATTTTTATAAGGATTAACTAACCTAGCCCATATACGTGTGCCTTCTCTAAAAGCATATGCATTGCATATACTCTGCGCAGTTGAAAATCGATTTTGGATATATGCCTACTTTAATCGGTGGTTACCACATTATATAACCACGCCGATGTAGTTCTATATTATCGTAATGATTTATATTTTTCATTTTTGTAGTTTTGAAAAATGACCATTAGTAGGAAATCACAGGTGTTTTATATAAGAAAAAAAACATAAATACACTACAGTTGAGAAAAATCTTTAGAATGAGCCATATACGTATTACACATAATGCATTGTTCTATTGAATAGGTACTTTTATGCATTTCGTTTATAATAAATAATATCCAATACTCCGCGCCACAAATACTCACCTGCCATCCCGAATAATAGTTGAATTTTCTTCGCGTGAGTGTCGTGTCGTCAAAAACGAACGTGTGCCATGAGTACGGCAAATTGAAACCCGAATACCATGTCCAGCACGTCGATGAAGCATTATGTTTCTGACTGGCGTTCAAAAATGAAAAAATGTTTTCCAGCAACAAATCTGGCAAGTTGTTCCAATCGCCTTTATACTTGGTAGCAACTAAAGCCCTACTGCCGTTATTCCTCTTTGACTTTGTTTCTAATAACAATTTCAATACAAATAATAAAAACAACAGTTTACTTGTACAACGATAACTACTATTTTGTACACAATTATATGTATAATTGTATTTCTAAAAATTGTCACAGATTTATATAATTTATATATATATATATATAAAACACAACTAATTTTATAATTTACAAACTTCTTTGAGGTTTTATGAGAGTTTTATCGTTTTCTTCATCTTTTTGCACATCCATAGTCCAGAAAATGTAAATAAGTTTTGAAAACACGCCGATAGGTTATAAGTGTACCTCCTAACACTGTACTCAAATGGGCCAAACAAAACACTCCATATGTTGTTTCTTTGGAACACGTCCAACATTTTCCACAGTAGCACAGGTTGTCTATATTTAACGCAAACCATTTGAAAAACTTTACGCCGGTCGTCATTACAGAAGAGTAACCCAACGACCATTTAAAACACACGAGTAAAATAAGTAATCAAACACACTGTATTTCAGATTTTTTAATCTCAGGATCGCTCACAGTTATATAATGTCTACAATCTACTCGGTGAAATAGTCAAATTAATAAACATAAAAAAAATTAAATAAAACTAAAGAATTTGTTTTGTCTTCATTTATTTCTACTTAAAATTAACATATGTCAAACAATATTAGTAAAGATATAAACATAATATTTAATATTATCATAATATAATATTTAAATCATAGGAACATTTGTATAAAAAAAAAAAATAAATAAAAATTGAAACGGTAATAATTTATTAAAACTATTATGGATTAAATTATTAATTTTGTTTTTCAGAATTAGAATAAAATTAAAAATAATATATATATGTGTGTACGTGAATTCACAGTTTGTTGCAATTAAATGAAAACGGTTATTATATAAAATGTATATTAAATCACTAATTTGTGAATTTTAACGAACATGTAAAAAACAAACTTAAATCTAACCGAAACACTGAGAAATTTTTTTAAATATACGTCATGCAATGGACTTAAAACATAACATTTTCATAAATTTGTTATGTACATATTTTTCAAGTAATTTATAATCATTTGAGTAAAACACAATAAATATGTAAGATATCCTTAAAAAACAATACAATGAAAACATATATTTGCTAATGAGCGCAGGTCAGCCAAAAATATCACTTGCGATTAACATTTGACAGGTGAGAGTTTAATAATAGCAAGATCCGGTGATGGGGCGCTCATTAAACAGCGTAGAATGTAATATGTACCAAACAGCACAATACCGTGTGTGATAAGGCTTACCCACACCAAATGATTAGTATCGCCCACCGGTACATACATTACCAAGTCTTTGAGAACTTTTACGTTACTAGCCTAAAATAGAATACATGTTCAATAGTAAATAGTAAAATAAAAAATCAAATAAAATATTTATTCAAAACGGTTCATATCTTATTTGTGGTTTTAATAGTAATGCGCAAGTATACTTAAATACTTACAGGAATCCATTCGCCAGAATTGAGTGGGAACTGTTTCCAGTTAGAATTAGCCGGTCCCTTACACAAGAACAGCAACTGGACATCCGAATAAGCATCACCAAATCTAACCTCTTTGTAACGACTGTCCTCGGCAGCCTTTTGGTATCTTAAATGAATCGGAAATTCGGTTTCTATCAATTTATTGGCCGTGTCCGGTAGAGTGTAGTTGACGACGTAAAGAACAAACGGATCTGATTTATGTGCGGGCGTTTCGACGTCGATGAATTTGTTGTCAACATAAAATTCCACCTGAGAAGAGCGGGAGAGAAATATAATAAATCGTTTGTGAAAAACAAACGTGACGAACGCAGAGAGTCGAGGGGGGGACACTAACTTTTCGATTCAGCGCGACAGTAGCCAATTCGTATTTGTCCACGTAGATGTCGGACGGAAAATCGTATCTCAGTGTGAGCGCGCAGTCATTACGATTGGACGTCTCGTAGTCAGCCGTTACAGTTGTGTGGAGAATTCTGAAATTCGGAACGCGTCCAGTGACAAACCGTAATAATCGTATCTTGTCGTACTCACCTGTGGTACCCTTCGTTCTTCACTTGGAGATTGATGTTCCCCGAATGGATCACCAAGTAGTGTGACGAGTGTCGGCTGCCTTTGAATCCGTAATACGACACGACGGACGAGACGAATATTAACGAGTAGAGGGCGAACAGGAAGAGTCTGGTTTTCGAGTCGGCCATGGCGCAAAAGCGATCAATAGCGGCCAGAAAAAACTATAATTACCAAACCCGACGACGGCACGTACCCGTCGACAACGCGAGTAATTCGGAAAATGCGCGTTGCAATTATTACGACAACGGGGAGTAACGCAGAGTGTTTTTTGATTTCCTTATAAGTCGGAGCGGAGAATCAGAAGTCTGCGCAATATTCCTATCGAGTACAAACGACCCGGCGGATGAGTTCAATAACAAAAACAAATAACAATGATAAGATAACGGCGGCGCAGGCATATATTAACAATAATATTATAATTATTAATAATAATAATAATAATAATAATAATAATGTTCTCTGCTGCGTAGTTAATAGGTCTGTGAATAACAATTACGTACTCTTCACTGTTGTCAATGCGTTTTTAAACGCGTGTGAAGTTACCAAGAGGACCAGCAAGTAAAACGTATATTAAGTTGCTTATGTCATACTCCTGACGACGATTAAATTAACATTGATTAGAATATTGGGTAATTTTATAGAAATACAGTAGATTGCACTGCATATATTATAAAACGAAAATTAACACCCGAGAACAACTATGACGACGAATAATTTTATTAAAATATTTAACAGATATTAACTGCCAAGTGCGTTATGGTTATTTTCATTACTATAGTAGCTGAAATAATATTCACTATTCGTTAATATTAATGTTAATTAGATATCATAATTCTAACTAATTTGTGTTAATTAAATTGAAATGTTTATCGAATTATTAAAGTTGTGTGTTTTCGGATATTCATATTTGATAAAAATGTACTTAGATTTTATTAAATATCAAATAATAATAATCCATTTAATTTGCTATAATTTAATTAAGCAAATATAAATTTTTATAAATAAAAAATTAAAATTACCCGATGATGAATTTTAGTCGAAAACGGTAGTAATATAATATAATATAGACAACAACATTCTTAACTAATACTCAGGTTTTATTCGTTTTTTATATTTAAATATACATTTTAATATACATGTGTATATTTATTTATTTTATATATATTTTTTATTTATTAAAAATTATTCGATAAAATGTGTTTATATGTTTGTGGATATTATATTGTTGGGAGTGTATTGACAATAGCAAAATAATATCGGAATTTTAAGAAAAATAGTTTTATAAGTTAGCTGAGGATATTAGAAAAATTGGACAGGGGTTCCCCGGCGCCCGCGGGCTGTATTTTTTTACAAATGCTAAAATATTTAAAATTTTACGAAAATGATGTGCTAAGTATTAAAAATTAACAAAGTAGCAAAAACAAAGAGTAATTTAGACAATTAAATATAAAAAATTAAAGGATTTGTAAAAATAAATATTCAAAAAGATAGCAAAAAAAAAAAAAATTATAAATTAATACTTGTGATCATAAATAAAAAATATATATAAAATAAATAAATATACATATGTATATTAAAATATATATTTAAATATAAAAAAAGAATAAAGCCAATGAGTATTAATTAAGAATGCTGTTGTATATATAATAATAATAATAATAATTATCATAATAATTATCGCTTCTCGGCCTGTCGGCCAAGATTAAAGTGTAACAAAAAAAAAATAAATAATGATAATAATAATAATAATATTAATAATAATAATAATAATAATAATAATAATAATTATTATCGCTTCTCGGCCTATTGGCTAAGATTAAAATGTAAAAAAAAAAATAATAATAATAATATTAATAATAATAATTATAATAATAACAATAATAATAATAATAATAATAATTATCGCTTCTCGGCCTGTCGGCCAAGATCAAAGTGTAAAAAAAAAAAAAAAAAAAATAATATGTAATAATAATAATAATAAAAATTAGCCCCTTCCTCTGAAGAAATATGTATATCCTTTCACGAGAAAAAGTAATTTTTGTGATGTAATAAATAATTAAAGTAAATAAAAAACGGTGCTACACATTTTTTTTTAAAGCTCCTGAAATTTTTTGATTCCGCCCCCCCCTCTTCTCACCGGAACTTCGGTTTGAAATAAACACTGATTATAAAAAACAATAATAAATCGGCTTGCCTACCTGAATTCGTCAATAAAATACTTATTCTATTACGTTTACAATAAGACGCGGCCATACACACACTTCTTACGTTTCGTAACAAAACGAGTTTTCCGGTCAAAAAACGATTTTTTAAATGTCGAAACAGAATACGTTCGTTATAAACGTTAAAAGAAAGTCGAAATAACGCGAAATGCATGAAATAAACGAAAAATATTATAAAAAAAAAAAGAATAGAAATTAAGAATATTAAAATTATTAAGAACGAGTTGAGAACAGGGAATTAAATATAATATAAACGAAAAAAATAACGTATATTATATAATATAAACAAAAGTCTTACCTCGGGTACCGAATTTCATCACATATGCGGTTCCACCCACGCGACTATTTAGAAAAAAATATGCGATGTGACTATTTCTCGATACCATTTGGAGAATGATTTTGAACTCTAATGTTGTTTGAAAAGATTCCGTCGGTGTATCTACGCCGGTTGTAGTCGCGGTGCACAGGACGCGTTTGTAACGACGATTATCTGAAGAAAAAAAATAAAATAAAACCATAGGAAAAATACGAAATAATACGCCGATAAATATTGAATTATATTCAATTAATGACCACAAGATATTAGAATTTTTTTACCCATTGAGGGTTAAGTGATGATTAAAGTAATGACGAAGTAATATAAGAGTTGGTTAAGGTAGTTGCTCAGTTAATGACTTCAAATCATAAAGAATCCATTGTTAATTTGTAAAAATATTTAAACTTATTATAATTATTAAATAAATATTTTTGCATACGAAATGTGTCATTAAAAAAATAATATAGTAATATTAATAATAATATAGTAAAATTATTTTATTATTAATTAAACAAAAATACAATTCTTTTTAAGATCCTTGTATTGATCAATTGGTTATATTGATCAATCGGCCAGCAAGTAATATCGTTTTGCCGCCGTCGCCGGTCCCGGGGATAACGGGTGGTCGAAATTCAACACGAGCTCGCACATTCGTTTACTGGGAGAGTAACGTTTCTAATTATTCTATTTTATAGTAAATTTCACGGGCTTTCTTAGTATGTATGTCTTTGCCTGGGGCCATCCTCCGGAACACACCGAAAATGGTAAATTCGGATTTGTTTAATTTTTAAATTATGTTTGTTTTTTACTGTATATTTATGAAAAATATTTGTGACGCTATCTATTTTTTAAATTTTTCTTGTATATTATGGTTCGAAGTGCTTATTAGTAGGCTCTTTATATAGGCAATTAAATATACGTTTCTTACGATTCTTGCTGGGTACTTCACACTCGTGTTTTTAAATATAACTCAAAATTATACGTATCGATCTACCGAATTTACTCCCCAAAATCAGCTGACTGAATATTTTTAAAGAGCTGACCACCGGTCTTAGAAGATATATTAAGCTACCGTGGAGCAGACCAAAAGGATAGATTAATTATAATAAATTCGTCTGATCTGCGCTAAGAGGATAGATGTGTTGCCAATCGCGTTTATTATGGTTCAGTGCAGGGGACTATGGCGGCCGGCAGTGACGTGTCCAACACCAAAGCCAGCAAAAATTTTTTTTTCATAAACTTAAACACTATTCTAGACTATTGATTTGTCGGTATTGTATTGCGGTGATTTTTTTTCGAATTCGATTATTATGATTTTATATTATCAAAAATGAAAGTAAGTAGAAAATTCTTTAATCTAGTCCTCCTCGAGAAAAAAAAAGAAAAATTCAAGCCCACTCGCCGGGTATCCGCCAGTGAATATAACGCAAGTATAAAAGTATTTGAACACTACTCAAATACGAGAAAGAAAAAAAATATTTGAATATCAAAATATTCAAATAGGTACTTACAACAACTCTGAACACAGATCGTAGCAGAAGAGACATAAGAAAAACCGCGTACAAAGAATTAAAAAATATAGTTGTGATGGGATAGGAACGAGTGTAGGACCGTCGAAGTCATTTAACCGATCCGAAGATTGAAGACAAAATTAAATGAAAATATTGTAATTAAAACGTTCGTAATAATAATAATAAATTACAAAAAAAAAAATAAAAAAATTCGATTTACGCGGGAATAAAAAATTGCAGTTAAAGTCCGCTAGGAGCGTTGAAAGGACTTCAATTTTTTTCGGTTTTTTTCGTACGGAGTAGTACATCGTGTGCACGCGGTCCGAAGCCGAATAGTGCGTTACAGCCGGCTTACGGACAAACCGTGTGACCCAGTTCCGCGTTGTCGTCCACATCGTTATCTCTGTTCGTTATTGACTTTTTTCTTCTTCTTCGCCCCGTGTCGTAGTGATAACGCGTAAAAACGAGACGTTTCTACGATTTTTCATTCGGCTCAACCGCCGTTTATGATTATCGGATTTCTTGTTTTTTTTTTTCGTTAAGAATACGAGGTCGTCCGGTTTTATGATTGTACATCAACTATTATTTGTTACGTTACACGGTTCGTGTATCGCACTGTAATTTCCAGTATGATGGCTATTGATTAAATTAATTATACTCATTCCATTTTTTAAATCGTTGTTGAAATAATAGAGAAACAATAAAAAAAAAAGAGTCTCTCGTAGTGTAAATCACCGCGCACAAAATGGACGAAAAGAATTTCTTTCAAAAAACCATTCAACATTTGGCCCGGTCTTTGGCTTCTCAAAAGGACACATCATGGGAAAAAGTAAAACAAAAAAATAAAATAAATTCTAAAAATTAAATAACAACAATTCGCAAATGCAATAAATGTAAAAAGAGTATCGTTTTAAAATTTTTTTTTTTTTTGTATTCGACAGATCCAAACGTTGTATTCATTGTGTCCTCAAGAAGGTCATCACGGAGTATTCATTATGGATCAAAGAGGCCAAGACTCGATAATAGCGTTGGGCATATATTTGTTGGAATCAAATTTTCAACACATCGATCACATACTGCCGTATTTATTGAAGCTGTTGCACGGTCTTGGGAAAATGCAATGGGTGGATGAGATCAAATACTTCCATAAAGAGAGTAAGTTTTTTTTCCTTTTATGCATTCTAACCGATTATATTTATTTTGATTTATCTTACTCGATGTGTGTGTGTGTATGTGTAGGAATACCGGTCGCCGAAAGAATGAGTTTTTGCTTAAACACATTACTGACAGATATTGCAACTCGTTATCCAAACTCTAGGGAAAAAATCATTGAAGCGCAAATAAAATGCCTTAGTAAATTGTCTAATGTGATTAGATCGGCTAAAAATGACAAACTTAGCGATATAACTAAGAGTATGTTTCTATATTTCGCGAGTCATTTTTTTTCAGTATAAAATGTACAATATTAACTATAAAAACAAATTGTGTTTATATTTAGCAACGTTATGCAAAGCGACCATTCCGTGTTTAATTGGTTTGGCTAGATCAATGGGACGAGCAACCTTGATCGACCCTCCACTATTGTGTCGTTTGTTTCCAAAACCTTGTGCTCCTGTCCAACAAACTCCACTCCCCATCCCCGACTTTAACATTCCTAAAAAAAAGAGTTTCTCAAACTTTAGGTAATGTTTACACATATCTCAATCACTGAAAGTCAATAATAATAAGTTTTATTCGATTTCAGGTCTATCATTCCACGATCATTATCGCTAAATTTAAATCTAGCATCGCTCGATATAATGACATTAAGTTCACTGGATCCAATGAATGATCTAAAGTAAATATCACATTATTTTAAATACGCTGTTGATATAAGAGAGTTCTTTTTTTAAATCTTTTTTTGTTTTATTTAGTAATAGAATGATATACAAATCAGAATGCAAACTCGGTTCCCAGACACCAAACAATATGTCAAACTACTTTTTTTTTAAATATGGATCAAGTTTTAACCAATTTCCATATACAAGATTCACTGATTCGACTATTGATCACAAATCTTCAACATTAATGTTTCCTTTGGGTCATCTACAAGTGAGACATTCATTGACTTGATGAATTCGACAATTTTACTGAATTGGTTGTGTCGTTATAATTAAAATATTACGTTTGCAGACGGTTCTATCTGTTGCAAAAAAAATTCTTACTTCTGATGTTCTGAGCTTTGTGGACAGTTTGGCTCTTGAATTTCATATATCTGGCGAGAGTAAAACATTTTGTTATCGTAGTTTTAGTGAAATATTAAATTTAGTTATTGCTTCATTGTTGAGAGAATTACTTCAATATCAACAAGGTATTTTAACATATCATTATACTATTAAATAACTTGTATTAATTACATTTCATGGTGTTACGTTAGATTTACCATTACCATTTACCAAAGACGTGCAAGAGTTCATAAAAGATCTATTTTTGAATGGTCAAACTGAGTTACAGTCTGGGGTTTTACAAGAAAAATTAGAACGTGATGATAAAGATTTCCATGTATCGACAATAAATAAATTTAAAATTAACGTTTTAGCTAATGCTGCTTGTGTAGATTTATTGGTTTGGGCTACCAGGGATGAATCTGGTAAGTTATAATTTAATGAGCTATGGGTATTAATTATACATATATGTATAATTTTTTTTTTAGGCGCCGATAACTTATGTGGCCGTTTAATGGAAAAAATTAATTCTAGCAATAACGTAAAACAAGCATTAGCACACATGCCATTGATTCTAGTTTGTATGGAGGTATTTATTAATATTTCGTTTCTAGTTTAATTAAACAATATTGAATAAAATGTGTATAATTAAATGATTAAATTGATTATCAGGGTTTAGGTAAACTGTCTGAAAAATTTCCAAGTATAGCCAGTACTTGCATTCAATGTCTTCGTGATTTTCTTGTGCAACCATCACCAATTTTATCGAAATTAAATAAATTTCATTCTGAAAAACAAACGTCTAAAGAATTAACAATAACTGGTATGAAAATCTAAAGATAAAATACACTTTGCATGTTAATCATTCATCATTAATAATCGTATTGAAAAGTAACTACTAACCTTCTAAATAATGAATTGATATCAGAATGTTTTTTTTTTTATTGAAATGATGCATGTACAATTTTGACAAATATTAAATAAAACCTCATCACTTTAAACCAGTAAATTTTTGTGAGACATATGTATATAAATTGTAATTTTTTTTTGTCAAAAAATCAATGTATTTTTAATTATTTCATTTTATCCTTCAAATTATATTTTAAAAATTACAGTTAGTGGTGTGGATGAAATAAAGCCAATATCAGATCATGTTGAATCACAGTTCGAAAGACTCCGAAATTCATCAATTGAAAATCTCTGTATTGCTTTAAGAGCAGCATATACATTAGATCCTTTTTGTGTACCAGCGCTTCTAGCGTCTTTATCTAATCGCTTATATACTGCTGAAAAATCTAAAAAGTAATATTTTATTTTATTTGAAATTATTTATTACTAATTGTTAATAATAATTTTAGTGATTCTGCATTGATACAAGCGAATACTATTGTGATGTTAGGCCATATCGCTGTTAGTTTAAGAGATACTGCAAAGACATCAGACACTATTTTGCAATTTTTCCAGCAACGTTTTTGTCGTGTCCCTAGCTCTATAGATGTACTTATTGTTGATCAACTTGGGTGTATGATTATTGCAAAATGTGATGTAAGTTTATACTTTTTTCAATTAACTAATTTGATAACAAAGATTAACATTAATACGTTTAGATGAATGTTTATGAAGAAATAATGCGTATGTTTTCAACAATCACTGTAGAAGCTGGTAATGCTTTGTATAGTCATGATCAATCAAATCAATACAGGTATTTGTAGTTATATTGTAGTATTAACTATTAAATCATTTTTAATATGATACATTTTTATTTAGACATGTTTCCGGAGCTGTTATTAATGCCTTGGCTAATATTGCTTCCAACATTAAAGGTGAAAACGAAATGAATGAACTTCTTGTTAGATTATTGGAATTGTTTGTTCAACTTGGTCTCGAAGGAAAACGAGCATCGGAAAAAGCACCAGCTGCTAACAAAGTATTATCATCTTATTGATGATGATATTAATGAAATATATTTATGCGTCAATATCGATTTTATGTCTTAGGCTTCTAGTAGTGCTGGAAATTTAGGAATGCTGATTCCTGTAATTGCCGTACTCATACGTCGTTTATCAGTTATTATACAACCAAAACCCAGATTGCATAAGTTGTTTAGAGATTTTTGGTTGTACTGCGTAGTTATGGGATTTACAAATGATTCTGGTGATTACAGTTTTAGATTATAATATTATTAATTAATTTTTAATTGCTTGTAATTTTTAGGATTATGGCCTAGTGAATGGTACGAAGGTGTAAAAGAAATTGCTATTAAATCCCCTTGTCTTGTTACACAAACTTCAACAAGATCTCAAATGCGTGAGCTACAATATACTTCTGCTGTTAGGAATGAAAGTGTTTCTTTGGTAAGTTATTTTTATCTTGTAAAATAAAGCTAATTATAAAAAGTATATGTATATAATTTCTATATTCATAGAATCAACTTCAGGAACTCAAGTCTCAAATACTTCAACATCTTAATCCGACTCCGCCTGAAGTAACAGCAGCTGTGAATAAATTGTCATTCGCACAGGCAACTTATTTGTTGTCTGTGTATTATTTAGAAACTATGCGCGTTCAAAATTCAAATGATCCTAGTTTACAGCCTATTTTTGATTATTTATCTGATTACGCTATTCAAAAAGATAAAACTGGTTTATGGCATTGTATTTCAAGTGTTGGAGATAAAGTATTTTCATTATTTTTGAATGCAATGTCTACACAAGCAAAAGACGAGACTAGAGAAAAAAAATTGGAATATCATGCGCAATTGTTATTGGTGAATTTTAACCATATACATAAATTAATTCAATGTGTTGCTGACAAATGGCTCTCTGGACTTGTTAGCAAGTATGTTTTACAATACATAAGTTGTTGTCAATGAAATATATTAACACAATTCTTTAGACATTTAGCTGATTGTATTAACATGTAAATGTTCATTATTAAATATTACTTGAAAATGTTTCTATGTGTATGTAATTTTTTATTTATTGGTTAGGTTAGGTTAGGAAGTCTTAGTGTGTATTAACAATGTGATAAATATTTATTTATTTATTTTACTAAACTTAAAGATTTCCACACTTACTATGGAATCAGCATGTGCTTTGGACTATGTGTGACATACTTCAAGTTTTATCATATTCTTTAGAATTAAACCCCAACAATGAGACACCATGTATCCAAATACCATCTTCTCCATTTACACTTATATTAATGGATACACTTGAAGCTAGAGAAGTAATAATAATAATAATATATATATATACGCACGAATAAAGAAAACATTATTTATACATATATATATATTTCAGAGTACTACTAATGATTTTGCAGCAAGATCATTAGGTTTTATTCAAGAAGCGATGAAATGGGCCCCTAGTGCTACTCGATCACATCTTCAACATTATATAACTCAAATCCCCAGCTCTTCGTATTGGCATCATTCAGGATTAGCATTAGCTACTGAAAGCGTTTTGCAAAGTAGTGGCCTAAATTTCCACGCAGCACCACTATCGGTATACATTAATATTACGAAATATAAATATTTTTAATTAGTTATATTTCTTTATTTAGAAAATGACGTTGGATAAGAGACCGCGTTGTGTGAAAACTGATTCGTCATTGTACATCACAACTTTAGGTTTGAGAAGTCATTTTGCAGGTATTGTGTCCGGTATGATAGCAGCGTATGAAAATAGCCCTGAACAATTACTGGACAATGTGATTTCGAAAGTTTGGCTCGCCTGTGATAATGATGTTAACAATATGCATCATAATGCACTATGGACTGCTACAGCTTTGCTTATATCGATTTCTGGTAATATTAAATTTATAAAATAAACACCTAATGTATAAGAAACTATAATGAGTAATCAATAATCATATAATATATATGTTTTTTATTATTTAGGTTGTACTAGAAAACTGTTGCATGTTGTGGCATGGTCACAAGTAATGTTGTTCACTACTAAAGCAATGAGAACTGCAGTTGAATGTTGGCAATGGTTAACAACTTCCCGGCCAGATTTGGAATTACAATTCTTACAAGAAATGTTTGCTGCTTGGCAGGTATATTTAATTGATTTATATTATTGTCAATTCAAATAGATTTAAAATATATGGTATTTTTTATTTATATTGAATTTTTTCTAGTATACAATTGATAGCCGTATAGGTTTATTTGCTAAAGATGTAGAACAAGTGAGTCCACTAGCAGTATATGAAGGATGCACTTTGGAACCTAATCCTCCTTTTGTTAAACCTCATGACATTTGGGTCCAAGTAGGTTTCACTTATTTATAATTATTTCAAGTAATAATATTATATTTTATTAAAGTTAATTATCTAATCAATTTTTTTTTTTTTTAAGTATATATCAGAAGTGGTTGATAATGTGAAATCTTGTAGTCAAGAAAAAGTTGAAATGTTAGCTATGATGCTGCATCGATCATTACCTATGAGTGTTGGAACTTCTGATGCTTTCATTAGCCGTCATATAGATGCAATTGGAACGAGATTCAGGTAAACTTAAAGCAAAGTAAATTAATATTTGTTTTTATTACATCCATTTGAGAAATATATTTTTTAACTTCAATTAAAACGATTTTTAAAAAATAAATACTCTAGACTCTTACAATGTGGACTTACATTATTACAAGGGGATGTATTATCAAAATCATTGGGGAAAAATATACTCCGAGAACGAGTTTACTGTGCTTGTTTTGATACATTTACAACACCTGTTCAATGTCCAACACAACGTGGCTCAGAATTACGAGATGACATACTTGCTCTTACTAAATTTTGGCAGACAATGCATTCAGATAAAAAATATTTAATGGCCAGTGTTATTGGAGGTACAAAATAAAACATTTAATATAAATATGTATGTATGTTCTTAAAGAAAAAGTATTAAATGACAAAACAGTTATTTACCAAATAATATCAATTTTGAAATTACTGCATCGATATTTTCACCTAGAATTTTTAATTCTGTCATATTAGATTTTGACCTTCAAGGAGGTCCTTTACAAACTCCTAGCAATTCAAACTATGACCACCAATTGACAATTTCATCATTAAATGAATTAACGGTATCAAGTATTGGAGCTATTTCTGGAAATTCTGGCACAACTCAAGGTTGGATGAACACTGTACCATTATCAACATCTGCTACAAATACATTGAACAAACGTACAGCTAATACATTAAGAATTAATAAACGTCAAAATGGCAATGCCAATCAAGATTTATATGTTAAAGACTATATAAAAAAGCGAATTCTCATATTAGATCTCTTGGTAAGTATTTATTACGAATTTATATATAAATGTAAACCAAGAGTTTGATTTCCATACCAATTCCCTCACCTATTTCATTTATTTATATAGTTGTATACACTTACTTTTAATAGATTTATTAAAAATAGTGAATATATTTCTGAAATATATACTTGTGTGTGGTGTTATGTGTATAATAACAATTAACAATTTTAAATATAGTGCATTTTCTTCACAGGCTGTTCAGATTGAATTTTTGAGTACGTGGCAAAATCCTGCTGGTCTGTCTGAACTTAATGTACCTGGAGAAGAAATGGTAGCTTCGTGGAAGTCTAAAAATGTTCCTGATAAATCACTTCGTGAAAATACAAGACTTGCGTGGGAAATTAGTCCTACACTTTGTGTATTTTTACCAGTCAGATTAAAAAACAGCGACTGTATTGTTAAAGAGGTATGCAGATTGGTTAGATCAAATCCAATGGCTGTTTCACATATACCTGAAGCTTTACAATATTTGGTAACCACTGAAGCACTTTTAATTGATGCTCCTGAAGTATGTGAAAACAAAACACTTTAATTATACATTTTATTTATTTATTTTTCTTAATTCAATTATTTCAGCTTGTATACATGCTGACATGGGCACGAGTTACTCCCGTTCAAGCGTTATCATACTTTTCCAGACAATATCCTCCACATCCAATATCTGCACAATATGCAGTTCGTGTCCTAGCAAGTTATCCTGCTGATGCAGTACTGTTTTACATTCCACAATTGGTGCAAACCCTTCGACACGATACAGTACAAAATTAATTTGTGTAATAATGTAATTTGTTGATAATTTTAATTTTTTTTTTCTTACAGATGGGTTATGTTTTGGAATTTATTAAATCAATTTCATTACGATCCCAAGTAGTTGCTCATCAGTTAATTTGGAATATGAAAACGAATATGTATATAGATGAAGAAATGCAGCATAAAGACAGTAAATAATTCGAATAATATTCCAAAACTTTATTTATTTTTATAAATTTGTTATTATTATTATTTTAGCTGCACTTTATGATACATTAGACTCATTAACCAATGCAATTGTTAATTGCTTATCGGGTCCTGCTAAAAAATTTTACGAACGAGAATTTGATTTTTTTTCTCAGATAACTGATATATCTGGTAAAATAAGGCCATACCCTAAAGGTAAAATTAACTAATGATAAATTAATACAATTCATTTAATACGAAATTAGCAACTTAAAAAAATTCTAGGACCTGAACGAAAACGTGCTTGTTTAGAAGCATTAAGCAAAATCCAAGTGCAACCTGGGTGTTATTTGCCGTCAAACCCAGAAGCAATGGTTATTGATATAGACTACAATAGTGGCACTCCAATGCAAAGGTTTATAATTTTTATATTTATATATAAATAATTTCCTAATGACAAATCAAATAATACAAAATATTTCAGTGCTGCTAAAGCGCCATATTTGGCCCGATTTAGAGTAAGAAAGTGTGGTATAAATGAATTAGAACAAACTGCTATGGCCATATCCAATCAACAAACATTTGGTAGTAATGAAAAAATTGTTGATATATCTCCTGCGACGGGCTTAGATACGTGGCAAGCAGCTATATTTAAAGTACGATAAAAACAGTAAATGTTTTTTTTTTTTTTTGTAAATAGTAACATGTTAAATTATTATTTTAGGTCGGAGATGACGTACGTCAAGATATGTTGGCTCTTCAAGTCATCAGTATTTTTAAAAATGTGTTCCAACAAGTGGGTTTGGATTTATTCTTGTTTCCGTATAGAGTAGTTGCTACTGCACCTGGTGTAAGTGATTAACAATTACTTCATTTGGTATTTAAATTATATGGTATTTACCAATCAATTACCGATAAAGAAAATTATAAGTTTTAATATAATATAATATTTGTCGTTTAATTATTAGTCAATGAATAAAAATAAATAATTATTTAAAAAATTTCAGTGTGGAGTGATAGAATGTGTTCCTAATGCAAAATCAAGGGATCAATTAGGTCGTCAAACTGACTATGGAATGTATGAATATTTCATCAAAACTTATGGCGATGAAAATACAAAAGAATTCCAGGTGTGATTTTAAAATTTAATTTTTGCTTATATGTTTACTAGAAATATTAACTGTTTACTTGAAACATTTTAAAAAGTAGTTATTATATTAAAATAAAAGGGTTATACAATTTATGTTAAGTTTTTAAACTGCATTTGTATTTTATTTTTATGATTAATAATTTATTTGTTTGTTATTAGAACGCCCGACGTAATTTTGTTAGATCGATGGCAGCTTACAGCGTCATTGGATTCTTATTACAAATTAAAGACAGACATAATGGAAATATAATGTTGGATACTGATGGACATATTATACATATTGGTCAGTTATTGAATATTTTTATATTTTTAAATAGAAGTATGCTTATTATCTTTTAATGGATCATCACACTGAACAATTACTAAAACAATTTTTTTTTTAAATACTCATTTTGGTTTTTAATTACAAAAATTAGACAAAATATAAAGACTGGGTATTAGACACTCGAATTGCTTCATTTAGCTTGTTCTCACATGATGGTGTTTTATTACATTTCATTTTGAATTGGAAAATATACTTTTTTCTTCTCAAATTTTATGTACCTATTCATAAAGGAAATTATATAGATTTTCTATATATGGTTTTAAATATCGAATGCAGTTTTATTAACCTCATATTGTTATTTTAAATTAAATATTATTTAGACTTTGGATTCATGTTTGAATCATCACCCGGAGGCAATTTAGGCTTTGAACCAGACATTAAACTCACTGATGAAATGGTAATGGTAATGGGTGGTAAAATTGATGCTCCGCCTTTCAGATGGTTTACTGAATTGTGCATTCAAGCATACTTGGCTGTCAGGTAGTTGAGACATAAATGTGTTATTTTTATATCCACTATTAACATTATTTTAATTTTATTTAAGACCTTATAAAGAAGCAATTATATCACTAGTGTCATTAATGTTAGACACCGGACTGCCTTGTTTCCGTGGTCAAACGATCAAACTGCTACGAGCTAGATTTGCACCGCAATCAAACGACCGCGAGGCTGCAGTGTATATGATGAGCGTTATCCATAAATCTTTTCTCAATTTCAGAACAATTGCTTATGATTACTTACAACTCTATCAAAATCAAATTCCGTGTTAAACTAAATGTTTTTTTTCTTTTTTGTTAATACAAACTACTTATTTATTTATTTATTTATTTACTTAGCCTCTCGAATGCTGCTGTTTATTTGTACTTCTTTAGACTATAAATCCTATTTTATTTTATATTGTTATCAACTATTATTTATTGAACTGTTTTAGTTTAGGTTTTGTGAAATTAGTAAATGCCTGTAATTAATGTTTCAAAATATGTTCATTATAATTAATGTACTATTTATAGTTACCAAAAAGTGATTTAATTTATTAACTGGTTGATAGAGATCATAGTATTATTAAAATAACTTTGTATGGTTTATGATATTATATTTTGAAAATACTTTTATCTGTTTTTAGTCAAAAACAAACTTAAACTTTATACCTAAATATTAATAAATTGTTTATTTGTTGTATGTACTATTCATCATTATTATAATTATTGTTATTATTTATGGGTAAATTGAGGGCCGGTGTAAGGGTAATGAGACCCAGGAGATTGTCAAGGCATTTAAAATTTTTAAAAATTGATTTTAATTTATTTTAAGTAGTAAATTTTCCATCATTTATTAAAAATTTCGTTTAAATTAAATCTAGAAAAATATTAAAATGTTATTTAAATTATGTTTAATTAGTAATAAGAGATCGCTGTTTTAAAAATGTCATGAAAAATATATATAATAATCATGCCGATATTGATTTTCATCAATGACCAGTGTTTTAATTATTTTTCAAAAATATGAAACTTTATTATTATTATTATTATTATAATAACATGCTAAGTTTTACCATACAATAATATTATGTTGAGGCATCTCACACGTATATGTAGGAATAATTCATACATGCTGTTGCCCGATAGATGGCAATAACTTTAACATCGTTTCGATGTTGTGTGAAGGACTATAATAATTGAATAAAATTCCGTGTCTGTGGTTATGTTTCAAACAATTGTCTTAGACGGTAATCATATTTTGTGATATCAAGTGATGATTTCCTCGTGAATTTTGATAACACAAATCAGTGACTGATAACCAGTCGGAAATGTATAAAACGTTGTACGGTGTTCCCTACACGTGGTGTGTTCCGTCAATTTTCTTTTTTTCCGTTTTGACTTTCAAAGACTTCTTACTTATACTTATAGCGAGCATTCGAAAAACAATTTGACCACACGTGTCATATTTATTTCCGAAAATAGGAACGAATTTACTGTGCAAAAAAAAAAATGTCCGACTCCGAAGACGAAATGATTGTTGATAATCACGAAGACGACTCTAACGACGTTGATGACAACTGTAACGATGACGAAGACGACGGTTCTTGCGATGAAAATCATGATCGCGATGATGACAAAGTGGGCGGCGAATCGTCTGACGTTCCCAAAAAAGAACCGCGGCAAGTATACTTGCCCGGTCATCAAATGGAAGAAGACGAGTCGTTAGTATTCGACCCGTCCGCTTACCATATGATGCACGACATCGATTCCGGTATTTCACAGTGTCCAGTCAATCTTTAAACACCCAATTTTCAACGTATTTTATGTATCATGTTTAGGTTTGCCGTGTCTGAGCTTTGACGTAATCACCGATGACTTGGGTTCTAACCGTAGTGATTTTCCACACTCGATGTATTTGGTGGCTGGAAGCCAAGCAGAAAAACCAAAAGATAATTGTGTTATTATTATGAAGGTAATAAATATCTATTTGACTGTATTAATAATATATGCCGTGTTTTGTTACATTTGTCCGTTTGTTTTAGTTGTCCAATTTAAATTCTGTTAAAAATGAGAGTAGTTCGTCGGACGATTCAAATGTCGAGTCTGAAAGTAGTGATGAAGAATCTAATGATCAACCTGTGTTGCAGATGTCGTCGATTCCTCATTTTGGCACAATTAACAGAATTCGAGTAAAGTTGTTTAAAAACATATATTGTAAAATGTAATAGTATAACTTGCGTGGTATTTTGTATATATGTTTTGACTACTGATTCGATAAGTTATTCTTGTTGAAAAGTTATGTCAAGTGTATTGTATACAATACTGAATACAGCAAACATTATTCAAATGATATTGCGAGAACTCGAAAAAATTTCATTTGTCTTGGAAATGTTTATAGAATACTACGGTCGAAGACAAAGTATTCGGAGCTGTGTGGTCAGAAAGAGGAATCGTAAATATTTATGATTTGAATAGTAAATTAAAAGAAGTCGAAAAGGCCAAAAGGAATCGGAAAATTGGCAGTGTGGAAAAGAAAAAAAAGTTCGGTAAACCTCCACCCAAGAGAATAATGTCAGAAAGTAAACCGTTACACTCATTCTCTGGACATAGAGACGAAGGATTTGCCTTAGACTGGTCGTCCAAGTCTCCTGGTATTATAGTTTTCTTTAAGCTTGTTCAACGTTTATTTTCATTAATTCCGATCAATACACGTTTCATTAGGATTTCTCGCTAGTGGCGATTGTAAGGGAAACATTCATACATGGAAACCGAATGAAAGCAGTTGGGTTGTTAATTTGCATTCATTTAATGGACATAAAGAATCCGTTGAAGATTTACAATGGTCTCCAAATGAAGCTAATGTGCTCGCTTCTTGTTCTGTAGACAGATCGTAAGTAAATATCAAAACAATATTATGGTTTAGTTGATTCTATAGTTTTGTTTGTGATTAGACTCAGAATATGGGATACTCGATTAGCACCAAACAAAGCAAATATGTTGACGATTGCTGACGCTCATGACAATGATATTAATGTTATAAATTGGAACAAAAAAGAACCGTTAATTGTTTCTGGTGGCGATGATGGGAAAATTATGATTTGGGACTTAAGACAATTTAAAGTACGTATATACTATTTTTTTGTTTTTATAACGTCAAATATGAACATTTAATTGTTGAATTAGAAAGGTAGTGAATTAGCTGTATTCAAACATCACACTAGTGCTATAACAACGGTTGAATGGAATCCAGATGATAGTTCTGTGTTTGCTTCTGGCGGTGACGACGATCAAATTGCAATTTGGGACTTGGCCGTTGAAAGAGATACTACCAATGAAAATGACGACATAAAGGTATGAATTTCATTTTAGAAATCTGAACATATTCAAAATATTCAATGTCACCAATAAATAGAATTTAATGCTTTAAAATTTTTAATTATTTTACTCAGGAAATTCCACCTCAACTTTTGTTTATTCATCAAGGACAAGAACACATTAAAGAACTTCATTGGCATCCACAGATTACCGGAGTTCTCATAAGTACTGCACAATCTGGTTTCAATGTTTTCAAAACCATAAGTATATAGAAAAAAAAAGTAATAACTGTTCTGCATTTATTTAATGTCGGCTATATTACAGTTTATATATTTTTTAATATACATATTTAATAATAATATATACATGGTTATAATTCATTAATTACTTTTTTTTTTTTTTTTGGAATGGTTCTGTGTCTTCTTTACCTATTGATTGGTGTGTTATCGTTTTTTTTGTTACAATGATTCATGTAAGCCAAAAATGAACTCCAGGCTAGACTGCATAAGCTTACAAATGGAATTCTATTTTTTTCTGGAACCATTGTATAATTGAACACTTGTAGTACGGGCCAAACAACTACACCAACCTGTAAGAATTTTTTCTAATGAGTATAAAATGTATTAAAACGATATTAGGACATTTAGAATTTGGGGAAAATGTAATGTTTATATTAACCTACTGGTGGCTCCACTTAAACATTTTGAATTAGTAATTAAGCCATATTGGATATTAATTAGTGATAATTATTATTCTACACCAATGATTTTTAACTGAAATTCTGTTATATATGAATTTATAAAATGTTTAATGTACTCTATTTACTGGATGATATTGTATAGTTGCTTAAAGTGTTGTTTGTGATGGCGATTTTAGTATATGAACAATGTTACCTTTATCAATTTGCAGAATATTTGGAAAATACTTTGATATATTAGCTTATATGTAATAGTAGAATTGCGATATTGTTGCAAGTTATAATTGTTGAGCATAAAATGTATTGCAAATATCGATTAAGATTTTATTCTGTTATATATTATATAAAGTATATAAATATTTATTTTTCTTTAGAATTAAAAACACTGCATTTGAAAATTGAGTATATAAAAAAAATTGGTAGATAAATGAATTATTAAGAAAAGAGAAGTGGCTTTGACACTTAAGTGTTCCTTCTCTAGGAGGCTTTTATATAGTATTTTTTGATTCTTGTCTGTATAAAATTTTTAATTTAAAACTTCCTATTTGTTTATTGCGTTCATTTTTTATTGTATGTATGACAGTTTGTGTTGTTCATTAAATAACAGTTTACTTCTTATAACATATATATTTTTTTCAAATTTATATTGGATGAAATTATTGTTTTTAAAGTACGTTTTATAACTCGATATATTTTTTAAATAAAAATGTCGAACCCTTTATATTGAAATATTATTTTATCAAGTACATTAAGATTATGTCAAGTGTAGACTATAAACAAGTATAATATTATTGTTCATTGATTATATTCTAAATTTTTTTTGAATTTTAAGCATCGCGATTTTTACAACAAATATTTTTTTTGTTAGTAGCCATTTAATGGATGAAAAAAAAAACCATAAAATATTATTATGTACCTTGTAAGTAGGTAAAAACTTTTTCTCCACTTCTTTTTTTGCTTCTTCGACCGTCTTGCCCTCCAGTAAAGACATACCGAAATAAAAACTGACCATCGCACACGGTGAATACGTCACTTGTTCCAAAAGCGCCTGCGGCAAATAAAAATATAAACGTTTGAAATTAATAGCTAAGGTTAGGATGTTTATGACCATTAAAAATGTGTGCAAATATGTTCAATGGATATCAAAATATGACAATTATTAAATAAAAATATTCTCTAAATTAATACACATTTTTTTTTTACTCAAAAAATGCAAGTGCTTAGATTTATTGTCACTGCTCTTTCTAATTGTTTCATTTTTTATTTACACGTTTTGTATTTGTTTGTTTACGTTAAATGTGAAACCAACAATGCCTACCTATGGATTTATATAATATATAAATACCACTTTATTTACGAGTATTGATTTATATTTTTATTTATTTGTTTTCTCTACTTTATTTATACATAAGTACTAGTTTATTAGTGTTTCTGATTATTTTATTATTATTATTTTTTATCGAAATATGTATTTATTTTCAGTTTTTTTTTCTTTAAAATACGCATTTCTTCATAAATATGAAAAATATAAAATTTAGTACACATCTGATTCTACGAAACGAATTTATAACTTGGTCTATGTCATAGACTCTGTGATGTAAATACGACTAAAAAAAAAAAAAAAAAAAAGGTGAAGTCATGTTATAAACATTTTGACCCTATTAATAATAACTATAGTAGGTAACGCCAGGGTCACCGGAGCTTCTGATACTGGCGTCCTGAGCGAAATGGCCATAAGGCGCCATTTTTTGAAAAATGATTGTACTTTTTTTAAACATAAATATTTATGAAATGATGCTGTGAACTCTATCGTAATTTGAATAAATAAATTGTCTAATTGGGTATCCCATATGTGTTACTAAAATAATTATATTAGTTATGAAAACACAATGTGATTAAAAATTAAAAACCATTTGTAGTGAATAAGTAATGAGTAATGAAAATTATATTGTTTTATTACGAATTGATTTATTAAGATATTCGAATAAAATTGATTATTTATTTTTAAACCTTTTTTTATTATTATTCTGTATACATTTTTTTTTTTTTTACACATAATTTACCGTTACTTAAATTTATGGAAATAAACAATTTTAATAATGATCATAAAAAAAAGAATCGAATTATTCACTTTAATGATCGCGCTGCGCAGATCGTTCTTCGGGTACAAGTAACGCGCGACGGTCAACCACGCGTTCAGAGTGGGCGCCACGTAGAACGCACCGAAGAAACCGAAACGCGCGGCCCTGGCGAAATCGAATTGGTCGTCGCCGAATGCCAATTGCTGTATCAGACACCCGGTGGGCCATATGACAGCGTACGAAGCCATTCCCCGGGTGACCGGGTACGCGATGGAAAACTTGACGATGCGGTTGAAGACGGTCGTCATGTTGTGTGTTGTCTGCGAGGACACCGAAACGAGACGACGACGACTGGGCCTCGCAGTAGTTAGTGGCGCGACAGCAGTTTTTTCATCGCGCGCCGCGATTTTATAATAAAGAAATTTTTATTTTTATATTTTTAGACCGCTCGCGGTCTCGTTGCCAATATAATTACAAAATCGGGTGGACACACAAACCTTGAAAACCGCTCATTGCCACAAACGAAAAAAAAAAAACCGTTATGTCCGTGTATATAGTGTAATGAATTTTTAACGCGTAAAAATACGGTTTTTTTTTTTTTTCAAACTCGGAATTATTCGCGCCAAAAAGAAAAATAACGGTTGCGTATACTCGCCACTGTGACGGCGCACGGCTATAAAAACAAAAACAAAAAACGATTTTTTTTTTTTTTTTATATATATTACAACTTCGGTTTATAATAGTTAGTAGTTTGTTGTGACGTGCGAGTGTTTCGGACTCCGATTGCAGTTTTTATGTATCTCGCAATAAGTATTGATACCGAAAATGGCGATTTTCGACGAATTTCGTAATAAGTGTCCGTCCTCACCGTTTTTTTTTATCTCCCAATGAAAGATTTCAGAATTTGAATTTTTGTAATTCAAAAACGCCATGTATTGGTTAGGTTGATGGGCGAATTAAACGTGATGAAATAGTCGATTTTTTCAATGATCTAAGAATCGGCGGTAGTATTATACGAATTGGGTGCGTTGTAATTTACTATAAAACTAATTTTCTTTTTCCAAACACCTTATTCGTAGGTTCATGGGTTCCTTTTATGACATTTTCCAAATAAAATACATAGTATTTCGTCGTTTTATTGAACACCACACACTGTGGTCATGTCTTCAACACGAGTTATACAATAATATAAAGATAAAAATCTGTCGCAGCGTACTCAGGATTTGATGCCCACGCGTTGTATTCACTCACACTGTGACGTTTTTAATTCAGTAATGCCCTTACTAACATTACGTCACAATTAAGTTGGTAATTATAAAAAAAATTGTTATGTCCCATACATTATTGTGCAGTGAGACTAAATGAGATTAAAAGGACACTCACGCGATTGTAAAATCGAGGCCTATAATTGCCAAACATATAAATTGGCCAATAAAAACGGGGGAAGGAGAAGAGTGGTAACAAATTAAACTAGGTGTGTGCATATTTCAAAATCGAAGGAATATATGAATTATAATTGCAATCCACGAATAACGATTTCTAAAAAACTTCCAATGCCAAAATAAAATCTAAAATCGCATTTTCGTTTAAAGGCTTTTGCCAAGTAGTTTCTATGAGAATTACATAAATAGGTAGTTTCATTTATCTACTTATTTTTCGACATTTTTAATTGTACTCATTTCAGATTATAATTATATACGATACGTTAATACGATTAAAATATTTTATTGAAAAAAAAAAGTATTTTTAGTAATTATTTAAAATATTAATGCGCGTGTCCAATACAGTTTTTAAATTCTAAATCGGACCGTATTTAGAAATTGAGTATAATTTTCATTTAAATAACACCTGTAATAGTAATAAATTTCAGATTTTTTCCCCTGATTTTAGTTAGAATATTTGTTATAGTTTATTAATTTTCATCGTCATTGTGGTTATTCTAAAATTTTGTTTTTGGAAAATTAAGGAGTTGCCATTAGATTTCTAACCCAGGTCTTCTCGACTAAAAACAATAAATTTGGCCCCTGGTACAAACTATTTTTTATTTTCATTTTATTATTATTCAGACTTAACGAAAAATTAATGCAACTGACGTCAAGTTATACTTGTTTCTTGTTTAAACATTTATAAAATCAATATATATATATATATTTAAAAAAAAAAAAATACAATTCGTCAACATATTAAAAATAAAATTAATTATTATACATACAATAGAATTCATACAAAAAGGCAATCACAAATTTCATTAAAGTTTTGTACAGTTAAACAGTCGTTTTTGTTGAGATCATTTATTTTTAGAACATTTAAAACATTACCTAATAACCAAGCACACTCATAATTCAAATTGATTTGCCTATTTTGAAGTAAAATATTTCTTATTACAGTTCCTTCGTTTCGTAAACCGACTATAAATTCGTTAGCTAAACAACCACTACTGTCCATAGCTATAGTGTTACCAAGAGTTCTTAAAATAGGCACTAAATACTTTATACCAATAGAGTTTTCATCGGTGTGTATGCAGTAGAACAAATGTTTGATAAGGCGTTCATCAAGAAAAGCACAGTCTTGACGACAAGAAATTTGGTACACTATCCAAAATGATTCTTTCCACGAATCCATACGTTTAAAACATACTTGAAATAAATTATTTAGTTCTTCGACCCTGAAAAAAAAACATATTTAGTTATACAAAAATACATATTTAATAACTGATTGTTAAGTAATTTTGTCTTACTGTAAATAATTTATGTATGTTTTGAGAAAAAGTTTCAAGGCATAAAAGATGTTGGAAATGACTTCATCACAAGTTGAATTCTTCAAACAATTAATGAGCCTGCCGAAGAAATTTTGATCTTGAAGTATTTTACACGAGTCTTCATCTGAATCACTCAAATTCCCAAGGGTCCAGATAGACATAGACTACAAAAATCATGTATCGATAAAAAAATGTGAACAGAAATATGACGGATTACAAATGGAGTATTAGTAATTATTGACGGTTCCATAACAATCCGATATGACAATGTTTGCCGAATCATAAAAACATTTTAAAAGAATTGTGTTTTTACTCAATATAAAACGGTCGGGATTTAATGATTTAATAGATCGTCATTGATTAATAGAAGACAATTTCGTTGAAAAAAAAAATTAAAAAATATGTACCTCAACGATCTGAAATTTAATGAACCAATACTGTGGAACGAAGGAAATAAAAGTAATATCGATGAAATCGGAATATGTTTTTGTTGTATACCATTAATTGTATCAAACTTACTGATATGTTAACATTCAAATGATTGATGTAAACTGTCAAGTACGAAGTAATTGATTTCGTTAATTTGTTACACGTTTTTTTATCGCCCAAAGCCATATTACAAAAACACTCGATTGCTCTCAATTGTAAACCTTCGTTTCTATCTGGAACGAAAATAAAATTTATCCAGTCATTTTTTAGTAGTTATAAATATATTTTACCCGTCACGTAATGGAGTAAAGAATCGACAGCTCCTTGAACTCGATAAAACGTTGAAATGAATTCTTGACCGTTGAGCAACGCGTGTTTCAATACTTTTAAATGTTTGGTAGTGATTTTTTTCCTACGTTTAATTTCCAACGCGAGACTCTGCATGTCTTCAATACTGAACGCGTCGTTTTTGTCATGTTCCTCGACCACAACGCCTCGTCTCAGATTCAAAAGAATCTGTTTGTTTTGCTCACGGTGGACACTTATATCGTAGCGTATTTTCTCTTTTACACGAATTTTCGAAGTCGTTAAACTCATGGTAACGTGTAAGACAAAAAAATTGATACACAATTATAATTTGTATTGAAAAAAATTCGACGGAAATACTCAAAAAAAAAGGTAAAATAATAAGAAAAACAAACGACCCGCCGTCGAACACGAATATCAGAAGAAATCTTTTTAAACGATTTTTACTTGGCACGCCGTGGAATTGATAACGACTTTATCAACAGTCTATTGGACTATTTATTCTGTGATATCACGCAAAATTACATTGATTGTAAAACGCACAGATAAAAATAATATTTCTCAATTTTTCTAGTTAATAATATGGAATATGTAACATTTTTTTTCATATAAATTGTTTATTTTACGTTTAAAAGCGCGACACACGATTTGAAAAGTCTTTCGAGAATTGTGTTCGCGTCGTTCATTGCCGTTAAAGAGTATTGTGTGTAAAGATCATTTACTATATTCTCTATTCGAAATTAATGAACAAGACAAAAATTCGAAACTCCGTTGAAAATCGAAACATCGATTTACTTGACTAGTTTTTGTCTCGTAACACTGTGATGTTAAAATACATTTAGAATCCATAATCTGCGTGTGTGGTGGTCAATTAAATTAGTAAACGATTTGAATAATATAATATATATATATATAAAAAAGTGTAGATTTTTTTGATTACACATTAACTTTTTTTTTTCCAAATAATTACTTTATTGCGTTTTATGAGTACAATGAGTGAAAAACACTGTGATACTGTCAAAAAGAACGTTATTGATATACTCGTAATCAATAATAAAGGGTTTGTTTGGAATGCAGACGGTAAGGTCATTTTTATTTACAAAATCAAAAGACTTCTGTATCAAAACGTCATAATTACTGAAATATATTTTATAGAATTATTCGTATTCATTTTAATCGTATTTCACAAACTTCGAATTTAATTTATTTTAAAAATCGAATATTATAAACGAGATACTTTGTATTTATTATTAATAATAACTATTTGATAAATTATGTAGATTGGTACTTCTTGCGCACGACACATCGAATATTGGGAAACTTAGTGGGAACTTTACCGTTAACACCGCGTCGAGAAGATCAGAATGGCGTTCCCTGCGTTTTGTTACCTGAAGAAGTTCGATTACTAGTTGAAAACAATATCGGTCACGCTGTTAAGTATCCTATACTCACTTCTTTACCGAGTGAAAGTAATGCGTTATTGAGAAACAGTCGAGACCAAGAAAATATTGAGAAAATGAAAAGAGAGTACGCATACAAAAAAGCTAATGACATTAGTAAATTAGTGATAAATACAATATTAGCTAACGGCGATAAAAATTGTAACGAAGTATTAGAACTGCATAAAGAAGTAAATAAGATTAAGCCACTTGATTTATCACCTTACGCTGTAATACATTTCGGTTAGATCTTCTTAAAGAATTCATACATTATTATATTTATTTTGTTATTATCGTGTAATACGCATAATTTATTGATTTTTACAGACGAATTATGTTCAGATGTAATTGAAGTCCCGTTGCCCGAACTTATTACACAGTTTGAAATATTAAGGTATAAAGTTTTTAAAGATTTGTGGTCAAAAGGGTTTTATTTAACTTGCGGTGTGAAGTTTGGAGGAGATTTTTTGGTCTATGAAGGTTAGAATTATTAAATTTGGAATTTTTTTTTTTTATTATTACATTTTAATTATATTTAATTTGATTTTAGCCGATCCTTTATCATGTCACGCAAAGTACATTGTTAGTTGTAGAGAATTGGACAAATCTGTAATGATTTCACAAAGTAGAATAAGTTCAATTACTAAGAAGAAAATGGTATTGGCCAAAAATGACAAAGACTCTGTTAAGTATTTAATTTATCAGTTTGATAATACGTCTCGAGCTACTTTTAAGAAACCAATACATTTTACATTTTAATACGATACAAATGTAACTATGTAAATAATTTATTAAAAATAAAGTTGACTAAATTTTTTTTAAATTATCAAGTCTCTGGTTTTTATTGTAACACTTGGCATTCATGATTTATGACTAAACTGTTATAAGTATGTTCATTATACACAACTAAGGAATTTCTGCGGAGTTCTCTTATTAATAATATTATAATAAGGGACAAAAAAGATTTTGTCAACAAATTTTAAGTCATTTGCTTTGTTATTTCAAGAACTCTGATAGTCATAATATATGTTAAACATTATTTTCTATATTACCCCTTTAATTATTTCTAATAAATAAGTGTTTTAAATTATTTGACACCACAATTAATTATCGTGAATGGAGACTACAGTATAGTATTATGGTAATGATTTGTAGTATGTCATTTACAAAATGTGTTAAAGAGAAATTTACAAAGATTCATTATAATATTATTGTACTTAAATTATTAAACGTGTTTTTTTTTTATATAAAAAAAACTGCGAGGGTTTTACTAATTATTATTAATTTAATATACGATAATAATAAAGTACAAATTATTGATTGAGGTATATAATATATATTTTTTCGCTTGTTGTATTCACGGAAATATGTTTTTGTTTTTTTTTTTTTAAAAACGTGGATGTCCTTCATCATTTTTTTTACGGTTTCCTCAACAGGAATTCCATTATTAATTTTCGTTTTGAGCGACAAGCCGCGAATTTATTGTGGTGAAGCGGGGTCGGTTTGGTGTTAAAATGACTCTTTTAAGAGTTTTACGTCACTGTTTCATGTTATTATTTATCCTTCGTTACTTATTAAAATATTTATAATCGACACGATATAGTAAGATAAAAGTACAGGTCGTTTTAAAGTTTTTTTTTTTTTTTTTAAACGATCAACTATATACGTATAATGTATTATTGACGCACGAATATTTCAAGTTTCTTTGCTACAGAAACGGTGGGAAAATTTGCAAAAAAATATTACAATGGTTATAACGCTGAAAAAAGTAGGAACATAATCGATGAGGAGGAGAAGGAGGTATCCATGGGCCCGGAGACTGGAGCCAACCTCCCACGAACATTTTCTACAATTTGTTATTTTTGTAAAAAAGTAATAATCGAAATAAAAGATTTGAACATGATAATGATTTTTTTTTATCTTTATTGCAGTAAAAAAATGTTAAAACGAATTGTATATAATTCACTAAAAAAAATTCCAAAACGTGTCACTAAAAAAAAATTAAAAATTGTATTAAGATAAAATAAAGATATAAAATTCGCTTAGTGGACGGCAGTCTTGTGTTTATATTTACCGAAAAACTAAAAATGACAGAAATGAATAATTAGATACATTAACACATGTTTTCAATCAGTTATTATTATTTTTTTGAATACACTATTTTTAGAATAAAGTAATCGTTTACCCGCGCGGATACAATAAATTTTCGTATATTATTGACGAGGCAGGCCTACAATAAAAATAAACGCTAATTTACGAATAAATAAACTCAACACTATTTTTTTACGAATAAAATCATTGAAAAATAGCGAAAATTATATTATTATAAATGTGAATAACGTATAAGATGAAATTGAAAAATACTAAAATTTGTAAAAAAAAAAAAAAAAAAAGAATATTCAGATTTCGATTCGTGCTTACACAAAACGTATTTATATAGCGACAAATTCGAATAGTATAGAAAAATAAGAAAAAAAAATTAGAAATCCAACGACATTCGTCCATATATTAATTATATCATCAACAGTAATATAAAATTTTTCTTGCTGAAATTCGCCAAATCGAAAAAAAAATTTATGCGTTGTTAGGCTTCTACGCGTTGGTTAGATGCGGTTTTTTTTTTTTTTTTGAAAACGAATTGTTCTAAAATAAATTAATCGCTACGCGCGTCTATTGGAGGAGAGTTCGTCTTCCGAAATTTCAAAATTCGTATTGTGCGCTCATATTATTAAAGCAGGGACCCGGAACCTTAACAAAACATCGGTTCTGGTTCCCGTTCAGGTTCTTGAAAAGTAAAAAATTCGGTTTCGATTACGGTGTTCTGAATTTTCAATTGGGTTCGGGAACCGGTATTAACCGGTTTTTTAAAGTATATATATATATATATATAAACAAATACGTATTTGAATTATAAAACTATTTTAATTAATCGTGGAACTTAAAAGGAGGATGTGGGACATGGGATAGGGCGCAAATATTTATGTTTCGAAGTATTGTAATGATTTTAACTGGTTTTCAAAAATTCTAAAAAAATTTGGAACCGATATTAACCGGTCTTGTGTTATGGATTCCGGTACAATTTCGGTTCCAGATAAAAGCTGGGTACCGGTTAATTTCGGTTCGGTTCCGGCATCTGTATATTAAAGTAAGATAATTTTTCAACAACTTGAAAATTGCGCCTGTTTTTTTTTTTTGGTTTCAACGCAGAAATAATCGAGTTGACAGTATGCATTAATTTTTATAAACTTTTTCATGTTTAATTCGAATCGAACCGTTATATCGTTGAAAATAATCGGAGATAATATTAATTTTTTAAATTTCGCAGGCACCTATATCGCCCTCGTGTTGTTCAGCTACACCACTGCTCTGCGGGCGACACAGCCCGTAGGGACAATGACTATACCCGACCGGGAAATAAATTCGCCGGTCGATTTTCTACGATTACGAAAAAAAAAAAAAAAAAAAAAGAAGAAGTAAAATAATAAATAATTTTCATTTATTATTACGTTCGGAGAAAACAATTCCCGGAGCATATGCTCGTATAATATATAGTCCCTGCACCACGCGCGTGGTATATTCGATGCAGTGACGGCACTAACTATTGCGGGGCTCGGGGCAAAATAATTTATGTTGGGCCCCCACCAGAAAATTGCTTCCAAATATAAGCATAAAAAAAAGTTCTTTGTCAAAATCAACCCCTCCCCCCCAACAAAAAAAAATTGGATTTTAGTCATAATAACAATTTTAATCTAAATTGTACTTTTTTAAATAGTTATCAGTTCTATTATTATTTATATACAGTGGTTTGTGAATGCATGAGTAAAGTATCATTAAATCATTCGTAATTATGGGTAATATTATTATTATTATTACTATTATTATTGAGTTACAATTTTATAAATATCATGTTATTGACAAATCATATAGGTAATATTTATTTAAAATTGTTGAGCAAATAACCAATACATTCATTCATTTGTACATTTTTCTCCTAAAACTCGACAAAATATTTAAAAAACAGCAAATACGCAAGAAAAATAAGGCCCATTCATTAGCGAGGCCTTTTTACATTTTTCAACCGCGGGGCCCGGGGCAACTGCCCCTATTGCCCCCCCCCCTCGCGCCGTCCCTGATTCGATGAAGTGCGCGGCCTATTATATGAAATGTTGTGTTATTAGTAGTGTACGCGTATATAATACGCGGGAACGGCGAAGGCGCGCGGTCGGCGGGAGTAAATATTGGATTTTTCCGTCGTATTCATCGCGAAATTCATACAATGCACCGTTGCTTCACGGGAGTTGGGGAAAACGAGAAGAAAAATTATGCGACTACACTACTCGGTCGTATATGACGTAACAGCGCCCTAGACATTACGCGCACGTCGCCGCAGGACGGATGTGTGCGTATTTCGCCGTTTTATTTATTATTTTATTTATTATTGACACGCACACACCGCGGGAGAAAATTATATACGCCAGCTATTTTTCCACGCGGGTAATAAACACAATATAGGTGGTTACGCGAAATACCCGAGTGTACACACGCGTGACACGTGTTATGTCACGTTAACACTTTTTGAGTGTTTACGTTGAAATAATAATAATAATAATAAAAAAAAAAACATCAATAAAATCCGAACTCTATTTACGCGCAGTGAATCCGTAATCCGACGGGAGGTGTGCGCCACTCGTATGTGGCCAACACTCGGGATTTTTTTTTTTTTTTTAATATTATTATTATTATTAGTTGGACGGAATTTCGTTACAACGAATCATCCATACGTGTTTCCCGATGGAATTTCCGCAATCGGACGACGAAAATCATCGATTCCGTTTGGTCAAACTCTAAAGGAATGGTTTTGAAGACGCGACGGCGCGAGCCTGTTATTATATGCACTATATATATACGCATCGACGGTAAACGTTATACAGTTCACATTACAATCGATCTACCGAGTGCCGCGGTACACGCTGCAGAGAGTTCATGAAAATGTATCGCTCGACGGCGGCGGCGGCGGCGGCGTACTCGGCGAAAAACGGTTTTGAAAACCGGGAAATAACAAATGGATCCGAACTGTATAATTATTTTCGCGTCCGTCAATATCTTGTCGTATTTTTTAAACGAACACGGGGATTTATTTGAAAAGAAAAAACAAAAGTCGTTACTTAACCCCCCCCCCCCATTAATGTTTCCACAATGATTAACAACGGTTCACGCGTACCCCGTACACACGAAACGCCGCGTATGAACATTTTTTTTCTACGACCGCCTCTCTATACGCACTGTCGTTGTGTCGTTCGTATCGGCGAATTCAAAACGTTTGTTCTCTCATGCTTCCGCGAAATCCTTCTCGTCGCCTCAAACCGCCTCGTCGTCCAATCGCGGGTTATTAAAGCGATAATAAATTTTATTCGGTAAATTCAAACGAATACAAAAAAAGGAAAGAAAATGTCATTATATTAGGATATTATAGTATCGTCGAAAACGGACGGCTTTTAATTTTATAAAAAATTATACTCGTTTTACACCGAATTGTTGTAGTTGTTTTTTTTTTTTAATTTACTAATGACAAAAGTAAAAAAAAAAAAAAATCAGAAATTTAAAAAAAATAAAAAAAAAAATAACGAAACATTTAATCAAAAGTCGACTTCCTACGTAACCTGGAAAAGAGGCCAATGAATTCAAATATTTTTTTTTCAGATTTAAATTTCGTTCTCTTTATTAAGTAGTCGAACTTTTCTCTATAGTTTTTAGGTCTAAAACGGTACAAATAAAATCCCCTTAAAAAAACCAAAAAAAAAAAAAAAACAATTTCTCGCGTATACTCACATTTATAAGTAGGTGTCTAATTGTTATTAAATATGTATACAAAGTGCGTGTCAATAAAAATATTATAAAAAGTAATAACGTGGGAACACATACTATTGGAACGGTTTGAGAGATGGTTTTTTTTTCCTGAACTTTCAAGAATATTTTAAGAGATTTCATATACGATAACGGAGTGGCGAAAAGAAACCGAAAATTCGAATATTTATAACGCTTATGATTTATACGATTTGTGTTGTAATATATTATACGGACGACACTGTACTACGTTTTATTTTTTTTCACGCCAATGAATTCGCAATGACATTTGTACCGAATAACGAGCGCGCACATAACGCAGTGTTCAGTGTATAAATACCGTCTGTATAATAATATGATGGTGGTGTATAAAATATTTCTATTATAATAATACACGTGCGTTACGGAAATAATGAAATTCGTATAACCGCTAAGCTTTTCGCAAAATTGAAAACATTTTTTTGTTTTTTGTTTTTTTTTTTATTCGGCATATTTTGTGGCGAATTCATATTGAATGGCCTCTGAAACAGTTCACATCGCGTAGTATATGCTATTTTTTGGTGTTTCTCGACTTTGCGTATAATTGGAAATGTCCATATGATGTTTGGAACAAAGAAATTCGCAAGTCGTTACACAATTATTTATTGCGTTATAAACACACCACGAGGATGACCAAACGTCTCGATAATTTTCACGCACCAAAACCTTTTGAGACATTTGAATTTTTGGAGAAAAATAAAAAAATGTATATTATTACTACTAATTTGGTATTTACTTTTTTTTTTTGGTTTTACTTAAAATTATACACATTTATTGCGTATATACGAATTATATGTCAACGACTGGGTACGTTATAAAAATTATTATATTGTTGAATATCATTTTTTTTTTTTTGAACAAAATTATTTTTTTAAAAGATTTACGTTTTAATACGCGAGTATACGCATCGGATTTCGTCGTAAATGAATACCCAACACTTATATAAATAATATAATAACTGCGTTAATATAAAATGCGATTAAGTCGGTATATTTCGAACACCTATCTGTAGGTCATCTAATCAGCAACACTGTCCCAATCGTGAAGCATATATCTACTTCGATGAGTATAATAATCCCTTCGCGCAACCATTGGCTGTGTGATCTAAAAATACCGAATCCTTTTACCGTTCACTAAACATTATAGAATTCCTCCGTTTTTTTTTCTCCGATTCGAGTCGCATAAGCGTTGGTGATCGAAACTCGAAATGCAATCGCGTATGGCGGGGCGATAATACTGTTATCGTTACCGTGGGAGTCTTCCGCGATTTCGGGAATTGTAAAAACGATTTCCTTGGTCGTGTCCGCGCGGAGTGTATCGCTGCGATAATACTTACAAATTAGAAAAGACATGCCGATAAACGCGGGGTAGGAAAAAAGAAATGAATTGAACAATTGTCGTCAATCCGTAGACGAGTAGAAAAAATTGGTAACACTTTTTTTTTTTGGCACTTTTTTTCACGAATATCTTGTACCGCGTCTAAAAACGGTGAAAAGAGATGAGGTATTCAGAAAGCGTTCTCAAAAAATCTTCGTTTCTACCACACGGAATGCGAGTAAAATGCGCCACGTCTCGCTAATGACGAGTAACGAGTAATGAGGAGAGCCAGCCCTGCAGACTTTAATACCGCTATATATATATATACACCAAAATCGAAATCGCCGTCATAACTCAATTCTCAATATAATAATAATAATAATAATAATAATAATAATAATAATAATAATAATAATAATAATAATAATAATAATAATAATAATAATAATAATAATAATAATAATAATAATAATAATAATAAATGTTAATTCTTTGATTTTTTTTTAGGATCTGTGCGGTTTTTTTTTTTTAAAGAAAATCCGTGTTATCGTGGCTGGTGTATTTATCAGCTGATAATTCATACGCATTAGGATTATTGTCTACCGTCATAGCAGTAGATCAGTATGGTGAAAAAAACAACGGTAAAAGCGTTTCTTTCCACGGGAAGAACGCATTCGGCGACGGCCGAAGCGTTTTTCGCGTAAATTTGCCGGCAGCGCTCAACAAGTGCGCCGTTGGGGCAGTTGCAGGTGCCGGCAAGCGCGACGACAGTGGTCAACGTGCCGTCGTCGGGTTCACACGCTCTTGCACAGCACTCGTAACGCTCGTGAAAACTGATCGGTTTTTATATATTTTTTTTATTCTTTTACTGCGCGACACGCAGTGAAAACGAACGGACGAACGGAATAGAACTCATCGAATTACTATTGTCATTCGCGTTTGACGATTATAGTAAAATAATAATACAATCGTAATATTCCGGCGGTATACGAGAAGAGAAAGAGGAACGAAATTCGCCGAAAGTGATCGGAATATTAAACGTATTTTATGATATCGTAATATGATATATTGACGTTGCGGCGATAATGATCGAATAAATTTATACCGCGCGTACCGTATCGATAAATACATCGGTATTTCTTCTACAGGCGTTTTCGATCGGATCTCGGGGCTTGGACATTCTGCGCGGCAATTGTGTGCGGAAAAACGCGATTATTATTTTTATAATAATATCGTTTTGTAGCGATCTGTACGCGTCCTGCAAATATGTGATCGCGGTCATCGCGAAGAATACAAAAGTGAGTGTTTTTGTCACGTTCTTCTCCATTCCGTCTTCGTCTTGTCATGCGCTATATTACTGTAAACAGACGCGTCCCGAATGAACCACATGAAGGTTGGGCGAAAGGGGCAATAGCTATATATACATGTATAATAATAATAATTAAAAAAAAACGATAATAATTAAAATTGTAATATATTGTTTCCAAATAAAATAAATTCGACTTTTAGTGCATATTTGGGTATTTTTAGAGCTATAAATCCCCAGGCCTAGTAATGACCACAGTCGTCGAGGGCTAAAGAGCTCAGTTCCAATTATATCTAGAATAGCAGCCCCTCCATCCACAAATTTGTAAATATGTCTCAGTTTAATATAGTCTCTTATTATAAAATAAAATCGATTTACGTTTATCCAAACATTTGATAATAGTATAATTATTGAGTTAAAATAGGTGCATAGTACTTGAACATAGTCTAGGGACGTCCCTGACTGTAAATGTAATGTCAATGGCGGTGGTGGTCTGTAGTTATCAAACATATTTGGCCTGTTTTTATAAATATAATATATTTTGCTCGAAAACAGACGAAAAACCGGGAGAATTATAAATGGAAATTTTAATAAATAAATGAATAATAATAATAATAGTAATAATAATAATGATAAAAAAAGGATTGCGGAGAGTGAATCATTCGGATAAATATTCTAGATTTTCGGTATTACCAAAAATACAAATTTGAAAATTTTCTGATCGTTGCGGCGCTTCGGTGAATTCATTATAAACATTTTTAATGACAGTGAAACGTTATTACTGCTTTTATATTTTTACATATCATTTTGAAGCGTTTCAAGGCGGTTAGTTTGTCCGTTGGCTATTTAAAAGTGCTATAAATAATCTAAAATTGAAAATTTGAAATACAATTTTTTTAATAGTAGCAGTATTAATTTATCATAATATATTCTTTGAAAATCTCAAGACTCTAGGGTAATATTGTTTTCGTAATTACGGAGAACTATTTTGACGAAATCGTATTTTTACCACTTTTTCAAATGTAATTTCTTTCTTGTTTTGTTTTTTTTTTTTTTTGACACTTTTGAGAAATTCAAATAATGTACCAATTAGATAAAATTTGCTACTGGAAAACATGTGAAAAATAGAGGCATGTAAAGATCGGAGAACCCTTGCTAGTAAAATTTTCGATTACTGGCAAAAAATATAAAAATAAAATAAATACATTACTATAAAACCAATACATTTCTCGTTCCACTCAGAATCTAATATATGAAATATTTTTTACATTATACCCCGTGAGTAAATTATATAGTAGTGATACAGCGGAAAGTAGTTTGAAATTAATAAAGTCATACTTCCATTCAACAATAACCGCAGAACAAAGATATTGTTAAACTCGCAGCTATATATACTCTACAGCATTGAAAAGTCTATTATTGTAGAAATTAATTAAAAAAAAAAGTTATTGAAAAATGTTTGAAAATGAAAAAAAATTATATTACTTTATTACATTTGGTTAGTCAATTCTATTTGTTAAATACTTATTAGCTAAACAGTATATTCGATATTCATAATTATTATTATTATTATTTATGAATATTTTATTGTATTACCTTTACATATATATATATATTAATTTCAACTTTAATATTTATCTCTTTTTTCATTTTTAGATTTGTCAAATTTTTCAAATTTTGAGTAAAAAAGATCATTTAAAGATAATCATAGGCAATTTTAAAAGCGATCTATTTTGGAAATGACTGAAAACCACAGTTCTTCTGACTTTATTATAGACCCGCCATTGATACGAAGGGTTTGGACGTGATTGACAGACACGTATACAAAGGGGGTCAACGGTATTCGGACTCTTCTCCTTCGACATTGTTTAAATACGTATTGACTGTCAGAAACTCATTATATTAATAATAATAATAATAATAATAATAATAAAAATAATAAAAAAAAAAAAAATAATAATAAATTGTACTTACAGTTTTATGTGCGATAAATTATTTACTAAATAATCGAAAACCGTATAGAAATGTATTTAGTATATTAGTTCAATGTATTTAGTATAATAGTTCAATAGATGAGATCAGTGGAGATAATTTTCATTTGGACCTTCCATAAATAAAATACCGATTACCTTTCTGACGATCACATTTGTCGTTTGGTTTTATAACACAAATCCGTTTTTTTCAAACACACCTTTAATATTCTAAATAATTCGAAAAATTGTTTAAACGGTATATGCATAGAGGCACGTGATTCTACTGTAATTTTTATGGATTGCCCATAATAGCGGTTAATGTGATTTTACTTATTCAATGCCTGCATTTTACTTAATGTACTTGTATTTCGTTAATAGTATTTTGTAGACTTGTGAGATACATAATTATCGAAAGATCAAATTTGTTTTGGATTATCGATCTATTACTATTATTCGCAGATCTTATGAATCCAACTACAATTAAGTTTCGACAACAGTATAATTATTTTATTCCTATACGAATAAATCAAAATACAATGTGCGTCGTTAATTTCTTTAAGCTGTAAATTAACGGAATGGAAGAAAACCGATAATAAATAATATTATTTTGATAAAAGGTTTTTTTTTTCAAATAAAAATGTTAGAACAATATAGTACTGTTTTGAAACATTCGAGTAATGAGACATTTGGAATTTCTTAGTGTAGCACATTTTCAACGAATTTTACACATTATTGTGTTATAGATCGCAACAACATCTGCAGAGTGCCACGGGTAATTAAAGGATTATGATCGCATTCGTCAGTGTCGAGTTGCGTTATATCGTATTATTAATAATAATATTGAACGGTGGAGAATTTGAGATGGTAGTAATATATTATAGAAAGGCGTTGGACGCTGTTAATAAATAACATTGGTTTTTTTTTTGATAAACAGTCGTTATTGGACGTGTGTTATAATATTATATTAATGGGCTATACACGTCATTTAAAAAAAAAAAAAAAACAAAAAAAACGTAATATTTGTATTATTGGGCCTACAAATACACGTTATTCGTCTGTTTATACGATAAAATACGAACATTAATAACATCGCATTTTTAAGACGACGAAATAAGTAGTATACTAAGCACAGTTTATAATTTATATACTATACAATCATTATCCTTACGAATGATAAATGGACCTATACTTATTATATTTAATGTTGCGGTATATTGTCCATTTGTTCTTGAAAATACGGAAACAATGATAAATAATCGTATTTGAAACACGATTTCGAGTCGAAATCGGTTTTGAAACGGTGTCTACTCGGAGTTTGTCAAATTAGAAAATTTTATACATATATATATATATATGAAAAAAATTACAAGGAAAAAATTGATTTTTTATTTGTTAATTTATCGAAAACGACGTTCAACTTTCATTCCGTATATATATTTATAATTCTGTACCATGAAACTTGTGCAGTATCTACGTCAATTATAATATATACGAATACACCAGGAGGATGAGTTGGGGTGTTAAACACGAAAAAACGTGTTTAAAAGCCCTATTTTGTAAAATACTGAAAATGAATGTGTATATATTTTTTTTTGTTCAAATTATATGTAATTGGCTTTAATAAGAATTTTAAAAATACCTACAAACAATATCGAACATTTCAGATAAAAATGTATTTTTATTTTTTAATAAAAACTGCTATTGAATAATATAGTATTTGAAATTTTAAAACAATTATAGAATAATTGAATTGTGCAGTAAATTATTATTTTTATTCGGTACACTAGTAAATATTTCGCGTGCAATTTATTATTGTTAAATGAAAAAAAGAAAAAAGTAATAATGTCCCTGCAGATAAAAACGTTTATTATATATATATGTAGTAATGAGTAGGTGCTAGAATTTGAATGATTCTTTTGAAGAAATTCAAATTCCGAGGACAGTTATAGAAAATTCGTTTTATATACGTATATATACATCAAAGAAATTTAAAAACGAGACATTTATTTTACCTTTTTAGCAATTTATAGACATTTTATTGTGCTTTTTACGAGTTTGCAATATGATTAATGATATTATTAAAAAAATAATTATATATATATATATATATTTATTTTTTTTGTATATGCGTGTAACAGAAATAAATGGTTAATAAATTTAATTAATTATTACGAATATTATTATTTGAAATAAAAACGAGACAATTACGTATACTAAATAAGTATTCTCGACCGTGGGTTTTTTTTTTGATCCTATACAGTATTATATTGTGTATTTTTTTTGAAAATCTAAATTACGATTAAGATTAAATTCTCATTCTATAACTAAACTTAACTAAACTGAAATACATTCTATTTGATTTTCAATAAATAACTTGATTTTTTATTATTATTTTTTATATAATAAATAATTAATTAACCCTTATTGGTATTTTTTATTTACCTCAATAATGTATTTTGTAATTAATTTCTAGAAGTAGACAAGTTGCAAATTATACAATATATGTGTCCACGTATAATATAGATGTGATATTGTGTGAAGAGAAGTTCATGAAAAAAAAATCAATACTCCGTCCTAGATCTAATATATATATATATATACATGATTTTTTACTTATAACCACTTTTGACTGCATCGCTGTAATTACGTATCAACAAAACGATACCGGCGTACTTGTTAATATAAAGTATACATAAATTAATATTAATATTAAACATTTTTTAATTTTTAAACGCTTGAATAATTTTTATAGATTTAAAATCGTAATAACCACAATACATACGTATTAGACCATTTTAGTCGCTGAGTTTTTAAGTACACACTTTATTATGGATATATTCAGATATGACGAGGAAAAGAAATGCGTTGTAATATAAGCCCGGTAAAAATGATTATGTTAAATTGATGCGTAGTACGCGTTTTTTTTCAAATGTGTATGCGGCAAGAGAACAACCAAAATTAATATTTAAGTCGCATAAACAATATTACGTGCGGCGAAAACGGAATATTATATCGAACGATGACGTACAATAGAGACGGAGCAAAATATTTAATAAAATTAAAAGAAAAAGAAAATATATGGATTTAACTGTTTTATACTGTTTCATACCGTTCAGTTATATTAAAATTAAAATAAAAGGACAAATTGAACCATGTACGAGCATTATATCGTCTTAAACATTAATTTAAAATGGTTGATTATTTTTAACTGTCCAGTGAAAATAGATGTTTGGACGTTTTTTTATTATGATTTGCTGTGTTTTAATTTTCTAACAGGCAATATCGAAAATAGAAGTTCTATTGCCCTATGGGTATAATCCATTATACACGTATGTATATATGCTTCAGTTCTATTAAAAAGAAAAATAATTTTTAATTCTATGCATATATTATATAAAATCGTTTATATAGCGTTGAATTTTTAATGTTTTATTTTAAAACCTCCCCTTCCTATCCAATAGAGAGGAATCGATAGTACGCTACTCGGATTAGGTATAAATTCATATTTATTTGGACGCAGATAAACGCAGTTGTACACCATTTTATATTGTCCACACTCGTTGTCTACCGCCTTTGGCGTGCGCAAAGGTTATTTAATATCGCGCAAGCAGTGTATCGCGTAATAATCTGCACACGTGTAGACAGTCTGCAGATATTACGTCTAATATCATACCGAGAATTCATTGGTTTTTAAAATACAACATTACATTTTTCTCCGTACTCGCGCGCAAATCGAAATTTCAATTTTTATCTTAATTAATTTAATTATTATTATGGGGAACTTAATTTTTACCATTACTACATCGCGTTTCTTTATTTTTATTATATTTATTTAACGCGTGATAATTTTTTTTTTTTTTTTTTTTAATATATAAAGTACACTGCAACGCATTTATATTATAACGAGTAATACAAAAAAAAGTTTTCATATTTACGAAAAATCTCAGTTGTAATTTTAAATATTACTGTAATTTTCTCAGAAAGCACCGGTAAAGTTGTATAATTCGGTGTTAATAGCGGTCGTGAAAAGTTGAAACGTTTTCGCAAATATATATGACCGCGCGGGACAATATTAACAAGACGTAGAAAATAAATTTTAGTCGAAATGCCTCGATTACCAGCTCGTATTATAAACGAATAACTCAAACGTTTATGTAAGATTTTCTTAAGTACCAGATGCACGCTACAACATTTTTTACGTTCAATTTATCAACTCATTAGCTCTTAATACGCGTTTTACGCATTTTTGTTTTTATTGATCGTTTAAAGAATAATATCCACTTGGAGTACTTACGTTTTTATACGTGTACTAAAATTTCAGCCCACAAGTAGACTGTAGTGGCGCCCAGAGGTTTTTAAAAAAGGATGCCACTTTTCTTTGTCCCTCTGTACACTTACCCTGCACGTACTCCGTTGACTTGTACAGGCTTGTCGAGTAAATAGAAATTAAAAAATTATAAATTTCGAATAACAAAAAGTAAAAATGGAAAATAGTAGGTTTACAGATGGAAACGCGATGGTCCGTTTATATTTCGAAAGTGAAAACAATATCATTTCTAAAGGAAAATATTCGTCTGAATTACCGAACACTCGCGTTTGTTTACGTATAAATACCTATATTATATCTAATTTATAGTTTTTTTCGGCGACAAGACGTTTGTCAAAATGCCGAAAGCGAAACATTTTATTGCGCCCGTTGGATTATGAGATATTGCAGTTGATTTTTGATGGAACATCCGAAGAACGAGTGTGAAATTTAACGTTATTAATATACACGTGAAATGATTTCCCGAGTGCCATTCGACCTTTTAAACGCGATAAGGTGAGAAATTTAATTTGTTAGTAGAAAGTTTTTTACCTCCCTCGAGGAACGTTGAGTGCTTTGTAATTATATGCGAGGAAAATCTCCTTTAATTGTCAAACCGAAATATCTGTGACGGTTTTGACTTAAGTTTATACGATATATATATATATATAAAAGTATTCTATGTTTTTGTTATTTAAGTTACCATATTGATTTTTTTTAAGGTCTGTAAATTCACAAATTTACAAACAGGATTTGTTAATTTGAATAATATTTCGTTACAGCGGACAATAAAGGACGGAGAAAACACGAACGGGAGACGAAAATGTTATGATGGATGTGTGTAATAAGGATGGAATAAAAAATGAATACACGAGAGGACTGGCATTTATTGTGGAAAAAACGAGGGAGAAATAGGTTGAGATGGTTCGGACGTGTTATGAGGAGAAATGATTAAGAGACAACCGGAATTGTTATGCGGAAATTAGCGTTGAAGAAAAGAGAGTAAAAGGAAGATCGATGAAAAGGGAGGATAGATGGAGTGGAGGGTGGTATATGAGCAATGAGCATAGCTGATATGAGTAAACGAGAGGCGAGGGATCTTGTCATATGGAGGTGTAGGACTACAGTTGGCTGATCCCATCATACAGTTGGGAGTGAAAGTCGATGTAGAAAAAGGTTTTAAATAATTCCATATTATATATAAAATAATATATCACGTCCAAAAAACTTTATATTCAGCTATAACGGGTTTGTCGCTCAAGTTTCAAGTATATATATATATATGTATCGTAAAAGTTCTATGACAAGATAAGTATTACAGCGGGTCTAAAAATGAGTTTAATGGCCATTATTTTATAAGTTTAAGCGACTTGATACGCCCAAATAGACGTATAATATTTGTGTGTAACTTATCATGTCATGACTGTTATTAGTAAAAAAAAAAAAAAAAACTCTCGTGAAAAACGTTGAAACATGATAGATACGTCGAATTTAGTATTATTATTTTTTGAACATATTATACTTTAAAGAGGAGTAGTTATTAATTGAAACCGGAAAAATGCGTTTAGACATTATTGAATACTCGACAAATTATATATATATATATATATTATTGTGTTTATAGAAATAATATTATATTATAAATAATTTTTAAACTATTTGCGACTTAACGTTATTTATAATATAACGAAAAAGTTTCTTTTTTTTAAATTATAATTTTTTACAAATCCCTATTAATAGTCGTCTATAAAAAATATGCGTTATTTACACTACCCAATATATTTATACATTCATTCCAGATATTGACTATGAATTACGTATTGCGTTCGCGCACATTTTAACATTTATATACAACCGCTATTTGGTCCGCGAATCCCAAAACTTTGTAGTGACTTTCGAAACAATAATATTTTATTTATCTCCAGTACATGTATATATTGGATTGATAATAATCTGCCACATAAAATATTATATGTATTGACGGATCGTTTAATATATTCATAATAATATCGTATCCTTTGTGGGCGAAATAATTAATACTGCGAGTATTGTTTCTCGCAAAATTTCTCGTTTCAACATAATTTACACGCATTGCACGCGTTATGTGCTGTTCGCAATAATAATAATAATAATAATAATAATAATAATAATAATAATAATAATAATAATAAAAATGATTTCATTGTGTCCAACAATTTAATATTTTATATTATATGGGGCACTGTACGCCTAATTCCTTTACATTTTATTACAACATTTATTTAAATGTAAACGACTTGATAAAATAATATATGTAATTATATATCATATATTTCTGCAAGCCAAATACTGCGGATACGATCGTGTGTAACACTCATTGAACGATTTATCGCCATTTTGTTATCGATACTGTATTATACTTTTTTTTACAAATGTATCTATTTAATTTTTTTTAAATTTACCGGATTATTGGTTCGTCACAGTGTTCGTTCATTATAGTCTTTGTCGTACGTTGCAGAACGATATGTCGAATGGTTTTCATTTAAATAAATACAATTCTATATTGTATTATTATTTTTATATTTTTCGATAGGCAAATATTCGAGGGGGGGACTTGGTAGGCTTAACCCCCCCAGAACGTGTAATCAAACCACACCAGACGTCAAAATAATAAATGAATTGTGTATTTCAATATTTGATATTTATAAATTCTATTTTATTTTGTCGGGATACGAGAATGGTCTGGAATATTCACGGACTATCGTTATTGGGGAAAATCATATTTTGTAGGCACATATCGATAATCGAAAATATTCTAAAATTTTTTTTTCTGTACCTGTAGATAAGCAAGCTGCAGACTGCCGAAGAAGTAGTATCGATTACGTCAGCGGAGCGTGCGGCGTGTTCGTCTTCAATTTTTTGTTTTTGAATAACTACGCGTTATTTTTTATCTACGCGCGGTGTCCCACCCGTGTGCTAAACAATATCATTTATGTGTTTTGTGTGAATTAATCAACTAATTTCAAATTATAATTAATTCAACGATGGCTAAACAAGTGTTTGATATCTTTAATAATAAAAAACAAAAATTAGTTGTTACTGATTCCCATCAACAACAACACTGGAATCTGAAAACGGACAATTAAATATCGGTATAGAAATTGTTATGACTGCACAAAAAAGTATTGAAAATACCGTTGATGAAAACAATGTCATTTCTGACTTAGGAACTTTAATAACAGGCCCTGTGCGACCAATTTTTTTACAGCGAGTACAAATGTAGGTAAACGGAGTTTAAGTTATTACGTTATATTTAAATTATATATATATATATATATATTGTAGACATATCTATGTAAAATAAACGAGTAAACGTGTAAATGAGTATAAAACGGGGAAAGACGGATTCTTAAGAGTTCATTTCATTGATACATGTGAAATAATAATAATAATCGTTCGGTCAGCGTCAAAATAAACACCCGCGTATACCGACAGAGCGCGCTCGTCGAACGCGATAAAACGGGAAACGAAAGTAGTCACTAGATAGCACTGCGACACAACAAAGAGTGGGGGGGGGCCATGCAGAAAAACATGTATAAATAGCGGTCCGCAACCAACGGACCGCTCAGTGTATCCCCGACGGCTAAACGTGAACAACTTCGTTCGCTTCTGATCGTGGCAGACATACGCACAAACGGTGATTCTGCTGCGGTCAGAGACGAACAACGTTGTTTGCGATTATTGTGTGCGTGTGTTGTGTGCGGGTTGGTCGGTTGGTTGAAGCGTTTATAAACATTTGTTTACGCTAATGAATTAATGGATAAAACAAGAATGTTAAGCCCCCCCCCCACAGATGTGACTAAATATCCACCTATATATTTTTCTACGCGTATGTATTATTATTTTGACTAATATTCCGTATAATGCGAGAGCATTGACACACACATACATACATATTCATTCGACGTGATAAATACGAGATTTTCAGTGCAAAAAAAAGTTATTTCTCTTTCACGAATTTCTTCAAAATAATCTGTCATGTTCGTTAAATAAAAGTTCCGTTGTGTATTTATTGTATAAAATAAACCAAAAACCGTCTTAACACAAACAGTATGTACAATAACATCTGTAAACGGGTTTAGGATTTACTTTAGGTTTTTATAATGTAGTTATAGATTGCTTATATTGTACACAAAATTGGGTTAATGGAATAGGAAATATACGTTAAACAACGTGTTTTGTGGGAAGTTTTATTAACGTAAGAGTATTTTTATACGGCCCATTTTTAACGGCATTTGTCTGTTGTACGCTTATATTACAGCAAACAACAACAATAATAATCTAATAAATGATCAAGTTTGACGGTGGCACGGTTTGTGTAAGTCATCAATGCGCGGAGTACTGAAATAAACTCTTCTTTACACATAAAACTGTCGTACAAGCTACAAACTTTCATTAAAACGCACAGTAATTTTCCAAGTGAAAAATATTAATAATAATTTATTTTCGTCCGAAATATGTGACGCGTTTAAAACGAATTATAAACAACACGGGTTTTCATTTTATAGCTCGCGTACGACAATTCTATTTAACATGCATATTACGATTAAAATAGAAATGACACAAGCGGTAGGTGGTACTTTATTATATATTTGTTAAATATATTCGATATATATATATATATATATATATATAACACTGTGAAACGGTTGAATTATAATAATCGGTATTGGGTTTAGTATTGAAAATAAGTTTTAAATCTATTTTTTTTTTTTTTTTTGTATCAAAATCGACTTAAAAAAGTAGAAAACTAAACGAGAATTTTGAAGTCGAGTACACATTGGTTGAAAATATAACTAATTTTTGAGAACTGATCGATTTAAAAGCGAACTATAATCGCGAGAAAAATTACTTTTCTTATAAGGTTTGATCTGTACACTGATATTTGTCATGAATCATTATTGTTATTATTATTATTATTACTATAATGTTTTGTACTTAAAAAGAAGCGCATTTGATCGTAATTGTTGTTATCGTATAATGTGCTATGTATGGTATTATCTGTAGATTCTTTTATTTGATTTATAATATTTTTACATCTATTCCCTATAAACGTGCCAAAAACGAAAGATTTATAAAAATTATTAAAGTTTTGTAAAAACTAAAAACTAATTCAATTTTTCACTTTTTTTTTTGCTATTAAAAGGTTTTATTTACATGACCCATTATTGATATTGAACGGTTTTTCGTTTACAGATATTTTCGTCTTTACTAATACTTATTATTATTATTATCCACTCAGAATTGAAATCTGATATTATTTTATTTTTGAAAAACATTTTGTAAGTTTCGGACAATATTAAAACGCTCTCTCGAACAATTTCGACAATTCTAATTACAATATACCGAATTCACTATGTGCTCTATAATACCAAAGGCTCTAAGGTCCCCAATGGTACTCTGTTTGATTAGGCGACGCGCTTTATACGACGGAGCATATCGCGTTCGAATCTTTTAACAATTTAGTCGACCCTTACTCGATATTGCTTGTTCAGGTTTTTTAAAGTTTTTCATTCTGATGACGTCCTTTGAACCTGACCAGTCTTTTTGTATCAGCTGAAATGAAAAACAAAATCTCCAGTTAAGTGCACGTGCGAGCACTGAAAATTCAAGTCCTGCGTGACGCGGCGTGGGCAGATATTGCGGGTGGTCCATCTGCGGAAGTCGCGAATTCGCGGTAGATGATCATTGTTTTGTTATGGTGTTCTTATAGTTTAAATTATTTAGACGTTTTTGGTCAATTCAGTCTGATGAATAAGTGAATTTATATTATAAATAATAATATCGTGTTAAGCGTTATGAAGTAAGAATAACACGATAAATATATAGTTTTTGTTTATTCGATTCAATTTTAAAATGACATTATTTTTGAATAAGATATACGTCTACTGTGATATATGAATGGGATTATAGGGGAATACATGGAACACGTCGTTTTGTAAGGGATAAAAATTTAAAATAAATTTTTTTACGTACAGTACGAAAAGAAAATGCCTGATGGGCTCTAATAAAAGAATAAAAATAAAGAAATAAAGAAATTCATACGTGCTTGCAATATTGCACGTGTGCGTTTCGTTTTTTTTTCTTGTTTATTTTACAGAACAGTGCGATATATGTGAAATAATAATCGTGTCTGATTTGAATTCATTTATTTATACGTATTGATATTACGTGCAATCCAATGTTTCATCGTCGAATTTCGTGACGAGAGGAATCGCTATATTAATTCTCATTATTATTTCCCAATTAATAATAATTAATAAGTGTCATTGAGAAGAGTCCACGAAGGCGGAGAAAACGCGGTCAAATGGCTGGAAGTCCGTTTATGACACGCTAACATCAAAAACTGTTACCAATTTCCTAGTTACGTGTTATATACGGAATGCTATTTATTGCTAATTATTGCTCATCTAGATATTGTTTACTTGCTTCCTTACTTATATTTAATGTTATGATTAAATTTAATAATTAATGTTTAATTATTCTGTATTCTACACTAAATATTAAGCCGAAACCACATTGTTATGCTAATAATAATTGCCAATTCTCATTATTAGTTTTGGCCTTATACGGACGTATTCATATATTGTTTAAAACGTCATTAAAAAATGAACGGAAAATTTTAGACGAATTTTGAACGATTTGTTTGGAAATTCGGAAGAAAACTCTTCGTTTAAATAACGAAAATGATTACTCGAATCGAATTATTTTCAATTACGGTGCGAATGGTAAAACAACGGTTGTACTGGTTCTTATATGTTTAACTTGTATTCTTATAGTGTAATTTCACACGCGGAACTCGCGTTACTTCTCTCGATTGTCTGTGCAGAGAACACGTCTCGTAAAGTTTGATGTGGCGTGGCTTTTGATGAAAGAAAAGGGCAAAAATAAAGAAGATAAAACAGAAACGACCGAGGAAACAAGGAACGAGGTCAAATTTTCTCTAAAATTGACGAGATATTTAATGTAAAAATTAATAATAACTGAAATTAATATTACAACGTGTTAGTTATATTCGAATAATTAACCGAACTTAATAAAAGTTACAACGAAAGAGTCAGTGCAGAAACTCGGTAGTTTTCGATAGAAAATAGGAACTCCATACGTGCGGTTTGACCTACAGGACGCAAAAAAATAAATACATATTACGTAAAACAAAAAAAAAAAAGAAAAGAAGAAAACAACACACAGTAAAACGATAAAAAGTGAGTGACAAGTCGATATTAAAAATAAAACTAAAACTATTTCGAATTTGCTGTCCGGAAACGGGAACGCAAAAAGTCGCTCGAGTAATTATTATTATTATTATTATTATTATTATTGTTATCCCGTTCAGTTTCTCACTGCGGAATTATCGTATCCGTCTCCGAGGAGGTTTCCATTATAAGAAACAAGGAGGAAACGGCCAAGTCGTCAAGGAGTTAAATTTTTTGGAACGGGACAGCAATTACAGTGCACCGTCGTGTTACAGCCATTCGTACTACACTAAATACTTGTTGTCGTTTTAATTATAAACACTCGAGCTCGACATCCATTAGATTAAGTTTACGACCACTCCAAGTAATGCGTACTACTGCAATATTATATAGTAGTCTATGTAGTAGCTCTTATATACGACCTATAATAGTATTTATAACGAAATATTATGTCAATTCTCGTGTTTTTAATGCCCGGAGACGTTTTGAATATCGTGCGCTGACCGAAACTGTCTACAGTTATTGTATACACATATAATTATATCATTGCGTCCAATACCAGCGAAAAAAAAATTTCGTTTCGTATTTTAGCGCGCAGTAGGTAAAAATTTGCGAACAGTTCAATAATGTGAACGTGTAATAATGAATTGGAAAAAAAATGCTTTGGACTTTATATTGTTGTGACGTATTACCACTGAAAAAAACTTATTAAACGGATCACTAAAGAAATATTCTTTTTCAAATCATTTGGACACGTTTAAAACGTTACAATCTCCCCCGGCTCTGTTACAAATATTTTCGACTATTTGTAACGTCATTTAGTCGCACGCAATTGTTATTATATAAATATTCAAGGTAATCGGAAATATTACCGCAGGTGGAAAATCTTAAGTATTTCTGTGATGCGTTTTCGAACACGATCGGCTCGTAAAATATTTTAAATGTATTAATAATTAAATTTTTTTCTGCTCAAATCTTGGCAGCAGCAAAATCTCATTGTTCAAATGTGAAACGACGATTAATATCATATTTTATCAACAAAAAAAAAAAACTTGATTTATTATAAAATCAAATATGGAGGGGGGCGGGGTCCTCTTTTTAATATTTCAATGATTTTGGTGAATAAAAGAAATAACGTAGCACCGAATTCGTGAGTTACAGGGCTACTCAACAAGAGGCGGTATATGAAGGTGTATTTGCAGTAAGAGCAAATCCGAATACTCATAAATTTCCCATTAGATTTTAAAAATTGTATTTATTCGAGTACTTTATATTACTTAATGTTATAAACAATTGATTTACAGCGTGAATTCTTATATTAAAATTATTAAGTATATAACAGTGTTATTAATGTTTTTTTTTAAATGCTTATTAGTTAATATTTTACTGGGAGTCTTATTTTATTGCAGCTCTAATGTATATGATTGTAAAATAGTAATTTCTCACATGTTAGATAATTTATTTTTTTCACGTACTTCGGTTGAAAATCAGCAGTCAAGAAAATTAATAGCAATTAAATACACAAAAAAAAAAAAACAACGAAATATTGACGGAAATAGTTGTACGTTCGCGATTATCTAATACGAATTATTCGGCATATTTCGCGTATTATTTAAAATCGTTTTTAATCTATTTTCGCCGGCACACTGCAAACGCATTTGATTTGAAAACCTCGGAGTTTTCTCCATACATTGGATATTTCAAATCGCATATATTTATTATTATTATAATTATTAGGTATCCGACGTTGAGTACGAATAACAGCGAATGTCTACGCATTAATATTCAGTGCTCGAATTGGAGGAGGAGGAGGAGGAGGTAGCTCCTCTGCTATTTTTTTTTCTCTATCTGCCTACCCCAACTATTTTTTTTTTAGTAGTCGCACGTTTGCAGAACGCTCATTAATTTTTTCTTTTACTCTTCACAGAGTTTGCTTTTTTTTTTCAACTCTCTCAATTCTGCAAAACGCGATTTCGAAAGGCCTCTCTCCTCTCGTCGTTTCGGGGAACGTTCAAATATCAAAATCGTCGGAGGCGTATTTATTTCGGACTTGACCTACTTCATACATGTACGTTTACCTCAAATATACACTCTCGCGCCGAGGCTCGTATTTCCACCACTCGAACTCGATATACGCGTTCCTAAGAAGGTGGTATATCGATACGTTCCGTTCACCAGAAAACACAATTCGAGCGATGACGAATGGGCCGGAGAAGGCGTGTTGTAGAACGATAGCGGCCAAGGAAAGAAAAAAAAAAACGTAACAATAACCTCCCTCGTAACAATAACGGGCGTTTGAACCTAAAAATATGGGCCTAAAATGGCCCTAAAAATAGGATCGAGCCTAAGGTCTTTGGATTTTTTTTTTTCAGTGGCGTAACTATAAGATTACGGCCCGAGAACGGGTTCGGGTACGATCACAACCTCTTCTGATCTCTCCTATAATTGTGTCTGCACCGTTTTCCGTAATATATCGCAATAATATATATCTTATTATTGAGTGTATTCAACGCGAATTAGTGAATACACACACCGGCGGATTTCGCGGGTGCGCGATTTTGCTCCGGTCGAGCCGAGAAAAGCAAACGTTATTTAAAAGGAGGGAAAAAAATTAATATTTTATTCGATCAATTTTTTTTTTATTTCGCATTTTGATATTGCGATAATTTTGTGTGTTTGTGTGTGTACCTATAATAATAATCCATTGTACTGTATGTTGTTAATAAAATTGAAATAATATTAACAATAATAATAATAATAATAATAATAATAATAATAATAATAATAATAATAATAATAATAATAATAATAATAATAATAATAATAATAATAATAATAATAATAATAATAATAATAATAATAATAATAATAACAAGCTCACACGAGTCGGCGGTGGTAATTGATTATTATATTTTGCAGACGTGCGCCGCGGCAAAATGACCGCCGCCGCCGCCGCCGCCGCGGCCACTACGGCCGTCGTCGCGATGAAGTTGGACGGCAACATGAACGTGATGTCGCGGAGTAACACGTGGCCGGTGGTGGTCGTTCGGCTGGAACGGGACGCGGGTGACGGCGGCCGCGTCGTGACCGAGAACGGACCGTCGGACGACGGGCCGTGCACCGCGGTGACGGACGATCTGATGATGGTCGGCGGCGCGGCCGTGGCCGACACGTGTCCGCTCGCGCCGCTTTCTGCGCGAAAACGGGCCACCCTGCAGCGGCACTACTATCCGGAAGGCGGATGGGGCTGGGTGATAGTGGCCACCGCGGTGGCCGTGCACGCGCTCAACCACGGGTTCCAGCTGTCCGCGGCCGTCACCCTCGGACACGCGGCCGACAAGTACGAACAGTGTGTCGTCGACGCAGGTGAGACGAAATCCCGAAAATTATTATCGACACAAATTAAGTATACAAATACACGTTTTTTCTTTCTTTTTAGTAAATTCGCGTTCGTTTAAATAAGACACTATAAATAGGATGCGAAAAATGAAAAAAATTCAAAACCATTATTAAACATATTAGTAAATGTCCTTGAGACCTAGTTACTATAATGTACAATATACAATCGAGCTCGGAGTCGGCGGGACCGACGAAAACGTTCGAGTCATCCAAAAATAAAATAAAAAATTAGGTCAGAAATTTTTTTTTAAAAACCCCGTATATATTACGATACGTATGTGTAGTTTTAAAATTATTTAAAAAAAGTATGTGTTTTTGCTGTCGATCGCAGCGTTTGCAAATGGAATCGTCGACAATTACGAACGGGAAAAATTACGTACGACAACGTTTGTGTAACGTAACGGAGCACAAACGAACACTGTATTTATGTTCGTTGTCGTATAGTAAGCCAGTTAGACGTGCACTTATCGGTAAGGTTATTTTCGATAAGCAAACGTACACACACGAGGGAAATATCGTGATTTGAGAAAAAAAATCGAAACTTCCACTCGTTCACGAAAATATTCGAGTTGAACACGAGATTTTTTTTTTGCATCGTTCAAACAGGAAAAATTCTAGGGACCTGGGAAGTAGTTGGACGTATCGACGATTTCCAGTTAAAGAAGTTAAGAACGTATACGAATTGTTATTATTAAAAAATGTGTACGGCTCAGGAATAATATTATATTTTGTATAAAAAAAAATAATAATAACGTGAACGCGGTATACTCGGTATACAAAAAAAAAACAAAAAATAAATAGATTACGTTACTTATGGAAAGATATTTTAATTTTGATGTGACTGCTGAATTTTCGGATCGCTCGATCGAATTTTTTTCTTTTTTTTTTTTTTTAAATACTTTTTGACGTCACATCGCGACAGTTTTGCCGATCTCTGCACCAGTGGAACGTTCGCCATTGATACGCACACGCAAGTGTGCGATCGACTGAATTCGTTCAATAGTCAGTCTGAGGAGAAAAACGGAATAAACCTATACAATCCAAGCCTAACCGCTTTAAAAGTCAACGAATGATTTTTTTTTGTTTTTTTGTGTATATCGTTTCAGAATTTTGACCCGATAAATTATATTACGGAAACGTTTGACGTTCTGGGACTTGTTAAGTGCCAACAGTATTTCAGTCACGATTCACAATTATTCACTAAACATTCAAGTTCAACAGACTTCTCGCGCGTTATTCATCTTAAACTATTCGTCTCGCGAGTAATCCCTTTTGTTCGGCATCCGTTTCTTTGCGGTTTTCCGTACTCTTTCTTATTCTCGAAAGCGTTATTTTGCGAAAATTCTCAACATTCTCGACAACGGACACGATTGGTTTGGTTTTTACATCACACATACGTATAATGTAATTCGCGAACAATTTAAACGATCCGTTTAGTACTAATAACGGCCAATGAGAATGTAATAAATGAGTTTAATTTCGAACTGTTTATTACAGTTTATGGATTTCTGAGTGCTTATTCTAATAAAAAAAAAAAATTTTGTTTTGAAAAATATTCGTGTTCCGAAATTTATTTATTTTTTGTGGTACGCATACATTTAAGGCCTTAAAAACGTTTAAGAAAGAAAAAGAAAAATGTCCGTTTCCAAGTTATTATTCTGTGGAAAAAAAAATAGTGGATTAGCTCGTTGATGCAAATAAACGGCGGTAAATTGTTTATTATTTTCGTGAACCGTTTTCAATTTCATCGATTCTATTGTCGTCTATAAACCCTTTCGCCTCCAATCGTCGGATGAGAAATAAAATTACTGATATCCAACGATTCACTTACATATATTATATATGCGAGAAGAAATAGAAAAGAGAAAGAAATAGAAATAAAAAAAAAAATGATTATGATTTTTATTATTTCGTAATAATTTGTAATTTTCTCTAATTTTTCGTTTAATAACTCCCTTAACGATGGATTTTATTTTTTTTTTTTTATCGAAAACCGCTAGTAAAATAAACAAATTCAATACAACAATTCCTATATACACACGTATATATTTTTTTTAGTTTTACATAATATTATACTCATTGGCTGAATAATATAATTATTGCGTATATCACATATGATAATTTTTTTTTTTGTAATTAAAAAAAAAAAAAACCGTACCTTACAAATAATATTCAAACGGTTTTATTATACACACACACATTGGATTCGTCGCTTTTAAATTTCTCCTTTGACGTTTACCACCCGTCACAAGTCACTCTCGTATAAAACACTGTTGCAATCTATTACGTGTATTCACCGCGCATAATTAATAATTTAAAGTTCAATTTCGACCTAATTAACTGTGTAACACGTGATTACATGCTACGAGTAATTTCAATTTCGACGAATTTCGTAATAAATTGCAATCGTCTTCATTGATTTCATATCGTTTTCGCTCTCCAAAATTTAACATTATCTCTTTTTCATTAATATTACGAAAATTCACGAGTATTACGATTAGAATTCGAAAATTTATTTCCATATTGTATTTGAAATAGAAAAAATTTGAAAATGTTATCCATAGCGTCGGCAGTGTTAAGTATAAAACTAAAATTATAATAACGAATATTAATGACAATTGTAAATCAGCTATAGCGTTTTATTCGAGAGACGTACGTTAGATTTCAGAAATATTATTCTACGTCGAGTCGTTCAATTAATTTCAAATCGTTTAAAATTCTTAGATCGTTTTCGTGACTCACATCGACGTGACACACTGCGAAAGATAAAAAAAAAAGACTCATTTTATGCTTACCTATATACGTGTGTATATAAATTGAACGAATGTCGATTGCTCTTCGTGTGGATTCGTCTTATTACAAAACGTTAATAAATTGTATCCAAGTGTATACAGAGTGTTGTGTTTAAGTGAATTACTCGGAGAGAGATTTATTACTACGGATTTAAAAGCAACGCGAAAATACTGTTGCATTCGATAAAACGATTCTGAGTAGAGTTTCGGTGTGTAATATTATATTTATAATTTTTTAAAAATGAAGTAACGCGATTTTTCACAAAAAATAAAATACCTTATCGAAAAACTTAAGGCGTTTATAAAAGAAAGTCGCGACTAATTTTTTTTTTGAATAATATTGAAGTAACGCGTACGTCTGATATCGTATTAGGGTTTTAATCCGTCCTTTCCAACCGCAAATGTTTTATGATATAAATACCTCAATATCTATAAATGATATCAAAACTTTTTCCCTAATACGATACGGTGCAAATATTTTAAGTTTTCATAACCATTGGTTTCAAAATGACGAAGAAATAACGAAAAACGATTTTGACGAAATGGCTCTTTTGAATCATTTTTCAACGTAATTTTTCTGATACTCGAAACAAAAAACTGAGAATACGGAAAAATTACCTCTCTAAAGCACCGAATCGATGTAATTTGTTACCGGGAATCGGATATGACTGTAAAGAACGGAGCAATCATTCTGGTGGAATTTTTGGGTATAAACTTTAAAAAAAAAAACCACGTCATTGTAAAACCAATTCGTTTCTCGGTTCTATCTAAAAACAAAAAAAAAAAACAAAAATCGAATAAGATAATAATAAACTATGATTATTATATACGATTTTTTAAAAGAAACTCGTCAAGTACACATTGAAACCTCAAAACCAGTAGAGTGTATTAATATTATGCGCGAATAATTAGTGATTTCGAACCGTTTCTGGAGTTGGCCAGAATTCCGGTCGAAGCACATACTACGTCGTAATACAATATTATTATTATTATTACGCGTGTTTACGAGAAAATAATTTAGACGAAATCGGAAAGTTCTCTGAACTTTTTTTAGTGTAATACAATTATTATTATCGTTATCGATTCGTCGATTTAGAAGAGACATTGCGGCCAAACGCGAAACGGTGGTAAACGCGGAAAATGTCCTAATTTAGTATTTTCCCCACGAAAATAGTACAAATATTACTAAAACACTCGCGTTCTGTCGTCTTTGGAACAACATACGAAGTTCATTGGAGTCGTTTCTGATTTCGACCAGAACCAGAGACGTGAACTTCAGTTTTTTCTTCGGGTGTGCGATTTGTTATGCCATTTAAATAATAATAATAATAGCAATTTAAAGCTAAAAAAAAAATATAATTAATAATTGCCTATTCTACTTGTGAAAACCACGATGAGAGTAATACATAAAAACTTGAAGACGACAAATGCAGCAAAAACAAAAAAAAAACAAAAAACTTTTTATTGTAATATTCCATAATATTTTCTCTACACGATCTCGTTCGTTTTCATTTTTTTTTTTTTTTGCTATATTCCGTTGTTGTATTTTTCTATTTCTCCCGTTCGTCGTATCCGACGTATGCGTCGAAACCGGTAGTAATAATAAACGATAATTTTATGATTTGAAAATTTTTCTCTTCGGCTCGATCGTTACATTCCATTACAATAATTATATATTTTTTTATATACAGATCTAGTGTTTTCGTGTATGGTTTTTATTTTTATTTCGTTCGCGTATTACTTTTTTATTCGTTTTTTTTTTTTTTTTGGTTTTCACTGTTTTATTATTTATAGTTTTTATTTTCTCGGCGAATTTTTTATTTTGTTCTCTTATTCGTCTATTTTTTTTATCGATTTTGTTATTACCGTTTTACACTGCGATTGCGAATATCACAATGTTTTTAACACGTTTCACATTGGATTATCGAGAATTACGCTGTACTTTAACGCAACGCCGCGAAAAAATTGTTTCATATTTATTTTCTTGGTTATATTATTCTTTCAGGTGTATTTATCGTGTAGAAAATTTAATTATTTGGTGTTCGTAGGAGTCTTACACACGCGTGTTAATCGCGCGGTTTTAACGGTCCATTTCAATGACGTCTCGTTTTGTCTCGTTAGAATTTTTACATTATGTTAATCGCGTGGCCATTGTCGCGTTTTCATTTCATTCCGTATAAAATAATCCTTTCAATTTTCCGGTTAAATTTGTTGCGATCGACGGTTTATATGTAGTAAAATAAATTTTCCGGTTTTTGAACATGTTACATTTACCGTTTATTTTTCGCACATTTCGCGTATTTTGAAAAAAAAATAAATATCGTATTATATCGAAATTAACGTTATTTTAAAACGACGCGTTATATTTTACATAAACATATTTTCAACGTTTTCTCGGTCTGAGGCGATTCGTATGAAGAAATCCGTTGTCGCGCTTATGATTGAATGGTATCATATGCGAGTTGTGTGTTTATTTGCAGTAAATGCCTATTCCGAGAATTTGAATCTTTCTTTTTTCTTTTGATGAGCATCATGAATACCGGATTCGAGATTTTTGCGGGAAAAGAGTAAGAAAAATGTAGATCCACGTGTTTACATACTGTTTCTCTATGGTTAAATTTTCACACGACGTGCACAGGCATTTACGATGGAAAAGAGGCACGTGTACAAAATACCGTATAAATGGACGAAATCCCCCAAAAAACGGACGGTGATCCAGATACGACGAGAAATTATATTTATCTGTATAATAATATGAGCGGAAATTCTGCGCACTAAGAAAAACGGTAAAATCACCAAAAGTATAATAATATTATATTTTACGGTATGAACGATAATATTTTCATACAATATTACGATATAGGTAAAATTATTTCGTACAAACGTTTGTTTCATTGAAAAAAGAAGAGAAAAATTACCACCAATTTTTATGCCGTATGCGGTGAATATATTATATTATACATATGGAATCGAGCACGTCTATAATGTTTTGCTTTGTTCGTACGAGTAAATAATAAAATATAAAAAAGATATGTAATACGGCGAAAATTTTATGTGACATATTAGTCTTTTTGTTTTTATAAGCAACGCTCATAAAAGGCAAATATTAAATACATACACACATACATACTCGTATATATATGTATTCTCCTTCACTCTTATTTGCTATTACTCCAATGGATGGAAAAGCATAAAAATACAATTCTGTTTTGTTTATACGGCGGCCAAATAACTCTTAGTGTTATGTATTTGGTTATGGAAAAACATAATATGGTCCCAATAAAATTAATTCGAAATTTTATTTCGTTATATAATAATAATAATAACAATTGATCAATAATTACGTTTTTATACGTTTTCGTACAAATGATGTTTTCTGGCAAATTTCCCAACAGTTTTCAAATAAAACACATTTGTGAGAATCATTTATTTAATTATACACTGCCTTTGAACCGGAAATTCTCCTTGAATTTCTTCAATCATTAGATTATGATTATCAGCAATATTTGCAATTTAATTAATCGCATTGACTAGACATTCATTAGGAACTTCATTCACGAATACTTTTTAGTTCTTCTAAAGCACCATTTGCTGAAATTTCAGAAGATCTAATTTAATTGTTTATAAATGCCTCGATAATGTTATTCGAAATATTTTCAAGTACACGCGTGCAATTGAAATGTTTTAATATTTATTCAAAAATGTTATTGGCTTTAAATCTTATTTTTGAAATTATATACCTGGTTTTTCTGCAAACTTCGTTAAAGCAATTATTATATTAACAAACATACCATAAACTGAATAGGTATAATTTATATTATAAAAATTAATAATAACTTTTTGTCGGGCATTCGGATCCGGTGTATTCTAATTATTTAAGAGTCCCGGTGGGCCATTTCGCTCTTGTTCATAATATGTCAAATATGTCCTGTATTCATCACGAACTTGTCCATAACTTGTACGTATAATTTCGTCACCGAGTTGAGTGTCGTTTATGTGGCGCGTACAATTTTCGGCATCTTCTCTTGTGTAATATTCGACGAAACAAAAACCGCAAGAGGGAGATTTTTTTTTTAATTTGTCGAGTCCCATAATGATATGTTCAACATCACCACACTCTGAGAACGTTTCTGTTGTATAAAACGCCAAGTTTTTGGCACACAAAGGCGTCGATACGCGTAACAATTCGTCGTATTCTTCTCGTGAACCATCGAAGTATCGACGATCTCTATGCGATATGAGATAGGCCATTGCTCCGAGTTCTGTTGGATATTTATTTTTAAAATATCAAATTACTCATAGAAATAACGCAATTCGTTTGGAAAAAATATTTTCCGAATTATCGCGTAGCACTTTCGAGTACGACTAACAGAAATATTTTATTACACGAGTACATAACAATGAGGACAACATCACCGCAGTTATGCGAAAAACAGTCAAACAATTATTAAATAAAATAAGAAGAATATGACCGAATTTATTTAACACGCATTTTGTGACATATATTGTATAATTACGCATATTATATATATTATAATATTTCATAATTTTAGTACCGTATACAAAAAGATAGTTTTTCGTTGTTGAAACTATGATTTTAATTTCTTACTTTTCTGATTATCTCTATCGCACGGTGTGGGTGTCAAAATGAAATGAGAGTACAATTTCACAATACATATATCATTTGTGGTAGTTACCACCGCAATAATAATAATAATAATAATAATAATATCATCAAAATATTTTGAATCGCGTATTAAGTACAGGTATTTTCATTTGAAACGTCGCTAGATAAGTATTAAAATTCGTTATTCGTGTGCGCATTTATTGTATTATACGTTTTTTAAAATTACAATTCTCGTTCGGATGCGCGACAGTGGTCGTAATAACGATTTCGAGCGTTTTACCAACGTGTTAGTGGCAAAGTATAAAAAAAAAAAGTTTTGTATTGCACGCTGAAAACGGATAACAAACGAACTGAACGAGAAAAAAAAACGTTGGCTGTAATCAATTTTTTTTTCTCGAAAATTTTCGAAAAATTCGAATAATTGCCCGTTAGATCTGCATTTGTTTCGCGGAAATGTGTTGTAACCGCGGGGCAACAAAAAAAACACTCGTCATTGCACGACCAATAAACTGCAAATAGCTCACTCGCTCCAATCACAATTCAAAATTGTGGTTACAATTTTAATTTTTAATGTAAACTGTTACGTTTACATTAAAAATTAAAATCTCATTGTGCGAGTACATTATAATATATTCGCGTATTTTAACACTGTTCAATAATATCGTTATTATATTTGTACGTATGATATACGCGGTGTACACATAATTGTCGGAATCATACGGTGTTTCCACCGCGTTTGGAAATTTAAAATTTCGTTCTTGAGTTGTACATTATTATGTAAAAGTGTCGTATCCCCAGTGCGTATGTATAGCGTATCCCCCCCAGTACCTCCTTGAAATTTCAGGAATTTTTCTTTTTAAGTATTCCTTTGTTCCATAAGATGTAATATTTTTGTTATGAACATGTGTACAATAACGTATTACACGACGACGACGTAAGAGAAATTCCGCCGAAATTTATACGAAATTCCTAACAGTTGTTTTCGATATGTCGAGAATTTTGTAATTTTTCCTAATTTTAAGGCTTAGTTTTCGATTAGGATTTAGAAATAAATCAACGATGATATCACTCAGTGCCTCAGCACCCTTTTTCCCGTACCTTCCAAAAAAAAAGTCTAAATACGCTCCTGCTTTGTATAAACCTAAACAGGCAGACGAAGTATCATTTTTGATCGAAAATCGATGTGAAACGATGAAGATTTTCATATGTAATTTATTCCGTCATGTCACGCACCTTCGAAATGATTTAAAGGCCCGTTTTGTCGGTCTTTAGGGAGAATGCTTAGCCGGGATTCGAACGAGGATATAATACACATTTACAGTTGTTAATTATGGGCATTGGTACTTAAAGATAAAATATATTTTTACCACATAAATCAGTGTGCATATATAGTAGGTGGCACTGGTGCTCCCCTGCAGTGGTTACTGACCCATACACTACCGTTATGGTCCAAATGACTGGAATAAAATTATTGATTTTTGTATATTGTAAGGTGTAAGCAGCGAAAGAACGGAAAAAGACTTTCTGCGGAATAACACGTGTTTATATAAAACGATGTTCCACTGTTCGACTCCATACATCGGTTTATTATTATTTTCTATTAGAAAAGTGTCGAAAATGTTTTTTCGAACGAATCGAACTTGTTTTATTTTGACGTAATACTTCGTTATTGTATTTTCTAATATTTTGTTTTAATAATTTTATCACGATTTCAATATTGACGAAAATAGATAATGGAATATTAATCTCGAGTATTGTCCTTCCTTTACCACGTTTCTTATATGAATGAAAATTAACCCGCTTGTAACTAACATTAAATGGGCAACTTCATTGTTGATAATCTGTATATTTATTTACGATTCACCGAGTGGCTTTAAAGTAATTAATAGTTTTTTTTTTTATATAACACAATTAGTTTTAAAAGATGTTATTAAATATAAAATAATAAAAATATGAAAGGAAAATTAAAAGAATTTATATATGAGCAATCCGGAGTTGTGGAAAACGGATAAGGTGTCAATGAAGACAGTAGGAGATTGTGAAGAGAGAATGTGATGGGTATTAAATGGAATTTTAAAGGAATTAAGTGAAGAATGGAAACGTGAGCGCTCTAAGGATAAATAGGGACAATCGAGAAGGATATGACTAATGTCAGTTATTAGTTATAACTAATTAATAGTTATTTTCGTCCTTTTTTAAAAATAAACGATAGTTTACCATTAATCGTATACGCTAAATACTATAATTAACAAAACAATATTAATGTGTATAAACGTATTATTAATATTTTTGTTTTTTGTCGACATAATCTTATTGAAGTGTTGCCAACCTGTAACGAACTCAAGTTAGGAAGTTCGTCCCTTAAACGTGCCACACACCAAAAACATAGTCGGGCGATTACAAACGGAATTGAATTTCGATCACTGTCGACTTTAAGTTAAAACATTATTATTACACGAATGATAGAAAACAATATTTTCGAAATAATTTTTTTTCTTTTACTAAATGACGACAGATATATAATATAAGAAGGAAGGCTATACGGTTTAAAACATTTAAAAATATGTGTTTTTTAAATGTCGTAACGGAAAGTTGTCAAAAGTATTTATTTTTTTTTCATAATCTTAATCTTCCAAGTATAATATATTACAAGTCTAAACAGATTTTCAATGTAAAAATTAAATATTAAAATATTAAGCATTAGTAATTTAATAATACATCCGCTTTAATCACACACTTTTTTTTTACATATAATTAACATCGTAATGACGTAATATATTATATAAATTATGGTTTTATATTGATATTGACTGAAATTACGAAAAGTTTCATAAATCATGTTTACAAAATGTAAGTTAAAGTTTAAATATGTACGTCATTGTAAACAGTGTGTACGTGACAGAAACTTTTTTTGTAATATATAATATTATTTCTTCCTCTCCGATGTCAACTATTTAAACACATATTTCAATATACGGTAAAAAAAAAAGTCGAAAATAAACGTTTTTCGTTTGGGAATTTAACTCGTATAAAACTCGATAAGTACTTAATATATGGTTTTTTAAAATGTTTTTCTTTTAAACATATAAACACTTGATTTCGAACGATTTTCATTCAGCGAGAAAAAATATATTCATATTTAATTCGCTCTTGCGTTATTATATTATTCGCTCGCTTTGAAGGATAATACAATCGGATACAATAAATGCAGAGCAGTCCTGTTTATATCGATAAACTTAAATTGTTTTTTTTTTTTTTTAAATGTTTTCACGCGGAATTATCACGTGTCAATATTACGCTTTTTTTCTTCTTCTTTTTGTACCGCGTGTTTGCGAGAGTTTCAAGCAAATGTTCTTTCTGGGACACGAAAAACAACACCGTTTGTTTGCCTACCAAGTGTGCTGTTAGCGTGTATGGCTTTTAAAATGTCCATACCATGCTCTCCGTCTCCAAGGCAACTTTATTTTAAAGGATTTCTATACACAATACAATCGGGCGCACGCACGCATAATCTCGAAAATTATAAATACAATTTACGTTATTTTTCCGCGGTTTTTTTTTCCTCGTCAAAAATCTCGCGAGTGTCCATTTACTCGGTGATTTTGTCGCGGGAGATTAGTTTAGAGGAGTCCGCCGAGTCTCCCGCCGCCGTTTACGCCCGTCGTGACTTTATCGTTATTTATTGGAAAACATCGTCAATTGCGTGATGTTGCGGGCGCAAATCTCCCGTTAGTAACAACCCATCACGTTTGCTGCTGTAAAACCGAGTTAAATGTAAAAAAAAAAATAAAAATAAAACGCCATATCCGAATATGAAATACAATCTTTATTGTTTCATACGTAAAACGATTTTCTAAATGTCTTATAAAAAAAAATATATATATATACGTATACGAATGGATAGTTCAGTATGTTTTTAATTTAATAAAACTCGTTTCGTTCTAGAGTAAGACGAGTAAAAATAAAACTTTGATCTAAGAAATCACGAGGTGTACACGTTACACTTAATACCCACTGAAATGCGTACGAATGAGTTGAAATGAAAATGAAAATTGGATATACGTATTTAATGAACTAAATACGTCGGAGTTTAAAAATACGGAGTCGCGATAAATGTGTTTTTTTTTTAAATTTGAAAATACGTCTTAAAAAAATAAAAAAAAAATTGATATCTTGTGGAGTGTATTTGGTGTTTTTTTTTTTATGCGAAAACCGATTTTCGTAGCGTTTCGTTCAACTCAACGCTTCACTTTCATGTTTCATCATACGCGTATCGTATTTCTTATTATAGAATTCTGTAAACGTTATTTTAGTAATGACGAGCGTTTATCGTGAAATTTACAACGATTTTAAAAAAACAAAAAATTATTACTTCATATTATCTTTTCTTTTCTTTTTACCGGACACACAAACGCGCACGCGTCAAGTGAATTAAACGATCCAATATATTATTATTATTATTATTATTATTACATTTGATTTTTAATAATCATTCGGAATAAATATTGATCGTGTTTTTTTTAGAAATGAACGGGCGAGAAAACGAGATTCTAACGTGTATGTGCGTACGCATTAATACGAATAATGTTCGAACGATAATAAATTGTCCCGTTGTCGCCACCGCCATATATCATATTTGCCGTTTTTACGTGATTATATACATACATATATATAGTATTTCTCGTATCGCGAAGCTGCACCGGTGTGTTCGGGTAAAAATGTTCACAACGAAAGTGCCCGTGTGAAAAATAAAAAAACGACTGCGAATAAATGGCCACGGTGCGAATGAAACGTACGAGAAAACGTCTATGAGATAGAAGAGAAAAAAAAATTAGAATGAATAAATGGCCAATGTTCGTGGCGCGTAACGGCCGTAAACCGACAGCGGCGAGCGCTCAAACAAAACGACGGAATCGTGTAGATTTTCAAAATCCGTTTCGGGCGGATTCTCGTAGAAAAGCATTCGGAATTTTAATGAATACACACACATAAGTTGTCGAAGGAGAAGACGAGCTTGAAGCTGTCCATTTAATCGAACGAATTCGCGTCGATTGAGCGTTGAACATCGGCAAAAGGAGAGTTGAAAAATTTCCCGAGACGTTTCACCAATCCCCTCGCCCTCGTGTTTTTTTAAAATTCAATCAAATGTCGCACGAGTTTACACTAATTTTCCATTGAATACGGATAGATTTATAATTGATTAAGTGCGCTGACGAAACGTTCGTTATAAAATAGTTTTAACATTTTATTTATAACGCTTTCAATTGTTTTTATTCGTTCGTTCGTTCGTTTTTTTTTTTTTTAAATATTGCTTCATTTTCGTATTCGTTATTACCGAGCGTTTATTTATTCTGTTTTTCCATCGATTCCGATTTTCGTTTTTATACTATTTTAATTGTGTTCGTATATACTGATATTTTTGAACTTTGCGCTCTCATTTAGTATTATCGCAGTGTTATACTTAATACGTAATAGCTACTTTAATGATTTTATTATTTTTACAAATTCGATTAAAACGCGTGGCGGTGTGTCTTGTTTTTACGATTAAATATTATAGTTAATATTTCAAAATAACACGTTAACGCGCTTTAAAATATCTATAACGGCCATTTTAATCATTTCGCGCACATTCGGTTGCTGCGCCGTATAATTGACGGTCCGAAACACTTGGATCCAGCGACAAAAACGTATTGGTTTTTTTTTTTGCTTATAAATCGTCGCGTAAAACTCGTGACTCGAGTGTAAAGGCGTTACAAAAAATAATATTTTGCTGTAAATATACAGAGTTTCTATTTTTATTAACACACATTAAAATATCGAATAAAAAATTTTTATTTATGAATTTCTATTACATTTAAATATAATAGAAATTCATAAATATTTATTGATCGGCCGTGACGCGAGTTCAAATATTTACATTCAAATCTCGGGGAAGTGTTATGAATAATAACGCATGCAACATAATTTTAGTTGGTGGTGAAAAAAAAATACGAGCATATATTATTATATATATACGCACTACTGCCAATGACATCAGGAGAATTTATTTAGCGCGGACACGTGATCAGACAAACATTTAATATCCTTTTATAGGTCAAATCACTTTTGGAATCTTACGTTATTTTTTTTTCTCTGTACACGCACGAACTATACTTATATAGAATTGAATATTATATTTTACGAAAAGATTTTTTTAGAAAAAATAACTCCTTTGAAAAAGAAATTCTGTCTGAAATCTGAAACGCTGACGTTTAAATCGTATATATAGGGTTGATTTTATAAAAAAAAAAATTTATATCGTTAAACGACTCCGTGTATAAATCATATTTATCAACATTTTCGTCGATTTAGACTCGATGGATATTTTTATGAAAACGTATTTTCATTGTAAAAACAAATTAATTGCAGAATTATTCTCCTATAGTCCAGTGGCGTATTTTCTCGCAATTCAAATCGAATGTGATTTAACCTTATATATACATAAATATATATTTAAATCAAACAATAATTTATTATAATTCATAGTCTTCTGTGATAGTCAATGAGGGGGATTTTTTGTGAATACTTATTCTCATTACGCTAACTTATTTAGTTTGATTGCACAATATAACTTTTACTAAATCCACATAAATTTGTATTATATATATATATATATATGGTTTTGTCGCTATGTGAAATTTATAGTTATTCACATGTCGCTACGATAAATCCAACGTAATGCACAATTCGAGAATATTTTTTATTGGACGATAAAATCACGTTTTTATAGTGTTTTCAAAATGGAAGATACGAATTTATTTGATTAATGTAACACTATTTTTTTTTTTTTTTTTTTATTGCGTACAAATCGAACGTTTTACAAACCGTTTTGTATTGTCGAACGGCGTAATGAAAAGCTTATCGTTTTTAGTCCACGAATTGTCTGCTAAGCGTGCGTTCCACACACCACAATGAAGTAAAACGTACAACATATTTCATAAGTCTTTAACAATGAACCTATTTTTTTTTTTTTAGTTAATTTTTTTCTCGTGGATAGTGCCGGTATTAAAGTGGTATTTCGGACAATTCATCGCACGTTCAACGGAACAACGATTTGGACGATCTGCGTGTGTGCGAGTGTCAATGACAAATTTTTATTTTATTTCTAATACTAACTGGCCAACAAATCACGGCGATAACGGCGACTGCGATTTATTTTATGACAATGAAGCGGGGAGGGGAAAGCTCTTTTTGGAAATGAATACTAATTCAACACGTAGTAATCGAATCGCTATTCGATTGCTACGAGTTGAATTAGTTGAATTAGTCTAAGAGTCTAAGATAATATATTGACGGTATTAATATTTTATCTTATTTGTATAACGCACAGGGAACTCGTTGTTTGCAAAGGCCAATAGAATTTGATTTTGTAATTTTTACGTTAAACGCGTTAACAACGAATTTTTGTTGAAATAAAAATTAAATACTTTTTTGTTTTTTTTTTCAAACGAGAATTAAAAAATATCCAATGTGTCGTATTGGGCAAAAGATTGAAATCGATTTCTCTCGATTCCGTTAAGTGACACGCGCCGACGTTGTGCAAATAAGACTATAATTACGTTTTTCCGAATTTTTTGTTTTTTGATTCTTATTGCGTTAAAACTTATTATTATTATTATTATTATTATTATTATTAAATTTCGTTGTTTCGACGGTTGATAATAAAAGTATGAACTAATGAAAGGATTGACGTGTCGTCGCGTCGACAGCATTTTTCCCCGCGTATTCTAGTTTCGCAAAACGATGTGGCCATTTAAATTTCGTATTATTAGTTTTACGTATTAACGCGACCGTAATATAATCTTTAAACTCGTTTAAATTACGCCCCCGTTCGCCAGCGCTGTATGCTATTTTTTTTCTCTCCTCCGAATCGCGTGGTGGACGTAAAACGGAATAATTCATACTTACGAGCACGCATTCAGATTGTTTATATATTCTTTTTTCAAGCGCGGAACACAAAGATTTCTTCTCGTTATGTCTATCTTTCCTCCGTCCCATTTGGCACTGTAATGAAAAAATATTGTGCTACCGAAGCAGCCGTTAGACGCGCTTCTTCGGAACCGCTGCAGCGCTTTTATATACCTGCAGTTTTCACGCGTTTTTAAATAAAAACGTGAATTGTTTTTAAGAACGAGAAGGACGTTCAGTTTTTCATTTTTTTCTTTCAAAATTATTTATTTCATTATTATTAAAATTCGCCGCGTAAGAGTTTTGTCATTTTTTTTCCCCTCCGCGCGATCCGAGTGTATATTATACACATTTGTGCGTTTGCTCCCATTAAAAACGTACCTGCGTAATACAGTCGCGTATTTCACTTCGTTTACTCGTGCATACGAATCTAACGCGAATTCGAATTCGTTTCAAAATATGTTAATATCGTTTTTCGTTTTCTTCTTCTTACACGATTTCTTGCGCGACGGAAAAATAAAACCTAATACGTTTCGCCGTGTTGCCGTTGTACGTATCGACGACAACGGCGGTGGCCGCTTATAATTGGCCTACGTTTCTTGCCGCGTTACTTTTATACCAAATCTCAGTACTCTATGCGCTACCGTGCACAATCATTTCATCCGTTGTTCTCGTAATAATATTCGTTTGCAACGTGTTGTACTGAAATATATTGAAATTATTATGCTCGGAAAATATTCATGACGACATATTATATGTATGTATATCGATTATCACAAACGAAATGTTTTGCTATCCGTTTTTCTTTCACACGACAATAAGTAGATTTTATTTTTTCAAAACTCTATATTGAAACGAGAATTATTATTATTATTATTTCTTGTCTTACAGTCTTTCCGTTGAGTTTATAAGTATTTTCTTAAAATTACTCGTAATCATCGTTTTATTCATTTTTTACACGTCTCATAAGAGAAGAGACGTATTGCGTGGGCTGAGCGTATAAAATACAATCTGTAGACGTGTAAGCCAGAAGAATAAAAGTTTTGCACCGATTCGGTAATATTATTATAAACGACATCGTATTACGTATTTTTTATCCGTTATCTACACATACGCCAATAAAAAATAAAAAAAATATCTGTATAAAATTTCCGGTTTTGAGTGCAAAGGGTCCGAAGTGATTTCGAAACATTCATCGGCCCTTTCTGATTTTATGGAAGTTTGTATACGCGTTATTCGCATCGTCGTAAGTTCGATTCGTTGGCTTTTCACGAGAAAAGAACACAACAGGAAGCTAAATACAATTTTCAACAAAACGGATAAATAATTATTTGTTTTTCGCTCTATTTGAACGACATACAATATCCGGTTTGGAACATAAATCATCTCTGTGTTTCGCATTGGTTTTACAATACGAATTATAACGAAGTACAATAAAATATTTGCGTAAAAAAAAAAAAAAGAACTCGAATATTGAAATGTTATTATTTTGTAGAAAACCATTCTGAAATATATTAAAAAAATATTTTTTGAATAAAACGAGACAGCATATAACAGGTAAACGTGTACGTCGCAGACACTGCATTTCGAAGCGGAGACGAGTGTCCGCGTTTTGGTTACAAACTCCGTTCGGACAAAGTTTTTCCGATTTCCTAAGACGTATCGCGTTGTTATTCGTAGCGAAATTCATTCGTCGACACCGAAATTCCACGTTAAAGACAATATATACCGAACGTCAAGCTAGACAGATTATCGATGTGGAACGAACACTGGACTATTCGTTTGTAAAACGTTGCGTTTTATTTTGTTCCATATTTACACCTACGTTTAAAAACACACGTAAATCCCTAACAGTTCTGCTCGACGGGTAACCTATTTTTCCGTGCCGACCCAGTTAACCGAATACAAGAACATGCGGTGTACGCAACAGAACGTCTACTCATATACGAGTATAAATTCAGTAGTTATTCCAAAACGTGCAGTGTATAACTCTTCGCATAGAATTATTATTGTACCGTAGCTCGGAGAATTACGTGGCTATAACGATGTGTTTCGGCCACAAAGACCGAAAAACTGGACGACGTCGTTGTAAAGTCATATAGCCGGACTACGGTCTGTTTATATGCAGATGATCGTATTCATCATAGTCGTAACCAACTCGAACGCTGACCCTTTAATTTGAAATACGATTTACCGCAGTGTAAACGAATGAAATTCTATCGGATAAATCCCAGACAAAATTTTATCCCGTAGATTTACACGAAACCGTGACATATATTAGCGGTATGAAACAAAAAAAAAAAAACAAACAAATCTCGTTATATTATTTCCAAATGGTTTATAAAAAAAAATATAAACGCGTAAATCGGATAATATTTCGTGTGTAGAAAACAAAAAAAATTATACAATACACTATGATTTGTGATTTATTCAACGGTTAGGTCGACGTGTGTAAACGCATAAATTCCAGTAAATTAAGGCGAGAAAAATTGTATTATTCATTTAATATGAAATGAATGCGTGTGTATCGCATAAAACTTGTACGATAGGTATGCGTATTGTCGTTATGTACCGAAAATTATATAAAATTACATAATTTGTATGCGTAAGTCGAGACTATTTTACGAAACCGAACGGAAAAGCCATTTCTATAATAATAATAATAATAATAATAATCTCCATGTAAAGATATATGGTTATTGCGTCTGCTTCGTAGTAACGTTGCGGCTATAAACAGATCATTCATATTTATTATTGTTTTATGGCCGCGCGCAATATTATTATTGTAATACGACTATTTAATTGTTAGTTTTGAATATTTTATTTGGATATTATAAGCGACTATGAAAAAAAAAAAAAAAAAAAAAAACGTTAATTAATTGATAATTCGATGGAATTGATTAGGAGTGGTTTTTTTTAGGAGAATTTTGTAACCAAGTGTACTACATACTTTTTATACACTTACGTTAAAATAAAACAGATGAGTGAAAAAAGAATTACGTTATATTTTGAAAAAAAAAACGTTCTAGTAACAACGAGAAGAACATTATAATACAGGAGGTGTACAGTATTTTTGAAGTGTCCAGTAAAACTGTTATAAATCGTTCGCGCATGGATGCATTGTGGCAATATGTATGTTCATCCGATTCAGTCGGACGTTATGTAGTACACTAAAACGTATTATTATTAGCAGCACTTCGATTGGATTGATATTACGCGTCATTCATATTGGTTCTTTTTTTTTGCAGAGAATCGTAAGAAAAGAGAAAAACTATTGAACTCCATCCGGAAACGTTTTGAAACGCCATAATAATCGTTTTCGAGCATTAATATCGAAATTAATATCATTAATATCGAAAAAACAACAGCGCGCGATACGGTTTAATCGTCGTGTTTAACCTGCTTATTTTTTTCGCAATATTTATTAACGTTCACTTGCGAAACACATTCGGGATTTCGTAGATTACGTATTAATAAATCGAACGATAGATTATAATATTGTCACGAGAACTGCGTTTTATTTTTGTCGTTTCGTTATATTTTTTTGCCGTGTTTAGCCCGATGTTCGCGCATTCAATATAATTGAATAACAATTTCGTACAAACAAAAATCGAATTAAAAATCGATTAAAAAAAAAAAAACACGCGATTAAGCGATTCCGTTGAATATTACATGTACACTACAGCGTATTTAAATTGAATTATTCGCACAACACTGACAATTAGTTCGAATAAACAGACGATTTGATTGTATTTATTTTACGCACGAATTCGCGTACAGTTTTTCCCCCGTTTTTAAATGTCCGATTACGCCTTCAATATGATTGATGATTATAATGTGTTTGGTTACAATCGTGTATCGATGATGGTACGTATAACTTTTTATTATTATTGTTATTGAAAGTGTTGTGTAATCAAAGTTTTCTAATAACTATAATAATATTTGTCGCGCGAAAAGTTATGGAAATTATTTTAAGATTGAAAAATGCACGACTGTACGAGATCGTTCGTACGGATGTAACGCATTTAATACGTTTATGTAGTTAATATTTAGGTACACGTTTAACGGGGTATATGCCCAGAAAAAAAAAAAAAAAAAAGAAACCGGATAACTAAGAGAAATTTCGAATTTTTTCGTGTAAATTTAACAATATTAAAAATATTCGTCGATGCTTCGAACACTTTTTACACGATATATCGTTAGAAATTATTGTTAACCACGTTAATGTTATAGGAATTTTTTTTTTTTTTTATACGATTTCGTCTTATTCCACTCGCTGCGATTGATAAAAAATATTATAGTTTTACGTAATGGAATATTCGTAAGAAAGTCCGTGTAAAACTTATAGTCGTGATAATAGTTTTATATAATATTAATTCTATTATTGTATTTTAGCGTTTATTTATTACAGCGTTTATTTAGCAATCATTTATATTTAATCGATGCGTGTTATTTGGTAGAAATTAGAGACTTCGTGCGCTGCTGCTGCATATTATTTTTTTCGCGGACCGACCTTGTCCAGATCAGTAATTATTATGGCAAAAAAAAAAAATAAATATCAAATTCGTTTATCGTATTTTTTTTCTATAAGTGTTTTTTTTTTTTTTTTTTAGTATACTCGTACAGTGCCGTTTCTGGATTAGGTTTTGTGATTTTCTTTTCCGATTAGATAAACGTCACATATTGTATAGGTGAAATAACCAAAATATTTCGACGAATTCACAAAAATATTCGTTCGTTTTGTTCCGGGGGATGAATCGTTTTTTTTTTTATATAAAAATACGAATAAAATATAGAAAAACATTAAATTCTTATAAACTCCTTATAATGCTGTAAGTCGGTAAAAAATAATAATAAAAATATACTCTTGCATTTTTGATAAAATTACTCAAGCACACTGTACTCGCGTAATAGTAATAACGACGGCCCGGTGGTAAACACGATATTATTATGACAATCCAAGGAAATAAAACTACACAATGTATATAATATTATTGTTTCAATGGTGGCTAATAGAAGGAACACATGATAATCGGCGAAGTCCGTTTAGTAATAACAACAGTGTAACAAATAATTATTATTATTTATTATTATTATTATTATTATTATTATTATTATTATTATTATTATTATTATTATTGATTATTATTATTCTTATTACGAAAATTAAGTATAAATGAGATGAAAATTTCCCGGAATTTCCGACGGCGACGCATTTCGTTATTTCCACATCATACCGAAGAAGAAGCTGCGTGGTGCTGGAACAACGTTAACGCGATCAAAGTATTTTTGGAAGAGGTTTGAAAATGAAAACGAGTCATCGACGCTCGTCGCGAGAAAACCGACACGTTTTGTCGTACACCAGCGTTCGACGTGTTAAAATGTATTTATTTAGAAGTTTTTTATTATTATTATTATTATTATTATTATTCTCATTAAATAGTATTTTATTTTTATACATTGCGTATACTTATTTGAAAGAATAAAAATTATATACGATACAGTCGTTTCACGGCGTGTATTCCCCTTTGCTATTATGCCATTCAAAAGTAAGCCTCTTTTACGGGAGTTTTAAAATTAAGTGACTTACGTGACAAACTATAGTTGGGTCGGGCCAAAATGTATATTGTACACGGAGTCGGTGGTAATAGGTACAAGTGCAACTATACGAAACCGTATGTCCAATCGTACAAAAAAAAAAAAAAAGTAGCGCTTTTTCAAAATGCGAACAAATGAAATTTCAAAAACAAACATTAATTTGCGTATGTGTATAAAGCATGGTTGGTACAAGTGCGTGGTGTTTGAAACAAAAAAATATATATATATAATTAAGGAAAGTTTTAAACGTAAATTGAACGATCGTGAAGCGAGGCGAGAACAATTTTCGGGGCCTACATTTCTTTTTATAATCGCGTTGTACTCACGAATTTTTTTTTTTAACCAATATAGCGTATACAAATTATAAACGGAAAATTAAATGTTTTTTTTTCTTTTAATACTTAAATACACGTATAACCGCTAAACCGTTTATTTTTTTTTTTTTTTTTTTGCTACATAGTTAATATGAATTTCGAGATATTTTTCGAGGAGAACTTATTCGAGTTTTCGGTTTTCGTAATGCGTATTTATATACAACGCCGAAAAAAAAAATAATAATAACATTGATTCTCGTAAGCCGACGACACAATAGCGTTGTCAACGCTATTAGTCTATATCAGGAATCACATGTACACTACGTCCATGGGCAGTATTCGAATGAAAATGGTCATTATTTTTTTTTTAAATAAAAGCCAATAAATTTACAATTATGACAATATTGCGTTTCTAAGATATTCTTTTTTTGAAATCATTCGGTTTCCACGCACGAATAGTGTTTTCAAGTATATTTATACACACAAACGTTGTATTAGTAGACACTACATTCACAAGTATTTTTCAAATACTTGATTAAAAGACAAAAAAAAAAAATAAACTTTTTTCCCTCTACATCATCAGCCAGCCTTTTCTTTTGTTTTTTGAAAACAATCTGAATTCGTCGTCTTTTAAAATTAGGTCAGACTTTATTATTGTGTTCGTTGTACTATTTTTCTCTCTCTATTTCTCTCTCTCGCGCGCGCACAACGGTATATAAAATATACCCAAAAATTTATATTTTAAAATATTATACATTTGTTTTAATCGAAATCTTAACACCACGTAGTATATTATATTATTGACATTTTAAAATGTTAAAATGAGAATTTCATTGTGTTTTACAATTAGATATATATTTTACGTGTTGGTATTTATTTTTCAATTTTTCAATTCGATTCAGGACATTTTGACGGATAATATGATTTAGACTTCTACGATTATTCTCAGGTTATTTTACTCTTCGGTTTATTATTATTATTATTATTATTATTATAGAACACGTGTAAACCGTTTAATAATAAGAAGAGAAATTCACGAAACTACGTATTATTTATAATATAAACATTGAAATAATGTTATTACAACGGGTTTTTGCGAAAAAATAATATTTTCAACCTGTCCGTGAAACGTTTTGAACATTTTTAATGTGATATACACGAGAATTTTTCTATTGAAATACTTTTCTCTCTACTCTTGTGTTTTAACTTTTCGCCTTTTGGCCGGATTCCGTTGAGAATTTTAATTTTCACGTAATTTTAAATATATGTTTTCTCAATTTTCTTATGGATGTCAGATAACGTAGTAATTTTTGTAACACTCAAAAAGAAAACTCTATTTTCCTATTCGTACGATTGAAACGTCTCGTAATATTTGCGTCGTGATTCTTCGAAATGAAATAAACGGGATAAGAATAACATCTCGTTCGAAGTTTATTTACATTCAAATTCGTTAATGGTTTTTTTCCCTTTTTTCATACACGCGTTTTATAACATTTCCATTTCAATAAAAGTTAAAGTCGTGTAATTTTTTTTTCTACCCCCCGATATAAGTGACGAAAACGGCGGCAATCGACAGCTGATGTTTTATGCGATACGTCCTAGACTGACCGTTATGCGGGAGCCTTTTTCAATATATACCTTTGATAGGCATCCATTTGGGTGTGGGGAATCGTCCTGAAAAAAACTTTTTCAAGCCCCCAAAAATTTAATGATTTAATAACAGTTTTAATTTTGGACGTAAAAAAAAGGGAAAAAAAATTTTCATTTAAAACGAATCAATCACGAACGATTTGAGAAACAAAACAAAAAAACAGAAACCATTTTTTTTTTTCTAATATTTTATAGGCGAATCGCCCGAGTTGTTTTATACACATTACGCGCGCGGGTTTTATATATTCAATTTTTTTTCTCTCTCGCACGTCAGACGTTTATTATTATTATTATTATTATTATTCATTTCTTCGACATAATACATTTATTTCGGGCGGTTTCTCTATATACGCGTAAATGTTTGTAAAAATGTACACGTTTTTCGGCGCGCAGATCGTAAACGTTCCTGAAACGATTTTATGCGACCGAAACTACAACAATAGGTACACGACGGCGGCGCATAAAGTCGGGTAGTTTCACGTTCTGGAAATCGTCGAGAGAAGATTTCGGCGAGTCCCCCCCCCCCGTCGAACCGCGTGCGATTGTCCGCGCGAGATAATTCCCGCGAGGTGCATCACACACGCCGACCACCGCTATTTCGTCCGATCGTAAAAAGCGCGAAAAAGAAAGGGAATCCGCCGCGACCGGCTAAACGACCCGTACGCGCTCTATTTCAGCTCCTATACGAACACGCTGTATACGTATAAAACGACGGTTTCCAACGTAAACGCCGAAAGACTGTAATACGTTAAAAAAAAAAAATTGTAACACGTGTGAATACGAGATTCGCAATAAGCATCAGCGAAACGCGGTAAGTGTATGTATCGATAACGGACACGGACGCCGGCTTTCTGTTTCCGTTGAAAAATTCGAGATCGCGCGAGAACCGAAGGAACGACGGACCCGGTGGTAGGGTGGAAGGGACGTATAATGTCGTCGTCCTCACCGGCTGAATCGTTTCGTCGAGAATTTCCGATGTCGTCAGGGTGGTAAATTTTCGAAAAACTCTCTACGGACACGTGCCGTCGAGAGGATTTGTCGTCGATAGAACCACGAAACCGTGGACTGTGGACGGTCGTCGACGAATTAAAAATTCCGTTACGAAACGGAAAAAACGATTGTCGTCGCGCCGCCCGGAGCAGCTTCGTCGCCGTGCACGAATTTTCCAAACCGTTTAATTTCCCTAAACGTTCCTATTCCGTCCCGTCGTCCCGCGCCCGCCGATATTTTCATTAATATATATTCCGAAGCCGCCAAACTGCCCGGGGGATGGGAGACAATAACGACTATACACGGGATCCGTTTTAATTTTCGTATACACGTCATAATTTCAATTACTTTTACTGGCTCGCACTGTTTACGGAAACATTTTTATTCACATTTCAATATCCGTGAAACGCCGTATTCGTATCATTGTATTACGCGCTGTACAGTGGGCGCCGTCGATTATATTCGTGTACTACTTAAGAAATTCTTATTTTTTTTTCCGCGAAAACGTGAGTTTTTCGTATAAACGCCCGATGGTCCGTGTGAGAAAATCGACTTGATTATTCGGTGAAAAGTCAACGGAAAACACGTTCAAAGGGAATTCGCGTTCGAACAGTCGACGTCGACGTAGTAAACGTTTTAACTCGGACGAGAAAAAAAACAAAAAAAAAAAAATTATTTCCTTTAGATTTCGCAGTGCGGAACGAGAGAAATGTATCGGTTTTACAACGGTGGCGTCTGTACTCGAAATACTTTCTCAAGCGGTATTTTCTCAAAAGCGCGCCTCTCTGAAATCGCCGAACTAGCGAAAAATCACGCGAAAACGCGATTTCGTCGAAATCGATTAGGTTCAATTAGTTTTCGCGAGGGAATTTTTCTGACGTTTCGGAATGTCGTCGATACGATGTATTTAAAACGTAGTGTTTAAAACAAAACGTCTTGGCGTAGGTGAAGGTTTAAGGAGGATTTACACCAGGTTTAAATAAAAGTCCCGTTGTTTTTTTGTTTTTAACTTTCGATTTTTAAAATACGGTCGTCCTAAGTAAAGAGAGGACGACGAAAACACACTGGGCCGTTGACCCAACTCGTACAGTGGCCGAGTTCGCTTTAAATATTTATACGGACGACGGGGAATTGCGCGTAGTATATATAATAATAATAATATACGAGTGAAACGACGATTTTCTTCATTTTTTCCCCTTTCTCTCTCTAGGCTCGTGTGCTGTACCGTTTGTTTTTTGTTCGAGATAAAATATGTGCGTGCTGCGTACAATACTCGACTGGCTTAGACCGCGAGGGATCTAGAATATTCTGTAAAAATCGCACGATTGCGCGCGCGCGCACACACGGTAATGAAGCTTCGTTTCACCGAGGAATTCGCGTTTCACGTGAAAAAAATTTGTGTAAAACGTTTTGAAATATACGTTTTGAACGGTCACGCGCGTATTTGAAAATGACGAAAGAACTCTCGAGCAGCGGCGATGGTTTTGACAGAAAAAAAAAAAATAAATCTCCTTCACCGTTTTCGGATTGAATTTCTTCGATTACTTGGGCGAAACGGAATTCGCTCTAATTTATTTGAATCGTTTCAAGGGACATGAGTCCACTTTTGGGCGTACATTAGATACAACGGTTTATTGTGTCCCGTGGTGGGTATGGTTGTCGTTTTATCCTTTATACAAATCATTACTGAACCGAAAAGAGGCGTCTTTTTTCACGCGGAAAAGTATCCGAATCGTAGACACGAAATCACATACGAATACGTCAAACACGTGTGTTTTACATTGAATTTATACAATATATATATTTGAAAAAAAAATTAATTAAACACTCGAATATTTTTACATAATTTTTTAATATATTAGTTTTTCATTAACACAACCCTTCTTCGTGCCAAACGAACGGATCTAAGCCCCACAACGTTTTAGAATTTTGTGAAGTTATAAGAATACATAAATAAAAATAGGTGTCTTATGCACAAAGCATGCGTCTTTTAGGCGTATCAAAATCAAAAACAGATTTTTGATTTTCTCAAAATTTATATCTATATGGATATACGAGTATGTCCCTTCTTCCGTGAAATGATTTATTCGAAATGTCTAGTTTCGCCTATGGGATCGCGTGTGCTATATACTCGTATATATTTGTGTCTCGTTTTGCCCATATCAACTTGACATAATGCCGTTTTTTTCTCTTTTTCTAATGGAAAAATGACTATATTTTATTTCGGGCGTGATAATAATTGTTTTGTACATAATTATTAAATATTACTTAAACAATTTAAATTTTTAACGTCTAAACAAATTGTATCATTTATTCGTGGCAGTTAAGATTTTTGGACCGCATATTTCAAAATGCACTCACGTCGTTATTTTATTAATAAATAAATAGCAAATACTGATCGTAAATCATTTTATGAACAATGAGAACACAACAGCTTAAGTTGTTTGAGATAGATTGTATATATATTATATTTAGATAGTATATATATTTTTTTTTATAAAACAAAGTACCTGATTTATTATTATTACATACTATTATTTAAAAAAAATAAAAGTTTAAACACAATAAGTAGCCTTGCTATGTGTTTGATTACTTTTGTAAACCAATAAATAATCATTGTTTCTTTCGAACGGGATAAATAGTATTTGACTTGAATTAATGTGGTTAAACAACGACATTAGAGTTATATAAAAATAACGATAATGATAATAATAAGAGTTAAGTTAATGTATGTGTGTATGTATATGCTATTATTTATTATTTAACAGTTCAGCTGCAGTCAATGAGAATACTCTATAATACTCCAAAATGAAAAACTTATATATATATATATATAATAATGTTGCTATTGTCAAAGCAACACAATAAAACATATATTATAGTACACATTTCGCAATACAAAAAGTATTTCAGTTTTGGAATTATTGAATTCTGTCATATATTAATGTAATAGCTGTGTATATTGAAATATGTTTCGGCCAATATGTCATGTTTCGTACAAAATTCAACGTCCCAAACGAAATGTAAAGGATACACGGAAAAAAACACCGAGAAATAACTTAGAAAACTACTGGAAGTCATGCAAAATGATATGATTTAAATTGCGTCGTCTCAAATTCGAAATTCCACAAACTGTGTATATCCGTTGACTTTTTGAATCAGCAGAGATTTCTGAATGAAACTTAAAACGCGTTTTATTGTTGAATATTAATAATTATGGAAAGTGAAATGGATAATACTAAACTTTTTATCGCGTTTAGATTATTGCGTTAAAATTCTAATTATTATTATTATTGCGATATTAAAATTGTCCGCGTGAAAAAGAAAAAAATATGGTGATTTAATAACGTGAAGAGGTTGACATTTTCAGTCGAAATTTGAATTGAGTTTACTGAAAGTCGCGGGACTATAAAACAATTTTTCTCGAGTGATAATTCGAAAGACGGACGGCTTTTAGCATTTTAAGTAATTTAAATTATCCTTAGGTACGAGTCTCTTTGTACGCATTCATTTTGGCGAACGACCTTTACCGAATTTGACGAGGAGCAATGACACTGATATATGTCTAAATTATTTATATATTATATATACTAGGGGTTCCCAACGTTTTTATCACCGAGTACTATTGGACAGTTTAAACTAATTTAGGAGAGTCAAAGGTTTTTTTTAAAATACGTCTTTTTTTATTGATATTCATAAAAGTAAAAAGAAACCTCTCATTTTTATGTAAATATAACAGTTACTAATCACGTTAATGAACGTTTCTTTGTCTTTAATATGTTAATCCAATGACAATTATATCAGAAAATTTCTTCTTATAACACGAACTTTCCGCGTACCAAAATTTGAGAATCACTGATATAGACAACATTGCGGATATGGAATTCCGCATTTTCCTATACTACGCATAAGTGTATCAAGTAAATTCGAAACAATTAAAACGTCAAAGCGTAGCGTTTTGATTAGGAGGTCATGTCTGACATTAAATCGATACGCGATAGTGTGTCGTTATGTATTACAATGTATACGTATAATATATTGAGTAACATGCGTTTGACGAATGCGACCTATATCGGATAAAGCTCAGCATCTGACGGTGACGTGGTGTGTGATGAATACTTCGCGAGACTACACCCGGTCAAAGGGGTTGAGGTTGCGGGGTCGAGGAGTGATCCCAGACCTGAATAAAGGCTGCGTGAAGAACATTTCATATGTATAGAGAGACGTATTTAGAAATACTCAAAAGAGATTGAGGATGAGATAGTTTTGCAATATTTAAGTTATGGGGGGGGGGGAGCGTTATTTTTCAGCTCCGGTCATTTTGTGTTTTCTTTTAACTACTGCTGGTGTACTCTTATTCTAAACAGAGTATAGAAACGAGATCTTTATTTACTTACGTCTCTCTGGCCGTCCATTGGTCTACCGGGACATTATGATTCGAAATAGTTTTTATATATGTAACACAGGGTGAATGACGATGAAGTATACAAATTATTATTTTACATTTAAAATGTAACAATAAAGTTTCTTTTCACCATCGTCCGATTCTCGAGTATAAGGTAGACATTTCAGTTTTTGTGTTTTTTCTTATGGAAAAAAAACGGGATTCTTCTTCTTCTTGAAATAACCATACCTTTTGAATTATTGGTCCTGTAACAAATTTAAAAAGCTCGTTGGAATTTCTCGAAGAAAACATATCGAGTGAGATTTAATAGTATTTTTGTAGACACGATCTTAAAATTTGGAAATTCACCAGACATTTTGTGTAATATTATCAAAGAAAATACGATAAAAAAATTAAGCTTGAAACAATGGTAGCTCCGTGCGTAGTTAAATGTCAGATATAATTTTACAAACAGCAGGAACGAGCGTTGAAAATTTTTTTTTAGGTCGTCGAGTTTAAATTCGGTCGAACCTCTCCTCATAAACACACTACGGTATGTATACAATTTTCGCGAAAGCAGTGATTAATGATGGAAGAGGATTTACACTTATAAATCCATTGGATTCCGCTATACTATATACTAAATGTATAATAGTGAAAGAAAGAAAAAAATATATCGGAAATAAAAAAAGTATCGGCAGTTGGTTTGTTACAATGGTCATATTTTATAAATGGGCAAAAAAACTGTATTTTTTTTTTAATCTGCATATATCCTTGTTAAAAATTTGCCACATTTACACTGTTATTTTTTTTACAAAATAAAAATAAAAATTTGCGATAAATACTTACATAATATTATTGACATTTTAATATGTTAGGAAAATTTTCTCGTGTTTTACAATTATACTTTACGTATGTGCTATGTTTTTGTTAATGCGCTATATCAGTTAGGACTGTTTGATCGATTATGTAATTTAGATTTCCATGATTATTCTCGAATGCTCCCTGTAATTACTAATCGATTTGTTATGCTTCTCTAACGAATGGCGCAAATACCGCTGAAATATTACCGTGCGCTCAAAAGAAATTCGAGAAAATTCCGTAGGTATAACTTTTTTTTAAATGAATAATTGTATTAATGACTATTACGAAAGACAGTGTTTTTTTTTTTTATAAATCCGTTCCTAAAATTAAATTAGTAATATAATTTTTCTCGAATGTCAAAGCACAGTTTAATTGTACGTACGATTAGAACGTATCATATACTGATTAGGATCAGGACCTGATATTTTACTCTACGAGACCTTAAGCAGTTTTTAGAATATTTCAATTATATATATACATATAAATATAATTAAATTGGCAAGTGATCATTAATCATTTGAACGTTTTACAAACAAGACCAATTGAAATTGGTTGTTTAAAATAGCTTGTAACAATTTTTCAACGGATTAATTGAATTTCGACGAAATAGTAACGTATACAACGTATTCTAATGGAATACGAGTATAAACAATATCTGAACGTTTACGAAAACAAAAAAACCCCCCGCAGGAACAGCGACTATTGGCAAAAGTTAAATAATTCATTTCTTTTTGGACTTGACGCGAGCAAATGAATGGCTACGTTGTTTATCCGAATCAGTGCACAAGATTTTCACCAAATCTACGAGTCTTTCTTGAGACGTAATCGTGCGAAAATAGTTCTTTATTGTCTTCAACTTCGAAAGTGATTTTTTTGTCCGATGAACAATTCGTTGCCATACGAGATAGACAAGAATAATCGTAATATAACTTCAGCATTGTGGAAAACATTATTTCGATTTGATCGTTCGATAATTGATTTGATACGGTTTTACCACACTAATCTCATCCCATTCCGTTCCTGCAGACTGCGCTCGCTCGCGCTCTACGAAAATAAATTTTATAAACATAGTATCGAAATTTTCACTGGGCACTCGTCTTCTTCGCGGCCTTAACAGTTAGTACTTATTCGGCTTTTAGATATCTGTATCGGATTATATACGCGAAAATCACGTTATTATTATCATTATTATTTTAATACGACTTGGCGAACGTTACATTTTCACGTGTGAGATTGAGTCGGCTGGTACGAATCAAATTTCTCGGCCGGTCCGACCACATCAGTCAGCCTGAGCGCCGACTTTATTGCTATAAATCTCATTAGTACGCGGCGCGTTAATGTCAACAGTCGACCTTTGCGTCTAATTTTTGTGTACGCGACATAATACACTAAAGCGTTGGCTTACAAAACGTATATACAATTCGCTCGTCTCTGTAATTCGGCAATAAACCTTTGGCTACGTGTAAAGTCATCAAAAACCGCGTAATATTACGCTCGTATAATGTCGATTGTAGTTCCGCATTGATATACTACACGAGAACGGTACACACAGTGGTAAAATAAAATATTACGCGAATGTGTTTTCGATAAGAGTGTACGTGAAAAAAATAATGGACACGATAATTTTCTTTTTTTTTTACTCGTTAAATTCAACGAAATACGAGTTAAGTTCAAAGCGGTGGCCCATTTACAGAGAGAAGTTTAGTATATACATATATCTTCCTTTCGTTCTTTTCTTTTTTCTTAAACAAATACGTATACGGTTATGGTTGTCACTTTATCAGTAGGTAATAATAAATCAATAATGTTTTTATAGGAAAACGCACTAGTTTCTAGGACGTTTGTAATCTCTAACTCCGGAACGCACATTGTCGCGTTCGAAAAGATTAAAAACATATTTGAGAAAATCCACGAAGAAGGTATTGTTATTCACTTATTGTGAATTATATTTATTTTTTTTTTTTGATATTTGATAATCGATTTAAATTTTAAATATTGTTATAATTTTTAGATTGAGTTGAATAAGAGTACACTGTTATCCACATAATGACATTGAGTTGGATGCTTTGAGGAATTAAATAATCAAAGTTATTATTTTACCTTTCGTTTTACTTTTTTCACTCCAAAATTTAAAAGTTAACGCTAATAGTGTTCATAAATTCATTAGAAAAATAAGAGTGAAAATAAATTATGTCAACGTTATAAATGTAATAAAACAGTACAGAATTATGTGCAAATTTATGTTCAATACAATATTATTTGCAAAGATGGTCGTCGGTTGACCGGTTTAAATGTTAAAACTTAAATTATATTTTTTTCCATAAATGTTAACTTAACGAGTTATAATAATAATAATAATAATAAAAAAATTACGAATCATTAAGAAAAGTCAAATATTATTTTATTTAACTATTAATATTATACGTTTCGTATGTTCGGGAGAAATGCAAGTAACCGCACAGTGTTTAAAATAACTAAACTGCCCTTTTTTTTTTTTTACCGACAACTAATCATTATTGAAAATATATTTTTAATAAAATTATAACTCAAAGGAGTTTAAATATTTGATTACGAGTTAATTTTTTTTTTTTTTAATAAACTCGAAATGGTTTAAAATTATTATAAAAATAGTTTATTTACTGACAAGACAATATAAATGGGAGTTGGAAAAAAGAATGTATTACACGTACGTAAATATATATATATTCGTAATATAGTTAAACACGACAAAATTATTGGAAAATTAATACGAAAACATCTCGAACGAATCAATACGAATATATGTATATATATACTGTTTTCGGTGAAACACAATATTGCGATACACACAAACCGTAAAGAACGGTGTTTTTATATGAGGAGTTGGTTTTTTTAATTGTAACGAAATAATCCATTCTTATAACAAGCATCAACGATTAGTTGATCAACACATCGGCAATTCTATTTATCGTTAAATAGTGTTTTAAATTGAAAAGCGACAAAATAAAAGAGAAAAAAAAATGACAAAAATATATTCTAAACTGTTGTGGCGCGAAAGAGATAATAATTTTGTAGACTAAGAATGTGTTGTTGATTGCAGCCGATTACGGTGCAAATAATATAAACGTGGATAAACTCCGTGCCCATTGCAATGTATTATAGGGCGAAGCGATCTGTACGATCATGTAGTGAATTGAACTGTTAGAATTTCTGTTAAAATCGGTAGATTTTTTGTAAAACCGGACTTAATCGTAGAGATGGAAAAAAGAGAAATCCGTTGTTTATAAAGACGAATCGAACGAAAATTGCGCCGTCGAGCCGGTCGGAGAGATAATCTTCTAAATCGATATAAAACGTTTTAAGATACACATTTCAATAACTTCCCTAGTTTGTATTTTCACTTCGATACGGATTATATTATCGGGCTAATGCATAAACAGTGTGGAGAAAACGATTGACGAGATCGTGTTCAGTAGCGATTGTAAAATTGAATTCTTTAAGAAAAAAAAAAAAAATAATTTTTTTTTTTTTTTTTTTTTTGGAGGAAATTCCATTTCTCTACACTTCCGTGAAATATATACGCCACTGTTTTTAAATTCTCCGCATAAGTGAAACGAGAAAATTGTGTTCATCGCTCAGTCGACCACTTGTTGCGAACATTATATTATTATTATTTTATGTATACGGGGCGCGTCATCGTTATTTATAATTCGCGCGTATAAGAGAGAGAGAGAGAGACTTTTTTTTTCTTCTAAACCTTCCAGTCCGCCCTCCAAAACGATAAGTGTAAACACGTTGAATCGATTCAAATCATTTTCTGACACCACGTTGTCTCGCGTTATGCATTCAATTGTAATATCCGAGGTACAGTTCACTAATCAGGACCAACAACGATTCGAATGAATTGTTCTTCTGGTATCGCTTGAAAACTAGGTAATATACGTATAGACGAAAAATAATATTGAAATTTTTTCGCAAACTAAAAAAAAAAATAAGAAAAGATATCTATGGACGATTATTGTTTTTTAACGAAAATTTCGTCGTATGTACGTTCTGTATCAGTGAAAAACACATGTTCCCCCCCCCCCCCGTCAAAATATAATAACAGAAAAAGAACGCGTTGTTCGTGCGATTATCAATTGGCGCGTAAATGTTTTTAAATTCGTTTTGTTAATACACTCGAAATGGTTTAGAATCCTACGGGTTCTCAAAGTCGTCCCATAAACTTTGCGCTATTTTCGTTTTCCATTTAATCGTTTTTTAATTCTACGCTCGGAATCGTATGAATATCCGATCGGTTATACGATTCGGCTATAATACGCGTGTATTGAATTATTTTCTTACTAGTCGTCGTTGATCGAACGAACTTTTTTTATTCCACGCTGTCGGCGATAATTCACACGCGTTCTATACGAAAAATCATGTTCTCCGGACTTATTCCAGAAGAGAACGCCGAGACACATCCCAATTGACATTTCTATTCACCGCGGGCATCTTTGCTAACCTAACGCCTACACTGCTTTCCAACCGCTATTTACGAGAGACGATTTTCTTTTCCCCTTTTATTCCCATGCCGTTTACGTTCCGCGCACTTTGTTTTTACTTTTTCCCGCGTCTGCATTTCGTCTTAACGCATTTCTCTCAAACAATTCTTCTTTGTTACTAATATTCTTCGGTGTGGATATTGTTCCGTTGGCAAAGGGAATTGACTCAAATAATATATAATCCGCCGCCGGTCTGAACTGTACAATATATAGTACTCAAACTCTTAATTTCCGTCTCACATATTTTCACCACGGTTCAGTGTCGGAAGCACCGAATTAGAACTATATATATATATTTTTTTAAATTTCGAGTTAAAATTCGAACCGAAACACTTATAACGAACTACAACGGTTGTCAACCGAGAGTTAAACATAAACTGTCGCGATTATCGATTTTATTAAAATTACGAAGCGTAAGTGAACGTTTGAAACGATAATATTTCCCGTTATATTATATACCTAACGACGAGTTTTCCGGAAAAAAAAATAAAAATATTAACGAACGCGCGAACGAGAATACCACCATAAATATCGTTATCCGCAGCCGGAGAGACTGGCGCGTATTATAAAATATACTCGTGCGGTGTGGTGTAGCCACCGACCACCACGTCGATTTGTTATTCGCGACGGAATTTTTCGTTAACAACAATATATTATTATATACGACGGCGGGTTAGGTTATCCCGATATAGAAAACCGGAAAAGAATATTGAAAACATTTCTAACCGAGAGACTGTATACTTGTCGGGGAAGTGAAAAAAAAAAAAAAAAAACAAAAACTCCTTACGTTGTTATCTTAACTGAATTTATGTCTTTTTTGCGGTGGAGGAAAAAAGAAATTGCGCGTTTGTCAATACATTTGTCTATATGAATGTCTGGCGACGAGAAGCGCGGAAAAGTTTTTTTTCTCTTCCCCCTTATCAATGCGTGTCGCGTTCCGCTTCCACTGCTCTACTCGCGCTTTAGTTTCTACCATGTGCACGCGGAATCCACGTCCGAAGATAATTAACAACTCGCCGTTGTTTTTACTTATTGAAAATACAAATTTCAAAAATAATCCGAGGAATACGATTGATATAGTATTGACAGTGTTTGAATTGATACATATATATAATAATAATAATAATAATCCTCAATCGATTTCATTAATTATATTTTTCTGTTGTTGTATTTTTTAAATTACCTGATGATGACTTTTTGTCGAAACCGGTAGTAATAAAATAATTTATACAACAACCTTCTTTTATTTTATACTCTATGGCTTTTATTGTATATTTAAGTATACATTTTGATATATATATATATATATATATATTTATTTATTTATTTTATATATATTTTCTTATTTATTATCACGATTATTAACTTATAATTTTTTATTTCTATCGTTTTAATTATTTATTTTTACATATCCTTTTGATTTTTGTTTTTATTTTTGATTTAAATTTCTTTTTGTTTTCACTATTTTGTTATGTGTGGTAGTGGTAAGGTTACACGTTTGGAAATCCACTGAGAAAATTTTTAGAAAGAATTTCTTGCGAAATCTACGGTTTTATACAATAATAAAATGTATTGCGTAAATTCTAATTAATTGTAATTGTGTTTTTAGGCGTAGTAATAAAATAAACGACTTGCGTTTTAAAATACATTTGTAATATTGTCTTATGTAATTCATTTAAAAGTCAGGTCTAAGTACGCCATTGATGCAGTAATCAAAGCGATCGAATACATTATGCAGTTATTCACAATCTTGTAAAAATCGATTATTAATTGTTATAAAACGATATCGTTAAATACGATACGTTTTAAATGATTCGCGAAACGATTATTGTTTTATTATTATTATTATTATTACTGCGGATCACTCGTACACTGGCTGCCACTGTTTTATTGTAAAAAGTGCTTAAAATAATAATAATAATAATAATAAAAAATTTTAACGAATTTATTTATGTTATTTGTATTATTTTATAACGAGCTATAATAAATTTAAAAAAAAAACACGCGTAATTTTATTTAATAACTGTTATGGCTTTAATCGCCGATTATACGGTCTATTTTACCGCACGCCCGTTCCATTTTAAATACATGATTTATCCATAGAAATATCGCAGAGCTGTCAAATTGTCAGTTTTGTCCGTAAAAGAAAATAATTTTAGGCTGTACCAAAAAAAAAAAACTAATACGACAGTCAATTATAGTATATAAATATAAATCGTTATACAAAAAATCTTTATTGTATTTTCGATGTGGAAAATCGAAAGATAAATAAAAAGATAAATATATATAATATACGAAAATGATAAATATGTACCGCATATAGTATGTTACGCCATTGTCGTTGAATCGTTGATACACTTATTCGTAACTCGTTTATTCAGTGTCAGGATACTGGATGACTTCCTATAAAATATATGCCGTTTTTCCTCCACTTCTTCTTCTGGTTAATGTGTAAAATAAATTGATAATATTAATAATCTAAAACCGAAGATTTATGGATCTTTTTCGAGAATACAAGATCTAGACGAAAAAAAAATTACTGTAATATAAACTATACCGCGATCGAATATAAATAATTCTAACAACATTTTTATCAAAGTTTAGACCGTTTTTAGATATATTGTAAAAATATTATTAAAATTTGTTTTGATATTGAATAAACATATGGTGATTTTCGAGAACTTCCTCTTTTTTTAAATACATATAGTTATCTATAATTATTATTTGCGGTTTTTTAAAACAATTTTGTTTTTCATTTCGTCTTTCTTTCTTATATTTTATAGTGGCGTAAATAATAATAATAATAATAATAATAATTTGTTACACGAAGCAATATTTTTTAACAGAATTTATATTAATAAAATATAACTAATATCATTATTATTATTATTATTATTATTATTATTATTATTATATTAAAAAATAATATATTTAATGGAATTCTTTTTGAACAAGTTTTTGGAAGTGCCTCGGATAGTGCGGAATAAAAAAAACCTTTAAATTGTTATTTATTATTTAAAATGTATATTTTATATATAAATATTACAATAAATGTGAATGTTAAAATTTTTTTTTCCTTTTTACAAAAAAAAAAAAAACGTATATCATTAATATTAAATTCTTACTGCAATTTGTTGTGTTTTTTTTTGTAATAATTAATTACGTTAATGAGCGATATATATATATATATAAGACCTATAGCCCACGATAAAAAAAAATGTAAACAAATATTATAATAATATTATTGTGTCGAGAATCATGTTCCCTTATTAAAAATTATGACTTTCTAAAATGATTAACTTACGCGTAATTAATAAAATAAAATACGTTTCGGAATAAATTATATTTACGCCGAATAATAAAATATATTAAAATATATTAGTACGAAATACAACGAATACTATTTGAATGTATAATATATTGTAGTAAATAATAACTGAAGTGTAAAGTCAGTCATTTGTTATTAGATTATATAATATATTGGTCGTAAAGTGTATTTGGTGTAACTTTAGGCTACACAATTCCCATGAAAATTGAATTATTATTTTTAATTGGGTACGGTTTTAATTTTTCAAATAAATATTATCAATTTTACGTTAAAACGAATAATTTCGACGGAATTGTAGGTTTTTTTTTTAGTACAAAATGTTTAATTTATCATTCTTTCAACGCTATATACGGAGAGACGAGATACAAGTACGATGGTACATATAATTAATTTTTAACTATGTAATATCTGCGTTAAACCTATAATAACTTAACGGGATTAAATTTTTTCGCCACTTTTATATTCAACAATTTCTCGATTTTGATTTAAAGTAAAATTCAACAGATTTCATTTGTGTACAAAATCGTTTTTATAAAATGCCTTTCAATAATTCCAAACCGATTTGTTATGAAAGGGCAGGGGGAGAGTGTTTATAGCAAATTATTTTGGATACATTCTGATACTTTCAGAGTTATTATATGTCATACGAAATATTGAATTATAGTAGGGTTGAATATTACGATATATATATAAAGTATAGATCAACTAATGTTGATTTATGGATTTGCATTATATTATATAAACGGCTTACAGATATATGCCCATACATTTCTATAATTTGTAATACAAAAAAGCAGAACCATATATTTCGGGTCTAAACATTAAATAATGTATTGTATTCTATAGAAAATAGCAATTTGTGTAAAAAAAAAATTACAAAAGAAACGCGGTAAAAAAAAAAATGGCTAGTGACTCAAAAAAAGAATAATAATAAAGAATAGTATATAAAACGTTTTTGACGTCTACCTTTTAAAAATATGAATTATTTTCATCACTTAAATTGCCAAGACCACCTGGAGAAAAAAAATGAATAATATTCAGAACACTAACCTCGTGCAGCTATACGTGTTACGTATATAGAACGTCTGTATTTTTGTTTTAGAAAAATTAGTTTATTTCGCGACACAAAACATTAATAAAAAGCAAAAAAAAAAAATTAATGTTACAACCTCATATAGTTTTATTACAATACGCTTAAGTAGTTTTGAACAGAAGTTTTGATTATATCAATCGATTATTATTTGTATTATAACTGTAAGCTAATACAGTATTATACTGGGTTTCACTGAATATATAATATTAAAAAAAAAGAAATTCATACAGAAATTTTTTTATAAATTTAAAAATGATATAATTAAAAAAAAACGTATAAATTAATTTATAATTTACTTTATTTAAGATGAAAAGATTGAATTAAAATATTAATATTATTTGAAGCGATTATTTAAAAATATTGCGATGTAATTCTATGATGTTTAAAATCTACCGGTAACGTGATACTGTGACGGGCATTGTTCAAACGTAACAGCAATCACTTGGTACATATTAAAATCTTTTTTTGTTTTGTGTATAATAAACCAAAATAAATTAATTTCGATTTAAAAACGTGTAATTGTGTAAAAAATGGTAAAAATCGGTTTGTTCCCGGTGCGTATTGAAATAATATAAACGGGCGTTGAATAGTGTTCGTTAAATAAACACCTGAATAAAATATATGACACACAAGCGATTAAAAAAATTTATATAAACCATTACGATAATATTTTAAAAGTATTACAACTGTGAAAATGATTATTTTCTATGATCGTTTAGACGATTGATTAATAATAATATTATTATTGTTGTTTTATTTATGAGAAGTGCTTTTTCGAGTGTTCAAGCTTGGTTCAAGAGCCGCACGAAACTGATTTAAGAGCCGCATGCGGCTCGCGAGCCTCGTTGTGGCCACCCCTGTAATAGTATATAGTATATGTTTCGAACAAATTACACTTTATTTCATCGAGCATATAGCAATTATTCATATTGCACACACACACAATACTAATAATTAGTTTAATTAGGTTAATGTCACGATAGTTTAATATGTTGATGCAATAGGTATGCGAATACGCATTACACGAATTTGTAATTTTCTTCACAACACCTATAGGGGAAAAATATATTCAGATAAATTACAATTACGAATTCGTCTGAAACGTTAATACACTGCTGACCGTCGGAAAAAAAATTTGATCAATTAAACTATAATATTTTGTTGTAATAATAATTTGAATCGTCTTAATACAATTGGAAAAAAAACCGCGTAATTTATTACGACTACAAGTTCAGAGAGTATTTAGTATTATTAAAACTCAAGGAAGCATTAGAATTCTCAGCGAAAGCAACGGAAATTCAAGAAAAAGCACTGAAAATATTGTTTTAAACGAATTTCTAAAAACCCATAATTTGACGAAATAATTTGATTGTTTTATAATTTATTTAAAAAATTGAAAGTTATTAAACGGTTATTACAGTTATTATCAACAGTCTTAGTTTAAATAGATAAAATTAATATTAATCGGCAATTTGTAGAGTGAGAATAATATATATATGACAAATGATACGATAGAATTAATTTATGTACACGATACCATCCAGAAATAAAAAAAAAAAAAAAATGGAACGCAAAAATAAATTTGTGAAATATTTGAAAATCTGGTGACCTAGAGACCACCGCCGATAGCTGGCGAATGAAAATCATGACACGACGAAAAGATTGATGCGAAACGACCTAGACGCATTTAAAACGCGCGTACCATATATATAAACAACTCATAGTTTCACAATCTTATTCCGTACATATCGGTAAATTAAACCGATAAATCAAAAATTACGCGATAAAACCGATTTGATTTATTACTCATTACCGTTGAGAAATGATTAAAAACAAAATAAGCATTGGACGGCGGGGAAAATAGGGAAATAACATTTCGCGTGTTTATCCTAACCTACGCGTAGTATGAATAGGATTTTTAACCGATACGCGTGCACGTTTCACATTAAATGAATAGAGAAAAAAAAATAAACGAGCAAACGCCTACAACATCCGAACTCTAATAACGAAATGGAATAAATCGTTATTACATTTAACGTCTTGTTAATTTGTTCATCTAACCGATATGGCTTTCTGTGTTGTTTCTATCGCGCGATTCCGCGGAATCTCCTTTTCGAGCAGACTACAATAATAATATTGTTTGCTGGCTCTCGCCGCAATCACACGCTATGGTCGTCTTTCTTGCGCGTTAATTCCCGTATCTTTCAATCCCTGTTTTTTTAAACAGGCAGTTATTAAGTGTTAACGGATCCTGGCGTGCAACAGAAAAATCCCTGCAAGTGGGATGATTGGATTAGTTATAAATAAAAAAAAAAAATTACCAAATGCGTGTTTTAGAAACATTTTTAAAAATTTTAATTATGTTACGTCATTAAGTTTGAAAATTAATGACGTAACATAATATTAAAAGTTTTAAACGCCAACATTTTTTCTAAAACGTACAACACTTTCGTATAATTGGCTCTCTTAAGATCGCGTTGTTATTAAAAAAAAAAAAAAAAATAGTATAATCCATTATAATTATAATTAAATAAACAAAAAATATGTTTATTATGGCGAAATATACAGTGCGATCACGATTTAAGGTAACACTTAATATCTCAGGTGGATGACCTTGTATTTATATGGGGTTTTCGGGAGGTGATAGGGAGTACCTAAATACATATTTTCAGATAAATTTCAAATTTTTAACACTTTTGGTCTGCGTGTGCGCAATACAACTTACATTTTTTTAAATGGTAACACTAATTTTTTTCTACATATTCGGATAGATTATTATTTTTTAATCATTTTTTGTATAAAAAGTTTTTTTCTATTTATAAAACTGACCAAGTTAGAGTAAGTCAAAATTTGGATTTATGCATAATTCGTTTTTAATGAAATTTTCATTTATAACCACTGGAAATGCACTGGAATGAATAGGTACCTAGAGTATGTGATAATTTTTGTTCAGTAAACTGCTATAATAATACGATTACAATCTTAAGTTTAAACTATTTTTATAGTGGAATTTTATTTTATTTTACAACAGCTCTAATAACGATAGATAATCAGATAATGTAATAATTATTAAGGTACCAGCTATTTAGTTTGATGAAAAATATTTTAAGACGACTGGAATCATGTTTAGAACATAATGGCGAAAACTTTGAACAATTCATACGATACATTTATTTAATACGTTTTATTTTTTTATTATAATATTAATATTACTATTATCATTATAACTATTTTGTTATACATTTAATTAATACAGTTGACGAAATATTATACACTAAAAATAATATTTAAATATTTTACACCTATTTTATTATTTCCAGTGGTTACAAATGAAAATTTCATTAAAAACGAATTATGCATAAATTCAAATTTTGACTTACTCTAACTTGGTCAGTTTTATAAATAGAAAAAAACTTTTTATACAAAAAATGATTAAAAAATAATAATCTATCCGAATATATAGAAAAAAATTAGTGTTACCATTTAAAAAAATGTAAGTTGTATTGCGTATGCGCAAACCAAAAGTGTTAAAAATTTGAAATTTATCTGAAAATATGTATTTAGGTATTCCCTATCACCTCCCGAAAACCTCATTTAAATACAAGGTCATCCACCTGAGATATTTAGTGTTACTTTAAATCGTGATCGCACTGTATATAAATTTATTAAAAAAAAAAAATGTCGAATAGAACGAAAATGTTTTTGATCGCGTAATTATAAATATCATACGTGTAAATTGAATACTTCCAGTAATAGTGATAATGAGAATGAAAAATAAACAAATGAAGTTATAATAATATTAGACGGACTGTGTATTAAATTGAAAATTACACGGGTTTAAAAAATCGATGTATACGAAATATTATGAATTTTAGCCGCTCCGCCTGACACACCAAAATGTTATTGTGATGGATAAATTCACACCTTACGGGGGTACATTGGTAGCGATGTATTGGTCCATTGATTTACGCCCAAAATTAAGGCTACTTAGAATTATTCGATTTTAAATCTGAAAATATATTAATTGTTCTGTGAGTTCTTTACCACTAGAGTGTCGGAAACGGAATTTTTATATTTTCGCTAAAAGTGCGTAGGAATGGGGATTTAATTTTTGAAAATTTACAGATTTGCAAATTATTTTTTTTTTTTTTTTATATAGCCTCGTATTAGAACAATACGTAATATTATGAAAAAACGATTTGCAACATTCTCTAGTAAAGGATCCGCAGAATTCAAATATGTTTTCGGAACGTTAAAATCGGAACGTTTTGAGTGCTCTAATTTTTGTCAGGTCTTTACACCGAAATGGACCGCTAACAATCTGCCCTTAACGATAACACAAATAACAACGATAACAATAACAACAAAATAATATGATATACGAAATAGTGAATATTTATGTATACACGAAATTCTCGTATCAAAGATAACGCGTTACCGCTGACTGTTGGTTGTCGAACACCGCTCTATGGTCCTAACCGTCACAACCGCTCTGCGCGTCTGTGATCGATCGTTACGAATTGATGCGTCTCTCGTGCTCGCCCATACGCAATGTGACGATCGCACGCTCGTGAGCGAAAGCCACTGAAGTCGAAGACAATATATTCATTAAGAATAATACATTTTGTTACAACGCCGTCCGTACTTCGCGACTCGAACTCGCGCGCTCCGTGGTGTGCACGAGACGAGGCGAACGACACTCACGCAAAAGAAGAAAAAAAATCCGCACTTTCCGTGTGCGGAGCGTAAAAGTCGTGAATGTCCGCGTTCGCGATAGTACGAGATATCGTATCACGACGACCACGTGCGCAGCGCGTTGCTTTTCGTCACGCAAACACATTTCTCACAGAAACCAAGGGCGTATACAAGGGGAGAGCGATCGCCCCCCCCTATGTATTTGTGTATGTATCTATATCTACTGACAACTAAAATCAATCGAACTAAAACTGAAATGTAATAAAACGTTTTTTTTATTTAAAACTTATTATTTTCATATAATTCTAAGTTGGCAACAGATTCGACGGACCGTTTTTCTACTCGTCCCGGTTCCCCATAGCGGATGAAGTAAATACGTCCCTGACAGAGACACTAAACCGTTAGGTATACGAAGCATAGCCCGTAAATAATAATTATTTACCGACAAAAATCTAAGAGCCGTCTGGACAAAATAATTCTGAACAACAGAGTAATAATTATTAGAACGAGAGAGCGAGAAACGAATTTAATTTCGACAAACGCGATTCGGCGTCGCGTTAATTATTATTTTGTTAGAAAACAGCGTCGTGCATTCCAAACGTTTTGTTTTTCACGATCTTATATGAAAACTTCTTATAAACAATAATTTACGCGGAAAATCGTGTATTAAAAAAAAAAAAAAAAATTGCGTTATGAAATTTTGTGATTCGATCTCCGTTTATTCGCCAGAACCCGATGTTACGAACCGGAGAGAAGCTGAGGTGTTTTTGCGGAAAAACGATAAAAATTCAATTATATACGTCGTTCCGAATATTTTCGACGACGAAACATATTTTTTCACGCATTTCGCGTGTTCGTGCACAAGGCGAATGTCGTTTTAACGAGTAAAATCTTAGAAATAAAATTATTCGTTTACATTTTTTTTTTTTTTTTTTAATGTTTTATGTAATCCTTTTTTTATTTAAATAGATATATCGCCGGTTTAAATTTATTTCGCGAAAACGTCGATATCGATTATTGTCGCAAAATAATATTTACTCAAGCGTTTATATAAAGTTTATAAGGGAACAAGTCCGTAGTAAATAATTCACGAGGTGTACAACAATTTACCAGCTATCTCTTTGCTACAATCTCCGCGAACGCTTCTAACTATAATACACAAACCGCGTGTATTTCACAATTTTTTTTTTCTAATAATAATAAATATACGCGATTAAAAAAAAAAAAATAGTTCTTTTCTCTGGTATGTACGACGAGCAAAAGCTGTTGTAAAAATCTTACGAAACCTATAAATTATTTAAAATAAATAAAAGTTTGTATCAAAATAGATTTGTATTACTTTAAAATTACATTTGAGTATTAAAAATCAATAATATATGATCGCTAGTGAGATAACAACGTTGTTTCTGATCATGATATATTGCTATTTTGTAAAAACATAGCAGCCATACGTCTCTATTAATCGGATCCGAATAATACGCGTATTATTGAAAATCGTATTAATCGTTTGAGACACATTTTTATAAACGGGTATAAATCGATTTGCAGTTGTTTAGGATAAAATGATATTTTTTGGTTCGAAATACTTGTTTTTTTTTAAACGAAAAAGTTGTCATCTTAAACGGAAAGTAGGTGTTTTTTTTTTGTTTTTGTTACATATATATTTAAATATACGCGAACAACAATTCATTTTGACATCGGTGCGTTCGCGCGGTTTTACGAGAAAATTTTTTAAAAAATCGTTATGAAGGAATATTATATTTTTTTGGCGAATTAGCATTTTTTTTTTATGTTGAACTCTCTATTTTTTGGATCTGCGCGAGAAACAACAATTTGCTTTGCTCGGGGGGAAAAAAGTGGTTTACAAGAAAGGTATCCCGTGGTGATTTAATCACAAGACCAACGAAATTTATTTATTTTTTTTATCTCGTAGGAATGACGTCGTCTTCAAATGTATAAAACATTTTTTAGCGAACAACGACGCGGCGGACACATGTCTACACAATAGATATTGTACGTAGCGTTTTATGCGCTTTTGATTAACTTAAAAAAAACGCAACTGTTTTCTTTTAACAAAATTAAAAAAAAAAAAAACTTCATAAATCTATATATATATATATATATGTATTTATTTTAAATCATTATATTATATTAAACTGTGTGTACACGAAAAAGGAATACGAACATAATTAATTGTTATAAGTTTTGTTTTTTCTTTCGATATACCCATAATAAAAATATATGGAAATTATATAATAAAATTACTTTTTATTATTTTAAAACGATTATTTTGGCGTGTGGCAATAATGTAATATTAAAATCATATATTATATTATATTGTTATGCGAAAAATATTTTTCTATATACAATAGATACGACTTTATTTAAAATCAAATTACAATTAAGAGGAACTGCTCACCCGAGTGAGTCGTCTAATCGACACAGTTCTTATTGAAAAATACCAATTACATAATATTTGTACATAGAATTTATTAATATGAAAATAAAGGTATAATTATTGAAGACTAAGAAAAAAGTGCCGAAACAATATACTCGTATATATTAAAAATTTTACGAAAATAAATGGAAGTCATTGTAAGTTAATACAAACATGTTTTCGTCAATTCGGTCCGTTGATGTAAAGAGTAATCCTTAAAAAAACTTGTAGAACGAAGACAAAAGCTGTGCATCGAGCGTCAGATCTCTTATTTATCATTACCTATTATGTGCGTATGCCTTCTATTCTTTGTTTACTTCAGCTAAAATCCATGGTATCACGTTTGTTTTCTAGCGAATAGTGAGATTCGAGATCAGTTTTGAAACTTTTAAGGTACGTTGTACCTAATCTAATGGAAAAGTATTTAACAAAAACTTTTCGATTCTGGACCAAACCGCAGCCTTTAATGAATTTCTTCGACGTTTTTTGCCCGAAACTGAACGTACATTGTGGTGGACAGTGTTTCGCTACGATTCGGTCTTCGAACAGTCTCTTCGGATGTGTAGCAATGGTTTAATTATATTATTCTCCACGCGGATTAGCCAGTTTCTGCAATGAGGATTCCTACCGTCTGTCAATGATTAGCTATTGAGTTTGTGGATGTCTTTTTTTTTCTACCGTCTGTCCATTCTGAACACGAAAAACTCTAGAATCGTATTTTATTTCACATTTTTAGGCTTCTTAATGACGATTTAGTAAGTATTTTTCGGATAAACAATTATTGATTCGAATAAAAAAATGTATTCAATATTTCCCGACATTTCGTGTGCAATATATAAAAACAAATACGAAAGGAGTTAAACAAATTGGGAGTCTTGTAAGTCGTATTTTTAAGAAATGTTTTTTTTTCTTCGAAAAACACGATAACGACTGAACTATAAATATTGAACAGCCTTCGTAAAATAACACTCGGATAATAAAATTTTGTTAAAAAAAAAATAATTATAAATAATATTAAATATTTTAAGAACGAGTAGATAATAAAATGTTCAAACGTTTAGCTGACTAGTTTTATATATTTTTTACACGAATTTTTTTCATTCTCTTTTTAGCGCTTTCAACGGTTCGCAGTCCTTAATGAACTCTGTGTATAGCGCGATGACGTTGCTCAGAATCTGGTGAACAGATGTCGCTGTAATTTACGATACGATTCATTTAAATCGCGTCCTCCAATGTCTTTTTTTTTTTTTTTTTTTTATTTTATACTTTAAATCGCGGCTTCAATTATTCCATTGAATACGAGAGGCGTTGTAAACGTCGCTGATGTTTTGGATAATTTATTGTTTCCATAGATGTACGCTATCGTCGTACTCGTGATTCGTGCGTACTGAAATATTCGTATATAATACGCGTATAAAAGTCGATTTACAGAAACGCATTTATTATCAAATCTGTTAATGAACTGCTGCTGCGGTCATCGATGTTGTGGTAACCGATGGGATTTCACATCTCTCACATAATGATTTAAATCGTTCAACGTGGTGAGCCGTGTTAAAATCGAACGCCTAATTAAAAAAACAAAAAAAAAATCTAAAAATATTTTCGTCGTTTTCAATTTTCGTTCCGATAATAGAGACTCTCTCTACGCCCGTCGTACTATAACGAAATTGTACAAAAGCTGTATTCGATCTCGCTCGTAGCCGGAGCCAGAGCTGTGTGATGAAAATATATTATAAAACGACCCTTGGCCGTATAATTCGCGCAATAAATGTCTCTCGAATGGAATTCTTTCCGATTACACGTGAAATTATACAAACCGCCTTAATTGAAAACACGGTATGTGAAAACTCTGCGGTGTCCAGCGTTTTAATTGTTACACTGTGGAGTATCGTTTTTACAGTGCCGAACGAATTTGCGAAACGTTTCAATCGGCGGTTTCTTACGGTGCCGAATCGAAAAATACTCGTCTGTGATAAAAAAAAAAAAAAAATGGCGTTTACCTCGTTTATGCCATTACGAGAATGTACGGATTGAATAGAAAAATGAAAAAAAAACGTTATAACGCGCGATACCGTGAGTAAAATGAATCGTCGACTTACACGACCGTCGGATACTCTAGTCCTACACGCACACCGGCTGCGTTCACTCGGTATCATCGCGTTTCCACCTATAAATTTCCAATTTTTTTTTTCCTCGCGTTCGTTTCCGCGCCTAACCGACAATCCTCTCGCTCTCTGCATCGTGCAACGTGTCTCCGACACAATCGTCTCCAAAATACCCGTTCGCCGTATTTATTCTTCGTAACGATATTGTGAAAAGAAAAAACCCCGTCGGCGGCGATTCCCCGGACTAATCGCGGTTTTCGCCGATAAATTTCGCGTTGATACCGAGATCCATTAGTCCACAGTCTCCGCTCGTGTATATATTATTATGTTTGTTTCGGATACGAAAAACGAGTGGGCAGAAAATTGCATTCCACCGCGCGCAAGTCCCGACACTGTGTTCGGCACAGCGTATAGTCTCGGCGCACCGGGTCGTTTGTCATTTTTTTTTTTTGTTGTCTTTTTCCTCTACTCTTCCCGAACGGCGCGAATAACATCGCGCGCGTGTGTGTGTGTATATAAATATAAACAGCGTATACGGTCATATTTTGCTCTTGTATTATTATACGCGTTACGCGTTGTAGGAGAGATGTTCGCGCGTGTGAAAACTTCGTTAAAAAAAAAGAAAAAGATACAAAAACTTGACACGCCGTGATTTATGCGTTCATTTTTTTTACGTTTTCTCGTGTGCCGCGAACGCGATTCAAGCGACGTTCGCTGCTAACCGCAGATTTTTGACTCGCTCGCGAGAACACCGTTATCGTAAACCACCCGAAAGCCTTATTATTGTTGTTAATCCGAAAATTGATTTTTATACTCGAAATCGTATTTTAATTTTTTTTTTTTTTTATATATATATATATATTTATTTCTCGCGTTATACACTCCATTTTGTTATTTACGTGTATAATATGCGTTCGGTTTTAAACGTAAAAAGACATTTTTTTTTCCCTGTAAATATTGTGTTTTTATTTTAAATAATAATAATAATAAAAAAATCGTCGATTAACGAACAAGCAGGTGTACCGTTTTCTACGCAAATTAGCCGAGTAATGGCGGGACTATAATATATAAAAACAAAATTATGGCGCACTTAGTTTTTATATAAACATAAATGCTCGCGTGGCTATTACCGCAATATTTATGAACAGTCGCACGAAAAATTCGCCTCGTGTACATCCGTTTTATAATAGAATGCCGTCTAGGGCGTTAAGCGCCCAATGAACTTCGATGCGAATTTCTATTTATTCAACGATAATGAGAAAATAAGTCGACACGTTTTTTTCTTTTTCTTTTTAGATAATTGTAGGTTCATAAAATGCGTTGGAAAACCACTGGGAAATCGTATAAAAAATACATATTCGAAATAGTACGGGGTATTTGACGTTTCGAAAATACCGCGAAAAACTAGAGCGCGTTAAGCGTTTTCACTTGTATTTTTCTCTTATATATATATATTTTTTTTTTATTTTTTTCCTACGCATCCGAGCTTTGTTGTATACAGAATCGTAAATGCAAACGATTCATCGCCGGTTTCGAATAGGAAAATAATAACGCAGTACATAATAATATGTATTTTTACCGAATGGAGTTTTATTTTTCTACGTTCAGAATTCGCTTAAATATTTCATACAAAACTATATATTTTTTATTCTCTATTGTCTTCGCTGTACGCGCAATGTCGTTCGAACTCCGGGCAGACATTTCCAACGCGTCCCAACTTCTCAATATTCGCGGTGATATATCGTTAAAGAAATAATTTTTTTTACACTGTGTACGTATCGTAATTTTTAACGATATGTGTAACGTTTATTGTACAATTCATATAGGATTAGAGAGAAGAAAATGATCTCTGAAGAACATATTTAGGCGATTTATTTATCTTTAAATAAGACAAATAACCTCGAAAAAAAAATCGACATTTTTAATTTACATGCATTAATGAATATTGTAAGAAATTAGAAATTTTATATCGTAACAGTAATATATTTGATTCTTGACTCGATGAAGACCCAAACTTGTCAGTTATTTCATTGTTATTATTAATAATAATGATGCACATACGAACGAGAGGTTCGAGACGTATTTGAGGACGGATTTTTGTTTGGTTTTTTTAAAACCTTCGGATTAGCGAATACACGCTCACGTCGAATTTCGCGTTTCAAAACATGTTTTAGACAAAATGAATTAAATTCGCGGAATTCCGAAGTTAATTTGTACACTGTCGCAGTAATTTTCTAGACAGAAATATCGTCGCGATTTGTAATATATTAGGCCCGGACTTTCTCGTCTTCCGCTCCTGCGTTAATTTCACTGTTTTCCTTATGTAAATATATTTTAATTCAAACTCGTCATTCAATCGCTGGGATCATCAGTAAATGGTGACACTACGCGATGTCTGTATCGTACAGTCGTTTGAGTCCGATGATTCCGAATCGCTCGGTAGTGGTGCATATAAAACGTTTTAGGCGATTGTAGTAGTACGTGAAAGAAGATTCCAGATGACGGGACGAGCGGGAGCTGCGGACAGAGCTGAGCGAATGGAAAGGGTGCGTTTTATAATAGAGCACTGTTTTGAAATTTGAATTTCTAATTTTATTCATCGCCGAACGTAATTCCTCGGGCGAATAAAAAGTCACGTTTCAGCTTAGTACGCTTTTAAAACAGCGTCCGACCGATACGCGTTTCGCCGTCCGTATAATATGTGGAGACCGATAATAATATGAAAAGATATTTATTGGACGAATAAATTTTTCCTCGTGTTCGACGCCACGTGTAAGCCGTAAACGGCGTAAGATATTGTCGATAAAATCTATACGCGCGTAGTAGACACGCGTATTTCAAAAGGAAATATTGGAATATTTCTAGTAATTTTGTTTTGTGTTTTTTTGTCGCGCATAAAAAGAAATGCAAAAAAGAAAAAAATATATTATAGTGACCGCACAGTCTCGTCTGCAGAGGGGCGCGCATTAAGTTCCAGTTTACCCGGTGCGTCTGTATATACGTTCTATGTACATAGTGGAATAAAAATCAACTCGTCTTCTCAATACTGCTTCGGCTATATATATTCAATAAAACGAGGAGAAAAACTCAGTAATAAAAATCTAAACAAAAACACATTATTCGACGACGATAGTATTCCGCCGCCATTTATCATTCGAGGATAATATTTTTCGATCTCACGTTGGTCTATATATATATATATATGTATTATTAATGTCTCTTATAAACGAAATATTGACAATGAACCGTATAAATAGTGATTAATAGTAAAATGTTTTTACGAGCGTGCAGTCGAAAATTTGTATATAATATTTGTATAGTGTCCAGCGGAGTTAATAGGCGATAAAACATTTTTCGAAATTAACTTGTGTAATGTACGTAACGGCTGTTTTATGCGCGCGGGATTCAATTTATAAATATGTTGATATATACAATATATTGATTACACATTAATAGAAGAGTGTAATAATTAATGTTGCGAACTATAACTGTACACGGATTATGGTCCGCCGTAAACGCAATTTCGTTTTTTTTTTTTCAGAAAAGCGCCATACTTTTATTATAAAAAATTCAGAAATATTTGTCGTCGAACACAAATTTACTAATACTCAATTCGCTGGAATATATTCTCAATATGTCAGGGGTTTGTTTTTTTTTTTTTAGATCAACGGTTTGGCGTCTGAGCGTTGCAATTGAACGAGTCCACGAGAAGGACTTTGTTTGATACATTATTATCATCACACGAGATAATTTGAAAAATACCGTTTCTCACGATGAGTTATTAAATAAACGAAGAAAAAAAAAACAGACTTCCGTTGAATTTCACGTCATAAAACATCGATAACGTTATGTCGTACACGAGATTTTCTCTCAACGGTGTGTTTTCATTAATACCGAAGTACAGTTTTAAATCGAATTCAGACAATACGTCAACGGAACATATCCTATACGTTATAATCCGGTTTCTATTGCACCGCGTTTAGTGTACGATATTAAGTCAGTACTAAATAATAATACGACGTCAATGTATTTATACTGCGCAATCGACATCGTTCCAAAAATGCAATATTGTTATAAGAGTCGCATAAATAACTCGGTGGACTTTCAATAATTCCGTATAAGATGTTTCGCGTGCGCAGTACAAGAGACGACGTAATATGTATTTACGTACACGTCTCAATAACGAGTCGTGAAAAAATATATAAAAAAAAAAAAAAAAACAGAAATTTGCAGTAATAATATCGCGTGTTATTTCGATAATGGTGTTCTGACACTGTTCGATTTTACACTGCGATAATTATTGTATTATTTCAGTCCACTTGCAGCGAATATGATTATATTACGTTGATCTATAGGGGGAAAAAAAATATTCTCGTATCGAATACCCGGGCATGAGCTGTACACACAAATATATTATAATCCGCGCGCGGTAGTACACGGGTCGAAAATGACGTGCGGTCGTTTTTCCCCCGTTTGCGAATTCTAAACTCGCGTAAGATCGCGATCTAGAGACACACGGCTGAGTGCTCGGTGAAACAAATTATAGTCAGTATATGATTTATACACGTTTTGACGTTTACACGTACGGAAAGCGTGTGACAAATTAAAAAGTAAACGTATGAGAAGGAGAAGAAGAAAAAGGAAACGTTATTCGGCGAGGATTTTCGTCTACGATTGTCTGGACGCGGAATATCTTTAAAAGCGCGTGTGTGCACATTGCAGAATTAACAATAGCTGCGATTGAAAATGAATACCGCCGTATATAAAAGTGTGAAATCCGTCTCCGGAACTATTCGTGTCCGTGTACCAAAATATTCTACCAGACGTAGTCTTTACGATCATACCGGGTTTCCGTTAACAAGTTTGTACTTATTAGAGAGAGGTCATTTTTTCGATTTTTCACAAAAGCGTTTCCAAAAAAAAAAGATGAAAAAAAAAATAACTAAAAAATGATATAAAAACGCGATTTCGTCGAAATCGATTATTCGGTATTTCTTCGTGATTTTGAAACTAACGGTTACACAGAAACTCGAAATATTCCCATTAAATATGTAACAATATTTGTTAATAGTAATTATAGATTTTGTGGTTTATTTTTTTACTTTTAAAACTTACTTTTTTTTTTATCGAACATGATTTATTGCGTTGCTCTCCGAATTCATAACAATAACGGTATTCTGAAATCTTTATCCGAGTATAATATTCACTTAAGCGACATCCGCGCAATAAATTTTTTTTTTCAACATTAATTATTTCCATTTTTCCGATAATCACCACCGCGCTAACGAGTAACAAACGATACGTATATATTCAATTCGGCCGAATTAAATAAATTACATAGCGACATTTTCTCGATTGAATTTTCGAATATTTGACGTTTAACTCGTTATAATAACAGCGCCGCGTAGCGCCGGATTTGAATACTTGCATATTATACATCAGACGATTTTTTTGTTTTTTTATTTCTAATGTTAGAAAAACGAAATCGTGGTGTCTTCATAGTCACTAGTCTTTATATACATATAATAATAGAATACGCGGCGTGATGAATTGAAATATTCAATTTAATCACGTTAAATACGCGCGAAATGCGTGATTATCGTGTGACATATCCACTTTATGATCTTATCCGTTCCGATGTTTTTAAAAAATGTTTTTCCTTCCGGTTACACGATCAGTGTATTTAACCGTCATCATAATAATAGTTTTCAATGATTATTTCTTTTTTTCTTTTTTTTTTCAGAAAAATTTTAAATTATTAAATAATGTATTCGACGATTGAAAATCGACAAAACGAAATGTTTGAGTGGAAATAACGTTCACTATAATAGTTATACGAATTTACAATAACAATATTATAAATATTATTTGATATTTCGCGTGATTTCTCTAACTCGAGCGATTTTTACCTCACCGCTGTTGTGTAATAGGGTGTTCGAATCGCACGTCATAATCTATCGGAACTAATTTTACGTCTGATATACATATACGTATATATATATTTATTTTTTTTACCAGTCTTGGGAAAACGTCTCGAGAAAATATTCGAGTTATATTAAAAACTCATTTCGGCGAATTTCGTAAAAAAAAAAAACACGCACACACTTTTGAACCATACGATACATAAAATATTGTATACAGAGAGTTCTTTCTCTTCAGACGTTTATCAAAATATATAATATAATATGTAAGTGCACCATCGTGAAAATGTATAAATCGTATAAACGTCGGAAAAATCGTTGCACGATTTCGTTAACAGCGTGGCATTTAGAGTTCTTTTTTTTTTTAAAGAAGTAGAACATTTTTTTTCCTTAGACTCATCGAATTTACGCATTATAATTATTATGTATTCGTTATCGAGAGGAATAACGGTCACCGCCGATCGTTATAAGTGTCTACACGTACAATTGAAACGTTTTAAAGGTGTAAATGTTGAAAAATGGGAGAGTTTCTTGATTTCAGAATGTACACGAAAATGAACAGATCTCGGGATCGATATCATTCGATTACGTCTACGACTGCTGATGAACCGTTCAATTAAAAATCGAATTCGTCGACGTTCATATTAATTTTTTTTTCTTTAAATAACACGTTCACGTGCACGACGTTAGTGCCGAATAAATCCGTTATCGTTTTTAGTACAGTACGTAATGTGGAGTTAGTGACGGAGAAATCGTGAAATCGAAACGGGAATGCGGCGGGCACACTACGCGGACGATTCCGCCGTGTCGCCGCAGTACGAAATACGAAATTCGCGTTCCGCGCGTTGAGACAATAACGCCCGGAACACAATATCCGTACGAAATTAATTAAAAAAAATTTTATATAAATTTTTTTTTTTTAATTAACACGTCGTCGTCGTCGTCGTCGCGACGAGTTTTCTGTCGAGATGGGAAATTGTGTGGCCGGGACGAACCGCACGTGAATGCGTGCGCAATTAAAACATTGCTGGCGGAACGGCGACGAGCGGTTAGGGTGTGAGTGGATGGCGGCGGTGGCGGTCGTGCAAACGAATATCACAATTCGTTCGGGTGTCGAAAGGGATCTCGTGGAAACACTCGTGTGTCCCTTGTGTGTGTGTGTGCGTGCGAACACGAGGGAAATGCGACGATTTACACAGGGACACCGTCGTAATATTGGTGTACTCTATCTCCAACGTTTTCTCGCGTGAAAAAGCGTTTCGCACAGAACGCTGTCGAAACGATAATAATGTAATTCGTTGACATTTTTTTGTTGTGCCTTTCTTTCGCCCGTTGTATAATAATAATGATAATAATCAATGCGTATACGATTCACTCGTTCGCCGTAAACTCCGAAACGGGTACTTGAAAAAACAATACGGCCGTTTTTTTCCATTTTCAAACGTACCGTGACAATATCGCAAACAATTGAAAATATAAAAAAAAAAAATAATTTTCTCTCATATAAATCCCGCGCGAACGTTTCGGAGTCTCTTCGGGTTTTAAAATTACCTACGAAGAAATTAACGCGCGACTATATCGCGTTTTCGCGCGGTCGTCTTGTTTTTCAAGCGCTATTGAGAAAATCTAAGAGAAAAAACAAAAGACGATTTTCCAGCGAGTAGTGCTACCGACTAAACGCGCTGTTCGCTGACGAAAACCCGTTGTGCCATACGATTCGATCGCGGACACGAGAAAAGCATTTCGTTGTTGTAATAAGACCGAATGCGTTGGAATCTGGTAAAAAAAAAAAAAAAAAAGCTCGCCCGTGCGTTTATCGGACGCGGACACGGTTCAGCGTGAAGTTTATAACAATAATTCTGGTTATGGCTACGGAAAAAAAATGAATTCTTTTCTTCCCCTCGCCATTACTATACGCGATGTAATCGTTTCGCGTCCTCTCGAGTCGTCTTCCGCTCGCGGTGGCAACGGCGTCGCTTATACGCGCGGCCACGTGTCGCGCAACGGCAAATCCGTTGTGGTAGGTCGCCGCCGCACGCTGCTGGTCGCCGCCGCCGCCGCCATCGCCGCCGCACGCGCGCGTCACACCGGCCATCGGACGGCAGTCGCGGCGCGCCAGTCTTCCACGTGCCGTCGGTGGCGCGTATCGCGCGCGCGCCCGCTATGGACGACGACAACGACGACGACTCCACGCCGTCGGATTATTCGAATCGTCGAATTTGACGGGGAAAAGCGCTTTTTGCACGCGGTCGAAATACGTTTCTCCGATGTTCCCGTCCCGCGCGGACGGCGACGCGGAATTCCGGTCTCGCGCCGAGCAGACGCCGACGTCGATTTGCCCGTGCGAACAGCGACGAGCGGCGCCCGCCGTCCACCCGCTCGTGTTCAGATCGCGATCGTGGCCGATGTTGTGCACCGTTCCCGAAGAGGAGATCATCGGCGTCACGGCGGTGGCCACCGTCGAGGAACCGCCGCGGACGACGGAAAATCGAATCGGTTCTCAACAGCAGCAGCAGCAAATCCCCGCGCCGGCCGCGAACCTGGGCCGATTGCTCCGCCGGCACTATTACCCGGAGGCCGGATGGGGCTGGGTGGTAGTGGCGTGTGCGTGCGCGGTACACTTGCTCAATCACGGGCTGCAATTGTCGTTCGGCTCGTTCCACGGGCACGTCGTGTCCAGATTTCGGGACGTCGCATACTCCAGCACAGGTCAGTTACTACTACTGCGCAGCGGAAGACGGGCGCGCGATTCGCCGCGATGTTTTTAATATCGCGGGAGCCCCGGGAGATTATTTCCTCTTTTTAGCGTCGCCACATTATCGATACGCGTCTACAATCAAAAAAAAAAAAAAAAAAAACTGAATAGGATTTTTTGTTTTTTTGTTTTTTTTTAATGTATCTCTGCAGATAAATAGTAAAAATATTCGATCACTTCTACTTTTCTTTTTTTTTTCTCCTCGTTACAAAACTCGTATTTTCAATTTAAATTCGAGTGTTAATCCACAATACAATATGACCGAAAGAGCAAAGTAGTGTGGGTTAACCGGCCGTGACGTACACGGGCAAAATGGCGTGTCGAAAAAATTTATAATAATATCACGAATGAATCGTAAAGGAGTAATGCGAAGAATTAGCTCGATTTAATGAAATTAACGATTTTTTATTATTATTATTTATTATACAGACTTGAGAGTGTCGCGCGTCTATATAAAACACTACATTATAACTTACGGTAATATATTTTTAATAAAACAATTTTATTTTTTTCAATAACCACCCGCGTTCGCTCGTATAAGGTTTTTTCCCTTCATCTTCTTCTTCTTCTTTTTGAACGCGTTTGAAACGCGGATGTCTACTGGCAATGAAACGTACGTAAGTGAATTCAAGGATTAAAAAAAAAAAAGACTGAAACGATATTGCAGCTTGCGCGTTTCGCGTTTACTTATTTATGAAAAGAAGCGAACATTTGATTACGAATGTTGACGCGACGACATTAAATCGTGTCCAATCGTGTACGCTACGATTACGAAGCAATTCAAACGAAAATCATACGTAATTTTCAAATATCCAAATAGTTTTTTTTCCTTTACCGCCCCGCGTTGTAAAAATGGGAGAGTTTTTTTCTGTATACGAGTAATTTACGTTGTATTTATATTAATAACAATATTGTCAAAAATACGACTCGTGGGCTATCAAAAACGAGTACCCAATAAGTAATAATCTGTCAATGATATCGAATAAAATTAAAAAATACATTATATCGTACAGCGTTGTATTCGCGCGTGATAATCATATTTTATGTCACGTTTGTCTACAGATAAAATAAACCAAATTACTTTTAATATATTTTATAGATTTCGCGTTGAGTGGCAATGATGAGATAATTAGATATTATATAAAACGTACAAACAACGTGACGTTTTCTCTGCTCCGTAACACGAGAAAATAAAAAGAAGAACTGCTATTAGTTACTAGTACGATTTCACGAGGTGGAGTCAATTTTCGTTTAGTTTACCGCCATTCCACGGTATCCGTGCAGGAAAAAATAGCAAAAGTGCGGATCGAATAGTACAGTCGATATATTTATTGCGTGTAGCAGTGGTCATTGAAATTATAAATTATGCTAAAAACGACGAGTAGGCAGGTCTGGTAAATCTAGCGGCACTCTTGTTGCACAAAAACGATTCAATAATTTCGCATGGATTTCGTTTAATAAATCAATACCGAAAACGACGGAGACGCCGTGTGTATTATAATTGTAGATCGTGCTAAATCCTTTGAAATAACATTTTTTTCGAGAAAGCTACACGTTTTTTATTTTTATGAATCGTCCTCGAAAATTAATATTCCTAGGATATATTGTCGGAGCGTATAAAAATAGCTATGAGAATTTAGTGAAAAAGCAATAAAACGCTAGTGGTCATAAACTTTGTGTTATCTTTTCGTTCTTTTTTTTTTTTTTTTTTTGTTGTTTTACTTCTACAACGGTTTTCCACAGTGGTGTCTCTAAATGTTCAGAATAATGTTCGAATTAACTAATAACTAACGAAGACATTGCGATGTATATACGCATAATACAAAATCCTATAGGGGTTTGCCTACCGGGTAAAATCAAAACGTTTAAAAACTTAATATTATTATACATTTTTCTGGGGGGAGGGAGAGTTTTGAGACGAAATTTAAATCTCACATTAGGGTATTGATATTAAGTCGAATAAATATTGCGAATATTTACGATAAATTCGAAAGGTTTGTATATTTTTTTTTAAGTAATTTAGCAAAAAAAAAAACTATTTTAATTTTAAATCGTACGTTTTATATTATAATTCTGTTGATTTACTGCACAGTACGAGTGATATACTCGTATGTTTACTCGTATGTTTGATGTCCTTTCTCGTATAAATTAACTATATTTACGTCAATAATCCAATCGTGTATATATATAATCAGATTATTTCGTTGAACGCAGTGTTTTGTGTATACGTAGCGTCGTATCATAACTCGGTGTGTAGACGTACAAAACACGAGCAACACACGACGTTGGTGGCTTATTGAACGCATGACATCAACATATTATTTTATATGCAAAATTATAATACATAATTTACTCGATTGTTTTGCGCTTTCATAATAGTTGTTATATATATATATATGTTTAAAGTCGTTTGAAAAAATATTCTGTTTTAATGTACCTGGAGATTTACGTGGATTCGGAACTGTACACTATAAATACGATCACTGCGGAATAAATAACAATTTCACGTTCGTATTTTAATTACATACGATTAAATATTGTATAATAACACGCGATTTTGTGTTTATATGTATTATATTATTGTTATGTATACCGTAGTGGTATAACAAATGATATCAATGTGTATACTCGTTTGTAAGACGGCGTGTTAGTTACTGCTACAGGGGACGTCGTTAATGAATTCAAATTATATACTATTCGGTTTTATTTATTTCAAAAAAAAAAAAAAAAAAAAAACGTAAGTATTTAGAGTTTATTATAATTTATTTTATTTTAAATGATATGTAATATTTTTTTTTTGCCTTAATATTCTCGTATAATATATACGTAAATAGAATTTTTCCTTTTTTTCCTTTTTTTTTTTTACCGACAATTTTCTAAAATATCACTCTGAGAGAAAGGAAAAAAAAATAGTCGACGTATGTAAATGGTCGATATTTAATATAACACTGTATTAATTTATACACGGTACACGGTTTTTAAGTGTTCAACACGAAAACGTTGTTTTCTTTCGAATTAATTACAAAAAGAAAAAACAAAATGAAAACTGATATAAATTTATTTTTAATCCTAAAGTAAATATTTAGTAACGAAACACGTGTACACGCGTGTACATTATTATAATATATTCTGTTTACTCGAAAACGACTTAATCCGCACGATTCAATGGATTCTGTAACGCGTATCGCTACTATGTATTATGTGTATAAAATGGCCCGGTATTATGTTATTGCGAGGTGTTTTGCATTTCACGGCGAAAAAGAGTTGTAAAGATGACGCAAGACGCGTTTTTACGTTAAATTTGTTGTCGTCGAAATACAAAAAAAAAAAAAAAAAACTCTTTTTTTCTATGAGTTGTTGAAGTCATTTTACCGAAAAATATAATAGTTAATTTTTTAACAGACGTGTTAGGATATCGGATAATTGGAATAGACTCGGTGAAAAAAAAATCGAAATTTTTCCATAACGTGGTTAGGTTACCATAACTTAACCTGACATTTGTGTTAGTATACGATCGGATACAGACGGCGTTTTTTTTTAATTAACAAATACGCACATTTCCATGTAAATAAACAATAATTATCGTCATTAAAAATTGATTGGTTTTATTGCATTTTGTCATACACCTTATACTACATTGCTTCTAAAACAATGATGGATTTTTTGTCTTGCACGCTAACTGTGTTACTGTTTTAGCGGGTAATACAATTTTTTAGTTCACGAAAATTTCGATATATTCTTCTAAACACATTTCAACACGAATGTTTCATTTATTATTATTATTTTTTATACAAATTATTTGCTGTAATTGGAATGCTGCAATTGACACCTAACTGTTCATAAAAAAAAAAAAACTATTGAAATTGATTGTCTATTGGTTTTTGCAGTTAAATATCGACAATTCTTACACTAAGTACTTCTTTTAGTTATATCAATTTATTTGACTCGGATTACACTAGGTTTGCGATATTGCCTGCACTAGAGGTTTCCAAACTATGTGTTGCGAAAAATGTGTCACATGTCGAATGAATCGTATCAGTCGTAGAGCCGAAGAGAAATTATGTAAATCGAGTTGTTCGAACGGAAAATTCATTGAAAATGACTATCGACCGTAAATACATTTAATTCTGGTTGTCTGTTCGAGATATCTATTTAACGCTTTTTATATATTTTTTCCGTATATGTGTATAAAAAAAGCTGTAAAATTGAATTTTCGGTCATGGTTGTAATAAAAACTACATTTTGGAACAAATCTCAATTGTTGAATTCCTACTCGCGTCTCGCTCGAATCAACTATATATACATAAGTGTAGAGCATTTATACATTAACGCTGCATAGTTATTAAGACTAACGAGCACGCCCTTCACATTCAATTAACAAATTTTAGTAATAATATAATAATCGTATTAAATTTATTAACAATTTTTTTTTTTTTTTTACTTAATAAATCGTACTGTATACAATTTTATTTTTAAATACTTATTTATCCGTATATGATGACTAAACGCGGAGAAAGAGAAAATGAAAAGATTTAAGTAAATCATTAAAATAAAAAAAAAAATTGTTTGTTTAAAATTGGGTCGCATTTTGAAAAGTGTAGAAAACTCTGGTACACGCTGATGTTGCAATACGTTTATGACGTATGACGAGTACTTTATATTATATTGCTAGACTATAGTGTCCGTTATTAGGAATGTGTTGGTATATATATCCACGAAGACGTTTTAATTGATATTTTTATCGTTTCTTTTTTCTTCTTCTAAATCGTTATTATACACTTCAAATAATACGACTTTGCTATTTACGAAATTAGTCTTTTTCTGTCACACCACATGGTCTATGTGTATTTATAATATAATACGTATACAAATGACATACATTACGGTATTACGACTCGAGAAACACGTTTGAGATTGCAACAAATTTATTTCCCGGCCAAAATAAGTGACGTATTCCATTTAAAACCTCTATCGTGCAATAGTAAATTACAAAAAATGTTGATACGAGTGTAGTCGTTTATTCTTATTCCTCAGGCCTAAATATATATTCAATAAAAATTTCTTCCGCAAAATACATGGTCAATTGCAGTAATAGCAACAATTTCTAATGTCCGCGGTAGACAGAGACACCCTGTTAAAGTTTCAGTTTTATATCGTGTACTCATTATCTAATCGATTCTGTATTTAGTAGAAAGTATTATTTTTTCTAGCTACAAATTTATCGTCGTTCCATTCGTCTCTAATCATCGACACGTATACTGCGTATTTACCACAATAGTCGTGTGTTTTAAATAATTACCGTAATTTTTTTTCGTTTTTGAACCAAAGTATTACTTTTTATAGTTTTGATATATAAAAAAAAATTGTGCTAGTGTGTGTGTGCGTGTAGTCGAAATCACAGCGTTAAACACAAAAAATTGTTATTATTATTAGGAAAAAAATCTTTTGACAATTCTATTGATATTATTGTAAATCGCATAAAAATATATTATATATAATTTATATATTTTTTTTTTTTTGGGTAACACAATTTTAGTTTCTATCTTTTTAATGTCCACGGCGTAAAAATTGAAGTTTATTTAATTTTTTTTTTTTTACGAAAAACCAACGTTATTTGGCGTTAAAATAATTTTTGTGTACGCGAAATCGATTTTCCGCATTCTCTCACTGAATTCTTATTTTACCACGGAGTATCCATAAAACAATTTTTTTTTTTCGAAGAAATTATAATAATAACTCGCCTGCACAAGGCGCTGATCGCAGCAATCGTCATGATATCGTTCGCATATAAAACACAAACAGCATTTTTCGCGCACATAATATATTAGACGACGTGCGGTCTCGACGACAGATCGGAAACCGTCTGTTATAGAAAATCGTGTAGTAAATATTGTGTTGTTCCAGTCTCGAGCACATATCTCGGAAAAGTCTATAAATAAAAACGTATCACGAGCACAGCTGCAGCTGTGCACAACCGAATTATAATAAATCCCGGAAAATTATACTAAACATTTTGCGCACCGCGAGTCTTAAGTATAATATTTATGTATTCGGGTTAGGAATGGATTATAGGAAAAGCACTGGGATTGTTGAAGGAGTTGTATCTTTAAATCACTCTATGTATTAAGAAAAAAAAAATTAAAAAAGAAAGAATGTCGGGGAAAAATATAATTTTTATATAATCAAATTAAATAATAATTGAAGCCGTCTAGGTTTTAGTGCAAATTTTTCAATTATATCGTCAATAAATTTAGTTTTGATATCCTCTTCAACTCTCCTTTTTATCTACACTCATTATACACAATCTGATTATCATTCATATTGGCCTGATTCCAAGTATTGTCACGCGCCTTCATAACGCGTATTAATGTCGATTGTTGAATACTGCAGATAGTTGTTTGAAGAGTCACGTCGATCATGATCGCTTTGGCCACAGTAGGCGATAATAATCTTCTAAAAGATCCATCAAATCAATAGAGCTGAATGGTTTTGTGCCGTTTTCCTCCCACATTCCAAACCGTGTAGTGTTGCTTCATTAAAAACATTCAATGGCAACATTTTTCCATACACATTTTCAATATCATTTGCTATATGCGAATTAATTGATATTTCATGGCATGAGGACAAGAGAAAAAAATGTATTGTGAGCGTTAGAAAAAAACGTCTTTTATATAAGATATGACAATGCAGATAGGGAATAATAATTGATTTTCTAAAAAAATCTTCTGTCGTTTCATACGATTTTGATACTTGGATTTCATGAAGCAGAGGAGGACGTCAGGTATAACTTTTTTAAAATTTTCGTCGTATACCCGCGTCTCGTCGTTGAAATGAACGTCATGTCAGACGTAAACAGCACGAGTGCGTAGTTCGTCTTTTCGATTCTCCTGGAAAATATCGGAAAAATTCGCGGGTCGCGTTTTTCAAACCGTTTCGAACTGCGCCCGTGTAATGGAATTCGAAGTGAGTTTTGAAGTTTTCGGAAACGCTTGTAAGTTTATTTCTCTCCGCCACGGTCTTTGATTCCGTCCGGTCTATTTTTTGGTCGTAAAACAGTTTCCATGATTAATCGCACTTAATTCCCGTTGTTCAAAAACTACACAACAATATATTATACGAGTATATTGCAAATTTTTTACGTAACAGTATTATATATGTTTGCGTACCATTCAGGACATACGTTCGATATACGTGTTTTGTTTTGAAATTCTTTTAACTTTTGGATGTAAGCATTACGTATTATTACAACTTCGAATTTGTTGTTGCCGTCGTCGCGAGAAAATATATTTTATTAGAATCGTCTGAGTTGCCAAATTCAATTATTCCGATTTATGTCTCCCGGGATGAGTGATGCGGGCGGAGAAGAGTAGAAGTTTTTAACAGTATTCATTTTTTTAACCGTTATTTGTTTAACAGCGATATATCGTATTCTTTATTACTTATTATTATTATTATTATTATTATTACAAGTTCGCCATAGAGTTGTGAACACGTAACGCGTAATATGTACTTACACTCGCGATAACGTGCGTTTAAAATTGTCCAAGTAACGCGCTAAAACTTGTTGGTATATTATATTATTAATAATATCGTGAAAACGTGGTAAAACTTTGGAAATTTCAAAACCCAAATGGGTTTTAAATGGATAGACCGTATTTGTTTGCACCGAACGAGTTCGTTAAATATTTACATCGGTAATGATGAAAAAATGCGAAACAAATTTTCGTTGAATTTTTCGTAATTGAAATTAAACGCTATAGTCAATTTACGCGTTTATGTGTGTATAATAAAACGTATATTAAAGAAACGAGAGAGAGAGAGAGAGAAATTTACAAAAACGAAAAAATATGAAAATAAATCTATTTATTTATATGAAAGTACAGTGAAAATAAATAATGTAATTTATTTTGCAACAAAAAAAAGAAAGAAAAAGAAATAATTATATGAAATGCGTAATATTTTATTTTATTTCACTAAAAACTTACATGTATTTTTTATTGAGTTATTTGAGACGCGAATTCCAAAACCGGCCCTTGCGAATTGATTGCATAGGCGGTGATTTCATAGAATGTGGCATAAAGAGAAGTGTGCGAAAATTATAACGTTATTATTATTATTTTTTTTTCAATAATAAATATTATTTTCTCTGTCAACTTAATACTGCGGTAGTCGCGCGATTCGTGACAATTCAATATTTATCTAAACGCGTAAATCTACGCGCTTGTGTACGGTAATAATTTACACCGATTACTGGTTTTAGTACTGTTTTCCTCCATTCCTCGTTATAAAACGTCCAAGAATCCTTCGGGCTACAGACGGCGTTCTCGTACTGTTGTATATCAATGACTTTGGTCTTGAGTACGATAAACTCTTATGTAAAAGTCATTTGGTGTCTTCGGAATTCTATATTTTCCGTAACGTTTACACACGTGCAGTGTTTTCATTTTACACTGTATTGTATGGTTTGAATATGTCCAAAAATTTTACACGCGAAAAAAGTCAAAAGTCGTCTTTTATATACACATCGGAGTAATTCCAAAAGATGTGATTCTGAAGGCGAACAGGAAGCAAACCAATCATTACGAATAAACTTAACTCTCAACAACGTTTTCCCTTTAAACGTCGCATGCTTCATCTGCCAATAATGTCGTTACTTACCACTGATTTGTGTCGCGATCTAATAATATATTAATATGTTCCAATTTTTAAACCCAAAAAATTTCACATTCAAAAGAAAATATTTATAAAATACTTGACGTACGCATTACATAAAAAAATATGTACATAGATTTACCGAAAAAAAAACTATTTTGAAAATTCGACCAATTATTGAACTATCCGAATAGATGAAACCACATGCATTCATGATAAACACTACACGATGTCCCCGATGATATTGTAATGGGAATTTTTTTTTACTTCATTATTATATGATTATAAACAAATACGTAATAAATAATAATGAAATATATATATATATATATATAAATTTAAATCATATAAACTAAAATCCGTTTTCCTGTTTTTGTGATTGATTATGAAAATTATATATAAACACGTTTGGTTTCCCGTACGTCTTTTCTCGACTTTTCGTTTCACAATCTCTACGTCCTTTGTGGTAAACGTAACGCACTGGGCACGGAGTTCAGTCGCATGTGACTAAGTCCTCGTATTATTATAAATGTACTTAACTGACGATGATGCTATAATAATATTAATAATAATAATAATAATCGTATAACAATACACAGACAACGTGACGAGAACATAATAATAATTATAAGTTTAACAACTATAAATCGACAGCGAAAGTTTTGATTAAATTCGTATAATTATGAATAGTAATAATGATGATAATAATAAAATTATAATTATTATTATCATTATTATTATTATTATTATTATTATTATTATTATTATTATTATTATTATTATTATTATTATTATTATTATTATTATTATTATTATTATTATAATGAACCAGGGGTCCATGAATTAGGTCGGAAAAGAAGAAACGCGCCTTTCTTCCAACGTCAAATACAATCAGCTGTGGCTGTACATTATTTTATGTACCACTTCTTTCCTTGTGAACTTTATAAAAAATAAAATGAAACAAAAAAAATACGTATTTAATTTTAAATTTCCTGCCTTAAATTTTCGCTCTACCTTCTGTAACCATAACGACAAACCGCGACCCAGCGCGCTAGTATAGCGTCGTAATTTGTTGTGAAAAGTTTTCCCCGTTATGTCTAAACACGATTGGAATCGCATCGAAAATGTGTTTGAAATTTTGTTTGGTCTTCTTTTAAAAGTTAAAAAGGCTGCCTGTATTTTGTTTTTAAGTTTCTTGCTTAAATTGCTCGGCGGATATGCGAAAACCACGATTTTTATATCTGTTAGATTATTATTTGAAACGTATGAATTAATTTAAAAACTGAAAACTGAGTTGTTCTAAACTACGAAGGAAACCAATAATTTTGCGTCAAAATGTTATAAATTCATATAAAAAAAATAAGACTACTCAAAAACATTAAACGACTAATATTATATATATAAAACAATTTGTTTTTCGATATTTGAAATGATTGTTATTATTTAGTCAATTTTGAGGTTAGAATCTAATGGTAAGGATCAAAATGACTTAAAAAAAAAAATTAATTACTCCAAGTCTGGCGTTATAAATATGTGTTGCCATTAAAAAAAAAATTAAAAAAAAATGATCACACCGTAGATACAAATTTTATTATTTACCAGTACTAATTTCGTATATTTAATTTTTATTTCTTTCGTATATTCTTTGTATTTATTTAATTCTGGTTTTATTATTATAATTTTATCGGCTAATACCATACGATATGCGTTGTACGTGAAAAATAATCTTACAGTGATATTCTAAATCGGTTTTTAATATAAATAAAGGACTTACCGGGATTATTTTTCTCTTTTAGCCGGCCTGTGTTAACATTTCGAAAATACTTTTTCGGTACAAAAAAAAAAAGAAAAGAAAAATCGAGTACATTTCAAGTAAATCATTTACTGTACATCAATAATATTTCACCGGGCTAGTTAACACGTCGTCATCGTGACCCCTCTTCCGACTGAAATTTACGCGCGAAATTTATCGATTTCGGAAATCCAGTATAAGCGAGATGCTGCGCTCATATTACACGCTTACTACAACAACAATAATAATAATAATAATAATAATAATAATATATTTCCATCTCGCCATGAGTGTATACACACGCATATTATACACGTCGGAACGTCTTTTCACATATAATAATATCCGTTTATGCACTTAATCCTGTTCTCTTAAACGGGTCGTCGTCGTCGTTGAAACCTGAATACATTAACGTCTATCGCGACTGTCGGTTTTACGTCAAAATGTCCTCCTCGCGCAAAACGCGCGTATAAATATCATAGAAAACCGTCGACTCCGTTGAATTAGTTATTCGTATACCGCATCAATGCTATGCGATTCGGACGATTAATAATAATAATAATAATAATAATAATAATAATAATAATAATAATCGATATGTGTTAATTGAACGAATATTTTCTTTTCGTTTAATATCACGCGGACAAAAAAGGACAAAGAAAAATAAAGGAGTGACTTTTGTAGTTTGAATATTGTACTGCGCCTATTACACTCGATTCGAAAACTCAATTCAAAGACGTGCGTGAAAAGTCTTGCGTACGTTTGGCTGAAGTAAATTTTATAAATTTTGTAAAAAAATGAAAAACTACGACTTTTTCAGTTACGATTGATTATTTCAATTGACCTCCTATTAACACCTATTTATATACCAATTAAAACATTACAATTTCGCCTTCGTTCGAATTCATTTGCCGACATTCGTGCAAATTTATTTTCGTTTTACGGGGTTATTAAGTTTTCCAAGCGTTGTGCGCGTCGACACGTTTTTACTTTTTTACACTTCCACTTAATTCTCATGATTTAGATTCGGTATTGAATCGAAACTATAATCTAATCATCAGGTACAATGTATTAATTTCACTTGGGAGTGTAATTTGTTTCTTTTTGATCTAACGTTCAACGCGTATTGGTGAAACGCGCGTATTTCGGTTAATTTCAAATTTCGTGAATATTTGATGTATTCTAACGTTTTTCTTATAACGCGTTAAAATTATTCATTGTTTTTCCGGTTTTAATTAAAACGAATAAATTATTTTATATATCAACGTGGCTATATAGGAATAACGGAACACAAAGCCATATAAATCTGAATAATGTTTGCGTTAATTATTTCCGTGTATGATTTAATGGACGATTGTCGTCACTTTCGTCACGTCCGTAATTTTGTTCCGTGGACTCTACACCATTTACCACAATGGTGCGCGCGTTATTCAATTTTCATTGTTTCGCGTGAGAAAAATTCGAAATCTCGCGGAATTTCTTGCGCAGCTGCTATAGTGTTTCACGTCTTGTCGTCCGTTTGCCAACCACTTTTCAAACTATATCATCAATTACGTACCGACGTTCAGAGCCAATTAAATCCGTATTCGGTTGACAATCGATGACTGATGGACGATTACGGAGATGAGAAAGGATAAATAATAATAAAAATATCATATAACGCGGTAAATAGCAAGCGATTCAAAGGCATTCGAAAATGGACTACATTAGACGCAGTGATCGGTACACTGATTCGATACACACAAAGAGATTCAGCTGTATACATGTTAGATATATTATGTAGTCGTATGGACATCGTGATTAAAAAAAAAAAATACGAAAACTCGATATTTCGCGAGAGTTAATAAAAACGAGTACCGTTGTCGCATTTATGTCGACAAAGATTTTAGTTTTCGTATACGATCGCCGTTGTCCGAATGCCGTCGAATGTTAGAAATGTTTTTTTTTTTTTTTTTTAAGAATGAAGACGAGACAGCGGGAGAGAGAGAGAGAGAGAGAGGAAGAAATTAATGATTCGAACAAGCTGCACCGAGCCAGTGACGAAATGCGTCTGACGTGTTTGGTGTCCGTACGACAAGAGAAACGTTAGAATTTGAATCTTGGACGATTACTGACGCGTGCCGGAGTAATTAATCCTTTCTTTTTATCAAAAAAAAGAAAAAAGAAAAAATCGATATTGTTTCGAATGGAAATCGTATTGTGCTGCTCGAATGTTAGTGGGAAACGGTTAATATCTTTCATTCCTGCCTCTCGAGAACCGAGACGACGTCACTGCGCCAGGAGGATGGAGCACGCGACATCATGCTATTACTTGTTGCCGTGAGAAAGGGGAAACCGTACCGATAAATCAATTTCGCTAACCGCGAGGAATCCCCGCCACGGGAATATTATTATTTTATCTATTCACACGCGCGCGCGCGCGCACAAGATATATTGCCAATCGACGGTAAGACGTTAAACGAGCCATTTAGACCTTATACAGCGAGAGAAAGAGGAGATTTGGCGGAAGAAGAAGAAGAAGAAAAAAAAAACAATGGGCATTGCGATTTATCGAAGACGACGACGACGATAAAAGTGTCTGTCGACGTGTCTGTGAACTCGTTCTCGTTGAACGTTTATCCGATAGGGAAAATCCGTTTTTTTATCGTTCGTGTCGTCATTACACAAAAAAGTGGTGGAAAATTGATTTTTTTTTTTCGGAAGGAATTAGAATTTTATTCTCCATATTATACGTACTATTGGTATCGCGAAACCAGTTTGGCAAAAGAAAGAGACGCACAAACGTTTTCCTTTTCTCCTATTTGAATTTCGTCGATCGTGGTAACCTCAGCCGTATTATAAATGTTTCTCGTTAAAAAAAAAAGAACAGTAGTTATCGATTTAAAAATCGGCGTTTTATAATAATTACAACTATACCAATACCTATTTCGATATAGAATCCCTCGAGTGTAAGGTCTTCCTTCTGATGATTTCATTATATGTAATTTTTTTTTTTTTTTGTATGAAATTCGATTCGAATCGTCGTATCGTAAACATTTTCTATTCAAACGGAGTCAGTAATGGAGTCGTAAAGCAATTGTCGACCACGCGTCACATAAATATTACGTAAATCGCGATAATATTTAAAAGAATTCTCTCTTTGGCCCTTGGTGAGGTTCAGTACCGGAGTTAACTCGAAACCCTTCGTTCATTCATAATCGAATGTGGTGATTTTACGAACACCGGTGTCGGTTCATCGATCTACTATAGTCCCCGTTGTTCGTGTTCGGTTCGAAAAACCACTTTCAATCCTCTTTCTCGTCGAATTTCGCGCCTACGACAAATCACAATTTCTAGTAATCAAAATCCTATTAAACCCCCGCACCCGTGTGTGTGTTTATACGCTTGTGTACGCGCTCCGCCGTCGACTATTACTAAAACATCTCTGCGAAAAGTTTCCGGTAAAACTTTGCGCTTGATTGCTAAAAAACACGCGAGTCCGTTCGCCTTTGTATCGTATCCGCGCCAGCTGGTTTCCGAATGGCGCGAAACTTATACCGAGACAAAGTTTGTGGCCCGGAGAAAGAAAAAAGAAAAAACGAAATTATTATCATCGTCAACGATGAAGGAAGATCGTGCGCAACCGGTCCTTACGATCGTATAGTTTTCTTCTTTTTTTTTTTTTCAGCGCGTTCTGAATTATCATATTTCAAATATACTATCTAAAAATTAAAAAATTATCGTTCGAAACTACGTGCATATTTTTATCTCGTGTGAAAAATTACTTCAAATCAATAACGACGAAAATGACCGGTGCGCCGCGCCTACTTTTCCCAGTGTCACTCGATTTAACGAAATCATCACAAATGTATTTCATTCGAATTTAGAAACGAAGTTATTGATTTTTATAATTTTTTTTTCTTCGTACCTCTAAACAGTTTATCGTGTAAAAACGGTGAATGTTCTTGACACGCGTTACAATTTCGGTAATAAGTCGTAATTCGTGAGTAGTGAGTATCGATACTCTTCACAATTCGTTTGACTCGTTTTTTCAATTTTCTCCAGTAGTTTTCTCCGGAACGGGAGAAAACTATTCGATAAAATTGCAAAAGACCAGTGTAAACAATTGTCGACATATTCGTTTTGGACACGGGAAATTGTTGTGAATTTTCAAAAGCTTCAAATGTAGCGCGAGACATACGATATTTTCAATAGTAATTACGCTGCTGTAGTCCAGTAATTAGAATGAAACGATTTTCGCGATTACGGTGACTTCGTCGCTTTTTGAATTTCAATCCGAAATAAACACGACTGTAAAATCTCTGTATAAGTAACCCAATTGAGCAGATATTCACAGCACTGGCTGGTTTTTTTTCAATTCGAAATCATATTTCCCACTTATAACCATATACATTTAATTGTACGTATTAATGTATTATACTACGACACGTACCGCCGCAGTCGTTATTAGTTTATTTTAGCCGAATCTGTCTAGTGGAAAACGTGGCTTTGATTTCGACTGCTGTGGTTGTAAATTCGAATATTGATCGGATTTTGAATAGAAATGATAAAAACGATGTTTTGGTAAATTGTTTAAGTTTTAAAATTGAATACGACCAAAACAGACAATAATTGTTGATGATCTCGTCAGAATTTTGCGAGTTTTCGAAAATTATCGGTAATTTGTGTTTTTTCCTACTAGATTTTAAGAAAACTGTCGATAACACGAAAGAAAAACTCAAATACAGTACCGGGTAAATAAAATTTGTGATCGAAAAGTGGTTCTACATGATTGAAAATGCGTGAGCACTCTATTTTATACGGAAAAGTGTTTACCGACAAAAAAAAACACATCATTTTATGGCGCATATAATCTTTTTTTTTTTATATATATTTTTTGAGTAACGTATGTGTATCGAATATGAGAACTACGCCGTGCGAAAATTAGTAGTGTAAATAATTTAATCGATTCGATTCAAATTATATATTATTTATCGAGTTAATGATTTAAAAGGAAAATTATATTTTTTGACAATTTAATCTAGTCGTTTGAACTTCGCGTTGACGACGAGTAGAAAAAAAAACAATTGCTTTACGTTTTCTCGTTTAAGTATTTTCACGGGAGTAAAAAAAATATACAAGTAGTGTTCACAAAATTCCTGTTTGAATGTAAGAAAACAAAAATTATTTAAACACATTGATATTCGAATATTTTACATGTCTGCACTTTGATTGCGTCGTCATCGTTTCGTATACTATACTAGTGTTGCCGTTTGTTTTCAAGTTTTAATTCGAATTCGTTGAAACTATTCGATTGTTTTTGTATGCATGTGGTGATGGTCAACTTTTCGTGAAAGCTTGTGCAACTGTATTACGCTCGATGAAAACGATTTATCTTACTCGGAATTCGCTTTTTAACGAGATAATTAATTATTTCAAAATAGTTATCGTATACATCAGCGCGTACTCAAACGGAATATACACGCTCGATGATAGAGTCATTAAAATAATTAAAATCGATATCGTTAAAAAAAAAACACGGTATAATAATATAAGCGTTATTTCTTATATACAGGTGAAAACGAGATGAAAACAAAAAGAAAAAAAAATTCTAATTAGGAATTATTTACTCGTTAATAACGGATTTACGAATTTTGAATTAAAAGAAACTTGGAATACGATATTGGGGGATTGAATTATTTTCTCGAAACATAGTAAAATAGACGTTTTTTCTACTTCCAACGTACCAACGTATATTGGATCTGGTGGCAATATAGGAGATTTAGAAACAGATTTGTCGTGAAGTATACTCACGATCGACTTTTCCACGTTTTTCAATTCTCCCGCCCCCCATTCTGTTCAAAATCGACTGAACAGATTAAACTAAAAAAAAAAAAAAATTTTTTTTGAATTTATAGTGAAATTTTACTATAGGAATTCAACAAATATGTTTTCCGTATCACTGAAATCGATCGCCGCGGTAAGTACGGCGGAATAACGTTTGTTTTACAACGTCTCGTGTGTGGTGCGCAAGACGAAAAGTGAAAATGTCCGTTTCGATTCCCTTATAAAAAAAAACAGGCACACACGCAAAAAACAATTCTGAATCCGTACAGTAAACGTTATTGTGTACGGTGCGGCCACAGCATTATTTGGAATTCTCGTCGCACATTCGGATAAACGATAATATAATTATTCCAAATTGATAAACACTACGGATCACTCGACAAAGTGTCCACACCACCGACATCCCGCCGATATTTATATACGAAATATTATGTTATAGAATTCATTTAAGCGAGTAAAACGTTTAAAAAAAAAAACCGAAACCGATTTAATTGGCGTGTTATACGACGGTGCGCAACAACGAACTATAATACGCGTTTGCCGAAATTACCGAACGAAACGTTCAATGATTTTCCACGTGGCGGTAGGTATTCATTAGTATATTACATAAAACGACCGGTCTTTACAATTTTCCTCGTAGTATTACACGTGCCTCGTTTGTGTTTTCAAAACACGCGTTGAAAAACGTTACATAAATAGTATTACTGTAATTTTCAATCGTACCGCCGAATCGTTTGAATTAAAAACAAATCCTATCCCGTCTTGTAGATTTTTCGGTGTATTGAGTACAACGTATAAAAAATTCGCGCGCGGAAAAGAAAAAAAAAAAAAAAAAAATGATTATTTTCGTTTACTCAAACTGCGAATAAGATTAATATTCTTTTTTAAAGACAATCGGGACACCGTTATGAATGAGCTGTGTACCGTACTGATCGCCAACACACACACCGCCCACCAGTCGGTCGACTCGACTGCGGTATTAAAGTTAAATTTACAAGTGGATGAGATATCGTTCGCTAGACTATTTTCACTCGACGTTTTTTCTTTCTTTTACATTACATTACACAGAGAGTGTAGTGTGTAAGTAATAAATGTGTGCGCGCATATAACGCGATTATATATGTATAAAAAAAAAAAAACTTAAAATATAAAAATATACTGTTAGTGGTTTTCGTGTAAATAACTTTTAGATTTGTTTAACAAAATTTGTTTTGTTCGGAGAACAGCGCGCGCGCGCGCAATATTTTCTCTGTGAACGAACACAATTATTATTATGTTATACGCGCGCGGTGTTTTTGAAGATGAAAATTGTAAAAATCGGAAAGTCGTCGCATGAAACGAAAAAGAAATTCGTTATAAAACCTGCGCGTAACTTCTCCGGTCCCGCGTTCGGCGACCGAGGGGAAAGAAGAAAAAAAACGTGTGGAAAGAAGAGAGAATTCCGATGTTTTTTTCTTTCCCCCGCATTATCATTAAATTTTATGTCGCCGTTATAAAAACGATGCAGTTATTTAACACTCGTCGTATAAACGTTTCCTCTAGACATACACCGAGTCTTTTAGTACGAATATTACTACACAATATTTTAAAAACCGTTCGTATCGTTACTTATATAAGTCTTTTTTTTTCTTCTTAACGAAGTACACGTTACATAAACACTCATAATCGAGTTATGATATACGAAAAAAAAAAAACGAATATTTTGAAATCGATCAACACCATCGTATCTATTATATATTTAATCTTACTTTTCCATATATATATAAATATAATGTAGGCCAGAGAACTTTTCAATATAAAAAGTCGGTCGTACGAATTATATACCGGCATGCGATTTGCAAAAGAGAAACACAGTTGCTGTGCGAGAACATAACGGATAAATAGACTATGAGACTCTTCGGAACGATATATTTTCCGCTCCATTTGATCTCCGTAACACATAAATAATAATAATACACACGACCATATCGGCAAAGGAGTTTGCATTTATTGATAGAAAACTTAGACCGACACGACTTTATGACGTCCTTCGGCACTCACTCTGTCTTGTTGTATCTGTACTCTCGTGTGTGTGTTTTATTGGTTCTATACACTGCGCGAGACGATAATATTACGCGCGAGTATAAAATTTATTCAGTTTGCAGAAAAATAAAACGAATAAACGTGAAAATTGAAGCAGGGGACCGGGTCGCGGCGGTGTTTGGAAGGGAATATTATTATTATTATTATTATTATATGTGCGTGCGCGGTGTTTATAGGCGGGTGGTACTTATTGAAACGATTCTGTCGATATCATATCGACTAGTGTTGAATTCGGAAAAAAATAAATAAATAAACCATATCGTTGAAAATCAAAAAAAAAAAAACAAAAATTGCGCACATTATGTTCTTAGACGATTTTATGAAACCAATGTTTCGAAGTGGACTGTAATAGTTATGCCGTGTTAGACATTTAAATTATAATAATTAAGCATCTATTTTCAATTTTCATTTCGATTACAGCTGTAAGTAATACATCGCGTTTACTCGTCGAGACGCGAACGCGGCCTGGGTTTTACAATTCATTCAAATAATCGCGAATACTATAAAACCACCTACGAAATATACGTCGTGTGATTAATTGTTATTCGTTTTTCATCTTCTATTCATCCGAGTATATCGTTTAAAAACGAAACCGTGGCGAATAATTAATTTTATTATTATTATTAAATTACTTTTTTTTTCTTGTAAGACGATATCTCATCAATTATTTGGACGACAATTGTGATCGCACCGCACAATCGATCGTGAAATATATTTTAAGCGGGACACATAAACTGATACTACATCGTGTCGTAGTTTTGTAAAAAAAAAAACGGAAGAAAACATCAATCGTTTCAAAATAGAGCAGTGTATTTACGGGAAACGGATCCCGAGTAAAAAATGTGTTGTCTCAGCGAAAATGTAAAAAATTTGTCGCGATTACAAAAACATTGAAAAATTGTCTTCGTGATGTTTCATAAAATTTTCAGAGTTTAGTTCAATTAATTCGATTACTATTATAACGCACGCGGCCGTGTCAATTATTTTACACTGATTATTATACATTTTTTTTTGTTTTTAAATTTAAATTGTACTACGTTTATATTGGCATACGTTATTTATTGTTAAATTACAATATGTTATATTCAGAAATTGTCGTTAGACATTATATACGATTTAGGTATGGTTTCAGAGACCTTCCCTTCTGCGATATTGTGTCACCTGGAACTCTTTTCGACGTAACTCGTTTATACTCGTCGGTACGAGATTTTCATTTTACTATTGCGCATGTATATATATTTTTTTATTATTATTTTTTGTCATAAATAAAATCTATAAATAAAAAAAAATCTCGAGTAATAAGATCCATTTTTTTTTTTTTTAATATTTATTTTAGATTTCTCTTGCGCCGCCGCCAGCGTCGATATCATATTGCAAACGAGGTAATAAAAACACAAGCAAAAAATATATCAAATCTACTTGCAGTTTACGAGTGTTTGAAATATTATTTTTTTATACCTCTCTTTTCCTCTTTCATGACCGCCGCGTTTATTTTACGAAACATACGGACGCGTGTTGATTTTTTCATCTGTTTTTTGATCGCGGTTACACGTCCAAACCGAAATAAAACATACACTCGTGTGGTTCGTAAAATCGTCGGCACTTATTATCTGAATTGTTATTATTATTTTTTTATTCAGTTATCCACGTTGAAAAGTGCAAAAATCATCGGCGACACGAATATTGTTGCGAATTAGTGGCAAAATTTTTCGCGCATCTTTGCCACATCCGTTTGGACTCCGTGGAGTCAGTAGTCGAGCTCGGAAATCCGAGTAGTGAACGAGTGAACACTCGCGTTCGATAAATTTGTAAGACGCATGACTTTTTTTTTTTTTGGAAAAATTAATATAAATACAAAACGGGTTTAAAAATTTGTCCCGCTTGAATTCGCAGAGCTCTTCGAACGGATTTCGTCGGTTCCATTACTGTAATACGCGTGTACTCTGTTCGAAAAATATTTATCAACGCCAAGTCCAATAAATACTTTTACCAATCAATAGAAAACAGACGATGATATAACACTATATGTATTATGTGTCGTCGTATATACGCATACATGCGAGCGTACGTCTTATTCTGCGCGTAATAAATCGTTTTCATAATCTCGTAATATGTGCGATGTGACGCGCGCAGAAGAATTTTATAGGCACCTATAGACTGCAGGATGGTGGAAATCTATCAATTATTTTGGAACGGGTTTTCAAATGAAATGTCCGTATAGTAGTCGCAAATCTACTCGCGCCGTATTATACAGAAAAATAGCGACTTTTTTTTCTATCGTTCGGCCGTTTCTCTCTCTTCAAAACGTCACAGATTTGTTTTCGCTTTTCGTTAAATTTCTTATACAAAATTCAAAAAAAAAAAGAAAGTAGCGAGCGAGCAGCGGGATGTTGCGTGAATGTCATTTAAGTTAATTGCTCGGATTAAAAATGTCAGAGTTTTTCGTTATTATTATAAATTCGGAAACAATTGTTTTATTAAATATAAAAAAAAAAACGGTTCCGAGCGAAGATTCCGTTGTACCATCATTAATTTTCATTAATATAGCGCGTATGGTAATAATTGTTTTCGTTAATATGTAGTAGAAAGTTATATGTTTGGTAAAAATTTCAACACTTCAGTACTCTCGTTTTGAACAAACGTAACTTTTCACATAAAATAAAATAGATTTTGACGAATAATTTGAAAATGGTTGACAAATGGTTTTCGAGATTTTTTTTGAATAAATATTCGACGTGATTCTAACATCGTAATATTCATACGTTTAGCCTTAGAATCAAAAATCACTTCTTTTATATATACCTTAAAATCTGTAACTGTTATAATAAAATAACCGAAACTCGAAAGGAATTTTCGAAAATTTGTTAATGAAGTTACACGTTTGTTGCGAATATTTCAACATTCTATAATCATTAGTTTTACAAAATTACGAACAAAATAACGATAATCGATTTCGACGAAATGACGTTTTTGTGTAATCTATGGCAATTTTCGAGTTAAAATCGAAAAATAATCTGTCTAAAGTAGCAAATAGATGCACAACAATTTGCTATCGGAAATCGGGGATAGAACTCAGAGTAATGTCTCTGATAGAATTTTTTGGGTATTGATATATATAATATATATATATAAAAAGAAATACATCATTGTAAAGCTAATTCATTCCTCGTTTCACTCAGAATCTGAAAAATCAATTACAACGAATTTTTAACGAGATATATAGTTTTTTTTACGTTTTATTGAATTTCTATGCGGATAAATTTATTCTATGACACGCGTTTCTCATTGACAATTGGATTTCGTTATTATTATTATTATTATTTCAGTAGAGATTTTATTGAAATTTGATATTTTTGTTTTTCGTCGCATTGCGCGAAACTCCCGTTACACAATATACTGTTTTATATAATACTCGTATATAGGGTATAGTGTCGTTTTGTCGCATTCCTCGGAACGTCTAATATGACTCGTTTGCTTTTAATAATTAATAGTCTTTTGAAGTTTCACTCCGTTTATTGAGCTCAGTTGACGTGATCTATATCGTGACGTCAAAGAAGGAAAGAAACATTTTTTTTTTTTTTTACACAGTATCTTACGTCAGTCACCGCTCGTTAACGGTTGGAACGACAATTTGTACGGAGTATAACGCGAGTTTAATAGTTTATTACTTCATTAGTTCTGCTTATTATTTATGTTTACTTGTTTGTAGTTTCGTCAAACACCGTTATAATAAATAATATTATATATATATACAATACCGAATATATTATGTAAGACGTGAGTGTAGGTCTAATCGTTATTTGTTTATTAAATTCAATTACCGTTTTGAAATATGACATAAAATTAAACATTTTAAAAACAACGAGTCTTTGAATTTTAATCGTATTCCTTGTGGTATTCTAATAATCGTGTAGTTTAATTATACCGATCATTATGTTATGGGAAAATAAACTATATCTGACCACCGCGTTTGATTTATTTATTTTCAAACTGAAAAGATTCCACGAAAACGTGGACGTATCTTCGACGACAAGAATATATTTAGTTCACCGAGATATTTTCTTTTAATAAAGAGTAATGTAAATTTAGGAGTAGAAAAAAAAAACTATCCAATCAATCTTTAGGATTAATCATTTCTCTCGACACTTCGTTTTGAAGGATATATATATATATATATATATTTACATTTTACATTTTACATTTTTATACATTAAACTATTTGTATATAAAAAAAATGCTGTACACTACGGTGTATGCATTCAGAGTTTAGTTACGATAAGATTCAAATGAACTGTCGCGTTTTACTTGATTAAACGAAACACAGTCATCCCGAGCAACTTACTTTTTATATTTTATCAATCCGTTTAATCCAATCGCTAAGACTATCGCGATAATCCATTTTGCCTGTTGAATTAGGGACCTGCCCGTCGGACTTATCGAAGTCACTCCCAGCGATTATCGTGCGTACGTTTGTTTATTCAAAATAAACTCTAACCGTTCCGTTGCCAGATCGTGTCTGTTGGACGCGCGTGTTGGCAGACGACAAATGCGCGGTTCACTGTTTCTGGGACCTGTTAAATATAAATTATACCGAATCGTATTTATATACATATATCGTTCCAACGACCCGATTCAAAAGTCCCCCGGTCAGTGTAGCAGGAAATAGCCGGTCTACTGCTCTTTAATTTGGATAGGAATAGAGGTATAAATATCGACCGTCGTTTCGAACGCAGAGTGCGGAGCAGGACAGGTGGAGTTGTATCTGCGCCGGGGCACTGACAACTACTGAGAGTCGAGTGTATATCGAATACTACAACAAAGCAATGACGATAACTGGAGCACTGATCGTGTGATGGTAGCAAAGCGGTTCGAGGGGACGCATTTATTTTTAATCGAAATCTATAAATAATAATATTATTATAAAACGAACGCACGGTACACGCTGGCTGTTTTAAAACGGTTTGTGAGACAAAATAATATGTGAAAATCAAAAGCTATCGGCTGCTGAATGATCGTAGAGATACCTACAATATTTCGTCTCTGTTAAGGAATAAACGTAGGATGAAGCTTACAACGTAAGCTGTTAATCAATTAACTCGCTGTTATTATGATAATGATGAAAAAGTCAAATATTGAGCGCGGCACGCGCGATACGCCGTTTTGTTTTTTAAAAGCGATTTTATTTTCAATTTAATGCGGAATGTTTTTCTTACGCGTCAAAAAGCTAACGGGAAGTATTAATGCGATTAAGTGCGTTTTTTTTTTCAAAATTAAGAAATACTTAAAATACGAATAAAAATTCATTCGCGATTACAAAAAAAAAAAAAGAAAAAGAAAACCGATTTAGTTTTAATATTTAAAATTGTATTGAGAGACGCGTTTATACTAGTTTAGTGATATTTTCAAATCGCAATAAATAACGTAATCGACGGAAAACATATTGGAGACGACGGCATTAGCGTATAAAATATTTTTGGCGGGTAATGGTGAGGATTTAAGCTAAGAATAAATCATATTTAGAAAAGGGGCTGAGTCCGAGCGTAAGTTTAGCGCTCTCGGATATGTTTTTACCCGATCGAATCAATTATACAAATCGAATATCGATTTATCAACGTGTACACGAAATGTGTAATCGTGTGTAGTAACATCGTCCGCTGTGGTGGTCGCCGATCGTCGAAACGCAAAGTTCAACGCATATTTTTTTCGTTCGTTCGTTTTTTTTTTTTTTGACACGTATCACGGTATAAAATTGATATCCATCGGCCGAGGATTACAGAGAATGAACGCTCGACGAATAAAAATGCGTATCGCATATCGCTAGGATTTAAACGCTTTTAGACGTCCACGATCAATTTTCTTACTTCATGTATCATGATGTTACACTATCAATCTTCTTGGAGTGGATTGAAAAGTTCGAAATTCGAGTCAATAATGAAAATTTCAAAAAGAAAGAGAAAAAAAATCAACTCGTTATTTCATTAGCCGCGACCAGTACGCGTGTACGTTACACGACAATCGTTGTGTGCCGCTGCGTTCATCCGTATACGGAAATGAACACAAGTAGTATTACCGACCGCTATTTGCTCGAAACGACGGCATATTGTGTTCGTACGGCGCAGAGCTGATTTTAAAACGTGCAATCCCTTTCAGGTACAACGTACGTATATGCAAACGAGGTATTTGTTGCGGAGACGATTGTGCGCTCGGTGGACTCTTCAAACGCTTGCAATGGAATCGCGACCGGAACCGTTAGAATTTAATGGTATATTATAATATAATCGTTTAAAAGAGAGAGAGAGAGAGAAAAAAAAATGTAATGTAAAAGAAAAAAAATAATAGCAACGACGTCCGCGCGATAACACTCGAATGCCGTCGCCGCAACGCAAACACACACGTGATATCGTGTGATCGGTTAAAACGTTATTATTGGAAATCGTTTATGCGGGGAGGATTGTCGGCCGCCGTACATGGACATCATCGGCGCACAAAGTGGATTTATAGCCGACGATAACGGCCGTCGTGAGTGCGTTTTTTTATTTTATCTCATTTGCTCCTCGTGTCTTTCGGTCACGATGTACGTATAAAAAAAAAAAATTATAATAACGCCCGGGCGTATTGATTTTTCAGAACGCGTTCGTTATTTCGCCGCGCTGCAGCAAACAATTCTTTTTCTACCGTTTTTCTTAAACACAACGCTCGTGTTGTAGTCGTTTCCACTCGCTCGCGCGTCGCCGACCCGAACGAAAAATATCCGTCCGATTTGTTGTAAGGAAAAAAAAAAAAAGTATTGGCTCGCTACGGGTTTCTCGATTGTTAACAGAAATTTAAGCAAAAAAAAAAAAATTGCTCGAATTCGCGATGTTTGCGCTTTTTCACGGAATGCGGACTTTAAAACCCGGCGCCGGCGCTTGCTCGTGCCGTTGACCGCCGACAATTTCAATTTTTTTTTTTAACGGCGCCGAGTTCTGCACGTAGAGAACGCGTCCGAGTACAATAAATACGCGCAGCAGAAGGCCGCCGCCGCGAGGTGAAGTCCGAAGACGACGCGCCGCGGTCTACGCAGAGACGTGTCAATTATTATTGTCGTTGCTCGACCGCGACGGTTGGACGTGAACGTAAAACACACACACCACGAGACGGTGGGCGCAAAAACTCTTTCGATTCACTGCTATTAAAAAACTTATTCGTTTCGACGGGACGACGACCTCCTATCGAAATATTCTATAATTACATATTATATACGTTCAACCGTTGATCTTAAACGATTTGATGTTTTTCGACATTTAATATGCACGCACGACGAAATTAATTTAACGTTCGAACGATTCAACGATTCCCATAAACTGTATTCGGCGTTCATCTGCTTCGGCGTCGGATCCGGACCGACATTCGTGCATCGTCGTCGTTGCAGTTACAAAAGGCGTTACGTAAAAATCAATTAAATCACGAGGAAGTGAGTGAATCGTTTTGATAATTTTGGATCTTCGGATTCGGCGCGGAATGTTTGGCGAACTTCAATTAAAATTCTATGATTGAGGATGCGCGAACCAAAAAAAAAAAAAAAGTTTGGGAACCAATGTTCTATAGGTAATACACCTGAAAACCCGTCTCCAGTGTTAGTCACAATAATAGTATTGGAAAATAGTAAAGGATGAAATTATTGTCGAAAATCGCGCGATACGTCTTGTAAAATGTACGCGATCTGTTGTTATAAATTACGTCTTGTAAAAGACTACATATATTTTCACGTACACCGTGCAAATAATAAATATTTGTTGACCGTCCGTCAGTAATAACCCAAAGTCTCTTTTTCCCCCCGTTCAAATATTGTGTAGAAAATATTTACTACTACGAGGACGAGGTCCCATGACGGATCAGTCGTCTAGAAACAATTTGCGCTCTCTCAGCCGCGTACAACGGGAATTTTTTTTTTGACGAAGTCTTCTAGCTTGCGGTGCCCACGATAAACCGGGTTACATTACACTACCGGTAGTCCGGCCACTGACATTTCATAGTAACATCAATTTTATGAATACCGATTGTTACGTACTCGGTGCGTTGATTACAATCGCATATTTCTAAAACGACGAGATCAATCGAAGGTCGTGTTAGAATTGAACGTACGTAATTTTTTTTCATTCGAAACGCGCAAAGCGTTACAGCCGATACACTTTAGACGAAAAGCGGACGGTAAAGCACTCGGCAGCACAGTATGCGTTCAGCTATCGACGTCTGTCGTATTGTGTGCCCGTTGTAATTAAATTTCGTAGAAAATGTCGACCGTAACGCGCGATATTTAAAACACTTGTACGTCATTTATTTAAATAATAAAATATATGTTTTGTTCTTGTGTGTGTGTGTGTGTTTATAAACAAAAGAAAAACGATCGTGTGCACGTTTGTTTTGTTAAAAAGTGTCGAAATAACGTCGTGTCGATAACCTGGAAAAATATAATAAATGTGTAATTATAGGAGTCGATATTCGTAAAAAAAAAATGTAAATTTTTCGTTCGCTTACGGCCCGTGTAATTTTTTTTTTTTTATCGCCACCCTACGAATATTTCTCTAGGTGTTGAGAAACGACGAAACTGTTGAAAATATACAAGGAAAAACATAGGAAACGGATTTATATCAGATATTTCTGATTTCTATACTATATATATATACACGAGAAAAAAATCGATTAGTTTTTCGTCGACGTATTAATATGGTGTCGGGTCTAACTTACATTATACAGATGGAAGTCGTCGAACGATGTTCTTAAAACTGTTTTTAAAGAAAACATATAATGACTTCTAAATATTCTATTCAGTTTTCTGAAATGGATTCCAAAAGTATTTTTTAAATTTTGCTAAATAAAAGAAAAAAAAATGATTTCTACTTTCGGTAGCACACTTAAACTTGTGAGCAGACATTTTCCCTAGTTAAGTAACGAAAAAATCAATATTTTTGCGACCAACACTAAAAAAAAAAATCTAAATAAATATAAACGAATTAGTAAAACGTATTCAATTTCTGCAAAAATCCTTCTTAAATATTTTTTACACTTATATTTATTACATTTTTTTTTTATTCAAATCAATATAATAATAAAATATTATTTTGTAATTGTTTTTTAAATATATGTAGTTTTAAAGTTTTTTCCTAACAATATTTCGTTCATAAATAGTAAATATAAGCACAACCAAACATTACAAATCGTTTTATATTTTTTGAAATATTAATAAATTTAATAGTATTATATTTTGTTAAAATTGTATTTTCAATAATAATTATTTTAATATGGTTCTCGACAAAAAAGTTGAACGTAAAAAAAATTGCTCTTTCAGACGCGATGTTATAATAACACCTCTCGTATATAATATCATTTGATTTTGTTGAATTTTTCAAAAAATTTTGAAACATCCGAAGAATAATTTTTCGATGGTTAAATTGTCTATGAAAATAATTAATGTCATTTGAACTAATAATATTCAATAGCAAGGAGCGTATTATTTTAACGGTTATATTGGCGCTATTTTACTTTGGAATAAACGTTTACTGTATAATATTATATTCCACCATGGTTTATCGTCTGTCGGTTCATAAACATAAACTGGACTTTATTGATTCGTGTGTTCTAATGTAATTTTGACTACAGTATATTATATTGTTGTGTTATCGTTCGTTCTCAAACGTCCTGGTCTCGTTGGACGGATAGAATAGACGATATTAAATACCGTTGACTTATTTCGAAAATTCGATTCGAAACGGACCGCTAATTATTATAGTTGTTAAAAAACACGGAAATAATATTTAAAAACATAGAGCGATTACGTATTCTTCTTATTGCGAATATCAATGCAAGCGGTTTGTCCGCGTTGGACGCGTAAAAAACAATAAATCATCATTCTTTAAGTAAAATGTATTTTCAATAAATTATATCGGATTCGTTTTCTCGGTCTGTCTCGTTTGATTGATGGACACATCCGCGCGTTTTATATGATATTTTATATCGCGAAATGCAGTTTGGATAGAGAAAAAGAAAAGGAACCGTTTCCATTTTTCGGTATTATTAATTATATTTATATGGGTAAAATAACGTCACGTTTAATAATAATTTCGTCAAAAATCGTAATGGCTTTATACGTATTATACATACGTGCGAATATTACAGCCGCGTCACATTCGAGTCCGGAAGTAGTAGTAGTAGTAATACATAGCAATTATTATTATTATATAATTTCGTTCGCGTTAACTTTTAATCAACAAACTTTAATAATACGTAACCTAAAATATTCATTTCAGACTGTATGACAGGGGAATCGTATAAACGATTCGAGAATATTAATATAATGAAATAATATTATAATATAATGGGAACGCGATGATTTGCACTGTCTGCAATATAATATCACACTCCTCCGACAAATTAAATAGAATGTGTTGACGGTTAGTATCGTGTAACTTTAAAAAAACACTCATTTCCAGTTCGCATATTCGTGTTAATATATATTTAAATAACAAACAAAAAATTATTTTACTATAATATTATTGCCATTACGACCGTGAGGTTTATTTTGAAAAATCAGCGGCTGAAATATTTTGCTGATTAAATATGACTTCATGTAAAGTTCATTAAACGTATTGCTAGATAGATTATCAATAGACTCCGCGAGAGCGTGTCCGATCAATTAGAACTGCTGAGCGCGTTTGAATTAAACGGACTGTGATCAGACCCAAACCCGTATCAGTTCAACGTGGACTTTGTTGACCCGGTTATCTTATTCTTCGTACATTTAATGCATTTTCACGTTAATGTACTCTTCCTCGATACGTTTTTCATGATGGATCCGTGATTTTATTACGGATAACGTAATATCCGTAATCAAGAAATTAAGACTGTCGGACATGTAGAAGCATACGATTCTAAATGTGTTACTTAATGTAACCGTGTTCTCCGCTCTTCAAATTACTGTGATACAATTGGTAACAAGGGAGCATTTATTACTCTCGAAGGACTCAAACCAAAGTTCACACAATTATCTATAATATATCTACCCATTAAACTTTAAATGTACGCAAACGCTTAGTAAACTCGTTCTGTTAACCGAACAACATTTTTAGAACGTTTTGTGTAAAATACAAACACTGCCCTTTTCCACTCGGACCTTCTTCTCAATTCGTGTAAAGAAACTAATCAGATTGAACGTCGTGTTTATTTAATCGAATTTTTATAAATAATTACATCTTTTCGTCGGAAACGTAGTCGTTTAATTTGTTTTTTTTTTTGCCGTACGAAGCTCGTGAATATACACAAAAACACTCGTATTCGACATTTAAATGCGTACTTTCAAACGATACGAACAAAACAACACTTTATTGAGACGTATTATAACGTGCGCACTAATATCCGATTTCAAATTTAGAGCGGAGCGTGGTTTTTTTTTTAATTTTATATGTCAAGATTTTTTCACGTAGAAGAAAAGCGCTCGCGATTGATTTACGGCCATATTACGTTTAGGTATGGTGTCGGCATAGTGTTTCGAAATTTATTTGACACGTTTTTCTCCCAGTAATTTCTTAAAACATAATTCGAAACAACTAAAAAATTGAAAAGAAAAGGATAAAATTGTGAGTGGTTTTTTTAACAGCTTAAAAAAGAATATTTTAAAAACGATTACTGGAATCTCTCTCAGGATCGTCTTTTGAATGCCGTAATTTTTTTTTTTTATTACTTTAAAATTCAAAATAATAATACGAAAACTTTAAATTCTCTGTCTATAAGTAGCTCACGTATACCGAAGTTCACAGCGTTCGCCGATAGCAATTTTTTTTTTTTTGTGTGTTCATAGAACAAAACTCGCAATACTTTCTAAACAGTAGACTATTTCGATCGTTCGTAGATTCACCATACACATGTGCTGCTGCGCTTTCTGAAATCGCTCAGAAAGACGGAACTTGTAATATGTGACGTTTGAACGCGATATGATGGAAAAGACCGTTTAAAATGAATGAAAATGATTACTATTAATGTATTTAAATAGGCGATTAATTTAACTAAGAAAGAAAGTATTGAAAAATCACGACTACGCGGAAATGTTAGAGCGGTATTATTTTCTGTAATAAATCTATAGGTTTTTATTCGAATAAAGCTTACGGATATTCAAATCGCGGTCATTTTCAAATCCGTTTGAACGGACAGAGAAAAACGCGTGTACCATATATATATATATATATATAAAATATATATTTGTAATGAATTTCGTTGTAACCCGGCGGTCGAGGAAAAAAGAAAAAGAAAAAACTAATAATAATAATAATAATAATAATAATAATAATATCGACGAGATGTTGGTGCACGTGTGACGTTGAGCGCAATGGTTGAATTTCCAAAACTGGAAATTGAAAACTGATCCCCAGCTTCGGACTCTCTGTGTAGATAAATACGATTTTTTCTAAGTAACCTCTTGTCTACGGATATTTCAGTTTTCGTCCGGCTATTCCGTCCAATCCCTCATTCGACCACGGCCGTAATTTCAATTGAAATTATTGTTTCGCATTGATCGTCGACGTCGTATATTAAAACGTTTAACGGCAATGCCGGCGGGCCCGCGTAGTTATCCAATTCATCGGCGAAAAAGTCTCGCGTATTTATTTTATACGTGAAATACGCGTGGACTTCCTTGGTTTTTGGACAAAACCAGAGAAAACGTAATTAGGTATCCGCGGGGATTCCTTAAGCGATTAAACATATTTGGACGCGAATCAATATTACGAGTATTTTTTTTTTTCGAATTTTAAACGGATAATGTTTTTTTTTCGAATTTTTTCCTGTCGTTTTTTGAAAGTAAAATAAAAAAAAAAAGAATAACACGGCCGAAACGATCGTACATCGAAACGGTTCGTTTTGTTTCGTTTTTCATTTTCAATAATCCCATAATTCCGCACGTACAATATTGATATAAAAAAGCGGAAAGTGGCAAGACGATAGCGGTTACAATAATTACACGGATCTCGTACGCGTTCGTCGTCGTATGATTGATGGAGCGCGCACAGCTAACGCATCCGTCAAACGTACATTTATAAATATATATATAGAGAGAGAGAGAGTTTGAAAATGTAAATTATACTGTTATGCGTCTTACTTCACACCCTTTTTTTTTTTTTTTAAAGAATAAATCGCGCGCCATTAAATCGCGTATAACAAAAATGAAAAAAAAAAACAAATATATATTTATATATACGTATATACGAACGCGACACTCGAAAACCTTTCGACGTTACAGAAAGAGAAAAATATTTATAAAAGGTTTTCTTGTATTTTTATAAATAGTTTCGATATTTCGACACTAATCGCATCCTCTCGCGCGTTTGTACACCGCATTGACGACACCGACGAATGTTTGAAAAAAACAGATCGGGAGGAAAAAAGCGCACGGTTCGTTAAAAATATCGATTGCCCGTTGAACGTCTGAAAACGTTGTATAATTCGCAGGGTTTAATGGTGGAAGAAAAACCGCGTTTTTATTAGGGAAACGTTTTGAAACGTGTGTATTTCAATCAAACGGTTTACACATCGGCAACGACGAGCGGCGCGCGTTTAAATAATATTGAAATGAAACTTCCTTCGAAACGGCCAATCATATATTTTTCATACGAGAATCGCTTGACGAGCGCGAGCGAAGAACCGTGTAAAAAAACGGTTCCGCGGTAAATTATTTTAATCTCGCAACAGGTTTTAAAAATTTAAATAATACTATATATATTCGTTCTATCACATTCTTCTAAAGGATAAATCGTACGCGGGCCCGGGATTTTATTTTTTCAAAAGAGGAGGTAAATAAAATTATCTTTAGATATCAATAAGGTTTGTTTAACGTGTACGGAAATCCGAGAGCGCATTTATTAAATGAAATTCACTTATATTTACGCATAATTTAAAATTTTTGTTAGTCACAACATTTTTTTACTATATGGAAATTTAATATGGTAACAAATAAAACAGTTTAGGAGGTCGACCGTTTTGAGGGGAAACGAGACGTGAGCCCGTTAGCTCCCTCGCCCGTCCTCGGGTGCGACAAAAAGGAAATACGAAATCGTGAGAATACTCCGCTTGTTTGTATTTTTATAAATATTTTCAATGTGACACTACAGAAATGCGTTCTCGCGCATTTTTCCTATGTTATTGACCACACCGAAAAAAGGTTTGAAAAAAGCTCGGAGAGAACCAGCACAGTTTTTTCTTTTTATACATATCTGCATATCGATTTATTCTTTATTACCAATACTCTTTTATTTTTAAAGAAAGAAAAAAATGTTATTCGAATAATTTTGATATGAAATTTCTCCGAATCGGAAAACGCGTCGTGGACGCATAAACGATATTTCGTTCGTTGAGTTTTCAATAAATATTTATTACTTAAATATGTTATAAATCCATAGAGTTATAATTAATTTCCCGTGCGTTTACTTAAGACGCGTATTTCACTGTCATAACGGTTGTCCGTTTCCATATAAATCATATATGCGCGGATAATTTTTTTCTCTCTTATACACTGTGTATAATAACGCGATATAGCGTACTGCGAATTTCCAAAAAGAATTAAATTCATCGAATTCGATAACTCTCGTCGATACGGTTACAGATAATAACGCGTTTTGATAGGACACGGCGAAAAATAACTTTTGCTCTTATGAATTTCGTCTTGATGAATACGATTATCTTTTTTTTTATATATATATATAAAAATAGCAATGCAGTGAATTCTTTGCGCGCGCGCGCACCATTTATTTAACATTTGAAAAACTACGTCGTTTTCTGTAGGGATCGAAAACTAAATTTATTTCGACAACTATCATCTATGATCGTTCGAAAACAGTATATAAATAATAATATCGTAATTTGTTTGATGAAAATATTGTATTTCTTTTTATAAATTTATCGCGCGCCGCGCAGAATGTTTGCACGAAAAGGAAAGTCGATTAACGAGGCGCGCGGATGTCGATAATTTTCGACTTATATGTTTGATTAATGTCATTCGTAACGGGTATTTATTTATTTTTTTTTTTTGAAAATGACGTAGCGAAAATTGTTTAGTCTTCGAATTATTTTAACGTCGCGTGGAAGAACTGATGTGGATAAACGAAATCCGTTTGTCCTCGGACGCGTGAATGAATCTGTCCAGCGGCGAAATTCTGACCGTCATCGCGGTCCAGCGTCGTCAGTCTTCGTCGCGTCACGCACCAGAGCCAGTTCGCACGTCCAGCCGAACCGGGTGAATAGCGACGGTGCGAGGTGTCTTGTGTGTGGCGACGATAAAATGTTAAATTAATGAAAAATCGTCTTCACGTCGAAAACCGAACGGGGAGAACGCGAATTATCGTGCGTGAATAATTGCGAAACACGTTCGCAACGGTTCATCGCGCCCATATAAACGCGCAGTACGACGCGATGGCTGTCATAACCGACAGGCCGGGTATCTCTAATGGCGCTCAATATTTTTTTATCAAAAAAGATCTTTATTATTATTATTTTTTCTTTTACCGACATTTTCACACGGATATTAACAATATGAGAAATAATAACGCAGGGCGAACGAGAACGAGAGACGGACTGTCGGTGTTGTAAAGCGTTCGCGGAAACGTGTAAGTTTGTCATAAACGCAATGAAGACAGTGAAATGATAATGTCTTGATAATGTAAACTAAAAAAAAAAAACAGATGTACTATGAAAATTCCATGTACTTCCGAATAGCGTGGAAAAATATTTATTAAAAATCTACAGTTCGTTGAAAAATAAAAAAAAACGAGATGTTTACTAACTGTTTTCAATGATTTATTTTTTACGTAAATCGTCACGAGGGAAAAACTGAGTTCGTTTTTGAACGTCTTTTAAAGAGTAAACATTTTTTTTTTCGTATAATCGGCAATACAATTTCATTCATAACACTTGTAACTAAAAATTACAGATTAATCAAAATGAATGTTTGACGTTCGTACAATTAATTATAAGTGAATTAACGAAATGATTTGCGGGAAAACGTCACGTATGACATCACGAGCGCATTACATCGCAGTTGCCTTCTGTTCTCTCTCTCTCTCTCTGTAAATATGTTGCGTAGTATCGATTGCAATAAAAGAATATTGTCAACAGTTATGTTTTAATAACGAGAGTTAATAAACCGTAAATATAATATTGACGAAAAGACGAAAATATTCAACGGTAGGTGATTTTTTTTTCAAATCTCTTCATCTTTTTTTTTTTATCACTCTATATATCGAGCGGAGACTATATTATTATATATATATATATAACGGTAGATTCGTTCATAATTTACCGTCGTCTCGCCAAACGCCCGTCGTTCCTTTTCAAAGGACGTTTAGTCGAGAATATTATAAGATATCGCGCGTTTACATGTTATATGTATCGTCGTATATGTTATATATAAATACGTGTATACGGTAAGATATCGAACGGTTTTAGATTTATTCCCGCAATTATATGTTAATGTATATAGTTACTCCTCCTCGTATACAAGAAAAGAAACCGAGCGGGGAAAAAAAATAAATAAATATTGAGAGATATAAATTATTATTATCAATATGACAGCGTGTACTTGATAGCGTTTATACTCGCCTGGACTGTATCGCCATTATTTTATTGACTGCAAATCGCAGGGAAATAAGATATTGAGGTCGAATTGACGGATTTCAACGGGAACTGCAAAAACGTATTCGCGCGATGACGCGTCCGTAGAGGATTTATAACCATTGAGGGCTGTCGCTGTCGTTGAAAAAAAAAAAAAAAGAATTCATTCTTATTCGACTATGATTATATTAAATTTCACTCGTACACCGGCTTATTACTGTTGTAATCGTTCGTCTTAGGATTCCGTCGGGATTAATAAATGTATTTACATAATCACGTAGTAAAATAAAAGAATGAAGAGAATACGCGATAGAAACGACGACTATAAATTAATAGTATACTCGTAAATAATAAATTTGTATAAATATATATTTATATATGCGTGATGCGTGTGTGTACGTGAGAAATAAAATCATAGAGTATCGTGAAAAATAAAAAAATATGTAGCATATGAGTTGTTGTGTTGAATGTGTTCATTTACTATCGGTTCTGACAAGAAGGAAAAAAAAATCATCATTTGCAAGAGGTAAAAGAAAAATGGAATAAAAGACGAAAACGAACAAATTACATAGAGAAAATTACGAGATTTACAGTAAAAAGACACGCCGAGTTTATTAAAAAATAAATAATTACAAAGCATAAACCAGGGCGGAAAAATTGTGCGCGTAGTGAATTAAATTGTTTTAAGAAAAAAAAGAAGCCATTTTATCCTGTTATTATTCGTATATTATTTCATGTAAAATATTATTTTAAAAACCTGTGCTCGTATGGCACATAAAATATGTTTAAATTTATTACGTCTAATTTATTTATGTGTGCACGAATATGTGTAATTCGTCTAAAACCCAATTTATATCAATGACATATATTTACGAATTCTAAGTCATTTTTTTATAGGTAATAAAGTAATAATATGCAATATACGATTATTATTTTATTTTATTTTTTAAACGTATTTTAGAAAATAATTCGTAAATATTATTTATGTTTGTTATAATTTTATGTTACACGAGTAAACGGGGAGATTCGCGAAACGTACACGGAAAGAAAAAGAAAGATTTGCTATACGATATTTTGTTCTCTTTGGTATACACTTCGGTTTTCGGCAATATTTCGCGCACGCCGATTTTATGGATACGTAGACATAATGTGATTGCCGTGACGAACAAATCGTTTGACTCAAAAGTGGAAAACTCATTATATTACAAATTGTATTATAATGTTTATAATTTTACGTATACAAATACTTTCTCCTTTTTTTTTTTTTGTACTTTTACCGAGCAAAAAAAAAAAGCCGTGAATATTGCAATTTGCAATAGTAAATGAATATTATTGCGTGCCATTACGGTTTTAAGTATGAAAAAAATTATTATTAGTGTTATTATTATTATTTACTTAATTAAATGCAATTTTACTTTTCTTTTCGATATTTCAAAATATCGTTTGTTTGGATTCAACGTTTTCAGCGTTTCAATATCGAAAATGAACGTTTCCCCCACCCCCACCAATATTGTACTACATACATTTTTTTTTCCGTTATCATTCGATGAAAAATAAAAATATCACAAATCGCGTATTTTTTATTTTTTATATGAAAAAAAAAATTGTAAAACGATACGCGTATAATAAGTAAACCTATAAAAAATATATCTGGAAATAAATACAAATAATGTGATTATCATCCAATCGCGACTTGTACGACCATATGCAAATACGTTACATTACCATCATGACCCGCACCCAAACGGGCTGAGCAGGACAGTACACTTGCCCATCCGTTCTTCTGGAAATAAATGTTACTGTCCCACTTCCAGACGTCATTGAATAGGCATTTGTTTTAAATATATATATATGTATATATTAATTCGGAATACGAGATGTACTGTAAAAATATTGTATACGAAGAAATTCCGTTTGTTGATTTATATGACCATTGTGACCGTTCAATCCAGAAATTTCGCGAGTAGTAACAATTTTTTTTTAATTCTTATTATACCTATAAGTAAAATAGAAAGGAGCTTCAGCAAATATTAAGTGAACACACACGCACACATATCTGAAGACCGACTGAACGGTTCGTATGCGTTACAATGTTCATCGTAACACGGTAGAAATCAAATAGAAATAGGACTTTTTTTATCGGAAATACGAGATCGTTGTTTTTCGACGTATAATAATAATAAATTATATATAAAAAAAAAAGTATAAAAAATAAATTGGGGAATAATAATTCTGTATAGGCACCTATTATATATAATATTATAGCCCGCGTAAACAGTAAAAACAAAATAAATTCAAAAATTTATTGTTTAAAACATTTAGAACTCCTGACGTATAATACGTGTATGTTTGAATGTATGTGGCAGCACATCTATCCATCGATAATAATTTTCACGATCAAAAATTAAAAAAAAAAATTAGAATTTTTTTAATTTTTGCGTCAGCATCTGGTACTGTTTTCAGTGAATAAATGTCCGAAAATATATTTTCCGGAATACGTACGGGAAACGCGTAATAATCCATAAATTTTACGTTTCTTTTTTTTAATATAATAATAAGAAATATTACAAATGATCACGTTGAAATCAGATTTCTTCTTTTAAGTTTTCATTAAATACGCAAAAACTGTTCAATACTTGCCGTAACTCAAGAAAAATATATCGCATTTATTCTTGAATACGTTCAATTTTCTGGAAAAAAGTTTAAAATGAAATTTAATAAAATCTCGTGTACGTATTATTAGAATATGTTATACAGACAGTTCGCTTAACTCCACAAAAAAAAAAAAAAAATACGTGCACATATATGTAAATAATTCTCAACACTTCGTTGGAAAGAAAACTTTATCAAATTTTTATTTATAAAATATAATTTATTTATATCTCGTTTTATTCAAAAGTCAAAATTTCATTCGAAATTATATTCCATTTAAATTTATAATAATATGCTTTGATTTTCATAAACATTTCTTCGAGTTTAATATATAACGTATTATTATTATTATAAATTTCTGTTACGTATTGCATACATATATAATATGTTAAATATACTTCGGACGTGTTTTTAATAAAACGTCCAATTATGAATCCCGTTTACGAGTTGTCAGTGATGTTGCCAAATGATTTTATAATGTGAGGGGAAGGTTTTATGTTGCATTTTTGGTATGAAACTCTTGAAAAAAAATTAAACCAAACACATTATATTGTAACACAAAATATAAATACCTATATTATCATAAGGCGTATACTATCTGTGAATAAAAATTATGTTAAAATCAAATATAAAAATTAAATAATTAAAAAGCAAATGTTGTGCTTATAATATACAAACGTAAATATTTTAGTATGTAACAGCAAATGGACCCATGGGAATCATATATTTGTATATGAATTTAATTTTTAAATTCACTAAATAAGATAATAAATAATAAGTATTTAATAATAAATATTTGTATAATTTCTACTATCAAAAGTGAAAATGTCTCGAAAAATACTTTTCATTAATTTGCATTAAAATATTGTTCGAATATTTTTGAAAATCTTTAACACTGTGTGTGTGTGTGTGATTTTAATTTATTTATACAGTTTTAGGTGGTAACCAAATCTAACATTATAGTTATGTCAACATGTTTTATTTAGAATTAAAAAAATATTAAATTACGAAACAATACAACGATTCGAGACGCGGGCGGTAGGTATTAACACGAATAGGTTTAATTAGTTATAGTTATCATTGTTTGCGTGCTATGGATTTACACATCGTTCAGAAGATTATACTTAAAACTGCATTAGTCTAGTAAAGAACTAATAAATACATTGAAGTATTTTTTTTTATAGATGGAAATTAGAATATTTGGATTTAATAATGGTACACGCTTCATTCCTACCCTCTTAATTTTTATTTTCGTTTATATATTGCACAATAAAGACAATTTATCGTTTTAAATTTAAAACAACAAGTGTGCGGTACATGGATTATATTTTTCTTGACTAACTAAACATTGCGTTAAAATTTTTTTTTCTGAAACGTTGATATTAAAAAGACTTTATATTATTAAAATATTATATTATTTAAAAAAAAAGAAACGTATTTGTCTGTCACAACGATACAAATGTTTTTTATAAATTAAAATATATTTGTGCGATACGTTTTTGAAAAGAACTGACAACTGATGACGGGCGTTTTTGTTTTCTCCTCCCGCCAATAAACAATTATTCCCATCACATATCCACGGCAAAAAATATTAAGTTTTATTTAAAATATTTTATTGCTTTCCATACGTGTTACTGCCAACAAAATGTATTTTTCGTATGTGCAGAGTTTTGACGTGAAACACGAGAGTTCAAAGAACTGTGTAATAATAGTGAGCGAGGAGAAAAAAAAATATATGTCTAAAAACGAAATAATTTCGTGCGTGTGTAATTAAATCGATGAACGATTTTAACGAAAAAATAATTTTCTAACGCCACGGAGAATACACCGTTTTCATTATTGTCATAATTTTTTTCTTTTTCGCATAAATATGAAGAAAAAAAACACGAATATAATAATATTAACGTTAAATAAAATGTTTTAGAGAGAGAGAAAAAAAAAAAGAAAATTTAAATAATTTTTCACAACTTATCTACTGTATGTTCTCTCATTAAAGGTTCTCCCTATAGTTGAGCTCGTATAAATTTATTCCTAATTATCGGAACACGTCGTGTTTTATTTTATGTATAATGTATATGTAATAAAAATTAATTTGAAAATAAACTGATTAACGAGTAAAGAATAGTCATTGCGAAATACGCTAATGTATAATCGTATAGTCTAGGCGAATTCACGCGGAGATTTTTGTCAAAATCTGTTTTGGACGGTTTAATAAATGACACTAAAAAATGTCGCTGTATTTGGTTTATATACGCGCAATATTTGTCGAACCATACTTTCGTTTTTTTTCTTTCTTTAAAACAGCAGCGTAAACACAATGATTTCCTAACACACACATATATATGAAAAATATTTCTATAACCGTTCTTATTGCCGCGCGACACATTTGTGATCGTAAATCATATTTTTTTACGAATAAAAACGAATTCCCGAAGATAAAAACAAAAAAAAAAAAAAAAAAAACAAATGAAAATTGCGAGAAAATGCGTCGTTATAAAAAAAAATCGCGAAATTGTCCAACTGCACGTATATAACGTAATATTGTATCGATTACGAAAACCAAATAAATATCAATGGAATCCAATACTTTTTCTGTTCCTTCAAAATACTTCCGTCCAGATCGTTATCTGATACCTACCAACTTATATCTTATGAGTTTCCGTAATTCTCTTATAAATGTATGTAATATGAAATTCACTTTTCATTTTATTTATTTTACTCAAATAACTTCGAAACGGTAATATACCAGTCAATTAATTTTTCAAACGAATGAAAAAAAATTCTACGGTCGCGAGTGAAACGTAGTAAATGATTACGAAACAAAACGAATTGATTTCGAATTATTATTATTGTTATTATTATTACACGAATAAGACATAAACAGTCCTTCCGTCTGTGAAAAGTGTATTAAAAAAAAAAAAATTTAATATAGTGCGATACTCGGCCGAGTTGTGTGTAATTTCTCGAACAACTTGTTGGAACGAATCCAATTGATTTGATAAATGTAAAAAAATAGCACCGCGCTTAACGTATATTTCCTCGCGTGTACTATATACGACTTTAACTGCACGATTTCGCGTTCTAAAACGTTATAAACAAGTGAGATAGCTCGCGTCCAATATAATATTAAACATTTTTAAATGTACTACGTACGTTTTATGATTTTCGTGTTGTATTTTTTTTCCTTTTAAATCTAGTTACTCAACGATCGTATTTAATGATGGATTACGATTATTTTCGTTGTACTTAAATACACTGTAATCGTGCAGTCAACCGGACTATACAGTGATAAACTCGTAAAAAGGAACCATTGAAAACGAAAAACTACTGTTTTTTTTTTTTTTTTAATGTCGAACGAAATGTACATTATAACTTTTTGTACTATTAAGTAGCTCGGGGTTTTTATTTTGTTTTTTAATTTATTAAGCGTACGTTTGTCGCAGAAAAATATAATTACCCTCGTTTCGTAATAATAGTTTATTTTATTGTACACTGTTATTATTCGAACATATATTTTATAATATCAACAATAATATATATCGTAATTTACAACCAAAATGGCTGTGTTGACCCGGGTGCTCAGTTCGTTATTTTATATAAATGTGGGGGAAAAAAGTAAACGAAAACGTGTGTTTACATTTAATCGTTAATTTTAAAGACTATATTATTATTATTATTATTATATAGTACACGTAATAGTAAAATACCTGCGTAAAATTTCGAATTGGAGAGATAAATTGTATTCCCAAAGGCATTCACTCGTTGTACATTGTGCGCGTTATAGGCGGTATTAGAATAATATTAGGTACTCGGTTAGTTGATAACGATTTAAATAATTTATAGTAGACGCTGTATCGCGGCGAAAAAGCAGATTCGGCGACGAAATAAGGAAGATATTTTTAATCTTTTTTTTTTTTTTAATTATTTAAATTGTATTCGATACGCGTATGAAATATGATTTTGATTGAAAGTTTCAATCGAAATCCACGTCGAACGCAACAATATTTTTGTGTGTATGAAAATGAGACAAAAAAAAAAAAAAAAACGCGAACAAACATCCATGCGGAATGACACTGCAAAATATGTTGAAACGTAGTACGAATAATATTTATTGCGACGGAATAATTTTTTTTTTTGATATCGTCTCGAAACGTTTTATATATAATATTTAAACTTCCGTGTACAGTTACTGTTCCGGGATTGTAACGAGTCCGCATCGAATTACAACGAATCGCAAACTCGAAACTATTTAGACAATACCCGGTATTCGAAATCGTAATAAATAATAATTTGTATTCAAAAACAATAATACGAATTATTTCGTAAAATTTATTATTTCTACTATTTTTGTAATAATATGGCGAAAACGCGATTATTCGTCGTCAGTATTCCCATTGTCATTATTATTATTATTATTTTTTTTTTTTTTTTTTGTAGTTCGACAGTTTTACCGTTGATAAAAAACTAACATGACAAAATAATATTAAAAAAAAAAATGGACAAATACTCAATGCCCGTTCCGTTGAAAATATTACTTAAAACGCATAAATTGTCAACACTAAAAACTAATTTATTTAATGTTAAAAAATAAAAAATATTTTCTGAAACCCATACGTGAACGCACGGAATCGGAGAAAAAGTCAAATTTAAATAAAATACAGGCATTCCGCCCTGTTGTCTTTAACCTGACCCTTCACTGAGACTCAGCCGCCAACCCGGTAGAAGAATAAGATGCTGTTTTCTACAAACGATTTGAGTGTAAGAATAAAAAAACCACGAAAATCCTCTGACGAAAAACTCGCGTAATATTATCCCGTCACTTTCTGGAAATCTTCGTCGCAGACTCAATTTCGTGGAGGTCTTTTGATTTAACCTGTAATAATTTGACTCAAAGTCAAACGCCACTAATGGGTTATTCGCGCGATCCAAATTTATTCCCCGTTCTTACGTATACTTATTGTGCTTGTATGATTGCATTGATCGTATGTTTTTTGGAAAAAAAAAAAAATTCTACAGTTTTGTGATCGTGTAATTTTATACTGAACGTCGCGAGTCGTGTAGGATTTGTGAAAACGGGCACCATTTTTTTCCCCGCCGATATAATACACGTATAATATTTATTTATTTTTTTGATTTATTTCAAAACAGTACACTTTACTTATTAATTTTTTTGTTTTCACATCGAGACCGTTACAACGACAAATCCCATAATGTCGTTGGCGCGATTTACTATTTTATTGTTTCATCGTTATTGTGCGTGCGATTTTCTAAATTGCGCGTACCGTTGTAAAACGGCCGAACATTTTGGAAAAATAACACTGTAAATTATATGAATCGTGTCTGCGCGAGTCTGCTGCGGCGTGGTATTGGTATATAAATCTCGTAAAAGATAAAAAGCTTCTCGTTATATTGTTTTTACCGAGACTCGTTTTACCAGTTCGTCCTGTGTAATATTGTGTATGTAATACGGCGATCGATTAATTGTAAAATAAAGAAACTCAAATATTTAAAATAATAACTCATATTTCATTTGAACGGTTACGCGTATTTAATTTCTTTGTCGCGTGTCTCGTCTTTTCGATTTTCAATACGATTTTAAGCGGTTATATCAACCGAACAATTCTGTCTGTACAAATTTCCCATACGGTTTTATAATTATTTTCGTCTTTAACAGCGTCGAAATACATTTTTATTCTTATTTTTATCGAAGTAATTAATTATTATTTTATTGTTAACGTAATTGTTTTGAATTACAAATTTTATTTCAACACGAACAATTGTATAATACACGAAGATTTTTTTTTTTATATATATATATATATAAATTTCTTATTTCAATAGCGTATTTTAGAAAATGTAAAGACATTTTAACGCATGTTTTTCAGTGACTTCTGTGTGCGCAGTTCAACGGTAATTTTTAGTATTTAAACTAAATTTTTATATATATATATATAAATGTAATTCATTTTCAGTCAACAATTGAAAAAAGAAAATGTTTGTAATTCCCCGTTAACTATTTTCCACTAAGCGTATTTGAATCACACATTTCATGACAATTCTAGATTTTTAGAAGTAGACGGGGAAAAAATGTGTTTAAAAATTTAATTTTACGCGGATATAATGCATTTAAAATAATCAAAGAGCAAATTGTAAACGACCGTTTCATCGGTTGGAAAATCGTTCAATAACGTTTTCTTTATACTCGTATATAATACGTGTTGTATACGTCCGTGTGTGCAGTATAAAATAAAGCAAGCCCATATAATCTTCCCTGCAGTGTCCACGGTAGGCCTTTACGGAGTCTTAAGGCGACGTAAGAGTCTCTGAAAGTCTTTTCAGCACTCGAGACGCTGACTGGTAAGAAAAAAAAAAAAAAGGCTTTTAGCCGGATAAAATATGTGTTTATCGCGGGCGCATTACGAAAGAATCCAACGTATGGTTTGGCGTGTCTAAACGATTATCGTTTTCCCGATTGTGCGTCATCGTTTTGCGTTAAAAGAGAAGAAAAAAAAACCGAAGAGGACCCATAATCCCCCTGGTTTCGATTGTGTTTCACGTGAATTACGAACGATTTTCGTCTAACGCAAAAGTAAAAAAAGAAAGAGAATAAAACAATAACACCTAATCGTAAAACGTTTGATTTCAAGTGGACGCGTTCAGTATTTCTACAGTTTTCGTTTTGCAATTGTATCGCCTATTTTTTTTTGAACGTTGCGCACGCAAAACCGACGACGATAATCCGAATTTTCATCTCGTTATTAGCGGGTACATTACGACGTAACCTGGAAAGCGTACTGTGGTGCAAAAGACACCGCGGAATACGTGTCTGATATATGAATCCCGTTTTCGCGTCTATTGATTTTATCGTATTCGAACGAATATCGATTGACGAATTTTTTATTCTTTCGCGCTCTCGCGAGACAAATAATAATAACGATCACTCCCTGTTCCCCTCCCCTCCCCCCGGCACCGTCACGATTTAGCCCTGTAATTACGTGCCGCCGTCCCGTGTCATGGACGGTCGGTCACGCGCGGCGCAATAAACGTTTCGTTCCAACGAATGTGGAAGCGATTTCGAATGTTGAACGCGTTCCGATACGCGTCTACAGCTGAGGCGGGGACCTGCGCGAAAACGTTGCTCGGACCCCGAAAACCCGACGAGACGCGCGTCTCGTCACGTACCCACCCATTCACGGTACTCGGCCGACGTGTACCGTTCTCGTGACGAAGAAAACCCGACGAGACGCGCGTCTCGTCACGTACCCACCCATTCACGGTACTCGGCCGACGTGTACCGTTCTCGTGACGAACGAAACGTCGCGTAGGCATGTCTCGTCGTCGTCTCGAGGAATTCCAATTTTCGATACTGTCCCCGTCGCGTACACATTATTATTATTATTTCGAATTTCGAATTTCGAACTCGACCGAGTGTTGTTCAGCCGCGTATAATATTATCCGTTTACGCCGGTTGCCGCCGATATAATCAGATCCGCCGGTCGCCGGCAGTCGCATTTCCATTACTTCCGTCGCCGTCGAGAAACTCTGGCGTTCGTCTGTCTATATTAACCGCGCGCGCTACGTAATGCACATTTTTCCCGAGCACGCCGACGAAAATAAGACGCGATAACGTCGAATCGTGCGACACGTAATATATAATATATATAATATAATAATAATGTACAGGGGACGCGCGTTAGTTTTGAAGAAAAAAAGGAATCTTTTTTTTCCAATGTACGTTCACGAGCGAAAAAATCCACTCGTACCGCAGCAAACTCGTAGTTGAATACCTCCAGCACAGAAATTAAAACAATTTTCTATTTTTAAATATCTATAAAGTCTCCGTTTTAGTTCTAAGGAGACATTTTAAAACCAACGCTTTGAACTCAAAGATTTTTAAATCAAAAACGGGATTAAAGTTTTTTTTTGCCGGTTAGCTAATTAAAAGCGAGTTTGCGGTACGAGTCGGTTTTCTCGCTCACCAGTGTTATATTATTATAACGTATTATTTTCTTCGAGGAATTCGGCGTCCAAGCCCGCGGTACCGCGATTCCGTCACTCGATACGCACAACGTATCGGATGATTTCGATAAGAATTCGACTGGGTGGTATTCCAATAATCGAAAATCGAGAACAAAGTCGCGATTCTATAGCAGGATGTAGATTCTATATTCTAGGGCAGACTGTGCGTGGAGAAAGCCCGAAGTCTTAGTGAAGACATATAGTGTGATACAAGAAAATATGACCGTCATAAGAATATGGTCGTCAGGTGGATCGGTAATGCGATGGTATAGGAATATGGCGCGAATGTAGATGTGCTGCGGAATTTAATCTGAATACGTACTAGCAGAGAATGACCGGGGACGTATGGAGACTTTTTACGTTTGGACGTTTGGTCTAAATGGCCGTAACAAAAAGAGAAAAAATGTTTTTAAATGTTTAACATTATTAAAGCGTTAAAGTTTAGGACAAATGTTCGTACATTTTACGTAACTCATACGTGGTTAAATGTTCGCTCGTAATCCATACTAGACGTCTCGGTTTTTTTTCTCACGTCCGTATGTACACACGTCTATCGGTCGATTATTCGCGTATTGAAGCGAAAAAACATCGTACGTACACTGTTTGAAAAATCTAAAAAGAGAAAAAAGTGTACGGTAAATGTCAATTGAATTATAAAGCGGATAAACGGCATCCGGTTGGGAAACGGTAAATAATTGTTCGTTATGTTAAGAAACCAATATATAAATTATATCGTTTTTTAACGAGACGTGAACTTTCTTATTTATAAAACATTAAAATAAATATAATGTTGTTGAACAATTTCACTAAAAAAAAAAAAAAAAAAAAAAAAAAAAAACGTTATTTGTTCGGCATAAAACCCCTATAAATTATATGTCGATAAATATTATTTTTACACTTGTAATCGACTAAACGATTTAATTGTTGACTCTTTAACTTTTTACTATTATTTATTTTGTTGCGTATTCGACATTTTACCGTATGTTTTAACACGTTTTAGTGTATTTCTATACAATGCAATCCGTGCATTAATCGGAGATTTATTTTCTAATAAAATCATTACTCAATTGACGGGATTTTCTATTTTTTTCAATTCCATCGTTTCCGTACGAAACGAATTCGAAATTTTTAATTTTCTTCTGATAAAAATGAATTAACGAAAAAATTCGTTTTTATAAAAACGGTATACTTTTGAAGTTTCGTCGACATGACGCGCAGGCAGTGTTTGCAGTTCGCGTAACACTACACTGTTCGTTCGGATGCGACGACGCGATCTGCCGGTGAGTTTTTCAATCGGCCGTCCGTCGACTGTACTGGACCGGTGGTGAAACGTTTCGCGGCTTAATTTCATTTGAGAAGTAAATCACTAGAGTTCACTCGACATAGGGATATTCACAGTTATCGTAATACATATTTATATTATAGCAGGAGAAACGTTTATTCTGATTTTCACGCGAGTGTTGACAACATTATTCTTGGTGAAGTCAGTGCGACGAGCCCGACATCGGAGGAAATCAAAATCGTTATTTTCCTACACACTTTTCTCTTTTCAACGACAATTACGTCGCGATATAATTTTATCATTTTCTTATATCTCTCCGATTTTTGTTTTTATATACACGCGCTCAACATTCGTATACGACGTACATAAAATGTCCAATAATACATCTGTAAAACACAGCGCACACACTAGTATATATATATATATATATATATATAAATATATAATATCATATTGTTGAAGTTTGATTTACGTCATTGTTATTTCAGTCTGCAGTCGTATTTCGTATATAGAAAACTACAATCGGTACGTTAAATAAAAATACAATAAATTACGTTTTATATATATATATATATAGGTATTCACGTAACGAAAACTAAACATATTACGATCGCGTAGTTAGCAAAATTAAATTGTGTCGTCCGTACACAGTAAATTTAACATCGGATCGCGCGTATCGCATTCGAGTACGCGATTGTTATTGATTAATTGTCACGATGTTTCGTGCGTTTTCCAGATGATCATGATGATGACGATGATGATCAGCGCGGTATAAGTTTATTTTATTTTACACGGGGGGGAAGCGGAGGATTATTATTGCGGACGATTCTGTATTTCGATATAATATAAAATATAGTTTTTTCTTTTTGGCTTCGAATTTTCCAGACCGATTTTTGGCTTTGACGACGGGATTGGAAACGATAGTATTTTCTCTCTTTGTCTTCCTCACATGTGTACGAATCACATATATATACATATTAAACGTTTCGTACTTAGCGTACGCGTAGATACCGATCGACGTATAGTGCGACGCGATAAAAATTCTGAATAGAGATTTGAATTCGTCGTGAATAATATTACAATCATGACTTTTCCGTATTTATAATTGTTTTTCTTCCATAAATGCTCACTCGAACAAATCGAAATAGAAAAATTGCTGATAATATGTTTTTGAAAGGAGCTTAAAAAAAAAAATCATTCTATATACGTAGTAAAATTCACGACGAATTCGTCAAATCTATTCTCAGAATCTTTATCGCATCATCACGTATCATCATTAATTTAAATTTTTTGCAACTGTAATTTTCAAAAGTGTTTGTTTTTTATTATTATTATTATTATTATTATTATTATTATTATTATTATTATTATTATTATTATTATTATTATTATTATTATTATTATTATTATTATTAAATTCTTCAATAACTGAAAACAATATAATATAATCATATAAATAATCAAAATCCTATTATTGTTGATCTCGCAATAATAATAATAATAATAATCGATCGGTAGTTTTCGTTCATTCGATTATTACATACTTTTTAAAATGTTTTCACTTTTGGAATTTTTTTATTATTATTATTATTATTTTACCAATTATCAATTTGGCAATACCGTGTTTTCAACAAGAAATTATATTTTCTCGGTATACAACCGAGCACACGCTTATGGCATAGCTCATTTATCCACTTAAATCCACGCGCCCGAATGACGACTAATTTTCGTATTATTTCACATAGCGGACGTAATTACGTATTCACCCGCAGCGGTAGCGGCAAAAAAAAAAAGTAAATTTTTTTTTTGTTCGTTTTTAATCCACAGAATCCAAAGATAAATCGTCTTTCGACGGCTATTTTTTTTATTTTTTTTTTAACAGAAAACACCCACGCCGTCGATATAGAAAATGATTAAGTGGCGACGTGACCGAGCTGATATCGCCGATGACGTTAAACTATTCGGATGAGGATGGTTTTCGACCTGCTGCCGTTGTCGTGGTTCGCCAGGTTTTTTTTTCACTTGTTAAACGGCTTTGATGGAGCCGAGAAACGGACGAATGGAAGGAACGAAATTACGTCGAAATTGTGTGTGTGTGTGTGTCACTGTTTGTTGCAGTCCAAGAAAACGAGTGTTACAAATTAAAGGCAATAACGCGCGTAAGGTTCAGAGAAGAATAATAGCGGATTTTAAATCGTTCGGTTAGGTTCTCTTCTCGCGAAACTTATTCGTTATAAACGGCAATGGCGGAATTTGCGACAATCGTCGAGAAATTTACATTGACAACGATTTATATGCGCGAGAGCGAGTTCTTTTTTCTATTTGAAGAGCACATAAATCGTTTTTTTTTTTTTTTTTTTGCATATTTTTGAAAAAATACGTGTCGGGATATTTTTAATTAATATCGATAACAACTTATCCAGTTTTTTATATATATATTAAATTATACACGTTTGATTTTTTTTTTTTCGTAAGAACTTCAAGATATATTTGATGGATGGTGTTTGTGCTGCAGTGTGGTCCTTTTGATTATAAGTTATTCTCTAATGTTTAAAAAGTGATTGCAGGGCCACGCGGAAACGGTGTTTTTAATTTCTCTTAGTCCTGTGTTCCATTTATGTGTTTCCCATTTTGATTTTCATGCGTTTTCTTTGGTTTGGTTTTTTTTTTTGTGCGTGTCTGCGTAAGTCGTCACGTTTGATTTTTGAATATCTGAGGACTCTGCAATTACTTTCTTGGCTTCTTGATCTGCTATCTCGTTGTCTTCTAAGTTGCTGTGGCCTGCAAGAATCTATGCGAGTGAGATGTTTGTAGTGTAACATATTATTATATATTGTATTATAATATATACGGTATACGCTATAGACCAATTTCAAACGATATTTATAACGTTGAAAATAATTTGTTTATAATCGTTACGATTGCACAGTACTGTTGTGGTGGTATGAGATGTCGGTAAATTTCGCGCTGTACATTAAACGTAATATTATAATAATATTATATACATCTCAGATGTTTGATATTCTTATTTTCAACAATTAAAATAAAATAATAATAATTTTTCGAAAGCACTTTAAAAATAACTTTATAAGTATTTTTTTTTTCAAGTAAGGAACACGACGAGAGTATATTACATTTTTCCGAGAAAATCCATGTATACTTTATTATGTAAAATTGACATAAAAAGTGAAAAATATAAATAGTTATTTAATGGTGTCTATGTTATATTGTATAATCGTTTGACGCATCCGTCGATTGACGCATCCGTCGTTTGTCGCATCCGTCGTTTGACGCATCCGTCGTTTGACGCATCCGTCGTTTGTCGCATCCGTCGTTTGTCGCATCCGTCGTTTGACGCATCCGTCGTTTGTCGCATCCGTCGTTTGTCGCATCCGTCGTTTGTCGCATCCGTCGTTTGACGCATCCGTCGTTTGTCGCATCCGTCGTTTGTCGCATCCGTCGTTTGTCGCATCCGTCGTTTGTCGCATCCGTCGTTTGACGCATCCGTCGTTGTCGCATGATGATGATGCTGGATGCTGATGATGATGCTGGATGCTGATGATGATGCTGGATGCTGATGATGATGCTGGATGCTGCTGATGATGCTGGATGCTGATGATGATGCTGGATGCTGATGATGATGCTGGATGCTGATGATGATGCTGGATGCTGATGATGATGCTGGATGCTGATGATGATGCTGGATGCTGATGATGATGCTGGATGCTGATGATGATGCTGGATGCTGATGATGATGCTGGATGCTGCTGATGATGCTGGATGCTGCTGATGATGCTGGATGCTGATGATGATGCTGGATGCTGATGATGATGCTGGATGCTGATGTTGATGCTGGATGCTGATGATGATGCTGGATGCTGGATGCTGATGATGATGCTGGATGCTGCTGATGATGCTGGATGCTGATGATGATGCTGGATGCTGATGATGATGCTGGATGCTGATGATGATGCTGGATGCTGATGATGATGCTGGATGCTGATGATGATGCTGGATGCTGATGATGATGCTGGATGCTGCTGATGATGCTGGATGCTGATGATGATGCTGGATGCTGATGATGATGCTGGATGCTGATGATGATGCTGGATGCTGATGATGATGCTGGATGCTGCTGATGATGCTGGATGCTGCTGATGATGCTGGATGCTGGATGCTGATGATGATGATGCTGATGATGCTGGATGCTGCTGATGATGATGATGATGATGATGCTGGATGCTGATGATGATGATGCTGATGATGCTGATGATGCTGGATGCTGATGTCGCATCCGTCGTTTGACGCATCCGTCGTTTGTCGCATCCGTCGTTTGACGCATCCGTCGTTTGTCGCATCCGTCGTTTGACGCATCCGTCGTTTGTCGCATCCGTCGTTTGTCGCATCCGTCGTTTGTCGCATCCGTCGTTTGTCGCATCCGTCGTTTGACGCATCCGTCGTTTGTCGCATCCCTCGTTTTGTCGCATCCGTTGTTTATCGCGTCTCGTACAGTTTGAACGTTGTTCATCGCTATCACACACAAGATTAATTTATACATAAAACGATTGAATTCTATTTATACAATTCGCTGCCAGTGGATTCGCGAACGTTTTCGAGGGATGTTTTATTTACGTTTTACTCCGGGGATACGTGCGAAAAAAACCGTAAATTCGTGTAATCCAACAATTTTACATTGTTATTTCAGAACGTTTTTTTTTTTTTAGTTTTTCGCAATATAAACACCGCGTTTGAAAGAATTATTATCTTAAACGCGAGTCCGTTTTCTACGTACGATGTGAATCGCAAATGATTCTAATTTTAAATTGTTTCGTTTTTTTTTTTCTTTTTGAATTGAAATTATCACAGGATATCCGACGAGTTTTAAAACTTAAATAAGTAAATAACTTAAATAACTTTTAACAATTGTAAATAACTAAATTTGTACTTCGCCGAAATCGAGTAGACACAGTAATATACGATTTCATTTTTCGTACATGTATCGTACGACATTCATATCGATTCTCGCGCCGTAATTCGTATGTATTTTGTATGTTTTACAGTATATTATAATACTGTAGACAATTTCATAGTGTTTAAATTTAAAAAAGAAAATGAAAAAAACAACCGAGGTACGCATAATAAAAACGAGCGCATCGTCCAATTAAAAACGCTTTCCTTAACACTGCAAAACGTTTTTTTCTTTTTCTTTACAATATAAAATGCCTAAAAATTTGCGATACGAAATGGAAATAGAAATATTTTTAAAAAAAAAAAACGGTTAAAAAAAATATTTTAATATATTAAAAATAGCTGGCGTATCGATACATTACGCTCGGGTGCGTTTTTGTCAGGCGTATTTATTTTTTGAATAAAGCTTACAAAAATTGATATTTAAAAAAAATAACCTAACCGATCGTTATATTTTGATAATATATATTACCGCCTACGAATTATCTAAATGTCTATTAAGAAACCAATTATTTGTCGACGCGTTCAAAGATTTCAATATGAATAATATACGCTGTCGTCGCGAGAATCATACTTTTAATTACAAGTAATACGAGAATGAAAATAATAATAACATCCGTTTTTATTTATAATTGAATTATTACGGTTCTCCACCGTTGTAGTTTAACTATACTCACACGATAGGAAATTTCATAAATTTATTTGTGTGTTCCATTGAAATCGGAAAAAAATTATGAAATTATTTCCTACGTGGAAATTTATTTAAATATATATATCTTATATAGAAAATCTATCCTTGGAACGTACGCGTCATTCAATAATATACTCGTGTTTTATTTTTCGATAGTAAAAATTTATAACGGTATACACATGCCGCGCTACAATGCCAAGTGTATACGTACTGTGTACGTACGACTCGTATAATTTGATGTTACAATGATTTTTAATCTTTTTATTTCGAACTCTAAATTTCGAACTTATATCTAATCGTGCACCACACGCAAAAAGTATGTACACAATTCTAAAATCGAAAATATTATTCTCGTATCACATTTACGCAGTTCAATTGAATCGCAGACGAACTTATACTGTGTTCGTTTCCTTCGTAGCAACACTCGTAAAATGTTTGAAAAATAATTTAATTTAAAGAAACTCTTCGGTTTTGAAAAACGACGTGCAGGTAAGACGTATAAGTCGTGCGTAAATAAATAATAACATCCCGTTTAACAAAACGTTTAAAGTTGCGTTTTACTCGCTTTATATTATTATTATTATTATTATCGAGTGACGCCGTCACGACACCTGATCAAATTATGAAGTTCATTCCAAATCGTCAACGATACTTGTTATATTGCACACAAGTTTTATCATTTAATATAAAAAACGCGTTTTGATCTCGATTACAAAACATATTCAATTTCAATAATACGCCTAATGTTTTAGAATTTAGATGTTAGATGACAAATCTATTTAAACAAACAAAATCATTCTTTTTTTCATCGTCATCTCTTCTTTGTACCACAGGTTGAGAAACGCTGATAGTGCCATTGAATATAAATTTTTTGTAATATCGAGATTATTAGTTTTTTTTTTTTTTTTTTTTTTAATTAGTTTTCCACTCGTCACATTTTATTCCGTATTTAACCGATCGCGTAGTTCTACGTTAACGCGAAAATTCAAATACTCGGATGTCCTGGGGGAAAAAAAACCCGAATAATCTTTTTTTTTCTAAACTAATATAGTAGTGACTTTTTCTTTTTGTACACTTCGAGTTCAATATTATTATATATTGTATTATAATATATACGGTATACGCTATAGACCAATTTCAAACGATATTTATAACGTTGAAAATAATTTGTTTATAATCGTTACGATTGCACAGTACTGTTGTGGTGGTATGAGATGTCGGTAAATTTCGCGCTGTACATTAAACATAATATTATAATAATATTTTATACATCTCGGATGTTTGATATTCTGATTTTCAACAATTAAAAAAAAATAATAATAATTTTTCGAAAGCACTTTAAAAATAACTTTATAAGTATTTTTTTTTTCTAGTAAGGGACACGACGAGAGTATATTACATTTTTCCGAGAAAATCCATGTATACTTTATTATGTAAAATTGACATAAAAAGTGAAAAATATAAATAGTTATTTAATGGTGTCTACGTTATATTGTACAATATAAAAACCACGTTAAACTATAAAAAAAAAAAATGCCGTGTTATAAAAGGGACCAATATATTATGTAATATAAAATGAATAGTAAAATTTGTGTATTATTAAAAATTGATGACGTCCCGTGATATTATTATATTATGCGTACTGTTGTATATTTCCTCTTTGCAATCGTAATATTTTGTAGTGTGCGTGTGAAAATGACGAATCTTATTTCATGGTTAATTTTAAGGAACCGCGAATAATCCTATAAGCACTGTCTTTTAAGTTTTGGCCGATTGCGGACAACAAATGGTAAATTATAGGGCGAAATTTGATATGTGTCAAAAAAAAAAAAATCGTATCAATTTAAATTGTTTCGCTGGCCACTGATTTTTTTTAAACCTATATAATGTAATATAGAATTTGAAAAAAAAAGTCCGTTTTAACTTATTCGTTATTATCAATTATTGATTGAAACTAGACTATATATTATAATATGTAGTGTAATCCTGCACATATATTGTTGAAGAGTTTGCAACAAAGCAAAGATCAACATGCGATTTACAATTGAAAAAGTCGAGAATCGTAATTATTATTGTATTTACTTATAAATAAATAAATAAATATATATATATAAATATTTAATAAAATATACATTTCCTTTTTTTTGAAAAATAAATAGATTTTTTTTTAAGATTCGGATTAATAATAATTTATAAGATATGTGTTGCTATAAATACAGTAATTTAATAATTTTGTTCACATATACGTTACGATGTAGTATCTATTGTACATTGTGAACATATAAAATAAAGAAATTTACTTCAAAAAATGTATAAAACGGTTGTAGGTCGATATTTTATTAATTTCGCATCGATTTTTCGTTAATTATCGAATAAATGTCTACGTTTTTTTTTTCTTTAGCCGAACGAAAAACGGATTAAAAATTGTTTATTCACTCAAAATAACAATCGCGTTTCGTCGTTTTTGTTGCCTATAGCAGTGCAATAGTGGTTCAAGATTATTGTGATTATTTCTTTATTATACATCGTAAAGAACCGAAATGTATTTAATTCAAAATTTGTCGTCTTGTACTTTTTTCCTTGAAGGGAAAACGTTCGTAATATCGGATACGCGCGTGCGACGTAATCTAAAACCGATGAGAGGACATAACGCGTTTGATTCAGACCGGGACGTATTAAAAACGTATAGTAAAAGTCGAAAACTTTTTCGTTTTGACGATATTATTTTCTTCTTGAGATTACATACGATTCCGTTATTTATTATTGTAATGTACACGAGACGTCGTTATAGTCTCAATTCTTTATTACGTAATACACGGTTTACGTTGGATTGTAAATTTACGAATATTGTATTTGTCCGCGGAAAGAGCGAGAGAAGAATAAGTGACGGGTGCAAAATCGATTTTACTGAAGATTTTTTATTCTACTCGCGATGAAAATATCGTACGCATTTTTTATACGTTTTTATCGGCTCGGACGTTTCGAACAAAAAAAATATGTTGTACTTTAGAAAAATGCCACGCGAGCGTATTTTTTTTTATTCTATTTTTCCATAATTTAAATTTCGATCACCAATGTTTCGAGGAGTATTTCCACGCAATTTCATAAATATTATATGAAAACTGCGGTTGATACATTTGAACGGAGAGATTTCGATTATCGTAGTGAGTTTTCCATACGTCTGTTCAAACGTTATTAAATCGTGAATGACATGCATACGCGGTGTAACGTGTGCGCGTAGAAATTTAAAATTAAAATTAATGCGCTTGATTAAAAAAAAAAAAAAAAGGAGGATTTATCAACAATACTTATAATAGAAAACGAATTTTCGTATTGAAAAAAATATAATATTTATACATATATTTTTTTTTCTATTTTCTCGCATTTATCGTGTAAAACACACGCATTACGTGAAGTCAACGCTCGAAACAAGTCCCCGCGTTCAATGGCCAATGCAGCCAGAGTTGAGTCGAGATGATGATCATCGACGTTTCCAAAATCGCTTGTCCTTTTCACAAACATTTTTTTTTTTTAATTTAAATTTTCCCCGACGTCGTTATTTAATAATTCGTCGTAGTCCGTTTTCGTTCGTTCGTTCGTTTTTTGTCTTTTCGTCAGCTACACGGTTACCGTCCGCGTTCTGTTTGAGACTCGTCGAAACAACGTTTGTTGTATGCGTTACGATTTATTCGTAAACGGATTGTTTTTTTACGTTTCTTAGTTATCACCGTCGTGCTCGTTTGACTGCCGGTCAACGTCTTAAGCCGCGTTAGTCGCATGAAATTTCGTTTCTGTTTGGCGTTTTTATATATGTCTTTAATTTTTTTTTTTTAATATTAGTCGGAGCGTTTAAGGCTATACCAAAAATTATCAACAATCATTTATTCTTGCGTTCACGTTTTTTACATTAATTATACATTTTCTTTTTGTTTGTATTTATTGTTCTACGATATTATTATCGTTTGTATAAAAATTGTGTAATAGAAGATCGATTCTTTCAAGGTTATAAACTATTAGTATTTTGCACGGGTGACGTTCTCGACCGTCGTACCGTTACGCCACTTTTTTTAACAGGAAAATCTGCGAAAAATTCGCTGACGCTGCAACGTGTTTAAAATACGTCTGTTTAAGCGTTATGGAAAAAAAAAATTGACTTGCGAAAAAATAATTCAACGCCGTATGACAACGCGTGTTATAAATTCGTTAAATTTTTTTTTGATTTTTGCCCGCAAAGTATTAGTTATGTCGTTGATTATATCGGTCGCTAGAAACCAAACTCAGGGGTCGTTTTCCGTGGGATTTTCAAAACGATTTAAAATTTGACGATCGAATAATAATAATAATAAAAAAATTCGTTAAACTGCGTGTGTACTACACGCGATATACGATTAACCGAAGCTGTTCTTCTGTGCGCCTCCTTTTTTCTCATCTTCCCCTCACCATCTAACCACATTCGTTTCTTATCGAAACATCTCCGGGGAGACGATAAAATTATGTTCTGCGTGCGCGTTTTTTTTTTTTTTTTTTTATATTCGCCCGCGGTTATGCTTTTCGTGTAAAATTCAATAGAATATAAAAATGAAAACAGTATAAAACTCAATGCGTATAACTGTATTTTCAATCAGGATGGCGTAAATTGTTTTCTAAGACTGGGATAAAAATAAATTTTACTCGCCGCGTGTGGACACTGAAATGAATATTTTCCGAATTACTATAATTTCTAATGATTTTGATGAATTGTTAATATCGAATAATTGAATAACTGCTCATTATTGATAATATTTTATCTCTCTCTCTTTATATATATATATATATAACAATACACATTATTGAACGTTGTTTTATTTTCAGGTGAGTGATTTCGTATACTCGACAAACGTATTTTGTCACATTGCACGCGGTCTACGGCCGTCGCGCTGCACAGTAAGCATACACGTATGATATTACAATATTTATGTGTACTCTTATTAGTCTTAAGAAAACACGGAATATTAGTAGTTTATTTGCATGTTTATAGTTTCAGTAACGAACGATTTATCTTTATGGGAATAGTTAAGGATTAAATAAGATTCGCATTTTATATACGGACAAATCGATAGTCTCGGACGCGTAAACGTATATAATAAAATTACAAAAAAAAAAAAAAAAATCAATATTAGGTTTTCGGGCGAGGTTTGTCAAGAATTGAAATCTACAAGTAGTCTAATGAATCAAGTATTTATACTGAATTATATAAATGGAAATTGCTGCTTGTTTGTAAATTTTAGAGACCCGTTTAGTAGAATACATAAAATTTGTAAATAACAGTTACAATGAGCACATGAGCGTATTATATTTCGTGACACGAATGCTTGGGGAAAGTGTCCAGCAGGAAAGTATACTCAGCAGTGAATTTAATCAGTTGATTTTTTTTTTTTTTTTTTGGTAACTGTTTAATTTTCACCAAGCCAAATCCAGACAACAAGCGCCTCTTGAGTCTTCTTGGCTTAAGATTTCCAGGACATCAGCCGTTTTCATTACCGTTGTCAGATGAGTTGGCGACAACGGAAAACGCTTGTAACAGCCGATGTGGCCAATGAAACTAGAATATTTAAGAGCAAATTCTATTCACACACACCCAAAAATTTAGGGCAAACGTTAATTTTACCATTTATTTTTGTAATTTTACACACACGCACACAGAAACGTCAAAACATTAACGTTTATGCGTCTTAAAAAAAAAAAAGAAAAAAAAGAGGAACGAGGCCAAGACGGTCGGCTATATTTAATTGGTAAACAAATGAGCCATACATTTTCCATACGCAAACGTCTAATATAATCATGTGTCTGAATGAAACGTGTCTGTATAATATTGTTGTAATTCCTCGGTTTGGCTCGACGGTCGACCCCGAAACTAAACTCTTAATCGATGTCACCGTTAATGCGATAATAAAACGTTACAAGGCGTTTAGATTTTATGGGGTCATGCGAGTGTGTGCCAAACGATAATATATCAAAAAACGCGTGCGAATTCGATTTCGATTAGGACGCCGTTCTTTTTATCTTATGTGAAAACGTATACAAATGTTTATGGGTCTTAAAAAAAAAAATCAGACAATTTTTCGCGCGTTTCGTTCTAGATTTCGTCATAATTTTAAATAATTTTACCCCATTTCTTATTTGTCATTTGATATTTTTCAAATTCTCGAGCACGTTCATATTATGTAAATGGTTTTTTTTTTTTTTTAAATGTAATCTTTCAATGTGTTACGGTGCGCGAAAATCGCAGAAATTTATAGTTACAAAAAGCGTTTTATTTCACCGTGGAAATTTGATCGATAATAAAAATATCGCAGTAAAACATTTTCTTTATATTCTACATCGGTTGACGAGTTTTGTATTATCGAATACAAATTACCAATAATAACATTTTTTTTCCTTCTTAAACCAAATCAAACGTAGAATATCGATATAAAATATCATAGAAATAAAATATCACAGTAGGTGGAACCGCGGTCTTTTGTGGAAAATTTCTCGGGTCTCCGATACACCAATATCGAAAATACACCAAAATTTCCTTTGGATGAAAAAAAAATATTTATATAGCTAACCGCCGATGTCTACGCTTAAGTGAATTACGCAGACAAAGATTTTAAAGTTTTATTATTACCACGAATTTTTAAGCAATGATAAATCATTGTATTCGAATAGCGTTTCTGAACGCGGAGCTTCGGTACATAGACTAGTGCTGTCAGCGGTCGTAATCGTCAATGATCTAATATAATTGATATAGATATTGGAAGAAAGTTTTCGAACATTTTTTCGTTAATATTTTTCGAAACGACGAAGATGCATTGTACTATATATTTTTAAAACATAGTGCATATTCAAATTATTACGTAGTATCAAAACCACGTTTGTACGTTTTTATCGTAATTTTCTGTGGCGGGTTAAAATACGCTATTGGGAAAATCGTAAAGTGAACAGTGTCGAGTGTATCGACTGGACTGGGATGACCCGTTTAAAACTAAATTATTATCCTTTGGTATTTCTTCCCGTTGTCCTGATTGAAATTCAATTATTCGTATAATATATAATCGAAAAAAGTGTGTCACCGATTTTATGACGAATTTTAATCGTATGTAGAAAAGTAAAATTGTCTTTTTGAACTTTTAAAAGAATTGAATTCTACTACATGACGTTATTGGAATTTAAGAATGTTTAACATATTTAATTAGAAAAATAATAATTCCAAATTCGATTCCGAATGGACGATGACAAGTTTCGTTAAAATAATAGCGTAGAAGATAAGTATAAATAATGTGGGAAAAGTTGGAAAAAGAAAATAATTCGATAATAAATTTCGCATCTAATATGGAATATTCATCAGTCATTTCTTGAAAAATCAACTGAATAAAAATAATATTTTCTATTTAAACGTTTTGCGCGGTCATATTAATAAAAATGTTTATTATTTTTTTTTTCGCAAAAAGTCGACACATTATGTTATGATCATTATTGTTTCGAAAATCATACGCGAACGTAGTTTAACGAAATTCTTTTGAGCATACGAGATTATTAAGCGGCATTAGAGAAATGTAAAAATAAAGCCGAGTAGTGAGGGAACTCAAGAATAATCGTGGAAATTCAGATTATTATTGATCAAACTATCCTAATTCATAACATACGAAAAAATGTCTTTTATACGTAAACAGGAGGACATTATCTTAACATTATAAAATGTCAGCAATTTTATGTATTTGTTGTACGTTTTTCTTTTAGGATCTCGGTTAAAATAAAACTTTTTAAAATATTAAAGCGTGGACACTTTAAACTAGACCAACTGCGTATTACTGCATTTTTATTAAGCGTGTATGGATCGGTGCGCATTCCTTTAAGTCGAAAACGTGTACATAGGAAGAAAATAAAATTAAACATCATTGTAAAACCGCACCAGTTTCCTACGGTCTGCTAAAAGAGAAGGGGATTTCGTGAGAACCGCGGACGGCGTCCAGATGAGGACGAGATGACTACGGTACGTATCTGAAGCTGAACTAGTATTTTTCATCGACGGTCCATTTGCCCGTGGTTTTCTCACGTAGTAGTCGCAATATTAAAGATAACATCATCATAATCCGGTTCGTGTACACTGTACACATATTATTATCGTGCTGGTACGGTACTCGACAAAATCAATAGAATAAATAATGAAAAAAAAAACTTGATTTCTTACTAATAAAAAAAAAAACATTTCTATTGTCAATGTATAAATAAATATATTACGCCTTTATTACATCATAAAATATAATTGACGAACTATAATAATTATTTGAATTAATTATTTTAAGCATTAAAAAACAATTGATGAAAAATACAAAATATTTAGAAAATATTACATCTTTAAATAAACGGTCGATCATCAACCGATAGAGAAATATATTTTTTATAATAATTCGAATGACTCAGGATTTTTTTTTACACGAACGAATCATATGAGACACTGAGAATATATAAGATTTAATCGACGATTCTAATAACTGATTGGTAACCAAGAAAACCAACTTGGTTATTTTTCACAACGAATATAATCCGAGAAGTGTGATATTAGTTTTCGATTTAAAACAATATATATATTAACAACATAAACAATAATATTTACGAAATATTCTGATAACATAAAACATGACGTGTATTCGGTTATTCGTGTATTTGGTTTTTTTGTTCTACAGTCGATAGTTTTGAGTCGTTTGGATATTTTTTGTTCGTCGACTATCTCCTGTGTTGAATCTCTTACGACAGAACGAGACGACGATTCGTCTTCTCGTTCGATCCGGAAGTATCTGAGGTCGACGACTTCGGAAGACTTTTCTTGTTCCATACACGTTCCATTTCATGAAACTGAAGCCACTGTTCTCCGGACAGTGTTTTGCACGTCGTAACCTGTGATTCACAGAGCTTATTGATTTTTCTGTGTAATAATTTGCCATCATCCGCGGTCCAGATCCTCGGGAACATCTGTATTACAGATGATGCAGCAGCTCTCGTCTATATTTACGATCCGATATTGTCTTAGCACGTCACTTTTGGATGTCTTTGTTCGTCTTCTAGTAGTTCTATCCACCGCCGCCGACGATGGTCGTCGTATCGTGTCTTAAGAGATTGTAGACAAAAGATCGTTGACGTACCGAGGATATCCAAACGACTTGGGTCTATCAGCTGTACAACAAAAAAGTCAAAATTGAAAACAATCAGTCGAGTATACATATTGTTTTGTTATAAGAATATTTATAAAACTGTTTAACATTATATTAGGGATAATATTATCATATTTTTTCCCATTTTTTGGATTGTTTTACCAACTCCTTCAGTCCCTCCCCAGGACAGTTGTAAAAAATTCTTTTTCCTCTAAATATATTTCATTCAATTTCTCAATTTGTTTTTTCATATTATATACTTAAGGGTCAGTTGTTGAATTTTTCGACCATTTTCTGCTTTTTTATGTTTACATTATTCCACAACGAATATTTGTGGAAAATGAATATTGACAGTATTCCCCTCAATTTACAAAATGGCACAGGAGAATTCGTCTTACTCGCCGTCCTCAGTTCTGAAGCCTTAAACTGTCTGAGAAAAATATTGTTTTTCTTTTCGCGCTTAACAGTAGGACATAATCTTTTCTCTATTCATCCCTCCAGTTTAAGTCTTAACAACGCCCTTAACATCGTCAAGAAATGATTTATGATTTTTTTTCACACATTATTTTTAATTATCCGTCTCTTCTCACTGACAGAGTAATATTATTTAATAATCTCTCTAAACGGTCTCAATACTCTCTTCCAATTTAACATTTTCAATTCCCATTCTACCCCCATCATAATTTCATTTATTGTAAACGCCATTACCTATATTAATGCAATTGTATATTTTATGTTTTTACAATTTATTGTATTATATACATTTTTTCTTTCTATTAGTTTTTTTTTATGTATGTTTGAAATTTTAAAATATACACAATGCCGACGACGAACCTTGTGTTTAATAATATTCGTATGCTGCACGTTAATAAATGAAATTATCGTATTTTTACTAAAAAAAAAATTGTTTATACTAGAAGCTTTTTAATAATATTCTATGGTTATTTAAATTCTGCCATACTTTTTTTTTTTTAGTGACACGGTTTTCGTCGGAAAGGTCTGAGATTTTCTTTTCGCGTAATTAAAAATGTAATTGCTTAAGTGATGCTACCGAATGTTAAAACGTTATATTATTATTACTTTTTTTTTATTCCAACCTGTATGCTCTGGTTAATCTGAATTTAAAATATGGTTCAACTCTTTTAAAAAATACTTAATTCGTTCTTATATATGAGCCTACAATCCAATTAAAATTTCGACAGTATATTACATTTTTGTTTAATTATAAAACTCGATCATTTCCAAGTAGCTATTAAAACTGATTGCTCAAAATATTTATTGCGCTCAATTTAATATCAACTTGATACGTATAATATAAACGCTACGAGGATAAATTAAGTCTTTCCAATACAACTTTAAATATCTACTTAGCGGTTCTTTTTTTCTATTTTTTATTTTTGCTACGCGTTACTGATATTATATCGTTTTAAATTTATGTCTTAATAACATTATTGTCGTGTATATATATTTTTTTTCTTCGTTGAATTAATTAAACATTTGCAATATTGCATAAACCGCATATTTTTAATAAAATTCATACGAAAATGTGTAGGATAATATCAGGATCTGAAATTTTTTTTTTGTTTTTTTGATTGGGCTTAAAATTTTTCATAATAATTTTGTATGTATGATGTTATGTTTTCGAATAAAGTATTACTCAAATCTTTCTAACATGGAAAATTCAAAAACCCTATTTAATGTTCGACGACTTAAATCGTTATTGACTCATATTATTGATACTACGATCCCCCGTGTATCCGCCACTGAATGATACGACGGGATTGTAAAGCGTAGTAGACAGTAAAGATTTTGATTTGCGACAAAATTTAATATTTTTGTTTGTTTTTTATCTCACTGAATTGAACATTTATATTCGATATAATATACAGCCGGTTTTCGCGTGCAAACATAAAAAATATATCTATAAAAAAATATAAGACATAAATATTGAATGTTCTTATACTTAAAATTACAAAAAAACTATAGAGAACATTGATATTTTATAATCAGTTGATTTTTTTACACTCGCGTTATAAAAGAAAAAATCACTAATAACGTACTGAAATAAAATCAAAGATAATAGGTGTCTTTTAATTTTTCACTGTCCTAGACCTCCTCCCCCTAAAAAAAACAAAACTATAGTATAACGCATAAAACATTATGGTTATTTCAGAGCCCAGACATTTTTTATAAAAGTAATAGATTTGGCGCTAGGAGAACAACAGCGCTTTTCTTCTTTTCAACACTCATATTGGTACACCTAAACAAAAATCGTTGGAGATGTGTTTAACGGTGCTGAAGGAATAATCCAATACCGTTTATATTCTTTTGAGCGTCTCGATTAAATATGTAATCTAATACAAATAGCATACGCCAGTGGCGTGGCGAAAGGGGGTATCTGAGAGGCAATTGCCTTTGGATTTTTAAAAAGTGAGCCTTTGATCCGAGTCGTAATTTACCATTCGTACTTTACAATAAAACATAAAATTGCATTTGATAATATTGTGATTAACAATCCATTACCGTAATATTATACTTGTACATAGTAATAATAACGCGTAGTAACATGTATTTTAATACGTAATGATTTATTGACGTATTCTAAGTGGATACACGTACCACAAACGTTATAATTCTATTGCCACAGCTTCGTATAGCTATTGTATGAAGGCGCGCAACTAACACAAGTCAATGACATATCAAATTATCATCAATAATCCACGCACGACATTTTTGTAAATGTTTAGAATATCGTAGGAGGCGTATCGGAAATTTTGTTTGCGGTTATTATTGCGTTGTGCTGTGCCGTGTTCATCCGAATATCAAAATATATTTCGTTACGGTTATTTAATGTAATTATTAATACGAGTTCGTATCATGACGATAAATGCGTTTGTGGTGATATTCGCTTGCTTCTGGAAAATTATAAGTTCGCCACGCCACTGACATACGCGTCGTCGTCGTCGTACAGATATAAGTGTAAGCTGTGCCCAACTAACGTGGTTAGTTAGAAGTCCGCTATACAATATTTATAAAAACTGAATATTTATAAGTATTTAATAGACAGAATCCTTTTATTCACTATAAGAATTTTTCACTCGCGTTATATATCGACGTACGGCGTTTGTGCGGTATTACGCGTGTCTATATAATAGCTATCAATCATTCGGCGGCAAGGCGGCGAGATTTTCGGATAATAGCGCAGGCAAAACGAGGATTTCGTTCTACTCGTGTGTCGGCGCGGAACGGGAGATTTCGTCCGGAATACAAACGCGCATCCGGGTTAAAATGAAAAAAAAAGAAGAAAAAAAAAATGGTAATAATAAGAAACGCCGTCGTATACGATACGTATGGCTACCACGTTTAGCGGCAAACTGTACGAAATGCGAAAATCGTGCGCGAACGCGCCGTTTTCTAAATATAAAGCTTAAACGCTCGCTGCAGTTTCCGCGCGACCGTTTGGAAAACGGCTGTGCCCCCGTGCGCATACGCGTGTGTGTATATGATATAATAATAAACGGGGCTCGGATTCTGTTTATTACTAAAAAGTATAAAATACGATCGAGGAAAAAAGAAAAACGAAATCCGAATACGTGCCCCGAAAACGGTAAAAACGCAGGAAAAATTAATACGCATTTTATTCGAGTAACGGTCCCCGCCGCCGTTTGCGAGATGGTTTTAGTGTCTAAAAAATAAACATAAATAAACATTTTTAAAATGAAACGGCAATGCGAGTGCCGTTAGGATTAATACGAATAAGGCGAATTAATTCGAAATCAACTCGTACTGGGAGGGGGGGGGGAATAAATGGAGTCGGTACTGCGGGAAATTCTAAAACTCTCTTACGTACCGTGGAATTCCGCATTTGGGACCGTTGACGCGGCGCAAAACAATTTTTTTCTCGGTTTACTGAAACGTATAATATCCGCAGTTAATTCAAAATAATAATTATAACGAATTCTGTAACCAGTTCGGATAATATGTATAAACGGTTATGAGCGGCGGTGACGCGGCGGACGCTCGAAAAACGTTTTTTCTTTTTTCTCTCTACAACTATTTGATGTCGTCAGTACGTCCGATACAGTTGGCCGCGCGTGCTATTGAAATTTGTGCCGAACGACCAGTGCAAATGAACGCCTCCGATTGCGCGCGATCAATCACATACGGAATTTTATTCTCCGTCGGTATTGCGTTATAATTCTCTTAATTTTTTTTTCTCCCCGACAGTCGTTTGACCGTCGAAGCACAGCGGCTGAACAGTAGGTTACATTAATTATTATACACGCACATTAGTGTGGTCGGTCGTTAACTGACCGTGAACGAGGAAGTGAACAGCGGCGAAATATAAATATTTGTCTTACGACGAAACACGCGCGAAAGATTTATTGTACGCTGCACCGCGTTTTCCTACCGCGCGATTATTCAGACGCGTTTGTACGTTTTTTTTCCCTTCTTCTTCTTATATTCCACGCGCCTAATTATACGTCTATATAATGAAACGGGAATGTTGTTTTTTTTTCTTATAATAATAATAATAATCATCGGCATAATCAACGGCGTTTAAATAGCCGAAAAAAATCGCTACGACACCAGAAACGACTGCGGTCGTTAAACGAGATCGAAATCGTTTGCGAGTAGAAATTTCATTTAATATCGATTAAATAAAAAAATTATTCTTACTTTGGATAATAAATCAAAGTTGACTTTTAAACTATTCGCCGATTTACGTAATGGTATATATTATATTATAATACAGATCACAGGTGGTCATTAACAGCTGTATATATACGTATATATATATAAACGAAAACACCATGAATTTCGAATGTATGCTTGCTTTTTCTTTATTAACAGCCCAAAGGCTGGTTACCAGCGATTTTCAACTCCACGCTTTCATTTGGGCTTCATAATAAGATCTTGTGTCTTTTAATGTCTGAGCAATAAAATACAGTGCGGGGGTCCTCTATTATTCTGCTAAGCAGGCGGAAGTATACGTATGTCATACGTTGGCTCTTCGAAAAACTTCTTCGTCCGTTGTGTTTTCTGTCTAACATACCGTGTCTCAAACGTCAGAAGCCATTTTTTTTTATCTGTAGTCCATGTCTCACGCCCATACTCTCCAAGTATAAACCATTAATAGATTTGTCCTCACCTTTACATCAATAATTTTTAGATACAAACATATATGACTCTGAAATGTACATTTAGCCTGGATTTTATCCTTGCTACTACGGCAGTGACACACAACATACACATTATATACGTTAAAAACAATAAAAATACATTTATAATAGATAATAATCGTATTTTGAAGAAAAGCAGACAGTGGGAAAAACGATTAACACGCGCGTGAAATATGAACCGCTTGTACACGGGAAAGTCTGTCAATTTTTTTTTTTTTGTTTGTTCACTCGTTTTGCGTACTCACGAATCGCTTACGTAAATTCAACTATACAGAACGAGAGAAAAACAATCACAGACCTATTTTGTCCATAAAATACCGAATTGCACAGCGTTATATTTATTCAAAGGGCCGTCCGCCGCAGACCCGGGGTCGCATAAGAAATCATCAATCACGACGTGGTCCCGCTGGCAAAGCAAAAACTCCTCTCTTTATCAGGTGCGCGTATCAGTCCTATCGTCCGACATTGTGTGGTCGCTTGACTCTCGGAAAATGTCAACAGCGGCAAAACCGAACGCTCATCTGTCACCGGCCTGTCAGTTTTGCCCCGCGCTGAGCTCCATGCTTTGTAGGCATTTCTTTAAAGAAACCGTCATCCTCAATCTTCCCGAGGAAACGTAATATTATATTATACACAGAGAAGGAAAAAGTATATATACATTATGTATACAGGGCGTGTTTTGAACGGATTGTCCGATATTTTAAATTATTTTTATAATAAAAGGTTAATAGAACCCGAGAGTTACAATATTCAGTCGTACGATTGAATACATTACAACGATTTTCAATTTTATCTAATGTGTATATTATAAAATTCGGCATAAAAACGAAATTTTATTTGAAAATAATGAATGTTTGATCACTCTGATATTGTTATTGTGTTTGGCATTGTGTTTCCTATTTTTCCGTTTAACAAAAAAAAAAAAGTGTTTATATCATAATTTTATGCGGTTACGTCAGAATTATTTGGGTGTTAGATTTGTGATAATTTTAGTCTGTAAATTTTTTTATGAATTGTTATAAATTGTCGATTCAAACGACATAGTATTTTATACAATTAATGTAGTTTTTATATTCGATATTTTCGTCTTCTTCGACCAAGGCGAATGGTTTTAAATACTTTTGTCACCGCCTTGCGGAGACTCTTGTTTCTTCTAAGCCACCTCTAATTCCGCGACGAATTCTCTGATATCGTTTTGGTATTTTGGTCCGGAGACTGGGCCGGAGGATGCGAACAAACTCGTTAGTCCGTCTCTTAGGTTTTGGTCCAAACGTGGACCGGACTTACGGAGTCTCGCAACTACCGGTTCGGCTACCTCGACTCATCGGAATAGCTTCCAAGTCGATGGAGATTACGTCTGTAATGTAGTACATCTCTCCGACGGTTTCTGATTTTGTGTTTCCACAAAGATGGGCGTATTTCGTTGCTCATGTCTTTAGCGCTACAGTTGAGTACCCTTTGGTTCTGTATACCTCCGAAGTGACGTCTGATATAAAAAAAAAACGCGGTCGTGTATTGTCGTTTAATCAGACCGAAGCGATTCGCAAAATGTCTCGTTGAGCTCTTCGTTGGCCAACAAACAAAAATCTCAAGAAATTCCTATAAAAATAGTGTACAATAAATAACAGTAATGACAGTGATGCGAAAACGAAAAATGATCGTCACCGTTATAGAAATGTCGTCGTAGGCCACGTTGTAAAAAATTATTTCTACGATACTATCGCTTATTCCGGAGAATAATTTTTGATTTTTCTTCTCAGAGTGTCAAAATAGCAAACCGTTTAAGCGGAGCTGGAAAAGAAAACTTCTCGAAAAACATGTATGATGATGATCTGGCGCGGTTATATGGACCATCATATCCCTACCAGAAATATATTTTAGCAGTTTCGCGCGGTTTTCGCACAGATTCGTACAGCGATAAGTGTCCAACGGCTATTTATTTATTTATTTATTTTTTTTTTGTTCACCGAATTCCGTATCATTAAATCGTATATTTATATATATGAAAGAAAGAACGTCTTATTTTTGCGAAAAAGAATTTTTTATTTTTATTCTTTCTGAATAAGTCGTTTGACAATACGTCACACCCTGTGTATAACGTGTTTATATCATATAATAATAATAATAATAATAATAAGAGAAACGGCCGACTAGTAGTTCAATCAATCTATATTAACCGCGTTGATACACGTATAAATAGCAGCAAACTGTAAACGCAATACGTATAAGTTCTCTGACGACTCGACGTGAAGATATCTCTCTCTCTCTCTTTCCGCGCGAATTTCTTCACCGGCTCACGACCTCGGTCCGTCTGCAGGTTTGACAAGTTCACATTGCCAAACGATTTATAACACCCTAACTGACAACGACGTGTAGTTTGAATCGTTATTCTTTTTATTATCATTATTTCACTAGGTCGTCATCAAAAAAAAAAAAAAAATAAACGATCGCGGTCCAGGTATATAGTGAATTTTTTTTTGTCACACACAAATCAAACGTGTCTCGTCAGCGTACAGTAACGTTATGATATCATCGAGTAGGTTACTATAGGAAAAAAAAAATTGAAATATAAAATTTCGTTGCGAAACGACGTCGATTATTATTTAATTTCGTACCTCCTAGAAAGCGTACGGGTACAATAATATTTTCTCCTCCGCGTACACGCATTTTATTATCCGGCTGCTGTTGGCAGCTGTTGGTGTTCATCATAATACATATTGTAACTGTATGCTCCATACGGTATTCTAGTTTCGTAAAAACCAATAGGATTTTTAATGACCGTAATAAAAATAAATAAGAACGTCGTCAATTATTATGACGACAGATTGAGAAATACTGAATTATATAATTTGTCATAAAAAAAAAAAGTTATATATTGCGTAATTTTATGCTTAAAATTTATACGCATACGCATTTGAACGAAACTGTGTTTCGAATGCAACGTAAAAACCGTTTGTATTGTCGAGGGTTACACGCGAGTCATGTTATATTAATATAATATTATTTTTGTTTTATTATTCACTTGAATCCCCGTACAAATTATATCGTTCTGAATTCAATGTTCGTTTTTATTCTCTACATTCCGTCAAAATCGTTCCGCCGTCTCAATAAAACGCGTTTTCGACCGATTACTATATAAATTTGTGTATAATGATATGTCGTTACGATGAAATTATACAGTGAATGAGAATTTATTACGTTTCACTTGTAAGTAATAAAAAATTCGCAGTAGACATACAAGTACGTACCAAATCAATCAATATGCGTTATTGGTCGCATGATAATCTCGTTTCATCATGATTTCAAATATTAAAGAAATGTAAAACGTTTGTACAGTGTTTTAAGATTTATTCGTGTCGCGGTTTTTATGCGCGTGTCCCCAGTCCCGATGTTCAGTAGAAGTGATGGCTACTCAATAAGCAAAATCGGTTGTAGATTTGCTACGGACGTATTTCGCACGGACCTCGTCGTATTATTATAATATTATAAAATAGAATAACGCGTATTATAATATATTTTACGCGTAGAAGGACTGTCATGTAATTGTAGACGGAATTCATATTTTGACGCGACGTTTTCCAAGAAACAAATGGTGTTTTTAGTACTATTCTAAAAACGGACTTTTTTTTTTTTTTTTGGAATTTTTTTTAGTAATATTACGAAATAAAAATAAAATGTTACCCAAAATTGAAATGGAAAAGTAAAGAAAAAATCGTTTTAAGTATTAGCACAACACTTGTAACTGTGATATTAATAATTGGTTTTTAAAATGGTTCTCAAAAACGCATTTTAATATCACATTTGCCCGAATCACTTAAATTTTTCATCAATTTGTTTCCTCGACGCGTGACAACACTGCACGGCTTCTTCGATGGTGCACGCGGCCGTGCCAAAATAAAAATAATTATTTAAAGAGGAATATTATTTTAATATATCATTTGTAATAAAATTTTGTACGAGTTTTTGTAATTTTTTTTTTTTTTTTTTGAAGTTTTTAAGGTCGTTACAATCCGAGCACTGCACCACACATTCCGTATCTATTTCCTATGGCACGCGCGTTTATTAGAAATAAACGGTTTCGTGGTGCCCCGTCATTTTTCCCGATTCGAACTCTCCAGCTGCTTTATAATCGTTATTATTGTTTATTTGATTTCCCACGAGGTTCTCGACATTTCTCTCGTTCGAAAATGTAAATATTATACGCTTGTACAATTTTATCTCGCGTTTTATTCCCGGCGTTTATGTGTCCCGTTCTGGTGCGTATAAATCGATAGTTTGTCAGAGAACGAGTCGAAAATTGAGTACTTTTCGCGTACGTGTATTGTACAGCGATACGATACGCTCTTTTACGTTATATACTTTGACGTATCGTATTATTAACATGTGTTAATAATAAAATCTCGCCGTGAAAGTCAATCGAAAATCCGATACGTTTCGAATGAGAAAAACGGAGTAACAATAAAATCGAATTCGCCTGATCTCGACAACAACTGCCGCGTTGTACCGTCTCGCGCAGTGTTTCGACATACTGCGCTTTTATATTTTATACGGGAATAAACCGGTTAACATTTATTGTTAATATTTCGACAACGAAAAAAAGAAAAAAATTATTTCTCGACGAACGGTTTTTGTTTTACGTTTGAAACATTGGTACTGATTGGAAAATATTACGTTGTTACGATTATGCAACTGTTACAAAAAAAAAAAGTTTTGATTTAAATAAAAATAAATTGTCGCGTGATAATTTTTTTTATTCGGTATGAATCGAAAAAACGGAAATTTACCCCGGGTTGGACGATTTGTTTAAAATTTTCGATTTAAAACGAGGGAAAATTATATGAAAAACGGTATCGTATCGGTTTATTAGCGAGGAAACGAACGTCCAACAACGTATTTTTGGCACATATTATTATTGTATAAATATAATATTTTAACGATTTTACGCTAATGTATAACGAAAAACATGCGAGCATAATATTCATTTGTATTTGTAACGATTATTCTCCGATTACTATCAAACTGGTGTTGATTTTTTTGTTTTTTTTTTAGAGAAAAATCAAACACTATAACAAAACGTTCGTTTGATGGGTTTAAAGACGCAATAGCGTTGGATTGGATAGATATTATTATAAATATTATGATTTTTTTTTTTAAATAAATAATTATTTTTTTGTTTTCTTCGCATCAGTGTAATATTTATAACATTTTTTCGCTATTTTTCCACCCGACTGGGTTATGTCGTTATTTCACGTATACGGTATTTTTCAACGCACGTTTCTAGTAAATATTTTTACGTCTTCACTGATTACGTATTTTATCACTTTCGTTTCATTTTACTTTAGTAAAAACGGGGGGTGGGAAACCGTTAAGTTTCATAGTAATAGAATTTTACACAAATATATATTTTCTTTTTACCGAATATCGTCGTGACGCGAATGAAATTACTCGCGCGTTTCGACGATGTGTAATAAACTCGTATACATTTTTCGTAAATTTTAAATATTATAAATGCGTTTGTCTAATTTTGATTCGCGGAAGTCAAACGATTGAAATATATACGATTATATATAAATACGAAGAAATTACGGAATGTAACTACTGACTAATCGGCGGCGGCACGTATTATACGATATATATATGTAAAGAAACGATTCAAAACGAGTTTATTCGTTTGACATATGTATTTAAAAACGGCGATGGCACGTCATTATAATAAATTATAACGAATTTGAAACGCGTACGTACTTTTCCATATGTATCCAATTACAAATTATATACGTCTATGATCGTATTTTTAAGTACAGCGTTATGAATAAAAATATTATTATTATTATAATAATAATATGTGTTTATTTTATGCCAATTATGGTACGAACCACGTAGAAGTACCGGGAGCGTTTAACGTTATTATATATTATATTATATTTGTATGTTTATATTAATATCGTATCCAATTAAATATGTATTATGCCGGTTTATATCATTTTGTTGTAGTTTTTTTTTCGGAAAAATAATAATATACCTTGTTTTATAGGACATGTACAGTAAATGTAATAATAAAATAAATAAAACGTTTTAATACGCGTATACATATGGAGTTGGTTTTAATAATTTAAACGCTATGCGTATACCTTCAACGTTTGTTAACTTTATATGAAGTAACTTTAAATCTGTATATTAAATTATCATATAAAGAATAATAAAAATTTCCTAATTATGGCTACATTTTGGCAATAATGCGCTAAAAAAAAAAAATTTGTACCAATAATAAGAAGTTGAAAAAATCTCAATAAAAGAAAATCTGGACATCTGCCATAGGGTTTTTGTCCATTTAAAAGCGTAAACATATTCATATTCATCAACTGTGTCGTACTTTTATTGCCTACTACATATTAGCTTGTAGTCGATTTCATAAATAATATATATCATCACAAATATTTTTTAATTTCTATAGACGTTTTAGGTATTGAAAACGTAAAATGACGTTAAAAACGTCGAAAAAAAATATGAAAAATCGTAAAAGTATGCACTAAAAACACGTTTAGATTTCAACTTGTACAGTTGTATAAAACTACAATTAAAAATTTACTTTGCAACGAATTCAAATGATAGAAACGAAGTTGTAATTGTTAAAACGTCCGAATCGTTTCGAAATATTTCGATGAATTAAATAATAATTATTAAGACGTTCGTTAAAATGGAAATCGTTTTGTCACATTGTTATTGTATTTTCAAATTGGAAATATGTGGTGAATTTATAATGAAATTAAAAACGGAAATATTATGTCTATTAAATATTTTCACGTATAACAATCCAATTGTAATTTGGAAAAAAAATTAAGTTATTACGCGTATACATTTTTTTTTCTTATTTTTTCTGAATTGCGAAATTAACAGTTTTAGGCGAACGAAAACGGAATATTAAATAGGATCGGTATATAGGCGTTATAAATTGTATTTTATTACAATACGTACGCAGGTAACATTATTATAACATTTTACATTTTAATAATAGTTTATCGTACGTGATTTTTTTAAAATTTTATTTCTATTCTAATGGACACAAAGCTATAGAAACAATACGGATCAATAGAATATTTTAGATCAGCCGTGTTTTCGTTTAGTTTAGTTTGGTACGTTCAAACGCAATACAAAAAGATTCGTTTTTCGCTTTATTAAAATTCGTCAGCTGCCTGTCGGTAAATTTCAATCGATAAATCAAACATTTTGTACGCTATATACGTTCATATTGACAAAGTCCATTCTGGACTTTTACATATTTGCTTTAAGATTTTTTTTTCTATTTATATTCTTCTCGTAGTCATTATTTATCCGAAATTAAAACGTTAAGTGTACTTCACTCGCGATACCGTTTTGTTATGACCGAAAAACAGAAAACTTTATTAGCATCGATGACTAATTAGCTAGTCTAATATTTCACCACACGTATTTCTCTTTTAAAAAGAAAAAAAATCAATATATTAAAATATTTAGGCATTTTTACCAATGAAAATTCGAAATGGAAAATTCAATGGAAAATAATTTCAAAAGTATATTGAATCACTTCGGTTTAGTTTTTCACTCTTCTCGCACAGATCAATGGAGGATCTCCATTTCAGTGTAAAATTTATGATGTTTAATTATTTAATTGTTGAATTCCGTGTTGATCGGAATAATAATATACATAATAAACCATCGATGACATAATTTTAATTTTATAAATATTTTACACAATGATACGTAATATTTATACTTTATAGCTTATGTATTTTTTTTTTCATTCATTCGACTGTATACCTCATAAACGTGTATTCATCGTGTTACCCAATGCTGTGAAATTATTCAAATGCATCCGATCGGATTTTCGTGTTATTCCCGAGGAGCGTCCACGTGGAATTATTATTTCAATATCGTAAATGTATTAATACATTTTGTTATATAATATCGAAAGGTATGGTCGAACGGAATCGGAACGGGAATAATTGAGTGTATTTCAAAGGGCGAAAGGAATATTACGGTAATATGCGATTTTCGCGAAAGTGGAAAAAAAAATTAATTATTATCCGAAACGGAGTCATGTCCTCGGTTTTTCGATCAAGAATACACTTCAAGGAAAACTAACGCTTCTTCTTGGATAATCGACACAATATTAAACGATTTATTTTATTTGTTATTGATTGAGAACAGTGTTCTACAGGTTACTGCAGCCGTTGTTTCGTTTTCAAACACTGTAAAAGTATAATTATGCTATTTTTTTACTGATTTTTTTTGCTTTTTTCGGACGAGGTGAAACGTCGGATTTTTATGCGACCTATAATTATATTATGTACTGTCCTTAATACGACGAGAAAAAAAATATCGTATCCAATTTTATTAAACCTCTAATTGATCAACTTTTATGCACCGTTACGACCGATCGCTAAACAATATTAATTATTATTATTAAATAACTGTTTATCCACTCTATTGTTACAATTGAAAATTTGCTTCAGTTCACACTCGGATCGTTTTATAAATATTGATATTTACTGTCGCTTACCGAACTTTAAACATTGAAACATCTAAAAGAAACGTTCTTTAAAAATCATTATTTCCCTATACACAAAAACATAATATGTCAGTACAGATTCAACGATGCAACAATTATTATTACACAATTCACCGCGCGTCATTACTGCGAAATGTAAAGCACGTTCGCTTTATACTGTACGTGTCAATAATTATTTCACAATCGTACAATATTATATAACGCTCACACATTTCGCTATTGTTCACGCGACAACTGCAAGAATATATATATATATAAATAATAATAATTTAATAATTTAATGTATCCGTGTGTACGCCACGACTGCGTTGTAATGATCGTTCGAATTCATTTCGTATAGTGCGCTCTGAACATGCCTTGGAAGTCATATAATGCGGCTAGAAATAGAAAAAACGTATACGACGAATCGGTAAATACAATACGCGAAACACACGTTATTTCGAATGAAATCAATAGGGATAAATTGCGTTTATTGTCCAAATATAATATGAAATAATATTATTTCGCGCGAAAACATTTAAAAACACGTTATTCGTGTTGCAAAATTATGAAAATACGCTTTAAAATTTCCGTTTTTCGTCTGGTGATTATTGTACTGCTCGAAATCGATGCGGATTATAACAGAGAATGTGGGACACACACAATATTTCCTCCTCTAATCACATTTCAAATATCTTCGTATTAATTTCATACACACGTGTATTTATGTCTTTATTATTATTCTTTTTCCTGAGGCTTGATTGTTATATCGTTATTTTTTTTTCATTCACGTATAAGTATGAATTTTTAATTCACCGTTCGTTTCTGTTTATTCGACGTATTTTTTTTTTCTTTTTCCATTATTCTATTACAATATAATACAATTTTTTTTCGTTATTCTCGTGCTATTTTAATAACGTATAAGAGACGGAACGACGGCAGAACGAACGAATGCGCGGTTATTCCGGTAGGTTTTTTTTTACTCCGACGACCGCGGACTTTTTATATACTTTTTATGTATATATAAAAAAGAAAAAAAGAAATGCGCGCGGACATTGGCGATTGAGAGATTTATCGCGCGGACCGACCGCGAAGCGGACAACGACTTTCTCAGTAGTCGCGGTAATGGAATCATAAAAGCCTGTACACACGTTCGTGTAATAACGGTCACTTGATAAAATACACAAACACACGCGCGTCGCCGTCACTTTCTGTCGCCAAGTCGCCGCGTGTACATTACACGCGGTGTGTGTGTCGGCCAAAAACGATTTTCTCTCTCGTGTGCCACGTCGAGAACGGCCGTTGTACGAGTTCGTTTTCGGGAACGGCTGCAGGGAAACAAAACGCCCTTTGTCCACACGCCGTCCGTGCCCGTATTTTACCGATTGGGGCCGTCCAGACGGTGGCGGCGGTGAGGGATCAGGTGAAGTTCTGCAGACACGATCCGGCGCGGTCGTAATTTCGCGGAGATACAGCGAAAGTTTTTGTTTTTATTTTTGAAGACCGCGGACGGACAAATACGACGAATTTTACGAGATACCCGCCGGATAGAGTCGAATAAAATAAATTATATATATATATATAAATAATAATAATAATATGGAAAACGCTTTTAAACAATTCGAATACTCGAATGTTACGAGTTTTTTTTCTTTTTTTTTTTTCACGATCTAACCGGACTTCGATTCCGTTCGACACGTGAAACAGTAATTTTTTTCCTCTCTTTACGAACGAAATGCCGTTTGAAATATCTTTTTTGCGTTTCGAGGAGAGGGAATTATTTTTATAACGGAACATGTACTCGTCGGTGGTATCTCATTAGAAGCTCTATGTTGTTTTAAATAAATGTCTCTCTCTCTCTCTCTTTTATTATTATTATTATTATTATTTATAGGCGCGATTTGGGGCTCCTTGGAGGAGCTTAACGCCCCCAAATTTCATATTAGCACCCCCAAATTTTTAGTCGCGTCATTGAATTTTTAATTGTTGTAACTTATGATATATTGATATTTTGTCATAGGCATTAGCATCTAGCACCCCCATAAATTTAATCCAAATTGTGCCTATATTATTATTATTATTATTATACAAATCTCACTGTGGATTATTATTGCGACTATTGTTCTAACGTGAAAACTGCCAAAATGAAATATTCAAAATATAATATTGTAGTAGTAATTTTAATAATACGTTTCGCGTTGTCGAAAATATTTTTAATACGCGCGCGAGTTGTTGTGTTTTTTTTTTTCATTAGAACCGGTGCTGTTTTATATATATATATATAATTTTTCGTCGAATCTGTAACAAAATTAGATTATATAATATATATATATATATATTATGTATACAATAACATCGTTTTTCTTACGTGCACGAGTCATATACGCGTCAACTTACAAAAAAAAAAAAACAAGAAAATTGACGATTATACGTTTAAGAGACGATGAGACGTGCAATAATAACAATCGAAAAATCACTTGTAATTGAAAACTCGAGTAAAACACCACGTAGTTCGGTGTAAATTACAAGGTAAATTAAATCCGCAAGAATAGTGCGGCGAATGCTTACGATTTTTTTTTGTAACGAAATAATAATGACGTTTTTTTAAAAATACCAACGGACGCTGTCGTGAGTTCGACAATAATCGATTAATCAAAACGACTAATTATTATTATAATTTTGTTTTTCCACTCGATGAGCTCGCCCGGACTGATTATGAATTTATTTTATTTTTTTAAACGCGCAATATTATTGTCTCGTCATATCTCCAATCGTCAGAAGAGACGTGCATTAATTAAGTCGATGTCGGGGCCGCGTTAACACGTACCGTGGACCACCAATATTATTTTCGGACTCGGATACACGTATTATAATCGCGTGTCACGACGATCTCATCGTTTCGGATAATAACAAAACGAACATAAAAACGGGGCATACGTGCGTCCAAACGTCAAACGGACAGAGAAAAAAAAACGTGCGTATAAAAATTTCAAAAAAAAAAAAAACGGACGAAATACACAACTCGTAATTTTATATGGTACAATGCGCGTGTCATCGAAATTCTGATACATAAATGGAGTTCATATTTCGAAAACCAATAATTGTCATTACAGAGGCGTATTTCAGATTTTATCGAGAGGAGAGATTTGGAAAATATATTGCTATCTCATCAGAATACGCGAAACAATATTCCAGCCTTGTCCAATCCGTTGAACGGGTTTTCACCTGCTGACAGAGAACATATTAATTGAATGTTTTATTTCGTTTTCAATATTAATAATAATAATAATAATAATAATAATATTATTATTATTACACAACTTGTTAATACAAATTCAATATTAATTTTTATTGTTCCGACTAAAAACGTATTATTATTTGATGGATTTTTTTTTTTATTATTATTATTATTATTATTAATCTGTTTTAAACGCGATATTCGGATGTTGAAATATAGACACAGATGTGTAACGTACACGAACACAGGTTTTTACGAAAAAAACGAACGTTCTTCGGATACGTTTTTGTTTTATATATATATATATATTACAGACTGTTAAAATTACTCAGTAATTTTTCGCAAAAACGTGTTGTATGAGTATGCGAAATGTTCGGTATGAGAAAGAAAAAACGCTAATTAATAGTCGATTAATTCGACTAATCACAATCCGCATTTGGATAACAGTTTATTTTACGTTAATAAAATATGTTGTGCTGTAATCGGTGAGACCGCAGTACCGCACTGCGCACAATAACCCACGGTCTTAAAAAGGACCGATCATTTTTATGACTGGTTGTATAATAACAGTTTGTTTCTCGGTTTATTGCAAAAATTCCGGATTTACTAACATGTCTGCAAATTTTAACGTTTTCTCCACGATGCAGATTTCTATCGTTTATATAAATGTTTTCGTCACACAGCGGATTGGACGAGTCCAACGGAATTAATAACGTGATTCTATCGACTTTATAAAATAATGATTAAACCTTAAAAATAGAAAAGGATAAAAACGTTATGTGGAAGGGACACATGTCTCACGCTAATCTCCCTATAAATACGCTACTGATTATCAGCATAGCAAGTAGAAGATTTCGTGACGCGTCTAATTCGTTTGGTGGTGTATTCATAAAATTCTACTGCGACGACGGACATTATTTAATAATACGTTTGGTTTTACTCCATATATATAAAACGCACTTCAAAGGAAGGAAGAGAAAACCGATTTTTCTTCGATTGAACCCAAACGTTTTTAATCATTTACACGATTATTTACAATAATACAACTTGAAAGTTTGGCGTGCACTGTGTACAGAATATTACGTTTTGTAAACATTATGTTTTCTTGAAATGCGTTTTTTTTTTAACGCAATGACGCGTTTTGACGTCGGTAAGTACTAAGTTGTATATTTCATATACATATTTATTTTTATAAGTATTAATATATATATAAATACGCCATAAATCATCGATATTTGCCTATTATCTACTTTTTCTAATTCGTCACATGATATCGGGTTTTTTTTTTTTTTTTGAAAATCTTGGATTTTTTTCTTCATTTAAAATATTACGTTTTTTCGCGATTACGATTAAGAGTGACTTTTAGATCTGCAGAATGTTCAAAATTTTTAGAAAATAAAATAGTTCCTATAATAATGGACGAAAAAATTATTAAAAGATATTTCAAAAAAAAAAAAAAAAAAGTAAGCGACGCCACAGCCACGTATTATAAAAAAAATATATATATATTTATAAAAATCCAGGCGGGACGAATTTTAAACGAGATGAGATTGTATCCTCGCATATATCGACCATTGCGGGTCCCTGACCAGAGCCGAGTTGCCTTTTGCAAATGCCGTTTAAAAGGACTACGCAATATTTTCGCTCGAATACCGTACTGGAAAAACTCTTACGCCTTATAATAGAGTGATCCAAATGTTTATATTATTATTATTATTTTGTTGAAAAGTGGGGAAAAAAACGTTTTCCGTGGCGCTTCTCTTCTGAAAATCGTATTTCTAAAAGCTATAAGAGTTTTGAACACGAACAAATCTGCAGAATGTTAGGAAAAAAAATTTTTTTTTTCTTCCACAGTTTTTATTTAACAAGAGTAATCCGAAATCCCTCTGGCGGAAAGTCTGCTGTTTTCCAACAGTAACGACGACGACGAATAACTCGTCGGTATCCAACGAAACTCCTGCAGGAGGGCGCGACAGGTGGAACAATAAACGAATCGCGCGTCGCTCGTATTGAAAACACGGGAAACGAACAAGGGCCCCCCCCCCCGGTTAACGACGTCGCGCGTATCGGTACGCGGCGGCGGCGCGAATCGGTTGGCGGGAAAAAGTCACCACCACGAACCGCTGGTGAGAGACGGCGTCGCCGCGACGCGAAACCGCCGCCGCCGTCACACGTGCTCCGGCGACGACCGCAGCAACAAGCGCGCGTGATCTTCGCGAGCGCGCCCGGACCGCCGCCGTCAGTCGTTTGTCGACGTCGTCGAGACGCGTACGTCCGTGGACCACGCGCGCGCGCCAGTTTCTTTTTCTCTTTTTTTTTTACACACCGCCGCGTCGCGCACGTCCCGTCGTCCGTGTATACTTATTATTACGGTCGTCGTTTTATTATTATTTCGTTTTTTGACAATAACCGCACGATGATGACCACGGCCGCCGCCGCCGTCTCGCGTCCGTCCGCACGGGCGGCGGTGTGATAATAACATGCATTATCGCGAACACGCCGGAATGGCCGTCGGCGACGATGACTCGTGCAGCAGGTCAGTCCGTGTGTCCGACGACGCGTCCCCGTCGGAACAGACGCCGTCGGTTTTTTATTTTTTCTTGTTATTGCAATAATTACTAGAAGCTCGCGGTGACGTGCTCGGGGTTTCCTATTTTTTTCTTTTTCTTTTTTTGTTTTTGTTTTTGAAAAGAAGAGATTTTTTTTTTTAATATCCGGCCGCCAAGGCGCAATCCCCTTCCTCTCGACGCTGTTTCATTACTTCGACACGGCCGCGTATATTTTCGTTACGGCGTCGAATCGTACGAAATACATTATCACAAATTGAGGGGGGGGGGGTGTGTGAAAGTATTTTAAATAAATTTTTGAAACAACAAGAGTATACGGATTTTTTTTGCTGTGTCAGAACAAAAAAAAATTAATAAAACAGCCGCTCGTCCGCGAGCACGTCTCCGGGAACTCTGGTTTTTTTTTTTAAATCAAACCGAAGAACACGAATTTCTTTTGCCCGTAAAATATCATTCGGACGGTATTCGTTGTATCGATCGATTTATCAATCGTTTCTCATTGTTTATCGTCGTCGGCTATTAATACAACCGCGTATCGATTAACGCGAAAAATATTTGAATATTCGACATAATCAACGTTTCGAATGCCAACCGCGGAGATTTCTGTATAAAACGAATATTTCACAATTGGTTATTTCGACAATTGTTTTTTTTTTTTTTTGAAAACAGGACGATGTCTAAATTCTTATTGATTTTTCAAATCATTTTTATAACGAGAGTTGAATTGAAAAATCATTTATTGTACAGTGCGCATAACTATAACAATATATTGTTAAAAAATAAGAAAGAAAACTCTACACGCGTTGAATAGAAAAATTGGTTTTTTTTTTTAGATCTTCTTTGAGACGCCTTGTACATAAAAATATGATTTTTTTTCCCCGTAAAAATAACACATTTAGAGCAGCGGTGGCACCGGCCATTTTGTGAAAAGTTTCAGTTAAAATTTTTCGATCGCGTGTATCCGATCGAACGGAGTTTTTTCTCTTGTCGCAATTTAACGAGACCGTCCGGTAATGCGTATTGACCAGTACCACAATACCGTTCTCTATGAGTGGCAATTTATGACAATATTTTTATTATTATTATTATTTTTCTTTTTAAATATAAAATACGTCGTTTTTCGTCGTTCGTCCGAGTATCGCTTTTCGCGGTGTCGGTCGGGATTACAGCAAACGGAGAGCGGAGGGGTGACGGTTTTTTTTTTCTTTCGAGGATCTGTCTGATTCTGTAGGAAGAAATTTTCATTTTTGTTTATTTTGCTGAAGAATGATAAGAGTTTTTGTAGTAGTAGTAGTTACACTATTAGAAGACCACTATACTCAGAATCAGAAACACACCGCTTATTGTTGGAATAGTTTATTGATTTTCAATTCGAATGGAAAATCGAGAGTTTCATTAGACACAATGAAAACGTCCGTTTAATATTTTGTAAAACATTATTATTATTATTATTTTTTTTTTTTGCGGATATCATTTTGTCTAAAGTTTTTTTTTTCTTCCACTTTCTCTCTGCAGCGTATACTAAATAATTAGACGACTACAGAATTTATGGAATAAAACACTGGTAATTTTAATACATAAACTCTTTCTACATGACTACATTTTATTACGTAGAAAACGCGTTCAATTGAAAATCGTAATTTTTTTTCTTCTCCCGTACACTGATGAAGGAAAATTATTCGTTTTAATTCGGTGAAAATAAAAACGTTTTTCGTCGTATAGTCATTTATTTAATACGCTTACACTATTATTTAGTATATTAATAATATACACTGTATACGGTGTACACACACACACACACATATAGAAGTTAACATTTTCAATTTATTATCGCGTAATTTTAATATAGCGTCCTGAAATCGTATGTTATTTAATTAAAAACCATATGTGGTGTGATACTTAACGCGGAGATAAATGCAAATTTTAATCGAATTTTAACTATACATAATAGTCGCTAGAATCGAATTTATTTCTCGTATAGATTAAACTTTTTTTTTTTTTTTTTTTTTAGAAAAAACACTACTCGCCGAATTATATTATATTATAGCTAATTGCTCGGGCAAAAATTGAAATCGTATTTTCCATGGATTGAATAAACTTTATTCGAACGCGTTTAATCGTTTTTAAACTCGCGGTATACAGTTTAATACCTGTTATAATTTCGTACACAATAAAAAAAAAAATGTTGTAATTTACGTAAATGTCTCGTGAGTGTTCGGTACGTGTGCGTAAGTTAAAAAAAAAAAAAAAAAAATGTCTGTTAATCGATTTTTAGATTTTTCGATTACGAAACACCTGATATTTTTATTCACGTGCACTTTCCAAGTACGCGGAAAGATGTTGAATTTGAATTCGGGCGCTCGCGAAATACGTGTTCTCAAAAATACGTACACGTTAATACTTTTTTTTAAATGACTTTCTCCTTGTCCGTGTCAAATGAAAAATAAAAACGAATACGAGATGGGACCGTGAATTTTTGAGTTTAACGTCATAATCGAATCCCCGTACATATACGTCATGATCCGGACGCGGTACTTGCAGATTCTTCTGACACGACGTTGTCCAAGCGCGTTTTGGCCAAGGGGGAAAATAATAATAATAAAACAATTGCGAAATCGCGATATTCGCATTCGTCAAACGTGTATCATTTATATTAACAGGGTCAATATAAATTGTGGCGGCCGTAAAATATGGATAAAATCAAAACGGCGCAAATATATATATATATATATATATATATATATATAACGGGTTTCGTATATACACGTGATCTATGCTTTGGATGGATCATTGAGTAACGGTGCTCCAAGTTGCTTTCTATATACGCGCATTCGCTTGTCACACTGCGCGGCAATACTGCAGACTACATATCACAGTTCATATACGTATATATATATATATTAAATTTCATTACGTACAAATGCGCGATCGGATTTACATTACTGACTCGTAGAAAAACGTATCGGTTATTGTAATAAATATAATGTATTTATTCGATTTAAATAAAAAAAAAAGAGAGAAAACTTTGGTCGCAAACAATTCCAAACGCTTTTCGGCGAAACGCCGCTCGCTCGACGAACGACGATGTACGTGTAAGAAAAAATAGTTGTAAGAAAAAATAAATAAATAAACGCAGTTTTCGACGTATATTATAAAGAAAATATCGATTTTATATCACGTTGAATTCAACGAAAATTTTCAAATCGTTCATTCGCTTCGCTACGTACCCAAGGATTTCATACGGTTTTATTATTATTATTATTTTAACAAGAGAATTTCCTAGTTTGTTTTTCATTTTTTTTTTTTTACGAAGCAACTTCAACGATTTCTTCCTCCGCGTTTTCCTAATTTATTATCCGATTGTGTGACGATTATGCTAACTATATGATAACGTGCACATTACACCGCGTTGTTTCGGTCCTAAAACAATTGCGTTTTTCACGTGTCGTCGAAAATTATACTGAATTACGTGTGAAAATAGTGAAAATCGAATATGAATTTTCCGGTTCTGCTTGCGTCAATTTTTAATATTTTGTTTGTTGCGTTCTTTTTCCAACGTTCGATATTATTTTCAAAATAATCGGATTTCAAGCTCATATTACGTTTTATTCGAATTACTTTTACGAGCCGGTGATCAAATAATATGTTAAACAATTGTCTCGTGATAAATATTATATTTGAAATTTTTAGTTCGAAGTCGGCACGTGTATCATTTAACGAAATACTATGTGCGTGTATGGATTTTTACGTAACACTAGAAATGAGTAAAAAAAAAGGGAGGGGGGAAATTAAAATTTTATTCTATCAAGCGTTATATATGTATAAAAAATTACATTGAGAATATTTAATCGATAATGTCCGATATAATAATATTCCAAACGATATTCGCACGAGTCGTTTTTAATGTAGCATATGGCCGGTACATAAATAATTGAATTCAAATTCGCGATCGTACGGCAGGATGAGAGGAGGAAGTAATTTGATTAGTTGTTTGGTCCAGAGTTTGGCCTTATTCGACGTCGCGATCTAATCGATAAATCATCATCATAGAAAATCGCCTGTTACGAGATCGACCGAAATATATTAAACTTGCCCACAATATATATTAATAACATGTTACATTGATCACCGTCAGATGACGGAAATTATAGGATTATAATTATTTTTACCTATACAACACGCCGTAAACCATTTTTTTTTTTTTTTTTAGTACATTTTTTTAGACTATCGAAATGTGTGCGCAAACGATTAGTTTTCTTCTCCATACTTCTTCGTTTATTCACAATACAATTATGTTATTATAGGTCTCGGATTCTGTGGCAATCTTGAAACTGTTTTATCTCTATTTGTCTGATAAATATATTTGCCGACACGGCGGGTTTTGGATTCATTTAACGAGTTGAAAATGAAAAATTGTTAACGCGTTTTTTTTTGTTTTTTTTTTAGCAGTTTTCGCCTATTATTCAATGTTTTACTTTTTTTTTTTTTACTAATTATTAAATAGTACTATAAGAACATACGAATTAATGCACGTGATATAATGAGAGAACGCGTTTTTAGTTCGTCAAACCACCGTTAGAGGACAATTGTTATTTTTTTTTACGCGATTTCGAATTTTTCTGCGCAATTTTTATGATTTTTTTCTGAGTAATAAATTTTAATAATTTTTTTTCATTACAACAATAACCACCGTAAGCCGTAGTTAAAATATAATTTCAATACGAAGTGTTTATAAATTTTTCGTTCACTTTCGAAATCGTATTGAAATTGTTCGGCTACCGATATAGTGTATTAAAACACGAAATTCGTTTGAATATTCATATAAAAATCGAATTCGATAATTTATAAAAATAATTGTAGGAGTAATTGTTTTTTGATATACATTTAGTTTATCGATTTACGTACAATATACACTTAGTCGAAATCTACACGGCGTATGCACGTGCGTTTCGTTTAAATGTCGTACTTAAATCCTGCTCGATGGAAAAAAAAACACGTTTCAATTAATGCATTCGTGCGCGATGTTAATATTGTCGTAATGACATTTACGCGGATAAATTAGTATACGTAAAAAAAAAAAAAAATTCGAAACGAAATATTGAAATAAGATTGTGAAACAGAAAAGGAATATTATCGACGAAATGGATTCGCGGCTAGGAAGTCTCGTCGTCATTGTCGTCCGGAACTTAGATACGTTCATATATTTTTCTAATTTCAATCATTGCGAGAAAGTGATGGCGGTAACGATAATGATAACGCACTTTTATGAAAACAAAGTACTAAATGTTAATGGTCATTAATATTGTCATTAGGTAAATTCAGTGGGGTTTCCATAGGTTATGTTTTCCTTCTCGAGATAATGATGATTAAAAGTAATTGATGTGCTTCGAATACTCTCGAGAAAACGACCATTTCCAATGGTCACCGCGTTTTATTGATGCGAGTCCGGAGCGGAGTAATCTAAATAAACACTAGGCGACTCATTTTCGAACCCGAGTGTATTTATACTAATATTAAGTGTACCTATTACGATGTCGATACAGAGTCACTGGGAAAATCTTCAGAATATTTGTGTAGATTGTCGGGTTGAACATTTGATTTTGAGACCTGCAGTCAGAAAATCTGAAAAACTACAAATGGTTTTTTATTTTTACATCGCCACCGTAGCCGATGAAATGATATTCCGTGGTCGGAATTTTAAATTTTAAATCGATCTCATCCAATACTGTCTTGTGTTTCGATAAATTTCGAGTATATATATATATATTTTTTTTTTATTCGTAAAGCGTGCGAGTGCGAAGAACGTTCCACGCATGTTGAAAAACTTTTTTTTTCGTTTTTTTTTGTACATTTCATTGTACAATAATATTAAAAATTTATTATTATTATTATATTAATGGACACTGATGTAACAGAATTTTTTGTGTATTATTTATCTTGAAAAAACAAAACTAGAAACGTGACGATTAGAAAAACGTTTAGTTTTTGTTTTGTTTCGAATTCAAAATAATTATACGAATTTTTTTTTAAAATTTAAATCCTCGAATTTTTTTTTGATATTTTTACGAATACTCAATTCACACACACACACACACACGTGTGAAATACTCCTTTTCTTTATTTACATGCAAAATGAGAAATACATATTGTAAATTTTTTTTCCTCTCTATGCATGTGCCCATCTTTTTTTGTAATCGAACACGTTGAACGCATTCGTTCAGATTGAACTAGCTCGGCTTAGATTGAATTAAAAGAAAAAAACGTCTCCCGCAACGGGATAGAGTCTTCTGCGGTTACGTTACCCCGAATTTTCTCTCTCTCCCGCCCTTCCGCCAAAAAAAAAAAAAAAAAAAAAAAACCGAAAATAACCGAACACCAGCTGCAGACGAACCGGCGAACGACGACGGGATAAACGATGTGAAATTAGAAAATGTCGCGCGCACAATCCCTAACGCGAAACGTGTGTGCCCCGCCGAGTGGGACACGCGGCGGTGTATTATTTTACAGCGGAGTGGTGTTGAGCGTCGGCATCGGCGGCGGCGGCGGCGGCGGCGGTGGCGTCGTCGTGTGCAGCGGTACCGGGGGCATTGCCGTGGCCGGCGGACCGGGATTGTTCCGGTCCCGGAGTCTGCCTCACTTGTTGGTCAACGATTCGGGCGTGGGCGGCAGTTTCAGCGACGGCGGTTGTCCGATCGGCGGCGGCGGCGGCGGCGGCGTCGTCGTCGGGCACCCGCTCGGCGGCGCGCCGTTGCCCGGCCACTGCAGCAAATCGCATCCGGCCGGACTGTCCGGGCTCGGCGACGTCCGACAACTGGTCACGCTCAAACAACACTATTACCCGGAGGGCGGCTGGGGCTGGGTAGTGGCCGCCGTGGCCGTGATAGCGCACCTGCTCGCCCACGGGCTCCATCTCGCGTCCGGCGTGTTCGTCCAGGAGCTGGTGCACAAGTTTGGCGGCGGCGGCGGCGGCGGCGGAACCGACACGGTAGTGCACGCAGGTACGGTTGTTAGAAAACGTTTTTTTTTTATTCTTCTTCTTCTTCAAATAAATTCTATTTCGCGTCTCCCGGCGCGAGCAATTATTCGTCCGACACGTGTCGTTTTATATATATATATATATATATATATATAATATATAATAATACCTCGGTCCGGTGTGTCCCCCGGTACTCGAGTGATTTGTTATTATAGATCGATCGATCGATTCGCCACGAGCTCTTTAGCCGTCGATCTATAATAATCCGTAATTCGCCTGCGGCCCATTCACAGATTTTCATTATTTTTATTATTATTGTTATTGCGCGAATAATCTTCGACTGTGCCGGTACGCAGACGCGGGAAAATATTTTTTTAAAAAAAAAAAATAATCGAGAGATTTCGCGTGTTATTATTATCAGGACCCGAATATTGTCGTCCTAAAAAAACAAAAAAAAATCCTATTTACGATTTGAAAGACACGAAAATCGCGAAAATCCCCTATAAAACTTCAATCTTTAATAAACTTTGCGATTGTTTGAATTACCTGCATTTTTTATTTATTATTATTTTATTAATTACGATTTATGTGTATAGGTACTTGCAATACGTAATGATTGTATTAGGTTTACGCTTTATATTTATACAACGTATTTTCTACTTCTTGTTTGTAGTGTTTCTCGATTTTTTTAACATTAAATTTTAAATTATAAAAATGAAAACGTTTATAGTGAAATAATAATAATAATAATAATGAATTAGCGATTTTTTTTCTACCGGTTATCGAAAAACAGTTTTATATATAATTACCTAAAAGTATAGAAAAATGGCGTAAAAAATGTAAAATTGCGACAATATTATCTATGACCGTGGAAATAATAAATTAAAAAATATATTTTTGATTTGTCGCTTTAAAGAATGTTTCGAAAAGTTTAATGTAAACCGATCAAATCGCGCGCAACTTTTCTTCAGTACACGGTGGAAAATCGCGTTTAAAATAAAAAAAAAATGTGTTTTTTTTTTTGTTTTATTCGAAAGAAAATCGATATTTTTTTGTTCAAAAGACGGCAAATTATTTTTCTCCTCGTCTCAGTTTAACAAGCGTTTAAGACTCGTTAAAATAAAAGTTTTTCAAATTTTATATATATATATATATATATATTTACATTTATTTGAATACCTCGTGTATGCAATGATAATGACACAGTCTAGGTTAGTATTTTCAATTCGGAGTGTTGGAAAGTTCGTTAGGAGCACTGTAATGTATTCAAAGGAAAAAAAACATTTGTTTGATTTCTCTTGCATTCCCATGTGGAATCTCTCAGTTTATGGGAAATTTTCACAACAACGTTTTAAAATTCCATAAGCCTATGGGAATTTTATACATTTATAAAAGTACTACTAATATGTATAAGGTTTTAGAATTATAAAAAATAAGTACCTTATGGCTTTATTTTGTATTCTACAAAAGGTGAACAAAAGTGCCGAGAGATCTACGGGGATCTACTGGGAAAGTCAACTTATCGATTTCTCATAGGTCCTATTTATAATGTTACAAAAACGAAACTACGAGTTTATCTTATATATAAATATATATAATATTGCGCTATTTTCTCGATTTATTCGCACAATATTCGTACGTATTTCATCCACAATCTGGTTCGTGTTGTGTATTTGTTTTCATTGCGACTACATTCCGTTATCGTACGATTAAAAAAAGGACAATAAATGATCAGTTGCTCTATAAAATAACATGAACGCACGGAGAGAAAATAAAACAGCGTACGGTCGTGATGCTATTTATTGAACATTATATTCACGCCACGGTATTTATTATTACATTCATCTCGCGTATTCACGTGCGTTTCCACCCGGTCTAATAAAATATAAATATGCGGTTTACGTTTTTAGTGATCTGCGGGGGGGAGTTTTTTCTTTTTTTTTTTTATGAAATCCGTTGACCGTTCATATGGATTCCGATATTTATGATTTATACGCGCTACGTGTTTAACTTCCGATTTCTACGGATTTTCATATAATTCGAACATATTATACGTATTATTATTATTATTAATATTGTTTTACGCGAATTAAAAAGAAATATTCGTATTACAAAGGCGCTGTTTACACGGTCCGCGGGCAAATATAGTGCGGATAACATTTTACCGGGCAATTGGAAAATATTGTTTTTTCTCTTCCGTTTTATACGTACAAAAAAATATTACTTTTGTTTTTCCTGTTTTCATAAAAATCGACTCGTCCACTACACGCGAACTAGCATCGATTGTACAGAAGAAAAAAATATAAATATATAATAACGAACACGTTCTCGAACACTGTTGCGGCGCGGGTGCAGAGCGATCAGAATTGTTGGAGGGAAACGTGTTACCACTACTATTTGGTAGGTGAAACGGGCGAATAATTTTGAATTGTGAAACGTACGATTTGGCACGTCTCGTTTGATATATAAACAGATCGGATGGATCGTGAACAAAATCAAAAAAAAAAAAAAAAATCCTATTACAACCGCCAATTTATTTATTTTATCAGACGGCATCGATCTCCTCGCCGGCGTTTTACGCTACGTAATAAATGTACGTCTTATATACACCGCATCCTGCAGTCAACATACTCGTTTGAAACGTTTAATATTCCATTTAGGCGTGTATTAAAAAAAAATACATAAATATTACGTATTGTTTAATAAAATACGTTATTGTCGTTTTTAAACGCGTTTCGTACGGATTACTACGGGAAATAAACACCAAATCGTTTGAATCGAATAAAAATACCAACCGGTACGCTTGTGAGTGCGCGTTGGTCATCATACAAGAGTTGTTCGAGTAAATAAGCCCTTTTTGCAATCAAACCGTGCGATTTTGTCTTCAGACAGTGGTGACATTGATGCTGAAGAAGATAAAGTGAACAACTTTTTTTTTTTTTTTTTACGTTTCTACGCGTTTAACGATCACACGTGTATTTAACCGTCAAAAATCAGAACCAAGTCGTTAAACGGGCAAATCGTACGTCATGGTCCGATTCTCACTATGGATTTTTTTTCCGTTCTTATTTTTGGAGACCGATCCTTCAGTGAGTTCAGACGTCGATATTGTTTAACAATAAATTCGATAACGTAATATTTCGTCGTGAGTCCACCGGCAGACCCGATCAATGAATATAATCGTTTTTGATTTTTTCAGAGCAGCTAATTTCAGAAGATTTTTTTTTTTATTGTACACCTGTCCGTTGAACAAGTTATGTGTTATGTTTTCAATACGCGAAATCACTGGGATTCGAACAGTGTTTTGGTCGGAGAATTTGATTTTTTCACGCGTGTTCAAACGTAACGAATTCGTTAAATAAAATCGAGTGTACCTCTAAAGGCAATGAAATTGTTAATTTTAAATTGACATTTTGGGCATCCTCCGGGCATGTTTTCTCTATATAATACGTATTAATTTAGTATTATAAAATGTTTTCCTGATTTTTATTATATTTTCACGTTTAAAAAATAACACTCAACACGATTAATACACACACTACGAGACTTTTATGATAATAATTGATTATTATTATTATCTATACGGGTAATTGAATGCTTCGTACACGAAATCACAGTGGTCACATCATTGAAGTTTCGTTCTTTCGCCGTTTTTCAAAAAAAAATTATTTTTAATTGTTTTAAAATTAATAACGTAAAAATATTATTAATTATTCACGCGACGGAATAATTTTATTATTATTATTATTATTATTGTTATGCGCGCGTTTTGAAACGACAACGCGCAGTTCTCTCTCGAGTGTGTCTGCCATCCGACGACTACGACGATACGTTGTATTATTTTAACGTTGACGTCAGATATAATAATAATAATAATAATAATAATAATAATAATAATAATAATAATAATAATAATAATAATAATAATAATAATAATAATAATCATAATAATAATAATAATAATAATAATAATAATAATAATAATAATAATAATAATAATAATAATAATAATAATAATAATAATAATAATAATAATAATAATAATAATAATAATAATAATAATAATAATAATAATCATAATAATAATAATAATAATAATAATAATAATAATAATAATAAAATCAAAAGCGACTCTGATGATTTATGCGCACTCTCACGAGGCGGTCGTTGAGCAACCGGTCTCCTCCGGTTATCCGAAACCGCGTATTCCCCCCACTCGTCGTCGTCCCCACCACCACGTCACTTCGCGGCACAAGACCGCGCCTGTTTTTTCTCTCTTTCATTACACCGCGCACGATCGAAACGGTTTATATTTTATTTCACTCGTACACAGCTTACGCGCGTTCCCCCCGGAACAACGGATAGTTTGAAAACCGCGCGTCGCGGTTACTCCTCTAACTCGCTCGCCGCCGCTGGGCTACGACAATATAACGTATCGCCGTTTTCGGGGGGCCACGGCAAAAAATTTTTTATAAAGTTATTATCGTGCGTACGACGTAGAAAAGTCCGAACGCCAAGCGTCGTACAATCCCCGTATTTAATAAATTGTACGAACGTTTTTGTTGGTTCTCCGGTACTTCAACGTTGATTTTCCTTCACGGCACGCACATAATATTAAACCGCGTTACGGATTATAGTCTTTTTTTTGCCAAACGGTGATAACAATTGGCGTTGGCACGGAGTTTCGTTCGCTACGATCGTTCATTATTCGAACAAAAATACGACTAACGATTTGGTGTAAAACTGTCAGGCAGTAAAACTGTCCCCCCCCCTACGGCGGCGAATCGCGTTAGGTACGTTTTAATAATAACGACACTCCGATCATTCGCATTCAGTGTACAATTTTCACTTTAACGAAAATATCGTCAGTTCGCTCGTACCGTCGTCATCTCGTCCCCGTTGTGGCTGTGTATCGAACGAATCGTTTGTCGATTGACGTCTGCGGCTTCTGTTCCGGGAGTTTTTTAAATTCCTTCCGACGAAGGAACTCAGTACGTCTTTGTCGTCTCCTCCGGATTACCGGCGCCCGTTTTTCGTCAGTTTCGATGAGCGCGCGTGTCCCCGTCCCCCCCGGATCGCGAGCTCTCGTCGAATCGTATACGAAAAAACACCGGTTGAAGTATCCCATGTCCGGTGCTCCTCGGGGGACCGCCGATGAAACGATACCTCTCGAATCTGTCCGGTCGTTAGAGCCGTCGGACGGATTCGGTACTCCGGCCGATCGACCCCCGTTTCGTTTGCGGTTCGTCGGTGTCGAGTACGCGAACGAAAACGATACAGAATAGGAAATAATTGCGATCGCGTACGGCGCGCAACGAGAGCACGTGTGTTTCTCCCGCTCTCTCTCTCTCTCTCTTTAAAATGGACGGAGTATAAAAAAAATAAATATATTTTCAAGAAGAACTCGAGCGGTACTGTTATATTGTATTCGGGAAGGAAATTATATTACAGTCGTTTTAAATATATTACAATACGTCTGTGTGAATACCATTTTTCATCACGACATTGTACGCGCGTTATTCTTTGCCGTGAAAAAGATAATGTACGCGTCAGGTGTGTGTACATACAGACTAAATTTTTTGTATTCCGTATTTTTCTTCGCAGATCACGTAATAATGCCTAAACACACGTATAATTAGGATCAACGGACGAGTCATTTTAAGTTTTACGCTCTCGCACTGCCGTCGGCTCGCAGACAAATCGTCATTTTCGTTTAGAAATTGCCGTGTTACGCGTTATCCTTGGACTTCTAGAAAGTCAACTGATTTTTGTTTCTTTAACTATAATATCCATAATTATTATTAACTATAAATACACATTGGAAATTTAATTTAAAAAGAAATTAAACTGTTACACGTGAAGTACATATTATTAACACGTTAAAAAAAAAACTAAATGTTATTTAAGTAAATTTAATAACGCGTAAAGTAAATATACTGTAAACGAACTCAATTCTATTTCATTTTGTGCATATAGCTTTGTGCGTATCGATGTATAATCGCGCGCACTCATTTATGTACGCCGTCGTTTGTCGTGTCAGTGCGGCGAAAACTGTTATTCTCTTTATTTGGTCACGTGTTGTAATGTGTCGGCGGTAAACATATTATATCAGTTATAATAATAAAAGTGTGTTTAAGTTGGTTTTTTTTTTTTAGTTTTCTAATATGTCTCCCGCCTCCAGTCGAATCCTCACATAGGTTCACATCGTTTCGGCCATAATACGAAATTCATTATTATATACAACACGATTTTATAACGAAATTTTCTGTAATTTTCTTCTATTAGAAAATGTTACGCGACGCACAAACAATAAAACATTAATTAATAATAATAATAATAATAATAATAATAATATAAAAAAATCAACAGAACGTATTTTCTATAGACCGTTCGAATTTTTCCTTATTAGAGATGAAATAATTGCAACAGGCGTGTGGCTGTACTTTTAAACACGCAACTCTTAGGTTCGACGTACCATTGATTTGTTTGTATATTGTAGTACAATATATGTATTTTTATTGGTTATTAGTTTTTAAATTAGACAGTAGTCCACTTTTCTTTTTTTTTTTGAGAAAATCACTTTTTTATAGTTTCTTTACATTTAAATGTAAGAACGAAACAAGCCCGATTATTATTTATGCGAATTTGTTGAATAAACATCGACTCGTCTGGTTTAAAATATTATGAGCGAGAAATAAAAATTATTTTAGTTTTCAACTGTCTGTCATATTGCGGTATATCATATAAACATTTATTTTTTTTTTACGTAGATTAACATTTTCTTTTTAATTTTATCGTTTTAAAACTGAAGAATACTCAATTAATGTTCAAGTATATTGTTACGTTTATGATTAATAAAAGGTCAAGGAAAAACGGATTGAGTGTGCTTAAAAACGTTATATTACTTACGAAAAAAATAAATAAATATTCCGTTTCAGACGTCAATAGAATTTTCGGTGATGATAAAATTCAAATAAACTCACTTGAACAATATTCGTACGCGTATTTAAATATATATTTGTGTCGTATTAGGAGATATAAATTTACATCTTTTGTTTTTTATTTATTTTCCCGAATAACTGAAAAAAAATTGTCGTTTCATGGAACCCTTCAATTGTCGTAAATCGTACTTACGGTTTCGCTATACTTATGTTTCACGTAATTTTTAATATAGCGCAGCGCTTATACTTACGCGGTTTAGTGAAAATATTTTCGCGAAAACAAATAATAAAAAAAATTATGTTTCTTAAAAAAGATGTTCTTTAAAACGAACGGTGTAACGAATTTTTTTTTTTTTTTTTGTTTTAGTTCACGAATTCTGTGTAGATAATATGCACACTAATTATGATTTATACTTCATTTCGGACGTAGTTACGCGTAGTCAAATTTCGTGATGGTACGTATTAAGAACTCGCCAAGACCTTGGGGGGGCAACGTAATATTTCGATACCGAAAATAAAAAAAAAAAACGATTTGTTATCTGCAGATTTAGAAGCTGTAGACGTTAATCTCAATAACGCTGTATCGCGTTAACGTCCGTTTTATGCAAAACCCATTTCTGAAGTGTTCCCGCGCTGTTCATCTGACGGTCAGGGGCCACGGGAATACAATACGAATCGGTGTACGCGCGCGCCCGTACGTTTTCCAATATTGTGAAAATAGTGGAAAACAAGCGAATTCGAATATAAAAATTATTATACGAACGGAATTGTATATAGCTTTTACAGCTAATTCATTATTCGCGAAATAATATTATTAATAGTTATTTTTGAGGCTGATTAAATATGATAGTGATTACTATAAATTGCGATTTGCGTTATTTAAAATGAAATACGATTATGTGTAATCATTTTTTTTTTTTTGGTACAAAAATCATACGGCGAAGTGTTCCGTGCGATTAAGAAACGCGTCTGAAATTATAATAAAAATCACGACGGTCGCGACACTTTTGTTGATAGCGCGCGTTATATACACACCGCACAACTTTCCACCCTCGACCAATTGCTTTTGACGTGAAGTTACGACTTGTTATTATTTTTTAGTCACTCGTAAAAATATGATTTATGAGCGTATATATATAAGTTTTAATACGGAAATTCTTAAGATTTTTTTTCTTTCTCTAAGAAAATTAATCAATATTACTTCTCTTTTTCTTCGCTTCGATTTATATAGTACGTATCCTATATACCGTTAAAAAGTTGTCAATAGTGTTTCGAAAAATCGAAAAACTGTTATAACAAATTCATTTCGGTAATGGGCATTGAGAGAGGATTTGAGTAATTTTTATTATTATTATTATTATTATTATTACATTTATATAAATATAAATTGTGTATGTTATTATCGAAAAATGTTAACGATAGCCGGCACATTAAACAAATTGCTGACTGCAGGTGTACGGAGTTACGGTACGTACTCGTTACGGTATATACTCGTACGTGAATACACGTATAATTTTATATGTAAATCGGTACAGATTAACATAATATTCTGAAGACAATGGTTTTGATAAGGGAAATTAATTTTTCGAAAAAAAAAATATATATATTTTAATTTTTTTTATTATAAATTCTGTACAGAGAAATGCAACTAGAGTTGAAATTATAAAGAGATTTGCTCCGAGGAGTAGGGCAGTCGCAGAGAGTATCTACCTAAATAAGTCTATATATGTATGTACATTTATAGAAGATCTTAATGTTCTCTCAATGTATTGAATACGCTCAGTATCGGGTTCGCTGTACTTTGTATACAAATAATTTCAGGACTTTGTGCTTTTCACGAGATCATAATATTTCATCCGCTCCGGTTTTCTTAATATTTATTTCTTTGATTCGTCTGGCACCGAAAATTATGTAATTTCCTGCCGACTTTAACTCAACTGCCGGAATAGACTCAATAGGTTTAATCGATTCTAACGAATATTTTAACATTTACAGTTAATATAGTAAGGTGTCTTCAAACCCGTGTCGCGTTTTCGTATTCGCCGCCTGTTGTCATATACGGATATGAGCGCGCGTCCTTTACACGATCCATTTTTTAACAGCGCTTAACGATTTCGGTCATCTGATTTTTACAAATTCGATTGTGAAAAATACATTATGTTTCAAAATTTCATCTGATTAATAACACGAATTAAACGAATAAGGATAGATCGCTTCTATTCTGGTTGGTCGGCCCAGGTCAATGTGTATCGGATAAATTATTGTGTGTGTTGATATTACGCCTTAAATAATATTATCACAGTAATGGTCACATCACGTACTGGTCAAAATTTAATCATGTCAAAAAACACGTCCACGATTTTCTTAATATATAATTTGAATCAGTTTTAATCCATCGCGGGGGTTTTTTTTTTCTAAAGTTTTCTTTCACACAATGTTAGGCGTATATATTTTTTTTATATTAATTTATTTCCATCTCTATTTTATACGCATTTTCGCCGACGCAACGTTTAAATTTTAGGTACGCATTAAATTGTGCTATCACGCGGCAACATTGGTTTGTGGTCTGCCGAATGACGTCATTTTTTTTTTATTATTATTATTCACTTCGCGAATGGTCCATCCGTATTCATCTAATCTGTGGTAATAAAAAAAAAATAGAAAAAGCCCGAGGGCCATTCGACACCCATACCTGCCCTCTCTTAATCGATATTTTCACCTATACGAGCGTGATAATATATTATTATAGCTAGAAGACTTTTTTTTTTTTTATAGGAACCATCTCTATCGTTGTTTTATATTTTATCATTCAAAACTAGGATGAACGATGGTGGAAAAAAAACGCTTTTATGTTTTACAGGTTTCGTTTGAACGCGCCATCGCCGCGGACGTCGACGGTGTCGATACGACGACAAACAAATCGTACGAGATTAAATTTATTATATGTGGGGGGGCCTATTAAACCCGTATTGTCGGCTCGCAAGATTGAATATATCCTCTTACGTAATGTATATATATATTGGCTATTTCCCAGAATCCGTTTTAAGTCGTAAACTCTCAGCTGTAGTGTCCATCTCGAGCGTGTGTACCGGGGGAAAAATAGCGAGGCGTAGACGTGATTTTTTTTTTTTTTTTTTTTACTTCTTTCTACGCACTCGACCGCCGCGGTCATAGATCTTCCGACGTTGGAAAAACGGGGTATTTGATTTTATTATTCGGAGAGAGAAAAATATATAAAACCGTTTGAAAAGCTTCTGGTCCTGGGCGTTTTTCCAGTACATAATAATATCATCGACAATAAGCATACGAGTCCACACACTGTTAGACATCCAACGACGATTCTCTCGTAGTGCACAGTAGCAGCAGCCGGTCGTTCATCACGAAACGAGAGACACGTAAACTTTTCAGATACCGCACCGTGTGTATTTTAACGTTTTATTTTCAGTTTTCTTTTCGTTTGATGATTTATCGTCCGAAGACAAATACGTTTTGGTTTGAGCGCGGCACAATGCGTTTTTATTATTTCTCGTCGACGGAACGACTGTTAAGAATATCGAATTAGTCTCCGAAATTCCAGCGGCCTTATTATAAAACCGCTATGCGATATTTAATTTAATTTTGAAAACGTGTTTTAAAAATATCTCTTTTCTCTCTCTCTCTCTCTCTCGAAATTCCCGTGCACAATTCCTAACCGCGATTTGTTTTACCGTTAAATACTTCGTGTGGTGTAACCGGGGAGCGGGGCGTTTAAGGATTCAAAACCCCGTTTGACTCTTTTCACTCACATGTAATTGTACCTAATAGTAAAAATAAATCGTATTAAATAACACGCACGAAAATACGTAAAAATTAAGAAGCACACAAATTTTTTTCTAAAAATTGGAAAACGCGCGTTTTACCGTTTTCGTTCTTTTTTTTTTTTTCTTTCATTTACTCGTCATCACAAAGAACGAATTTCCGATTTGTTCTGCTATGAATCGCGTGTCGAAGAGCTCTCATATTCGTTATCTTTCGTCTCGTCGAAGTTACGTGTTGTGGTGAGAGTCCGACGTGCTAAAAGAATTTTATCACATTTATTCCAAAACCCATTGACTAATTGTTGTTGCCTATACGCCACTGACAGTGTGCTTCGATAACTAAAAATGTCTTTCACAGTTCGGAATTAATATCGCGGATTTATGGTCCGTTCTGTTTTTTTAGACTGCGCATTATATGACGGTCGGTACTGCTATTCGCCTCGTACTATTTTTTAATGAGTAACAACGATATTTACGCGATCTTGACTTGTTCGTCCGTTCCGTTTCGTACGAGAGGTCGTAGCTAATATCGTGTTGGATCGGATTCTAACGTTTTGTTAGAATGCAGTTAAAAATATATTAATGAAAATGGGGAAAATATTAGTTGCGCGCAGTAATTTTTGTTTTTTTTTTTTTTATTATTATTATTAATATTACGTTTTATGAATTACAAGACAGTGGTCTTCGAAATGTATATATACGCGATGAGAGTAAACCCAAAGAATATTATACTATTACTTCGTTTATACACGGACATTTTTTTTTTTTTTATGAATTATGATTTTTTTTAGCCTACAGAAAACTATTAACGACAAACTGGTGTCGAACCAGTTAATACCTCTTGAGGAGCGCGCCATGATTTTCATCGCCATAATTGCTTCACGTGGGTTACAGTTCTAAAGGCTATTTTGTAGACACTAGATTTTTACACAAAACGAATATTGACAATTGCATAAAAGTTTTTTCGTTAATTTTTAATTCTCAGAAAATTATATGCGTTTTCTAAATACAATATTTACAATTTTTTTTTTTTTTTGTTAAATCTCGTAATTCCTTAACAATGAGAGGGATATTAAAAAAGAAAAACAGCTCCGTTATTTTACAGATAAAAATATAATTTATTTTTTGTAAAAATTCAGTATACAACTGTGGCGTTTGGGGTTTTGTTTTTAAAACCCCGTAAAACGGTTTTATCTCGTAAAAAATTTCGATTTTTGCGAATTTTCTGTATTTTTATGGTACACGCGCTTGACGGCGCGTTGTCTCACGAGCGTCGCACGGTTTCTTTCGTTTTGTCACGTTTCACATTTCATTTTAATACCTAGTGATTGAGAGAAATTATTTTCGATTTATCTTAAAAATTAATAATATTTTATTTATGAAAGAAATTTTTGTTTTACATTTCTGAAAGAGCATTCGACGAAATGCGCGAAAAACGACGTTTTTTTTTTTATAATTTATAACACGAATAGTGCCATGTAATAAATACACGACGTGTGGTGCTTATAACCCACCCGGAAAAAAATAATAATAATAATGATATTCTCGTTGAAAAACATACGTATTTGGAAACAATGCCTTTAGAAAATACGACTTGTCGCGTGTTCTCATTGCACAAGCTCCGCGGATATCATCACCGCAATATTGTTTCACGGAGCTCTTTACTCTATACCATCTGTAATTACGCAATTTCGAAATTCCATTTTGCCGACCAGTTTCATTAAATGTTTGAATAGAAAACTCATATCGCGCCTTTGTGTATTATATTCTCGGTAGCGGTTTCTGCAGAGAGAGAGAGACAACGAGAAAGCCCCGCGACAGTGACAGCTTTTAAGCCCTCGTCGTAGCTGTTTCTATTCGCGTCGTGATTTTTTTTTCTTTTAATTTTACGGTTCTATCACATATACACCACTTTCCCCTCTTTTTTTTCTTTCTTAAAAACCAAATTATAAATATTATATTTATGATGGGTGTGTGTGAATCTTATCTTTGATGTACACATTATAACTTTTAAAACATAACTTTAATGACGGTCAATTTTCGGCATTTTATGCTGCCAATAAACGTATAATAATAAACAAAGTTTCGAGCGATGTATAATTAAGTCTATAAAGTACGTATCGTTTATAGTAACGGTACAATATATATATGCCTATAAGCATCTAAAAATATGCACTCTGTAAACGTTGATTTTTCGTATAACTGAAGAAATGTTTATATATATATATACTCGTATACATTTTATATATATTTTTTTTTCCTTGGAATATTTTAATCTTTTATAAAATAAACTACAATCGATTTTACGAGCGGTACATTCACAATTATATATTAAATATTTATTTATTTTTTTTTTTGTGTTCATGACAAATAATAATATAATTCGTGCGTGTAAGTATATCAGTGTATTCCTTGAGAAGTTCATATTAATATTACCTTCATGCGTCCTTCTGATAATTTTCAACGACTACTTCAATTTACGATTTACAAGGTCTCAATTTATTATTTTATCAATCACACGTGTTGGATATTATGGGACCAGAATAGACGATAAATTGCGTATAAATATCAATATTTGTTTTCCGGTATTAAATTACATACGAAAAACAAAAAAAACGACAAACAATTAAATAATATAATTTTTATTATACAATTTAGGGTGGAGAAATATGTAAAAATATGCAAAACTCAGTTTGTATTCCGTTATATAATTTCCCGAAAGTGATTTTTACACAAGTTTTATAGACATTATACGCGACACGGTTAACCAGGGCTAAATAATTTACTCTACAAATAAATTAAATTTTGTAATAATAATTTATATTTTAATTGTTCCGTTGAACGGATTTAATTCTATAAAAACTTTTTCGAAATTTTCATCTCAAGACTGGGAAAATCGTTACACATTCTAGTAAGAACAGTATACTTTTAAATTCGTCAGTCTCGAGTGCTTTAGTTCGTATTTACGAATATATCAACGTAATTATTCTCTATGCCGTTCTCATCCGTTTCCATTATTATTTTCAATAACGTTTTTTTTTAGAAATACCGTCATTTTTCATGTTTTAGACATTTCTATAAGAAGAAGATTTAAATAAGTAATAATAATGATAAGCGTAATGTAAGTGTTAAACCGCGAGAGAATCATAAATTCCGAATAAATGTCAGATTGTCATAGCGCGGTGTTCAGCGTGTAGTTTATTGGAGGAGATGCGTTTATTGAATTCGACGGTGTTGTTGTAAAAGTTACGAAACTCTTGTTACGATAAACATCACTAAGAAGCAATTTCCCTGTTTCTTTCCCCGTCCCGTTTAATTTCTCTGTACGGTATTACGTTCGCATTTCGCATCGGGTTTTAAATCTTTTTCCATTTGCATGAATATATCACTTTAAATGTCCGTATAGATTTACGTGTACTTAGTGCGATAGCAACTGGTGTAACATTCTCATAATTTTTAATTCTGTCACAATCCGTATTCACCGGCACGTGTCACGAAAGCACAACACGCCGTGGCCAACTTGAATTCACATGGACATTAACATGCATTTTTTTTTTTACTTTTCCGGCCAAAAATTCAAAACGAATTCGAAACGTTTTAGAATTTTTTTTATTGTTTTGACCGGCGAAAAACTTATAGTTTCGAAATCTCGTTGAATTTGACATATACAAAAATGAAAATAAACTAAAAACGCGTGCTATAATTATGTGTTTAATGTCTTCCGTTCAAACAAATATTATTATCTATCTGTTGAGGGTTCAAAATTGGCTTTTAGAATTGTTTAATATTGGGAATAATCATTATAATCATTTGTATTCTTGAACATAATGTGTTCGTATATATTAACTCAAATCATTAGATAAATAAAATACGTATTGTATAGATCGGACTATATTTAAAATAATTTAATTTTTACAGTCTAAAAAACGGTCTTTCTTTTTTTTTTAAATAACCAATTTCAAATAAAAACACGTGTTATACTGATACAATATATTCTAAGCGAAATGAAATCACTCTACTTTTCGTTGTTTTTTTTTATCGAATTATCATTTTTATTAGACCTAAATACATAATATTATATATTTATACATTAAATCAATACGATTCTCAATATTATATTTTTTTTTTCTAATATATCGATTGTAATACAATTTAAAACGGTGAATTTAAGATTTTAAATTAAATTTTATTATAATTTAAATTCTGGAGGGTTTTATTTTGTAATTATTATTTTACGTAATACTAATACATATTATTATTATGTAAAACACGTCGGTGAGATGATTATTATTATTATTAGGTCTATCACGACGACATAATTAAACTAGGAATGTACTGTTTGATAATATATATTCTTATATTATACGTCTGTATTTGCCATCGGATATAATAACTATAGTTTCTAAACTGTTATTGTTGCTTGTACTCTACGCATACTTATTATATATATATTAATACTTGCGTAACTATACGTAATTTCGTGGCATTACTGCGGTATATCGTAATAATCATATAACATTACGATTGGCTTAAAAACTATACATCCGTCTGCATATTATATATAATATACACACATCGATTTCGTATAGAATATATTATATCTTATACACGATAATAAAGCGTTACAATATTTAGTCCACGGATTTAGCAGTTGTACACGTACAGAAGAGCAAAATACACGGAAAATTAGATTTAGTTTTTGAATTATACAAGTAGTTTATGAAAAAAAATTTTATTATTATTATTATTATTATTATAGAGTTGTCGAAAATATGGCGAGGATTTTATATATTTATATCTCGTATATAAACGTAATGACGAATTTTAATCGTACGTCTTATAATAATAATAATAATAATGTTTTAGAGGTAATTCACGTGTTCATTATTATAATATATGTATACATGCATTTTTTTTTTTTTTTACCAAAAGTCGGTGATAATTATATTTTAAATCAACAATTGACAACAGTAATAAACGATAATTGAATAACTGAATATACGCAATAATAAATGCGTGTAAATGTTTGATATATTATTTTCTATAAACAGCTCATTTCAATATATTGTAGTGTTAATTAACAATAGACATTATTTGGATTCGGTTAGAGGATTTCAAGAATAATGTAATATTACTCGTAAAAAAAATTCTAATAAATTTATTTTAAGAATTATAAATTTTTTATAATAGACAATTAGTCTAAATAAACTATTACGATGAAAATGTATCGTTTTTTGCCGAATCAATTTTTATACAATTAATACGATTTTATCGGTGAATAATTATGCATTTTCTACAAAAAAAAACAGTTGTTACTTATTATACATTATTATCACACTTTAATGATGACACGTGATTACGCATATCACGTTAATAATTTGTAACGAATATTAAGAAAACATTTAAACAAATTCAACGCCTTTATAATGTATATGTATATAGACTTTAAAGATATCGTACTAAAATATTTTTAAAATTTATCTACTCATACGCGTTACAATTATACAACTTACATATTATTCGCGTTGATAATAAAAAATTTTTTTACACAAGAATTGTATTTTAATTAAACTGAAAGTATCGAGTCCGGTGTTATGCGCGACGATGTACTACGCGTAATACGTTAGAAAAACGTCGTTTTATTTAATATTTTTTTTTGTTATTATTAAAATATATGTACGCATGCACCTAAACCGCGGAACACACGATTTCGTATTCATCGCACTGTGGATTATTGTGTTTGAAATGTATATATATATAGTAGGAGGTCTTTATATCATCATCACTGTCAAAATGTTGTCATTAACGAATAATCCGCTCCCGTCATTATAATATATATATACATATACGAGTATCATTGCAGCGGAAAAGAAAAATGTTACATTTTGTGTGCATGTATACGCGTAACGTGCATGTTATGTAAAAGGATTTGTGATGATCGACAAGACAGCGGCGAATTTGATGGCGAACGCTATTAAATAATCACTAATATATTATATTTGCAGGAGGTAGGGGCGTTGCCAGGATTTTATAACGGATGAGTGGGGCTACATTTATAACTGAGTTCTTTTTTCTATTTTTTTTTTACGTAGGTAGTTAAAACTCTTAAGAAATTAAACATTACGCGTCATTGTGTAATATCGTAAAATATGTAAATATATACATAAAACACGAAATCGTCTTGACCAATTTAATTTGGAATATAATAATTTAAGACCTGAATAGCACACATGTACTCAGAATATTCTTTGAGTTTAGTGGGACATAGTTTTCTGTATAGTGATGACCTTGTGACGAATGTACTGTACGCGGACAACGATAATATAAAATAAACGTGATTGTGGACACAATTTGGGAGTATTTTATACCAAAATTGTGATATTTATTTAAAAAAAATTAGAAGAAACGAAAAAAAAAAACACTTGTCACCGGAGGACTAAAATAAAAAAAATTATTAAATTACACGCTAATGAAATTTGTGCCTATTGAAATATATGTATAACGTACACTTTAAAAACATCTTGAAATGTGAAAAAAACACGCGTTAGATTTTTCGAAAATACTTTAAAAGAAACGGTTTTAGCGTCGATTGTAGTTATAACAACGTTCTTGCTGAACAATCTCAATCGCTTTAGATAGAGGACCACGTTGTTTTCGAAAGCGCGCGCAATATAGGAAGACGTTGGAAATTCGAAGGTATAAAATCCATTAATACGTGTAATTTAAAAATATTTTTAATCGGAATGTGCATCGGATTTTCATCGATGTTTTCAATGATGTTCACACGGTTCGGAAATTTTTACAATATACAATATGTAGTCCGACGCGTGAAAGTGTGTTTGGTGTAACATTGGAGCGATTAGGCGAATTTTGAAATAGGAATTTTTTTTTCTTTTTATATATTTTCGACAACTTTATCGATTTTCGGAATGCGGATTTTGGCGAAGGCGGTTTTTTTTCTTTTTTTGCTCGCATTATATAAAATAAGAGTGAAAAAAAAATCATACGCCCTAATTCTAAAATGTGTAAAAATAAGATTTTTCATTTGATCTACGAATAGCGCACAAAACAAATTTTAACCGAACTCATTTCTTTCTGCGAAGTGACGTGAAAAAACACGGAAATACGTTAAATTCACGGCCGTTTTTTTTTTTTTATACACATAATATATCAGCTGCGTAATGTTTATTTAAAATTCGCGAAAATTTTGTTTCCCGAAATTGAATAAAAACCGTATGCAAAATATAACAGTTTTATTATATGTACGCATAAATACATATAAAACGCGTTTATTGTCACGACGAAATAGCTTTAGAAATGGGGAAAAATGTGAAATTTTTAATAAAATTACCGCTGTAGACACGAATAATCTCGTTTCGAACGCATCCAACACACACAAAAAAAAAAATTAAAATATAATTACGGAAATGAATCGTGTTTTATATATATATATAATTCGAATCGAAAGCAAAACAACGTTTTGTAAATCGGTAGAATAATATTCGATTACGTTAAATCGATTCCAATATGAAATTCGTTCTCGTATCGCATGATTACATATAAGATTATTTCGACAGCAATTTAGTTTAAAATCAGAATTTTTTTTTTCTTTTTTCATATCCGATAATGTATACACACGAATAATACGCAATAAATAACTGTCGAACGCAACTCCGGTTCGCGTACATAAAACTGAACGAAATGCGATTAAACGTACGATTTTTTTTGTTTTCGTGCACACACGTAGAGAAACAAAAAACAAAAACGTTATTTTTAAAACCGAGTTGTTCACATCACACCGCAATTCGAATAGGTTTTCCGTAACTATAACAATAATATTATTATACAGCGATTGGGATTTTTATTTTTTTACGTACGAGTTATAATATAGGAAGACAACGCGCAACGAGAGAAATCTCTCTCTCTCTCCGTGTGTGATTTTACACAGTGGCCGCCGATAAACGTTGACTTTCAACCGTACAATTTCCATTGTCAGCACTGTTATTACGATTAATTTCTAATTGGCGAATAATACATTTTTTTATGCGGCCGATGACGAGGAAAACCAGTCGGAAAACTTAGCGTTTTTACATGTATTATATTGTACTGGCGATCAGTATTCAAGACGTTGTCGTGTGCAGCGATATGATTTATCGTACTGAATCTCCGTACAGTCCTGTAGTTGTATATGAAAATAAAAACCCGTATACGTGTCTCTCTATTTGTAAAAGAAAAAAAAGAATAGTTATTCTGCTCCGATAAGTACAATAACCTATGCGTATATCGGCGGAAGAGTAAACGCGTTTTAATCGCGATTGAAATTCCACGTACAAGAGAAAATGCGAAAACGCCGATAATTCTCGTATACGTACATATTAGTTTTGTTTATAGTTTATTTAATAAAATTATGCCTATAAAAGTCACAGCTGCCGCCCGAACTGCAGTACGTTTCGAAAACAGTTCGTTAGAAAATTGAAAACAGTCGTCACGTTTTAAACGCGATGGTTTTACAACGTAAACAGCGATCTGAATGAAAATGAATAAATACGGAAATATATACGCAACGACAATAATGTACAAGATATTGTGATATTCTCACGTTGTTTTATTATTAATTCGATTTTTTTTTTTTTTTTTTTACTGAAATTTTCCAGAACAAAAATAAATAAATACATTTACATACGGAAAGAACCCCATCGCACTTTTACGACAAAAATTGTTATTATTACTGTCGTATTTGTATTGTTAAATATTCCTATAAGTTTGATATTTTATAAACTAGCTGCAAAATAACTGAAATCTTCGTGTCAGTTATAATTTTATTCTCAAACAAGAAAACAATTTCGGACGACGGTTTACATCATGGTTTTTATTTCAGCTAGTAACAAAACTGTAAGGAACTGGTTTTTATTAATAATAGTTTGAGCCGAAAGAATATTATTTATTTAAGATGATAGACGGCCGTACAGATTAGCATCGTAAAACAGTAATAGGTAATCAGTCAGACGTATTTATTTTTTTTTTTTGTAAAATTTAATTTTTCCGCTGTCGTGGTAGAAAAATGTATGGAAACTTATAAACGAATATTTTACACGACGTTAATAAATTCGATAATATTCGATAAAACCAGTGCTCGAGTTAGGGGGAAAAAACGATAGTAGATATATGCAAACAACTACAATAATATTGTCTTACGTTTGTGTTCTCAGTGATCGTCTTGTGATTTCGCGAACGGCCCTCTCTGCCCAACCGTACACTATAATTTCCATACAGCTCAATAAATCGTTCATTTTTATTTAACAATATAATATGTTCATAACGATTACACGAATGATCACCTAACCGCATCCTTACCGTATAATCTTGTTTCGTGAGGTTTATTTCTTCTTAATTTCCTTTATACATCCAACTCTTAAACTCCGTCGCTTAATTAACGAAACAGAAGATTTAACGCAACTATACATATATATATATAATACCTATGCGCGTTCAGAAATGCGAGCACTTCGTTTGAACGTGTTTACATATATTTTCATAACGTCGTCAAATCGATATTCATCATTGTTTTAATAGCATATAATAAGCGTGAAATGACTTTATTTATTCGATAAAACTATAAAGTATATAAAAAAACGAGTCCTTGATCAGCCGTTTAGTTTAACAAAATTGTAAAAAGAACGTTGAAATATATATAAAAAAATAAGAGGTGTTTTGTGGAGTTCCTCCTTAATACAGACGCTGGATAAATCTCTTTTTTTTTTAATGACGTTGAATGTGAATTTTAGAAATAAACTTAACGATGCGGAAATCGTAATAATAATAATAATATATACGAATGACTACCGTTCACACACACACACACGTCATGCAGACGGATCGTGTTTTTATTGTGTGTTGTATTTTTCTTATTGTGTTTGCATCACAAAACCGATTTAATCAACTCTATACACGAAGAAAAAAAAATACAACATGGACCAGCGAAATATGATGTCTTGAAGATAAGTCATTTCTTCTACGCGTCTATTAAAATGTGTTCAAAGACCGCGAGTGCAGTGGGCGTGAGTATTCTATATATATATATATATATAAACGCGTTCGAATTCAAATATAACTTTTTTTTTCTTTTTTGTTCATCATTACACTTAGCTCTACTCTTTTTATATGTTTATTCAATACTATTGTGGTGTATGAGTTTTAAAAACACGATTTTGTACGCGACTGCACAATAATTATTGATTTCAACACGAAAATTACATTATACACATATAATAATAATAATAATAATAATAATACTGTATCGAAAAGTGTCCAATGCTTGTCCGAAAAGCTTGCGCTGTTCATAATATCGACATATTTTAATTTCGAAAATAATTTACATTTTCCATAATAATGTTCACCGCGGCTGCGGGTGAATTATACGGTATCGATTTGAACAATCGAAATTTTCTATTTTTTTTTCGCCAAATTAAAAAAAAAAATTGATTTCATTTTCGGGAGTATTAAAAAAAAAAAAAATTACGCTCTTTCAACTATATTATTTAATTGATTTACTTGACTTACTTAAATACCGTGTGATGCCGAAGTTTTTTCTTCTTCTATAAATCAAAGTAAATGAGATAAGTAATTTTCGTCGAAAAAATATTTGTACATATCATCGATATTTATATCGACTTACGTACGCCCCTCCTCGTGATTCGATTACATACATTTGATTTTAATCGAATTAATTAATTTGTTCCAGGAATTGATTGATTCAATAACAGACGAGAATTGTTTTAATTCGAAATATTTTCTTTTTTCCAAACTTTCATATAATTCGCGGTGTCGTCCATGTATACTACTTCATCTCCACTTACTCTCGTATTTTAACGTATATCACTTTCGTTGCATTCGATTTCATTCAAAATGATTATTACTTTTTTTTTACAATTATAATAAATTTGTTAAAAATTTTCTCGTATTTCACGTTTAATTCTTATAAATTATTTGTAAAGAACGTAGCCAAATAGACGACGTATTATATATATTAAAGAAAAATCGGTTTACGATTTCTTTCAACGTCAAATTAAATAATGGAAAACCAATGGAATCTGTTAAAAAAAAAATAAAAATACCGAGATAAAAATCGGCGTCCATTTTTAGCGAATTCATCTCCGGGAACAATGCTGTAACGGGGGATAAATCAATTTTTAACGTCATCGTAGTACGACTAAATCGTTCGTTCGTTTATTTCATCGGACAATTTGTTTCGTTATTTTATTTTTATTAGCAACGCGTACGGCGATCTCGTATAAGTTTCACGTTACCTCGCCAACGTATCCGATTGCTGCTGCAGTCTGCGTAAATAATCCTGTGCGTGTTTAAACACCATTAGGAACGTTTTTCAACCGGTTCGTTATCCGTATACCGAGAGACGTATAAAATACAATAAAATTTTTAATATTAAAAGTACCGTATATCATTACAGTGCCGGTCGGTAACAACAATGACTTTTCGTTTCTCTCTATAGCTGAAGTCTCCGTATGCGTATGCGTGTTGGTGTTGTTTTATTAAACGCGGCCTCAGTTCTCTGTCATCAGCACTGTTGCTCAGACCGGCGGATAACGTCGATTATTCCACATCTCCTTCTTTATCATATGCATTTAGTATAGCCGTTGGTCGAGAGACCGGTGGCTGCAAAACTTCCTTCCGTTTTTCTCCGTTTTCAGCTACATCATTAAAACGGTCCATCCCTATAACAATATCCTCTATATTAATTCCTTCTCGCTGTTATCAGTCCATCCGTGTTTCGGTTTTCCTACCGGTCTCTTCGCCCTCGGCTGGTCCGGTTTATGATATCATTTTTATTGCTGCCTTGACACTCATTATGCGTGACCGAGCTAGCTCGATTTTTCGTGTTAGATTTTTAGACATTAATCCTGGTGAATTTCCCCTCCGTCGACATCTATTTTTTACTATCTCTTGACTATTTATCTTCCATATAAATATATTATAATATACGAAATTCCGTAGTTCTCAGCACTTGACGTTATTGAGGCCAGATTATTTAAAAAAGTCTTTATTCCATTTTTGAGCATATCTCTTTTATTGCATCTTTCAAATCGCTTTTATAATATTATATTATCGTCGTCGTTAAGTAACTTTTATTTTAACACATTCCTCATTCATATTTTTATATCCCAATATATGTACAACATTTTGATATTAATAATTCGTTGGTTTCGGTTGGTCTGTACAATGATTATTAAATTAAACGTTATTAATTCGCATTGAAAAATGTGTTTTCTTCAATTGAATATATATTAAAGCAACAAAAGTTCACTTTTCCCTCAAATAAAATATGAAAATTTGTCTTTCTGTTGCGTAGAATCCGATTTCATTTTCTTCACAATACACGTATTTGCATTTAAACCCCCCCCCCGTGTATTCGTTAAATTTCGTCTGTCTAATTCATATCATACATAAGTTTACGCGTTATAATCGTATACTGAAATAAAAAAAAAAAATAATAATAATTTTTCGCTATCTGTTAATCTGGGCTTCACGCGCGTTTCACACGAATAAATTCCTCACGCGTGTCGAGAACTTGTATAGTCACGACCGGTTATTAATGTCTACGAATTAAATATACATGCCGCCGTTGAAAAAAAAAATAGTAATAACAATCGAATTTAAAATAAAACCAATCTCGTTAATACCATCTAATAACGCGGCTACTTAAAATCGATTAACTACGAACACGTTATATTTAATAAGAATTTTGTTAGGCAGTGGCAGGGGCCTGGTGCGAGTTTTATCCGAATAACGATTTAAAAACCTGGACAAAATAACGGGAATAATCGAACTAAATAAAAGGGATACACGTATGTAATACACACACAGCGTGTAATTAAACAAAGAAAGGAGAATGAGAGAGAGAGAGAGAAAGAAGAAAAACGAATTTACAAATTTTTTTCTCTTTTTGCGCTAAACGAACGATAATTGTTTTTCATTTGTTTATTAAAAAGCTTAAAATGATTTACAGTGTTTTATAATAGCTTTTTAAGAAAATATATTACGTCTCGTTGGTTTTTTTTTCTTTGAAATTTGTTTTTTAACCTACAGTCGACGGTTTTAAGAGAAAAAACAAATCTATTTAATCGCATGAATTAAACAATTTAAGACGTACAATTGTCGTTGAACACTACGTTCTACATTAAAACGTGTTTACATAACACTATTAAATACGATATTGTTTTGTGATTTAACGTTATACATTTTAATTTAATGAGTTATGAGTTTTTATTCTGACGCCGTGCAGATAGCAGTACACTGTTTAGAGGATAATAATGACCGCGTGTCGTGATTTACGGCCAAGTGTCGGAAACATTTCTGCACAATTTCTCGCATTAATTACTATTAGATGGAATAATAATTGATTTGGAAAAATTCAACTGATCCCAGAGCCTATTTTCGTATGTAATACGTCAATACGAGATTTATTAGTTGCGGTGCGAAATTATTGAGTACGCGACGCTTAATCCGATACGGTATTTATATTATTCGTAACAAATTACAAAATATGATTTTTTTTTTTAATTTGATTATAAAAATATTTGAGCGAAAAAACGCATTACGCGCGATCGTTTATTTTTTTTTATTTTAAATAAAATTAATCGTGTAGTTTTGCAAAATTAATTTTCAAGTGAACTTTTCTGGAAATATTATTCCATGCGAAATACGGAGAAAAGGAAAAACTATTAGTAGTGATTCGATCACGTCGCGAATGGTAGTGTGGGGGAGGTCGAGTTGTACTTAAAAGTGTACAATATGAAAAATTGAGGCTGACCTAATTCTCATCGATTTAAATACATTGTAAATACGTGCTCATAATAACGTATATTAGTCGTTTATTTATATAAATATTTTATATACATTCACAATATATATATATATGTATTGTGTTATGCGCAAAATGATCAACTGGTTTATGCGCTATATTATACAGTTCAACGGGTTGTCGTACTTAACTATACACCAGATTGTTTACGACTACTGTCCGCGAATAAATATTCAACGCGTACTCGCGTGTAAAATTAAAAATTATATAAACGCAATCGGTGTACGAAATGTGTCGAACGACTGCTGTGCACTAGTAGTATACGTGTAGAAGTTGAAAAATAAAATAAAAACGAATTTAAATTATTAACGAATAAATAATAATTACGACGATTCCATTATACATTATTTATATATTATTATAAAGCTCCTCTTAACCTAAACCATAAAGCGTTTCGAACAACGTTGCAATGATCACGCGCTGCTGATACGATTTACGCGTACGCACTGTTGTGAATTACAAATGAAATTACTTGTGTTTTTCTCCGTTTTCGCTTTGTGGGACCGACTGTTGTACATTCATCAACACTTTCTAGTACATTTTATTCTTTGAAATAATTATTTCTGCCGCGAGAACGCGACTTTCATCTCCTGCATTCAATACATTGTATTACCCGTTTTTTTTTTAGAGCGGGCGACAAATTCGTTTCGCCATCGCACGTTTCGTCAATACGTCGGAAAACGTTAATTAAATATAATTTTCGTCCACGCCGATGATTTTTAGTTTTTCTGAATTCAATAAATTATTATTAAACGACGTTTTTCATACATATTTGAATTGTTCGCGTTTACAATAATATTATTATGTATCTATACACGTAAAAACGTCAAAAAAAAAAAAAAAAAAAAATCTTCGATTTTATTATAGAGATTTTTTCATAGTGTTTTTTCGTTTCCATCTTTTATCCAATTGAAAAAGAAAAACAAACAAAAAACCACCGCTTTTTTTATAATACATCAAATTGTCGATTACTTCAAAAATCTAATTTCAACTCGACACGATATTGTATTAAAATTTTTATTTTTTAATAAATTTGTCGACGATACGTATTAAACGCCGACTATCCTGTTTATTTCTAATGAATTACTACAAGAACTAATCTTGTTCCGACTGAAATTAATTTCGAAATAGATCTGTTTTTTTTTTTTTAAACGTCTCCACATTTATCGTTTCGACCAGAATGTTAGAATATGATTATAATACGCCTAATCAGATAGCTCAATTATACAAATAGATATTTATTACGAAGTTGAAGATCCCCATACACGGTATTCTGATGGAAAAACTATTCGTATCCATTTTAATACGCTGTTGAACATCAAATATAATAACAATAATAATAATGCACTCGTCCGATTCGTAATGAATACTACAACTGGCGCAGTGATATCTAATGACCGTTCGGATGTGAATGCACGGCTGTACCAGAAATCTGTGTTACGATCATGTTAAACGGACTCGTATGGTAAATCGTAGTATTTCGGTATAAGATAATAATAAAGATCAAGGTCAAGGACTAGAAAATAGCGAGTCGCGCGTGTATGAATGATGTATCAAATATTTTTTGTCCGTTGTCTAATATAGAGTACACGGACGATTGAATTGTGTTACGACTGTACAATTGCATATTAAGCGCGTATCGTTTGGAAACGCTCTGGTTTTCGTTTTTTGTTAAAAGTGTTGCTGTTTTTTTTTCTACAGCTATGAAAATTTCAGTTACACAAAAACGTAGGGTTAGTAGTTACACAATAACGTCGAGAATTTGATGATTTTTCAAAATTTCAATGCGATTCCCATACGCCGCGTCTCACGCAATAAACGTTTTCGGAGCGGACGACAAATTATTATTTGTATTACGATGGAGAAATGTTGTTTTATATCTCTCTCTAAAAGATTTTACGAGGCTGTGGTTATTGTGGGACTCAATTAAGGACAAAACGCAAACATTACGCAAACCGTCAAAGGAACGAAACGAACGCGTTGAGAAATATCGTTTTTATAATAATACACCTCGTCGCCGTTGTTATGAAATATAATACGCTTGGAAAATAATAATATAATAATATCGAAGTTATTATTGTATAATAATTTACGTTACGCGTTATACGCGCGCATTACGACGAAGGCAGTTTTCTAAATCGTCGATCGCCTCGGAAAAGAGCGAGTGACGCGTTTTTTTCTCCTGTGTTTTTTTTTTTTGAAACGCTTCGCTTAAAAATCACACAAATAAATATATATAAAAAAAAAAATAAATCCCACTTCTGGAACGTAAAATAATTTCTCGCGTTACAATAGTTTTAAAATATTGGCCACCCGTGTGGTGTTCTAGTTCGTAATGACGTGAACACACAACCGCAGTCGCACGCACAATCGGCGGCCGCCGTACAATCGATCCAGTTATTCGTCCGATCGGTATACGCACGTGGAATTATTATTTATTTAATTTTTTTTTCCCCGCAAAAAAAAAAAAATTCTCGTCGTCTCGGGATCGTGCGAAGAAGACGTTTTTTTTTTTACCGAGAAAAACGTAATCGGTCCGATGGAAAAAACGGTAACGCCGACGACGACGACGACACCGGCCGCGTAACCGCCCAGGAGAATATCATTATATTCGCAGTAATCGTGTAGAGAAAAGAAACAATAATAATAATAATAATAAGAAGAAGAAGAAGAAGAAGAAGTAGAAGAAGTAGAAGTTGTCCGGCGGTGGACGGGAAAACGACGGAAGGACGAGCATAAATAATATATCCGTTGTGCGGGTTAGGTCTCTACGCGGACACGTTCGTGTATTGGCGCGAAGCCGTTTTTATCGACTGTGTTATACTTGACCGATTTCCGTTATTATTGACACGACGTCGTCGTCACATTCAGGCGCGGTGAGTAAATAATAGCCGTATTACACGTCGGCGATTGACTCGTAAAAAACCGAGAGATTTCGCGCGCGAACGGACACGTTCGGTCTTCTTCCGTTGCAGTTCGCACACGGTTATCTCGCCGCCGCCAGCCGTCACTGCTCTCTTCGTAATAATAATTATATTACGTAACGCGTTTATTTTATTCGACAAACGTTCCGCGATTAAACGAATAATAATAATTATAATAAAAAAAAATGTGTACAACGGTATTATTCGCATTCTGTTTTTTTTTTTTTTTTTGCACGTAGATTTAAGAGTTTTGCGTTATTATATGTATATATATAAAAAAAAAATAAATAAATACGACGAATTATTTTGGAATCCGAAGAAATTTCAAGAATTCGATTTCGAACAAACGCGATTTTGCGCAAAAAAAAAAAAAAAAAATAGGTACACACTCCGTTGAACACTCGTTTTACCGTTGAACGCAATGGATTTTTTTTATCGCCCACGTAAATATTACCGAATTTACGGCAATAAAAAATGTTCTGTCCAAGCGAATCACTCCGGCCGCGTCCACTCCGCGACTCGTTACCGGTTTTTCGATTTGTTTTCTGCGCACGACATAATATTACGCGTGTCTATAATATGAAGTGAGTCGCCGCCGCGTTTACGCGCCTAACGAGAACTTCGCGTAAACTGATATTTCGCCGAGAGTTTATTTCTCGATTTTTCCTAATTGTGTTTTTAAATCGTCGTTGCGTATAAATTTTATACATATACTCGTATGTGTATGCGAAAAAACCCCGGTAAAATCGCGATTTCCAAATGTTTTTACGGCGGATGGGGGAAAATTCGAGTAAAATCGTTTTTCGATTTTGTAAACGCGGAATTCGTTAACGCGCGCGTGCATGTCCAAAATTCAATTTTAGAATTCCGTGTCAAAAGTATTTGATCGGAGGATCATTTGTTCGTTATACGTATTCAGTTTGCCGAACAGTTGTCGCGACGACGTTCAGTAACGCATGAATACCGGTATTTAACGGAATTTTATTATAAAATGTAATTAACATTTCCTAACGTCATTAGCTGTAGAGATCCTCCTCCTCCTCCTCGGACGATTTGATGTCTAATAAATATTAACGGAGACGCGCGTTTGCGAGAGAGACTTTTTTCCCGTTTGCTCATTGCCGCAGACGACAAAGACGCGTCGCGTATATTATTATGTTAATTTTGTGTTGAAAAACGATTTTCACCGTTTTATAAACGTTTAACGTAATTACGGAGTTTGACAATAATTACTGTACGCGTACGAAATCGTCTTCGTTAATATAGATAGAGATTTTTTTTTTTTTTACTCAATTATTATTATTTTTTTTTTTCAAATAATATTTCGAGTTCGTTTATTTCGAATGTTCGTGTCAATTTTCAATATTAATTTTCTTCGTAAAATATCGAGTAAAATAAAAAAAAAACTAACGAAACCACGTGCTCATTACGTGGTTTATGGATAGAGTAATTGTAGTCCTAAAAACTGTTGCCAGTAGTAAGAATTTATATTTATTATTAATGTCACGACGATTCTGAGAAAAAAAATAAATGCTTATATATATATATATATCGTAAAGCATAATTATACATTTTTTTTTTTTTTTTGAAAACATATTACAAAACTGAATGTAAATATACTCGAATTATGAAAATTTTCGGCTATCTTTTTTTTTTTTAAATAAAATCTAGTTTATATTTATCATAATCTAGAAATTTAAAAATATTTTTTATTTCATATTAGTTTATGAAATATTATATGTAATATAAGGTCGTTATATTGACGGTGTACAAATAAAAAAGCATTTATATAAAATTATAATAAAATAAACGCGTAATTTGCGATAGTATGAATTAAAAAAATAATAGAATTTTGTTTTTTAAATCATGTGTTTTTTAACGTTGAAATCGATGGTCCCAAAGAATGTTTAAAAACCCAGTTTTTTTCTATTTGAAATTTAAAAAAAAAAAAAAATGACTTTTTTCATTCGACATGATTTTATTTATTAAGAACGAAAAGAAAACAGTCATATTAGGAATTTAATTTGAACCAAAAACTATATTTTTCCATAATTTTTAATTTCAAAAAAGTAAAAGTTTACCACGTGTAAACCAAAAATAACATAAATATCAATTGATTCAATGGAATATCGATTTTCCGCTCTTCGCGTTCACTCATTCCGGTACACTCAGTCAATATACACACACACACACATACCGGTGAAAAAGAAGCTGGACACGTTTTAATTTTTGTCGATATCGCCAAAAGTAATCGAGACAAGCGCATTATTTTTAAATGTCACGATATATATTATACGTACATATAAAATATGTGAATATTTATAATACAATTCACACGTCGAAATCACCAACGGCGTTTTATTACACAAACAAGGTCCATGCTATATGTTTTATGACAATTCGCGTTATAATGTGTAGTTTTTCTTTTACTATTTCTAAAGCATTTACGATCAGCGCGTTTCAAACCTATAATATTCATTCCTCCGAGTGTCGCGAATGTTTCGTGCACGCCGACGCGTACCGTATGATGCGGCATAATTCGTGCGCATAATAAATAATATTTCGTTAAATGTCTTAAAGGAAAAACTCGGTTTTGTCGTTTTCGCGTTTCGTCTCGGACGTTTCCAGATGTACGACAAATTACAAATCAATAACGCGTGAGCACCGCGTCAATAAATGGTAATTAATCACTTGCCTTTTATTTTTTTCTTTCGCACGCAGCGTATAACCCCATCATCATCAATATATATATATTTTTTTTCTTTTTTGAGGACGAGAAGGATTTTCGATGTCAGAAAAACTTGTCGTCTCCTCTTTCCGTTACACCATATTTTTCTATGCATTATGCATACTTACCGAAAGGGATTACCGTAGGAACACACACATATATATATATTTTTTTTTTAAATTGATAGTTTTCTCTCGCGATTTTCATTTTTGTTTATCCCTTGTCTCGAAAATAAAATATATATACGTGTGTATATGACGAATACTGCAAAAACGCTTTAAACGAAATAAAATTCGTTGTCTATTAATAGCGTACAAATACGTAACAATATTGGAAAATAAGAACATAAATATTTTACCACAGTTTTCGTGAGAGCAACGCGCTTGTTGAATAACACGCGTAGTGTTACGGTTTATTTCAATTATTTTTTTATTCGTCAATACATTACACTATGAACTCAATACCGTTAACGTCGGCAATAATATCAATTTTTACAAGTTCCGAGTGTAATCATTGTAAGACGTTTCGCGTTGCGTTTGATCCTATGTTGCTTTAGTAAATGATTCCGATGAATCGTATTAGAGATATTCTTCAGTGTAGTTTAATTTATAAATTACACAGAGCGCATATATAGTATATATATATATATAACAACGGTTTATTCGCGTTACCGGTTCGTGGTGATGGTCAGTGCGTGTAAGGAAGTGATGGTTTTTTCGTTTTCATTCCGCGCTCCGCCATAATTAACGTATTCGAAGTGAATAAAAAAAAAAATTGTTACGTGTCGACATAAATTCCAAAAAGAAAAATTAAACTATACGCATATATTGTCGCGGACGGTCGTGGATTTGAATGCGTCGAGAAAAATAGAGTATTTTACTCGGATCGGAGACAGAAAAAAGTTTTAAAACTCGAACGCTTATTTGTACGCAATTATATTATAGTTTTAGACCCTCGGCCGTATTTTATTTTCCAACGAGATCACGTGTGGTTTTCCTTTGTTTTGTTCGCACGAAAACCAACTGTTTGAACGTTCGGGTAGGATGAGCGCATCGAAAGTTTTATACGATCTCTGCACGCCAAATAAATTGGAATTTCTCCGGGTTTTTCGACCGTTTATCAATATCTGTAATTAGCGAAAAAGCGATCGTGCGTGAAAGACTATGTCACATAATATATCTCGTTAAGAATTCTTTATTTGCGTTGGGAATTCATAGAATAATCAATTGCTTTTATGTCATCGAATTTATTATAATTTTTAAAATTTATATTACCTAATCCGAATAATATAACTCGTATCGTCAACTATACTGCTTATTATATAATATTACACGTAAAACAATAACAAAACGAAAATATTTGATAAATTTTATTATTAAGAAGTTTCTGATGAAAATGTAATTCGATGAAAATCGTTTTGAGTACTCCAAAGTAATTTTTTATTTTAAACCTAAAAACCTTTCGTGTCTGCTAGAGAACAATATTTTAAAACGGCGCAGATTATACAATAATGGATATCTGCTCTCTCTAACCCCGGAGAAATTGGAAATCGAAAACGAATCGAATTACCAAAGGCAATTTTGCTAGTTCCGACGTTTAACTTGGCTAACGTCCAGATTACAAAAAAAAAAAAACATACAGTGTTCCGTTCAATAATGTCAAAGGCAAATAAATACTCTTCTAGGTTAATGTAGTTTAGATTTTCCATTTCTACACCTTGGATTTTTTCGTGAAATCCAACGATCCTTAACGCGTTTAACGTACGTAAGTGGAATAATCAAAAAAATTACTCGGTATACACTGACTAGAAACCTGCAAAATTTGTTCGAAAACACTACGGAATGAAAACTTGACGATTTCAAATATTTATTTAAAGAAAAAGAGAAGTATAATTTTTTAGTTACTTGTCAATTAAAATATGAAGAGTCGAAAAACAATTCGATGTTTTTATTTATCGCGAGTTTTTTACAACCGTAACGGTTAGAGAATTAAATATATTTGATGATCGAAATCGATATAAAATATTCCGTACTCGAACAATTTTTCATTCGTTCGAAAGATTTACCACGGATTTAATAACATCATTAATATCGTTGTCGGTGAATTGAGTTATTCTAATTTTACACAAACGAAGGCGTAGATTTTTATTTTTAAATAAAACGTAAACGCCGGCAGTTTTTACATAATCATTCGTTAGATTTAACAATATGTTAATATTCCGGAAATGACGTTCTGCAGTGTTCAACAACGACCGTTAAACATCGTAAACTTTTATTTTTATGGATTCATCTATGAGTGGCAAAACAGTCGGCGAGTAATATCGAGTAACATCAATTGTAATGTTTCACTATTTACTCGACAATATTTTAATAAATTTTACTTTTTAAAGGATTTAAATCCGAGTCTTAATCATTTTGTTGTTCGGTTACCGCGGGTTCCTTGCCGTTATAGCCATGTATTTGATTAGTCATTTTTTACACTCCTAATGCGTCGTTTAAACTCTACATTTGCCCTTTGGGCCAGTCCACAGTTGCCGCAAGTAACACGATGTTTTAGAACAAGTACGATCGAGCCAACATATTCACATTTTTATTCTTATAAATATTAATATAACGTTATATGTTCATACATAAAAATAAATAATTTATAATAAAAAAAAAAAAAATACGCAATCTCCGAATTTAATTACACTATTGTCTTTTTTGCAATATTATTTATATATTCGACAGTATTGAGAGAACGAAAAACTTCGAGATATCGAGTGTTTTTATTTACAGAGTATTAACTCGATTCTTTACGTTCTGAAGTTTCGCGGAAGTTTCAAAAGGATTCCGATTACGAGATCCCGAGAATTTTAAAGTTATTGAGGTTCGAACTACTCTATAATTATTGTAATAACAAAACAAAAAAAAAGAGAATATATTCTGTTATTCATTTCAACGATTCAGTCGTTTATATATATATTTATGTGTTTTCGTTCTAACAACTTCTATAAGTAGTAGTGTTTAAAATTAAAATAGTACACAATAGAATACGTATAAAAAAAAACACCGTAGAATATAATGCGGATAACGGTTTTTATTTTACGTTCTAATGACTACATAAAATACAATATTATTATCCAATAATGTATTTACTGTTTTTTTTATAACACATCTGTGTTACAAAAAAAAAAAACAACAACCGCTTAAAATGTTTTAAAACAAAAATCAGATTTTCTAGATTACAGTTAATGCGTAGAGTTCATCGTTTATACGTGACAGTTGTTCGAATGTGAGATTCTAAAAAACAATATTGATTTCAACAACAGCCGTTCATACTGCACATGAAAAAACAATAACTCTTATTAAATTTAATGCGAGCGTATTATAATGGTTCGTTAAGAAATACTATAAATACAATTTTAGAAAATGTAATATCGACGCGTCGAAATAAATTTTGTTTTGTGTGTTATCCACTAAAACCGTCTCTTTTTTTCTTTTTTTTTGATCGACATAATATCGCGAAATAATCTAACGACTAAAAAAAAAAAAAAACGTAGTTTTTCGTGATCGGAAACATTAAAAATGGATTTCCTGATTCTAATTCGAGTATAGATTGCACACACGATTAACTGTGAACGCGTTCGCATTATAATATATATATATATATACTTAATAAATATTTACATATTGTACGGTTAATGAGCACGCCTTGAGTTGTAGCAAATTACATTATTCGTACTCGTACGTTCTAATTATAACACAATAATATATCGTACAGCAAAACGCATTATAACGATGAACAGACGAATATTACACTGTATATTGTGTTTATCGAAATATACAATTTAAGTTAGCAAGTACTCACAGTTATTGTAAATAATTAAATATTGTCGAACGAGTTTTATTTTTTTTTGTTTTTATTCATTTCTGACGTTTTTAAAAAATGTCGTTATAAATTACAAAAAAAAAAAAAAAAATAAATATTAATACATATACACATAGATATATAAAAATCAATTTTTCACGCTCGCGTTCGGTCTGTATACGAAACACAAGTCTTTACGTTTGACATCCACACGTATTTGTTAAATTTATTAGGAATTGAAATTTTTCCCTAACTCTTTGCCACGAGACATTTTTCAATCAAGATTATTTCCTGTTACTATATTATAATAATTATTAATAATAATTGAAACTCGTGTTTACACGTAAAAAACGTGCATTATTAATATTTACAGTGAATCGCGTACATTTAGAAGAAATATAATTTATTATAATAGATGAAATGACGTATAAGTACACAGAATTATAATAAGTTCTCGTATTGTACCGCGACTACGGAATTATTATTTAACTGCTGTCTTTGATCATATTGACTTTTTTTAAGAAAGTCTATCGTTTTCCACAAGACTGTGGCTGTACATGTTGTCTTGCCGGCACTCGTTTAAAATACATTTTATTTATTTCTGGACACGAGAAGGGTAGAATAGTACATTATTTGGACGCTAAGCAGCTGTGTGTCTTATGTGCTCGATACGTATTCTGTTCGTCTTTCTTTTTTTTTTTTTTTTGTTTTCGTTGATTTTCATTTTTTCATTTCTTTTCCGCATCGTATTATTATAAATCGTTTGGTCTCACCATGCATATCGATCGGCCGATACATACACTTCGTCACTTCTCTTGCGTTGCTATTTTTGTTTTTTTTTTTGTTTTATGTATTTCAACTTAATTTTCGTAATAGAATTATACGCAGCATAATTTACTATCCTTGTCTGCTCGAACGAGCAGAGGACGCAATTTGTTTTTAATAATTTGTATATTCGATTCTCGATACTAGTTCGGATAAGATATTTCTTCGAAGAGTGCCGACGTCATTTCTCCTCCCATCACCAACTGTTTTTCCACCGGAAAAATTATTCCGCCCTCGCCATTTAATTGATAATCCGATAATAATCCGATGGTAATTTTTGTCGTTGAGCTATTCGTGTTTGTATTTTTTTTTTTTTTTCATAAATACGACTGTTATTTCGATATTTAAAACGATACGAATCGATTATATTGAAAAACCACGTTATTATATTACGGGAAGCATATCTTCTGTTCAACAAAACATCTTATTGGCAAAATTTTTATTATTCGATACTATTTTTTTTTCAGTCCTTTCACGCTCCGCCGCTCAATTCAAATATTATATTTCGTTATGCACACTTTGTATACAACAAAAGTTTATGAAATGTATATATATATATATATTTTTTTTTTATCAACTTTCAAAACTCATCTTGTATTTGACGAAGTAGGTAGTACGTACACACATGATATATACTGCAAACGTGCAGTATAAAATGCTTGTATATTTTTTGTTATCGAATTTTCCGATGTTCATAACTCAATCATAAAAACGTGTCAATTCAAACATACGTATATACACATATACATATAGTACGTTCACAGCCGTTAAATATTTATTTCAATAATATCGTATTGTTTTCGGAATAAAAAATATACATAGATTTGTTAATTAAAATTGTTATATACAATTTAAACGTACTGAATATTTATAGTTTTAAAGTGTTTTTTTTTTTTTTTTTTGACTATTAAACTATAATTAATTATACTATTACAGTGCATTTGACTGTATCGAATACGTTTTGAATTTATAACATCTACAGTAAAAATATTTTCGAAATGTTACTGTAAAATTATTATTAACGAAATTCCCTGCACATTCGTAACCCAAATACAGGAACATAAATAATATTAATAATACACGTACATCGACTGCGCGTACTAAACCTAAAGCGAGTGATATGTTTATTACAGTTTATTGCTTACATATTAAATGTTTATTTACGGTTTTATTGTCCTAAACGGTATTAAATTGTAAGAAGTATTGAATCGATGAGAAATTAATTCTGTTAATGTCCATGTAAATAAATGATTATTTTCTCAGTATTAACGCAAACTTTAAAAGCGTATTTAACATCACTAGAATTCAATTTAAAAGAAATCGTAAATAAATATATGTGCAGTGTGTACAATATTTTTATATTTATTTTATGCGCATAACGGACGTACGCCCGGAGTACAAGTTATATAAACACGTTCCTTTTTTCATATCGAATTGCATTCGTATACGCGTAGCATTTTCTTCGATTTTGTTCCGACGTATGGCGTTTAATTACACGTAGCGTTTAACGCTTAATCGTTTAATAAAACAGATTTTTAAATGTTGTGAAACGAAAGTGTATTTTATAATTTCTAACCGAAAAAGATGCATAACGCGATTCACCTACACGGCTTCAAGACGACGTCATTTCGTCAATTTCGAGATTCCTACACACGCACGCGTAGTCTCAATCTTTATGGAAATTTCATACCGCGCTTTTCTTTTTTTTTAAATTCAAGGCAACCTGGTACCTCGAACCATACGAGTGTTATTATTATTATTATTATTATTGCGTTAACCACGGTACTGATACACCCTTTTTATAATCGAATTTAAGGTTACAAACGCGTAATACAAGGTTATTCTATGTTTTATTTTAAACTTCATCTATTTTATAAAGAGGTGTTTTGTTTTTATAAATATTCAAAATTACCGAAACGAAATATTATCCAATATTTAGAAATAAATTATTCGAAAATAATTTACTTCGACAACGTCTCGTGGTTGATCGGAAACACCATAAAATCGTATTTTATTCGCCTCCGAGTGTTGTTGTATACTTTACGATATCGACGTTTTGCGTTTAAACAAAATTTGTTTTTTTTTTTTTTTTGGAAGAGGATTTAATTGAGTTGTCTTCTTCTTCGCTTCTTTAACAGCTTAGGCCCGTAAAGAGCCAAAGTTGCTTTTCCATCGTTTTCCGTCTCCCGTATTTTCTACTCGTGCATCCACCTATCGTGGTTTGTAAATCCTTCAATACCGTAGTTAACCATATTTATTTTGGTCTTTTACGAGGTTCATTTAACTTCTCGTACAATACTTTTTTCATTTCACTTCTTTCACCTCTCTAAACGTGCCCAAGCCATCGTATTGTTTTTGCTTTTTACCAAGGCAACAGCATTAGGGTTTTTAAACACACGAATCGACTTATAGTGTAGGCATAACATAGTCGTTTTTCGCATATTATGGCGTATAGTTCTGGACATAAATTTGATCTTTTTTTTTTATTACATAGTTTTCAACCATACAAAAGGCACAGTGGTAAAATGCTCGGGTTTTTTGGTAAATGCGAATTTAAGCACGTCGCGCACCGTTACTCGATCGCCGAGAACATCAGCGCGTCATAATATGTGGCCGTGGTGAATCGTATCGTTAGATTTACGTTTATCCAGGCGATGCGGAGCGATTGATGATGCCGCTATACAACACAATTCAAAATTATTTTTCGAAACCGTATATGGTACTTTTTCGATAGGCAACGGTAAATATCTCGCGAACGCGGTAAAACTTTTAACAAACCCCAGACTCCAGACTTCAGGAGACTAATCAAATAAGAGATTGGATCGTAAATAAACGTTCGTATTTCTTTCGTTCTTTTTTAATTTACATTTGGCGTGAAATTTCGAACGGACAAATTTAATCTTCGAAATATAAAAAAAAATAAAACTATATTGAATATCAAATTTGGTTTTTTTTCTTTACATTCCACGGCCGTTTTCGTTTTATGTGTTTTTGTTAGTTCGCATTTCGTTCGATACGTTTATCTTCATTTTATCAATAATTAATTGTCTTAATCGCAATGAAAACTTATAGGAAATCTTGTGAAAAAATAACACGGGACAAACTTTCGAACACACGAGAATTCCTTTTTTTTATTTAAGGTTATAAATTCTTTAGACATTATATTCGAATAAAAATTTGCTTTTCATCAATATTGTTTTTTATGTGTGTAAAATTTAAACACCGAAATAGATTGGTACCACGAGAAATAGTATACAGGGCAATGTTTTTTCCAATTCAACGATTTCCCCTGTCACGTTCAAATTTTTAAAGAGTAATACAAACACCAGATCGACCAAACTCGATAACTCGCTAATTTTGTTTTTATTGAATTACATAAATAAACGCGATAATTTTTTGATATCATCTCGTGCTCGCTAACGGAGTAGGTGACACAAAAGTTAATATTTTTTTGTCCAGCGACACGGGTGAAAAGAGAACGCCTTAAAAATTACTCCGATACAATTAAACAAACGTCGTTGGATTGCCTACGTACTGTATTAATAGGTTTAGACGATTATTTAGAAAAAATTTCATTATTCCGCGAGAACAAAATCGACTTAATTATTTTTAGTGAGTATAATTTTTGGCGCAATCTCGTCGGAATACATTTGAATATATTACGTTGGTTTAACGTACCGAATTTCAGGAGAAAACTGTACTATTTTTTTTCTCTCTCTCGCGAGAAATCTCATAAAATATAATGAAAAAGGCGTTTGCAACAAAAATTACCATTTATGTATTTATTCATTTTTTTTTTTTTTTTTTTTTTGTTCGTTCTCGTACGTTAGGTTTTAACCGTAGTATACCTTTGACTTCAGTACGACGACGACTTATTTTTCGATTAAACATTATATTGTTATAATAACTGAATAAATTCAGTGACGCTGGAGGGGAAGTGGAGGAGGCGGAAGGATGAGACAACGAAAAATTATCGCTTCCCTCGTCTTTAATAGTACACAAAACTGCTGTAACTGCTTTTGACTGTAGAAAAATAAAACCGATTCAAAAGTCTTCTCCCATCCCCGTGCGAAACATTAAATTGCGTTTATTTGCGAAAGCGAGGATCCACTAATTAAAAGTCGCGAGTATCGATGAGAATCCCATTAATTTAGGACGTTTGAAATTAATAAATCCTCGTCGAGTACGCTCTGAAACGAGAAATACAGCTGGCGATTACGATAAAAACTAATGAAGAAATGAGTTTCTTCAATAAAAACAAAAAAAAAAAAAAGGTGGGCGAAACGATAATAATATTTCGTCGGAAAGATATATTGTTCTCCGAGTAAGGATTCGAACAAAATTTCGAGTTCATTTTTTATATAAAACTTTTTCATTTTCATCGTGTACGACTTCTCGTCCGCCCGTGTTTGCATAAAACGCGAATTTAGAGAAGGCGTTATACCGTTGTATTCGAATATCCCCGGACGTTCTAGATTTCTAAGAACCCGTCAAATATTTTTGGCCAATAAAACGTATTTTATTATAGATCGTTTTAATTTATACAATTTGAATTTTATTTATATATTCATACAATAAATTTTTCTTTTAATATTATTTGCGGTGTGTTTTTTATTATTTTTTTTAAACCCCTTTTAAATCGGTTTCGTAATTCGACTTTTTGAACAAAACTTTAAAAAATGTATCGTACTATTCTAAAATATTATTGTTATATCAAAACTGGTCGTTAATCGATTTTCGTCACCGACATAGTTTTTGTACAATTTTTAATATTATCGTATCTCCGGCACCGATAATGCAACGAGGAGGACATATTTTCGGAGAGTGAAAGGTTATAATTTCGTATACATTTTACACTAAATAATATGGATAAACGCTAAATTTAGTATTGACATAGTGTATATTATATTTAAAGTAAAAATTTTAAATTGATAATAATTTAACAGATATTATCCACATTTTTTTATTTATTATACGCAAAATGATTTACAAAAAAAAAGAAGATTGTACCCACCCAAAGCTCCCCACGGTTGCGCGTCACTATTCGATTATAAAATAATAATAATAATAATAATAATATTATTATTATTATTATCTTCGTTTAGAAACGCTAAACAACGCGAACGGTTTCCACTAGAGAGCTGTTAATATAAATTGTAATATGTTTATCGTACAGAGCGCGTGCTTTGGTTCGAAACGAGAAGATTTGTTTGAAAAAAAAAATGCAATATCGTTTCGAAGGTTCACCGAGGCGAATGAACTCGACGTTAATAAAAGGAGTTGGCGTTTATTTCTAAAACGTTCCGAGACGATTTATCGTAATTCAATTCGTCTTATTGTTGATCGAATAGAAGTCAAATAGTATTTTATTTTTTTTAATTCGTTTTATTTTGAAAAAAATAAAAATGTGTATATAAAGTTATTGAATCGATATTCCATTCCATTATTTACCTTTCGTTACGTTTTCGTGTGAAATAAAATCCTGTATGTGAATTCAATCGAATTTCACTAATACTCACTTACACGCGATATTCCATCGAATTTATTTAATGCATTTTTCGCGTGATTTTTTTTTTCTCTTTTATCCATTATATTCCGGATGATTGATGGACCGTGTGTGAATGTTATATAAAAATGTCCTTTTAACACTTTTCGCGTGACCAAAATATATTTAAATATTCAAATTTATATAAAGACGTCGTCCGTTTACCGAGAGGTTTGTGGAAAAAAAAATACGTTTTCCTTTATCCATATTGGAATTCTTGACTATAGTAATAGAACAAATAAATAATTTTCAAGTAAACGTGTTTTTAAATTCGAGCCCTTTTCGTAATACGATTATCATTACTTTGTTTGCAACGTCTTAAATCGCCGTATACTAAACTTTTAAGCGAATAGGAAATTGAAAAAAAAAAATTCTTTTCGCGCGTTTTCAATTAAATTTTTGTATCTGTTTTATCGAAAATCACAATAAAAATGAAATAATGTGTTTTTTTTCCTTCAACGTTTCACGATAAAATCCCTGTTGTTAATCGTACACGAAGTTTTTCTTCGTAACAATTTTAATTTGCGAAGAATTTTATTTATTATCCTTTACTAGCACTATCTACAGCCATAACACGCGCCATCAGAGATTTCATATTTAAAATGATTAAAATATATTTTCGATTAAAAAAAAAATTCCGAACGCCATACGATTTATCATTTCTTTTCCACCGTGACCATTAGGACATTATTTTCAAAAGAAAATATAAATGAGAAAAAATGAACTTTTTAAAATAAATGCGCATTTCATTTTATGATATATTACACGTGTATAACTAATTAATTTACTGACATTAAATATATATAATATACGCGCGTATATATTTCTGATCCGCACGCAATAAATAAGTTTAAAAAAAATTATGATTGTTTATTTGATCTATTCGAGTTTACCGTCCGCGACGATATACGCGCAGACATACGAGTATACTAATATCATGAATTCGATTTGAATATTAAAAGTGAAAAATTGCCATTGCCTTATTAGCTGCTACCGCAGCAGTCCGACTGTGATTAATGGATTGTTTATTTTTAAATATTCGTGTTAATAGCTGTTGTAAACGCGTTTGATTTATTCTATAATTATTATTATTGTTCCGCGTGATTAATTATAGCGTTTTTTTTTTTATTATTCATATGAGATCGTATCATAATGTACGACTCCAATCGAAAAAAACAATTATTTTAATATATAAAAAGTACCGGAGCAAACATCCAGATACGTCCGAATATTCAAAAAATCATTTTCATATGTTTATTATTTATTATCTTTCTACACACACACACACACACACACACATAACGGACGTATGCGTACGATGCACATAAAATAACAATATAAATATATATATATACGTATTATAATATAAATACAAGAACGTGATATTGATTAAATTACGAGACAGACCGTGGTTTCTCATTTGCTATCGAACGAATCATCCGGTATTATAGAATATAGTTACGGCCATTGTTGAAATGATGGAACGATACATAGAACAAGCGGGAAGATTTACCAGGAATCCTGAGATTTACTCTTGGCCACAATACACGTGCATCAATAAAACCATTGATAAATTTGCTTAGGATTGCTTAGATTCGTTAATCACTCTTCGGTCGGATGAGCTAATAAGTTTTAAGTGTTGTAACACAGCATTGATGTGGTTGATGCTGGATTTTAACGATGAGAACAACAAATCTAAGTGTAGAGAGAGAGAAATTCCCTGTCGTTCAATAAACGTTTGTATTAAAACAAGGAAAACTAATTTATTTTCGGCGCGTTAATGATATATTTAATGAATTTGATAATATTATTGGTATGTATTCTTTTTATATATATAAAATTTAGTTTTTTTTTTTATTCTGAATGGGCTAATCGAAATATTGTTGTAAACGTCATGTACACCTCTTTTTTTCTCTAAATGAATCCAATTGTTTTTTTTTTTTATTTCTAATGTATTTCGAGCTGGAGAAACTGATATGTCGGGCAAGTAGAACGTGTTAGAATCTCGTTTTGTCTCAAGTACGAACAATAATAATGTTTTATAAGTCTCGACTATTTCCAAATTTTTTTTTACACGACGTATTTAATGTACAGGAGAGAAAATAATAACTACGTTAATAACATCTCTCGTGATGAAACGGAACGTTGGCCGCGCGCGGTGGCAATTATATTTATTATACAACGCGCTAGCTGCAGGAGACCCGCAATCACGAAAACGACCTTCTCGCAGCCTCCGCGCTCCATTACCGTCGTCAATAATAATTATTTACCGCGGTTTGACGGCTGTTAGAAATCATTTTCCGATCCGATCGTCTCCACACGTCGTCATTTTTTTTACGGTAATCCGTCAACGCGTGCGCGTGTGTTCATTGGGAAGAAAATAATAGTGAAGAAAGATATTATAACCGCGTAATATAGGTAATGATAATAAAAATAACAGAAATCTTATTGAAATCAGGTGTCCGGGCTTTGTCGTACGCCTGTAATGTGAATAATTCATGTATGGTCTGCGATAGATATATTGTCACGGTACATATTTCACCGCGGAAATTTCCAAATCCACGGTATAATATATTGATTTATGCGTTTATAGTTATAATATTACACGCATTACGTCAAATGCGTCTATTATATATATGTACAGAGCTTTGTAAGGATATACGCGATTTTGGTGTACACCTAACCTCGTGCGTCGCAGAAAAATCGCACGTGAATCTGACACTGCCGCGATGTTAGCAAATCTACCCAACGCGCCTTTTCGCGACAAATCATATTTGGACTTGTTACGCACTGTTGAATCAATGCTCGTCGAATCCTTTCGACATGATATTTCGTCGGTACCCGCAACTCACGACCTGCGACCGAATTGAAAAACTGAATTTTCGTTTCTTGTCCAAGTAATATTGACGGCGATGCATTATTTAGAAGAATTGCTTGAAGTTGAGACGGTTTGCTTAGAAATTTGGTAATTATCATCAATTCCCGTTGAACGGTTATGGAAGGAAATGTAGCACTAAAAGTGTGAAAATCAACCGTATTCTATTTTCAAAAGTGTTATAATCCTCGTATTTTCACGGAATTCATCGAAAACGGTACATTTGAATATTATGAAAAATTTGGTTTATTTTATGGTTTTAAGTTTTTTCACTTTTTTTTAACCGGTCAATGAGTTTTATTTCCATATGAATACTCAATGAGTGTTACATACCACATTATTGAAATGACGACCCGATGTACCTATTAATTATACACGTTTACATAGTATACGATAACTGTATTTTATTCTATTTTTTTTTTTTTTTTGTCAATAGGTATACGTTAAAAGTAATTGAGTTGGATTAAAAATAAAATCATCACTTAAACTTTATTTTAACGCATTATATACATATATAGGTATGTATATATTCGGTAAAAAAAAAATTTTATCGTATTTAAAAACGGAAATGTATTAACTCAATTTTTATTAAATTGAAATACATTTTACGTATTATCAAAGAATTGTTTGCTTTAGTAAATACGAGAAAAATTTGTGTAAAAATGAGAAAAAGGAACTTCGTGGAGAAAAGTTATCAATATATAAAGTGCACTACGAAAAATCGAATGTCCTCATAAGTTACTAAATATTTCTATGTTCAATTACAACAAAAAAAAAAAATGATAATTCAGTATTTTTTTTTTTTAAATGTCTTTTACGTATTTTTTTTCTAAAAACAATAAATTTTTGTCGTTATATGCGACGTTTTCATTTTTCCGATTGAATATTTTTCAAAATTAAAATGTGGACATTTTTATTAGCTAAATTAATATTTATGCGAGTAAAAATTCATTAATTAATTTAAAAAAAAATTTTTTTTTTCGAGAAATTTAAATACGCGAAGTATTTATCACGTCGTTTTAAAGCTTTGCTATACGTAATATATCAATTAGTATGAAATGTAGGCCTAAACATTTTTCTTTTTTTTACGTCCCCGACGTTTATATAGATCATAATTATGTTTGACGTCGGTTGCTTTCGCACGCACTATTAACGAAAAAAAATTTTTTTTAAAACACACACAGCATTAAATCGTATTCCATTAAATCTCGTTTTAATATTACGCCGGTTTTTCTCTTATTCTGCGTCGTCTCTCTACAACAAAACGGTTTCATTTCATTTTCATTTTTTTTCCGTTTTCGTTGTTTTTCCGGTAAAAAAAAAAATACGTTTTTATTTGTTATTTGATGACAAGCCACTGAATCCCCGGTAAATGTGTGTGCACGCCTTCGGCGCATTCTAAACAATTCTATAATATTGCGTGATACGCATGCCTGCAGTGCTGAAGAGAAAACAGTAGTCTCGCCCGTTAAATCGAAATAATTTTCAAAGTGACATTATCGAATATACGCAATAATACATTGACACGACACAATTAATTTTTTTTAAACGTGATCCCGTGCCAAAAAAAAAAAAAAAACAAAAAAAAATTCATAAATAAATGTTGTTTTTGACGGGTTTGCGTGATGTAATTCTAGCCTCTTCTCCGGTACGTGCCGCCGCGCACCGTAAAGTAAATCATAATATATTTAATAAAAAAAAAAATACACCGCGTTTCGTCTAATTCGTGTAAAATTTAATACTGTTAGCTGCGGCACGGGCAAAAATAATACGCTTTATTGACGATATATATTTTACAGTTGTGTAAGCGTCCGACGATTCGGTTGACGAGAACCGTTCGGCGGGAGGCGACGACGCGACGCGAGGCGCAAACGGTTAAAAAGCGGGAGAGAGAGAGAAAGGGAGTCCTTTCCCCGCCGTCGCAAATCGTAATTTTTTTTTTTTCGTTTTCGCGCCATCGGATACTTCGAGTGGCGAATAAATCGCGCGCGAGGCGTCGGGGACAGGAGGAGGAGTCGTAGACGCGGCGAGGAGGAAAAATCGTGCGGAACGGGAACGGCGGGGATGAAACGGTGGGACACTCCGATCGTATACGTGTACACCGCCGACGGATGGGGTCCGTGTAAAATAACACATAACGGATCGAAATAAATGGGACGCCGCGACCGTCACGCCGCGGTATATCGTCGTCCGAAATGGGACGTTTTGTGTTCGGTTATGGACGGACAGTTCTCGTTAATAATTGCCGTCATCATAACGTACAACGAGTGTACTACACATATTATACGAGAGAGATTTTTAATACGGAACGGTAATACGCGGATTTATTATTATTATTTATTAACCAACACACTGCAACGGATATATCGATTTCGTAAAACGTTTGAATCCACGCGTTAATCCCGTACACGCCCGGTTCCGGCGGTATCGTTATTATTATTATTATTATTTTATACGACAGAATTGTCGTCTAAACGGGAAAATATTAAAAAAAAAACGTTCAAGACGGATCCGTCGTGTATTTCCCGTCGAAAGAAATAAAGAAATGTAAATCATGTATAATGAAATATAATATTCGTCGCCTGACGCGTCCTATACGGAACATAGACAGAAAAGCAAATGGAACGCTTCCAGAAATAAACGAAAAAGTGACGGCCGTTTTCGCCGTTTACTCCTCTTATCCATTTAACCGGTTGACAATGTCAAATATGAGTTATCCCACTGACCGTTTCGATATTCGTTTGAACTTCATTTCGAATTTCACTCATTCTGCGCTTAGAGTTTAAAATCAACTCGGTAATACGTTGTGTTAGATAGGCGCTTATCAAATGAAACGTGTGTGTGTGTGTGTGAAAAATTACGTTTTACTCTTATAGTTTGTCGTCGCACTGAATGACAGACGAGAAAAGGACGGGCCCGCCGGGTTTTTTTCCGTGACGAGTTCATCTCTACCGTGTTCGTTATTTCTGTTCGGCGCACTCGTGTTATTTGCTGTCTTCGTTTTTCTTTTTTTCATTCTTTCCGACGCCGGATTTTCAACTCGAAATAACGATTCGTTGCAGTCGTTCACTGTGTATACAAGTATATACGTATATATACCGGGCCGATAAAATTTAATCGACGTCCAGGTGTCCGGGGGGACAGGTTTAATATTTATTATTTAAATATAAAAAAAAAAAAAAACGCCGCTTTTTTTTTTTCGAAAACGTTTCACGTTAATATAATTCCTAATATAATCGCAGCGTTATTTTTATAGATCGACAATGGGCGTTAACGTGTACCGGTTATTTTTATTGGTTTTAATAAACAAAAAACAAAAAGAAACGCTACGGCCTACCGGCTTTCTCGTGTTTTTTCCGAAGATTATGATCACAGTCGTGAACGCGTGTGCGCGCGCGCAATTATCAAACCGTATTTGACGTCTTGATTTTTAAACCGGGCCGGGCCGCAATGTGATGAATTGCGATTTCAGTAATCGCGCGCACGCTACGCGCGACACTGAAAATTCCGTAAGATTTTCATTTTCCGATGACAACGTCGGCAGCCCGTTCGTTCGACGAACGTTTGATTCGATCGCGAGAATTCCGTTTTTCACTCGTATCCGAATAAGGACGGCGAGGAGAGTGCGGTAATTTTCGATGATTCGCGGAGTGCACTTTAAAATTTATAGCGAATAATATAATCTGATAACATTTGCTGAGGGTATTTATTGTAACGTCGAGAGCGCTGTTTCGATACGATAATCGTATAAATGACGAACGACTAAATTAATATATTATTCAAGTGTATAGAACGGTTAATTATAATAATAATCGTTTGTTCGACGTCCCGCCGAATCAATCGAAAACGTCAATCGAACGAGCCCGAACCGGCGCTCGTTTACTGATTATGTCGATACGATCAGTGTTAATGCGGCCCACCCGACTATGCTCGCGCACGTCACAACGGTTCGGGAGACCGTCGCAGTCTAATAGCAAGTTAAAATTCGATGTTTACATGAAAACCGATGCAGCGAAATCGTTTTTTTTTTCTTTAGTAGCCCTTGAAGAAGTCCGACGAACGCAATTGACGTGTTAAAAATGAATCGAAGAATTGCGACGAGATTGCCTAGGACTTTTCCGCACCAGAATTGATCACGAAATCAGAGCTCATTCATTTCTAGGAAAAGAATGGAAAATGCGTTTCCAACGACTTCTTGAACACGGAGTGTAGTTAGTTTAAAAAAAAAAAAAAATTATTTCTTTGAAGAATATAACGCGGCCATGAATAATCGGTAACGGGTTCCGATTGAAAATGTCAATCATATAGGCCAGAGTTTGTACGAGTTCGCGTGTTATAATGAGAAACGGCGACGACGTTATTGCGTGAAATAGGCGGCGTTTCGTTTCGCGATTATTATTTGGACGACATCTCTTCGTTTGAAAATTAGCGAAAAGTAAGAAAAATTTTCCTCGTTTTTCGGAACGCAATTCGTTTCGTGCACATTTCGTTAAAAATAACGCCCGACGGAAATATTCGCTTGTCCCGCGCACAACGGATTTCTATGGAAAATAATAATAATATTTTTATTTTTTTTTTGTTACACTCGAACTGCGTTTGTCCGAAAGTCATTGTTTTTGTAAAATAATAATAAACTACGTTAATTTGTCACTTTTATTGTCTTTGGTCCCTGGCCAAACGTACGGAAATCCGAGATATTCAATTGTATCCACGTATTTTTTCCGTAATATATTATCGACCGTATTGTGGAAGAGTTTCAAGGTTTTATATATTTCTCGACGACTGCGTACACGCTTCTATTCACTTTCCTCTTGAACTTTATAACTCGATAACGTTTTAATTTATATACACGAATAAATTACGACGCTTTTATTTTTAATAAAATCATCTAACAAAAGGTTACTGCTTTGAACATATAATAAGCGTGTAGTTGGGTATACAATGATTTTTACTTACCGCACACTACGTTGAAGGAATTTATTTTCAAGTATAGAAATTTTTTTCTTTAAATATTCACTTGAACGAATTAAACATTAAACCGGTTAATAACAAAATGGTTATATATATATATATATATATATATATATATATATACTACGCTTATTGGTAAATTCGATATTTATTAAAATCGTTAAAATCTTAGTGAACGTTGAGTTTTTTTTCTTTTATTGCGTTTATACGTATTATCGAATAACGTATGTTTTAATATTACGTTTATTAATAATTATAAAATAAAATTGTTTCGGTTTTAGCCGAGTGTGTCATATGTGTGGGCTGGACGTCATTTTTTTTTTTTTTTTTTGTTTGCTTGTAGCTGAACAATTTAAATACATTTCTCGACTACCGCAAAACATATTATTATGTTCCGTGATTGTCGTCATTAATCTAGTTTAGTGTCGTGTTCTCTCTTGTCGCGTATTTATCAATTTAACATTTTTTTTTTTTTTTTTTTTTTTTTAATAGATCTAAACGAGAAACAGTCGCTTCGTATTTTTAGAACATCGTTCGAATAGCGCATTCCGTTATTTATTTTTACCGGTCCAAATAAAAACGACGCTAATTTTTATATCGTTAACGACGCGAATAAACTGTCGGATTTTAATAGGCTTTGGTCGTACGACACCGGTGCAGTGTGTATACAATTGTATTTATAAGTTATCTGTGCGTGAATTAGCGTTTAAAAACAGACGGGTCATCGCACTCGCCGCAGTGTTTATACACTTCGACCGATCGACTCGTTTTTGTACAAAGACATTTCGGTGCCAACAAATTGTGAAAATCTCGCGTAGGGTTATTACACATTATAGTTTTAAAATCTTTTTGCGGCGATTTCTTTACATATCATTCATTCCGACACGTGGACCGTATTATTACATCTCTTTTAATTTCATTAACAATAATGTGGTTAATAACGACACGCGCAGTCCATTCCGTGACGTATATATATATATTAGTATACATGTTATTGTTTATTTTAATGATTTTGCATAAATAACAAAAACGTTTTATTATTATAGGTAATTTTACTTTTTAAATACCGCACTCACTCTTTTGTGTATTAATAAGCGATACCTACACGTTTTTTTCTCGCATTACGGTTATTTAATAGGTATATATTATTTATAGAGGGCTCAAGACTGTTGCGTTTCGGCGAGAAACTGATGTAATATAAATAAATTATTGGCATATCATCTTTTTATTATGGTTACAAATGATTAAATTTAGAGAACAGGCAAACGTACCGTCTTGATTTGGCAAGAAAAATGACTAGCGTCAGCGCAATAGATATTAATAAAGTCGGAATAATTATAAATTTTAATACAATTATTTTTATAGGTAAATATATAAATTATCGTGTTGTAAAATGTTAACGTTAGATGAATTAAAATATTGTCAAAACACCAATATAAATTATAATGTAACGTAAAAAATTACAAATTATTTAAATACGTGGATGAAAAATATATATTATAGTGATACAGTATGATTAGTCAATAAATTCGTACAGAAGGCGTAAACGATTTGAAAACATAGCGTTAGTTATTCCCGTGATAATATGCTGGCCAGATACAATACCATTTGATTGTGCGTTGCTATAGGAGATAAACATACATTTAAAATACAAATAAAATTTTATATTGGCAACTTTTCTTAACAATCTGAGTTCATTATACATCGAACAGAAGACAAAATACGATATACGTATATTATAAATTACAAAAAAATTAATCAATTTAAAAAAGAAAACAATTCAAAATGTCAATGAATTCTACGAAGACCATTTTAGCTAGCAGTATATCCAGTGCGAGTAGAAGTGACGAATCGTGTCTAACAGACACCAAAAAGGAACAGAATTGGCCGCAGAACAGAAATAAGATGTCACATCGACGACAGTCGTGTGTTCGCGAACAGCATACTGCTGTTCCAGTTGAGTCACCGTCGTGTTGCCGGCACTGCACACATGCGCATAGGGAACCTAACGTGAACCGTAGACAAGAAATGTGCCGATCGGGACGACAGCCGCAAATACACTCTGTCGCTCATAATAATAATCGCCAAAGTCTTGCAGAACAGCAAAACCGTAGTGCGGACGAGTTCGCCGAACGTGACGTGTCCAACAGAAACAGAACCCGCAATAACTACGCAGACCAGAATACGGCGAGTGCGAGTAAAATCAGCGAGAACAAAACTAACGTTCACAGAGTCTGCAAGAATAGAGATAATGTGAGCGGTGTTTGCAAGAACGAATCTGATACGTCCCGTACGAGTAGAGTGGACGAAAATAGATCCCGCGAACCTCCGTTGAGAACGAAGTGTATTGATCCGTCCAAAATAATTGCGGAGAAAGGCCACAAAAACGGACAAGCTCAGCAATCGAGTGATGACAGTTATGGACGAGAGTACCATCAGTTCACCGTTCCGAAACGAAATGAAGAGAGTCACAGCGACGTGTCGTACGGAGAGTACAGTAATGAGATACCATATCGACAGTCATGTGTTAGCAAACCGTGTGCTGAACCGGTCTATAGAACTAACACAGTCTGCAAGAAGAGAGATAATGTGCACAACGCCTGCAAAAAAGAATCTGATACGTCCCGTACGAGTAGAGTGGACGAAAATAGATCCCGCAAAGCTCCGTTGAGAACGAAGTGTATTGATCCGTCCAAAATAATTGCGGAGAAAGGCCACAAAAACGGACAAGCTCAGCAATCGAGTGATGACAGTTATGGACGAGAGTACCATCAGTTCACCGTTCCGAAACGAAATGAAGAGAGTCACAGCGACGTGTCGTACGGAGAGTACAGTAATGAGATACCATATCGACAGTCATGTGTTAGCAAACCGTGTGCTGAACCGGTCTATAGAACTAACACAGTCTGCAAGAAGAGAGATAATGTGCACAACGCCTGCAAAAAAGAATCTGATACGTCCCGTACGAGTAGAGTGGACGAAAATAGATCCCGCAAAGCTCCGTTGAGAACGAAGTGTATTGATCCGTCCAAAATAATTGCGGAGAAAGGCCACAAAAACGGACAAGCTCAGCGATCGAGTGATGACAGTTATGGACGAGAGTACCATCAGTCCACCGTTCCGAAACGAAATGAACAGAGTCACAGCGACTATTCGTTAGGAGAGTACAATAATGAAATACCATACCGACAGTCATGTGTTAGCAAACGGTGTGCTGAACCGGCCTATAGAACTAACACAGTCTACAAGAAGAGAGATAATGTGCACAAAGTCAGCAAAAAAGAATCTGATACGTCCCGTACGAGTAGAGTGGACGAAAATAGATCCCGCGAACCTCCGTGGAGAACGAAGAGTATTGATCCGTCCAAAATAATTTCGGAGAAAGGCCACAAAAACGGACAAGTTCATCAATCGAGTGATGACAGTTATGGACGAGAGTACCAACAGTCTACCGTTCCGAAACAAAATGAACAGGATCACAGCGACTCTTCGAGTAGAGAATCCTTGAATCCGCAGACACGCGTAGAATGGAAACAAGCTTTACATTCTGTCTATCTAAAATACCAGGCGATTAAAGTCGATTTTAAAAAACTGTTGAGAACCGATGAGAAACAGGATGAGGCACAGAACAAAAATGAGATACCACACCGACAATCATATGTTCGCGAACAGCGCGATGAACTAGTGCCGGTACAGACGAATTATCTGTGCGGTAGACAAACGCAAAAGAACCCAATGATGACGGAGTTCGGTCTACATGAAGCGAACTGTAAAGAGGAAATGTGCCGATCGGAACGTCAGCCGCAAACGAACTTGGTCGCTCGTAATAATAATTGCCGCCAACGTCTCGCAAAACAGCGAGACCGTTGTACGGACAAGTTCGCCGAACATGACCTGTCCAACAGGAACAGAGGCGGCATACATAAACACGCATACCACAATACAGTATGTGCGAGTAAAATGAGCGAGAATAGATCTGATGTTCACAGAGTCTGCAAGAATAGAGGTAATGTGAACGGTACTTGCAAGAAAGAATCTGATACGTCCCGTGCGAGTAGAGTGGATGAGAATATATTCCGTGAACCTCCGCGGAGGTCGAAGTGTATTAATCCGTCCGAAAGCTCATCGGAGAAAGGCGAGAGAAACGAACGACGATCTTGGCAATCAAATGACGATGATTGTAGACGAGAGTTCACCGTGCTCGAACCAAAGGAAGAGGATTACAACGACGTTTCGTACGAAGAGTCATGCTTCTCAGATGAGCAAATATAGTTGCAGGAGGGTATACGGGTGTATAAGGTACGATCATTTTTATGTTTCATAGGAATTGCCATAATCATCATTAACGAAGAGCGAATTTTTTTAATTTGAGCCGAATGAGGTTATATTATTTATACTTTAAATTGAGTCGTATAGATTTGACAATATTTAAATAAGTGTTGGAAATAATTTTTTTCTGAATTTTTTTTATGGGTGTGTCTTTGTAGTTTAGAGAGAAATTTTTTAGTGGTCATGCGCTTTGTTATTTCAATTTTCAGATCGTTGTGATTTGTTGATTTAAAATACATAGAAAATGCGCAGAGAAGTGAAAAGTTGTGTTTTATGGATTGGTAATAGGAGGAAATAAGAATTAAGTATTAGTGAGAAATGAAGATATGTTGATGGTTTTTTTCTTACTGTAATCGGCGTATGAATGCATTTATTTTATTTTGCCACTTAGACAGCCAACCACTAATCACATTTAGATGAGTCTGTTATGAATTTGAGAATGATTCCGGTTAATTTTCAGGGTAAAGTGTTGTTGTATCGTCTGCATATTATATCGGTAGATCGTAAGATGTATTAACTACCAATATGTAACGTGGCCGGGGAACCAGTTAACATATAAGATAATCAGGAAAGGATTTTAGGTGCTTTTGGTTATCAATTACATAGACTTGGGGATAGAATTTGGTAATACTCGGTAATGTAATTATTTCTTTTATATAAAATACATACACACATACACGTACACATATAAATACACACATACACTTATACATATATGCACATAAAATGCATGTGAATATGTAACTACGTTACATTTGTCCCTTTCTTTTTTTTTTTTTGTGTGTATCACAACTACCTTTACAAAACATTTAATTTATATACAATATTATAGTGGTTATCCTTCGTTTGGAGTTCACGTTTGGAAATTGATATTTTGATTTTCACAATGACAAAATGCCGGGGAACCAGTTAACATATAAGGTATTCAGGAAAGGATTTTAGGTCCTTTTGGTTATCAATTACATATCCTTGGGGATAGAATTTGGTAATACTCAGTAATGAAATTATTTCTTTTATATAAACACATATATACACACATACACATATACACTCACATACATATATATGTATATATATATTTATATAAACATATATATGAGTGCACACATACACACATACAACTATACATATGTATATATGCACACATATACAATAAACGTTAGAGAAGGGATTGTTTTTAAATAAAACTAATGAATTTAATTGAATCGAAAAAAAAATTGCGGAAATTAAATTATTAGAAATATCGCAACGAATGGATGTTCGTCATCAGTCAGACAACTGTACAATATTTATGAATGAAATTAACAATAATTAGTTACCGTTAACATGCAGAGTAATGTTCCTACAGGATCTCTCTGTTTCAGATTAACATAACTATAATAATAATAATAATACAATACATTGAGTTTAATTAAGTTCAGGCGCAAAATCGATTTGTATACCGATTATTATTACCATCAGCCTAAACTATTGGTTACCGTTCGAATATTAAACAAAATTTCTTAAAACAAACGTATATAATGCCATACGAAAACACACTCCGGCCAGGAGCACACATAAAGTTACCTTTATATTACCCAACATACGAGTATTATTGCGGTAAAAGGAAAAAAACCGATGCGTAGGTGGATGTATTTTGCGCACAATATGATATATATTCGTACGGGACGAGAGTACAATATGAATTTTGTCGTAAAAAAAATTATTATTATTATTAAATTACCGGTATTACGGGGTCTCGATTTTTCCTATTAATTTTTGTCTCTTCCAATCGAATTATTCACTACTATTTAAAGTGCAAAATTATTATTATTTATATATATATGTACAAAATTATTTCTGGAAATTAGAATACTACTCCGTACGAACTCGTTCACCGCGTGTCTCTCGTTGTTTTCGAACAACAACAACACTGTCGTTAATCGCTTTCTCCCGTCCGCGTTGAAACCGTCGTAAGCTCGTTTCATAGCGAATGACACAACGACGGGCCGAACAATAAATGACTGGTGTCACTATTGGAAAAATAACGATTTTTCCTATCGGTTTAATCGCGTGAACTGCGAATGGAAATCACCGGTTCATCATCACTATTCAATTACTTATATCGTCATACGAACATATCGTATTTATGTCTGAGTTTCCCCAGCCCCTCTTCGCGACGTCTTATTAGAGAATTTTTTTATCCCGAGAAAAACAATACAAGTGACGCGATAAACTTTTCGTAACATCATTTTGTTATTGAAAAATACAGAGACGTACAAGAATAACCAGTTGATTTTTTTTTTTACGCCTATTTTGACCTAACTCTTTTGTGTTATAATAAGCTAAATAGTTTTGATTTAAAGATTAAAATATATTTCCGAACAATGTTTCCATTGACAATATTTTCTTTAACTGTTCGATACTTCTAAAGTGTTATGGTGGATACTTTAAGATGAATTGATGAAGTTCCCCATCGAGAACGCCGCACTAAACATTTATATTTTCCACTTGGAATTAGCAAATATTATTTATTGTTATAAGCAGTTAGTGCTTAAAAAATTATAAACAAAAAAAAAAAAGGATTTTTTTTTTACTTACAAACATTTAACGTTCATTCCGATAATAAATTCTGAATTTATCGGTTAGTTACATTTGAAATTATGGCCACATTTGAAGTAGTCAACAATCATTCAGTTATATACGGGCCTTGTTCAAATTAACAAGTTATTTTACAAAATAATTCTAAGGAAAATTTTGGTTTATTTTACGACGAAAAAGAAAAAAGTCATATTTAAACATCTATAAGTGTTATATGGCATGTATTATGAGTAAATTTAAACAAAATTTCACGGTTTCGCAAATAAATAATAAGTGTCTAATCAATATTAAAAATAATACACTTTACGGGAAACAATCTTCCGGATATTAAATTATATTAAGTCCGACACAAATACATATTTCCATTTCAAAATTAAATATTATTGTAATGTATACATTTTAGTGTCTCTTGATTATAAATAATTTTGTTAATGAAACCTAAAATAATAAAATAACCTAACCTAACCTAACTGTATATGTAAATACGCGTATGTCAATGTATTATATTTATTGAGAAGTGAAAAAAAGAAAAAAAAACGACGATATAATATTATTATTGTTTTCTCGTTATCGACATCGGAATCGTTTTGTTAATATATACCGTCGTTAAATTATGCGCTGGTCGCAGAATAATAATAATAATAATAATAAACCGATTTATTAATTTGTCAACGGATTAAGTCCGGAAAACAAATGCGTTCACGACGGAAAATAATAATAATAACAATAATAAAAAATATACGAAGCGGTGTACGGTGGATAGTCCGCGGTGTTCGTATTGTGATATCAAAAGCCGCATTTTCGCGTCTCTCCGGAATAATAGAAGACGCGTGTTCAAGAATGAACAAGGAACTGTATATATTGCGGGAGTTAGGCCCATTGGCGCCATAACGTAAAACAAAATGATTCTAAAAAAAAAAAAAAAAAAGAAGATATATAGAAAGAAATATAATATCCGATTTCATTAAAAATATACAACGGAGAATAGACTCGTCGCGGGTTTATTCTCTCCATTTCACGACGAAGACGTGAAATGTGTGTTTTAATAATAATAAAAAAAAAAAACGATTTTTTTTTTTTTTTTTTCGTTTTTACTATACGTCATCACATATTTCATCGCTGGCGATCGTATGAATCGGTGTTTAAAATCGAAATGCGTCTGCAGTGTGAATAATAACCGAGTAATTTATATCACATGTGTCGCGTGGACGAATACACGAATACACGAATGGCGAAACGAACGAAACGTTTTGGTTCTCGGTGAAATTCCTCCGGCCCGCCAAACGGCACCGAAAACGTGAACCGATAAATCAACGAGGCGGAAGTGTTGATGAAACTCAATAGCACGCGTTTATTATTTATCGTGCACTATTTGTGGATATAGTCGGTAACCGGGAGGAGAGGAGTTTTGCTTTACTATCCGGGTCGTGCAAATATTGTTTTTTTTCTTCTTAACTATTTGTTCTTATTTGTATTTTCAGGTGAGTGAACATACTAAACTTCTACAAAACCCCATGCCAATGACGACTAGGTAAGACGTGTTCGTCGTTTAAATAAAATATTTCAAACGTAAGTACGCGCATATTGTATTTCGCCATAATAAACGGAAAATTTCAATGAAATATCTCGGTTATGAAAAGGCGAAAAAAAAGAAAACGATATGGGAGATACGTACAATAAAGAAAAATGTACAGAAAATTAATTTGTATCAGACGTCGCGACGGACTCGAGTCGAATGTTATTATGAAGAATACGATATTGTCATTCGTACGATCGCGTTTCCGTTCGGTTCAACAATCATGCGCGGTTACGTCTGTAAATAATAATAATAATAATAGTAGTAGTAGTAGTAGTAGTGAATTGTGTGCGATATTTATGCTTGAACGGTTGAACGAAAACAGAGAATTCTTATATTTGTCTGGAATGCGTCTTTCTCGTCCGCACGTGCCACTCGAAGAATTTAATTAAAAACACCTCTACACTCGGTCGTTTCGAGCGGCGTGAATTCGCACGAAAACTAAACGCGATGGAGGATTATACAAACCGTACGTTTGTTCCACGTCGAATTTCAAGACATAACGTATGATGAAATTGACGACGACTGGTCGCCGCCTTATACATCAAGTGACTCTATAAATACTAATATGGTTTCTAGTATACGGGTCTTGGACATTTTTATAAACGCGAACCGTTTTTGAAATTATTCGAATTCAGGCGACCAATCTAAATCGATTTCGCCCCCGCCCCCGTATTATGGCGTATAGATAAATTGATTGTTAACAGTATACATATTTTTAATAACGATAATTCATGCATTGATAATATTGTATAATCGTACGATAAATCGAAAAATAATTAAGACATTTTTGGCAGAAAGCGTTGGATGTCTCAGACAGACAGTCGGAACTCCATTAAATATATATTTACTGTTTAAAAGTCATATTCAACGAATTTCGTTCAAATGAATATTTTTTTTTAGATCGTATAATCCAAATGTGACTATTTTATCGCCATCCACTTTTGAGTCGTGCCGAACTTTTGGCAAAAGAAAAGTTTGACAATTCTTTTTTCAAAAAGAACTTTTGGTTAATAAGATAAAAAAAATTTTTTTTCCATAAACACATCTTATTAAACTCTGTAATATTGATATGTATGCGAATTCGATGCTTTGAATAAACACAACAATTATAAAACTTTGGTCGTTTTTTTTTTTTTTAACAAAGTATATTTCAGTGTTATGACGATGAATTTCATCGTTTTTTTTTTTTATTTTATTATTTATCTCGTAAAGCAAGTATTTCATTAACGTGACAGACATTTTGGGGGCGAAAAAACTGAATAATAATAATGTTTTAGAAACATACCACGGTTAGGTTAGGTTTGAGTTGTTCTAAAATCAACAACCGCGTGATAATGTTTCGCTTTCGAGTACGGGGAATAGATTAATAAATTATACTTATATTATAATAGATACTTTTTCTTACGTTAATCGTCTATGCGTGTTACACGCGAATTTCAACGATTATTATTACAAATTGTGTGATGTACACTGCAGGAATTAATCGTTTACACATAAACTTTAGCTCGGACGAACTCGAAAGAATGACATAGTCGTTCAAAACGAAAAAATAACACAATGTACGTGTATGAAATTAACATAAAAACGTCTTCATTGTCCGTCAAAGCAAAAATATTATTACGTTAATTATACGCGCATTCATCATTGAATAATCTAATCGTTGTGTTCAAATTTCTTTTTCCCTACTAATATCAATTTTTTATTTATTTTTTTTAACGTGTTAAAACGTATTTTCTAATACCGTTAATTAATAACGCATTTATGTGATTTTAGAATCTTATTTTAAAACGTTAACTTATTATTTTTAATAAGCTGCGAATAAATAACTAAAAATAAATATGTTTAAATTTCCACTTCCCTGTATATATCGTATGTGTTTTCTACGAGTTCTGCGTGCACGCAGATAAATAGCTTAAAAAAAAAAATGATTTACAACAAATCCAAATTAGGTCAAATTCGTTTTTATTATTATTATCCTCCTCTATTTATTACCGTGTTGTTTTGACATCAATTATAAGGGATTTCGACGTTCGTACACGCACACACTTTTTTAAAAATATATATATATATATTTGTATACATTATGCCTTAAGGGTTAACGTCCAAAACAGTCGGTGTCCTGCAATTTTTATATATATATAAAAAAAACACTTTTTAACAATATCAATTTATTATTCGCTATTATGTTCGTCCGATGAAACGAACGGTTCAAATGTTTTTGAAAGGCAAAAAAGAAACGAAGGCATATATATTATGCGGAGGAAAAAAACGGAGCCGTTTACCTTATAAACTATTGTTTAGTGTACAACCATATTTATTATATTATATTTTTTCTTAAGATTTTTATAAGCTTTTAAGAAATTTTTGATTTAAATTTGCGATCATGTGGTTTTTTTTTTTTTACATGTACAGTTTGCAATGTAACATTATGAGTATACGTATTTTTTCCTAATGGAAATGATTTATCATCCGTTTAAAATGATCAGTTATTACGAATTTAATGTACGCGTATCAATGGCGTTCTTATTAATTGTTCCGGCCGAAATTCGCGGGTATTCGTATGAATTATATGTTTTTAGTAAGCTATATTTGACGATCGAATTTCGTTTTAAAAAGCGCATCCAAATGGGATAGTACAACCAAGTGCGAATTGTTTATCAAATGTCTATACCTACGGCGGCGTATTGCGCGACGTTTTCAATCCGAATGACTTTTCCTACGTACACGTACAAGAAGTTAAACTGATCGATAAGATGACGAAAAATATTGTCTTTTAATTAAATGAAAATACGGAATATTTTATACTTAAAAGTTATTCGTTGAAATTACTTACGAATATCAAATTGGGGAAATTATCGATTTTGTATTTTGTATGTGTTTTTTTTTTTACTTTTAGTTTTAGTTTTAATTTATATATTTTTATTTTCGTAGTGTCACGTGGAATTGTTTTTATTCGTAATTTTTTTTTTGTTAAAGATCTTTTAAAAACTAAAATAGACCGCATCAATAAATCGCAGCTATAATTATATAATCTATGCCCCTTTACGTGCATATATATATATTTCAAACAGTAAAACGCAATCGAGTAGATAATATGTGTATAAGTGCGAATATAACACAAAATATTCTTATGAATCATGAAATATACCCAATCGACTATATTGTCACCGAACGAGTTTTAAACATATTTCGCTTGACGTTATTCCGTATAATATACGTAAAATGATTATTTTCTTTTTTTACGATAATAATATCCAGAAACGTGTATCGATATCGCTCTAATATATACTTTATAAAAACCATTTTTTTTTTTACGGATTTTTTTAAACATTCAAATCTTTAGCGATAATTTCCGATAAATTAATTTTACGTAATTGTTATTTAGAATTTTTTAAATACACATTCAATATATTTATCTATTATTTGAGTAAAAAAAAAAAAAAAAAATTCGCCCACCACTTTGTTATTTATATTAATTCGGTAAATGCGTGTGTAAATATTTGCAATAACATTACGAGCGCACGCCGTATAAGTTTCGGATGTTTATCTGCAGCCATTAAATTAATGCGATTCGTCGATACGAAAAAGCCGAATTATTCATTCGATGACGTACATGCGTATGAATATTAATATAAACACCAGATCGAGGTGATTAATTTTACTAGTATGTTTACTTATAGTTTTCAAACTTAATTTATCGCGCGTTGTGCTAATATTACCGTATCCGTATGGTCGTTCGAATCGAAACCGCACAGAGGCTAATATACATATTTATATATTATATGCATTGAAAATATCAATTATCGCGGAGAATAAGAATTTCGGCGCGAATACGTTATTTAAGACTTTTAGTGAATCGCGCGAATTGTTTTAATTTTACATTATTCATGATAATTGTACAGGGCACGGAGAATACGTTTCGCGTGAAATTTGCAAATAATTTCATACGGTTGTAGATGTTGAAGTTATGGGCGTCGTTACGCGTTTTCAACCACACGCCAATTTATGTTTTCACGTGGACGCCTCGCGCGATTGTTCGGTTTTAAACTTTTAAATTTATCGAAATTCAATTTTTTTTTTTCGTCGTGACTTTCGATAGTTTTTGATTCGGAGCTATTCAATTATACGGTCCCATAAATTATCCTCGGCGTTTCGACTTTCAATCGGTTTTTAAACGAACCGTGTAATATCGGTTTTAAGAATCCAAATGAAATCCGAAGTCGCCGCGTGTTTTATTATTTGCCAACGGGGGCGTAGCAATTACACCTCTAAACTCTAAAACCGCTTTTCTACGGTAATATTTAACGCGGCTTCACCACCGTTTCGATAATCGTTTCCCTCGCCCCTTCCCCCTGCCTCGTTCTCGTAAATGGAGTTTGAAAAGTCTTTGTCGCACGTCGAATCGACAGTATCGAAATGCAGTAACCATATTTTGTGATATTTTCTCATCGCGCACCGCGTATCAAACGAGTAACCGAGAGCACAGGAATAATCAGCTCCGTTTACGTATAAAATCATAATCGTTTTTTTTTTCCTCGCCGCGCGCACTCGATCGGCCACCCCGAGTTCAGTTTAGAGTTTTGTACCTTTTCGTTGAGACGAACGATCGTTTCGATAATAGAAATATTCCCCACGAAATCCACCGGAGAGTTCATGACGAAACATTCGTCTGTCGCGCTATTTTTATCAATAAAATCAGAAATAGAGAAATTTTCTGTTTTTCACTAGTGTATTCCGTAATTATTATTTTTCGTACGCGCGCGCGTATTTTTCGTACGTGGTTATATAGGTATCGTCGTTATGAGTGACGGACCATTTTTTTTTTTTAAATTTCGTAAAAATTCGATAAATAACTACAACATTAAAAAAACGGTTATTCACATCAAATATTTTCCCGAAATAATAACAATAATAAGTACGGATTTTCATCGATTTTCAATGTCCTTTACGTATATTTTTTTGTTGTCGTCATTATCTGTAACGATAATTAGTTAAATTCCGTTTTACAAAAATCGTAAATAACAGTGTGTGTCTATCGTTGTGTTCTTATCGACATTTTGATATAAAAAAAAATATCGACGACGGACGTCACTACTCTCGGTGGTCCAGTCTCGAGCCACTCCCTTTTTCGACTCTCTCTCTCTCTCTCTCTCTCTCTCTCTCTCTCTCTCTCTCTCTCGAGAATTCGCTTGTTCGAAATTTTCGTAAAATGAAATATTATCGAATAAAATATATATATATACGTATATAATAAATAAACTCTCTTAATTTTCAATATCTTCATCGTCCGAATACGAATATTTCCGACGGCCGTATCAGGTAACGTGTACCGTTATTGACACAAACGAACGTATTATATTGCAACGCCTGAGAGATTCTCGAACTCACGATTCCGGAGATAATCTTTTTTAAAGTAGACAAATGTCGTAGTAAAATTCATAAGGCGAAGCGATAATAATTTATTAACATCGCGCCGTTTCCTTTTTTTTTTTTGTCCCCCGTCTTTATTTTTACTACGAATCGTTGTAAAAATGTAAAACATACGTTAAACACGTACGTAAAAAACGTATTTTTTTGTTTTCTCTAAAATTAGGGCCCCCAGATTGAGTCAGCCCCCCCCCCCGGGGGCCATTTATATCATTAATCCGGCTCCGGCGAGGGGGGTTGTTGTACCGTGGCCGCCGCCGCTGTAGCAGCAGCAGCAGCAGCAGCAGCAGCCGAAGCTCGCACAACCAGTGAGCGGGACGACGAACGCGCGAGCTCGCCCGCGCGCGCACTCTCCAGTCTCGATTACACGGCCGTAGCGTTCGTCCTCCCGCGCGGTCACGAGTGCGCGCGTCCGATATACGCGGTCCACGGTTCGCGGTTTTTCGCGCTCTCCTTATTATATTTCTCTTTCTCTCTCTCTCTCTCTCTCTGTTTGTAAAATTCATTACTGCGCGCGCGCGCGCGCGCGTGTGTGTACGACAATACGTATTCTGATATACGTACGGGGTGTTTTTTTTTTTTAAGTAAAAAACGAAAAAAAATTCGGAAGAAGAAAAAGCGATTTTCAACGAAATTTTCTAACGTTTTCCCCCGCCGATAACGGATCCGGCGTGCTGCGTACTAAACAGTTGTGTTTCCTCGTGCCCATGAGGTAAATGGACGAATTTTTAATAATCACACGTATACCTAACCGCGGTTATAATAAAATATTCAAAAAATTCGATCAATTTGTATGTATAAATCGAAAAAAAAAAATACGCGAATAACCACCCAACGAATATATATATATACGTATATATTAAAACAACGTACGGGGAGTAGAATTCGTTTCGTTTGCATCGCCGGTTTCGACTGTGGCGAATTAAAAAGTTAAAATAAAAAGTATATTTTTAATTTAAAAAAAAAAAATGTTAAAGAAAAACGCAGAGAAAAGCTGTTGCGAATCGGAATCGTCGAAATATATAATTGTTAATATTTTATTTTCGCGTATTCATAACGTTAAGTTTAGCGTTAATTTCCCAATCCTCTATAATATCGACGGTGCAGGCGCGCGTGCAACGGCGTTTTACAATATTCGAATATAATATAATATTTTTATTTTTTTTTTTGTTCTTTTTGAATTTCGACTTGAATCGCATTGTTTGCAGGCGATTCGAATCCGGTTTCGATTTGATTTCTTTTTTTTTTTACCCTCCTTTTCAGTCGTACGGCGGTCCATTGTCGTTTTAAAGATTTTTTTTCTCTTTTTCGTTCCCGAACCGGGTCCAAAACACGCGCGATCATCATCTGTCCGTCAACCGCTTTGCGTTTATATGCTTTTTTTCTTCTCGTCTACGTCCCCAGCGCGGAAACGTATTCGTCATTCGTGTTTCGAATACTCCGCAGTTGACAGACGAAACGAATTTCGACAAAAACCACTCGCTACTACTTTGTTTTTTCTCGAAATTATTAATTTCCTCACCCGGCTCGAATTCACCGGAGCCCGCGGACATTGTGAAACCACCGACTATTTTGTTCTTCATTTCATTTCACTTAATTCGTCTCGTTCGTCCGCTTACAATAATATCTATTTATTCGAACGCCGCGGACACTGGTCCGTTTTCGTTTATTCTGTTTTTCGTCACGAGTCAATTTGTTTTTTTCTCTTTCTGAAACACACACTAATATGCGTTTATATATTATAATGCACTGCCCGTGTAAGACAGAACGGGTTTTCGGGGGCGAAACGATCGTGTCCTGGCCACGGGAGGATAACAGTAATTATTATTTTGTGATTCGACACACGTCTCCTTCGAGTAGAGTTTCTCTTTTTTTTCCCCCGTAATTCGGTTATAGCCGCGAAGATTTTCGGGCCGCAATGTACAATTCGTCGAACTACGCATTGTACAAACCACGCCGGTTATTATACCGTTCGTGAACGGCTTAAAAAAAACGAATAACAATCTTCCATTTCCCCCGTCCAAAAAAAAAAAAAATCTCGTTTAAATTATGAATTTTAAATCATTTTCCGGTTCATTTATGCCGTTCCGCAATACTTGTTGTTTGTTTTCGACGTTCGATTTCATACGAAAATTTAAATTTAACGAAAAAAAAAAACCTGTCCATACGTGGACGCGCGCGAGACCGGATATTTCGTTTCAAGCGCGATTTTTTTTTTTCCTATACGTTTTTATTTACCGGTATATTTTTGATTTTTCGATACGTTGCAATATCAGTTACTGGTGGATCGGTGCCTATAAATCGTTACTGTCGGTAATTACTTCATTTCGCTCGAAACGCGTGTACGATCTATATATATGATGCGTATCTATCTAACTAAGTAATTATCCGTTGTACGGACCGTAAAAAAAACGATGTATTACACCGTTGGCGATTTAATTTTCTATTCCTTATTTTTTTTTCTCTTCGTTCGATCCGCCCCGAAACGTTTTCCGTACACGAGAATGGGGGAAAAAAATCGATTTTCTTACACCTGTTCAGAATACGTGACATCGTTCTCGGTCCGTCTTTGGACGACGACAGCCCCGGTTCAGTCCATTCGATTATTAAACACAATAATATTGTAATACGACCAACTGGCGCGCCGACCGTATCCGTCCGGTTCACTCCTTCAGCCGTCCGGTGTGTCGTGTAATATGACTACGGTGAAAATTACCGAATTGTGGCGATTGAATTGAACGAACATTGCAGTGTGTGTGTGTGTGTGTGTTCGTTACGGTAAACGAAGTAATTTTTTGAAATCCCGATGGAATTCGAAACGAAATATTAGACTGCGAGCGGAGCGAAGAATGCATTGGTTTTACAATTTTTATACACCCAAAAAAAAAATGTTATCGGAAAGAGTGCTCTCCGATCTTTACAGTCGAAATTTCTTTTCGACACAGCGAATTTCATTTAGCCGGTACTTATACCGGAGAGGCGGTTTTTCGATTTTCTCCCTTTAAAAGCGCCTAAAAAAAATAACTCGAAAACTACCGACGAATTATATAAAAACACGATTTCGTCGAATTCGCGATTATCGTTATTTCTTTGTGATTTCGAAAATTGTAGTGTTTGCGGCAAATACGTAACAATTATATTACATTCGGGAAAAACAATTTTTTCTAAAAAAATCACTTTCAATTTTGTAATATTTTAACAGCAATTATAGATTTTGAATTCATAAAAGAGGTAATATTTAATTTTAATGCTTAAAAATGTAATAACTACCGTATATTCGAAACGTACTTGAAAACTAATCGTTTTGCACGTTTATATATAAACATTTCAAGTTTATTTCATTTATTATTATTTTTTTGTTGTCATTTCATTTAATTATAATAAATAATATTACAACACGTCCAAGCTCCGATCGCAAAATCGTGTTTTATCGAATGCAATAATCTCAAATTCAATAATTTCAAATGTATTGCTTTCAAATTCGTAATAATAACTAGGGATATAATAATCGATAATATTCTAAAAAAAAAAAAATGCTTTTATGGGTCAAAAATTCAAAATGATGCACTAAAAATTTTTTTTATTTTTTAATAATTTTGTTGTAAATAACATAAAGTAAAAAAAAAAAAGTTTTACAAACAGACTTGGATTTCTTTTAATCTGAAAAAAAAATTATTACTTCAACAATTTTCCGATAATATAATACGAGTTTTTTGATTTGTTATATAAAAATCATTTCGAAGGAAATAACATCTTTTTTAAACGTATTGTTGTTAAAAAAAAAGTACGAATATTGAATAATTATTTGACAAAACAAAAAGACCTTATTAATACGCGTAAAAACTAAGAAATGCACATGAATTATTTGTTTTCTTAAGAATTTGACAAATTAAGCAAAAATGTATACGGATCATTGAAATAATCAGCCAGCTCTCTCTCTCTCTCTCTCTCTCTCTCTCTCTCTCTCTCCTTTGACTTTGATCAATTTCTATCTTTAAATCTTAAAATAAAATTTCCAATTCATATTTTGTAGATACAAAAAAAAAACTCTAAAAAAATTAAGATAAATAACCTAAAAAAAACAACAAAAATTGTCAAATAAATGCGAAATAAATTTTCATATATTCCCGTTCAAAATTCTTCGCATATAAAACGAATTCGCGACAATCGCATCAGCAAGTTTTGGAAAAAGACAAAAAAATGCAAATCAAAATCTAATCTCTAATAATAATAATAAAAATTGTTATCCGAGTTCATTCGACCATTTGGGCTCGGCAAAATTTTTTTTTTCTTTTTCAAATTCAAAACCGAAAATCTCCGTAGCCCTAATCACTGTAAAAATCAATCGACTCCTGCAGTATGTATCGCCGCGTATGCCAGCCGGTCGCCCAGTTGCGGCGCGGATAACGGCGGCGGCGGCAGCGACGCGGGCGACGTTGACCGCGACGGCGATCGGCCGGTGTAGAGGCCGCGGTGACAGGGACGACGACAAGGACGGCGAAGACCGCGGCGCACATGGACGCGGAACTGGACTCGGGATTGGCGACATGCAGCGATCTGCCCAGTTGCAGCGAAGCGCTGTGCCCGGTCGTGGTCAAGACGGAAGTGCCCACGCTCAAGCAGCACTACTACCCGGAGGGCGGCTGGGGTTGGATCGTCGTGGCCGTCTCGTTCGCGGTCCACGTGCTCAACCAAGGATTGCACATGTCCTCCGGCGTTCTGCTCCCGGCCATCGTGCGCAATTTCCCGCACGCCACTTACGGATCATCAGGTTCGCGTTAAACACGTTGTAATATTAACGATTCCGACGGGACTGGCGAATTTCTCCTTTTTTTTTTTAGTCTCTCGTTTTTGATTTTTTTTAATAATGCGGAGACCCCTTTGTCGATTTTCCTGTATCTTTTCGTATACCTGTATACGAGTACAGAAAAAAGAAAAACGCTTTTTTCCACTTCGCTTTGCGATGTGAAATTTGAAATTGAAATACTGACGTGAATACACTCGCAGGATTTCAAACCGAGAAAATCGAATGTCTTTACTACTCGGTCGCATGAACACTGTTAACGCGCATTACTCGATAACCATTAAAACCCCCCCCCAGTATTCGAAATGAATTGATAAATATGAAAAACGTATACGTTTTCTTGTTTTCGTCGACTTTCTTTTGAAAGAGATTTCCAAATTTCTATTGGAAGTTGTCCGGATTAAAATTTTTTTTTTTTTTTTTTAATATTTTTAACGCGTTACATTTATGTAAGTCTTGTATAATCGGATTTTCTATTGGACATCGACGATACGCCCCACTGTGATTCATAACGAAAAAAGCGTTTTCTCGCTATAATAAATTTGCAATAAAAAAAAAGTCACTAAATTCCCAAGTACGCTCTTTGCGTACGCTCACTGAAAACTACAAGCGTAAAAAATAATCAAAAACTATTCCCTACCAGTGGGGCGAACTGTGACGTGAATATAGTATTAACACGATAGAATATTTAATTTTTATCGATAATTCTTGTGTTACGCCGTTCAACTGTACAACTTTTCAGCTCCTTCCTATACGCGCGCGATAATCGAATAAGAAAATTATAAACTGCCACTACGGTGATTATTGAATCACCGTAGTGGCAGTTTATAATTAAGTCGAATAGTCGAACGATCTTGTTTTCTGGACGATCGCGAGAATTACGTTACGTATATTTCCTATTTGAATCAAGTTTAAAATTTCCATTTTAAAACATTTTTGTTTTCTAAACCGTATCCGATTATTTTCAACGGTGAAAACGATTGGTTTGCCAGTTGTGTTACAAGTGCGAATCGTAGTGTACAACATCCAATAATTACATTTTTACCCGAATAATATTATAACGGTTTTTATTATTTCGTTACGAGTATCGTGAAATAATATAACGTTAATAATTCAACCGCGGTTTTATCGAATTCGCTCGCCGCGAATCGTACACATGAATGTACGGTCGACTGAACGTCGTCAAAAGAAATACGCGATATATAAAAAGCTTATTTTTGGAAATCATTGCCGCGCAATAATATCATACTCGTCGTATATATACCTCCTACGCGTATTATACGTGTAGTAGTATTGACCAAAACCACTTTATACACTTCATACGAATCCTGAGCAGAATGCGATCGCATTCGAGAAATGCTGAACGGTATATACGGACGATATTTGTAACGACAAAAATGTCACTGCGATCGTATCGCGTATTTTATACATTAACAACAGGTAACATCGATTACACGACACTGAGTTTATTATTCAATTCGGTTTTTCGTTGCTAATTGAAAATTATAAAAAAAATTCTTTCCGTTCTATTCGAAACACTGTAAACACAATATTAAAATGTGTTAATGTAAACGAAAAATATTATCACGAAATCGGACTCGATTCGAGTGTATATCGACAAATACCGATAGTCTTTACGCGACACAAATAAATCATTTAAATACGATCGTTTAGAAAAAAAAAAGAACATGTAAAAAATTATTATGAGATATAAGTGAAATAAGAATTGCGTATAAAACTGTATACGCGTGACGTTGAAATCGCTTAAAACTGTGGGCTATCGTGCGAGGTGGTGCTATGCCGTTTTCGCGTATCGATTGTATTATATTACAATGTTATATCTATTCAATTATCGATCGCGTAGGACAGATAGTATAGTACTGATAATCATTAACACATTGCGGTATGCAGATAATAATATTGTCGTAGATTTTTATCCTTTATACACGATCACGATTTTCATCTTCTGTGCCTCGACACGCCGTAAAATATAATGTTATACATATTATTATTATTATTATTTAGGCAACGGATAAACAACATGTCCGAAAAAAGAGAACTGATGCGTTTTTATGTAGACATACGTTTAAAATAACCAAAGTAAGTACACGCCGTGTAGGAAAAAAAAATCCCGAAATTATAATATATTTTATTTCGAAAACAAAGTTTTAACGGATAATATATTTTCTAATATTTTTGGTACCGAAAGTAAAAAGTAATAAAAGGTTATGAAAGCTCGTAAGTCATGAGAACAAAAATTGTTAATAATTGTTTAATAATGTATTTGCTCTGTCTTATTAGGAGAGCATTTTTCTTTTTATCCACAGCAGAAATAATTGTAATTTTAAACCAAAGAACGTTTCACGGGACAACAGACGAAAATTATCTTTTTTATTTTTTATTTATCGAGTTATTGCGGAGAAAACGGAAAAGGAAAGGGAAGAAAATGCAAATGTTTTCGAAAGAGATAAAAAAAAAAACTAGATGTATGCGCGCGGTAAATGATATATGCGTATGTAATATTATTCAGAACGAGTACGCGAGCGACTTATAATAAATTATGTGAACGAATAAAACAAACCGGAAAGAAAAAAAAAACCATTCATAAATCTTTCGGGTGGTTGACTTGTATCAAAACTGTTTTACGACGTGTCGAACAGCTCTGAACCGAACGCGGATAGAAAAATAATTTTTCGCCAATATTCACTTCGTAGAATATTATACGAAGGCGATAATTTTTTATTTTATATTTATGCCGTACAGGCCTTTCGGATTGGAGAGCGAGTGCGGGTAGAGCGAGTTTTCGTTAATAATTATTCGCATTAATAGCGACAGCGACATCATCAATAACGTGTTCAGGGCTTACCCCGCCGAAATTCAAACTTAAATATTAAATCAACATTTTTAATACGGAATTAAGCTGTAAAAAAAAAATCTTTTTAATACGTGTTTTCTATAAATAGGTTAGAAATACAAATTGAAACGAAATTTTTTTTGCGCTATTATAAAATGAATTACACGATAATATAAATAATATCTGTTATAATTTCACCAACGAATAATTGTCCAGCCTATGATATAATAGTTTTTATATTTTTCGCGGCGCGTTTAAATTTGATTTCCTAATTTGGCGTACACCCCGAATTTAGTTCCTGAAAAGCACACCTACGAGTGTGAATTATAAATAATCCTCGAGGTAAAAAACGTATAAATAAATATATTTTTGACCGATTGCAGTTGCACGTTTATATTAACGTTGTTCACGAGCGTTTCAAATCGTCGTCGTCGTTTTTTTTCATTATTCGATTTTCTCTTTTCGTCTCCTCTTGACTACTCTCTTCTCGTACTACTGAACCTCCCCGAGTCTCTCGGGGTGCGGTCCGATCGCGAGATTATGTTAATTTTTCAGTGGAAAGGGAGAGGAGAGGAAAAAAAATGTAGGACCACTCGAATGATCTCCTCGAGGGCAATTGCGGCGGCCCATTAGATGGCTCGTTTGATTCGGAAATAATTATACGTCTCGTGCGGCGGTCCGGATAACGGAATACGTTAACGAGTAATATACGCGTGTACACCGCACGTACAAAAGCAGCTGAATAATGCTTGACAATAATATTATTTCTCCCTTCGGATGTAAAATGTTATTTTCACGAGAGATCGATTCCGTCGTATTCTATCTATTATTATGATTATTATTAGCCGTTGCGCTGCAATCGGTCGGACAGTTGAAAACATAATTCCCGTCGTGATTTATACGCGTGACTATTATTATTATTCGCTCCGACGAATGTTGTCGATACGGTGTCGACACGGCCGATTTATACGCATCGAATAGTAATAATTGAGGATTTATTATAATAATAATAATATGTAAACGCATTACTTACCGTACGTCTCACTTAGAAATATTTTTGTAATGTCGACGTTTCGTGGTTACGTAAATTTTAGGATTCCAAATTTTTATTATTTTTTTTTTCTTTGCGTATTCTACCGTACAATAATCGTTGAAACAGTCAAAGTTTAGATCGTATTTTCATTCGTCACAGCTGTTCGATAAACAAATTGTAATGATTGTGTAAAACATTTTCTGCGTGTTTGTACATTTGTAAAAAAATCGTTGATATTCAAAATTGTAGAAAAAAATCGATAGTATACGAATTACACGGTGATATAAGTGAATGATGGCAAATGATGATTTATCGTGTTTCAAAATGTAATTGTCGTGATATCGATAGAAGTGTTTTTCCAAATACAAATGTATGATTTGAGATAATCGTAAAAGTTTTGAATTTCGAAAACTTAAAATCAATTTTTACGACCTCGTGCTGATATTCAACACGTAATAATTTAATGTAATACTCATGAAGCACAATCAGATCGCCTAATATTCTTACTGTAAATTTTATCCCTTATGAGTTTATAATATAAACATTTTTTTTTACGTATTTTATGACGTGAATTTGCGTATTTCATAGATGTTTTGCATAGAAATCAGGGCCCTAATAATAATTATATGATATGTCTATTTATTACGTGCGTTAACGAATTTTTTTGTAAAAAGAAAAATTTTAAAAAACTGTGACGGAAAAAAATTTGACAAACCACAAGACGTGTAGAAAACTTTTTTTTTAAATTGTAACGTAGTAACAATTACGTATGAATAGTCAACTGCTGCAGAATACCCGGACGAGTTCGTTTTCATCGATTTTCTTTTCTTTGTGTTCCAAAGTCTTGTAAATACATCGTTTACTACAGAAAGGAGAGATGAATCCGATAGTGCGAATACAAACAACTAAAAAAACTGTACACGGGACAATACTGACATGCAATGTCCCAATAAACTGTTATATCAATAGGTCTCTCTAATGATCAGCTACAGTTTGAATTATTGTATTAAAATTCGTAAAAGCGATCGATTTTATATTTCTACGTAACTATTGTTTGAGAGACATACAACGATTATTTTTTCCCATTAAGTCACAAAAAAATAATATATGTATATTTTTTTAATTGACTTAACATTTTTAATTACATATTAATTACGCGTTTTTTCTTTCCTGAAAAATTAGACTTGTCTCTATTCTATGGTTTATTAGCGGTCTATGGCGATTCGTATATTGCGTATACAATATATTATGTTTATGGCTGTGGTTGATAACTGATTTATTGTAAAAGCGTCCGGTTGCACAAGCAGTTCATTCGCGTAAAGCTAAAAATGTATAAAAAAAAAAATTGTGTATGGATTTGAAAATGTTTAGCTATTTTCATATCGCGTATAAACGCGGTACATTATAAAAACAAGGAAGAGCGATATTTCCAAAATATTCTACACTAATACCGTAATTTTATCAGCATATAGACAGATCGAATTAAATATATTATAATATATTCTTTAATAATAATCATTATATTATAGAGTGGAATATTATTCCGTTTTGCCATCAACCGGTTTTGGCAATTATTAGACTGTTTTTTCCGTATCTAGAATTACGCTGATTGGACTCAATGTTTTCTCTGGAATAAATACCAGAAACGTATTATAATTGTTGATTAATGCGTACCATCGTTTGATCAAAACCGTCTGACTAAACGAAATGCGTGAGAAAAATCTAATATGGCTTCGTTAAAGTATATTGTAAAACAGGTATTAAAATAATTAATATTCTTTCATTTCATTAATTGGACAATATTTTTCGTTCATGCGCATTTAATTAAATTGTATATTACTTACGCGGAAATAAATTATTTCAAATAACACTCCTAGCCTCCTTCTCTCATTTTTTTTTTTTTTTTAAGCGATGACAAATAAGGTTTAGGAGAGAAAAACCGAAGTAGCAGTGGTAGATTGATGGAAACATATTATAACGATAGAGGTGGTCGAGTTTTATGTTCGTGTTGGACAAGAGCGACTGATCGCACGTAATATTTGCGATAATATGTGCAAATAAACGAATTTTGATATAATTCATACTGTAATGAAGCTGTAGAGTCCGGGGGTTTTTTTTTTTTATTATTTATATAATGTCATTATTTGTTATTAAATGTGTGTTTTCGTTTTCGACAACTGCGTTTAAATTAAACGCGTTAAACGTGATTAACGACTATTCACAAAAAAACAAAAACGCGCGCGCGCGCGTTATTATTTAAATAATTTCGAGTAATAACTGTTTGTCAAGGTTTGTGGGTCGGAATACGTCCACCCACGTATTATGTACCACAACAACAAAGTGCCGACAAGACCGGTGCGAACCGAAATCATTCGGTTTATTTGAATTTTTATGCCAACAATCCTATTGAGTAAAATAAATCAAACGTTTTTTTTTCTCCTCCGAATGTTGACCAGTGTAATCACGCCGAACGACGTGTCCAGTTGTCCCTTCGGGCTCATTCTCGTCTCGTGTTTACATATGCGCGAGTACACACTGTGCGCGTATACGTTAAACGGACATTTTATTATATATTAATAAATATTGTGTATTATATATATATTTTTTTATTAAAATTATTAACGATTGGCTATTTTAAACGCAGGCGTTCAAAACAGAAACCGAATAAAACAATAACAACGACGAGAAAAAACAAAATAATTCTCTGACAACTGAAATGTAATATCTAAAAATATTCGATGCACAGGTTTGAACTCAGAAAAAATTTAATCGCAATTCCTTTAATAATATATATTAATATTGTTGTCAGAGTCTGAATACACACCGGTATTTAAATGATTACGAACAAAAGAATTCGCAACTCGAGGTGTAAAAAATCTGTTGTTTATTAAGGATGCGAACACTGCGATAATAAATGAATGAAATCGCAAACATCGCTTATACGTTTTTTTTTTCTTTAAAGGGCTCTCGAGACAATCATTGAAACATAAATAAAAATCGCGATTGGGCGATAAGTTATGTGTATTGTTCACTATTGATTTTATGTGAATTAATCGGATTTTAAAAGCAAAATTTGTTGTGGATAGAAGGATAAATGTATTGTCATCATTACTATGGGATACAAATTACACAAACTGTAAAAGAGCTATAGTGGTTAATGCGTTGGCTGTTTTTCAATAAAAATAATAATAAACTTAAAATGCAATAAAACGGAGACTTGTTCTGAATTTGTGTGACACTCGCGAGTTCGTTTTGCTTGTCGCGCTATTGACAATTTAGTAGTTATTGTTAAATGCTAAATGCGCACTGACAGTTGACAATATCGACAATAGAAATCGAACTGGATATATTGTATTCATTCATTTAAATGCGAATTACATCTAAAGTCGTGAGGATATCGTTAGTCAGTCAGCTAGTTTTTCTTAAAAGAGAAAATTGTACAACTTACGAGCGAACACAATCTAACTGCTCGCTTGCGAGACGCAAACGTATATAAATTCTCATTACAAGGTGACGTGTTTACATAATATTTTTACTCGATTCAGGCGCTCGTTAGTAATTTCTCTCCTTTGATCTATTTACCCCCATTATGTCTAAATTAGGTATAGTATAATGAGGTTTTTCGATGTGAATTCAAGATTGTGTCTGTAAGTTACACCGGCCGTCACAGTCGTTTGCGACTGCACGACAACCGCCTGTAGAGTAGCGAATGGAAATTAAAATGACGTATTCGAGGTACTCTTCGTTTGACTTCTTGTAACGTTTCGAATACAAATCGTTTCATTTTCAATTTTATATGGGTAATTTTTAATACAAAATATATATATATATAAATGCAATTTGGATTTTCAATCTAACAAAAATCAAAAAACGAGTGAAATTACGAATTTGTTTTAATATATTGTCGATGTTTCAATAGCATCGCTAAAGTTTAAAACACGACACACTACGACATTCTGAGACCCACAGTGGAAAACATTGTGTTATACGCTCTCTACCGCAGACATCATACAAATACTCGTGTATCAAAATGTGTTAAAAACAGCGAATTCTATTATTTCCAGACACTAGTTTTGGTAGAAGATGCGATGCGTTCTCGTTTGGCCAAAACTTTCACGAATAAAATATAACAATATCTGCACGCGGTGTGGGAGATTTAACTGCCGGATAACCGGTGTTTAATATAGTGTATGTGTGTGTGTTTCAATGATGACCCTCCTCCTAATTTATCGTCCAAACACCTAGGAAATAGTGCCAAATTGAACGACGTCCACGAACCAAACGATAAGCATTCGCTCCTTCGGAACACTAAACACCGGCTCTTCTCACCATCAAATTTATTTTAGAAGTCTTAAACGAATCATACGATAAAGTATGTACAAAAAGCGTTCCTAACAATTTGGCGAGTAATTACGAATTAAAACTACATTGCAAACTTCGAATAACTTAATTATTATATATTTTATTAGCAATTCTATAATGTATATAGAATACACGGCCCTCACTTACTATTTAATTCGTTTTGGAATCGCGTTTGTAGACAGAAAACGGTTGTTTATTATAATACTTATAGATCCGTTTAGTTTATAGGAATAGTCCGTGACTTTAAAAAATAAACATTTGTTGTTTATGCAGATGATAAGTACATACGCCGTATAATTGAAAACGAATTAGTTTTACATTAATATGCTTTGTACAAAGGTCATTAATTTCTTTATAATCAATGTATTTTGACAAAATCAACGAATGAAACAATTTTTATTATTATTGATTAAATAAAGAAATTAATTAATTTGTTGTTTTCACTTTATAATTTCACTGTAATTCGATATATTGAACTCGCATTAAAAAGTATCTGGAAACTTTCGACATAAATCCCCGTACAGTGGATCTTTATTTTGGAAATTACAGTGTACGAATATAATTTCCCTTAGGAAAATCAAAATTCATGGATTTTGTTCCTCAGTATCTTTCAAATTTCATTTTAAAAGAATAATCTGATGGAAAAAATTAAAAATAAATAAAATATTTCGGTTAAAATATATTTTTTGTATGTCTCCCGTGAATTTAAATCGTGTGCTAATTTAAGCCAACAAATTTAAGATTTGTACATCGTATCACTACTACAATTTATTATCGATCTCTTAACACGGCTTCTATGGCCATAAGTTATAATTAAATTATTTACAAATATACAAATATAAGAATATAATAAGAGTGAAAAAATAAGCAAAGCACTTTTTTTTGTTTTTAATTGTGTTGTACAGGTTAGTTGATTTAAAAAAAAGTATCACCTTCACATTGTCTTCGGTTTTAGGCTCCAGCACGGAGTCGAAAGTTTCAATCATTTCAACCCTATGACGATCGATTTCGTATTTCAAGCATTCGGTTATAGCGCGATTTACAGTTAGACTATAGACACCACAAACTTCACAGATAAGTAACCATAATCTGGGTCTCGTATGTCCGATCCGCATGCGGTTTACTACGGCAGTACTGTTTTATTTATTAAAATATTTTGACGTACATTAGAAAAAAAAAAAAAATTTCTATTCCGTTCCGCTTTAATAGCGTGCAAAAATTATTTAAAAAATTTGTTTCTTTACTTTTTTTTTTTTTTTTTTTTTTGGTAATATTTCTCTGTTACGATTTGAATTTTTTTTCGAACTTCGTGAATTCCTATTATACGTTCTCGCGATGAGATTGAACTGAGTTCGGGCGCACGCAGTTAATATGTAATTGGTTCACAGTCCTAAAACTGTCCCCACGCACACTCGGGATCGTTATAACTCGTTCGTCGAGAGGAAATATATAATTTTTTTTTTTTTTGTGAAAAATAATTGCTGAGTACGACCGGTATCAATTGATTCGGCCGTCGCCAGTGTATCGACAGGTAAATTGACAAACATTCACCGCTGTATTTCTGAAATCACGATTGTGCGCCATCGTTATCGTTGCGTTTCGATCAACGCGAGTGCGTCGTTTGCATAACGTCGTCAAACCAATCGACTCACTGTAATATTACGGGAATCGTGATAAAAAAAAAAAAAGAAGAAGAAAGAAATTCTACCGACAAAGTCACCATTGTTTACAACAGTAACGTCAATAAAATAAAAATACAGTACCATTCGTGAGTATACGCGTTTTAATGCCCGTCACTAGACGATGTGGACCTGCGGAAAAACGAGCCTTTCGAATTCTAAAATCTATACTCGTATACGTAACACCGTCGCATTGCTTCGTTGACGGTAGAAAAATTGCGTTCATTACTTCCAGTACTTTGACGATAAAACACCGGAGACAAATACTATATTAAATATCCGGTAAATTCCAAGTGATCAAACACTACTGACCGGCGGACATTATCAGGTTTCGCGACGGTGGCCGAAGCTTTGTGCCGTTATGTCGACGTGAACGCGATGCGGTTTTCCAACAGACCGAAATACTTCTTTTGAATTTAGCGCAAACACACAATATACTCGAGCGTTTACTGTAACAGTTAGATTTGAAACAAAAAATTCGTACGCGCACGTAAATCTGTTATAACGACTCTTTGAACATCTCCGATATTCGTAATCAACGGTTGTGCGGTAATAATAGTCTCATCGTAACAAATATATAAATGTATATTTTTTATACGTATATTTATATTATAATTTTGCTTTGCCTACGTCGGTGGTATAATTTTTTCCAAACCGGTATTATATTTTGTGATTCCTCTTGACGGATAAATAACCGCCCGTGTATAATTTAATACCACACGGGAATAGATATTTAACGAAAAGAACAAAATAAAAATTTGCGCTCTACAATATAATACGTAGGTATGTATAAGTACGTAGACATCAGCGGAATTCGTTAATAATAATATTTCCGTTCGCTGCATTATATTATTATACGCACGTATCATAATAATTAGGTACGTATTATTATTATTATTATTATTATTTTCGACGATACTCGTAAGAGAATCGTTGCGCAAATTGTTTCGCGAGCTCGCCGAGCTGTAGCCGCTCATTTTTCGCGCCCCAGGGGTATTCATGCAATTTCAACGAACGAAAATCGTTTCCAGCCTATACTCCGTCTGCATTATATTAAATATTATCTCCATCCATATATTATCCATCCACTGCCGCCAACAACACCATCACCGCCACGACGTGCCTGCGCGTTCGTGTCAAACGAGAGAATTATTTATGTACATATGATAATTCTTAAGGGGCAATAACTTATAACAATTTATTCGGCAATTAAATCGGTGTTGCAGCATCCTGTAGATCTTTAGCCGTCAAATACGTTGACCGGGCTACGGGGAAATCATCTAAGGCAAACGTCAAACGTACTCAGTTTTCGTGCATCCGAAAGCATACAAGTCGCGTAACCTGTAGAGGAGAGATCCGAGAGGCTCCCGAATAAAAAACAGTGAGCTCGAATTTTTCTTTTCTACAGTTAATTCGAGTTGAATAGATTTTTAGTAGTAACGGTATGGATTTCATTTTATATGCACTTCCATTTTCAGCACAGAATAAGACCACTTGAGTCATCGGACAATACAATATCAAATAATTAGCCCGAAAACAGCATAACGCAAACCACCTGGATGATATCGAAAATCACATTCTAAATTAGATTTTTCTAATCGGACTACTCCAAAACTCAATATATATATATATATATATATAACAGTTAAGATGAGATCTGTTTACCAAGAAATATAAATAATTTGGATTGCAGACAAGCGTCTGTATTTAAAAAGTAATTCGAATTCTAGTGCTTATTGGTTTAATTTTGGCAGTAAAATGATCGTTTTCGTATAATATTTTTCCTACCTTGGTCTGATGAAATCGTCCCGTGCTTAAATATTTTATCGAATAATGAATTGTCGAATCACATAGCTGACTGGGCAGAAATATGCGTTTGAAAAAAGCTGTAAATTAATGTCGTGTGTATATCTATTAGAGTTTATTAGTTAACGGTCCCAATAGGACGATTATTAGATCAACATTATTTCATTCCATATCGGTGAGGATATATTATTATGGACGATAAGAAGCAATTCACCAATGACGTGTTACAACTCGTTTTTTGCGTTGTCATTGCTACTATTATGAGATCCAAATTGAAACAGATTACTTGTAATTAATAACCTCGGCTGATTGTCAATAATAAGTTGAAAAATTAAATGTAACATGTGCTGAGTCTATATTCTTGTGCCACTCGCCTCGCCTCGTTTGCCATTTAAAACTGACCAGACTAATTCAGTAGTTTAGTTATTAATCCGAAAACAATTTTTTCATTTCGACATTGGAATCTGACATGACTTCTGCTCCGCTCCAACTAAGGTGGACGACATGCACTACTTATTCTATTTTAAAATACGATTACAGCGTACTGACACTATTAAAAATAGCAACCGAACTGAATATTTATATATATATATATATATACGTATATTGTATTTCTAATCGGTGTCTGATTCTGCCGCACACTGAGATGCGAATTATTCCCTTGTTTTTCTTAAAAGAAAAAACCGTTCTACTTACGCGCACACGCACTTTAACCATTCGCGTACAAACGTATGAATTCTCATTATAAGGTGACGTGTTTACATAATATAAGAAACTTGTTAGTATTTTGTTTTTTTTTTTTTACTTTTGTCATTTTAGTCCTATTATGTCTAAATTAGGTATAGTTTAATGAGATGTTCGATATGAGTTCACGATTGCGTCCGTAAGTTACACCGGCCGTGACTGCACGTCAACCGCCATTAGAATGGCGAATGAAAATTAAAATGACGCACATTTCTCGTCTGACTTTTTGAAACGTTTTACTGCTCCGCTCCGTGTTCGACTACGATATACATATTATTATTATTATTATTATTACAATATTTTACACGTCAAATCATATTGAAAACCATATTCGTACACGGTATGTTTTAGGTATATTTTTATGCATATAATAGTGATTGTACTATTAGTTTACGTATTCAAAAATATCGTTTCGTTTTCAATTATACAGGTAATTTTAAAGACCAAAAAAAAAAAAATCGATTAAGACTGAATCGGATAAACGTAAGGTATTTCAGACAGTAATCGTTATAGTTTAAAACACTAATAGACTGCGACATTCTGACATTCAATCGAAAACACTGTATTGCTTTCTCTCACACTCTCTCTCTCTCTCTCTCTCTTTCTGTCGCCTGTAGACAGCGCATAGAAATATTCGTATAATCAAATGTGTTAAAAGCCAATGAATCCTATTGTTTGCAGACACTAGTTTTAGAAGGAGATGCGATGCGTTCTCGTTTGGCCAAAACTCTCGTTTTCCTAGTCGAATCGTGTATGCACATATAAAATATAACGATATCCGCACACGAAATGGGAGATCGAACGATCGGATAACCGCTGTACGCAGTGTGTGTTTTAAAAATGACCCACCTCCTAATTTATCGTCCAAACGCCTAAAGAAGTAGTGCCAAACGACGTTCACGAACCAAACGATTAGAACTCGCTCCTCCCGAACACATTAAACACCGGCACTTCTCACCATTAGATTTATTTTAGAAGTCATATATATATATATATATATATATATATATATATATATATATGTGATAAATTGCGTACAAAAACGTTCTCCAACAGTAATTACGAATCAAAACTAATTATTTATTCATAAAATGGTTAATTAAATAATAATAATAATAATAATAATAACAACAATCTTTCCGTGTCGTCGTCGCCTTCCTTCGCTTTTACTCGCGCGTTCGCAAAGGAATAAATTAATTAAAATACGTTGTTTTTAACAAACCTCATAATGCGGGCAATCAAATGTTATCGTGAATGCTGTAACGAATAAAATAACAAACATTTAATGCGCCGTAATAAATACACACCGCCTACGTCGAAAACTTCATCGTCGTTCGTTCACGTTCGCATGCTTACTTATTTTTTCACACGCGTGGTGCCAAAAATCTAGTTGACTGTCTGTTAAACTGTCGGTACAGTACACGTGAATTCTGTCAAAATCGGAAATTTTGTACAATACTCCGTAATCCGCGCGTATCAGGTGAATTAAAAAAAAAAAAAAAAAAAACAAAATTACTTACATCACGATATTTCTAATTTACGAATATCTTCATAGAAATGCCTATATTTTTAATAATATTTATTGTAGACATCCACGACATATACCGTTAACGAAATTCTCCGCAATATTCCGTCGGACATTTGATATGCGTAAACAATAATTTTTTATCGATAATGAAAATCTTTATAATAAAACAGAATTTAATTTTAATTTTTCTTTTTATTTCACCTATTTTCAACGATACGCGCGAGATCGCGGTATATTCAATGTGCACTAAATGGCGATCGAGTGAAATGAGTATTTATTGAAAACGTTCGTGAAAACGTTTTATAAAAAAATTACAGAGTTAAATTTCCGCAAACTCGGCATTCAGCTTCGGGGGACTATAAATTTGTAATCGATTTGTTTATATACGTGTAAAAACAATTGTCCACACTATAACGCAGTGTACGTACATTAAAGTTTATTAATAAAAAATTATAACAACAGTTAACTATCGTTTTTTATTGATATAACTTTTTTCAAAAAAAAAAAAAAATTCGTATCATAATCTTGCATTGAATTAAACTCTCATTATTATTTAGTGCGGAGTTTGTGGAAAGCGTATAGAACTCAAAAACGTATTGATTTCGATCGAAATCAGATTGTTGAAATATATAAAATTTACTCTTACATTCCTATTATTCGTAAATGTAAAAAAAAAAAAAAATAAACTTATAAGAAATGCTCGTGGAAAAATGAGAATTTTGTTTGTCTTCTACATATTTTCACAAGGTATTAAATACACGAAACTGTTGCAGAGAAAACAGTTGAATTGTGCGCGACAAATGGTTCTCGTACGTCGTATTTTGAATATTTCATAGCGTTTTTATTCCTTTTTGAAAATCAACATAAAATGTCCATCAAAAAATCCTTTTGGCGGCCGTTGAAAATTGTGCGCGAGTTTCTGATTAACATTTTTGGAAAAAAAAAAAAAATTAATGCCCTCTACGAGATTGTCGTTTGCGCGAGGACACGTAATGTTTGATTTTTACCAAAGCAGAAATGTTTTTAATTTTTGATTTTGAAATTTGATTCGACGATCCATATTTATAAATTTGTATCCGAGCTCTACTTCAATAAATTTTCGTCTCGATGACCTCGTGTTTTGAAGCACGTGAACGTATCAAACACTATAATGGGGGATATCACGACTCAAACGACAATGCGCATTTCCTGTTTTTAATTTGTACGTAACGTGGTAAATATATATTTATTTATTTTTTTTTGTCTTTCGTCAATACGCATATACGGTGTAGAGTTAATTCCTTCAAAAATTTATCGATATTTAACTCGATCCGTACGAGATTTTATTAGAAAAAAAATAATAATAATAATCGTGTTAATTTATGTGTTAAATATTATTTTATACTGAAAAACACGAGGTACCTGAACCGGTTACGCCAGGAGGAGTCTTTTTAAAACGTTATTTATTAATCAACGAGTATAATGCGCTTTTATGTACGCGATAGGTTGCAGAGCGCGTTATTTGTAATCTCTCTAACGCGTGCAACACATTAAGGAAAACAAAAAAACGAGTACGGGCAATCGTTATAATGTGTTACGAAAAAAAAATGTTCGATTTACGCGCGTTCGTTTCGATTTACTTCTAAAAAAATACTATTCCAAAATCGAAAATAAATCCACGCGATTCACAAAATAAAAACCGGTACGTCGCAGACGTCAAAAACGAAAAAAATTTCTCACGTTTCTCGCACAAAAAAAAAAAAAAAAAAAAAAATAGAAAAAAAATAATTAGAAATCGTGTTGAACAATTTGTAAATCGTGTTAGGTCGAGCGCACGTTCTCGGCCGAATTTCCCGGCAATAGCAGCAGCGTATATGCGACGCGCAACAACACTGCACAGCAGTGAAAAAAGCGAAAAACGATGCGCCGCCAACAGTAAACGAGTTCCCCCGAAACCTTTAAGACGTCTCCGTCAATACAGGTGTCAAATCATTCGTGACAGCGCACGAAAACGTATGCGAATTTTTAATACCGTTTAATCGTGCCGCTCTGATAGTAGCGTATATAAATTTCCGACTTCAATCGTTCATATATTTGTCCGGTTTTTTTTTCCCGATCTAAAATCACTTTTTCTTCCGCGCGTCATCTCGAACTTGTACGATCGGGCGTGCGCGCATATTTCTCATTCGCGCGCGCGGACGTGAAAAACAAAAAAATTAAAAAACGACTCTAATAGACACGACCCCGTTTAAAAAAAAAACTATACTCGCATATATCCGGAGGCCACGGAGCGCGTTGATTGTTCCCATTAAATTCTAACCACAAGACCATCGTTGACTGACAGCTTTATAATATTATGTGTGTGCGTGTGTGCTACCGTGTTGTCATGTAGGAAACTGGTAATATAGAACGATATAAAAACAAGCGATGACACACACAACAAAATGCAACTCATCTCCCGAGAGAGAGAGAGAGAGAGAGAGAGTGATTTTATTTTTAATCCAAACTGTATATCGAATACGCGCGATATGTGTGTGTGTGTATATAAAAATATTGTAACTCGAATTTATTTTTCGTCCGTCTTTAAAGACGCGCGCGCGCCAGCCGATTCGGACACAGGCGTTTGAACGTACGTTACGTTCGTTTTTCAATAAAAAATATATTTCGGCCAACAAATAATAATAATAATATAACCTATCAATAATCAATGTGTGTTTTATAATAAATATTATATATTTATTATGGGAAATTTAATCCGATAAAAAGTAAAGTGTAACGCATTTGATATATGCGCACAATCAACACTTCTATGAAATCCTGCCCTTGATACACTACTAGTGGCGAGACTACTGTAGGTGTGGAGAGTTTCTTTTAAAATCCACAATTTATGGTGTTCCAAAAAGAAATTCGAACACCTGCGCCGAGACGAAAGATTTCACGGCAAAATTTTTTTCTCTCCATTACTATCGGTTATTATATTTTTGTCGTGTACAATATTAAATGCACTCTTGATGAGATAATATTTTGTACGAAAATAAACTCGAAGTAATACGACGCCTTTTTTTTTTTTTTTGAATTGACGTGTTTTCCGAAGCAATCGTTCGGCGTAGGACGTTTTGAAACGTAAAATTCGAATTTATTATATCAGCTTTAAGTTAACAAAATGGGAAAAGTAAGATTCTAATGCATATTTCGTGTTAATAATAACATTATGTATACGATATTGTATTTCTCGCGCTTTTTTTTTTTTTTAACAAATATTTTCGTATAATTTTACTTTCGGGTGTCCTTTACAAAAGTCAATCCTTTCTCGTATAGTCCCGCCACTGACTACCACACCGTTGCTCTAAAGATATATTTTCAAAACAATATAAGATATAGTTAACATTTCATTTTCAGCTGTTTTACGGATTGTTACAGTTTCGGCGGAAAGAAGTTTTTACTAGTCTTGAAAACGCGTAGAAACGTATTTAAAAAACTCCACTAGTGAAAATCGATTAAATATGGCTTATCGTATTGCCCAACATTGACATATTGTAATCATAAGAATACATTATAGATTCGTTTGCAGCTGCAAATGTGAGAGACATTAAATTTTTAAATTATAATACTCCGTGCATTCATTAATATACGAGTGTTTGCGTTATAGTTTTGTTTTTATCCATTTAATTTTCCCACTCGTTTAATTGTTTATAATTCGAAATTAAATATTTCAATTCTTTTCATTTACTTTTCATAGACCGGGTCGTAGACTGAATGCATCAAATGGAAAACAGACATAACTTTTTTTTCAATCATTCTAATTAATTTTTAGCCATACTGTCCCAAAACGATTGAATAAAATTTGGAATTTTCGGAATTAATTCTATGAAATTGTGCGCTCCCATACGCACGCGGAAAGTATATTGCGCATTTCAGGCTATTCAAGTACTCGGGCACAATAAAATTCATACGTGTTTTAGCGCATAAACAGTTACGGTTAGGTTCAATCTAATAACAAAATAACGTAACACGTGCCACGAATTGGTGCTATACGACTCTAAACGTATTTCCAGTGTATTGATTATTCGCGAAAAATGAATTCGCCATCGATTTGCGCGTACAAATAGTGAAATCGAAGCACATATCACGCGTATTAAAAATTATTGTTTTGGCAACATCACGTACGCGATGCGTATGGTACCAGTCAGATTTGAATACGCAAAAAAAAAAAAAAAATTATCGCTTTTTTTTTCTTTAATGACACATCGTGTACGAGAAATTCACATTATTCATTTGCAGTAAACGAAGAAATGATTGATTAGTGTGTTGCTTGAAATGTGAAAGTAAAATTATATATTTGAATAATCACGAACATTAAAAAAAAAAAAGAAAAGAAATACGATTTTCGGTTTCCAGTGAAAAAATATTTATTGCTAATACGGTTCATCGATATTTGATGATTCGCCTTTATATAAATATAGCTTTTATATAAATAAATTTTGTTCGAGTGTTACTCTAATATCGACTGTTACTCTAATTTGGGATTTTAATTTTAGCCTATCGTAAGTTTTGGGGGTAATCCTCGGCATTCGTCGAAAAGACTAATCGTCTAAGTGAAAAAAAAAATCAACAATAAACGATGGAAAGTTTTCGTATAATTTGTTTTTTTTTCAATCTCGAGATTTGAATTGCAAATGAATTTTCGACCGATTTAATATTTTGTCAGTTTTCGATTGACCAGTTGAATATATTTTCTGTTAACTTTTCAACGAAGGCTATAATAGACGATAATTTTTTTCCATTAATTCGCCTACATTTGCGTATGGAAAGAAAAACGCGCTGTAATATTTTCGTTTTGAATATTTTTTCTTTTCCACACACAACCACCGCGAGACGCAGTGCACATAAATTGGTAGTGACTATTTCTTCGTAAATAATATCTGAAATATCAGATATTTAACCGTTTTTGTTTCGGCCGTTTACATTATAATGTGTTAGCTCTCTTTGTACGCACGACGAATATAATGGCTTCGGGAATAGAGAAGTTCGTTAAGTACGGTAATTCGTGTGTTGTGCGTGTCCATTTTACTGCGCGCATGTCCTTGGTTATATTATACGTACACACATGTATACGCAGTGAGCTTGTAATCGCTGTGAACTCAAACGGGAACGATCTGTAAAAGAGAAAAACTTGCATAAAAGTAATTTATTCGGAAACAAACCGGCGTACGTGGTATACCAGTCATATGTTGCGCAAAAATATAATAAAATTATATAAGCGAAAGAAAAAAAGACCGGTTAACTACATACGAAACGGCACATATTGTTATTAAGCTCGAAATTTTTCCACCGAGAAAAATGTCGTTCTTTGTTTAGACGTTTTTTTAATGGAAAAAAAATAAATAAAATACAGGTATACACGCTTTACAAATAGAGTCTGCGTGACTTATTATAATATATACGTGTATATGTGAACGCGCGTATAATAACCGAAAAACGCCCGAACGTAAATCATATCTGCAGGTACTCTTATTATTATTTTTTTATATATATATATGTATAATATTTTGTATTTTATACGCGTATTTTACACGACGTTTAGAAAAAGTGGGAAAAAAAATTGAATTATAAAAAATTATACATAAATAAATATCAAAAAAATACAGGTAAATGTGTATATGCGATTATTCAATCGAACCAAAGAATATTTGTGCAAAATAAAGACAAAAAAATATGTAATAGTTTTTGTTATATTAAACACACAGAAAAATTCGACATAACCATATCGGTAATAAATAATTTATATTTAATGCAAAAACTATTTAACTTTATTTTGCATAATACTCACTGACTTGATTATATATTCATATATATATATTATATAATTATGTATACATTTTTTTATACCTATATAAGTGTATTGTATTATAATTTATATTCGATAGGACAATTTTTATTTCGTTAAATCGTTACATAATACGAAAATTTTAGTTTAGCGTAAAGTACACTGTCAATAGTGCGTATTCGACGTGAACGGTTTTGTGTTTTATTAAATTATTGCATAAATATTCATGTGTTATAATATTGACTTTATTGCGTATTACTATGTTGGAATTGACGTCCATGTAAATTCTCTTCGGCAATTTATTAATAATTTTTTTTTTTTTGGAATTGGACGCGGATTGATATAATACGAGATTAAAACGCATTCGATGTTTTATTTAATGGTTCATCGCCGTTTTGAATGGAAAATATTATTGGAAAAATACGCGATATTATACCGCGAGACAAATGCCGTTTTTGAACTGTTAAACAATTAATTTTTTTCATCACTTTATTGTTTACGATAAAGTACATATTTATTGCGTTTTAATCGTTCCTCATTTTTCTCTTTTTCTTTTCACTCAAGTTTTTCAGGTAAATAAACGTAATGTTATGAGTGTATTAAACAGGACATAGTGTACAGTAGTAGGCAATAAGTTAGTAAAAACTCGTATCGTATTGTACGAGTGTATTTTTTCTGCTCTTTGAAAGTTGTGCACACAACTAAAAACAAATGGCTATTTTTATTTGTTACGGATTTTTAGAAAATAATTCATCAAAACACACGATAGTAAAGCGTGAAACGTTTTATAAAAAAAAAAAAAATATTATATTTATATCATTACAAAAATCGGTACACGATGTAGCGTTATAGCGTTAAAAAAAATACTATCGCGTTCGTAAATTATTTCAACGTTATAGCACAAATAGTCGTAACGGTTTTTTTTTTTTATAGTTTTATTAAAAGTATAATAACGATTTCTACGATAATTGGTCGATGAGATCGTCGCATTATTCGTGTATTTCGAGGTATAATAAATCTATAAACCGTATGATTTACGATACTCGAAATATATCCGCCAGAGTAACGTTTCAAACGATAAAACATTTATTATCACATTTGACAGTTGTTATTATTTTAACGATAGAAAGTCGTATGGTGCACGTACATGTATTGGTCATTTATTCGGATTCGCTTTTGGTATAAAACATGTAAATGCATTATTATTATACGAGTGTAGTCAATTAAAATAACAAATTTCTTAATATTAAATTTTATGAAAATATTTCTGCTCGTCTTATTGTAATTGCCCATTATTATATTCTTCGTTTGTCAATGGAAAAACGTTTTAAATTTATTTTACAATTTTTATAATTATTGTATTAAAAATATTTTATTTCTACTGTAAACACACACACTAACGTAATTTATAAAATACATGTTATAATGATATCACCGTACGGTAATGATTTATGAAAATTATTTTTAACATTACGAAAACTAAATTAAAAACGTGACTCAAATGTTGTTCTCTTTATTTTTGTGCGCCTTTGATGATATTCGCGTATAATTTATTTTATTTAACAGTGTGTACGATAATACGATAATTGTTGTAGAGTTTAACGTTTTCCAAAAAAAAAAAAAAAATTTAATAATAATATAATATCGACGAAACAGTAAACAGATCACCAAATTGCCGAATTGATGGATTCACTTTAGCCGAAATCCACAATATCAGCGGTTCGCTTTTCTTTTTCTTTTTACCGTGGACGTGATTTCGCGGACAAAAGTAGATATTATTCTTTGAATAAAATATATTTCTCGAAGCCCAGCGTCGGTCATCAGTATTTCAATTGAAATAAAATGAATACTAAAACTTCTATCCGCAATAAAGAATGTGCCATACGAAAAAGTGACCAAATGCAATATCTTTTATTCTATTCAATTATTTTATTTTTTTTTCTGTAACAATTACTAGAAGCCTGTGCGTTACAATTATTTCATTTTTATTATTATTTTACAACTAAATAAAAAAAATTTAAAAAAATATTTTTTTTTTTTAAATTTTACAAAACTATGACTATATTGCCGTCTATCGAACAACATTTTGGAACTTATGAAATAAATTCATACGCTTAACATGCGTATTTCGATTGTTTCGTTGTGAATATAACACGAGTGCTCAATAATTATGCGAATAACGCAACGAGGGAACGAAAAAAAAATGAAACTTTCATTTTTTATCCAACTTAGTTTTGACATATATTTAAAAAATGTTATACAGTTTTCGATTTGTTACTGAAAAACATATTATAATGAAATAACATTAAATTTTGCACGTGAAATTAAATGATACAACGAAATAAATGAACGTACCGTTGAATTATTGAATAATAATAATAAAAAAAAAAATTGTTTATGATATATAAAATTAAATAGACGATCTCTATGATAAATCATCAAAACTAATTCATATATTCATAATATATAGCGTTCAATAATCATGAGTCTGTATGAAATGGGAAGGAAAATAGTACATTTGCGTTAAATATTAAAATTTATTATCGCGATATACTATTCGTATAAAAAACGATTTTGGGACACGATATGTTTGCAGCGAAATTTCTGATGACAAAAATATTTTGTTTTTTTATACATTCGTAAAACGGATATTTTAAACAAAAATTGAAATGGAATTAGTGTGTAAAAAAAAAAAAAAAAAAAAATTGTAAATTGCCATAGGTACTTGTTACGCGGGGTACTTGTAATTTATTGTAAAAAAAAAAAAGAAAAAAAACATAACAAATAGAGTAAATGTTGCGCAGATTTCTCTTCCGATGTAAATATATACACGTGAATATGTGCAGATGGTCGAAGCCGAATACGGGTTTCAATGGAAAAATCGGTATTTGATGCAAAACAAAATCGAATAAAACTCGGTGGATGAGGTGGTGGTGGTGGTACAGTAAGTCCGGAAAAGCTCTTTCACAATCCCACACGACACGCCGCTAAAAATAGTGGTCCGGACGAAGGTGGATACTCTCACGTTAATAATTTACATCACTGACTCGTGTATACCGGGCAATCGGCCAGCGTTGGATGAATTGTGATATTTCCCGGTTGCGGGAATGATGGCTATCCCGGGCTGCATACGATAGCGCCAATAGCCTTATATTTTCGATTTAACTTTACATTTCCTCAGTGGTGTATTGGAGGGTATATGCCCAGATCTCTATTTTCGGTTTTAAACCCCGTCATAAAATGAACGTATCCATGGGTATACGCTAGTTAATTATCATTATTTATCCCGTCGCAACCAACATGTAGGTTTTCTTATATTTATACGATTTGTCGGTTACCCCCGTAGTATCGTATTTTTCTTTATGATTCTAACGGTTTCGAGCGAGAGTAGTGTTTTGTGTGGCTGACAGCAGCGCACACTGTGCGGCGTATGCAGTGATATATTGAAAATAGATTATTCGTTACCGTACGGGAATGCCCACACCGCAATCGTATAGCATGTGATTGGTTCCCATCATTGTTGGAATCAGCAGAATCAACATTGGTAGAGACAAAAAATGTCCCGAACCTAAGCGGGTCATCTGCACTATAGCCATGGCCTCTCAAGGTCCGCCCTCGCTTCCTCCAAATACTCCGTTAATCGCCTAGTCCACTGTCTTTTGAACTCGCGTCCGTAAATACTTTTGATTAAGTCTTTTGTCCGTTTCTTTTTCTCTCCATCTCGATTTCGCTCCTAGAATTGTCATAATTCTTCTCTTTATCCGACGCTATACTACTCTGGCATTTATTCCGCCCCGTACTGCAGCGTGGCTTTCCAGTGGCATTCGCTTCGTCGTTCGAATTAGAGCGCACATATAATAAAATTAAAACCTAATCTCATGTATATATTTAAAATAACCGACGAAATTTACGTCAAATTTATGGCCGCGAAGCAAACGAATTCATATATCGGACTTATACGTGTATACTTTATGATAATAAAAATAATAAAGACAAATCGTTGTCGAGACGCGTAATAAAATATAATCGTATAGTAGGATAATTCGACTTTCAAATCCCTCCTCCCTGCACCAGTCATCTTCATTTTCGTAATAATACTCTGGCCGTCGTATATGTATAATTATGTCTTTGAAATCTCCGAACGAACATTATCAAAATATCACCTCCGGCCACCCATCCCAAGCGGTCAGCGGTGCAGTGTACGCTCATAATATTGTATATATGAACGAGATGCCGTTTATAAAAAAAAAAAAACATCATATTCGCTCGTTTACGATGGATTTAATTGTTATTATTGTACTTGCGATGCGATTAAATTATTTTATAATTGTATATTTCGAAAATAATAAAGAAAAAATAATACCACAGACATTGAATATCTCTCTAAGCAAACATCAGTAATCTTGTACGAGAATTATCTGATTGTTATATGATTTTTTTACTTAAATAATATTTATGAGTACCTTTATATGTATATATACTTTCAAACGGTATTTATTATTTATGTAAATAACGTTTTTTTTTCTTTATACATACTACAAATCGAATATTGTTTTCATCCGAATAAAATATTCACAAACCGAATGAGTTATTATAAAGTTTTTTTTCTTATTAAAATATTATACTGCACACGTGGTGATTTCTTTCGTCAACTCCCAACGATATTATAATTAATATTTATTTTTTTTCATCCATTCTTGGCGTTTTTTTTTTTTAACTTAAATAACATTCCACGTGAAGTTTTACATAAGTTTTGAAACGCATACGTTACAAAAATTTTAATTGTTTTTCGTGTAATTAATTAAAATTTCCGCATTATATAATATGTTTTTGGCGTCCGTCAAACGTGTTTGCGTAGCGTATAATCAATTCCAGTTCAAAGCTATATTATTAAAAGTTTAAAATATTAATTTTTTTTTTTTTTATAATTATCCAACGAAAAATATGAAATATAATCAAATGTATATATATATACGTATAATTACCTGCACGCTCGCGTGAAATCGAATAGCTCATTAATTCCGTCTATACAATATAACGATACGAATTCTCATACTGTGGCCGAATGTTTCTTTTCCTTTTATATAACATATTTTTAAAATAAAATTTTTTTGCAATTATATATATTTAAATACTAGGATTTTATCTTGGAAATTCGGACGGTTTTTTCTTTTTATTTTTCGTCGTTTTCATCGCAGGGCGTTTTGTGTGATGACATATTTTTCTCCGCCATCGATGTATATATATATATATATATATATATTAGCTATTCGACCGTTTAAAAAAAGACCAAAAAAGTCCACGTGACGTAATAGTTATAAAAAAAAACACCGTAACTCGGGGCGTGCGTTTTTTTTTCTTTTGATCATTGACGCGTATATATATATATAAAATTTTAATAAATTTCCTCTGTAAGAAAATCGTCGAAGTAACACGGGAATATTCATCGGCTCTCGTATAAATGTACATATTGTGTGAACGCGACGGTGTGCGCCGAAGAACGCCGCGCGGTTTATGACGTTTATATAGCGAAGCACGACGGGGGAAAAAACAAACCAGTTACCCCTGCGGCGGCCTACAGTTCGTTAGTGTGTAATATTTTGACGTTTCGCGCGGCTGGGCCGGTGAATAATCGTTTTCGCGATGGAAAAAAGAAACGGCCGAGAAATCAGCGGTAAATAGCGAACTACTAAAGAAATACCGAAATATTATTGTCGCGCGCGCACCGCGTACAAAATCGAGTATACGAAAAATTTCTGTACGTAAAAAAAAATGTTTTACGAGCGACAGATTCGAAATGTATACCGAAAACATTGATAAGTCGACAATTGGTTGGTTTTCAACGCTGTTTCTAGTGAATGAATAATGTGGATAATGAAAAACGTATTTGAAAAAAAAAAACGAAACGAAAAATTAAATAAAATTTAGTTTTTTTTTTGTTTTGTTTACGATACGACACTAAATGAACGAGGGATTTATACGAATTCGATACGTTTAAAATATTTATTTATTTATTTATTTTTTTTTTTTTTTTGAAATAATTTTAATCGAAAACGATAAGAATGAAACGAAAATAACAGACTAATCCGGATGAAATCCGGTTGTCCGCAACGCGTCGAAAACCGGGGAATGAATGCTAGACGTATTTGAGGCTATTGTCTTTGCGCGAGGCGATTTATTCGTCAACGAGAAAACGGCGGCGTCTGCAACCGTGTAAACGGTACAGAGCGCTGAAGCTGTTCTCCGTGTGTGTGTGTGTGTGTGCGCCGCGGCGCTCGGAAAAGAAACGTGAAATGACCGGGGTCGCAGAAGCGAAATATCCCCCGAGGACACGGACCAGTTTAATACGTTCTTTGTACACGCAGCTGCTGCTGCTGCTGGGAGTGTATCATAATACGCGGTGTCAAATATCAGCAGCCTACATCTCGTCTAATAATAATTGGTCGAGTTTACATTATAATATTGTAATACGCTTCACTACTCTCCCACCGCGCGCGTTACCGCAACAGTCAGTCGCGCGCGCAACTCGTAATTTTTATTCTTTACGTGTTTTCGAAACGATAAGACGTTACAAAAAAAAAAATAATAATAACGAATTACTCGATTCAGAACACCTATCAAATAATCCGTCCGTTTATCCATTCCTTACGTCGTTTAAATTTCGTATAAAATCGAGTTGTATAGGTGACCACGAGACGCCGCCGTTCGTAAGATCGAAATTGATTAATTATACGCGAATTCAATTAATATTAATACAAATATTATACATGTAAATATAAAATAATAGTAAAAAAAAAAAACCGTTCGACTTCCGACTCGCTTGCATTTCGATTGCGTGTTTGGACGAGTCGTTGTCGACTTTTCACAACGGTTCCTTTGTTTACTCGCGCACGACGTCTTCATAGAATTGTTCGCAAGATTCGCACGTTATACCGGATCGGAAAGATGTCAATCCCATGACGATTTTTTATTATTATTATTATTTTTTTTTTTTTAATATATCTCTTATTTTTAAGAGTGTATTCGAAAACGTTATTGATTCCAATCGCAACATTCAATCGTAGATTTCTGTGATTTTTTTCCACGAACTCCCTGTAAAAAAATAATATAATATATATATATATATATTATATTGATATGAGAATGTCTTGGCTGTTGGTGGTTAGTAAAAAATTTTCGTCACGCAAAACTGTCACGGAAGTGACGTCGTCGATCACGTGATGTTGCTAAACGTCGAAACCGTTGTTAAACGACGTTAAAGCAGAATTAATGCGAAAAACGCGTAGACGTAAACGTGCGATCCTTTGAGTTCAGTAACCACTAGACGTATCCATGTACAGCGACGTATCTGTCTATAAAGTGTCGACGTGCTTTGATTTTTTTTTTTATATATATAATACAATTCGAAAAAGACGAATCGTCCACGTTCAAATTCGAATTAAAAAATTGTGTATAATATTTTATACGAAAATCGGTACATTGCGCGGAATTAAAAAAAAAAATAATAATAATACGTATTTAATAAGTTTATCTAGAGTTATAATCAATATCGCGTGATGCGGACTTAAAATTCATACGATTTAAGAGATTTAAAAATTAACAATTTTTTCGTTTCAACACCGGAGATCAATACAATAACGTCCTCGCTCAATAATCCAGATTTTTGCAAATATACCACGCGGGTCTATTCGACGTCCTTTTATTATTATTATTATTATTATTATTATTATTATTATTATTATTATTATTATTATTATTAGTGATATGAACACGATTAGATGTTTTTCGGTGATTTTTTTTCAAAGGGCCGTCAAGTCTAAAAAAAAAAAAAAATACGATTTACGAAGCACACACGATAAAATGTCATTGATATACGCTCATTGGTCCATCTCCGCTCACCTCGAGAGAAAAAACCTATGCACGCAATCGTTGTATGGATAATAATAGGTATGTTCGTCATAATGTATACGTAGGTAATAATAATAATAATAATACGCCCACACCTCTCACGTATAACATTATTGTTGTCGTACTTGCTCACGTACATATTATTATATAGTGCTGTAAATACATAATGATATTCAGTGTATTAAAATATTAAATTATGCGATAAAGATACGTGTTCAGGTGTACGGAGGTATGCGTGACTACGGCAGAAGAGACGAATGATGATTTGTGACGGTTTCGACGTGGATTTCTGATGTGTGTGTGAGAGAGAATACAAAGAAAAAAAATGATAACAATATCGCAATACGCTAAAATGTCTACGTAATATAATATTAAAGACCCGACAATCACCACCGTTACCACAAGCGCAATACCGACTATTTTTTTACATATATAAATATTATTTTTATAGAACTGGTTGTGTGTGTGTGTGTATAATATGCGAATAAATTAAAACGTTCTGTCGAGTAATTATTATCGTATTTGTCGGTCGGTTATAGCCGAGGAAATAATAAAAATTATATATAAAAAAAAAAAAATTAAAACGAAACGAGAACGAAAATTATTATAACCCGTTTACACTGCGTGCGCGCGAGCACAAACAGCTCGCTGGGGGACGACTACGTAGGACCACGACGACGATTATCTCGTAAATAAATGTGCCGACGACGACGTTACAGTTTGACAGTTGGTCACTGATTGTGTCAGTGGTGTGTTGAGTTTTTTTTTGTTATTTAAGCCGTTTTCATTTGGTTTTTTTGTCGCGTACGATCTATCGATTGTTCGTTTACTGCCAGTATTAAACGAAGAAAATCGGTGTTTAGCGACAACATTTAAGCACAACAAGTATTATTATTATTAACGGAAATTATTCGGTAAAAAAAATGTATTGACTTTTGTTACACGGTAACACGTACGTGGTCCATCGAGAGATTTTCCGGACCGAAGAAACAATTGTGTCGCTCGATTAGGTTATTATATTTGTCGATTATCAAGTACGGCCGACACGGTTGAAATTATAGAGACTCCTCGCAGATTCTTATCATTTTAGTGAATTGAATCAACGTTACAAATCAACGGACTCGGTTATTCGATGTAATATCGCCAAGCTAGTAGCTTGTCGTATCTTGACCCGTACTGCCAAGCGCCAACACAATTCTAATGTTTTTATTCGGAATGTTCACGTTCGAAGTGAGTCGGATTTGTGCTACGAATTCAATTCGCAAGATTCAACTAGACAGTACCGTGAAAACACTATGGTACGCGATTTCTCCAACGAATCGATCCGATTTACAATGACGATTCGTGATTTAGGTTCAGGACCGATATGATGTATTTGAATTGGAAACGAATTTATGAATTGGCAATTGACTCGATTCGTTAGAACGAATTGAAATATGAATGAGACACAATTCCCATAATTGTATTGAATTACAATTTTAGGAAGATAAACAATTCCAAACAAACGTAAAATCTTTAAAATACCGGTGGGTGGGGTGGCCCATCTATCGTGGTATTGTAATACATCGTAAATTGTAATACATTTTTTTGGTTTTTAATACAGATATTGAAAAAAAAAATCCAATTAATAAGAAAAATCTATAGAGTACTGTGAAATGTTTTGAATGTGATATATTATAGGTAATAGTAAAGTTTTGATTTAGAACGATTTTAGGTGCACAAATTATGGCGTTACGCCACTGTAATGCATCGACAAGGGATATAAAACCCGAATTGAAAAACATTTCGTGGCAACTCATATAATATATTACGAGTACTCATATAGTTATCTGATGATTCACGAACACGAAACAATAGACTATTAATTTTTTTTTTTTTTAATTTTTTTTACGTTGTCATCATTTAAGATTTTGATCCGTATTATAATTTTCCTATTGTTCGCCGCGTCTCGTTAACCCTCTAATAGTTGTAGTAGTATTAGTAATATCCAGTTCACGTTTTGTTGGCAAATATTGTATTTTAGTGATTACGAGTATATTAAACGTAATATAATAAATGTCCGTCGCGACGACGTAAACTGGTCTGTTGCCACTGCTCCGGGTCTTATAATATTAACACAAACCGGGCTTGGTCCGGTCCGCTCGATTGTCCGTATGGTCATCTGCAGTGAAAAGCATCGTGACCATGTGTTCATTGTTAACGTATATTGTAACCAATGGCGTAATTAAGACCAGATCACAGGGAGTGAGGGATAAATATTATATCACAAGAACGAAAAAAATCAAAATTTATATTCATTTAAATAGGGCGATTAACAGATATAAAAAAAAAAAATTATATTTCGGATCTACTCTACATGGCTTCAGAACCATCACCGTCCTCGAGGTGTTTGGGTGACATATTTTTATGAAATGCCAGTCTGGACAATTCGTATAATAAATTCTAATTAACATAACATATTTTAGTCAATACTCATATTCACCGTTCGTTGACATACGCAAGCGCGCTTCTTTCACGCGATCCGTTCTTTTTTTCAACAAAATCTTTAACATTGCTAAATGATTTTGGTCATCTGACAACATAAATTTGATTTAAAAAAAAAATTGCATATTTTAGCCGACTCGGATCCAACACCAACGATGTACTCGTATGTACCAAATGTACTCGAGTTACATTTTAGATGCAGATACCGTTTTAAATCATCAATAAATGTTGGTTCAAAGAACGGTGGTGAACATCTGGTTCATAGCACCGTGTTTTTGTTACATTATAAGACTGGATTAAGTGCTTGACCGACAATATGGTATGCGCCGATCATAAGTCGTGATCATCGAGTGTTTAATTGACGTGTGAATGTGAGTAAATTGGTAAAAGTTAAAAAAAAAAAAATAGTAAAAAGTATAAAATAAACGTGTAAACGCGTAAACGAGCGTACAACGCGCAAAAATGAATCTGTAACGTTAATTTTATTTCATTGAAATACGCGAAAAAATTTTATAATCGATAATGAAAATAATAAATATAGCGTACGATCGATCGCTCGGTCAGCGTCAAACTAAACCCCATGCGTATACCGACATATTGCGTTAATCGACTGCGATGAAACCGGTAAAGAAAGTAGTCACCAGATAGCGGTGCGAAACAAAAAAAAGAGGGGGTAGCCACGCAGACGTATAAATAGCGGTCCACAACCAACCGACCGCTCAGTCTTGCCACGGCGGGCATACGCTAACAACCTTGTTCGTCTCTGTTCGCAGCAAACACACGATGTTTCTACTGCGTTCAGAAGTGAACAACGATGTTCGCTTTTGCCAGCCATGAGGCGCGCGCGCTGTGCGTGTGGTGTTGACTGCTGCGCTCGTACTGTGCAGTTATTATTATTATTATTATTATTATTGTTAATTAATCCACTTGAACTCAACGTTTTTAAAACCATTTCTTATTGCACATTTACATTATTATAGGAACCTCTGTTCCTAATTTCGAGTTCGTAGTTTTTGTGATATAGCGATCAGTGAGCGAATGGTATTTGACTTTTATATACTTATAAGTATAAAGATTATTCGGAATTGAACGCACTTGTGCAGTGTACTTACGATGTATTCGTAACGTCACACGCCATCGAAATGAATCGCACAAACACAACGCACATTCTGGTACGCGTCGCCACCGTCATTACGCGCATACAATTTCGCTTTTGTATTATCACCATCACCATATCGAAAACGTCCGTTCGACACATTCGTTTAAAGCGCTCGCGTTATATACACAAACGACGGCGTATAATTAATACTTTCACGGACGATCTCGAATTCAAAACGCGTTTAAACGGTAGCGAGAATTCTTCGCCTGGTGGTGTTCGGTGTGTAAATTGTAAATATCACACCGCGACCGAAAAGTTATTCGGCGGCGTCGTACATCGATTTTACGGTTAAAGTGTTGTGTGTGTGTGTGGAGGGGGGTTCTTATTTTAATCATCGACTTTAGCGTCTCATTTGGTTTAAATCCCGGCGATTTAAACTAAATATTTGATCATTCGGTTCAAATATTCGATTCTATTTATGATTAAAGCTTGTGTATGAGTTTGCATGTTTCTTTTATTAAATAACCGTTGAAAACATAGTTTAGAAATTTGTTTCATTATACTCAGAGGAGCTTATAGAACGAAAAAAAAAAATAAAAATATTTACTCGTATATTTTTTTCATGTTTTTAGCTTTTTTGCACGCGTTAGTGCGTATTTTATTATATTTGAATTTTAACAGCATATTTTAGAATACGTATACGTATATGTATTTGAAAATAAATACTAATTTAAAAAAAAAATACGGGTGTTTAAATTAGTTTTTAAAATGGGTAAAATAATGGGCCGCGTGTTTTCACCGTGTCGACTCGAGAATTATTCATATTTGAAGTTACGAACCGCCGCCGATATTATTTTATCTTCACTCGGATTACATATATATATATTTTTATGAATATATATGTATGGATACTTACAGTATTAATACATTTACATTTTTAACAATACAAATTATAATTTTTTTCATTATTATTTATCAATTTATTAATCTAGTGTCTAGTATACAGATACCTAGATATGTAATCTAGTTACTTAAATGTCCCGATTTTTATAATGCATCACATTTCACGTTTTAGTGAGTAGTGACTGTTGTACACATTGTAATGGTTTTAAGAGCGTAAAGTCTCTAATTATAATAGTTTCGCGTAAATCACAGTTTAAACGAAGTTCAACAATTATTTGGTAGTGTACACCGCCATATCGATAATTGTAATAATTGTTCGAATCCTGAATAATAGAGTGACTCGTCCGAAAAAATGTTAATAATACACGTTTGCATAATATTCAACGAATCGTTAAACGATAATTTAACTCGAAAATTATCACTAAAAACGTATTTTTGGTAAAGCGTTTTCTTTTGGTACAAATTCAAAAAGAAAAATTTGTCCCTTAAACAGGTTCGACGGTTTCCTGTGGAAGCGTTCTTTCTTTCAAACAGCTTTTAGTCCCTGTCGCAATTGTTTTTCTCCATTTTAACCACCGTATCGATTGATAGTGGTTTACAGCGAATACAAAGTGTTCATATTAATCTCGTGTGTATCCGACCGATTTTTCAAAAAGGCTATTATTTTCAGCTGCTCGTCTGTTTTCGTGCGGCGCCTGAACGATTAACCGCAAATCATCGTCGGTCAACGTTCTACGGCCATTTTCACGATTGAACTTCTCGCGTTGTACATTACAAGCCGTTGAGGAAAAAAATAGAGTGGAAAAAGAAAATAGTGTGAGTGATAAAACGTATAAAGACAGCGGTCATTTTGAGTATTATTGATTTACACCGCGGACGAACCAACGATCACGGGGGAGGTTCGAAATTATAAGACTCCGTCTGGTAGCCCGACCGTGTAAATGACACTGATAAAACGTTTTCCGTCGACTTTCGGCTGACGAGATAAATTATTCCGGACGAGAAACTATTATTCTCGTACATTTCGCGTTAATTTCGGTTTTTATTATTATTATTCTTATTGTTATTGTTGTTGTTGTTGTTGTACACAAAATCCAGACGTTAAAATGGCGAAAAAATAGCAGTGTATGTCGTAAAATGGCACATTAATTTAATATTTTATTGAAAATTATGATTGCAAATAAAATAAGAAATTGAAAATTGTATGTAACAAAACGAATATAAAATATATTGAGATATTATAATGTTGATTTTTATTTTTGGACTCACCTACACACACTGTATCGTAAAACAAAAATTATTAGAGCTAATCCAATCTAACAAAATATAATAACGAGTTTATATTATAATGAAATAAGAGAAACGGTGTTGAAACATAAATCGTTTTTTTTTTTTTGTTTTACACTTAATGATTTTTTTTTTAATTAGTTAACGCCTATTACACGTACACCAACGGTAAAATATGTTTTAAAATATTACAAATTGTTTTTTTTTGAACGGAGGAGATGGTTTTGACGAAATTCAGATCGCGATGTTTTGAAAATTGATCTATCGGTTCGTCGGGGGGGGGGAGTAGGACGCAAGCAGAATCTTCGAGCAGATGCCATTTAATAACGCACACGCTTTTGCTCGAGATGAGAGATTTCTGTATATTAATGAGCGAATACGTGTGAATATAATATTAACCACGAGACTTATATACGCGCACCTCTGCAGCCCACCACTGACAACTGTAACGTGTATAAAGCGTTGTCGTTGTCGGCTCTGTATCGTATAATATTCCAACACACACACACACACACACACACACACACACACACATATATATATATATATTGTTATTAAATTAATATATCAAGAATGTGTACACGACATTTCCATTTTCGATCGCATATCGGAACGCTTGCCAATATATACGATGCACAGTTATTCGTTTCACCGTATGTAATATTTTATGTACATAATATTATTAATACCGTTTATCGGGAATTAGAGACAATATTTTTATTTTAAACGTACGTTTTGTTTTTTACGTTGATTTATTCGTTTCATAATACGTATTTTTAGATTTTACGCGCGAAACGTGTATCGATTAAGACTTACAGTTGTTCGAAGAAATTTATAATCTCCATTAACGTGTGTACATAAAATCATGTGCATATACGTGTTAGATGTACTGAACGGAACGAGGAATGTCTGTACGCGAAAAATCTACGAGAATCCTAACACCAGAACCACACTGAGTTTTAGGTAGCAAATCGCATCTTATTTCGGTACGTTTTTCGATTTTCTCAAAACCGACTAAAAACAAAATTAAAAGGCTACCGAAAAATTACATAAAAAAAAAAAACGCGGTGAAATATTATTATTATCGTGTTATTTCTTTGTAGTTTCGAAACTAACGGTTATGTAAACTTAAGATATTCTCACCAAACCATATAACTTTATATTACGGTATTAGGGGGGAAGTGTTTAGAAAATTACTTTTGAATTGTTGTCTATTTTTATAGAAATTATAAATGTCGAGGTATTTAATTCGTGAACAAAGTGTAATTTTCGGTTTTAAGACTTTTAGAGTATAATTTCAGCCGTACACGTTACTTCAACTTCCGAATTAATAAAAAAAACAAACTCAAATATTTATCCATAAGTAGTTCACTTTATGCGACATCCACGCAACAACTCGCGACCGTCTAGTTTTTTTTTTCATTTTCAAATTTCACATATTCTTTCGAAATTCTTTTCGATTTCGGTATATATGTGTTCTGCCGTTCCCTGGTTTTTATTACCACGAACCTACTGCGATTTCGTAAATTAAAACAAATCCCATTTAATCGCGTCGAAATTTTCTATCTACGTACGTGTAAATAGATACGATGTGAAAATAGACGAAAATGTCTTATGAATGCGCAGCTACGTGGAAAACACTTAAAAACTCAGCGCGTTTATAATACGTCGTCGCGTAGATCTAAAACGAAGAATTTAGTTTGAGCTCAGATTTTCGAGTACGAGCAAAAATTTGGCAATAAACTGCGTAACTAGAATTTCAAACGTACGCAATGGAATGTTTAAGAGTTAAAATACATGGCGATTTCCTTTACCACCGGACTCATCCGCCGGTCCTGTAGCTATTCCATCTCATCTCGGAAACATAACATAAAGCAGTTAATAATTTCACCTTTTTTAAACATCTGCCGTATAGCGATGCGTACTTCGTGATTTCCCGTACTATATAAGTTGCCCGCGCAATTAAGATCGGTATTTGATCGACTAACTCGTATTGTGGTGCCTATAATATTCGTGCCCGTCAAACAACTAATAATACAACAGCGATTTTTTTAAGCGTAAAAAAGTCGAACGATCATTTATATAATATTACGTGTTCAATCGCGAACAACAACGTTTTCATTAAAATACATAAATAACGGCATTCCGTATGCATATAATGATGTATACATAAATTACTCGGTCGTTTATATATGTATATATAATTTGCAGGTTGAATTAACATTTGAAAAAAGAAACCACACGATTCTATAATACACGTTCGTATTCCAGGTTTACTATCGGTATTTTTCGATTGCACATAACAGAAAATTAATTATAGGTTTTGATTTTTAACATGATTCTGGAATATTTTCCGCACGCTCTTATCGTGTATCATTTTGAAATCGATTTTCATCCGATCGACCGTCGATATTAACTCCGATGAAGAAGTGTGTCTTAAATGGTAATTAAAAAAAAATAAAAATAAAATCCAGGTGAAGCCGCAATGGCGAAACGATGTCGTCGGAGAATTTTACGTGTTCGACATTTTCACGAATCCATGCGTTGAGGTTTCTTAAAAGCATTGAAAAATGTCCTTAATAATTTTTATATAATCCGATCGGGTATAAATTAATGCGTAGTGGTGATGTATCCGTGCAGCGTCCGCACGAAATTCGAAAGCAAACGGACGAATCTGTTGATCATTAAATGAAAACTGGAAAAGGGTGCCTCATGTACTCGGGAGTTTATATACTATAAGACGCGCGAGTCTTTTTCCGATATTTAATTCAATATATTTTTATGAACGATATAAGTTTAAACGACGATTTCCCCGGGGAACGGAGACAAAACGTTTATCGCCGAATAATAAAAAATCCGTAATAATCGTCAGTTGCGACAACGTTTCCTCGGTATTTGCGACGAAATTCCACAGTCGGGAGAGAAGAAATACTTGCCGAGGAATTCGTTCGGAAATTTGTCAAATACTCCGGGAGTTTTTTCACAATAAATTTTTGAAAAACTACACTCTACTCAATAGGAAACACTGAGCTACTTATGCGATCGTGCGATGATCACTACTAGCGGATCATCATCATTCGGCGCAATCGTTGTGGGGAACGAAAATGAAATATAAAATACCTCCCCCGGATACATATATTTAACAGTGTTGGGAAGAACTCGGTTGTCATAAAGACGACGGCACGCCCAGCTCTTGAAAAGACCTCAAAACTGTAAATACGTCGTATAGTTCCCGACAACATTATTATACTGCGGTTCATACGCGGAAACCGGCGTTTCAGCCCTTTCCTTCTGCAGCACTAAAATCAGTAGCAGCAACAGAACGACCATCGAATAAAACGTTAAAATAGCGTCGTCGTCGTCGTCTTCGTATATACACGAGCGTTTATATTTATATTACATATGTTGACTTTTTTCCTCCCATTTTTTTTTTTTTTTTTTTTTTACGCCTCGTCCGCCGCATATAAATGCGATGTTTTCCCTTTTAACGACATTGACACGGTGCTCTTTACTTACATAATATTATTATTATTATTATTATATATTATAAAAATTATATTTTACGTACGTTTCTTGCGCAAAAAACACCGTATTTATGTGTGGTGAATATAAAAGACTTTGGTGCCCGATGTCTTATATATATATATATATATATATATGAAATGTGCGCCGTATACGAGATAGAGACCATTTGCTCCGAGAGAGGAGGTTTCATTCCTCCTGGCCGCGGACGGGAGGAGGCATAAATCACCGAGTGGTTTTTTGACACCGCGCTGTAAAGAAAACTTTCGAAACCCCACCGCAAACACTGTTACACACTGAAAATTATTATTGCTCGTATATGATTCCGTTACGGTACACTTGGTACAAAACTAGTAGAAAAACGGGGGAAAAGTCGCCGAGGAATTATTATTATTATTTATTTATTTTAGCGGCGGTGCACGCGACGAAAACGTTGCCATAAATCCAATGATAAACATCGGCCGCTGTGACTTACACTAGGCTGTCACGAGACGGCGGCGATGAAAATTTCGCGCGTATTTCGTGTATTTTACGTTATGATCGGTGAAGATTTTCGTGCCAAAACCGTTTATCGTCGTCGTAGGCAGATCGACATATTGTTATATAACTGTGTGACGATCGAAATTTTTTTTTTTTAACGTCGACACGCAATAGGACTTATTGGGGGAAAATAAGCCGGAAAATTAAAATGGATCAAGAACAAAAAAAGAAACGAAGAAAATATTTTATCGGCTAATTAATTCGCGAGAATATAAAACGCGGGAAAATAAAATACCGCTTGTTGTTATAAAAAATAAACAAATAAATAATTTAAATCTCATTTCGATTTGTATTTCTTTGTTTTATAGAATACTCGCTTCGCAATATCGTATACTTCACTTGATCTGCGCAAATGTTTCGTGTCTACAAAGCAACGATTCTCGATTAGTGTTTCCTCCCCCTCCCCCGAAAAATAGTTTTGCTCCGGTAGTTCTTAATAATTTTCATTTTTGGAGAAACGCTTCTTTCGACTGATACCGAGGTAGTTAATAGAATAATTATTCTAAGAGAGATCTTTAAGGAAACGTAGCAGCAGACGTCGTTTTTAAAAAAACCCACAAGTCTTATATATTTTTCGACCGAAAAACTCTTTGTACGGTATTCACAAGCGATATCGCTAATGTTAAATGGTTTTATCAAAACTAAGACGTTTTTCATCGAATTTTTATTTGCTATTTCTACACGAATATCTAATAAACTACCGTGAAAATATTATTTTCTCCAATTATTTCCTACAAATCAGGATATTGCAGACGTTCTTATTTAACTTGTAAATCGCGTGGCGCTGAACATATATGCTCCGTCTGCTCCTTAATACCAGTCCAACGACAAAAAACATATTCTGGTGCAATATTCCCTCGCGTTTTATGTTCCGCTTGTTATATTTTTTATCGAATTTTAAATTCCTACCCAAATATTTTCACGTGAAATATCATCACCCTAAATACAGTACTTTCCTTAAGTATACTTTTCTGGTTTTTATTCCCCCGTAAATTTCGTTCATTATCATTATTATTATATATCTCGCGATAAATTATTCTTAGCAAAAAAAATTTCCTAAATATGACAAACACTTACCCGAATTTTTATCGTCGAAAACGTTTTTATAGCAAACCCCAATTTAAAGAAAAAAAGAAATTCTTATTTTTTCTTTTGTATATTGTGTACGTGCGCATTAACATATTCTTCACGAGAAATCGTTTTTACACTCTTTTCGCATTGGCGTGAAAAAACGCTCTTTCGAATCCCTTCACCGTGGTATTAAAATCAATGACATACCCGAAACAGATTTAATTTCATTAGGAATCAGCTAAACAAATCGAGTTTAAAATTATTGCCCCGTTGATTTAATTATTATTATTACTCTTATTATTATTATTATTATTTCCAGCGTGTTATACCGTGTGAATTGCGCGTTTTTTTTAATATATTCCGAAATTCCGTCGAATAAATTGTTATTTTACCATAAAAATCAATCGACTGCTAAGTTCAACGAACCCAAACGCCTTTTAGCGAAAAGTCAACGGAACATAAATTATAAGTAATTGAAATTTTTAAAAAAAATTTTAACTTTTGTTTGACAAAAAGTTTATTTCTCATCGTGAAAAATTCATGTAATTATTATAAAACGCTTCGACACCGTGTGACGAAAAAGTTTTCAACACTTTTTTTTTTCAAAATTCTCTAAACTTGTATACAAATTATACCACAAAAAAAAAAAATACAAAGAATAAAACTACAGTTGAATAATGTTTAGATAAAGATGAAATATAAATTAACCGGTTTTACTATGAATGTGTTAAAAATATTAACGTTTCGACACAAATGTATTCGTTTAATTTACTTATTGATTATACGTGGATAGGAGTAAATTTAATTTTCAAAAATAACGTTACCTATTGTCTTGAGTTGAATTATGTACAAAAAAAAAATATATATATATTTATATATCGTTTTTATTTTATAAGGAGAAAATACGAATAACATTTATGACGTTTATATATACTAGCTTAAGGCTAAGACGTAAAAATAAAAATACATTTCCGTTTTTGTTACGTATAATCATCGATGATTTATATTTTATGTGCAACACGCCGTTATAAAAATAAACCGAAGATAATCCGATAATACAAATTAATCGTGTGTAATAAACATATGATTATTTTGCAATTTAAATTTTCTATACGCCATACATTTTATGCGCATATTATTATTATTATTATTATTATTATTATTATTATTATTATTAATATTATTATTATTATTTACCATCATAACGTATAGGGATCGGCGGCATTCAATAAAAACAAATCACACGAAATAAATCCGGATTTTCATTAACGATTTCATTTTCGTATTAATTTAATATTTATACATTTCGGACGAAATCTGATCTATAATCCGATTAAGGCAATAATATTTATAATGACCCGTGTACGGCCGTATTAATAAGCGATGTTTTTTAATAATAAAAGTATGGTTTTTATTATAATTCGTATACTCGGTATTATTATTAATATCCGATTATATTGTTTTCTAACCTATCGGCGGCGTAATACATATAAATACAAATAAAAACATTTCACTTCCATTATGTTTACTTGTACACAGGGATATATAATTGAATTTAAAACAAATTGCACGTAATGCATATTTCTTTATTTGTTTTTACTATTTTTTTACGAGTCGAAGACATTAATATTATTATTAAATACACGTTATTTTATTTTATTATATATAAAAAAAAAAAATTAATTTTAATTTTAACGGTGTTAATAATATCAAAAATAATGTTTTTTTTTTCAAATTATTATCCTTGCTTAAAAATTGTGGCCTTTCCATAAAATGATTAAAACACACGATTATTGGGGAAAAAAAAAGAATTGTTTACGTAGGTACCGACAATATATGTATATACCGTGCAATATTGGCTAATATTTAAAAACAAAAAACCTTTAAAGAAAATTAAAATTAATAATCGTGTAATGGCTTTTAGACAGCCTTTAGAACTTGAAAATTGTTTTCGACATGGACTTTTTCTGTATTTCATGCAATAAGAGATCGGGATGACTTTGTAAGCGATAAAACAGCGTTGGGATAAGAGTTCGGGAAGAAAAAATAAATAAAACGATGGAAAAAAACCAATAACTTTTTTCGTTTCTTAACGGTGTGTAGGCTCTTCGTTTGTGGAAAAAAAATAAAAAACATTTATTTCGTTTTGCAAAACAAAAAAAAAAAAAATGAGAGAGAGAAACAGCATCTCGAGATCTTGTCATTCGCCAGTATTTGATTTTATGGCTCGGGATGTTAGGCGACGTTTTATTATGACAAACGTCTCATAAATTTCTAGCGGAATTCATGTAAAACGCGTTATTAAAACTGCCGAGGATGCTGGGAAATAATGAAGGACAGTAATACGATGAAACTAGGTCTAATAATAAGAAGAAATATTAAACCCACGCTTTAATAAACACGCTATATCATTATAATATAGACTCGTAAAAATGTCAAAACATATTTTTTTTTTCATATATTTACGTATAATTATATACAAAGCGTTAAAATGACATTTTTCTCTCCGTACTTTTTTATATTATAACATAATACTTAATATATTTCTATTATCGATTAACCTTTTTAATATTATATTATATTAAATTTTTATAACAAACTACATGATATAATGTGCAGAAAAAAAGCTAATTTTTACATTTCACGCGTCGCGAACGAGTCGTTTATATTAATTTTTATCGTTTTTATGGTCTTGTAATCGCAATAATAATATTGTACGTAGTACGTATTTAAATCTAAAATTCGATTTTAACGAAAACACTATAAACACATACTGTTGCGTGTATTATCTAAAAATTAAATTTTGAAAATCATAACGGTGGTAAACCGAATTATATACGATTGTTTGTAAAACGAGTTAACGTTTTATTGCGTGTAACTAATTTTATCGCATTATTACAATGAAAAAAAATTGAATGACAAAATTCATCATTTCTCGTAAAAGCTTGTATAGCAGCGTAAAATTTAACCATTTTTTTGTTCGGTTTTCTTTTCTTTTTTCTTTTTCCTTTTACACGATATCAAACGACGTTTCAGTGTAAACATTATTTAATTTTTTACACATGAACTCGAAATGATTCGACGTTTTTCAAAAGTTGTTTTTCGCGTTTATTTCAATGTTTTTTATATTCCAGTCGTTTTAGGAAATGTTTAGACGTTCCGAATGAAAATGTTTTTCTTATACGAAACACTGTTGTATTTGGTGATAGAATTAAACACTATACGATTGATGTTAACGTTAGATTTTGTTAAATTCGTAATAATGTCCGATTTGAAATTATTCATTACACTTCGACGGAATTTTTTAATAATCGTTTGAATCGACAGTATTTAATACTGATAGTAGTAACAAAACGAATTCAATTAATTTACTTTAAATTTGTAAATAAAATAACGTCACGCGCTGTAATATTATTTTTGTTTGTGAAAAATCGTGTTTTCCGATCTATTTTTTTTTTTTTTTTGTATATTATTACGAAACATTAAACGTCCCGCCGATCGCTTAGGACCAAAAAATTTCATATAAAACCTCGTTATTAAGCCGTGTTTCTATTCACGCGAAGTGTCGTGTACAACACCGATCTAATGGCGTTATTAAAAATTAAATTCTATATCACAATCATAATTATGTTTAGAAAAAAAAAAAGGGGAATAGGACATAAAAAAAAACATAAGAAATTCCCTGAAAAAAACTACGAAAATGCCCTCGAGAAATTTAATTTACGAAAACATAAAAAATACCGTTAGAGTTGTTTAAAACACTGTTAGCGTGGTAATTTTTCTGTGGATTGTTCAGAAAAAAATAGTTTTAAAATGTCTAAAAATTAAAACAAAAAAAAATGAAGCTGTAAAACGCAAAATAAACATTGAAATCCGTATGATATCATATTTTTAGCTGGTAAAGCATCGCGTGAGATGTTCTAAAAAAGACAGCGCGAAATTCGGTGTCTAATCATAATCACACGGAATTTTTACCTCTTGTTGTTTTCAATTGGTTTTAAAATAATTTATTGTCGAAAAGTCGCGCGTTAAACAGGCGGTTATTTTTTTTTTTTTGGAAAAAAAAAGGCTGTCGTCGTAATAATATATCGTGTTTTTTCTCCCCGTGCAAAACGTATGGAAAACGATAAAACTTCATACGAAAGACCTTCTTCTTCTCCATTTGCCGCCACGTGATCTCTCGCGCGCGTCTATTTTACGAATGTGTTTTTTGCCGTCCAGTAATTTAGGAAACGATGTGTCTTGTTTATTGCTTTCGTCGCGCAATGTTGTACCGAAAGTACGTTGTGACATCGTGTTTATTGTTCTTGCCGTAAAAACAGCCATTTTAATGTTTAACTGAGCGATTTTTCTCTCACGGACCTTATTCGTCGCCGACCGGCCTCGTAACGTCTCGCCGCGATATTTATCGTTTTTCCTTTTTTTTTTCCTACACTCAAACGTTGTCGTTCGCGCGTTTTTTGTCTTTCGTCTTAGCCAACCGGACCATCGAGAAACTACCACCGTCTATAAATGTGTGCTTTTTTCTGTATTATTATCGAAACACTAGTTAATATTTGAGTAGGCGTTTAATAGATAATAAAAAAAAAACCCCCCGTATTTCCCTAAAGAATATATTTTCAAAAAAAAAAAAAAAATTGTCGAATTCACACACGACATGACACCGAATCGAATAACATGTTATTCTACTGATGTTCGAGTTCGTAACGTGTTAACAATGTATCTTAAATAACACCGAGAATTTTCGGTTGAATTCTGTCGAAAACCGTGAAACAATCGTAGTATTTCGTGTATATTTCTCTCGTGCGAATTGTTGTCGAAGAACCGAATTGAAAAATCGATTTTTACACGAAAATCTATAAACTCACGAGTAAAATCGTACTTCACATAATGAAGAAGTATTTTTTTTTTTTGTTTTTACTTCGAACATAATTAATTTGTAAATCTCATATCGTATTATGTTAAAAATAACAACTAGTTTTCAACTGTTTAATGACAATAAATCATCGATATACACTCATAGGAGTAATTACTAGTTTCGATTTCACGCGGATCATCTTCGCACCATACTATTATTTGCGAGATTGTTGAAAATCCTCGTCAAAACCGTTTTCTATTCTAGACCGTAACGCAATAATACTTTTTAATTGACATTTTCGGGTGTTAGAAGGAGAAGCGTTTGCATATATAATCCGACGTGCGGTCGTGAATAATTAATAACGTTCCGTTAAAATATAAGCGACGTTCGCGTTTCGTTGAAACACACACACACACACACACACATATATATTTGACAATAGAGTTTTGAATAATTATTTATAATTATAATAATCATAGGAATAACGGACTGGGGAAACGCTGGAAATAAACGTATTTTCCGTATAATACACGCGCAATTGCGTGGGATTGACAAAAGACGGTCAGAGTTTTACTTGTGCACAACGAGCTTAAAAGGGGTTTGTTTCTAACGAAGATTAACATCGAGTGAGGAGGTTTCGCGGTGCGAAATCCCGTGTACCATAAATTTTCGGGGTCGAAGAGAGCTCGTTTCGCGTACACTATACGTATAAAGCATAAAAATTATATGGCCACTCCGTCCTGTGTGTGTGTGTGTGTGTATATATACCGGTCATAATTGTTTGCGTTCCCGGAGACGGAATAATTCGTATTTCGTTTTGTCGTAGTACATTTATAGTGGTTTCAACTTTTATACCACAGCCGAGGAGGAATAATAGGAAATCGGCGAGACAGAAACAAAGTGATTTTTTACTCGTCAAGAATTATGAATCCCTTTCTGGGGTGTTACGACACAATACGTACACTACCCCGTTGATATGACGTATCGAGATTAAATAATAATAATAATTTTTTTTTTCCCGGCTTCCGATGTAATTCCGTTATTGCGTTTTACGGATTTGCTAGTGTCCGGTTTTTAAATACCTAAAGGTGGGGAAAAAAAACGACGAAAAGAATTCCACTGCGTATTCAAATCTGTTTACGGAATTCTCGATCGCATCACTAATTCCGATACTGATTTACTAGTACACCGCGATTCACTTGAATTTGCTTAAACTGAAAACAAATAATTTAAAAAAAAAAAAAAAAAGATCGTAAACGTTATTTGATATTTCGTGTAGCCATTGGGGCGACGACTATTACTGTTTAAAATAACTGAAGAATTCGGTCGCAGGGCGAAACGGGGAAAAGGTTCCTTGTTCGACCGTCGGTCGTTTTAACACATTAAAACGTTTTCTGGCGAACATCTGTTGTTTTTTACACCTTTCAACACTCTCCGCGCTATTTTCGGATCGTCCGCCCCGTTTCGAGACGGCAATTATAATGATAACGATTGTATTTTAAATCCGATTTCCCCAAAAAACCACTAAGCGGACCGCGCGTTAAATACAGCGTTTTAATCGTCGGTCACACGAATTACCGCGCACGGCAAATTCTCAAGCCGGACAGCTGGACATTACCGGGCGGCGTCCCTGTCCTCTTGTACGCGTGGTGGCACATTTACATAATCCCATTATATCGTTAAAACAATAATAATAATATATATTATTATTATTATTATTATTTCGGGCCGTGTGTATGATATTAAAAAATATGTAAATTTCCCGGACGATTTAATAATAACGTTGGACGGTTTGTTTTTTTCCGTTCTTGCAGGTTGGCTGGGTGCGATGTCCACGGGTGTGGCGCTGTTGCTGTCGCCGGTGACGATAGCGTTTTGCCGACGGAAATCCACAAGACTGACGGCCGTCATGGGCGGCCTAATCACCGCGCTGGGATGCCTTTTCACCAGTTTCGCAACGCAATTCCATCAGCTGTTCTTCAGCTACGGCACCGTCATCGGTGAGTGTACACTACGATATTTGTGCGCGTGGTACAGGTGCGAATGTATAGCAGAGACAAATCAACGTGTTTGGCGAAAAATTTCATCCGGAAAACCTTTACAGCGTATACTTGCAGACAACGTGTCTCTTGTAATTTTCAGTTTATAAAAAAAAAATGTATTGACAACGAATCACGCAAATGACTAGAACATTTTCCGAATAGAAATATTCAAAACGAGTACGAAAAACAAAAAACAAAAAAATGTCAAACGACGGAAACATTTGGAAGAGTCGTGGAGAAAAAAAAACGCTATGACTCGATTTCAAATTGAAACGAATATAACACGTTCCGAATTCGTATTCAGGCGTTGGCGTACACGAGTTTACCGAAAAACGTTTGAAAATTAAAATTGTAAATAATTCCAGCTCGAAATTAAATTTTTCTTAAATTCTACTTTATTATCGAAATAATTTATAAACGTTTAACCGTACCGTTTAAATGAATGACACTTGTCAGTCGGTAAATGTGCGAAGAAAATACACGATTTTCAAATACATTTGTTGACCTCGTGTCGTTGAAAACAACCCACGTACGCGAACGATATATCGATAATTTTAGATAAACGGATATGAATGTATACGAGTGCGCAGTCGGTTCGAGTTACGTGAATCCGATGATATTCGGTTAAAAGTTAAATCAGAAATTCGGCTCGTTGAGTACAGAGTTGAAACGGAAACAAAATATTACATTAATTGGTAAGGGGGAGGGGTAAAAAAAGTTTTATTATAAAAAAAAATTAGAAGTTTTTAAAAGTGTTCGCAATAAAGCGTAATAAATCTGTCCGTTTCGTTTCGTTTTTTTTTTAGCTTTTAAAAATATATTAAATGGCCAATTCGTTAAAATGCTCGTCCCTTAATACTTTGCCAGACGTCTGGTAATCGCCGTAAATAAAACACAATACAATATTACTACACATATTATTATAGTACTCGAAAATGTGTTGGATTTTTATAAATTAATGATTTGAAACATTTAATTAAAATTACTACGTATATTATTTATTATAAGAATTTGTGATCTTGTTTTCTACACTATGTGGTATTTCGTTTTATTTTTCTATTTTATCATAAAATACAAATCATCATCGCAAATGTCCACTACATATGAAAAACTCAACTAGATAATTAATACGAATATACAAACCGTAAGAATTAATATTATTACGCGAACTGGTCCTAAAAATGTTTTATATTATCAATTAGTAGTGAATACTAAAAAATTGCAAACATCGTGCGCGTCTCTAAAGGAAATTTTCATATTTCAATTAATTTTATCAACTGCGAAACATTCATAACGGTAATTGGCGAAAAATGTCCCAAAAAAAAAAAAAAAAAAAAAACACTTTTAGTCTTTCGTAATAATTTTGTACTATTCAGAGGACAAACGTGTCGACACACACACACAACGCCTGATGGCAAATGACATATTTTGTCACCCACCAAATTAATGTAAATCGCTGTCGCCTAGACTGATGACGACACCCGATTAAAACTATTAATCTTAAGAGTGGCGTATCATTACTTATTATACCGTAGAACGGCAAAATCTATCTATTTTCTATCGTTTTCCAACACATCATCAGCTACGGGCGACTTCGAAACGTACGATTTAAAAACGTACATAGAAAAACTCGAGTTGTTTATAAGAATGCCGAATTTTCGATATATTATTTTAATTAATAGTCGTTTTGAAGTCGACGGTGAAATTTTTACAGTACTTTTACTGAAATCGAATAGGCCGTATTTATTTAGTTTTTTTAATTTCGACAATATTTACCGAAACTATACTTTTGCCCAATGTTCGTAAAACTTATCGTCTTTAATTTCGTTTTACCGATTCGACTGAGTGTATCATACCAAGCGTACAGTATATTAAAACTACGAGACGTCAATTTTTCAGATTCTAATCGGAACAAGGAATGTATTGGTTTTATAAAATCTATAAATACGAAAATTCTGCCACAAGAAGTAGTGCTCCCGATCATTACAGTCATTCCTCCTGGGGTTTCCGGTAGTAAATTATATCTAACTCGTACTTTAGAAAGATCTTTTTTTTTTTTTTGCGATTTTGTCAAGCACCACAGTTAAAAAATTTAGTTTAATTTGCAGGGAAAAAAATTCGTCAAAAAATCTCCCTTAAATGTCGGGCTATTTTCGATAGCAATTATAAAGTCTGAATTCATAAAAGAGTTAATTTTTGGTTTTGAGAACTTGATATGACGTCAGACTACGTACGCGTTACTCCAACTACAACGCACTCAACAAAAAAAATGTCGAAAATCACGTTTGTTCGAGACAACAATCGCGCCGCAGAGTCTTGAAATTCTAACCATGTTATATTTAATTTCGAAATAAATAATTCGTAATTTTAAATTCGACTTTATTTTTGGGGAAAAAATATAATAATAATAATAATCTTATAAAATACACCCACCGATGGCGGATGAACGAAATTCGCTCGTTTCGTCGCACGACGCGCGTACATTTGTCTACGCGCATTTCGGTGGCGTCATCGTGGTCGTAGTCGTCTCTCCGCGTATCGGGACGTGACTTGAAATTCACTGGGTTCTATTTAATGTTATTAATACGGGCGCGAGACTATTAGTCGTATACGTTTTATTTTCTCTTTGTAAACGCGCGCCGTGACCACGTTGTGTGTGACTGCGTTTATATTATATATAAATATTAAAAAAAAAAAAAAAACGGTGCCAATCGACCAGAAATAAAAAAAAACATTGTACGCTCGTATCTATGTAAAACGCCAAAGTAGCAGGAAACGATCGAATAAACAATAATAATAATAATAATATGCGCGTATTTGATGCGGGGTGTCCCCAGCCTCTCGCGAGTCATTCGAGAACAATCAATTGACAAATCGTTGTCTTATGTCACGCGATATTAGAATAATCCGCGATGGTACGACACTCCTTTCCGTACGGCATTATAATAATGCGTATACGTATATATCATGTACATATAGTTGACTTTTTTCGATTATTAATGGAGAGATTTTTTTTTTTTACACTGTTCCGACAAACTTGTCTGAATAATAGTAATTTTTCATCTCGCGCGAAAGACCCGTAACGATAATACAATATACAGATATAAAACTCGACAATTTCTTTCGATAGCGTTTTCTTTTCTCTTTTTTATATATATATATATATAATAGTATATTTATATTGACAAGTGTTGCAACTTTAAAGTCTATCGCGTAGAAATGATTGAGATGGCCCTCTAATCAATAGTTATTTGATTGTTTTTCAATACATTATAAAATATAACTAATTATAAAATATTAATGTTTTCTCTGAAGTTTTTATAATTTTAAATAGGCTCATTCAAAACTTATGTCCTATAGTTTTTTTTTTTTTTTTTTTACAACGCCTTAAAGCTCATTATTATGTCGATCAGGGAAAACTTTCGGCGCAAATCGTTCTCGATTCTCGAATCTCGGAGACTTTTTCAAGAATTTGTACATTTTTAATATGTTTAAATTTAGATTTAATGTGAACAGCATCAAGAAAGTTTTTTGATGGATCCGACAGGATGTTGTCCAATAGGAAATTTAACGTAGATCTAAAAAATCACATCGAATTAGTTGTAGCCTATACAATTTTCGTGCAATAGTAATTCTTTTAAATTGCAGTGTCTTCTGATAATGTCAAAAAAAGTATAAAATGCGAAATTGCTCAGAAATGGTTGGGAGTCGAACACGGGGTTGTATGAACTTTTTTGTCCCTTTAGGGGTGTAGAATCATATCCCGAAGTTTTTCAGATTTATCGCCAGTCACCCTGTATCCATATAAAAAAAAGTTTCGACTTTCGATGTAAAAATAAATATTATATTACTTTTTTTCCCTTCATATCAGTGTGAAAAGTACTTGGTGTATACGGGGCACCGAAATTTAGCTCGATGCTAATATATTACACGCATATCAATAAGATTCAGGAATATTAAAACGAACGGTGGAGACAAACGCAATTATTATTATTATTATTATTATTATTATTATTATTATTATTATTATTAATATTGTGACAACAATATTAGTTGTTATAGGTAATCGTGATTCGGTTACTCGTATTATCCGAAAGTCAATAGCCGCTCAGTGTATACAGCGTTTTATAACATTATACACACGTTAATACAATCGGTCTGTGTATACAACAATGGTAATTATTATTAATTGATCTTTTATTCTAATTTACCGTGGTTTTTATAGGTATTTTATTTTTTTAAATTTATTACTATACACTATGACGTCAAACAATATAATAAATAGTGTTATTCCGTACAACGCGTCGTAACCATTGCGTATAACGAATCGGATATTTTCCCCCCGGTTTATACGAACGTATTAAACGCGTATACATTCAATGTATATTAATTACAGCTGGACATCGCAGTAATATTTTAATTCAAATTATGACCAAAAAAAAAACAACGTGACTTTGTCTCTATAAAACAACGGATCATATTCTCGAATTTTCATTAATATCATATTTCTCGTTTAACGGTGTTTCGCGCGGAACGTTATGAACTTAATGATCGTCCAATTTTTACGTGTGTACTTAAAGTGCACGAATTAAGTATTTTGAAACTTTTCGTCCGTGTACGTATATATACGTGTATAAAAAAAAACAAAAAACCATTTCGCCGACTCGAAAGTCACGGACAACAATTGTAGCGTTGCCTTTTAGCGCAGTTCTTATGGGTCGAATGAATTAAATTGCTACTGGGTTTTTGTTTTCCTTTTCCTACTTTTAAAACCTTCGGCGAAAAAAAAAAAAGAAGAAAAAAATACGACTCTCGTAAAAGCAATTCGAGAGTTATAAACGAGATTATTTTCTGAGCAAAAAAAAAAAAAGAAAACAAAATATTAGTATATAAAATAAGTGCGATTGATAAAAAAAATAACAAAAACTCGGACAACTACATTATCCGACGACGAGCATAACCGAAAACGTTGATTTCACGTGGAACGCATCAATTACGGTAATCGAACGGAGACCATGAGACGTTTTTATTTCTAGCGAACGACATTGTTCGTTGGTAATATCGTCGACGATTTGTGTTCTCGTATCGTTACGTACCGTCACTGTTATTTTATATTTACTATTTATAGGAAAAAAAAATAACAACGCGTTCGTTTCTTTTAATCGAACTGCAAAAAAAAAGTCATCGTTTCCCTCGACTGCTGAACTCGAACTGCGTATAAAATATTAGCTTTTTTTTTTTGTTTTGTACAATATACACTGCGAGCAAAGACTCATGATAACACGATAAATTATATGCGCAAAACGTTTGTGTATCTGTTTCCCGCGGAGTGCGTACGAACAGGACTGTGATAGTATTACGTAAATTATTGAATTATGTATGCCGCGTGGATTATACGAATAATGAAAAAAAAAAAACCGTAAAAGAAAGATGATATTAAAATATATAATGTCGAGGTCTTTTAGAAGAGAAAAAAAAATTCAGATCGTTTAATGAATTACCTAACCGTTTACCATAAATATTTTCTACACGAGTGCACCGCGATATTATATTAAAAACGCGTACGGTTGTAATATCAAACGAAACGCGTTATTTGAAAAAAATAATAATAAATTATTAATTTTTATTTTCATGACGAATTTGCCTTGTAAAATTGTTATTGAATTTTAATAGTTTTCAACGCTGATATTCGAAATATCTATTAATATACTGTTTAAAAAAAAAAAATTATCGCACTGTGCTTAATAATACGCCTCGTCAGTTTTTCGTAAAACGAATTTTCAATCTTAAAATTGCTCGTGCGATTAAAACACTGATGAATAACAAAATTCACTTCTTCAATACTTAATTGGTATTTAATAATAATAATAATTATAATAGAAATTTTAATCTTTTTATTTTACCGACGAAGTTAAATTATTACAGACAAAAAATAATTTCGAATAAAACAATAACGGGATAACGTTAAATTATTCCCTATATAAACGGTATTTTATTGGAAATTAATTTAAATAAAGCAAACAGATGGTTTCGTACGAGTAACAACTGTAACGTTATACGTGCTATGCGTACAATGGACTGTAAATAAAATTCGTTAGTGAAAACGAACGACCCCGAAATTCAGAATAACTCTCGCGGGCAAAAGTTTCTATTTCAAATGTAATTTGAAAAGGGACGAACCGAAGTGGAGAGATGGAAAACTTTATGCAAATTTCGATTCACGTGGGTGTCGAATATCATTCGGATTGTCGCGTTTTGAAATCCACTCAGTTCTATAGTATTAAAAACCGTTAGAATTGATATATATATGTATATACATTTTTTCCGGCACGCCTATTTAATATGATTCTGTGAGAAATTAATTAAAAAAACGCGTATAAATCGAATGAGTGGAAAAATTGCTTTATCGAAATTTCCCGTATATGTATATAATATAATAACCGCGCGCGCGTTAATATTGGCGTGTACAAAAAAAAAAAAAAAAATTTAAATAATATTATAGAAAACTCGACGCGTTTGGAAAAAGAATTTTTATTACTCATAAATATCATTCGAACTTTTAAGTCTAAACCGCCCACTTTTAGAACGCTATTAATCCGTGTGCACGCATTGTACATATTTAGATTTTCACGAGGTGAATTACATTAATATTTTATGTAAAGAAAAAAAAAACGATTAAACGAGTATAATAAGAATTATTTTGAAAATTTATTATTATTATTATCACGCAATTTATGAAATAAGTTTACTGAAAAAACAAAGAACAACAATATTTTTTCCAAATAAATTACGTATAATACGGTTTTTTTTTTTTACAATAGCATTATAATACAATTTTAATAATAATTTGCATTCGTATAATATTCATTTTGAATTCGCGAGGGAATTCGTCTTATTCCTGTTGAGTAGTACTTTTATGTAATTTACGCCTTACTGCCATTCGACCAGACTTTCGCTACGACAATAATATTATACGAGTGGCGGGGAAAGTTTAAATTAAAAACCTGCCGAAAACCGCGGTCGCACAAATGCGATATATGACGATAAAATAAATACATTTTAAAAGATATTTACAGAGTCGAACGGCGAGCGTTTATACAGATGTTTCGATATTTTTTATTATAAATAAATAAATAATATATATATATATATATATAATATATATATATAAATTATAATAATCCGAAGTTGTACGCGCTTAACGGAATTATACGACGACGGAGCGCAACTTCAGTTTCATACCGTTTTGCCCATTTTTAAATTCCTACGAATTATGCGTATTCAGAATATTGTGGTAAATTGTTTTTGAACTCTTCGGGGCGGCGGATAGGACGGAGGTAAATACTGCTTTTCACCGAAATCCGTTTTAATCGATTTTTCGAATACTTCTCGAACGAGAAAAAGTTTAAATTTGAACTTTTGCCAACTATGTTTATGACTGCTGTTTTCAAAACAAGGTACAGTTTTTACGGTTAAAATTTTGGATAAAACGAGCCAAAAAAAAAAGAAAAGTTTTGTTTTTCCTTCCTAACAAAATATAATACGCAGTACACACACACACACACACACGCACATTTATTCTCGACTATTTAATAAAATCGAAATAATTATATATTTATTATTATCGATATAAAACGAATTCGTTTTCCTTGTGTATTTTGTTATAATAGTAAAAAAAAAAACAATAATTTATATATATATATATAACATATAATGTCTAAGTATTATTTATTTTTTTTTTTTTCAATGTATTTTTACCGATTGAAAAATCATTTATGATATATTTACGGTGAATTCGTGTACGTGCAACACGTACAATAATACATTATGCGGCGCGTTTAAAAATATAAATTTAAAAAGGGAATAGAAAGTAAATTAAAATGATCTATGTAAATTTTATTCTTCGGAAATATTATTAATATTACGGGGGTTTTTTTTTTCCAACGCGCTTGGCACGCGCATAATTTGTATAATACGTATAATAACGACGGTTTTAAATTACTTTTACGTCGGTTTCGATCATTACAATGCCGTTAAGAAGAAAACAATTTTAAATTATCAATTACAATATTTAAAATACTCTTGAACGATATAATAATAATAATATACGCGTACCGACCGTTGCTCTCGGATACTGCGGCGGCAATCAAAGTTTATCGATCCGGTTGTTGTAACGTACGGCGCGCCGCGTATTCTCGATGGCCGGCGATCGAACGAAATTCACAATAATCGATATATGTTTTTCGACGGTTAACTGTGTACACTGGACAATTCGATAATAAATGTTATTCGTGTTTTATAAAATGGAATTATCGACGTAAAAAAAAAAAAAAAAAAACCGATAGAAAACGTATTTAATTACGCGGTACGACGAAACGTTTGTAAAACACGCGTTTTTATTCCTCCGAACGGTTTTCCATTCGTAATCAAACGACAAATATAATTGCGTACACAATCGCGTGGATTTATTTGAATCAAACGAAAAGGCATTCTCGCGTTGGGATTTCGTTTGTTTCGTACGATTTTTTTATTATTATTATTATTCTCGTAAAATATTTAATCGTAATGAAATAATCGATCGGCAAATTTCAATCCAACCATAGTATTTATTTAGTTTTAGTTGAAAGAAACAAAAAAAAAAAAACGATTGAAAAGAACAGTGTCACTCTTAAAGCATAAATTATGTAAACGTTTCGACTGTACACCAGTTTCAGTGTTTGTATCCAACGCCGTTTCGTGGTACTACACGGTTTCGAAACAACTCGACAAGGTCATAATATGTTCGCTTTAAACCGTAAAACTTTTTCTTTTTTTTCTTTTTTACGATAGTTCTCACTTTTATTCACACAGAGACGTGCCGGAGTGATTTCGTTATTATTATTATTTTTTTTTTTGGACGTCGTAACGCTGTTTTAGACGCGTATCCCTTTGTATGATGTACGAAACAAAAATACGGTTGCATCCCTCCAGCGCTTGCAAATCCTTTGTATCAATTCGAATAAATAACAATTACGCGCTGCCGTATAAAGCCCGTTTTCAGACTATTATTTTATTTTTTATACGTACAATAATAAGATATTCTCTTTAAAAAAAAAAAAGTCTCTTTTCTTTCCCCTCGTACATAAAAAAAATGATATGTATAAAAATTTTTTTTTAATTTTCAAAACGTATGCACGTAGAGTTATAATTTTATTGAGGGGAAAAAAAATGTATTTTTAATAACGTATCGCCGCCACTGCTCCGACAATGTAGTGAAACACGACACTGGTCGATTTTTCAATTTTCAAATTTCTTTTACGTTCGGTGTTAATTTCGTCTAAACGATGAGCGCACGAACGGGGGGATCTGTACCGAAAAGGATGTTACTGTCGGTGGTAATTTATTTACAAAAAAAAAAATTACATTCCGTCGTATATATTTGAAACACTTGCAGTATTCATCCCAAAGGAAAATACGCCTCCGCACTCGCAGTACACAAAATTCGTGTATTTGACGAATTACGTCATTAGAGCCGACTTTCTGTTTTCACTGCGTACCGTTTTAATAATAATAATAATATTCGAACGAGTTAATGTTCCGTCGCGTGGGAAACCTCGCACGTGTAGCACGTGTCGTCGTATATTCGTTGTAGCGAGTGCGGGGGGAAGAGGCGGAAAGAAGAACCGAAAAGAGTCCTTCTCCGTCACTCGAGACGCGCGTGGACCAAAAAACAAATATATATTTAAATAAAAAAATCATCGTCGTTAAGTCGCTTTGCATGCGCGTCGCACGTGTGCGCTGAAAACGGCGAAATATAACATGACGATCAACGAACGCACAGGAAAATCGACGGTCGACCAAAAATATACGATGATCTCGTGCGTCGAATTCAACGCGAAACGCGATTGTTGCCGGTGAATTTTCTCGTTCGTTCGTCGTACGCGCTACGTGTATTGACACCAGTTTCGAAACCGCAAAACACCCCCGACGTCGATGTTCCAATTTTCAAACGCCAAGTTTCGTAAAACGTCATAAATTAATTAATACATTAATATTATAAAGCCGACGACGACGAGTATTACAAAATCGAAAAATAATATATAAATATGCGTTTATTGGACGGAATTCGATTACGCGCGGTTTATTTAGTTTCGTCAATCGTCGTCCCCGGTTAATGAAAATACAAAAACGAAAGTGAAAAATAAGAATACACGGGGTTTATTACACTAGCAATACGAGTGAGAAAAAAAAATGTAATGTAGTACGAAATGACATTTTATTATCGAATTTTTCTGATAATAAACTTTGATAAAATTCGATAAAATATAAAATAATATACAACAACAATAACAATGATGGCCAATAAAACGATTTGCCAATGATAAACCGTTGACAATTGCCCTGGAATTGTAACAGATTTTATTTCGGTAAAATCATAACGTGGGAAAATTTTAAAACTAAATATAATGGGATAAATGCATAAATGGGATTGAATTTGAAAAAGACTGAGATCCGAGTTCAAATAATTGTACCGAACGCATTTTAGAAAAATAAACGTTCTGTTGTTATCAGTAACGACTTAAGTCATTTTCAACGTACGGATTGATATCCATATAAATTCAGTTTCGTAGGAATAAGAAATTTAATAATATTTCGAATATGCACCCGCAACAGATTTTAAATATTTCATGTCAATACACTTACGTTAAATATAATATTAATTACCCATTATACGCCAATTTGTCGGTGTATAACGTTATTCAATAATGCTTTTATTTATTTATAATATAATATTAGAAGTTTCCTGTGTGCATCCTTGTTGTTTTTTACTTTTGTTGCGTTTTATGCCTGACGAGCACAACTTTCAGTCGAAACCGATAATAAATAAACAATATTTTTCCCAAAAACTCTTTATAGTTTTTTCTTTGCATTTTGTAATAATCGTTGACTTTATTTAATATATTGTGTCTGCAGAGTTATTACGGTTTACTCAGTGTATATTGTCAAGTCGGAAGAAATATGAACAAATAACGATTTTTTTTTTTTAATTTACCAAGAAATTTTCCTAAACATTAAAATGTCTATTATCTTTACATACTAAATACATGTTTTGAAGCACGTTTACCGTGTTAGTATTTCAAAAAGGAATATTATAGGAAAACAAATATAAGAAAACACACGGTTGCCCTTTTTCGCTAGAAGCGGAGCTTAAAATTAAACCATCTGTATAATAAATACTGTCACGTTAATTTCAGGGATCGGCGTGGGCATGACCAGGGATTGTTCCACTCTGATGGTCGCGCAGTATTTTAAACGCAGACGCGAATTCGTCGAGATATTCATCGTGTCGGGCAGTGGACTGGGTATAGCGGTCATGTCGAGTTTCATCAAAGGAGCCATAAGGTATTTTAATAATATAATTGATATTTTGAACAATTTACGCGATTAACGACCACGAAAATCTTTCTTATTCGTCTCTGATCTCATTGTTTCTTCGTCTAAGTGTAACGATTCCGTAACAAAACTCTATTAGCGTTATTCATTGACAAATTAAACTTGGTTTGAGTACGATCGGTGTTTAACAATAGTTTATCATTCTTGACATTCATAGATGAAAAACTACACACTCGGACCATAAATGTAGTTTATCGATAAACCTCCGATTTATGTGCTTAGGTTTAAAGCTGGTTTTAATGTGAAAATCACCGATAACTTATCATTTTATGTAATTATTTTTCATTTCAATAAGTTTTACAGGGATTTTTTAATTAAAAAAAAATGGACACCTCTGATGCTCAAAACGTTAGATATGTAAGAAATTATAATTTTTTTTTCTATATTTTAAACGACGAGGAGATATAGAAAATTCGTAAAAATCCATATAATAAACTGTCGATAATGCCGTTAGAGGCGTGTATGATATACCCCGTAAATATTCCGTATAGTTTATTAAATCTCAGTGCAGACCAACGACGATTCAATTGATTATTATCGAATAGTACCATATGAAATCGGCGTTGAACTCCGTGTAAAAGAATTAAACCAATATTTCCAAAACGCATGCGTTGTTGTCCTCAGTTTTCGACCTTGACCATGGTCATGCATGTCCGTATCGGTTTCAGCGCAATCGGTTGGCGGCTCGGGCTGCAGCTGGTCACCGCCACGGTGTTCACGACGTTCTTGCTGGGCACGTGTTACAGGTCGGCATCTCTGTATCACCCGCAGAGACGGGCCATCCTTCATTTGAAGAACCAAAAGCGAAAGATCAAGGACAAGAACCGTCACGACGATCGGCCGCCGTTCCTGGACTTCACCACACTGCGCAGCAAGACCGTTCGCATCTTGCTCGTGTCCACCGGCATCAGCGCATTCGGCATTAACACTCCAATATTTTATCTGGTCAGTCTTATATCAAGTATTTAAAGCCCGACGTCCGTTTTTTTTTTTTTTTTAACGAATCTAACTAATTTTCATTTCACGGTTTTACACGTTATTTAGGTATTTTCGTTTTTTCATTTATATTCACCCGACGTAAATTGCATATGAGAGGGGGGGTGGGGTGATATTCTCGCTCATTAATAACGAATGGGCTATGTGCGAGTATACGATTTTTATACGGTGACCTCTTGACTGACGTCTAGTAAAGTTTCCGAGAAAGTGGTAATTTTTTATTATTTTTCTTGACGCTTTTAAATCCGTTTTTTAGTGTAACGGAATCCCAAGAATTTAACCGTGTGTCATGTTTGCCCTTCGACATCATATTTTGTCGACACGCGTCATTGATTGTTCGTAACGCTCTATTTTCCTACACGCTATTCACGAAAATACAATATATTCTTTGGAGTCGCATTTATTCGACCATAAGTGTTTCGAGTGATCTGGTTGCATGGAAATATGGGGGAAGAGGTTATTTAAGTACCCGTAGAGCACTCGGTGAATTCCTTAGCACAACCACGTTTGTCTGAAGAGTTTGTGACGGATAACATAGTATTGTTTCATTAATATTAAAAGGCATTGATTTTTTTTACTAATCAATTAAAAATACGTACACAGACTGTTTTCACATTTGAAATCTCGTCGTGAACGCAATTACGTTTTTAAACAATTCCGTCAACGAATGGTTTAGATTGCGTAATGTGTGTCTACAAATTTCCAATCGAAAATTAGATAAAAAAAACATTACATCAGTCGATATAATAAAGCGTTGCTATTACGCGGTCGATATTGTCCTTTCCCGTCGTTTCCCGATTCCGAGTATAGCCAAAAAAATGATTTCAGATGAAATTCTCCCCCAAGTGTAGACTCGGTGGTCGTCGAAAAAGTTATGGTCACTACTCGGATACGGTTACGTATAGTTTATTTGAGAAGTAAATTCGTCGGAAAACGAAACGTTTCGCGAGCGTACACAATAATAATAATATATAAAAACGAAAAACGATTCGTATTTTTCGCCGAAATCTCGTAAATTCGCGTTTTTAAATTAAACCGTTTTAGCGTCCGGGAACCAGTGTGCCGCTATATAATTCACCGAGTTTTTCGCCGTGGTTAAGTAAGAATATTTTTATAACCCGGACTATAGTATATATATATATATATATATATATATATTGTTATTTTGATTATGATATCGTAATCACCAACGTGAGCGGGGGAGATCGGGGATGGTTTTTAGACGACGAATCCTGAGAAAAGAAAACGATCAATGTAATATTCTCGGAAACCGATTGAAACTTTTGTCGAATACGCCCGGGCGATAGGATCGGAATGAAATTTAATTTTTCAAACGTTACGCTTTCCGACTGTCATCATATTTCATCGGTTCCGTTGAAGTTTCCACATTTTTAAAAGGAGGAGACCAACAAAATATTAAATAACGACTCCGACCGTGATGGTGGCTATCAATTTTATATATATATATACGTTCGTTATACATTGTACATATTATAACGGTAACGCGGTGGAGTTTTTTTTTTTTGTTATTATTATTATTGTTATTATCATTTCTTTGCATTTTATTTATTCGAATGTCATTATTAGTTTTGTATTTGTGCATTGTCTCGTGTTTTTCCAATAACATCTTATTACAATGACACAGAACAATTTTAAATTTCCATAGAATCCTAATGGTTATCGTTAAATATAAATTCAATGTTTACGCAATATTTGACTACCAATTTGAAAATTGTATTAGAATAAATCCAATAACATAATTGAGAACAAAGAAATACGGGATAAATATTGAACGAGCGACTTTCGTTTTAATCGGTTATGAATCGGTTTCAAACGATTACAATTCGCCATCGTAAATATTTTACATTTGGAAGTGAAATAATATGCGGGAAAAAAAGTGATGAATTCGAAATCAATAATCGACAGGCCGAAACGTCATTTAAACCGTATTGGAGATCGTATTAAATAAACGCGTGACCGATACCGAGAAAGAAATATTGTAAAACTATATTATACGAGGGAAATAGAAATAAATTAAAAGTCGGACGACAAGCATATTCAAATACGATATTATACGTAAACGCTTTAGGCGTAATTAAGTGATTTAAAAACGAAATAAAATATTTTTTTATATACGATAGTCGTTCTACTGTTGCTGCGCATGATTTTATGTGGAACGTGAACCCCAATAGAAAAAGGATTTGTTTCACAGTGGTTTTATAGACTTTTACAAGACCGAATCCACTTGTTTGCGGCTTTACGACCGCGAACGTGGAACGTATAAAAGAATATTTTATTGCAAAATATGTATAAATTATTGCGCTTATACACTTGTGTGTGTGCGTGTGCAACGAATTCGTATCAACAAATCGTTTAAACATAAAAATATAAATTCGTATTTCGATGTCTTCATCTCCGCGCACCTTCGATTACCATTCGCGACGGTCGTTAACCCGGAAGCTTTACTCGAATTATTCGTGTTTCGAGAATTTATTTTTTCAACGAAATGGATCCGGAAAAATAAAATGTAATTCGCGAGCGAAATTTAAGTGACCCATCCGAATCAGTACTTTTTTTTTTTTTTTTGCAACCGAAAACCAAAAATCCAGCTTGACGATATTGTTGCACAAAAAGTATATTGTACGAAAAGCGGCGTCTTCATAACTTGTTATGGTATTTTGTGTTGGTCTGGTATTTTGAACAGACAATCGAAATCAAATTAAACATATTTAAACATATTTATTGTTAAAACTCGTTTCGAACGAATTCTCCTCAAACACATCAACAATGATAATGTTATTCTTCGGCTCGTATTCATCATGCGGACGTTTTTCGCGACAATCGCGTTTTCCAAAACGCCTTTTGACGACGATATACAGCTTCCTATTTCGCTCTATGCGTTATTGTGATTTCGAAATACAACCGTTGCCACCAATATAAATTCGGCTCGTTTTCTACCTATGTTTTATTCAACGTTCGTAATGGCTTCGACAAATGCAAAATGTACTGAACAAGAACTGATGATTGGACCAAGAACGTCACGAGTTCGAACGATTTATACTCGTTTCGTGTACTTTTATTCGCGGTATTGTAAAAAAAACACATGTACCGCGTTCTGGTCGATCATCGTAATTAACATTACACTTTCCGTTCGCAGTATTATTGTTTTTATGAAAACAAAAAAAAATAAGTGTCGATATAGCCTATTACGATTTTCTTCGTTCCCCGCATAAAGTACTTTAAATTTCGTAAATTTTCTTTGCCGCACGGAAAACATTGAATATTGTTTCCAGTAAAATCAAAGTCAATAAGTTACAATATAGGATAACGCCTGTTGTCGTGTTTATATATTAAATTCGAAGGCCTAAGAATTTTAGCCAGTGAACGAATGATTATAGGGACAATCAATCAATCTTTGGTCCGTGATGGGATCGAATCGGACATTCAGACGCAACGCGATTGATCGTTTTGTTTCTCTGCGCCCCATTCGCATTCGTAAGAAGTAATTACTACCCCCGGTTTGTGCGAGAAGTCGGCGGTACGCTTGCCAATAAAGGATATGAGCGCACTCCATCCGACGTACACCACAGGTCTCCGAATAATGCAAATGTTTAATGATTTATGTCCAGGTACCACTACTGGAGTTCGGGACGTTGTGACTTATCTATAAGACCGTAGGAAAAAAATCAATTAAAGCAAAAAACGCCGAAGATTCTAGAAAAAGGAGAAAACATTAAAAATCCATATTAACACATCTATATTATATTTTGACGTACTTAAAACAACAGTTTTATTTTTAAATTCAATATAATAACGTTCACTATAATTATTAGAAGTCAGTTATAATTTCTACGTTTTACAATTTGTTGATTTTGACATGTTTGAAAATTCAATGTCTACGGCGACTCGTGACACGAAATACGCACGCGTCGCGATGAAAAGTTTTACGGGGAAACGGCTGAAAACGTTTTTATGTGTACACATAATTTCATACCTTCGGAGCGTCTGGGTAAATTAATGAACCGGTGAATCACAATAATTACGGGATAAAACCGATTGGAAACAAAACACGTTATGAATAAAAAAACAATTTTACAGTTTAATAAAAAACGAACACCGATAATCGTTTAAAAAAAAAAAATAAAATGTATTGTGATCGTCCTACGCAATGAACAAATCGTATTTATAGCTGATACAAGTGTTTACCAATAGCGAAAAAAAAAAAAAAAAGAGCAAAATTAACCGAACTCTACAATAGCATATTGCAGTACGCTCGGGCACATTCGCGTGTATAAAAGGCGCGTTATAAAACATTTTTTTTTTTTTTCCCCCCCGACACTTATAACAAGGATTAATTTTTATTATTCGTTTATCGTAGTATGACACAGGAACGGAGTAAGAACTGAATCCAGGTCGGAAGACTCGCGATAACCCACTTACAGAAACGACCAAAAAATGTTTACTGAATTCCGCCTAAACCCTCCCCCCCCCCCCGTTTTTCATTTATTTTTAAAACAAAATAATTGTCACGATTCTTTGATAATTATATTATAAATAGTTACGATGCAAGTGAAAAACTTCCATTTTTCCACGCTACATGAAGTTTCGTCGCCGATATATAAAATCGGCTAAAACACACGGTAAAGTATTTTAGAAACACACATATTCCAATGCGTCGTGACGCGCGGAGCGCACGTTGTCCGTACCGCATTTTTGCGACTCGTTTCATCCGTCTCAGACGCCGAGACTCATTCGACTGCGCGTCCGATGTATATTGATCGATAATGTGGTTTCTCGCGTGCGCAGGCTCACCAAGCGGAAGAAGACGGCCTGGCCGATTCCGCGCTGACGTTACAAGTGCACATGGGCTTGGCATGGACCGTGGGCTGCGTGGCGTTCGGGCTGATCGTCGTCCGGAACTCGGTGGAGTGTCGGATCGCCCGGCAGTACCTGTGCCAGGCGTCCGTGTTCATGTGCGGCGTGTCCATACTGGCGCTGACAACGGTGCGCGGCGACCGGCAGGGATACGTGATGTTCGCGTGGGTGTACGGCATGTTCTGCGGCGGGTACAATTACTCGTTGAAGATGTACACGTACGAACGGGTCCGGGCCCGGAATTTCGCTCGCACCTGGGGATTCGTCCAGTGCTCGCAGGCCATACCGATCGCACTGGGCGTGCCGATATCCGGTGAGTATACGAAAAATCCGGGGGCGGACGTCTGTGTGGACAACGGGCGCAATAATAGCTGATGATGATCAGGGCTCGCTCCTCTCCGAGCGTTTTAACACATTTTTTTTTAATAACAGTTCTTTTAATAAATTCGAATAATTTTAATTAAATGCCGATTGCTACAATAATTAATTGATTATTATTAGTCGTCGTGGCCCGAGGAAAAAGTAATATTTGATAAACGTTTTCGACGAATTCCATACAAAAATATTACCACAATATTTGACGTGTGGTACGTTTTTCTGTGACTGTGGCCTGTACGTCATCGCAGCGACCCGTTTTGTCCACCCGCAGTCGTCAACGCTTGGCCACGAATATTTGTTTTGATATTTAGCGTATTGGAAAACAAACGAAAATTAGTAATTATTAGCGCAAATGAAAATTTACCGCAGACTAGAAAGTATTACTTCTCAAAATTGAAACGAGAACTCGAATTATTTTATTGAAATAACAATTTGATAAATTTTTCATTCGACCTTTACGGAAATCGGTAATTTTTCCGAACGAAATTTCTAATAAAATTGTTTTAGCGCTCGTACGTATGCAGCGAAACGTTGACCGAAAATTGTTACCGTCTTGCGGTGTCGATAATTGTTCTGATACAGAGCTCTATATCTGTATTCTCTATATCGTCGTCACTCGTCACTGTCCGATTACACGGTTATCGAACGTGTGAATTCAAAATTAAATTTTATAATACTCCGCGTACGATATATCGGTCTGACTGACAGAAGTCGAACGAGTCGACATTACAATACTCAGAAAAAAAAAATCTGCTAACCAATTTGAATTACAATGTTGAATAAATCAATATGGTTTATTTTTTAAGCCTTGCCATTCTCGGCACGCCGCCTATATTAACTAATCGAACCTAACCAAACGTTTTTACCGCGGCATAATGCAGAGAAGTGTCTCCGGAACGGTTTTTGCCCTCACTTCTCCCGCGAAAACGTAATAGTCGAGAACGTAAGATAATTCGCGTTTCTGGGTCGTCGTACGAGATCACCTCGCGTAAGAGGTAAACGGGCGAGCGAATAGTGTGCATCGGAAGAGTGTCGTCTAATAGCGTTTCAATAGCGTCGTAAAATTTAACGATCCTGTTTTTTTCATTGCCTATTCGTGGTCTAACGACGTGGCTAATAACGTTTTATACTCACGGGGAATCGGAGGTATTGTTTGAAAACTAGTCCGCGAACCGTCTTCTTAATCACTATTGGAGTCGTACCACGCTGTCGATCGCGTTTTTTTCTGTTTTCAATTCGGACTATTATCCACCGCGATGAAATCAATGCGATAACAGAAAAAAAAAATACGCTTTAAAAACGATACAATTTATATAATAATAATATAATACCGATTGTGTTTCTTTATTTAATATTTACTCTATAGAGATTTTTAATAATAATAATTTTTTTTTTATATATATTTATAAGTACGATCGTTTTTTTTTTTCTTACTTTCGGTTTACTTCTAAAATAGAGATACGTAGAAGACGTGTATTAATTCAATATTGAAATTTTAAACTCACCGTTCAGAACACTTGTCATTACGATATTTGTTATTTATTGCCATGTGGCGGCGAATCGATATTTAAAAAACGAATTCCATGCGTCGAAAACGTTTTCTTCTTACGGGTAAACAATCATAAAAACCTAAACAGTAAGCGAATGGCGGTTTATGAACAATAATGGTTTTAAATTCTGGTTTCTTCTAATTCTCGCAATATCTAACGTAGCCGCGGTATTTAGTCGTTTATTATTATTATTATTATTATTTTCTTTTAATAATTTCGTGAACAAAAAAAAAAAAAAAAGCGGTTTTCAAAACCGAGACCGATAAAACACATTAATAAGGGTCCGTAACCGCCGCAATTTATGTTAATTCGATAAGTTAATAAAACCGCACACGACAAAGTTCCGGTTAATATACACGCGTCGAATCGAAGGACGTTTGAGAGTTTTTTTTTTTCGGGCCACTAACCGAGCGGGCGAGTTCCGGACGGAATTCCGGGAACTAATAATAATAATAAAAAAAATTATTACAATTCGCTCGCGATATGGTAATTTCGCACTGGAATATCATTTTCCGTGCGACGAGAATTCGCTTTGCGTGCGCTCTACGCGGATAGAAACGTGTGTGTGTGTGTGTGTGTTGGGGAGGGATTACGGGACTGGTGGAAAAGGCGCGACACGGCGTAAAACTGCTTTTTTTTTTTTGTTTCACAGGCTACATAAACATCGGTTACGGCGCCAAGTCGGGTTATTACTTCAGCTCCGCGTGCGTGTTGCTCGGCAGTATGACCATGTTCCTCATCGACCTGCACCGGCGTAACGTGGCCCGGCACAAGCACAACGAGTCCGGCACGAAGAAGCTGTGCGTGTCGGACTCGTGTCCGCAACGACGGAAGTTGTCGTTCACGGTGGAGCCCGAGGAAGTCGTGGTGATGGAACCGCCGCTGAACCCGCAGGGCTTGGGTCCGATGACGGGCTGCGGTGCCGGCGGAGGGACGATGGGCGGCGCCGGTGGTGCCGGCGGCGGTACCGGTTCCGGTGGTCCCAACGACAAGCAGCCCGAGTTGACGTGCATATCCGAAGAGGGCATCGCCGACATGGACCTGCCGGACAACCTGCTCGACGACCTGGACTACATCGGCGACTGCATCACGTCGTGCAATAAGGTCGAGAACTATCTGATGCTCAGCGAGTTCGAGAACAATCTGATCGCCGAGATGCCGGTGATCATGGACAGGAAGGGACGCCGGTGGTCGTTGGCCAAACAGGCGGAAGAAGAGACGCCCAGGGGCGGCAAGTGGCGGCTGGTGGCGGGGCCCAACAGCAGGCTCATCACCGTCATCGACGAAGCGTCGGTATGAACGACGAGGGCGCGCGCGCGTCCACTAATATTATTATAGTAATAATAATAATAATAATAATAATAATAATTATATACGCAAATATTTTAATATTATATATATATACATACAATAATATATTTATAATCAATTATTATTTATTACTATATTTATAATAATTACATATTATTGTTGAATATGTGTTCATTATATTTTTGTTTATTATCGTTTATAATATAACGTTTTTGTTTTATTCTTAAGGTTATAATATCGTCGTCGTTTTAAAACATTTGATGGCGATCAAATTTTTATTATTATTATTTAATAAAACATAAAATTTTCGATTCGAGACGTATAGTAATATTATTATAAAAAGAATAAAAAATGAACGACTTTAACTTAATTTTTAATTCACGAAAACACGTTCCCCCGACACCTACTGGTAGTGAATTTATATTTGAACGTCATACATAAATTACAGTGATATAATATTTTAACCTATGCATAGCTGTCTCCACGTCGTATTTATTATTTCATCAACTTATTTTTTTTTTACACCTTGTTTTCTTCGTTTGACATCATAAACTATTTACATGCAATGCTTACGTCGTAATGTACGTACAATATAGTGTATAATCGATAAATCCGTGATCTGTATAATTCATATATATTTATTTTTTTCAAACACAAATTTCAATAATATTTACACGACGAACAGTGGAATTCGATAATTCCGATAATATTTCTTATACGGTATTATTATAATATACCTATTGGTTACGCTTGCGTATCTTTAATAAATTTCATATCGAAACAACGAACAACTAATATGTAACGTGTGCTAACGTCAATAATATTTGTAATTCTTCTCCTTTATCAACTTACGCCCCCGTCGAGTTGCGTAACTGAACACTGCCTGCCACACTCTTCTATACCTTATCATTCGGATCGTTTCGTCTATTTCCTGATTATTATTCAAACACTCCTTTGCACTTGTTTGTCTTGGTCTGTTTTAATATTCTAACATTTCATTTTGTTTCCTTTTACCGTCCACAGACGTGTCCCTTGATTTTTCGTTTTCTTTGTACAAAGGACGTCCTTATTATACGGAATTTCTCAGATTCCTCAGTATGTACGGACCATGAAATTTTCTCAACACTCTTTTTTCAAACGCTTTTTTACAAGTCATTTGTCGGCTGGAAAGTAGTTTTGATTTTTAATAGCCATTTTTTCGCTTTGTCGATTGTTTGTTGTACCTCTTGATGCATGTCCTTTCGACCGTGTAATGACCAATTCTTATTTCATTATTATCAACCGAATTGATTACTTTCTCTTTCTCTTTCTCACGAGACTCTTCTCTATGTATATATATTTTATTACAAATCAATTTCATTTTCTTTCTACCAGCCTGAATTAGTCTCTTCGTAGTTTCAATGATTTCTTCTTGAGAATCTCTTAAAATCGCGTTATTATCTAATTTTAATAATTACGCACAATAAATAGTACAAATATGTCAAAAATAGTTTTGAAGAACAAAAAAAACGTACACACAACGGTGCGCTTTTATGTGTAACACGTTACATAAAAACGATGTCGCAATATTATCGGAAAATGTAACACGTGTGCATCGCGTCCCAACGATATTCAACGAATATTATACGTGACGCATTTTATACATTACATAATCGAATGGTCGTATTTAATGTACTGATTGAAAATAATAAAATTATATATTGTAAACTATATAGAAAACTACGGGAAAAAATTTTCTTTTTTTTTTCAACACTTAAACGTTGAACATTCAGTCGAATAAAATTTATAAAACGACACCAGCAACAATTATTATTAATATTGTTAAGGTATAATAATAATAATAATAATAATAATAATATTATTATTATTATTATTATTTAATATTCGAATAATCGTCAATTCTCTTTAGCTGTATTTTATTAAATAAAAATCAAATACGATAATGGAAAATAAGTAGTGTACGAACGCAATTCGCGTGTAGACAATAATAATAATACATTATATAAATATCTAATTCGCGACGTTAAATTAATGTCATATTGTCAAAATTTGGTGTATAGTTTACGAAGTGAACTTTTTTTTTTTTAAATACATTCATTATTGATTTTGATTTGTATACGTTTAGTATTGACATTTGACGTTGCCGTGGTATACGCTTTTAAATATTTACATCGCTATCACTACTGGTACGGCTAAAAGCGATCATACAAATAATATGTGTATTTAACAGTAAATCAAAACGAAAATCAAATTATCACGTTTTTTTTGTTTTTCATACAATAACGTCGAATATACGTACACTTGTGTTCAAACACAATATGCGTTTTCGTATTTATTTTGAAATTCAAATTACTTTATAAGCATAACATTAATTCGCTAAAAATTGTATACTTTTATTTATATTATATTTCACGTGTCTTCTGTATATTATGTAATAATTATTATTACAATACCGGACGTCATAAACCAAAAAATGTTATAGGTGAAATTATGGATTTAAATCAATTGAGAAATATCTACACAAAACATACATTGACTTGCCACTATAATGTGATTTGTGTGATATTATGATTACTACTAAAGAAGTAGAATATATATATATATATATATATATATATATAGTTTACTTCTCTATATTATATATATATATATGTCTAACTTAATTTTATTATATTAATTAAAATTAATAATAAAAATAAAATTGTTATTAAAATATCAAAAAAAAAAACCGTGTATTTTCCAAAGAAAATATAAATGAATCGTATTGTATTATATTAATCCGTTCCTTATAATATTTATATATATATCGTAAATTATTTATTTTATTATTGCCTATATGATTGTGTGTAATTTTATTTAGCGAATTTCTTATTTTTTTATAATATATATATAAATATATATATATATATTATATTATATGTATAGATTTTTTTACATACATGTATACAAATGTCTCGTCAATAAAAAAGCAGATTAATTTCATTTTTACCATTTTCAATAATAAATAACGAGGGGAAAAGTGTATGCGTTTAAGAAATAAATGTGGAAAAATTTGAAAATTGTTTTTTTTATTATTGTTATTATTATTACTATTAACGTATGAAACTTTTGAAAATGTCAAAAACTCGAAGTAAATTCGCAATAACGCGAATGTTGTTTTTATACAGAGTCTATATAAATATTTCTCCGGCAAGTTATAATGATTGATAAAAATTATGATTTTATAATAAGATGAATTTTTTTTTTACACAATACCGTTTTTAGACTGATTTTAGAGATTTACGAACATAATATTTTTTTTAACATAATTTATTTCGACGAAGTTGGACGACAATAATTTATTACATTATCGAAAGCTATTGTGACTCGGTTCATTTATTATCATTATGACTCAAACGAAATGACGTACGTAGTGTAATTATATATTTTACTTTAAAATTTCAATAGAATAGTAGTGACGTTGAAAATATTAACAAATTATAAAATTTAAAAGTGTGTGGGTATTCTATTTTTTTTTTTTTGTGTGTGTGTGTGTGTTATAGAAAATATTATACAATATTTTACAGGTTCCAGGATTACAATTTGGTGAGACGATATTTTAAAATACTATAATATTATTATGTACGACTATGCGTGTGAACACGCAAGCTGTTTATTGTGATTATATGTCGGTTTATTGAATTTGAATAAAATTTATACTGTTATTTTAAATAGCATGTGGTTTTTTTTTTCTATACATTAAAATAAAACGTTGTGTTTTTTTTGTTCAAAACTGTTATTAAATCGTATCCATCGATCGACTTGGTCGTTATTTTGATTGTCTGAAGATATTGAACATTTTTACTAACGTAACTAATCAATAGCATTTAGCCCTGTCCGTTACGATCGAGTTCATTACTCTCATTAAATTCTTGCTGCAATAATATATTATTATTATTATTATTATTATTAGTGAATCGAGCAAGATTTGCTCCATATTGAATCCAATCGGTGGCATCTAAGTTATCTGACCAACTATCTTGTTATTATGTATCGACCGTGGTAACATAACGAAGTCAAGTTTTAACCGAAAACGATAATTACTTTAATGTTTAAAAGCGTCGGTTGTGTTTAATTCCAGTTCCAGCATCATATATGTATTTTGACATAATAGATAATTTAAAAAAAACACACACACATTAATTATGTTTTAGACGTTTTGGAAATATTATAAATATTACATGTGAACGCATGATAATAAAGGCAACAGGTGCTATTACAAATTAATCTAAAAAAAACCTGATTCTCCCATAATTCTAAGTTCATTGAACCCAATGGATAACAATTTATTTTTATGGTAAGTAGTTGTCTTGTATACAATAATATTTTATAGTTTTTTATTGTCGAAATAAGCCCCCTCCGTAATAAAATCCAATACTTATCTAAAACGGTAAGTTAGAAACACAAAAAAACGATGATCGTTTTCTTTTGTTTAGAAATAAGATAATTTGAAGAAAAGAAGAGTTTACGATTGTATTTATATCGGCTAGAATTTTTTTTTGAATAATTGAAAAGCTCAATAATTCTTAAAATTTAAATTTCTCCGGTGTAATTATTAATTATTAAAATAACACTTACAATGTATTTACAGGAGGATATAACTTACAATTAAATATGGTTGCTCGAAAAACCGTAAAAATAATGTTTGAGCCATACTATAATAACATTCCCACTTTGCATAAAAGAAATTTAATTTAACATATCACTACGTCAACGCGACGGCGTTTTCACGTTTCCTCAAATCTATAATTACTTAACGTTCGAATTTCAAAAATCATAATATATATTTATATATTTATAGTTATACTTATTTTAAATATTAAAATTTAATTTTATGTTTAATAAAAAAATTTTAATTATATTAGTTTCCTTATTGTACAATGTGTAATTGTGATATGCAACCGTTAGCGTTAAGGAACTAATTAAAAACTTAACTCACTTTTAGTTAGTTTATTCAGTATTTGCAATATCGTCCAAACCGATTATAAGCAATATAAATCTAAAAAAGAGTCCCTATTCTGTCTTTTACAACTAAAAATTATCATTCTCGCTAATTTTCTACGGTATAACGTATTAGAATGTATACAATATTATAGTCTGAAAACAAGAGTTTAAACATAATGTAGACAACGAAGTAAAAATACAAATATTCACGTCAGTTTTTCGTTTTCGCATTTATGCACACTATAATATATTCCTTTTTTTTTAACCCACAAATACTTAAGCATAATTTACTGAACTTTGATGAGGGATTGATATGTGTTAAAATGTGATATTTTCGCTTCGTAGATTGCTTAGATTTCAGATAATCGAAGAGTAACGGTGAATTTTTGGTCTACATAGTCATCACTTATCTTTTATATCATCATAATAATATAAAGCATACTTGCGGTGTTGTTTTCTACGACACTGAAAAAATGTCAATATTTAAAAAAAAAGAAATAAAACTTAATGGGTTTTAATCTGTAATGATAGTTATACTTCGGGGCATCATTGAGATTTAATACGTTCAACGTGACAAACTGGTTAATTGCAGTAGTGCTATAGTTGAAGCCATAAAATATTTAAAAAAAAAACATTATTTATACGTCAAAATTGTAGTGCTAAACACGTTACTGTAATATAACGTATATTTTTAGGTTTTATTCGTATATAATATTATTCCATATTACATTTTCTTTTCTTTTTCCGAAAGAAAATCTGACGAATTGTTCTTGTGACTCACATATTCTACTAGTCCTATAGAAGTATGCCATAATAGACCTAAACTATAGAGAATAACTAATCAACCAAAGGATTATTACATCAGGAGAATAACAACATTAATGCCAAAAAAAATAACAATGCTGACACGTGTATAGATTTTAATATTTTCAGCTCACGGTTTCAAGATGCTCATAGAAACTGTGTACACCGATTGATATTATGAACCAACTAATATCTAGAAAATGATTAATATGAATTCAGGAAAAACAAAAAGAAAACTAGAGAAGCAATATTATGTAAGAATACGAATCTTAATGGAAGAAACAAATATCACGAAATCAAGTATCTCACTTACCATTTAATAGATATTTAAATAACACATAAATTACAAAGAACAGTGAATTAGCTAATCCTAGATTCGTATCCAATTTTGTTATTATTACTATTATTATTATTATTATTCAACTACTAAAAAAAGTATAAAAATAAGAAATCAAAGAGATTTCTTAATATCAAATCTACGTACATGTAAGTATTGGAATGAATGTGTACGGTGAACTCACAATCAACGCAAATATCTACTTGGGAAACGGACTTTTAATAGTTTTAAGTAATTAGGCAGTCCTATAATGACAGACGGAACGAGTGCATATGAAATTAAACATAGATTACGGCAATCTAAGACAACTTTCATCTCGGAAAAAAGGATTTTGATCTCTAAGAACGCCGACGGATCGATAAATAAGGCACTTAAAAAAAAAAATTTGGTATAGCATGTTGTTTTATATGATGGCTACTTGATATAAGTGGTGTTAAGCCACGAGGACAAAAAGATCCTACGAAATATTCGAAACGCGATTTTAGGGACGAGGGAAAAATCGCAGAGATAGTCGGATTAAAAAGGCTTACCGGAGATCGTGAAAACGGAGAATCAAGATATTAACATTGTAAACCAACGTGATAACGGTTGAAAAAAATCATAATATTCCGCTATTGCAAGAATTTCGATAACAAACACAAACTATAAAGGAATCGACTTTATCGTATAGAGTTCTTTTGTTTTTTACACACTTCGATAATTCTTATAAATATTTTTTCATCGAATCGTGTGAATCGCGTCACGCACTAATTTATAATTATAAATTTCGTTAAAAATAATAGGGAATAAAAAAAAAAGCAATTCTTATACGTATAGCGTTACATTAGACGTCCTCTAGCAGACAAGCGGTACACCACACGCGATCACTCGTCTCGTTGGTTCTTCACCAGATGTAGGTAACGTTTGGTTACAACATCCGATCGCAGATCATTTTTCTCTCAATATGTATTTTTCGTTCGATCGTAAATGATTCATGTAAACTCAATAAGAAAACGAATATCTGGAATTTTAATTTCTCGTAATGTGAATGCTGTTTATAGCCATTTCGCTGTAGGACGGACTGTTCAATGTCCGTTTTATTTCAGATCTCCTTGAACTTATTTTCGCGCTCAGATAACACGATATTTATTAATTTTTTAACAAAATCATTTAGATAAACAATTTTAAGCTTTTAGTAAAGTCGGTAAACTAAATCCGCGTAGTTTCTCCGCATCTTTTAGTTGTCTTAACGGTTTTAAAGACTTTATATAAAAGTTGTTACAGCTACACTTATTATGCAATTAAATTCACGAATTTTTCGTAGAAATACTTAAAATGCACGAGTAAAACTATTAACCGAATCATCATAGTAAACACGTTTTGAATTCGATTAAGTCGAAACCATTATGCGTTCAATATTTCATTTAAACGTGTATTTTGAATTGTTTGCGCGGTCGATTGTTCCAGAAATATTGCATAATAATACGATTTCGTATTTGTTCTTACACAATATAATATACGCAGGCATTACACTTGCAAGTATTATGAAAACGGTTGAATACCAGCACACGCTTAAAACGTGTAATGGAAACTTTGTACGAGACAACCGACGAACGGAGAAATATCAAATCGTTTTTAACGATTATAAACGTTAAACGGGAAAATAATTCCGATACGCGGCATTCGAGTGTACTTATAAAATTTACGTGAACGCGCCTATTCAACCGAACGGAGAACGGTGTGTGTGTGTGTGTGTGTGGTGTGATCGAAAATCGCGGTCGGATCAATTGCGTTAGAAAGCTCGTAGGTGGTAGGTATGGAAGAAATGTTTTGATATAACATTCGTTGAATTGACATTGTAAATGACAAAGAATCGTTTCAATGATACGATTATTGACGATTCGAATAAAGACGCGTTTGAAGATAAAACACTGGTTTCACTTTCGATGTCGACGAAAAATATAATAATTCCGAATGAGCATTAAGGCGTATCGTTTCGTTGGTCGCTGCCATTAAACGGGCGACAGTGGATTTTCTATATATATATATTTGAAAAATAAATAAATACATACAGGCCCGGTGTTCAAAGTGATTTACGAATGAAAATGAAAAGTTCCATTCATTCCACTACTCGTACAAAACGAACAACAACGGTTTTCGCATTAAATTTAATAATTCTAATTTAAATATTATCTGAAAATTGAGATTTTCTTATTTTTACGAATATCGTGCGATAACAAAAAAAAAAACAAAAAACAAAAAATGTTAATAAACAAATAATAAAAGACGTGTGTTAAACAAAAAAAAAAAATTTTTTTTGACTCTCCTAAATTTGACATTTCATACTTAATATGGTACGTGCATTGATCATAGAAGTTTCTTGTGGTAAAAAGGTTTGGAACTTCTTCCGTGTTCTGAGTACTTCTAAGAGACTCTTTTCCACGTCTCGAATTCGTATAATATGTTGTAAATCGTGATCAGTATCGTCTTATGACGTTGTGTCGATGGCCCCGCTGAGAAACAAATTAGTCTGCTGCTGGTGTTTTTAACACAGAGAATTCGGATATCGTATGGTGTATATTGTCAAATAGAATAATTATTATTACACAATTTCGGTTATATATATATGGGTACAGGGGAAAATCGGTAGTAGTCCATTTTTTTTTTTATTTTATGGTTTGATTTGATAGCAGATTAAGAGTAATATTGATTGTTAAAATCGATTCAGTGAAAAAGTCATTCAGTCCATAGTTATTAAAAGGGAAAGATTAGGTATATTGATGAAGAAAGATTGTAGTCCATGCGGTTGTGGGGAAAAAAGCTTGTAGTCCAACTCCGAAATATCTAATACTATTTTTATTTTATTTTCTGTTTGCTACAATAATAGTACAAAATACCTACTGTAGTTTTATGACGTTTTATTTTTTATTGTGTTATTTATAATATTGTACCGTGTACTTCCCAGTAGAACGTTTCAACGATAATATTACGATAACATTAATATCATCTGTTATTACGTTTTCGACATAATTTCTACTGTGGTTGCCACAATAAACAGTTAGTTTGTGTTAATTTTTCTCAATGGATAGTGAATTTAGTGATTCTAGTAATGATATTATTAGTAAGCAACGGACATCTAAGAAAATAGCTAAAACAGGTATAGAACGGAATGTTTTGAAAAAAATTGCGCGCCACTACACACGAGTTAGGCCCGACTGCAAGTGTAAACGGTATCGTTGTTTCGAAAATATTTCTGATGAAGACAAGAAAGGACGTCGACAACATTTCGTTGAACGAAATTGAACATTAAAAAAAAACTATTATCAATTATACAATGTTAAATTTAAAATGAAGTATTGTTATATTTTAATTTAAAATGACCATAAATAAATTGAAATACATTTTTTTTTGACAATAATAAAATATTTTAATGGTTTCTGTATCTCCAAAAAATGCATGTTTTTAATTATTATTATTATTATTATTATTACAATAATAATATTAATAATAATAATCAAGATTTACCGGGGAAAAAAGATTTAAGTCTATATTTTTTTTTTTATAATATTTTTTTTTTGATAATAATCATCACAATTTTCAATTTATTGTAATTACATTTCAAAGTTAATACATTTTTCTAATATAATAGTTCATAAAACATTTTTTTTGTTTAATTGTTAGACGGGTAGAAGTCTATAAACTTTGTTTTTGCTCCCCTGAAAAATTTATAGAAATGGACTACTACCGTTTTTTCCCTGTACCCTGTACCCTGTAAAACTTATCGATATATATATATTATATATATATCGATAAGTTTTACGTCGACGACAATATAAATTCAATAAAATGTGTACATTTATATAATATTTATATACGTATTTTCTACACGATATCTAATGAAGATTTCCTTCGTTTTATTAGCTTTTCGATTCTATGCGGAACGAGGATTGTATTTGTTTTTACAATGACGTGTTTTACATGTCGGTACTCGAAAATTCTGCCATAAGGAATTGTTTCGAACTTTACGGCCACGGCAAATTGCATCTATTCGATACTTGGAATTTGTCGAAAAACGGTAAAAACGCGATTTCGTCCAAATCGATTATTATCGTTGTTTCTTAGCAATTTTTAAACCGGTAAAAAAAAAAATTCAATAACTTACTTTTAATTTCGGACTAATTCATACGGGAACAATAAGTCACGAGGTATTTAAATATTCATAGAAATACCGAAAATATTGCACCGAAACACCGTTCAGAATCGTAAGTGTTTTTATTCTCGAACGCATTGCTTCATCGTCCGTCGCTTTCAAATCTTTTAGTCATCACAACGATACACTATGTATGAAACGTTTGTGTTCGAGTAATTCACAACACCACCTACGCGAGAGGAGAGGGTTTTAATATTTAAATAAATCTATACGTAAAATAGTATTTGCATAGGTGTTTTAAAACGTAAACCGTTAATTTTATTACAACGGACACATTACAATTAATTAGAATACATATTTTATAGTTTATTATCGAATAAAAATATACATGTTATAAGAAATTAATTAAACATTTTCGGGGGGGGGGGGTAAATTTGTTTTCAAACCTCCTTCTCTTCCCCGTCAGTACGCCCCACTGCATGGAGATCCAAAGGGCCATAGGGTTTTGATCGTATCGAGCGAACAACGAGGGACGAACACACATAACACGAGAAAACTTAATATAAAAAAAATATAGGCATATTCTTTTAGGGAAATATTTATTTTAGAGTAAGTATCATAGGGAAAGGAATTATTATACGGGAAACCATCAAACGAGAATAGTGCAGTTGGATGGGAATTTAAATTTTAACTTGTAAAACCATTTGGTTAATCGCAAAATGTTTAGTCGAAATAACACATTATATATATATATGTAGTAATAATATTATATATGTATTTTTATAATATGTGTTTATACTTTGGTGTGTAGTGTTTCTGTTATAGTTAAAATAAAAAATAAATAAAAATTATTATACGAGGGGGTACCCAAAAGAAACCGAACTATTTTTATGCAATGTTATTTATTTAATTTTTTTACAAAAAACATTTAATTTCCTTCAAAGTACTCTCCGTTGGAGTTAATGCACTTGTCCAATCTTTTGTTCCAATTTTCAAAGCATTTTTTAAACTCATCTTTTGTGATGCCTGCCAGCGCCTCCGTCGTTTTTTTTTAACTTCGTCAATGTCCGCGAAACGCTTTCCTTTCATATCCCTTTTCATTCTGGGGAATAAAAAGAAGTCGCTGGGGGCCAGGTCGGGTGAATAAGGTGGGCGGGACACAATGGTCATACCATTTTTGGTCAAAAACCGCCGTACAGAAAGGTAACAAATTTTGCAGACACCCGTCTCATCCCCAAATCTTCACTTAAAATTCTCTGTACTGAACTCCATGTCACACCAGATCTCTCCGCTACTTCTTCAATGGTTTGCCGTCGATCTTCCAGGATAATTTTGTGAATTTTTTTTACGTTTTCGTCGGTTTGCGCGGTCAAAGGACGTCCAGAGCAAGCTTGATCGTCTATCGACATTTCGCCACTTTTGAAACGGGAAAACCACTCAAATACTTGAGTTTTCCCTAAAGCATCTGTAAGCCGTTTTCAACATTTCAAGAGTTTCTGTGCCCGTTTTCCCGAGCAGGAAGCAAAACTTCACAGCCGCGCGCTGTTCACGCAAATCAGCCGTTACAAAAACGACGAGTACGCAAAATAACTTTTAAAAAAAAAATCACACCGACGTAACGCAACCTTCTACGGTGACGGCCGTTGGCATACTGACTGTTGAGAAGTACCTCTATACGCCTCTACCGGCAAAAACGCGGTACAACTAATACTCCGTCTCGCACATCAGTTCGGTTTCTTTTGGGTACCCCCTCGTATATATATTAATCAATCGATCTGTAAAAATATTCCTTACGACTCGTACGGTTAACAAATTGCTTCGCCAATGTATTGGATTATACATACCTATATACCTATATACATAATAATTAATTAATAATAATTGCTCTTGAGCGTGTATATAATTTATAAATTACTTTTTAACGATTTACTGTTTTCTTGGTCTGTGTTTAATTGTTTAATTTCCCATCCATCAACGGTACGAATTCTGTTTGAATTAAAAAAAAAAAAAAAAAAACGATATATCAAAAGAGAAGTTGCGCAAATATAGGTACGTATCGAAAAAGACGTACTGTTTCCGGGTGGTAACTTGGAGATTCGATAGTTTTCATTTTTCTGGCCTTCATTGAAATATTGAGTGTATTTGGCCTATAATATATATAAGTTGATTTTTGTATTATTTTTATAACGATTTCCGCGCATTTGTGACGATTTTTATTGAAAATACACGTCGATCGAGAAAATAATGTATAAAAACAAAAAACAAAACAGAACACTTACGACGATTTTATTCAGGCTTGCTTCACTATTTTTCATTTTTTTCCATTTCACTATCTCTACCTCATACATGTCTTTCAACGCACTCTCTTCTTTTAATTTCACCGACTTCTTGTCTTGCAATTGTATCTTTAACTGTGCTTGTTCAAATGCGTTGATAAACATTTCCTCCACGATCGGAGTGAGGTCTTCTTGGAACTAAATAGTGCGACGATAATAATATATGATTCAAGTACTTTTTATACATTTATTTCTAATATACATAGGTGGATATTTAGTCACAACTGGTGGAGGAGGTTGTTGAAATCGTATCCATAAGCATAAACAAACATTTTCAAATTGAATTTTTCAACTCACTATGATTTACTATTGTATTTATGTGCGCAACAAGTGTAGTGGAGGGACTTAAACCTTTCGGGGTAACTTAAGTTCCCTAAATACTCTTCAAAATCCGCCTATGCTAATGTATGCTAATCTTTATATACATTATAGTCTAACACAGAGCGTCGACAAAAAAGTGGCATAACGTTTCTTATAGTAAACTGCAGGTTATTCTGTTTTATTCGCCTATTATTTTCTGGCCTATATCAATAATGTCCACTCGAGAATAAACTCCTCTCCCTTTATATGGCACTTTTCTCTGCTATACTATTTTTATAAATCTCTACTTCCACGTATAACCGGCTGCAACGGGGATTTTTACGTTATAAAACTCGTTTTTTTTTTTTTGTAAATAAAATATAAGTAAACGACTTTTCAGTTTTAAATATATATGCGCGCGTTTTGACGAGTTTCGCCAACACGATATCGGATATATACGTTTTATTCTTCTACATAAGTATTTCCACTTACATATTCATCGTCCTCTTCTATTTGAGTAGATACGTCTATGCCTATAGGAACTTGGTAGTAGCCTGTTGGAATTTTAACGCATTTGGTACTGGTTCCAGTTAATTTTTTACACCACTCTGGATAATCGTCAAACTGTAACGATAATTTGAACATTATAGTGTAGTGTTATTAACAATACCTAATAAATACGTGTGTGGTGACCAGGCATTTCAGAAAAAAACGAGTAAATTATTTAAAAAAAAAAACTATGAACGAGACGATTTTAATGTAATACGGAATAAAAAAAAAACATTTAAGATTATTAATATTATATAAAAGTTTGACTTATTACGGAATGAAGTTTAAACTTGGTTTAACACTATTTCACACATGTTAACTAAAACAATAAAAAGAGGATGCCTGTGCAATAAACTGCATGATACAATTTCCTATTGGCGGAAATAAATGCGTATAATATAATGACAGAATTTTCTTTTTACACCGCGAAAAAGATATCACACGATTAGAAAAATGAGAAAATCATACACTCGTATCGATCACAATCTTGTGTACGGGGCGTTAACCGTATTCTCCTTCAACTGTATTTACAATCGTGTAAAAAAACTAATGAAACTCTAGAGACAATAAATAATTAGTTGGTGTATATTCGTTATACGGGAATTTCGCAAAAATTTAAATATAGGTAAGAAAATCAAGGATTTTCTGGTTCAAAGGTCGGTACGAGGCATAAAAGCATATATGCAAAACAGAAACAATATTATTTGACATACGCCACGTCCTTCCATTAAGATGTCGTCAAAAAATTTACATTCTTCGGGTAAGGTGTGTAGGTTATCTCCTAACTCGCCCAACGACATCTACAATAAAATTATAATACATAAATATTAGTAAAAATCAGTGACTTTTCACAAATGCTGTATTTATACTTCTTCCAGTTCTTCGATATTGTAATTTGGCAGTTCCATACTGTACTCCGGTTGTTCCATTGTGTCCACTGATTGTTCTATGGTGTATCCCGATTGCTCCATGGTATATTCCGGTTGTTCTATGGTGTATTCCGGATTTTCCATGTTGTATTCCAGATTTTGAAAACTGTCATTTGTGCTGTTTATCGTTGATCCCTGTGGTGACTTCAACGAAACCTCCATCTGATCATCAACAGTTTTCGTTTTGATCGTGACGCTATGCTGAGCTTTCGCTTTGCATTGAGCGTTCGATACTTTAATAAACTATACGAAATACGTACCAATCTAAATAATCAATCTATAAATCACGGGCTAGGAAAATCGTATCTTTACTTGTTCCGGTCTTATGTCGATTTGAATATTTCGACGGTTTCTGATAAATTTTTGTCGTCCTAGACTTATCCGCAATGCTGCGTTTTCTTTTTCGATTTTCATATTTTGCACTCCGGTACACCGACGATGGTCCAATTTGCGTGCAGCGGAGGTTTCCTTACAGAACTATAATTTACACGTATTGAGAAAAAAATAAATAATATTACATTAAATTTTATGTTCGCATTTTTTTTATATATATATATGTACATTGAAAATATTATGACAAATTTAATTCAGAGAGTTAATTCCGATTTATCAAAAGGAACGCGTAAGAAAAATTAAAAAAAACCTATTTTTTTTCTTCACAAAATTATTTCAGTGTCTTTCTATTTTAATTTCTTGTAAATGGTGTATACTAAAGAAAGAAAAAACTGTGAAAAAATCTAATCACGTCTACACCGAGTGCTGTAACTTTTGACCACACGTCATTACAGTTAAATTTTCAACTATTTACCTAATATATCGTATGCGTGTCTAGAGTTATAAATAGGCATAATCGATATGAAGTTACACGGTCTGAAACAAGATTGGCGAGATTGTAGTCATTCGTAATGAAATCATTTACTAACGTCTGATGTGTTTCAATATACGTTTTAGGCTTTTTTTTTCAATGGAAAGTCAATCGGGCGAGGGACGAGTAGATGGAAGAAAAGCCTTTTACGAGTTTACAAGATATTTATTTTGGTACGAAAATGTATTAAATACACTTTTACGGCTCTCTATGCACATTTTTTCCAACAAACCAATTATTTTGTCATACAATTCGTACATCGAAACCGAGAGGATATTTATGTTATAAAACGCATTTATATTGTTTCATGAATGTTTCCGCAAGCGTTTCGCACGTTATCCTTACTTTTCCCATTTGTTGTAGAATTTCGTATTGTATGTCCATTTCACTGCATTCTCCGGTAGTCTGCGAGTCGTTAACACGCCGTGTTCGAGCCGTGGCACACGCACACGTCGATCCTTTACTAGCCTGCAAGATTATTAAACAGTTCTAGAAGACATTATAAACAACAGCGAATCGAGGGTTATGAAAGCAATAGACGCACACTCACCTCAGACAGTAACGAATTGGCACGCACGAAATTCGAGTTCCATTTCGGACGCTAAACATTTTAACGTCTCGTATTAAACAAAAATTCTAAGCGCTTATAAACGTAACTCACGTCTAGGTGTTTTCGAGTGCTATTGCTTTTCAACGCTAGTTGTTTTTCGTACATTTCGAAATAGGCCATATATTTCCTCATGCTGTGACAAAAAAAAAACCGACTCGTACGCATTATTGTAGAGTTTGATTCGAATTCCTTATATAAGCCATAAACAGTATTTTATAATATATATATATGTCTACGACTTGTCACTAATTCGCCTTAATTTAAAATACTTCTGTGTAAAAGTAACTCAGAAGTGTCTATAGTTACTTAAGTCGAAATTCAATTAAAAATCAAATAACTGACTCGATTTTAACGTTTAACCCGTTAATGTCCCGATTATACACATAAAAAGTACAGAAAAGCATTCTTGTCGCACTCACTCGTCCCGAACCGGCCGACTTTTTATGGGCAACGTTCTGCATTTTTTGAGAAACATGTTCGGCGTTTTGACGTTATACGTAGCAGCCGCTTCGAGTGAGTAGATCATTTTGTTCACTGTTCTTACGTTTGCTCGGGTACACTTTTTCAATTCTCTTGACGTCTCGCACGATTTTTTTAAATGATTCAATTTTTGTATTAGAACGGTAAACAGTTTATATAAAATAACAACGGGCGCATGTTACGATGAGAACGACGGTTATACAGTAGCCAGATATTAAAACAAATAATAATAATAAATAAATAAAAGAGTTCATGTCTAATACAATAACCAATTACAACAACCTTTCGAAGAGTTGCACATTATTATTTATAACGTACTGTCCGATTAGGGATTGCACCGAGGGGAAAGGAGCACATGTCCTGTAAGACCTCGCGATTAGAACTTAGAAATCCTAATTTTTAAGAAATAACTGAATAAATAGTATTTTCAGAAATGTAAATGTCGGTAGTACCGCCGGTAACTGGTAGACTGAGAAATAACTAATAATGATTTGATGAAAAATTGCTTAGATTTGCAGAACTATTTGAATATACAGAATATATATAAATTAAATATAAGATACTAATTTTCATATAAAAATTAACACTTTATAAAAACTCATATTTACTAAGAAAAAAACGAATAAATTTTTCGTTTTTTCGCACCGAATACACTTCAAGTTTGATCCACTGATGTTTTTCAGATTAAATTTATTAAAAATATATATTTACAAACACGAGTTTGTAAATGATAGAAATCAACGGATTTACAGAGAAAAAAATGTGTACAATATATGCGAAAATCAATAAATCGTTTCGGAACAATTTAGAAGATGGAAAATCGTTGTGAATGACATTATACGTTTTTGTATACGACACACGCCTACAAATTCCATACTGGACATTTTACTTTTCATATTGTATACGATTTTTGGCCCTAGTGTTCGAGAATATTTTTTATAACTTTCGATTTTATCGGACTGGACTATTCCCTATCGAAGGTATACACATACAACAACAGTGAACTCTAGAGCTAGTGGTCGGTAATTAGGAGATTCATTGCTTTCTGAACGCAATCCGATAGATGGTGTCGTGTATTAGAAAAACGGAATTCCAACCGACCTAACTTATGATTTCAATTGTTGTTAATATTCTTATGGAAAGTGATACTTTTAAGAGGACTCATAAATGTCGATTTTCAAAATCCGGTAAACGTTTCGCGAATAATACGCGTTGAAGGCACGCAGTGCAAAGTGAAGAATTGAAAATTCTTATGTTGAAAACTTAACGTTTTTGAAACTCCGTATCGGATATTTTAAAGCGCTATTAAGTTAAGTGTCCTTTTTGATCGATATAGTTTTGTAACCATAATATCTGTCAAACATAAATTCATTATTGTAATAATACGCAAAAAGCGAACACATTTTAATGTAATAATATATTCTTCACAAACGGCCAGCGTTTAAAGTGAAAACCGAAAAAAATATTTTCATTAATCTACTTTAGTTATTTTTTAAATAGCGTAAAAAAAACTTCGATTGATTTGGAAAATCGAAAGTTTATATTTTGTTTATCGTATTATAAGGTGCTGGTGCAGGTGATATCATTTTAAAAATGATAAAAAAAAAACGAAAAAAGGGATAGCTAGCCGCGGGTATTGCGAATGTCGCGTGATATTTACTTATATACAATTTTAGAGTTTTGTTATTATTATAAACTTGAAAGCAGAATGATAAATCAGTGTATATTCAATAAAACGATCCTGAGAGGAGAGAATCAGTGTACCTGCCTGTTACACTTTGTAAAAAAAATTGTAGTGATAAAAAAAAATTGTGACTTAGGATTGTCAAAATATTCTTGAATATAATCGACGTGACCTACGTCATATAAATTTTTCAGTCCTTAAAGTAAAAAATTACCCCTTTAATGACATAAATAGTTCAACGTCTAATAATTGCCAAAATTGAAAGAAAGTAATATATATATAAAGTAAAAGCGATTTAAATGACTAAAAGCTACACGAGGATTCAATCATTCAATATGAACCGAATTTAATTATGGAAAACAAAATTTCATTAACTCATCAGCTGTAAATTCTAAGTTATTTTACGAATATGTTTTTTAATTAAATGTTTTACTTTTGTGTATAGTGGAACACAAATGTTCGAAAATGATAAAATTAATATCCCATTTTAACATGGTTTTAATTAAACTGATAAAAAAAATCGATTCTCACCTTATTCTAGAAAAGACGAGTTCAAATATTTTCTCGATCAATCAATTCGATTCGCTTTAGATAGTTGACATTTTCGTTCAAAATGTAAAATAAAATATTTCCTATATTCCTATATTTAGTCTCACAAAATTATTCGAAAATTTTTTCACGTCTCAAGTCGTGAGCAATTTGACATTTTTCTATAATCCACACAAAGTATAATAGTCGTTTTTTTCCCCCAATGAAGATTAAAGTTCGATAATTTGTTGGCCACGCACTTGGGACATTTTTTCGCCTTGCAAATTTTTCTGCTCCTGCTTGTAAAATAAAATATTTCCTACTAAATATAATAGTAAAACGATCGTAATAATAATGAATTAACGTTTAACTCGAGACATGGTGACGCGTTGTAATAATATATTTTTTATATAATCGCTTATAATATAATTCATACGCGGGCGCAGATAAAACAAAAACGGAATGTGTAATTTTATTATTATTATTATTATATTTTTAACAATACGAAATAAATAATTTATGAATGTACGCGGACAAGATATAAAACATATGTTTTATAATAAAAATGATCGTTGTATGGAAACGTGATTTTAATGGTTTTCGTTGCCGCTGTATGATTCAACCGCATTAAACCGGTATTTGTCCGCGTAGAGGAAAATTTACGCTATATATAAAATTATTATAATAATTAGCCAAGTTGTATTCGCACTCACTTTTTAAACAAACGAATTGTAAAATAATGTACTTGACTTAAGGTCAAACCAGTATAAACAAATCGTATTCGCGAAATTCAAATATCGCCATATAATGTTTCAAGGATTTCAACCGCTATGTCGTGATTTTTAACTATTTGAATAGTCGGTTAACGTAGTTTTCAAAGTGAATCTCACGCGGGATACAAGCACGCGTAGAGGTAACGCGAATGTAAATTAAAATTGTTCTATAGAGAGAGAGTTGACGTTTCCGATTTGCGGAAGCAGCTGCTTATATTCAAGAGAATCTATATCTACCCAGTGGCGGATTTAACGGCGGTTTAGTGAGCGATACCCAACACAAATTAGATTTAGTGGAGCCTCCATATAATGGGATTTATTAATTTCTTCCCGTATAAATTGGTAAATTAAGTAGATAGTATACAAATAATACATTTTGGGCCCCTCATATTTTAAAAACATCCTATTATTAGTACAAAGTTTTTTTAATTAAGTAGTATTCCTTATTTTAGTTGTATACTTCAAAAACTTTATTATTTCTTGGATGACCTTATAACAATAATTTGTGGTATATAAATGCCGATCAATCCTTGATCACCTCTCTTCTAAGTGGTGTTTCGCATGCTCCAGACCTACTTTCTCCTCTAAAAACTTCCGTGTTCCTTCCCACTCTACAAGAAACCGTTCTCTTTTTCATGATCCCTTACATTCCTACAACTATAATCATCCTTTAGATCGCACGCTGTGTCGACTTAATAGATCTTAGTTCCATTGGCCTAAATTTCATCTTGTTATTATTTTTCTCATCATTGCTTATAACATACAAGTTGCCTTCTTGGGCCTAAATAAATACATATAGAGAATAGAACGGATTAAATACAACAATATTTAATTATTTGTTTTTATATTATACAAAGCTTTCGGTTGAAACCGTTCGACCGCGATTATAACTATTGTATTAAACATTTTTATTAAAATAATGGCATTCCGAACGTAACCACGGTAACACGTATAAATGCATGGTATATGGTGGATCATCTCGGGGGAGCTGTCCGTACGAATTAACAACGCATTCAGCTATTCTCATTCGGAAAGAAATAATAATAATAATAATAATAATAGAAAGAAACGGGAAAATTAAACGGATACACGCATTACGTTTATTATAATAATATTTAAAATTTTTTTTTTTAAATTTGTTTCGCAACAAAGGTACGCGTCGCATACTAGTGTTTCTCGTGTGACTCGGGTTTTTTTTTTTCTAATTTATATTCTTGCTGCTGATGCCGACGTTTTTGAACTAAATTACGCGTTTTCCGCCACATTCTGCACAGTCACCAAAACTCATAAACCAATTATAAATTTACAATTCCGCGCGTTTGGATGAAACTTGTTTCCGAATTCCTGTGCGCGGCTGAAATATACGCGCGATGTGAAAAAATTAAGTTCGTCAAATATGTATGCAACGCCGCGCGCGCGTTACGCATTAAACTATATTATACGCATATTTGTTTGGTTTTAATTTGTTTTTTTTTTTTACTTGCAAGTCTTATTAGATTCTGTAAAAATTAGATTACGGAAATCTTGAGTGTCTAAACGTACGTTCACTTATTTAAAAGCTATACGGTAACAAACTTTCGACCCGCACAGTGTGAAAAACACTGAAACATTTCTAACTACATACCATATAACAACTTTGCAACAAACAATAATTTTATAATGCCTTTAAAAATGAAACTCCAATTTTCCTTTTATCCAATTTCATCGCATCGACAAAACAGTACTGTTATATAGTATAAGTGATTCGATTTTAGCCGAATCGTGACAGTTCAACGTTAAATCATAGTCAAATATGCAGTATTTTTAAAAAAAAAAAAAAAACCCAAATAGTTTATATTATACCTATTATAGGCTATAATATTGTGATGACGATACGGGACTTTACACGTGCATTTACCCTCAAGAGTGTAGACCTGTTCAACGGGACCTTTCCACTACAATTGATCACACGAAGATAGCAAGTAGAGTTCAGTGGGCACAGTTTTACGCTTTACATATTTTATCCATAATATTCCATATGCTCCTCCGGATTATACTCCAGCCCATTTGAATTTATTTAGCCTAGCTGATCGCAGCTAAACTTCCTTCACTTTCCAAACTTTTGTCTGGTTCTATTGACTCTCCTGAGTAATTATCTCTAATAAATTTTAAAATTCCATCTAAACAAACGAGATGAAATTTGTCTTTCTCTATTCTTCTTCCCCTGTCCAATTGGACTCATCAAATGTTCTTATACCACGACTCATATGAATCACGCCAATATCGAATACCGAATTTTCAACGTTCCATTTACTCTACTCGTTATATCATCAATAAATTGGACATCATTATTTATACATTATTGTTACAACACATTATTATTTAATTATCGATTCGCCTGTTCATTATAAGACACTCGTGATATCTCGTTATTATTTCTGAGGTTTAGCCTAAAATATTTAAATAAATTATTACGTTTGGGCGGAATTTCTAGTCAAGATATTTGTCGATATTCCGCACGAATATACGAGTACAATAAGACAAATGCGTGTACACACATCTCGTGTAGATTTATTTCAGTCCAAACTGTAAAAACGTTGTCACGATTTGTAAAGAAAAGAGAAAGAAAGAACATGGAAATGCGATTTGAGAGACGGGTATCGGAAAGTAATATATAAATAGTAAACTTTGAACTAACACCCGGGAAGTTGTGGTATTTATAACGTGTGTAAAAAGTATTAGAGTTTGCCAATCGATTGACATTATTTCGTATCGACGAGATATTATACAGAACGAAAAATATGATATACGTAACATTATATAGTTGACGAAATAATGTGTCGCTGTTTCAAATCGATACAGTTTCGTGAGATGCTAGCGGCGGATATTGATTTTTTTTTTTTTTTTTGGTATTTCGGTATTTGAACAGAGTGATTCGCGCAGAAATCAGATGGTCAAGTCAAGAGAGACAATAATAATTCAAAAGACGATATTTAATGATATTTGTTCGGGATATTATGTCAAATATCATTAAATAAGTTTCGTTTAAGAAGTATAATAACATAATTTTTATCACGTTTCCAATATTTGGCTACTTGCTAGAGTTCCGACCGACGATAAAATATTATTTCAATGTTTTCAACAACAACAACAACAACAAATAATTTTTAATTTTATAATTCTAAAACAACCGGGATAAACTTATGCTATTCGTATTCATCTTTTTTTTAATATATATTTTAAATATTGTTTTTTTTAAGAAACCTCGGGTTTTTGTTTAACTGAATATTATTATTATTATTATTATTATTATTATTTACAATGTACAGTATTGGAATAGACGTAATTTATTCGTATGGATTACCTACACAATGACGATAGAAAACGAATTTTATGAAAGGTAAAAACAAAGAAAAATGAAAAATGTTTCAAAGTTTTATGTATGTATTATTAAAAAGGAACGTATTTTTGATTTAATATACGCGTTTGTTTTTCCTCGTCCTTAAATATAAGCTTATTGGCTTGGAAAAGTTCTTCGAAGATTTAAAAACAAATAGACATATGCACAAAATTGTCTACAGCTGAACATCGGTAACGGTACGCGTGCGCGTATCAAATGTCAATAAAAAAAAAAACTAGACGTTTTCTAGTAATTAACGTCAATAAAATCCAAATACGCGACACGTGTGATATTAATTGAATTCAATATTTTTGCCGTTACATTTTTAAATTACAAAAAAAAGAAGAACAGATTTACCGATTTGAAATGTCAAACCGAAAGACGTATTTTATAATATTATATTCGGATAACATTTTATTAATATATATATCGCTTAATCGATTATTTCAATATTATAATAATCGATTTCATTACGGTTACGTAATTTTTTAAATTAATCTTAATAATATCCGTGGTACATTGAGAAAGGGAAAAAGTATAAATTCCATTACACAACTCATGTCTTACTTTTTTTTATTATTATTATTTTTCATTACACTACATATTCAATAAATGTCGAAAATCGGTTTTGTACATTAAACACTCGGGAATGGAAACAACGGTTCGATTCGTTTTCCGAGCACAATGATTTATCGCCATCGTTTTTAAATTTCAAACAATATTAATAATACCGCTGCCATACAATCTTTACTTTTTAAGCATAAACGTCGAGTGGAGTATTATAAAAGTGCGAGACGATATTATGCCGCTGATACCCATCGCACGCAGTCGCAACGCACAGATCGATCGAATCGTTCACGCAAATAATGTACTCGTTAATTATTTAATAAATATTTGTTTGGATAACATTATTTCGTTACGTTGCGATTTCATTATAATAGTCCAATTAAGGCGGAATAATAATTACGAGCGTTATTTGTATAAATAAAACAATGTGGTGGTCCACGGATTCATCGTACAGCTAACACAGACGGGCAGACTGTGCCGATCCTCGGTGGTCTCCGTGGAATTATTATACGGACCATTTAGAATTTATTTATATTTATCAATAATTCCACTGTATTTTCGACGCGTTGTTACGGAGTCATGTACAATCCAATTAAAATGTTTAATTAGAATTATCGCGTTTGCATTAGTATAAATAACATATAAAATTAATATAAATTATTGCAATTACAAAAAAAACGAAATTATATAAGATCAACAAAGTGTGAAGCGTTTGATACGACAAAATTATAATATAAAATATGACCTGTAAATTTAGTTCATACAAATTACACTATTATAATTGCGATGCAAAAGTATAAGGATTTGATTTGATTTACGTGTATCGAGTCTAGAAGAGTATACCAAAGGGAAATTGGGAGGGAGGGACGATGATAGGATCGCCCACTCTCCTTGGATTTTAACGGCGATGTTTTCTATGATTTCATAGAAATTTTATTATTCAAAGGAGTATAAATGTGTTCAGTTATTATAAATAAAACACTTGCTTAAAACTTTGTATATATATATATAGGATTATTGATTTTCGGCCGCTAAAAATCGTTTTTGCTTTTACTTCATCGTAATACGTCGCTTAGTTTTGTCGGATTAAAAACTTGGTTAAGATATAAGATAGGTAAACAAAGATTGACTGATTTAACTTAATTCTAATTCTATGACTCGTCTGAATATGATTCGAAAGAATTGATTCGGTGCCGTACTATTGTAATTCAATTATGTACATAGATATTAATTATTATTATTTATTTAAAAAATCATTATTTTCCACAGTTCAAAGTAAATCGCCGTATTTTTATGTTTGAAGAAAATGTAGCAAAATGTAAAAGTTTTACATCATACGTATACAAACTTGTCAAAATACACTACTATACATTTTTAATGGTTCGTTAAAATTTAATAGATCAGTCGTGACGAGTAACGTCACGTTGAAAACTCTACAGGAAAATTTTAGTTTTCGTTAAACTTTATAATAACATAAAGGACGATAGTATGTGTGTGTGACTCGGAGTACTCAACTTGTTGTACGAACGGTTTTAAAACATATTTAGCGGTGTAATTTTAATTTATTTTACAGCTTTTTCGAAATAATAAAGAATTTCCATGAGAACGTATATTTTTTCTCATTTGATATTACAAAAAAAATAATTTATTTTTAATGTATGTGTAAAATATTTAAAAAACAACAAACTATATTTCGATTTATATATATATGTATATATATATATACACATGAGAACATCGCCTAACCATTTTTAATATTATAATTATTATACAAGTATAAAAGTATAATATGATTATAGAAATTAAAAGTCATATCGTTTTATTCGTAACAACTCAAACCAATCAACTAACTGTACTAAAATAAATGAATGGCTTTTTTCTCGCATTATTTTACAATATATGTACGACGACGTATGGAATGCGACTTTTATTTCTATACGAATTATATAGTTCGATAAAACGATATTGAATAAAAATCATGATTACTACATGCATAACATATACACATTTTATAGTTTAAAATACCTTTTCAAAAACAAAAAAAGTATAGAATCATTAAATACATACATAATATAAAAATGTCTCGAGCGTAAAAAAAATATTTCAATACTTTTGTATACTTCGTGTTGTAATATTTTCAGATTATAATTAATACGTATCAATAATATCATTCCATGTCTCTATAATAGTCTTGGTTGTAGCAATGGACTAATCGTTGTTATAATTTATTTGGTAAAACTATTTTGACCACCTACACGTCATACGTATCTATTCGTAAAATTCTCAAAAGTGTTACTTAAAAAAAAAAAACTTTGTCTAAGTGATGTAAAACTATTACTTTTGATTTTTTTATTATTATTAGTTTTTTTTTAATTATAAAATTATAATGATACGTTGTTCAATTTTTTTAAATTTAAATATTAATAACTCGATATTATCACTTGAAAATTTATGACGGTAAATGATTTTATAATTGAGAACACTGATTATACTGATTTTTGAAATGACAAAAACGAGAATATTTTTGCGCACGAAGTTAATGAAATAATAATATCATTGAAACGTACACTAGTCAGCAGGTGTAGAATATGTAAAAGCAATCAAAGTATAAAAAAAAATATCAAAATACGTAAAAATCAGGGGAACAAAACGATTGTGCAATCTTGCAATATGATAAATGAACTGGATCTGGATTTCATTGAATTATAAGGGTAATAATGTAAAAAAAAAAATAGAAATATAAAATATACGACACAATTATGATAAAAAAAAAGAAAATTAAAAAATTGTTTTCAAACCGTGAAATATATATAAATATATATATTAATCAAACAAATAATAAGTACGTAAATCAGGCTTTTGCGTCGTCGATGGGTCGCGGAGCAATACTTTACATAACGTCTCTCAATGTTCGCAGTCGTTATTAATTATTATAATAATTTCCATTTGCGAGTATTATAACAATAATTGGAATAGGTGTCTGCGCCTAATGATGTGTCGCGATTAATAATAATAATAATAATAATAATAATAATAATAATAATAATAATAATAATTATTATTATTATTATTATTTCCGTAGCGAGTTCTCTCGCCCGGTTTTGCTGTCGTGCTTAACAGCAGGCAATAATATTGTATCGGTGAGTGTATACGTAAGTACACTATTCCTCGATAACAGTAATAATACGATGGGTATGAGTCGGTATGAGTGAAAAATACACAGACTCGTTTTCGGGGCAAAACTACAATTAAAAATAATCTCGCGTTAAACAAGTACACGACTGCGAATATAAAAGTATTACGAGTCGTGTGAAATGTAAAGACTGTAAGAGAAAAAAAATCGAATCTCTAAGGGGTTTTTTTTTTTTTGAAATTTCTGGTACTTTTATTCCGAAAAAATCGATGCTTTCACATATGCACACACGGCGCGCGAGCAACACGAAATCGTAATTTTTTTTTTTTTTTGAATAATAGCCAAGCGGAATATCACATAACGAACGAGTAAGACGTTGAGAAAAAAAAATAAGTAACGCGTGTGTTTCAAAAGAATGCAAAAACAGTAATTTTTCCCCATTTTAATAATACAGTTCTAATGCCTAATAAAAAAATCGTTACAATTCATCACAGATACATTTTCATTTAGAACAAAAATCTTTTCTTCTCGAATTGTTTTTTTCTTTTTAATAATCTTCAATTACATCGTCATTAATCATTGGAAAACAATAAAAACACGGCCACTACAATAATTATTCATTTGTTAGGCGAGACTTGCGACAATAAGAGTACGAACAGACGTCAATAATAATTCGAAAATATGTTCTAACCGTCAATCGGTGCTGGTCGTGTAGGCAAAATTAAAAGTACTTACACGAATCGGTAGTCGACACTTCCATCCATAACATATATATATATATATATATAATATAATATATATAATCTGTGCCTATATCTTAATTTATTTTTGTCACAACGAAACCTGGACATGTGTCCAATTCTTCTCACAAGCCCATAATTTTAATAATAATAATAATAATTGTAATACGCGCATTGTTAAAAAAAATCAGATAAAACAATGAAAGTAATAAAGGTTGCTTAAGATGAAAAATCTTTGAACTTCACAAGGTGTGATTATTTTTTTACACTGAGAGTTATAAAATGTATAAAAATTTAAAAAATAAAATAATTTTAAATATAAATGGATATCTCTTTCTTTTTACACTGAAATGTACATAAATGTGTTTTTAAAATAGTAATAAGTGAAAAATACGAAACATTTATCTGACTCTGTGGAGGGGCGAGGGGTGTCCACTGCTTCATACAACCCGACCTCACATTTTTTCCAATAATAAAAACAAAATAAAGATTAGAATATTAATAGGTTACCTAATAGGACTATGAGCCGTCTCCCCATTGCGAGAATTTCGACTGCTCTCTAAATATTGAATTGCAAATTTCGAAATATTCGTTGCAAATAGTTACAAATGAGTTACAAAATATTGGTACACGTTTGAAGTCGATCGGACTGAGTCGTGGTGCTGACCCCTCTCATTCGGATAACGATTGCGGCAAAAATATTTGGTCGCGAATTATGAAAACTTGATTGCAATTAGTTGCTAAAAAGTTGCTGAACATTGACACAGGTTTGGGTTTCCACTACGAATTCGGGTTGCCAACTTCACAGACGTAAGATCTATAGATTATTTTTTTTCTTTATTTTAGAACAGGAAAAAAAATCGATAATATCGATGAAAATCGCTGATTTCATTCAACTGCGAACACCGTTCGTCACGAAATAGAACGCGTACCGAGCTCTCCTCACACCGCGCTAAAACCGCACTACCCAATCAGTTCCATTATTTTAGATTAACTCTTAAATTTAAACTAAAAAAAAAAAAAAAACGAATTTTGTGAAAAAAAAATCGACTCTACGGAAATTTTTCTTTACACTATTTTTTCCGATTTTAGCAATCAGTACAAAACAACAAAAAAAAACGAATAAAAAAAAAGAATCATACGCGGTTTTTTTTTTTTTAAATTGTAAACCCGTGTGTACATTAACTGCAAATGCCGTCGTACATTCACAACGTATACCGAGACGAGAGAGAAAAAAAAAAGATTATTTAAATCACTTTATAAATCTATTTTATATATATATATATATATATATAATATATAAATAATTTAAATAAATCTCGGTAGATAAACGTTACTTATACGTCGTTTTTTTTCCCCCCTCATATTGATTTGCAAACGTTCGCGTTTTCTCTCCGTTACGCCCGTACGCGGGGTACATATTTTCTAATAAACGTCGAAATGTCACCGCGCGCGCCTAAAATTAACGTATTCGCGGTTACGCGTAAGAGTGTGAGAGGGGCGTTAGGAGGCCGCCGCCCGTGGGTTACCTATCGAATCCGCCACCGGCTCTTTACTTTTTTTGTGGTGTTGGGGGGGGGGGAAGGGAAGTGTAAAAACGAGGAGTAGAATTGTTCGCGGCGAAAACGGTTCGCGAACGGGGCGACGGTAACGGACGTTATGGCGGGTAAGCCCCGAGCGTGCGTGTTGAGAACGTCACAGGGACACCGGCGCGTCGTTTCGCCAGGGGCTCGACGGCGATTACTCCAGTCGATCAACGAGGTGGCGTGCGTTCGTCGTGCGTTTCCCGCGCAGAGTCCCGGCGGTCGCTCGTTCTCTGTATCCATCCTACACGAATTCTCAATTATTATTTTTCATTTTTTTTTTTAAACAGAATTTGAAAAAAAAAAAACATTATTATTTATTAATTTTTTTTGTCCAAATACAATCCACCGGGAAAGCGGATCGATTGACATTAATTATCTCTGATCGGACATAACGGAAAAACGTTTTTGTCTTTATTGGATTTACATTCGCTTGTTTTTTTTTTTTTATTTTTTTAACAATTAAAACCGGCGTGCGTACGACGAGTTACCGTAATTCATAATACGGTCAGCGAATTCTCGATTCCGCCGATTCCGACACGCACTTTTGATTCTCGAAACGGTAAGTGTATAACAATAATAACAATAATAATAATAATAATAACAATAATAATAATAATAATAATAATAAATCAAGAGAAATTAATTATTCTTGTTGAAAAAAAAAACAAAATAATCATTTTACCCACGAAAATTGTGTTATCGTTCGTGATTGCGACGATGTGCTGTTCGTTTCAACGTCGATAGAAAGTATATCAATAACGATAGAGAATTATATAAATAACGTAAAAATTGCAAATACCCGACGAGGATTTAATAAATTATTATTACATTTATTTAATGCAATCGTTCAATTACGGTGTTTAGAACACCGCGCGATTGTAACGACATCACTCCGTATTTCATCGCGCCGATTCGTTCGTATTATTCGTACACAAAACACGATTTCAGAAACGACTGCAAGTGGCCGTAGATACAGTCTATCGGATAAATTCCGAGAGTTTCTAAGAAGAAAAACGGTTTGAAAACAGCTTTGAAACACTCTCGTTTCCTTACGAACGTATTCAACGCGCGCCGTAAATAAACAAAATGTCGTAAATTAGCGTTTCAATAATAGTTTTTCGGCATAAAAAATTGTGTTTTACGCGCAGGCCTCGCAGTCGTAAATCCGTCAAGTTGAAATTATAATATTTTCAACGGTGCTCTACGCTTTTTTATTATTACTATTATTATTATTGTTATTATTATTATTATTATTATTGGGTACAGAAAATTATTTTTAAAACAAAACGCCAATTGCATTTGAACGTTCGATCGAGGGAAATTTTAAAATTCAGTCGATAAGACATAATTTTTTAGATTTTCCTCGACGGAGTGCACGTGTTTCAACGATCCTTAAAAAAAATATCCAATTGTACGTCGTCATCAAAATACACTCATGCCAAGCACTCAACTGTCTCGTCGCCCTTTATTCTCAAATGTACTACTCGTACCACGTGCGGGTAAAAAACAAAAAAAAGGTCTTGTGTCACTTTACTTTTATAAAAATAAAATTTTAGAATAAAAAAAAAAAAAAGATCAATAACTACTCCGTACGATGACGGGGAAATTATGTTATACAAAAACAATTGAAAACTTTCAGCCAATCTTTCCATTAAAACGAAAAAAAAGTTATGATAAAATTCAAAAACACTGAAATGTTAACGCGCGATCTATGACTGAGAATGTGATCCGTAAGTATTAATATTAAATCGTCAATTGTCGGTTACGTTTTGTTGATTTTCGAATTTGAGAATTGATGAAATACACGGCGGTAATATTGTGTGGATACGACGAAAATACAATCGTGAAAAGTAGGTACTTTTTTTTTACATTATCAATACACTTCTCATTGCAAAATTTGAATTGCGGTTATTTATTTATTTTTTCATCATCATTATTATTATTATTATTATTATTATTATTATTATTATTATTATTATTATTATTATTATTATTATTATTATTATTATTATTATTTAATCTTTTTTCAAACACTGAATTTCATTTTTATCTAGAAAAAGGGGTGTACGCGAATGTATTCACGCGTGAGGTGAATAATGCGAATGCAAAAGCGAAAATTAAAATAAAACGTTCATTCGATTAATCAGATTATATTTATAATATTTTTAATCCTATATATATATATATGATATACGATTTTATGAGATTATTTCAAAGAATTAATCGAATGAAAACAAAACACCTCATACGTTAAAAAAAAAAAACATACCGGCATCGTTATAAGTTTATATAATAAGTCGTTTTATTACGGTTTCTAGTAAGTTTTAAGTTTTAACAAACTCATCTCAAATTGACCATAAATAAACTTTTCGATTTCTGTACTGCTCGCATTAGTTCGTTATACTATTGTCTTTCTAAATCGCATTTATTTTTAGTGACAACGGATATTATACTTGATACGACGATATATTGTATTTTTGTAAACCACTCACTCGACTTTTCGAATTTTTCTTTCGGTTCCCGAATTTTCACTGTTCGTTTTAAAATAACATTACGATTTGGAAAAATAATATAAAACTCGTATTCCTTATTATTTATTTTGTATATTTTTTGTATAAAACGTCAACAAAGGAAACCCATCGCAAGTTATTATTCATCCGAAATGCATGGCCCCAATAAAATCGATTAGGCATTCAATTAAATCTATTCGACTGCGGCGTGTTTAAGTGTAGGAGGCGTGTAAAGGAATATATTATCGAATCTATTTTAGTTTTTAACTATCAATAACGATTTTACGGTTTTTAGTTACTCGTTGTTGCTGGATAGACTATTATTGCATTTATATTATATCGAAAGATTTTTCTACGATATTGCCGTATTTCAAGTCATCGAAATGCAATATTAATTAAATATCACAGCAGTCATACCCATCATGTTCAGAACGTGTGTGTTTTACCGAATCGTATTATTAAACGAAATTATTATTCTACATTTTAATTTTGGCAACTAGTAATATAATAATAATTATTATATCTTTTAGTCAATTCAACATTTATAAAAAAAAAGTAGGTTTATGGGTTAAATGAATGTTATTTACAAAATATTCTAAAATAAACCGTGTTGACAACATAATTCGTTGAAATAAATTTAGACAATTTGTCGTTCATACGTGACAGGTTTAAAATAAAATCTATGACGAATAAAAACAGAAAAATTAGGCGAATTATGTAATGCAAATATATGTATATTATTTTTTCTACTTTCGCTGAAAGTGAGTTTCATAAAAAAAAATTTTAACTTATGAGTAGTTATACAATATAACCAAATAAAATATTTTCCGGATTATATTGTTATTGTTATTGTAGTCGAGTGGAAATTTTTTTCCAGTCATATACGTTTTTGTTTTAATAAATAAACGTAACGGCCACTTGAACGCATACATTAGTACCGTATATATCATTGAAAATTCAAAGAGCCGAGACGAAATTTATTTACTTTTTTATAAGCATTAAACGTAAAATGTAAATTACAATATAAGTAATAACCTAATACTAACTACCATTTACCATATTATCATGAATCGGATAAATTATTGCAAATTTCGTTGATTAGTGTTCACACCAGATATTATAAAAAAAAATTGATTGAAAATATAAATTTTAAACGAAATCCAATTGACAGTCATGATACAAAAAAAAAATCGATACCGCGCGATCCATAATTCAGCGTAATAAACAGAGAATAAACATATGGTGACTGTTGTTCGCTCGTTTTATCCACAGTGTTTGATAATAATTTATTTACTTTTATATTTTATCAAATTCTCTATGCGCGTTATTGTTGAGTTGTAAATTATTTTACACGAAAATCTAAAATTCATAAGCGTCTGTTCTAATATTTAATATACATATATCGTGCACTTAAAACAAAGACATTATTATTTTATAAAACGTTGAAGCCATCTGGACATTTCAAGAATACGGAACAATTTAATGAGCAGAGAGTACCCCGCACCCTGTACTGACGATTTTCATATAACATACAACACTCCGTCTTATCCGACAAATTTTTTTTATGATTATTTCAATTTAAAAACGCTACGCGAAAACTCGCTACATTTTCAAAGTAAATCCATTTTCTTCACTACTCTACTTTTCACCTTTGTGACTTTATGGATTTTTAAATTTACTTAAATGGCTCCGAGACAACAATAAATAATTCATATTTCAAAATCAATATTATTCTTGTGTGTTATACCGAAGTTTAAATGGAATTTTCGCAGTGCTATGAAATCCCAAAATGTAAAAACTATTTAAATTATTGTTATATTGGACTCTAATGAAATCTAATAGTTAAAAAAAACAATCGAATAAAAACGATTAACTTAATAAAACGATCAAAACGCGAATAATACAACAAAAAACACATTATAATATGTTATTTAGTATAAATTACTTAGAATAACGTATGTGTTTATACACTCGGTTTATTCTCGCAAAGTTTTCTTATGAAATTATACAATGCAATGATCAGCTTTTTTCCTATATCCCTGCAGTAACCGTTACGAGTTTTAAAATGATTTTCCGGATCACTTGCAGGAACGCAATCCCTTCAAAACGAAGATATAATAGTGAAGGAAAAAATTTTAATACTGGGAACTGAGTAATATTAAAAAAATTCTCTTCTTAAAATTGAAAATCGTTTAGTGACTAAAACAAGGATGTTCGTAGAAATATATACGTATAACAATGGAAAATGGAGGAGGCGAATTCAAAAGTAAAAACTACTACTAAAAGTATTTAATACTTATTTTCTTTATTAGCGTTAATGTAAAAGTAAAAAAATCAAATTTTATCTTAATTCCATCGTATGTTAAATACAAACTGCGATCTAATAAAACGGACGTACGTTAGGCTGGCCCCCCCCCATTCGAAATTTGTAAAAAAAATTATGCAGATATTTAGCAAGGAATTCGCATGAATTTGCAAGACTAATTTTAGAATTTGCACGCTACTCCTTCGTCCGCAATTTCAATTTCAAGGGGGGGGGGCTGGCAAGACGTCACGCCAGCCCCCCCCATGGTAAATATTAACATTTTTCAAATTTTTTTTTTGCAAATATTTAGCACGCAATTCGCATGAATTTGCAAGACTAATTTGAGAATTTGCACGCCACTCCTTCGTCCGCAATTTCAGTTTCAAGGGGGGGGGGCTGGCAAGACGTCACGCCAGCCCCCCCCATGGTAAATATTAACATTTTTCAAATTTTTTTTTTGCAAATATTTAGCACGCAATTCGCATGAATTTGCAAGACTAATTTGAGAATTTGCACGCCAGTCCTTCGTCCGCAATTTCAGTTTCAAGAAAGTGGTAGGCAAAACGTCACGCCGGTTCTCTCCTTAGTAAATATTAACATTTTTCAAATTTTTTTTTTGCAAATATTTAGCACGCAATTCGCATGAATTTGCAAGACTAATTTGAGAATTTGCACGCCACTCCTTCGTCCGCAATTTCAGTTTCAAGAAAGTGGTAGGCAAAACGTCACGCCGGTTCTCTCCTTAGTAAATATTAACATTTTTCAAATTTTTTTTTTGCAAATATTTAGCACGCAATTCGCATGAATTTGCAAGACTAATTTGAGAATTTGCACGCTACTCCTTCGTCCGCAATTTCAGTTTCAAGAAAGTGGTAGGCAAGACGTCACGCTGGTTCTCTCCTTAGTAAATATTAACATTTTTCAAATTTTTTTTTTGCAAATATTTAGCACGCAATTCGCATGAATTTGCAAGACTATTTCGGTATTTTTCCCACCCTTTCACCTGAAATTTTAAAAATCTCGCGGGAGAGCTGATGACATTTCTTGCAGGTAATAACTATAAAGTTAAAGGATTGAAATTGATTTAATATGCGCCTTACTTTATTTGTATATTTCATTATAAATATAAACATTAGTATTTAGTACATTTTTAGGGAAATTATTATAAAAATAACTCGTAAGTGTTACGGTGAAAACAAAATCACGCTAGTAGTATGATGCGCTAATGAGGCCTACTGGCTACTTGTATGTGAGAATTTCTTTCACATAGTTTTAATTTGAGAACTACTAACATGCTGGTAGTTGTGCTTTCCCCAAATTCATAGTACCTTATAAGGAAGTGTGTAAAAATAGATTTATCGATCTACGGGCACTATATCGTTCTGTTTAGGAAACATATTTGCATTCCGAAAACAAAAAGTCGTGTTGTGTGAGTAAATCTCTCTACGTGCGAGTAACGGCTTATGTATTTTTCGCTTTTGTATAAGTTTGTTTGATATCTATGATTAGTTTGTATAAGTACCTATAAATTTTACATTAGTATAATTATTATATTTAAAAAATTAAAACTAGTGGTATATAATATAGTAATGATTTTTTCACGGAAAACAATTTCCAAACTTTCTTTTATCAATATTATCCAATTCCATGTGTTATCTCCATATTAAATGTGATTTTATTAAACCGTGTAATTTGAACAATTAAATTTAGTTAATTTAATTTTTCATTTAATTATTTTGTGTTAATAAATATTATATTTTATTGAATAATATGGTTGGTAGAAAACCTGGGGCTGATCCTTTGAAGATTGTCGAGGCAGTTCTACATTTTAAACATAGGGTAATCGAACTAAAAAACAACGAGAAAAGTAAGTCAATCTTTATTAAATATTATTCTTTGTACATAATTATTTTCTAAGCTGTATTTGTGGATTGATCACTTTTTTTGAAAAATACGTATTTTTCAATGAAAAAAATGATGGTAAAATCCATAGGTGGAAATCAAGGGGAACTTGAGGGGACTAAGCTAGGGTGACCATATTTGCAAAAAAAAAAAATTTGAAAAATGTTAATATTTACTAAGGAGAGAACCGGCGTGATGTCTTGCCTACCACTTTCTTGAAACTGAAATTGCGGACGAAGGAGTGGCGTGCAAATTCTCAAATTAGTCTTGCAAATTCATGCGAATTGCGTGCTAAATATTTGCAAAAAAAAAATTTGAAAAATGTTAATATTTACTAAGGAGAGAACCGGCGTGACGTCTTGCCAGCCCCCCCCTTGAAACTGAAATTGCGGACGAAGGAGTGGCGTGCAAATTCTCAAATTAGTCTTGCAAATTCATGCGAATTGCGTGCTAAATATTTGCAAAAAAAAAATTTGAAAAATGTTAATATTTACCATGGGGGGGGCTGGCGTGACGTCTTGCCAGCCCCCCCCCCCTTGAAATTGAAATTGCGGACGAAGGAGTAGCGTGCAAATTCTAAAATTAGTCTTGCAAATTCATGCGAATTCCTTGCTAAATATCTGCATAATTTTTTTTACAAATTTCGAATGGGGGGGGGCCAGCCTAACGTACGTATAAAACGGTTTACATTGAACTACTATACATTTCAGTATGCAATTGAAACAGCACAATTAATGAACTTTTGATTAAAGTAATAATGAAAACATGTAAAAAGAACAAACCAAGCAAAATAAATTACAGCATTTATAGTACGATTCTTAATCGTTGATAACAATATAATTCCTTTTGACTCCATGCAGAACAACTTTATCGTTTCATCTATAACTACCTACAGAACTCAATTTTATAGTGTACATCATTATGAATAAAAGCCAATCTATTTAAACTATGCTGGGTTTTAAGTGTCGCAAAACCGTGTTTTATCGTCTTCAATTTCTTTTTCCTTCAAAATACACCACAATAACTTCTCCGTCTATTTCGCCTATTCATTCTCCATTTAATGATTCTATTACGTTTAACTGATTTTCAATTCGTTTTCGACATTTTTATCATCATAACGTATATTATACTAAATATTGTTATCATCTGATTTTATCAAACGTTTCACGAAGATTGCGTGATGTCTATTACTGAATGTTATATGGCACGAATAATTCTTTTTTTTATTTTTTTGCAAATGATAAAAAACTCAATATCAACAAAAATATCAGGGAATGTCTCCTCCGAAACCCCCTTGCCAGCGTCTTAGAACGAAGAGATAAAGGAAATTAACCGAAGTTTACTCGTCGTGGCCTCCAATCCCGTTGCCTAAACAATATTTCTCGTCATATTCTTACAGATATACCGATCGCGTTTACAATATTTATCTTTCGTTTATGGTCGATATCGCAGCATCCGCTGTAAGAATGCTTACTACGTGTGCAATAATATTCGAGAAACGTTTCCGACTCGGGCGCTGTTATTACTTTTTGAATGTCACACGATAACTTTATGTGTGTATATAACGGTAAATTTAGAATTATCTTTTTTTTGGGGGGGGGGGAGGGAGGGAGGTAGGCTAAACATTTTTGTAATAATTTTGTAAACACAGTGTTTAGGATTTTACGTTAGGCTTTCAAATAATATATAATTATAATTTTCTATCACGATAAGTATGTTTAAAGTTCGTAAGAAAAAAAAGATTAAAAACAACAACAAAATTCTAATATTAAAATATAATCGAAATTAATATATAAAGTTAAATAAAAAAAAATGTTTAGAGCAAATAAAATGGCGCGATAAATGAAGAAGTCTATTAATGTAAAGACAATTTTAACGTCGATATCTGCTGTATGACAACTGTTCTTATTAGCCATTGGGAAAAAAACGACTTTTAATTGGAATATCCGTGTTTTGATTAAATATTTATACAGCGTACATTATCGTTTCGTATTGACAAATTCGATTCGACACACCAATCCGATATCAAACACACATCAGTGCAAAATTACTTCAGACTCATCTAGAATAATAGTCGCGTCTAATGAAATACGTTTTTGTTTACTACGTTGAAGGGTTGTAAAAAAAATATCGATGCTATCGTTTGTCAACTTCGATTTTTCTTTTTACAAAATAAACGCATAATATCCACTTTTTTTGCGACAATATTACGTTGAAATATCATATAACATAGTGACCAACAGACAAACAATGTCGCGATGGTACATTAGCACAACACATACACATAATTGCCCGGCATACTAAATGTCATTTATATTTTAAAATCGTCCGTTATTATACTAATACAGTATGTATAAGCACAGCTTCAGCGACGGTTTGTAGAACGTAATCGATCAAATCGAACACATCGGCGGGGTCCCTCTTAAAACTGTCATAAAGAAAAAAATACAATTTTTTTTATTACGAAATTGTTCTTCTTCCTTTAGAACATTATAAACTTAAAGTATAAAATTGAAATTACAATCTTCTTCGCGCACTTTGGTTATGTATATCGTATTTTTATTATACGTTTTAGTAGAAAATGCTAAAATGTCTGTAGTAAAAAACATCATTTTTCAAAACTTTTTTTTTATCCGAATTAAAATAATATGAAAATATAACAAATATATTTATTTTTTTTTATGAATTTCATTAATAGACGTTTTCTATAAGTCATAGTATAGAACTTATATGAGTAGTTATAGATTTTTTTTACACTTTCTGCAACACTGAAACCGATTGAGATACACGTACGAAACAGATAATTGTAAACATTCGAATAAGTCAACGTGGTAAAATAATTTTTTAAGTAAATATGGGTAGCCCTCGCTGAAGCCGGGCGTACCCTGTGCTGATGCAGGACACGTGAAAACAATAAATTCATGAAATTGATGATAAAACTGATAATGTTACAGCGAACGTAAGTGAAATCGGAAAAAATCGTTTTCTTTATTATTAATATTTTCAAAACCGATATCGCACGCGAAATGTTGACGACCGCTCGTATTAATACTCATATAAATACGTGAAATTCTTATTGCTTTCTCCCCCGTAAACGGTGATGTGGAGTCTCACGGAACCGTTCACATTTTATTTTTAACCGACTCCGAAATAAGAGGACGCGCTGAATTCGACCCGTTCGCTTTATTTTTTTTTTCTTTTATGTCGGTCCAACGATTATTCCGAAAAATGCTAAACCGATTGGGATGTAATCGTACTCCGGTGATTTGGGTTAGGATTTTTTTTGTTTTCAAAATTTCAAATATTGCATGTTTGATTTAGAATTTCACTAGATAATCGAAACAAGTAATAAATAATGTTTTAAAAAAAAAAAAAATTCCTTATAATAATAATTTTTTAATCGCGAACTTTGAAAACACAAATTTTCAATGGCATTTTTTTTTCGAACCAAAAACCTTAAGTTTTATTTTTATGTAATGATTTGGAAATCTTTTAAATTATACGTCACGATGATATTGCGAGGAAAAAATCGATATTTAAAAATTCGGTCCGTTAGACTTCTGGTCGCCAGTTAACGGAAAATCTTCTCACCGCGTCAGGTGATCGCGTAAATCCTTGTGCGCGTGTGTGTTTTGCTTAACGATTAAGCGAAATAAATGTGCACAGAATTCTCAGCGCATACTGAACCAGCCGACCGAGCACAACGTGTCCCTCCCCGGGACAGGGTTTTCAGATCGGACTGACTTTTCCATTTTCTCACACTCTTACCGTATATTTTATGGAAACGACGGGCGGTTAGGTTTGTTGACTTATGCGGAACTGGCACAATAAAATAATTCAAAGGTTTCGTGGAAGCGAACGGACGGGGGGAGAGGACGCGGCCGTGACGCGACTAGGAGGAAACGGTAACGGCTTTTATCGCGAACACGTCTGGTGCGACAAGTGCGACGGATACGCGTAAAACGAACATGACCTATACAAGCCTACACGATAAAACATACGAAACGCGGCGTTTATTCGTCGGCGGAAAACGCGCGTAATAAAATAAAAGTAATTTTTTTCGAATAAAACCAATACGATATTAAGTAGCGTGAAATAATATTGAAATTGTCTTAGGAAAATAAATCGAACGTTTTTTTTTTTTTTCGAATGCCGCTTTTTGGACACGTACGCACGACAAATAAAACGAAACACGCATTGCGCCCACGGCCCAAAAGTAATTATTTTTTGTTTTATACGTCGAAAGCTAAAAAGAGTTTCGAGCTTTAAATACGCGTAGTATTCAACGCCGTGAAACGATATTATTCGTGCACATGGATTGATTAATTGACACATCCCTTATTTTGTAAAACGTAATAGTCGCAGCAGGGTTTTAAATTTATGGCAAAAGAGTTAAGATTTTGTTTTACCGTACGAAACACGTATTTTATCCATTTATTCGTTCCGGGATTTTTTTTTTTCAAATAACTTCAACGATCTTTTATATATATAAAGAACGTTAATATTTTATCGCTTATTATTATTTTTTTTTTTACTCTTGTGTTATAAAGTAATCACTCGTGATTCGATGAAATATAATCAACGGCGAGAATTCGAATTTTCTTTTGTCCAAAGGCCCTCGGTATTCTAATTGCCGCACGGCACGGAAACGTCGAATTGCACCGGCAGCGTTCGCGTTCAAATGCGTAACAGACGAACGACTCGTGCTCGTGCGTTATTCCAATACTTGAAAACATCAGCTGAGAACACACGCTGGGGCCGAGATTGATTGGAAAAATATCGAGCAAAGGTATGTTGTTCGATTAATTAAAACGAGTGTTTATACGTTATGTTTGTCGTACATCGTGCCTAAAGCGCAAAAAACTTTCGGCGTTAAAAGCGCGAGACAAAAAAACGAACGAGAAAAAAAAACCTATTTCCAGATGAACGAAATTGTGAGTAAAAACACCGTTAAACTTATGTGGGATAATCTATTAACACCACGTGTGTCACCACTGGATGCAGTGTCTAATCCATCAATACATTTTTATTTTTATTTTTTTTTTCCGCGGCGAATTTCTCTTTTAGTAGTTTTCACCGTATTAACGGCTCGTATTCTCGAGGAAAAAAAACATTGTACGGCGAGTAGGTAATAGAAAAATATTCGATTTAACGAATATTTGCGGTTGAAATAAAAATTCAAACCGCGTGTCGGCGTTTTGTACGTATATTTTGTATTTAATAAATAAAATACAAAATATACGAAGATTTATGTTAATAATAATTAATTGAAATAATATTGCGATGTTAGTCGAATGTTAACCGTTTCTGATGTAAACAATTTAATCGATGACAATTTCAAATCACCCGAAAGGAATGTGTTTCATTACAGAAACGAAATAACGATTTAGCGACAAAACGTCCGGGGACTCAGTCGGATACCGGACGCGATCGCGTGAAGAGATCGAGTTGACGTCAAAAAAAAAAAAAACGTAAATCATAGACTTTGTCTAGAAAAGCGATAGAATTTACAAAAAAGAAAATAGCGTTTTCCAATCAAGACGGTCCACAAAACCATTCGAACGATCCGCGAGAGCGAAAAGTTTTTAAATCGATTTCGAGTGTAAATTAAAATCGATAACAGTGTTGAATCGTTTGAAAATAAATGTAAATGGTCGGATGCTAGGTGGGTCTTTGTGACTGTGACGAACTGATCAACGTAGATTTTGAACAACGATAGTGTACAAGCGTTGAAGAAAACGAGTAGAACAATATAACACGGTCCGTGAACGAATACTAACGCTTTCACAATACGAGTATCCTTTGTTCCCGTTCTTGTCCATCGATTGGTTTCATTTTATAAACAAAAAAAAAAAATTAAAACGTTAAAACACAATTAAAACGTAAATTACGCTTATTCGGTTTTGTCGATAACGAAAGTTTTGCGCGAGACTATTGTTTTCGTTCATAATTTCAAATACGCAGAATCGGATTTATTCTCAATTATTACTTGCATTGCTCTTCGATATAATTCTAATGTTGGATGTTTAATTTCTCGATATTTTGAAACGTTACACTTTGAAAACACGTCTCGAAACTTTTAAGGTGAAATCGAATTTTATTTTATTAAATTTCACCGTGTACATTTTCAACGATGATTATGATTATTTTCAAAACTAAAAGACTTCGACAGAATACCATTTGTTTCGGTGTTTGTGATTTAATAAAAAAAAAGTAAATATAATTCATTTAGTTGATAAACCGCAGAGCGATACATTATCATAACGATTATATGGTGAATTAAAAATTAGCGTTTTTTATAATTATTATTACTAATTCAACTACCACCTTTGTAACAACAATGAAAATATTTTAATATTTAAAAAAAAAAGTTTTATTGGATTTTTGTCCGTAAGAAACGCCTTAAAAAAAAATTTGAACACTAGTAAAGATTAATGTTCTTTTATTATATGTATACAATACGTGAGCGAAATTGATTTATATATCGTACAGAATTATTATTCATTCAAATGAAAACACGAAAGTGTTCAGAAATACGGAATATTTTGAAATATTTATTTGTATCGGTGAAAAATATTGTTTTTTTTTTTTATCTGACTACGTACTATATTATATAATATAATTTTTTTCCTCCACAACTTGTATGATGTCGATGTTGCAAAAGTAAAAAAATCTAGCTAAACGACGTTAATTAAGTCAAATCGTATGTGTTTGAGTAAAAGCACGAAAGAATCGAGTAAAAATTACAAAGAACATAATAACATTTCAAATGTGAAACCGTGCGTTTTACGTCCAACGACTTGACCAAGTGAGATTTATTAATATATAATGTAACAAAAATATAAATATTTTTACCTTTACCGGTTAGGTCTTGTGAAAAAAAATGTCCTCGTTAAAAAAAATTATTCGAGAAAATACAACACACGGTCCACTTGCGTGTGCATCGGTTGACTATTATGGAAAAAAAAAATTCTAAGGGTATTTTACATGTACTTTCCGATCTCTACGAGCACCCGTGATCTAGCGTAGCGTACGAGTATATAAATTGCGCATTGATTAAAAAAATATTACGTAAACGGATGGAATTTTATAATAATTAATTACACGTTTGCAGAACAGACGCAGAGGAGTCAAGACAATAATAACGCGTTATTGTGTTGGCGCGAAATATTATAATTTTTCGACGGCAATTGTTCAAATCCGCAGAACGGGCGCGCAAGTAAAACTTTATTAACGCGCCGCGATCATAACGCACGGTAACGATCGTATGCTTACGGAGTATTAGTATCGTTAGCAGCGTCGTATTGTTACATCGTCGCGGCGCTCATTAAATACGTAATCTTTGCGAAATGCGAATTTATGGCGATTTCTCGCGTGGATACTACAGCGTAAATCGTTTCGTTGCAGTTTAAAAAGCTGCGCGGCGGACGCGATGATCGTGATTTATATAGTCCGTCGTCGAGTTTTTTTTTTTCTCTACGGCTCCGGATTGAGAACAAGAGGTAGAAAGAGAACCCGCCAAGAGAGTGGAAAAAAATATATATATATATATTAATGTTGTAATACACGTGTGTTACAGCAGACAACATATTATGATATCGTGCGCGAGCGGCACAAAAAGAGAGGAATAAATAATTGTTATTCGGCTATTGCGCCGCGTTAAAACGGATAAACGCCGTAAACGATCTCGCGACTGAGACTGTGCCGGATTACGATTTCTTCTTTTTTCCCTCTCGATAAAGTTTCATTTCGTCGCTTTCTCGGAGATGGACGAACGGACTTTTTGAACGCGCAATTATACACGAGCTCGGTCGAACCTAACCATTATTAATAGTTTCGGTGCGCGTAACTCAGCGAAATCGTTCACAGATGATACTATTCAAACGTTATCACACAAACTGCTTACGGGCGCACGAAGTTTCGAGCCGTTCGAAGTGTCACGGACGGTTTAAAATGTTCAAAGAAGACCCGCGGCGGGTAATCGGTTTTTGGACCACCGTCAACTGTATGTGATATAATTCGCGTCGGTCGTGTTTTCCTAAGTGAAGTCCAAGTGGATTTCTGTTTGTCGCGAATCAATCCCACGATTCCCGTCATAGATATCGAAGGAAAAAATTCCGTGAATCGGATCCAATCCGGTCGACAATATAGTGTACAAGCATCGCGCGCCTGTTAATATTCCTGAGTTTTGCACACGCACACGAGAATGACGTGCCATTTGTTCCTCGTCTGAAATCCTCCTTCCCCGTAGAGAGACGGAGATTTGACGCCATCGAGGAAACAATACGGAAAAATCGCTTGAGACAATCGAACAGGATTCCGGAGAATGCGTTTTATACAAAATTCTGACAAATAGAAACGCCGGTTTCTAAGGATGAATACTTTATAGACGAAAAATATTAGTATTGAATGATTCGCCAATAATATTAATTCTTAATAAGTGTATAAGTAACAAATCGTTATTTTTTTTTTTGTACCCGACCACCATCATAAACTGCGAAAATCGTCGATTAATTACTAAACGTATTTTCTTATAAGCAGTGTTTTTATGTTATATAATCTTCAAAAATAACAAACCGCTCAATGAATACGCGTTTTTAAAATAAAACAATTTTTTTTTATTAAAATTTCTCTCGTAACAGGTATTGTGTTATAAGACCGGTGGTACACCGGTGCCGATCAATAATTTCCGTTCACAATCATTTCGATGTGTTTTGATTTTTAACACATTTATATGTGTTAAAAAAAAAAAAAAAGAAATGAATCATATAGTCGACGATTCATTAATTCGTATTTTTCGAAATGTTTTACAGGAAACATATTATTATTTTTATTTTTTTTTGTATATTCTATACTATACTTTATTTATAGCAGTGACCAATAAATATATACGTACGATGAAATACACAAAAATTGCGTGTATTGTCGCCATCGAATTTTCGAACAAAAAAAAATGTTTAAATTAAAACTATATAAATATATATATAGTTTATTTTATTATTATTATTTAAATATTCGTAGCGACGACCTACGCCGTTTAACGTGTTGACTTCTGACGTTAACACCTAAATAATACGCATTCAAAGTGTAGAGAGAATAATTTTTTTTTTTTTTATGTCACTCTTCTATTACCATGTACATTTGTAAAGGTATAAATAAAATGATAAATGATGTTTTATTTGAATTCGTTGAATCGTACGTGTGTAAATCGAATTTAATGAACACGAAATATGAAACATAGGCTTACAGCCAACAACAATACCCAGTATATAACGAATTCCTTTTTTTTTTTTTACTGATTTTTCCCGTTACAAAATCAACTTTATTGACGTTTTATTACTTTTAATTTATTGGTAATATTGACGGATTTTCGGAGACCTTTGATAAAAAAAAAAAAATCATATATTGTATTATACGTATACACGACGCGTACTAGAGATTTTTTTTCTGATTTACCATAAATTAGCGTTAAAAAGTATTTGAAGTTATCGTTTTATGTTTTGAAGTTTTTTCCTGTACGGTCTCGGACATTTGAATATTTTACGCGTTTCCCTTCAGAAATCGAATCGAATGTTATTATTATTATTATTATATATATATATACACACAAACAAAATGTGACAGTTTTTCTCCCCGTATATCACATTTTATAGGCTTAAAAAAAAACCCCCATTTTTTTCCGCAAATATTTATCGTACACGCGCGTTTGTACGACGGTGTGACGGTGGTGACACGATCGAAAATTGTTGTGCGCAAACGGCGAATGTGCCAACGGGCGGGAACGAAAACAATTCAACCGCTCCAAGACGCGTTCGCGTTCAAACAGCGTTTAGCTCGCGCGATTCGAACGCATATAAATTAGACCTATACACACACAAGCGCGATAAATTATAGTAAACATAATATAATTCTGCGATTTAAAATACGGTTTGTGCGAATGTAAATACGAAACTTAATATATTTTGCGCTGTAGTAAGCCCGTTGTGCTCATCGAGTGGAATCGTTATGAAATCCAACAACAGACGTATATAATTACGATTATATATGCAAAGATGTCCGCTCCTAACACTACTGTTATTTTCAAAAAAAAAAAACCAATTCGATTACAAAAACTAACACGTAACTCCGCAATCCGACGTCGTTCGTATTTATCTTAAATCGCCTTGAATTCTGCACACGGAATTCACCGATATCGTTTAATCATTACATAGCTGTGTGTGTATGTGTGCGTGTATCATTCGATGGTTGACGGTGGTCTGCCTGTAGTTAGAGTTCGTAGATATACGTGTAAACCGCATACTAAGGCTACTGATATAATGTACTTTTGAACGGTGTTCAGAAGCTGAGACGGCATAAAATTTAAAAAATACGTTCTCTTAGTAACGCTTTATATTAAATTATTATCATTGTGTCACCACCAACGTTCGTTTCCGAAACAATAACTGAACACAACTGTAATAAAATCGCGGTTTAAATTTAAAAAAAAAACAAAGGCATTTATTCGATTTGATGATAAGGTTATAAAATACCGAATTTTAAACAAAATTCGATGCTTGAATATCTTATTTTAATAGAAATTAAGACCAAGTAGACCACTCGTGAGGTCACAGTATTTTGCAGTGCCTAAAATATGTAAAAAAAAAAAAACGTGCCGCGACGACACTCCTCGTTCTTCCCCAAAAAATATATCTCTGTTTATATTATTATATGTATATTGTATAATGTATGGATTTAGAGGCGAATAATAATCATCCCTTCGTCGTCGCTCCCTGAAATATAAACACTCCCCTCAATCGTTTATTTACGATAATAATATTGTTTTATAAGCCATACGAAACGATCCTGGTAGATATATTACACGCGGCGCATAAATACAAGTGCACACGACAATATTTCCGGTGTTACGTGTAGTTTAAAACGTTTATTTTTCTGATGTCGAATCGTATATTACAGTCGCATAGCGTTACACCGGTCGTGGACATCGTGCGAATAAATCATTTTAAAATTAAATACGCGTACGGTTTAAAAATACACACATAAATCGCAATTCGTAGACACCAACGCGAACCAAACACGTATACCACACGGAATTAAATAATTCTATTATTTCCGTAAGTTTTGCATAAAAACGCTATATTTATTAACTGTTTAAAATGTTATCAATAATACAATACGCGCTATGGCGTAAATATAGGAATATTAATTTTTAGAAATTACTCGTTTCAAACGAAACGACGCATTGCGTTTAGGTACACCACAAAGCGTGTTGCGTAAAACGAAGATGAACGTAAGTCACACTATTCATTGCCACAAACATAAATCTATTTTATTTTTTTTTTTTTTTAAACTAATAAAATTCAAAAACACTTTAACGATCATTTGAATGAATTTAATAAAATTAAGTTTTAATTAACATTCCGAACGGTTAACGAACTGATATTCCATAACCGTAAAAGCGGATATTTTCTTATACGTTTTATTCAAGAATAAAACGAAATTTTGATTAATTAGAAATCCCTCCAACACACGAAATATCATATTATTATCATTAAATCATTATTGTCATAAGTGTAAAGAATTACGAGTTCATACCGTCGTCGTTATACACGGCTATACTACATTATTCGTATTGCGTGACTTGAACACGATGCGGTATTACTTTTGCGCGAAATTGTATATATTAATATTGTGTAGGTGTACACGCACGTATTCAGTTCGAAATGAAGATTTCTTCCTATCTCTAAAGTACGGGACAAGCGCCGTTTTAACACGCCGTGGAATTTTGCGTCCCTTATGATTTGATATTTGATATTTCACGGTACTATTATCATATATATTTCGAGTAGATACCGCAGTCGTAATTTCGTTTGAACGTAATAATTATATTAGATTTTTCGCCCACGAAAAATAATATTTCCCATTAATCTCCTGTTAAAAAGGATTGTAAATCGCGTTACGCCTTTTCATTATATTAAATGCAGTATATAATTTCGTATAAATATATTTATATGACGAAACGACACGATGACCTATGAAATCGCCTTTTTCCCGAGTCATCGCGTGATCCGGAGTTTTTATTTAGCGAATTCCAATTTATACTTGGAAACACAACAATACCGTCCCCTGTCAATAATGTCTAGTCTAAAAAAATTCATTACCTCAATATCCGCGTCGACTTTTCACAATATTTTCGCGTAATTTCATGTCAGCGTTTTGCACCTGACGATCGTCAGTTGCTCAAACGTTCTATCACGGGTAAAAAAATAATTCTAATTAATTTTATTCCATAAATACCGTATTAAAATTATGTCAAATCACTTAGTCGAAATCATCGGTTTACGCACGAAACGTTAAAAACTCGTTTCACGTGCAACGTTATAACTTGATTTACGTCTAAATTTATAGTGCAGTTCCTTACCGAAATCGAAATCGTAGCGAGTCTCATTAAAAAAAAAAAAAAAAGATGTCTCCGTAAAATCTACAACGGCAAATAATTTTTAACGAATTTTGATTTCCTATACGCGATCATTACCGGCCTGCGGAGGTGTACTCTTATTCTGAATAGAGTACAGCTTATTATTATTATTATTTTTGTCATCGTTGACGTCTTCCGGCAAAAACCATTATTTAGTCTGCTATCGACTTAATACGAACTATCCTCGAACACGAATTCCGCTCGATCACCGAATATAATATATATATATATATTGTAAATTTAAATAAATCAATGGCAACGCAACAATAGTATTCGAATGACTTTTTTTTATTCTCGTAATAATATTTACACAATGTAGAGTTTTATATTGGTACAAAAAACACGTTGAAACTTTAAAACACTATTATAGAACGACAAACAAAACGAAAATTACAATAGGGTTTTTTTTTTTTTTTAATTATATCGTATAACGTCGATTTATATCGGTTTTTTTTTTTTTTTGTAGAATTAAACCGTCTCGCGTACATAAATATTGAAACTAAACCGTCTCGCGTACATAAATATTGAAACAAATAATTCGACGAATGCAACAGAAATTTCGAATAAAACGTTGACCGTATAGAATATCTCGAATACAATTATTTATTATCCGAAATTTTATGTTTTGTATATTTGTAACCCCGGTGGTCAGTTTATGGTTTTGCGTAAGTATTGACATTAATTTTATTACCTACGGGCGAAGAGTTTTTGTTAAAATGTTTTTTTTTCACCCACTTTTCATTCGTACGCAATAAATATTTTTCGTCGTCTAATAGATTCCATTATAATACAACAACAATTGCGTTTATAATTATCGTAATTTCGCCATTGCACGTACCGAAAACCAAGCTAACAAAACGAACTGGAAACGGACTTATGTAATATAATATATTAGCCAAGCACTCACTAGACCCGTCGAAATTCCGTATTACGTACGAAATGCGCATTTATTATTAGTAATGTCTACCGGCATTTATTGGCCGAGCTATACAGCGTAAGACGTGTATATTTCATTAGAATCGATCCAGTTTTTCTTTTCATTATTATTAACTTTGAAACACGAACGAAATCGCGTAGGTCCCCCTTTCGTTTATAAACCCCACGCGTCAACGTACGTCACATTATTATACACCGCGACCTTTATGTACGGGGGGAGGGTGGTTTTTTTTTTTACACAAAAACGCAAATGCCATAGACCTTTATAGAGACATTTCGCGCAAATCCTATACAAATAGTATTATTTACTTTTAACAGCGAACCTATAGTAAAATCGTCTCTATCGCAGTTTGGAGTACGCGTATTACGTTAAATTACTAGAGTGCGAAAAATGATTTTTTTTTTCTTTTTTTTTTGGTACGGTAACAACAAACTGCAACCGCGAAAACTTGTTTAAATAAATGCGTTCAGAAATACGCGACTTTCAACGAACACGGAAAACGTTTTAATTCGCAGGTGAAAAATTCTCTATAATATATGGCTATGATATTCCGTATTTATAACGTATAACATAAAAGTGTCTCTAAATGTTTCAACGCTATTGAATGATACGCGAAATTCGTTCGTTTTTTTCTTTGCCGGTAAATCAATATTAATTGTACTCGAAAACTCTGTTATTTTACAGTGCACCTTATCTAACAGTAAATCTAATTATTTATATTTACAATAGACTTCAAAAGTCCAGTTCGTCGATTCACCTAATTAATTGTGCGAAAAATCAAAGTTAATCGAATTCGTTTTGTTTCTTAATACGTATTCATCGACGTTCAAATGACGCAATATTTAAATATTTTACTGACATTTGTGAAATTTAATTCTTAAATTTTGTAAAAAAAAAAAAAAATATAAATTCGATTAGAAAAACTATTATTATAAAATGTATTGCTTTAACCCGTTCGTTGTGTTTGCGTTATTTCACTAGGCGTTCTGTAACTTTTTGTAAATTGCCTAAAATAAAAGTAATCGAAATAGTAATTCCCCGAGATCAATGAAAACACGATTTGAGCCAAACAAACCCATTTCGTTAATAGAACTCGATGGATAAGCGGCGAACTGTTCCACGACAGTTTACACGAAACGTAGACAATTTAATCTCTTAACCGAATAAAAATTGTCTCCGTATTATTATTGAATATTTTTTTTTAAAATTGCCGAGTCGCGCTAACTTTGTGCCGTGTCAATTTACTCAAAGTTCTGAGCATATGACCAGTTTTCATTGTAAACGCCAAACCGTTACATATTTCTGATATCTTGATTCATGATGGTCGAACCACAGAGACATATACGTTATGTCAGAGGTCGACTTCTACAACGAAATGTCCAGTACACCTTTGGTTAATTTATGACAATCGCGTTTGTTTGGTTTTTAGATCGTTGTTTCCACTACGCAATGAATTCGTTACGAAATTCGGGTTTTGAACGGATTTATTGGGAATATTAAAAAAACTCAACGCAAAAAAAAAAAATGAAACGAAATGAAACGTGTTGTTTAAACAATCGTGGACGAAATAGCGTATTGAATATACGTATCGAAATTCAAAGGGAAGGATTTCAACTTTTTTTTTTAAATAATAACGCGATTAAATAAATAACGAAAAAACGGATCGGCCATTATTAATGCACATCTCAAGAGATAAATAATAGAAGAAAATGTGTTTGCTTATCCCGAAGTTAAGTACGAAAACTGTGATAATGGTTCGAGGAAAGGTGAAACTATTTGGACCGCGAAAGAGAGAGAGGAAAACGTTTATATTCTACGGTTTTTTTTTAATCTTCCTATAACTTTAGAACATCGATTTCTACGTATACACGTTATACTATTGAAAGTAAAATATTTTTATCGCAGGGTTTCGCGAAATAACCTTTATAAAACTTTCCGAATAAAATACAAATTTGTTTTAAAATAGTATTTAGAAGAAAAAAAAGCATACGTACATATTTCACTTACATGTATACGAAATGCGGAATATTACAATCTACGTAATGTATATTTTAATAAAAAAAAAAAAAATACATTGAAATGGAATACTTACACAACCAATTGCAAAAATGTGCTACGCCATAAAATAATAAACATACATATATATGTGTGTGTCTGTGTTGAATTCTTCGAGTTTCCATAGACGAGTTTTCGTTTTAGACGTATTCGCGGCAATATAAATTTCTCAGTAGTTTACATAATATCGAAACATTTCACAATTTGCGGTAAATAAAATTATATGACAAATGTTTGAAGACATTTGTATTGGTATTTGTAACGACTATAATTGTAATGTACACAACGTACGCGCCTTGTTAAAATCGATACGTTTTTTTTTTTTTAATTTCGATTTTTTCCCAAATATGATTTCGTAATTGCACATATATGAGAAGTATTCTCGGAACAATTTTCAAAATAACCGCTATGAAATCGGACGGAATATGAACCAAAATTCAAACGTATTTTACTTTCTAGTATTAAATCATCTGTATTGAATACAAAAAAAAAAAAGAATATTTTCAAAAAAATCAATACATTAACATTCAAATATACATTGCGTTCAATAAATATAAATGTATACAGTGATTTTAACGTTGAACAGTATTACTTCATTGTTATTGGAATAAAAAAAAAAATTTTTATGTACAATAATATTTTTACAAATTTACGTTGATAAATTAAATAAATGATTTTTTTTTTTTAGTGTAGAAAACAACATACGCTTTTTATGTAATACAAAAAATTGACATTTCAATTATTTATTTATCGTAAACACGATATAATCACTGGGGAGAGAACCGATGATCGTCATTTTAGCAACTGATGATTTTACATAAACAATTAGTTTATAACAAAAGATAAATATTCGATATTATTTATTAATAAAATACAAATTGTTTTTTGTTAAAACATTTTATGGAACGTCAATTGAAATATTTCCATTATTACACACTGATCCTGTTTGTATTTTGAAATCGTTAAAACAACATTATTTATAAGTCATTTTGTTTTTCGTAATTAAAAGCTGTCGGTGTACGATATCTGTGTCTGATATTAATATTATATTTAAGGAGTCGTTTTGTATTTGTTTCCATGACAACACATAATTCGTAAAAATTACGTATATTTTTTATCATTTGCCATTTGAGTATTTGTAATTATATTGAGTATTGTATTCGTGTTGAGTAATTGATAATACACGTAATACCACATATTATTTAATATATTAATTATTGATTTTTTTTCAATTAGTCATTACTCATTATGGCTAAATTTACAAATAAGTATTATTTATTAACATTATATTTATCAAACGGACATTGTTCCTGTTACATATTATTATAATATAAAGTAACTGCGCGCCGTTGATTTTTATTATTTGTTTTGTTCAATTTATTCGCGCGTATAAAAAAAAACAAATTTCACGTATAAATGAACAATAATAATAATAATAATAATAATAATAATAAAAATATAATTAAACGTAAAATCGCATTACGAAACAAACAGTTTAATTCCATTTTTGTATATTCTTTTCTTTTTTCTTTTTTTTATTTTTGACCAAAAAACACTGTATAATCTTTTAAATTACATATATTTTTTACTCAATCAAATCCTGAAAATAATTTAAAACTAATTTAGTATAAATAAACTATGGTTTACTTTGAATAAATATATTCAACACTGTGTTTTATTAATTATTTTTGTGAGAATATTTTACACTTAAATTTTTACACTTTTTTTTATTATTAAAACAATAAAAACATAAATATTAGTTTTAAAAAAAAATTTATAAAATATGAGTTTATAATATAAACTTTTATTTTATACATTCTTTCAGAACCTTGATTTCTTCTTTCGGACCTTGGGACGACATATACTTGACGAAAAGGGCTACTTGTGCCGTGTCCATTATGTCGCAAGACTCATCTATAGCAAATGATATGGCGGAAGCCACTTGAATTTCTTTCACTTGCATATATGTGTTACATTTGAAAACATCTTCTGCTTCGATTTTGAAATCACGAAACATTTCTTCAGCCGTACGTATGAAACAATCTTTGACGTACTCGCCGTCTGTGAATGGTTTTCCTCTTTTTGAAATTTCTAGTGATACTCTGCAATGCTTGTCTTATTTAAATTATTCGAAGATCGTGTCCAGTTACTTAGCATGGAACTTGACTGCTGTTGTTTTTTTTAAGCTCTTCAACAGCTTTTTTTCGTGTGTCACCGGTCGGATATTTACCAACGAACTGGATATGTTTTGTAATGAAGTGCCTCTCCGAATTTGACTTCTTAATGTGTGCGAGTTTTTCGTGGCAAATGAGACAAGTCGCGATCCGTGTTGCCTGTATGTGAACGGTAAACGACTCCGTCCAATCAATGATTGAATTCTCGATTTTCTTCTTCGGTTCTTCTCTTTGAAATAAGAGTGAAAAAAAAGTGTTCAAATAAGAGACATTGAATGGATTTTTTAACTGCGAAAAATACTATAATTATCTAAAAATCGCAACATTTTGTGCGTAGGATGAAATAAAAAATAAATTATAAGTTAACTGCCTCAACCGTAATTCTGTAAATACACAAAGATGATATCGAAGAACAATGTTAGCGTTTTTGTAAACCATCTAATGCGTTTCGGTTCTGAATAAAGTTTTTCGGTTTCATTAGCCGATACGCCTACAGTTAATTTTCGTTGAAATCAAATAAAACGTTCAGCTAAAGTCGTCAACTTTTCTTCCGATCGACTATTATTTCGAAAACGGCCGGAACGAGGTTTTTTTTTTGTCTTTCGGATTTTTTTGTCAGAAATTTTCGTCGACTATTGTCTGAAACGAATTGAACGTTACGAGATACTCGTCGAAGAAAAACGATAATGGGAGGAACGAGAGAATAAATAAGAACTTTTCATAGAACAATAATTTATTGCGGACATTACTATTAAAAAAAATGTGCAAGAGAGAATATTATTTTTAGCATTTGAATTTCGTCGTTGACTTTGATTGATATTAGCACGTCAATAAATTGATTCCAAGAAAATTGCAATTCGTTAAAATATAATAAGATAATATATACATTTTTTTTTAAATAAAAATTTTAGAAAAACAAAAAAAAATGATTTCAACTATTTTAATTCAGAAAATTTGGAAAACCGTATAGGCGAATATTTGTTCAACAAATCCCACGGGGACTTTGTGACAAAAACATAATGTTTCATTAGCTCTTCTAAACACAATCGCGTGCTATCAAAACATACAACGACGATATTATTATTATTATTATTATTATTTCGTCTCACATCGTTGACGCGTGCAGAAGGAAGAAGAAAAACTGTATAAAGAAACGAGACATTATTTTAGTAATTTGTATAACGCGTGTAGTAACGCGCGTACACGTATAGGGAAAAAACTCTAGTTCACTCAAACGTAAAAATAATAAGCATTGAAAACAAAATGTCGCGAAAAATAAAGGGAAAAAAATAAATAAATTTCTGAAGCAAAGCCACTTTTATGACTGTTATATTCTGTTATTACGAAATGCGCGTATTGCTTGCGTATGATGCAAAATTTGAAGATTGAAATATTTTCACCGGTATTGCGCACACACACTTAATATATATATATATATATAATCCAAAGCTAGTGTAGTGTTGTCAAAAGAAGGTATTTTTTTTTAACGATTGACACGTAGTATGTGGTTGTCATAAGTGGCTGGACAATAAAATTATGTTATAATATTATAATTACGGTTATAATATTACGTGTATTCACAAGCAGACGTTCGATTTTTGAACAAATTCTAAGATTATAAAAATTATTAAAATATTCTATGATTTGTACCGTCGTCGTCGTCGTCGTCGTGACGCTATTCGCGTGACTTTATAATATTCGTTAATTTTCTAATATCCTTTTAATCATGTGCAATGGTCATTTCACTGTAAAATACGAACGGGCTTAAGATTTCTACGATACGATCTTATTTACTAGTGAAAATACTCAAATTTCGTATTGGTAGAATATATATAAGTACCGTCTACTTAATATATTTTACTGTTCGTGTCGACGATTACTGAACTTCTCGTTTGAAGTATAGAAAAAAACCTCCCTTTTTTTTATTATTAGTTAAATGTTAAAAACGTTTTTATCGTGTATAATAAAAAGTTTTGAAAACTACAATATGACTTAATTTCTCTACAATATAATATTTCGACTCGAAATACGAAAAAAGAAAAAAAAATTACGTTAATTAGCATTTCATAAAAAAAAAAAAATATATATATATATATATATTATATTTGTAATAAAACTTTCAACGGAATTAACTTTTCCCGCTTTTGATTCTGCAAAATATGTCAACAATAATATCGTTGTAGTAGTTTAAACTTTCCGCATCTCACATAATATAAATTTAGTTGCATGGTTAGTTTTTGCCGCGTTGCGATTACAGGAATGATTGTCATCGTTAGTTAGGTCTAGTGAATTTTCGAAAATAATTATGTAAGTAGTTAGAAAATGAGTTTTTCGTTTTTATAGGCGAAAATATAATCGATCCATATAGAACAATATGGAAAACGGGACGTTTTATCGTTCATCATTAATTCACGTTATATTTTATATTTGAATATGAATCGCGTCATAATTGACAACACGTTTACCTCCGAAGAAAAATATAATATATTCGCAAATTGTTCATATTAAATGTGTGGTACACAATAATCGCTATTCGTATAAAAGTATAATAAACCTGTGACGTATTTGAAAAAAAAATTTGATTTTTTTTTTTGTTTTTAATAAAACGATTATGTCATCTGCTTTATAAAACAGGTCGCGACTGGAAAAAATTTACAAAATACGATTTATACAAAATTTGGTCTTGAAAAGATCACGTATAGAAATTAAAGAACACAATGAATTTCAAAAATATTCTGAATGTACGATCAGATTTATTAAATAATCGTTCGTATCAATATAAATATTTATTTAATAATTTCAACAGTGTACATGTAATATAGTCGTGCTTTTAACAAATTAATTCACTGTGTACACAATTTCTTTGCCGATTTCAATTTTTTAAACTCTGTCATTCGCATTGTAATGGCATACATAATTTTCTCTACTGTTTTTTTTTTCTATTGTTTTATTACAAGGGACGATTAATTTTTTTTTTTTTTTTTACTGAAACTCGCCACATAATGAATAAACAAATTTAATACTCAACAACTCCAATACATTATTATTTTTAATAACACTGAATTGCGCGTGTATGCATTTATATATGTGTATACAAACGTATTAGATTTTTATTTAAAAAAAAAACTTTGTCTACGATATCATTTTTTTTTCTTTTTTTGTCATTGACGTTTAAACCGCGGGAGAAGCGGAAAAAAAAGAAATACACCACCAACAACTCGTTCGAAATGCTCGCGATATATTTTTCCTTTTTTTTCTAACACGAAAACCCGATCGGATTAAACGATTAGAACCAACGTGGAATTGGAAAAAAGAACCGATCAAAACATCAATAACGCGTCAATCCTTCTCGGCTTTCTATTTCACACACACACACATATATATTATAATCGCTGCTCGAAATCCTCACTTTCCTATAATAATAATAATAATAATAATAATAATAATAATAACGCCGTCACAGTCACTGTGCTTCTTAAACGCCGCCGCGGGGTTTAATTTTAAACGTTTCTTATACGAAAAAATGGTTTTTCTTTTTTTTTTTTTTTTTTGCACGACAACACCGCAACAGACGCATAATAAAATATTTACACGTTTTCGTAGTGCGGCGGTGAATTTAGTTTTCGTTACACGCATAATATATATAGTATATAAGTCGCACGATTCGGATATTAACCGTCAGAATGATTGATATCCACGCTCTCGATATACTTTTTTTTCCACACGCCAATCTCCGATAATAATAATCGATTGCTTACAGTTTAACCGTGGTGGACGCACAAAACGCGTACGGAATGCACGTGGCAAAGGAATTAAAATCTTCAGCGAAAAACATAATCCCGAACCAGTGCGCCAACGTAGCGTTTTTTTCCCACAAAAAATTTACACGACTTTAACGAGTGTTAGAAGTGCGATTGACAGGACTCTCTCAGAAATAGAATTCAAACATCGGGATTCGAACGATTACAACCACCACCAGCGTCTTTTCAATCGGCGGAAGGAAGTGGACAAAAAAAAATTTTTTTTTTTCAAGAAATTCGACGCAAAATAACGCGAAATTAAATAAAAAATAAAATAAAATGTAACGGACGACACTGTTTTTATACATCGCGATTTGGATTAAAATTTATAACCGGCCCGTGTTGTGCGATGAACGTTAATTTTCATTTGGCGCGCCTGCAACGGATAAATAACGCGAGCATACCTACCCGTATACTCTAACGCATTTTTTAAGCCAAATAAACGTGGCAACACGAAAGTGTTCGATTGGAATTATTTTATCGCGCTCAGTCGCGTTCAGAGAAATCTGACGACCGTCGTTTGTGACCTCTTCACTACGAACGTACCGGATATTTAACAATATACGCCTGTTCTGGTTATATAGCGTAGCGCAGGGATAGTTATTAATAAAATCGTCGGCGAAACGGTTAAAATGATCGGCATTTTGTGTTCTTGAATTTTAGAAACAGAGAATTTGTGATAAATCACCCAATCCCGTGTAAAAGTATAGAGGAGCTAACACGACGTTTTTGTAGTGCAGCTGACACTGCCTGTCCGCGTGTTTCCGTTGTGTTCGAAAAGCGGCGTAAGTATTTTCGATTAAAAGGGAGAAATCAAAAACGGGGGTGTGTCGATCTCGAGTAGACTTCACGAGGAATTCAAATATATTTACGGATTTCTTCCCGCACCACTGGATCGATCGGCACGTTGAAAGTAGAAAACGTCTATTTCGTTATGTTTCATGTGTGTGTGTGTGTGTGTGTTAGACGAACAGAGATAATATCCGCTTTCAATCACCTCATAAGGTAAATTTTTATAACGTAACGACAAAAAAATAGAGAGAGAGAGAGAGTATATTTCACTTTTAAGTACAATATTGAAAATTCTGCGAAATTGAATTAATATATAAAATTAAAAAATATCTATATATACGTATATAAATAGTTTTGCGTTTGATTGTACGTCTAACGCGACAGTATTTATACATGCGTGCGTATGTGATGTTTATTTAAACCGTAACGCAAACAAAATGAGTGTGTGAGTGTGTAAAAAAAACGCGTAATCGTTTATAAATATTTTATGTTCTCGATGTAGGCGACATTTCGCGTTCGGAAACGTTCGAAATATTGATTTTCACATTGACGTTAAAAATGTATATTCGTAGACCGTTACACGTATAGTGTTTTGAGAATTAACCGTTGAATTTTTTTTAAAAACTGATCATATCGCGTTAAATCGTACGAGCGAAAAAAATTTGGTACACGTGTACAACGAAAAACAATACGTTGTTATAACGACATTACTGCGATATCCAATAGGCGCGAAGAACGAGATTTTTATTTTCAAATTAAAAACGCTCATTATTCAGATTGAACTGTAGAAACATTATAACGTATTATTTATCATTTCGCGTCTATAACGATATTTTTCATTCGACGCGATTATTACCGCAATCAGATCGACGAAATTTACGATATGTTTTGTTTTTCTAAAAATGCGCGCTCTCTCCTCGCGTCACATTACGCGCCCGTTTCGGCGTATTTACTTTATTATTATTATTATTATTATTAAAACAAAAAAAAAAAAAAAACGTTTAAAAACACTTTCGAACAATACAAGCGTGTACACGTCCATTACCCTGTAGCGTTGTATCGATAATATAATTGAATAATTTTTTTTCGTTTTTTTTAATTAACGAGCTAACAAAAAAAAAACTATATATTTCTATTTCCAGTTAATTAATTCCAACGTTCGAGTGCGCGGAAAACAGCGAAATAAATTATTTAATAAATTACATAAAGGACGCGCGGTATGATGAACTGGAAACGAGATGGTTATAAAACAGCGGCCGATAGTCGTAACGTACGACGAATAAATAATTTATGCGATAAATTAGCCCAAGTGGTGGGAGGGGGGGGGGAAATTAATTGGACGTAAAGCGAGTTGTATTTTTTGACACAATAACGGATCTTCGGCGATAAATTAAGGGATACATTTGTTTTTTTTTTTTTTCAAACAAACCGTACAATTTCAAAAACGCTTTTGATTAATCCCCCCCGACGGTCTGTCGTGACGCGGTCGACGGCGGTGTCGTCGCAGTAAAAACAACAGACGCTGGCCGCGGCGAAACGAGCGAAAAGGAAACACTACGAGAAAATTTATTATAATAATAATAATATTTTTTTTAGAATAAGATAAAAACGGAAAGTGTAAACGGACGATTTGAAGAACGGACGAACGCTGCGGGTGACGCGAACGTTATTACGGCGATCGTAACGCGGATTAACAGTGAACGATTTTATTTTATTATTATTTCGTCACGGCCGGCCAACGAGCGCGTTAGGTTCCAACAACGCGAAGAGTCGTGGAGAAATTGTTTTGTACTTCTTTTTTCATTTTGTGCGAGGAAGAAATAGAATACCACTTCATTACTGTTCGTCAACGTTATATTGCATTATTCAAATGGGTCATTAGAAACCGAGACGAGAGACATTACATTACACCACACCGCGGCCGTTGCGGCGCACTGCGTTCGTACGTGCCAAAAACGTCGTTTGTATTCCGTGGCGCGAGCAAAGACGAAATTTAATAGAAATTTATTTTCTCGCCTTTTTCACGACAGAAATTTCTATATACGCCACGCGCTGAGTGTTTCCACATGAATGTGATAAACGCGATAACTCACACGTACGTTCAATTCGTAGTGTTTATACGGTTTTTTTTCTCTTTCCCATCACGATTATAATATTACTGTAAACCAGTTGCGATACGTTTATTTTTCTTTCGCATAATATAAAATAGCGACTGCGATATTTAATATGTATATAGAAAAAAAAATTACGGTATTAGATATTTCCAAAATAAAAAACAAATACTGTTCGACGATTTTCTCCGGCTTTTTTTTTTTTTGAATAATCGTATAAATTATTATATTCATAGCTTATCGTAAGTCATAAATTAATATTAGGACTTATTGTTTATTAATAAAATAATATTATTATGTATAGGCTATAAATATTTTTTTTCTCTCTCCTATCTTCTTCTTTGTTATAGGTAAATAACTAAAGTTCCTTCACTGAAAGTGTTCTTCACTCTTTCGACCGCGTAACGGATTTTGTGTTATTACAAATAAAATAAATAAATTCGACACATTCGATTACCCGCGCATCGTTTTTGCTAACCACTATTTGTAGTATCCCGTACAAAAAGAAAACACCGTTTTCAGAAATTTTAAACGAAATACAAAATTCAATTCGTATCGGTTTTTCTAAAAAATTGATGTATATATTATTATATTTAAACGTGACTTGATAAAAAAAACCGCGTTTTACTTAAGGAAGCATTTTAACACGCGCACGCGGTGTTTTTCTATCCCGATTTCTGTTCAAATTATAATTTAATTAATTAATTTAATTTAATTAATAAATTAATTTAATTAATTTAATTACCTGTATATTTTACAAATATCTAATGGCATGTAACAAAACCACGAATTTGAAATATGTACACCTGCAAACACCCATTGTGGCGGCGTGACATTGCCGTTTTATTTACTGTGTTTTATTTACTTAATTTACGTTACCCGAGCAAATATATTACACACGGCGTCATATTTCGTACGAATAAAATAATATTTACCCGTGTACTTTTGTATAATATAATATTGTCTGTTATGTTATTCGTTGTTTTTTTTTTATTTTTTTTCTAAAAAAAAAAAAAAAAATGTCTGCGATAATATATAGGACAACAAACGATTTGAATCGATATTTGCCTTCGCTTTATCCGTCGGTTAATATACAATAAGTTAATGAAATAAAATAACGACTCAAGAAAAAAAAAATGTGACACTTTAAATGAAAACGAATCATTAATTTGTAACAGATTGACTAAAAGTTAAAATCCGTTTACGTAAAGTTATGTCTAATAATTAAATTGTACGTCTTTTTAAATCCGATTATTATTATACTAAATTTTTCTTTTCTTTCTTTGGTCAGTTCTCGAATTTTTATTCAAAATATTTCTGAAAACTATTTTCCCCGAGTGTGACAATGTCATATAAATTTAGATGTAACATAAAAAATAACATAAAAAGGTATTTCCGTATTGATTGCTTTATCCATATTTTCTTGATATAAATTCCACAAGCAAATCATCATCCCGACGTCCTATCATAGACTTAATGTTGTTAATTTTCAATAATCGGTCACGGTTAAAAAGATGTATTCATTATACGCGGGAGCATAAAATAAACGCGCATACACACACATGCTTAAAAAAATCCCCAACACATGCTCGTAAGATGTGTAATTGAGTAATTTAATCGGAATTAATTAATGAGAACATTTAGAAATGCCGAACTTAATCTATGCGCCCATCAGACAATCATGGATGTATATTTCAAGTTTCATGACGGTTGATCCAATAGTTTAAGAGGAGATGACAATAATAAATTGCATCGAACTGGAGGATAGAATGGCTACGCTCCATTATCAATCATTATTACTAGAAACCAGAGGCGGTTAAACTTTTAGTCGAATATTAGGAATGTCCATACATAATTTTGTCGTAAGACGCAATTGAAAATGAAGTGTAACCATTTTAATAATATTTTCTAAGGACGTTTATTAGTTTTGTGATTTTCTACCATCATGCGCGTATTATACTCGTGTATACAGTAATTTAGTCAACGGAGAACTGTAACAATAACAATACTACGTGAAGTGTTACGATGGAATTGAAAAACGTTTGGCCTACTGCAAGGCCGCGCAACGTAAATATTCAAAGCGCGTCGTTTACGTAAATCGCACAGTGTCTCTATAAAAATGAAACGTATTACTTCGGTCGTAGGATGAAACGGCAAATGGATTTCTTTCTTTAAGGAATCTATATATATAAGCTCTAACCTTCAATAATTCCCTTCGATAAATAAAGTATTGAATACGAATCGCTTGTTTAATACATATCGGTGCCAATAGTTGCCGAAGAAACACATTAACGGATTTAACAGGAGCAAAACAGCTTACTTATATATATATATATATATATATATATATATTACAAACAAATCGATAACTATTTTAATAGCAGTCACTTTTGGATTTAAAGTCTGGGATAAAAAATGTGTAATTCGTCCTTGTGGATATAGAGGTATGGTTAATTAACGGCGAAATATTATTGCGGGAAAAATAATAAATTATACAAATGGCCAATAATAATAATAATAATATATCCTAATATATATCGATATTATGTTTTATACTCAAACAAACGAATATTTCTGGAAATAGCGCATGCCCACACACATACCTCAAGGCGTTTGCCCGTTGTGGCACAACTGAGTTGTCCGTTGGGTGCGAACCGCTATTTATACGTATTTTTCTGCGTAGCCATCCCCTCTTTTTTATGTCGTAGCGCTATCTAGCGACTACTTTCTTTTCCGGTTTTATTGCGATTAACTGACGCGCTATGTCGGTATATGCGTGTCTTTAGATTGACGCTGTCGCCTGAACGATCAATCGTACGCGATGCTATCGTATGCTATCTTTGTTATTTATTTTTTTAATTATTGTTAATAATAATATTAATTATTAATAATTAAATAGTATTTCAATAAAATGAAATGAACATAATGATTCATCTTTTTCGTTTTACACTTGTTGATACTTTTACTCTTTTATTTTACACGTTTACTATTCGTTTAACGTTTACTTTTTTACTTATATTTACACGTTTACTCGTTTACGTTTTACACAACCGACCGAGTTTTGTCGTCAGCTCGATCACGTCCTGTACGCGCTGATCGTTGTTTAAACACTAATTCCAGCCTTATAGAATATAATATTTAAATGTAAGGACGAAAATAGAGCATAACCATAACATAATTGGGCCAACTTACAAGTCGGTACTATTAAGTCAGAAATATGCTAAATTTTAAAATAACAAACCTCAGAGGGGTGGGGGGATGATCCATTTATCGCTTGCTTCTTACAACCGCCACTGTTCAAGAGTCAATAGAATCAATAGAAATTAATTAACTCGTGTATATACTAAAATCGTGATTGAAGTCTTTTTTTTTTTGGATCGCGAAGAAAACCTATTCTGAAAATATTTCCGTAAAATAAGACGTCCTTGTCGTTTAAAAGAGAATTTTTTTTTTTTTGTTTTAGACAACACGTCGCTTGTGACAACGTCCCGTCGCATTAGAATCCATCCACGTGTGTAGCCGCGATAAATATTATTTATTATTTAGCAGCTCGTTCCAAAAACTCAAGACCAAACACAAACTGACCCACTTAAAGTCTCACTCTTATAATTTTTCAATTAATTAATCGATCGTAAATTATTGTGAACGTCACAGCGTAGAGCAAAACGTGAAATATTTTATTACGCGAAGGAAGAATAAGTCGCATTCCTCCGGAGATCGTGTAAAATATTATAAATTTTTGTTCTTTTTTTTTTTATAAATAATTTACATTATTTAATGAATCTTCTCCCGGGCCCAGTGATAAATAATAATTTCTCCGCAAAGCGATTTGTTTATTATATTCGAATCGCCATTTTATTTTTATTTTTTTTTTTTTACTCCGGATTTTCATTAACTATATTTATTTTCGTATGCCTATATATATATATTTATATATTTTTTTTAATTTCATGTATAAATCAACGAAAATTATTTACAGTATCTCTCGTCAGCATTCAATTACTTTGAAATTATAATAATTAATCCACGCGTACTTTTACGCGTAATTTCTTCTCGAAGATATTATTTCGTATTATACAGAATTTATAACATATTTTTATTATCGTTGTTATTTGTAATATTATCGTCAGCAGCCATATACGCTTGTACATATCCCGCAGACCGTGTTTTTATTTAAGGGCGCAAGACCGATGGTTACGTTACGAATATCCTAAAAATAAGATTTAATAATTGGATTAACTATTAATAACTTAAAAACTTACATCAGCCTCCTCGTCTCTAATCTTTATAATGTCAAATATAAAATATTTATAATGATTACGTGTTGTTTTATACTGTTCTTCTTTCATTCGCAACCTACGATATATAGGGATTCTCTTTTCAACATAATAATCAATAGATTTGTATCCTTGATACCTTATAGTATATCAGTTATAATCTGTACGTGATTATTTTTAAAACAATGTTGTAAATCGTAACATAACATATTTTTGTAATTAACCGTACAGAAATGTAGATAAATAGACACGGGACTAACGACAGGTGTCACACGTCAATCACAGTGGAGTGTCGACACAATATTGAGATTGTTTTAATGTTTCACTTAAAACTTCTCAAAAGAAAAAAAAACAAAATATCGAGCTTAAGGTATGTAATAGCAATTACGTGGACGTGTAAAACGTAAAAAAATGTTGCTATGGAAAATAAAGAAGTGAATAAAATAAAAAGTGATCTGCGAATGGATAAAAATATATACCACCAAACTAAATGTGAGTTTTCGTGTTATTCGTTTAAAGTGACATATAATATACATATATATATATATATATATATATATATATATATACATATGAATATTTAATATAAATATTGTTTTGATTGTATTTTTCTTTTTACTAACCTAACCGCAAAATTAAAACAAATTTCATGGTACTACATTTATAATTCTACACTGTTTTATAATTAAACAAAAATATTTAGAAATGTATAAGATTATTACTGAATTATTAAATAATATCGAAAAAAATATTGAATTCAACTCGTACACCAGAAAGAAATGAAAAAAAATACCAGAATTATATAAGATTTAAAACGGAATTTTTTTCTTTTTGTATAAATAAAATGTAAAAAAAAAAAAAAAAAAAATACAAATACAAATTAAAGTCTAAAAGTATTATTAATGTAGAGAGAAAAAATCCTTTTTAAATTAGAGTTATGAATATTTTTTAAAGAGAAAACTTTTTGCAAACTGAAACCAACAGTGCACGTCTGTGTGTCATCAATACTATTAACTCTCGTTTTCTACGTTTTCGTAAAAAAAAAAAAATCGTATATACAAGCATTCCATTATATTGTACCACATTACCAATTATTTTTTTTTTTTTTTTTTTTTTGTTAACAACTCGATATTATTGTAAATGGATTTACCGGGTTTATGTTATAAATGTATATAGAAACAAAAAAAAATTGTTTTTTTTTTCGCTTTCGCGCACACCGCGCGCGCGTATTTAATGCGAGAAAAATACGAGAATGTGACGGATAAATAAAATACGAGGGACATCGCGCACGAATTGCAAAAGTAGCTTTTATGGATTTTATCATTATAAACAGATTTCACCTGACGTGGAGGAAAACGCGAAATCGGCCCCGCGGACGTTGAAAACGACGACGACGTCGCCCATTACGCGCGCCGCACACGCAAATAACGTTTTTCGGCCGCCCGGGTTTGACGGATATTTCGGCGTACACTCCTCGTATAACCTGTGCACATGACTATATATGTTCGGCGAATTCTTCTGGAAATATCGCGGGGACAAAAAAACGTAAGAGTTCTCGACGTTTTCATTGTGTGGTTTAAAGGAATTTATAACAGTCGTCAGCGACCGGCTGTGTGTACGAAAATTATATAATCTGCAGCTGTTTTCTTCTGTCCGTTAAAAATCAACGAGACCACAATGCGCGCGAAAAAACAAAACGTCTGAATATTCAACAAAAAAAATTTTTTTTTTTTTTTGAAAAAAGGGAAACCGATATTATATCGAATAAAAACGATTTTATTATTCCAAGTGAACAATTAATTTAAAAGGAATCCTGTTTACACGGCTTATCGATTATCAGTTCGGATACAAATCCGAATTGTCATCCTACGTTTGTCACATTACAATAATACTGCGGTCCGATCTGTGGAAAAAAATTAATACGCTCTTACACATAATTATCGGCCGAAATTCAACGGATGACTTCCAAATTCGATCGTTAATTCGCCAGTAGTCCGAACAAAGTGTTTGTAAGGTCAAAACGAAAATTTTTAAGTCCTCCGTACTTGTAATTATCCGTAATAGTGCGTATGAGACGGTGTAACGTTATGATTTTTACCAAATTTAAATTCAAGTTTGGGCGGCTGACTTCACCGGGAAACTTCTCACAAACTCGCCGCAAACGTTATTCTTCAATACCAAAGTTCGCTTTGTGACCGCGAGCCGTTTATAAATTTCTCCGTATTATCAACTGAATATTTAATCAGTGTCCTATAAAATTAATACGTGTATAATAAAATTTCGTTTAAAATTAAATTAAAAGAAGGAACACGAACTTTGTTCGTGACTCGCGTTATATAAGCGGACTCGTTAAATATTCCAGTAAAAGTATTCGAATAATTTGTTTTTTTTTTTTTGTATACGTATTCTGAATACTTTTACAGTGTTGTGTTTTTTTTCGCCAATACTTTGATTCATTTACTCGTGATAATATTAGTCATGGTCATTACAGATGTCAATAGAAGAATTAGTAGTTTTAATAAGTGCCGTGTCGTTTAACACACAAATTTAACGTGCGATTCACAACGGTGTTTAGCCACTGTGGCAAACAGTTAATAGCGTTGAACAATTTTAAATTTAATGAATCAATTTAATTTATGAATAAAAAAAAATTATCTTATAAAATACGGGAACGTTCGAGTGAAAAAAACAAACGCGTGGCCAAATAATGGTTTGAAGAATTATTACACTACAAAAAAGATCGATATTATATATATATATATATTTATTAATTTTTTTCATATCGTATCGATATATAAAATACATTTTTCCAGTTTAAATATCGGCTTTTAGAAAAAGTGTCATTTTACCGTATCATATTATACACAGGTGTCATCCGGCACGTCATTCGAACACTCTGACTTCGACCGACATAGCAATTTCAACAAACAAAAGCGTTTTCGTTTTCGATTTAACGCGTGTGTGATAAATAATTAATGAAAATTAAATAATATTTTATGTTATGCGCGTAAATTGAAATTATTTTTATTCGTTATGGAATTCAGCACATTTAACAACGATTCATTGTGTGCTTGTGGCCCCCGTGGAAAACATTACGAACAGTAGTGATATCAGTGACGACTGATATTATGACAACAAACTCGAGGTCGCTTTGACTAGAGAAATCTAAATTTCTTATTTTCTCGTTTGATATAACAGCGTAATTTTAACGTTATCATATTAATAACAACGAGAAACGACAGATGAAACAATTGACTGATGGCGACGCTCAAGATTCGTTCACAAACGAAAATATCTTGTGACCAGATGATAAAATAGAAGAAATTATAAGAAAAAAGAATATTGATATTTTAAAACTTCTGTTTCCACCCCCCCCCCTCCCTTCTAATTCTATTTATTATCGTTAATTAAATAATTTATTTATTGTATATATATATATATATATATATAAATAAACTAACAAATCAAAATTGATTTCAAATCATAGAAATCTACCTATTGTAGTATATGTGTAACTATTATTATTATTATTGTTGTTATTGTGTTATTAACAATTAATTATGAATTAAAGTATAATTGTAATTAGTAAACAAATAAAAATTTTGCACCTCCTCCTCATTCATTCCCATAAAAAGAAAAAAAATAATAATAAAATTTCTCGGTACGCTCCTGCACGCCGTTATAATAATATTTAATCTCGTAATCGCGAAATGCAATGCGCGCGGTTTAATCGAAATGGACGACGGCTCGAAATACGAACTAACAACCGGACTACGGGTGGTCGATGGAATCCGTCTAAATTATTCACGAGAAACCCCATCAGAAATTTATGGTAAAAACCAATAGATGATTGCAGGAGGTAGATCGCGTGGAAAAAAAAACCTCAAGCTGTATAATATGTATGTGTGTGTGTGTGTGTGTGAATTTTTCCACGTTACAACACGGACGAACCGATTAAGAACGGTTATGGAGAAACGAAGTATAAATATCGTCTCGTCGTTATTTCTGTGCAAACGAGTGGTAAAAAACAAAAAGAAAACCGCGTTTTTACACCCGTACAAATCACTGTTGTAAACAGTTAAGAAAACTGCATTTTCTTAAATAAACATCTCGTAAACGAACGAATCCACCACACTACCATTCGGATTTTTCTCTCTTGGATTTCGTCGCTGTTTTTTGTTTTCGACTGAGACGAAGTAATCATTTTTATCGTGTCGACGGATTTTGTTGTACAAGAGAAAAAAATTCGTTTGTCTTTTCTTTTTGTTTCGAAATCCTTTATGAGTAAACGATTGTAAATTTCGAAAATCGTACGACGATACAAAAAGTCCACGCATTGTCGCCGACATTAATTTGTCGTTTTACGGCGTCGTTCAATTCGTATTAGTCGCGCGCGCACTGCACGCCGGTTTCAATTCGATTTTATTCATCATTGGAAATCACACACTGATCTCGTGAAGTGAAAAAAAATTCATAATATTACGGCGTACGCTATACGTGCCTGTATATATTTATTATTACGCGAATATTATATTATATTACGGAGCGAAGTGAAAGAAAAAAAAGAAATTATTCCATGAGTCGACATACAGCGAAAGACCGGTGTTACGGGACACAAACATCGCCTATAATTGTAAAAAACAATAAAAAAATTACGACGATTTTAAGTATTGAAAAAAATCGTAATCCATAAAAAAAAATCTCTTCTTTTTTCAACACGCGTATCTGCGGCGATTACACCGTCGTTTTCGTCCGACACACGTATTCATACTGAATTATGTGTTTTGTTTTTGGCCGCAATAATTGTTGGACAGATATAACATAGCATAATTACTTATGGACGGTTGGACTTTCAATTATTGTAATTACAGCAGTGAATCAGGAGGAGTTGAAGAAAAAAAATGTTAAACAAATAATTACGTACGTTTTTGTATAATTGTATCACACAAAAAAAAAAAAAAAAAAATTCGTTTTCAGTCTACAATAAGGAATACTTTTTCTACTTCGTCGTACTTACTATGCATGAAAATTATCATTATTTTCCGGTATTTTTGAAATAAGAGAGAGTGAGGGGTTTGAACACCCACGCTCGGTGTGGACGCGGCTGTACGCCGAGAGCGCCGCAATAACCAGTAGTTGTCGTGGACCGCGAAATCGTTCCGCACAAATATAGCCGACAACAACGGCCGATCGATCGAAACAATTTGCGCGAATGAAAACCGTTTGTGAAATGGGTTTTCTCTCACAATCGTATACATAAGTGAATTTCCTTAAGGGTTTTTTTGTAGACAAAACGACGTGCGCTCGTAAAACGTACTTTACGTAAAATATTTTATTCCGCAGGCTTTCGCGTATAATATTATTTATGAATTTCCTTCTTCTCTTTTCTCAGCTACGAGCGGCTCAAGGGCTCTTTTATGCTTCCTCCGAGTACGACACGTCGTATAATATACTGCGTGTAAAATAACGCGACGTTTAGTAAATCGTTTGATTTATAAAACGATTATTCCCGTACACTTTTTCTAAATGCAAAAAAAAAAACGTTTAATGAGGATCGGCTAAAAGGGGAAAAAAAGAACGCGCGGTGACGCAAAAAAAAAAAGAAAAAAAAAGAGGTGCCATTGAATAATATATATATATACATTTTAATTCTCGAACGAATTCGATTTTATTGATATTGTTTGAAGAGTACACACACACACTCTCTCTCTCTCTCTTAACGTATCGGATAACGTCGCGTTCTCTTGTTAAATAAACGCCTAACACACGCGCGTTATTCGGTATTAAAAGTCGTTAAAAAAAAAATTTTTTTCTCTAAAGACGTTATTGATGTTGTTTTTCGCTCGCCTCGAATGCAAAATGAATTTCCGTTTGAAAATGTGTAAACCGATATTTTCGATTTCGTGTGGTCCGCGCGCCACGTCGTTGTAGTCCGAACAGCGTCAAACGTGGTGAATTTGTTATTTCTTTTCTGCCTACAACTCGCGTTCTCTCGTATTACTTTAAACCAGTGCTTCAACGCGAATAACGAGTTCGTGAAACACCCGGTCCAAATAACGTATCGGCGAAAACGATATTTTTGCGTGCGAAACGTACGCGCGTATACAAATTATACTGTCGTCGTCGCGAATCGATATATCGTACTCGTAATAAAATCGTTTTAAGACGAAAACCCCAAACGAGTTTGTTTTGCCGAAATTATATTTTTGCAATATTATGGCGTCGTCGAACGCGAAACGCGAAAGAGCAATCCGACGGGGTGAATGATAAATATTTGGTTTGTCCTTTTCGATTGAGAAGCTAAAATAAAATATCCGGTTTGTTTTTTTATTATTATTATTTATTTATTTATTTACTATCGATTTGTACGTCAGTCGTCGACGTTGCAGGAAATTCGGTCTCTACACTAGTATTCGAGCGCCATACGGTTTGGAAATTGAATTTTTTTGATGAAAATTTTCTATTTAATGCCGAATTTTAATTGATTTAGATTTACTTTTTTTTTTTTTTTTTAATTTCGTAAAAACGATATGTAACGAATTATTTCTACAAATAATAATAATAATAATAATAATAATGTACGAGTACGTTTAAGTTATTATTATTATTATTATTAAAAAAATGTTTTCACTTAAACGTTGACGAAACATCCGCGACGACTATTATTAATTTCCACGCTGCGATTATTTTATTACTTGAGAATATAAAATTGAAATAAAAATTAGTGATGCGTATGAAAGTAAAAAAATAAACGTACGCATGAATTTAGCGCGTAATACCGTACGTTACATTCTTTTTTTCTTTTACCGTTTTATTAATATCGTTCGTCATCCGATGAATAATTTGAAATTTTATTTTTCACTCGGTTAATGTTTCACTGGTATTATTTTTTAATATAAAATATATTGAGTCGAATTTCACCATTCCAGACGAATGATTGAAACACGAAATATCAAAAAAAAAAAAATAAAAAAATCGTTTCCCAATGCAATCTTAATATTTTCTGAAAAATTCTCGAAAAATTATACCCTTCTCTCTCTCTCTCTTTCTTATGAATTCAAAGTGCATCGAATCGTAAAGCGTTTTTTCATTTTATTCGAATTAAAAACAAAAAACATTCCTTAGTGATTGAACGCTCTTACTGGAATTCCAATAATAATTTATCAAAATATTATGGTAAGACGGCAGCACACAAGGGTAATTCGAATACGATAATAGATTCGTGAGCATAAAACAGGCTTTTCTCAATAGTTAAACGCATTGCATTAGAATTCGGTATATTGTACAAAACAACAAGAAACGTATAAAGAATATCAAACACTCGCAGTTTTATTATATCACGGTACACATAAAAAAAAAACATATAATTTAATTTTAGCGGGGAAAAGAATGCTTATTTTACAAGGGATGTACAATTTTAATATTAAACGTAACGAATATTACCGGCTTAAACTTTATTTATTCTATCCGATATTATATTTAAAGAAAAAAAACCCTCCCGTGTTTTCCGTCAAGTTATAATTCGTTAAAATGTTTCGAATCACAATTGAATAACGTTTTAATCGTATGACATTTCGTTTTCGAAACGAGAACGTACTGTGCTTTCTTTTTTTCTTTTTTTCATCAATATTATTAAGTAGTATATTTATTATTTACTTCTTGTTTCTTTATTAAAACAATATATAAAAATACACTTGTGCGGAGGGCCACGGCAGCCCTTCAATTTCAATATTTATTTAATAAAGAGAATATTGTATCTATTAAACTTTTTTTTTAATTTCATTATTTATTCGAATCTTTGTAATAATAATTTTATATTATTGGAACGGTGCGTCATTTTCAAATTAATACGATATTGCGGATACTTCTGTGGTGCATTTGCATTTTTCATATATATATATATATCAAATGAATGACTAAAAACGACGACGAATCATTAAAAATTCAACGATAATTTTAGTATTTTAATGGCATCGGCCAGCGTGAATCGATTTTAAATTTCTTTATGTTAACGTATAAAAATAATATTTATTTTTTTTTTTGTCTAAAATATATAAAAACATATTTATTTTTTTCAATAAAATAAAAAGAAAGATAGTTTGAAATAAAAAAAATTCACATCTCCTTCGTTACGCGGTTCTAATAATTCATACATTTTTCAGAAATCGATCGAATAATTTCCGAGAAAAAACTGACAAATGCGGTTTATAAAATCATGCGATAAAAATGATATTCGGGGGGATTTTTTTTCACATTTTCAGTTTTATCATAATTTTTAGGTCTTTGTCGTAATTTTAGATTTATAAAATCTAAATGCAACTAAAACGTCCATAGCACGAATTCTCGTCATTTTTTCCTCGAAATTTTTCCTCGTTCATTTTTCTTTCAGATTTTGAAACAAACGTTTCCAGGACAATAAAATCAATTTTGAGATGTTAACGTATGTCATATTATTAAATATATTATAATAATCGCACGAATGCCAATTCTTTGTTTATAAACTGTTTTTGATTATAACCGTCTAAACGTTAATTAGGTCGTTATAAAATTCTATGTTATACATATAATAATAATAATATTAATAATATATTTAATATTTATTCTATTCTATGACCCCTTGTACAACCTGACGTTAATATTGTGTTATAATAATATTAACACAATATTAATTATAATAATTGTAATAATAATCATACATAATAATTGTGTACATAATTTTGTCCATGTAAAATATGACGAATAGAAATCGCGATTCTGACGTCCGCCACACAGTTGATAAATAATTTAATAAACCGTTAAACGATTTAAGAATAATTATTCCAATCGTCAAATAATTATTAAAAATTAATTAATTAACTTATTATTTATTCGGTGTAAAACCGTCAATAAATCATTTTAATTCGATTAGTAAATATCTTCCAAATAATATAACGATTTTTATAATCGTATTTATTTTAATTTCTTTTTAAAAAGCAAAAAATAAGGAGGAATAGGTATTTTAAAAACGTTCGTTAAATAAATACGTATATATTTAACTTTTTTTATTCGAACTCGTATTAAATAAATCAATATAACCTTATTTGTAAAAAAAAAAAAAAAACTGTCATTATAACACGAACCTATTTATTCTTATTTAAACGTGCCAATAACTGTCAAGTGCCTTATTTATATTTATCCTCATGTTCGGAGTAAAATATCATTAAAATTTACGCTTTTCGATGATGTAATTACACGCGGTAAATTTTTTATACGTTAGATTTATGATTTGTAAAATATTTTTGTTGAAAATTGAATATTACGTGATAAGTGCTTTGGCTTTCAAAATGTATTTCTGCGGTTTATTTTTTGTGCTGAACTCGACAAAGCAAATCTTTGTCATAGGTCCAAATAAATCACGGGGTTTACTTTTATCAAAAAAGCAAAAAAAAAATTGAATTTTTTCCCGGAATAAATAAGGAATGGAGTCACAAGGAGATGACTAATTATTATGTGTTATCGTATGTTACTTTTATAGTTTTTTTTTTTCGAATTTAAAACGTTTTCCGAATTATTATACATTATTTTTAACTACTTATTGATTTTTTTCATATTGTCTATAAATAAAACAAATTGCGTACGATAAGTACGTTCTATTTAGATTTTTATTATACGGGCACACTCGGAATTTCACATTATTAAAATTAATGGATTTTCTGGACCAAGCCATTTACAAAATTTACAATTTCGTTCACAAAGGTTTTATTATATTTCGTTCTTCGCCATATTTACGAGAACAACTTATTCGAAGAACATTAAGGATAAAACTTTAAATTTGTAATAAATATTTCAAAATATCGTACGTTTAAAAAAAAAAAAAATTGCCGAGTACATCTCACTTAGAATACAAAACTAAATTGAAATTCTCGCATAAAAAAAGATCCATCATACGAAAAAAATAAAATGTTTTGGCGACTACCCGTACTTACTGAATAATAACAGCAACTTTTTGACAGAGAAAACGTATATATTTTCTAGGTTAACAATATCAAAATCTAATATGTCCCGACTATGACGTTGAATATAAAATAGAATAAATTTTCAATACGCTAATATGAATTTCACGTGTATAAGAATGGATCCCGATGTATCCATAAGAATACCGACGACGAAAATGGTTTTTTTTTTTTTTTAGTCTAACAGAATTGTAATTGAAATGAGACGACAAGCCGTCGAATTTGAAAACGTTATTAAACGAAATTTGGTGTGATTAATATTGTAAATAGTTATAAAAAAAAAAAAAAGATGATTGAAGAAAATTTCTCCGACGTTTTAAACAATGTCATTTAAATTAAATTTCCCGGTATTTCAATAAGTATAATATTGAAACACTAAACGATTTAAATTATCGTTCTAGGCTTTTTTTACTATAATATTTTACGGTCAATCTTCTCGTTTCGTATGGACAATATTCGCTGGGTCCTCGTTGAGATTTTTTTTATTAATCGGAAGATTAACGTTGTATATTTCTCGATCGGTGTTATTTTAACATATGTACACGAATTTACCAATATTGATTTATGAGAAGAGTTTGAAAAACATTCTGTTAGTTAAAAAAAAAGTAGTTCATTTATCACAATAATAACGATATATTATATGCGTGGAAAAATCCAAGAAGAATATCGAATACCGGTCTGGATCAACGATGCTGGAATTCGTAAATCGTTTAAAATGTGTAGAATTCACGTGCTGATACTTACATTTATCACGTATGAGTAAAACGATTCGTAACATTCGCCGCGATATTATAGACGAATGTTGGAAGTAAAACGCGATGACGATGTGTAACTACAAACATTCGTGTAGACCCAACGAAACTGCGTACAATACCAACGTAGACAACTATGAATTTCCTTACCTCTGTAATGACAACATTCTGAATTTTAGACACTCTCGAATTCTACGCGCATTACCCGTTCACGGGGTTAATTATTCCAATTTAAATCGCGCGTATATATATATATATATATATATAGATTTCACGTATCCACGACTTAATCCACGTACGTATCGTGCACATAAACGAGAAGCTAAAAAAAAAAAATAATATTATCGTTTAGTTTAGACGTGTACGTACGAACACGTTTTTTTTTGTTTATACGTATTGTAAAAATTCGGGTCGATACGAGGATAAAGTATTGTACTGGCGGACAGTGCGACGAAAAAGAAATGAGATCGATATGGGGAAAAAAAACCGCGCCGGAATATAAATTCAAAACCGCGTCGTGTAAGACTTCGTTTTTTAGAAGCGAAATAAATGTCGGAAAATGTGGTTTGCGTTTTTAAGTAACCGTATATAAAATTTAGGTTTGCTCTTGTGTTCTGCTTACGATTAAAAAAACAAAAAACAAACAAAAGCGAAAATCGAAATAACGCGAGAAAAAAATATGAATTCATTAAGCGCGTAAAAATCTACTCGAGGCCGTTTGTCGTCCGCACCGATGTCGAAAATCGTCGAATGGAATAAAAATGTATTTCCCGTATTACTTTTTTTTTTTTTTTTTTCACTTAAAGTCGATCGATAATTACGAATACAATTTAATATCGTAATTAACGCGATAGTATTATCGTTTTTAACGAAAACGTATAATTCGATGACGTGTGGTTTTCAAATTGTTTTCACACGACAACTGTTCACGATAATAACTAATTGACATCTAAAAGATATTTTAAACGTAATAGAAATTTTCATCCGAATTAAGCTATAAAATCACAAGCGTTACACTTATGTTTTTCTATTTTACACGATAGTAATCATTCGCTGCAACGCGTTGTTAAGGCGCACGTTTAATAAAAAAAATTTAGAAAATTCGACTGTGTGCCGTCAGAGTATTACAAATTGCGATGAATATCGCGCGATTACAATTTTTTTTTTCACGTGCGTACAACAGAACCATTTGTTATATTATATATTTATATTCGATTTATTTGTCTAAAAAAAAAAAAAAAACGGAAATTTCCACGTGAACCGTTTTTTTCCCCCGTTGACAATTATTAAAAATCAATCCATAACGTTTTTTTTTCCTTTTATTTTAACGTAAAACGTATTTACGACATAAATTACGAACGTCCTGTTTGCCCGTACCGAATTTGACGTTTAATCGTACAGAGCTCGTTGTTTTAGTACTGCAATCCTACAAAATCGCTATTTAATTCTTCGTTTTATTTATGCGAAATTAACGTTTTGATTCCAACGCGGGGACGGACTACTGCTCGTACGATTAAAACAACGTTATTATTCAACATTTGTAATATTTTATATAAATATAATAACGCAAATGTGTGCACAACGAGTATTAAATACGACTTTAAACGATACATCTTAAACCAGTGGTTCACAAACCGGCGGCGTGTTTCGCTTATTGGTTTGATGTGTGCTGCCAAAAAAAAAAAAATTATTTATGTCTCAAACCGATTCGTTTTTTATTTCTTTGCAAAACGAATTATACGGATTGAGTAAAAAAAAGAAAACATTACAAATTTTGTCTAATTATTCAACTTCGCACACGTGCCAATCAGCATTTTCGAGATTAGACATAAAAAAGGTCTACGTTTTAAGACACGTTTTAAAGTGAATTACGCGTGATTTCTGTCAAACGTTCGCCCGCGAAATCGAAATCAGTTAGCCAATAGTACCGCGCAAATTATTATTTTTATTATTATTATTATTATTATTATTATTATTATTATTATTGCGTATAACGGAAATTTAATAATTATGCGATCATTCGCTACAAAAAAAAAAAAAAATAATAAAATAAATTTATTGACGTTAATATTTTGAAGGTATAATACGATTATATTATAATAATATCAAATATGACGTGTTACAACGGCATACCGAAAATTCTAAACCATAACGCCGTCGATTATGTATTGCCGTTCAAGACATACGCGAGTCTAGTAATATCGATTCGTAATTCAATTATTTAAACAACACGTGAATTTACCACAAACGTCGACTGAATATTATTAATAGAATTAGATCGAAACGCGTTTTATTACGTGATATCATACGATTTTTCTTTCTTTTTTTTTTTTAGTCTGTATGTGTGTAATAATTTCACATTTGGATAACGTAGTAAAAGAAAAAAAATACGAATCAAATTTCCTAGAAATATAAATAATATATATATATTCAAAGTATCGAAATTTTCATATATGTTTTTTCTTTTTTTGCGCAGACATTATACCTATAACGAAACGTAATATCACGTTTTTCAAAATAATTCTATGGGTATTCGCGCACGTATATTGGAAATTTCAATGCAAAAGAATCTCGCGAATATTAGTAAATTATTATAAAATAAAACATATTTACGATATTATTCCGCATTTCGCAAAAGACGGAATTGAAATAAAAACGAAACACGGCGAGGATAAACACGTTAAACACAACCGTTACAACATAATGTTATACTACAATTACATGTACCTCTATACGATTATTGTCTTTCTATAAGTAAAACTTTTTTCATATTCACTACGAGTAACGTTTACCGGCGAGTCGTTTTTGACGACGTTTTCATTCAGATTTTCCATTCGAAATCTCTGCAATACGCACGCGCGCCTATACCGTTTTCTGAGACTTTTATCCGAAAAACTTTTACTGGCCGACGATTCGCTATCGAAATAATATAGTTTCGTTTATATATAAATAAGATAGTTTCGTCGGAATATAAAAAAAAAAAAAAAACAATAAAAACGGCGAACTAACGTTTCCCCCGCGCGTTTTATTCGAATTTCAAATAGAAGCACTTTTTTCTTCTTTTTTTTTTTTTTACTCCTCGTCTACTGCAGTACTGTACGTATAAAATAATCCTCTAAGATATATATATAAAAAAAAATTCCATATAATATTGCACCGCAGTGCTCGGAAAAAACGTTCATCGAATTGTAACACGTAAATATAATATTATGTATTTAAGCGCACATTATGTTTTATTGGCATTTTCGAAATAGAAAAAAAAAAATTCCCCGAATAAACGACTGTACCTGACTTGCGCGGCAAGTTGTACGTATCGGTGTATGCGACGGAGAGTAAATTATCAAATCGAGGGCCGGATTCTGGGTTATATCAGAGCGCATATCGTGTAGAGGCTTCAAGTGGATTATGTGACTCTCGTTACTTTTTCCAGCGACCGTTAAAGACTTTAAAACCTTGTCATTAAAAATTATTATATATATACTCGTATATATATATAAACAGGACTGAACTGTTTTCAATTTTTTTTTTTTTTTTGTCTTATGAATAATTTATTATAAACACTTGCGTTAAAAAACATTCCGTTAAGAAAAATAATAATTCAAATAACAATGAAGCAGAATGGGTTTTAGATGCAGAATAAGAGGAAAACCGACCAATAAGATATTAATAGAATTGCAATGATTTGTTTGCCCGAAGTATTTCTAATATATCGTATGAATCGACTTCGGAATCCGACTTATTTAATTGAATTCGCGTAGCAACGAAATATATTATAATACTCGCTTGTGTGTACACACGAGTTTCACGTGTGTTTTCTGAGTTATCACAAACATAATATACGCATTGTCCGCACTATGTATGTTATAAGTGGAAGAGAAAACGCGATTCAGTAAATTAATAATGAATAAAATACAAGTTACGAATCGAGAATTAATGACATTTTTTTGATACAAAAATATGTTTCAACGAACTTTTTACATTTAAAAAATATTTTTTTTTTTTTTTTTTTTTTTTTTACAAATACGTTGCGAGTTAAATTAATGTATAGAGTTTTCGTACGAATTAAACGAGTCGTTTTTTTTTTTTTTGAAAGGTAATTCGACATGTCTAAAGTTTAGAACAACCATGTCGAGTGGTTTTTGTTCCTTCCTTTCGTCCGATACGTGCACGATCATTAATTTACAAAATAAAAAAAAGAATCGCAAATCGTCAAAAAAGAGTACGATCTCACAAATTCCAACGAGTGTGGAAAACAAAAAAAAAAATGTACGTATATTTTCATTTGAAATTTCACTCTCGACGTTATCACTTAACAGTTAAAATGCAACGCTGCCGTGGGAACGAGCCCCGCGTTGAAAATTCTAACGAATCGTAGGCCCCAAACAGAAAACGGGGCATAAATAAATTAAACTCGGTGATAGCGAGCCCGCAGTGAAACTAACCCGTCACTACGATAATACGACGACAATCGGTGTCACGTTTGTAATTAAAACTTAAGGCGTATTCGTAATAATAATAAATTATAATATTGTACCGTAGAGAGAGGTGGCAACGGGAGAGAAAAGAGCCGGACGAGTGAGTATCTTTCGAATAATAATTACCAGCTGGGCCGGCGTTTCAAACGGTGGTTTTGACAGTCGTCGGCGGCACGCACAAAACGTTCGACCGGCGCGCGAGGCGGCGAGTAGTGCACGCGCCCCGGCCCCGGTTTACAAAACGTCTCGAAACGGCGGGCGGCGGCGGCGGCGTTGCCGTTTCGCGTTACGAAATGTCGATTTATCGGAGTAAATTCGCGGTGCCGTTGTGTTGCTCTATTGCGTTTATGTTTATCGCGTGTGTGCGCGGCGCACGTGAACGTACACAGTCGATTGTTGTTCCGGTAAAAAACAATACGACGTGGTAAAAGATTTCTAAAACTGTTCCGAAGAAATCGGTTTCGCGCAGATTTAGAAGAGCAAAAAATAAAAAAAAATAAAAAAAAAAATCAACGGCCGTGTTGTTGGATACATCGTTGTTTGCGTAAGCGACGGGCATAAGCGAATTACGCGGATAATGGATTTTACAGTTCCGTTGTTAACGGGACCATTTTCTCTCTTCGTCTTACACACACGCACGGAACACAGCGAAATAGACTTCCGACAACGATGTAGTGGTGCGATGAGAAATTTGGAAAATTCGTCGTGAATTTTTCATCATTTTTCTTTTTTTCTGTATCTCGAGACCGTTGAAAGTTGATTATTGGCCAAAATATTTTTTTTTTTTATTTTAAAATTGTTCGATTAATTTTTAAGGACTTATAAGAGAGGAAAATTTGAAATACGGTAAAAAAGTCGATTTCAAATAGACTTCACGACCAATTCAATTTCCGTTTTCAATTTTTCTTTTTTTGTCGCGCCACTAGATCGATCGATACGTTGGAAATAGCAAACGTCTGTTTTGTTATGTTTCGTGTGTGTGTGTGTAAGACGAAAAGAGAAAATGCCCATCCCCCTTAACATAAATTCGGATGTCAGATGCGATTGCGCATTCGATAAAACGATCCTGAGCTTTGGTGTAATAATAATAATAATAATAATAATAATAATATTATTATTATTATTATTTTATTAATAATTTATAGTGTGTACACATATAAATATTACGATTAAATCTCACGCGGTCAGCGTCATTTCAATTGTTTTTTTGTTTCATCGCACACGCCCGTGTATCGTCGAGGTTTATTACTATCAGTTTTTCAACTCGTGTATATATATGTAATATATATATAAATGTCACGAACAGAAGTGATTATCGTTTATTGTTAGTTATCAAAACTACAACTCTGTAGTAAGTCCATACTCCGTACAATACGAAGGTTTACAAAAATGATTTTTTAAATTTATAAATTGGATACTAACAAATCGCGTAACACAATATGCGCAGATTATTGGCGTTATTGAAATATTGAAAAACGTGAAAATTTCCGATGAAATGGGATATTGTTATTTTTATTGTAATAAGAACAATCGTAGGGTATGTCATATGACGGGGATCGTGTAACGCGCGACAAATTTCTTTAGGAAAATTAAAATATTTTTTTGCAGTAATATATAATGTATAATGTATGCGCAATCCTACGCATTTTCGTCGGCGTTTTATTAAATAAATCTATTTTTACGATCGAATCTTACGTTTTTGGTCTTGATTCACTGCCAAATTACTAGTAGTATCGGCTTATTTTACAAAAATATTTAAATACAATTTTCGCGACAAATTTTTTTTTTATTTATTCGAAATATTTTTTATGATTCCGCGACACGCAGTGTTATGGTATAACGACGGGAGTAGAAAACTCGGCGAATTTTCAGCACGCCGAATCAGAAAAATTTCCCGTCCCTGTCACATAATACGTGATCATCGATCCACGTTATACCATCGCCGGTATACAGATCAAGAATTGACTGTACGAAACGTCGTGTGAATCGAGAAAACAATACCAGACAGAAAAAAATAAATACGAATTCCATTTTTGTTCGTAAGGGACGAATTTAATTTCGTCGGTGGGCATTATTTTTTTTAACTTCATCTAATCGGCGTTTCGTCGATTTCAGCGATGTAAAAGTGAATGAAAAAAAACCTTTATAAAAACAATTTTAAATAAAAATCGATTTTCGAAGGATAAAAAATAAAATAGATAAATCCTACTAAATACGTTTATGTTTAGAAACGAGAAAAAAAAAAGTGCATTGACAATAGGTAACGATGACACGACAATTAGAACAGCCTGTGCGTTTTAATCATATTAATATCATATTAACGTAATATTTCGTATACGCATAGAAATAATTCAATATCGGTTTGCATGTTTTATGATCCGAGTGTTGTTCTGTCACGAGAGAATACAATTGGGAAATCGATAAAATTTATTACCGTAAAATTTATTAATATTCCGCGAATCGGTGTTATTGAAAAATGGAAATTAATAAAGTTTAATAACGTAAGCGTTCGACGACGACGGTCCAATTTCAAACATACTCGTGTGTAATATAATATATGAAATACCTTACGGTTTTTTTTTTTTTTGTTCTTTTTGTCTACTTAGAATAATTTATTTTCCACTCGGTCTCAGACTGCGACGGCGACGAAAAGTGTTCGATAAAATAATCGAATCGACGGAGGAGAGAATAACTGAAATTCCGACCGAAAGAAGAAGAATCACCCCCAACCACCATCAACAATCGTTTAAAATACTATTTTATACGCATTTTTCGTTAACCATAACGTCTCGAGACTTATGAATAATTTCATACGACGAACTGTAGTGTTATAACAATGTCGTAATTCAATATATAATACAATATACATTATTATATCGTGCTCGTCGTCAGTTTGCAACGTATTTATATTTTCGCATTGTTTGTCGGACGGATTTTAACGCTTACATCGGTGGTATTCGACGCGATCAAGCCATTCAAAACGCTTTAATTATTCCGAATATTTCGCATTCATTCTGGCACTCTGCGTGTGTATGTGTGCGTAACCGTCTGCGTATAGCGTGCAAGATTTCTCCAATAGAATTCTATAGCTGAATAAATATTTTCTATTTTTTTTTTTTATACCCGGTTTATACTCGTAAATAATATACCCGATATACGTTGAAATATTGAAATTTTAAAATCGTACGATTTATATACTACGAACGTTTTAAATAATATGAGTCAGCGCGCGTTTTGTAAAATAATACGTGTTTAATATAACAAATCGCGTGTTTTTTTTTTTATTTCATCCGTTCGAAGACCGTTCTGTTAATATACACAGCGTTGAGTTTAGAAAGTAAAAAAAAATTACGTCCAGATGAACTAAAAACTGTTATTTTACTAAGAGTCCTGCAGCTCTAATTGCAGAACGAATAATTTTCCTACGAACTGTTATAAAAAAGATTTGGCGCATAAAATACATATTTGAAGATCAAATAATAATTTGTACGAAAGTGAATAATGTGAGATGGACAACGGCGTAGTGATGACTTCGAAAAGATATCAATAATTTACAAATATTTGCAATAGTTTGTTACCATTTTGAGGTCGTCGCATTAATTATGTGGTGAGGGGGGGGCAGCGTAAATCTTATTTTTTGGGCTAAAATAACAATTTACGAATGTTTACAAAATATTTTTTTACCATTCTAATGTAAGTCAATTCATCGAATTCACGCACGTTTTAAAAACTCCCCCCCCCTGATACGGAATATTGGAAAAAATTGTTAATATGTCACAGAGCACACCAAAGTTCTTGCGCAAATCCATGTGCCAATCAATCGAACCATAATATGTAGCGATTTTAATCCGATATAAAAACATTTCACAATTGTATTTCACTCGGCGTATACTTTTATTTATTTCAGTCGCGGCGGCCATTCGTCGACAGCACACGTTTTTACGAATATTTCTATCAAAAAAAAAAAATCACGTTAGCATTACGGAGGAGGATAAAATGATGTAAAGATAATCTCAAATTTAATTCCACGTACAAGTCCGACATGTATACAAAAAGTGTAGGAAATAATATTTACGAGATTCGCAGAAAAATTTTTCCTTCTTCAATATCAAACGTCCCCGTGACGACACGCCAAAGTTTTATTGGTCTTGACGTCATATTGCGTTTACAACGAATACTCGATAAAAGTAAAATAATATTCATTGCCACGACGTGGATTTTATTTGGTGAATTTGATCGAATTTCCGTATGGATTCTTAATGAAAAAAAAAAATATATTTTTACGAAAACGGACATATTTTTTTTTTTGGGCCAAGGACGTTTTGGCAAGGGAAAAAAATTAAAAACGATTATCTTTTTCATCTTGGACACAAAGTGTGTGAGAAAGAAAAGACAACGACAACGAAATAAATGAAATGTTTGAGTGTTATTTTGTCGATTCCGAGCGCAGAATTCCGTTTTTAAATCGATACGCTTAGTTCACAGGTGACAAAAACGTATTATTCCGTAAGACCCAATTCGAAATATTTACACTCTGCGTATTGACGAGATCGATAATTTTATTAACGAAAATCGTTACGCACATTTTTTTACTCTCACAAAATTGTCAGCCGCGGCCGACATTTGCATATCGAATCGCTTACTAATCACACATTATACCAATAAAATAATTTGTTACGTTTTAATTATTTTATAATAACACGAAACAAATACAAATATAAAAATGCTATTGGTATTCAAATAAGATGTCGGGATTCTCTAAAAATCTTACTTATATGTATAATGCTTTTATTTTGTTAAAAACGAGTGATGTACACTCTTAATATTCTCCAGGAACTCGAGTTACATGCAATTCTAACGGCATTAAAATAATGTTAAAATATATTCTTTTATGTATAGAAAAAATTCTTTTGACCGAATAACCTGAGTGTTATATCTTCTTCTTCATTGGCCTCACAACCCTTCATGAGCTTTTGCCGCCACCGACATCTGCTTCCACTCTTCTCGATTTAATACTTTTTCTTCCCAATTGAGTATCCCTAATTTCTTTAATTCCTGCTTTATTCCATCTATTCATCGCTTCTTTGGACATCCTCTTGGTCTCTTCCCTGCGGGAATCCATTCGACCACCGTTTTAATGTACTCTGAGTCTGACCTTCTCATCACGTGCCCAAACCATTTGATTTATTGTGCTTTCACGAATTTGGATATCTTTGGCGCTCCTGTCAATTCTCAGATCTCTTTGTTCCTTCTTCTGCGCCAGCATTCCAGTTCGTTGTCGTATACTGGTCCACAGATGATTCTCAGTACTTTGTTTTCGAACGACATAAGTTTTTGTTCCATTCTGCTTGTTGAAGGCCTCACGATTCTTGAGCGTTATTTCGAGAAAAACGCGTTGTATTCACGAACACGGTAGTACAACGTGAAAAATATTCTTTGAGCATAAAAAATAAGCAATTTCAAAAAAAAAAAAATTAATTAAATATTTATTTCGTAATTAATTTAATTAATCATAGAGTTCTGTGTTTTTGAATATCGTAAAAAATAGAATATCCTCTCTCGCTTTCCTCAACTCGTTCAATTCCGGGCAACAAAAAAAACAATTAAATTATCAAAAAACAAAAAAAAATGCTTACTTACATAATAATTCAACGGCATCCACATAATACAAACAACAACGGAATTTATTTAGTTATAACTATAAAATTTATCTTAAATAACAACGTTTTTTTTTTCGCTTTATTCATCTGGATAATTATTTAATCCGCGTATTGCGCAACACCGGACCTGCGTGTAATTTGAATAATTAATTCATTCCACCGCGTTTTTCTTTTTTTTTTTTTTAGAAAATATAAAATGTTATGGAATGCGCGCAATGCGTTTCGTCGAACGCACACGATATATATATATATATATATTATTTAACGTCATTGCGTTTGCTTCCATTTCCTTAATTACCGGAGAATTTCCACGGTTTCCGTAGCTCTGGTAGTTGCTGTTATCCAAGCAAGTGTTTAAAATCACCGAAACGAACACGATTGACCGGTGTTGTCGTTACCACGATCGCAGCAATAGCCATTACACGACGGCGCGCCATTGTCTGCAGTGATTATAATATTATTATTATAGAAAAATAACGTTTTGATGTCCATACCGATCACTGGCATTCGAATTCGAAACACGTCGTCGTTATGATGTCTGAACAGTTACGGTGATCATCCGCAGACTGCGCAAATGATCGATTTCCGTATAAAAAAAAATATACGCAATACGATGCGACAATAACGATTAATATAAAAAAAAATTATAATCGAATCGGCGATTACAATTTTTTTTCTATACATAATAAAATATACCCCGCGTTATATTTTATACAGAAATTCGACTTTTACACGCTTGGCGAAAAATCATTAAAAAAAAAAAATAAATAAATATGGCTTTCGAAGTTTTTAAAAAAATTCGTTAGAGTACCGTTTGTAATGTTTCCGTATTTTACTCCGTTTTCATTATAAAAAAAATCCATCCCAAAGCAAATTGTCGAATTCCCGCGATATTTCTATTAGATTACATGTGTATTGTGTATATTTCTTTTAAAATTACTGTAAGAGAAAGAAAAACAAAATCGACGTATGGTAAATACGGTCGACAATATTGGCTTTTTTTTTTTTTGGTAATTTTTCGTTGCGTTTACAATTATAATTACTAGGAAAACAGAAATGCAATAAAAACGGTGTTTAAATTATTTCAAATCTAGCGCCGTATAATATTATAACAATTGCCTACGCAAATTGATTTTCGTAAATAAATAACAAAATTCACGTTACCGATAACTAGAGACTTTTAGGAGTTTGCGTGTTTCTTTTTTTTTTTTATAATTGTTCATGGCGCTCAGTGATATTGAAATTCGTTTTTTCACATTTTATTATACGTGACGTTTAAAAACGTATTTCACACTATGTCAAATTAAATTTATTCAAAAAAAAAAAGAAAAATTTAATTTATCTTTAAAATTCGTCGAAAAAAAAATACGTGTGAACCTGGAAAAATATATGAGAAAAATGAATATGCCGGTGTATTTTCCCTGTCCGTTCCACAATAAATATTTGAAATTATAAATCGCCATTATTTTATATCTTCACGCGATTTCCATATATATACATATATATATAGTATAACGAGCAGGGCCCGGATTCTGTACCATTTGCTAATTATTACGGAATACAGATATAAATAACCGAATGAGTTATAAATTTGTTTTACGCATCAAGAATTCAAAATATACAATTTCGTATTGCATATTTTTGCATATTTGAAACACTTTAAATTTTTAATGCTATTTTACCCGGTTTTGGTGTTATTTATTTATTTATTTATTTCGCTATTACCCATTAGACGTGATTTATTTTGTGGTTTTTATAAATCTTTTTCGAATCGAATGAAAATAATAATAATAATAAATGTTATATCAGTTGACGATTGGAAAAAAAATACCCGAATTTCCGATTTATTAAATATTTTATAATACGGTCTATCTTCAGATATCCTTAGCCCGTCTATCGATTAAACGTATGACTCCTTGTCAGCTGTATGCCCTCGACCAGGTCATCTCTTATTGAGTATATTCATGTTTTTGTGTGCAATTTTTCTCTTGACGTTTTAAATCAGTTATCACACGATAATAGTCGTAATGATAAATACCTAATATGCAAAAAAAGAATTTTGATTACTATTTTCACTTCGCCAGGTTTTATGTTTTTAAGGCATATTTCAATACTTTATAGTGCCGTACTATCCTAGTCCTGATCAATAAATACACACAATAATATTGTATGTTTCATTTTTATTAATATACGTTTTTCTTAACAATATAAATTAATAATTCTCTAATATTATTATCTATTAAACTAGTACAGGCGCTTAGATTTAAATGTTTCGTTTTTTTTTTTTTTTTGATGTTGATATTGAGAGCATAATTTAGTGATCGTACGTGTTTTTAGGACATAAATGCGTAGATGTTTCAAGGTTTTTTTTAGCCATAACGTCCCTGGTCCTACCAATAATAACCAACAACTCCGATCGCAATTCGAAATTTCTTAAAAATATTTTGTTCGATTTGTTTGAAATATTAAAACCCCCCCCCCCCCCGTATTTTTCACAATAACGTAGCTTTTACGATTTCCGTCGTACTCCTGCGTGCAGTCTCTTCACTAACAGATACGTGACAATTCGTTCGTTACAAGTTAAGCGTAAAAAAATAAAAACGAAAAAATGTCGATTATTTGCTTACAGACGACCGGTGATCGACGTTATGCCTTCGGTGATTGTGGACGATAGCGGCGGCGGCGGCGGCGGCGGCAACGGCGACGGCGGCAACTGTGGCGGCGGCTACGTCGGTTACGATTCCGACGGTTGTGATGGCGGCGGTCAACCGCGGCGGGAACGTTGCGTAAGAACACGTCGTGGTGGTCGGACGATGTAGAGCCGTTCGGCGACGACGGTGGCGGCGGCTGTGCGTGAGAAAGTGAGGAAGTGCACGGGGAGAGAAGACGACGACGGAGACGGTGACGGTACAGAAGTCATGTCGGCGGCTCTGCAACAATTGCCGGTCAACGGGACGACGACGGGGACGGTCGCGGACGGCGTGGCGGCTACAACGGTGTCGGCGATCGCGACGGCGGCGGCAGCGGCGGCGGCGAGCACGATGATCGCTGTGGACGGCCGCCGCGTCGACGATTACGCAACGGACGGCGATGGTGGAAGTGTGGTGGACGAGCTGATCCGCGGTCTGGCCGACGACGCGCGCACGCTCGGCTACGCGGTCAAGTGCGCGGCCATGTGTTTCATCGTCGTGGCCGCGCTGTTCGGCAACCTGCTGGTCATGGTGAGCGTGATGCGGCACCGGAAACTCCGCGTCATCACCAACTACTTCGTCGTGTCACTGGCCCTGGCCGACATGCTGGTCGCCATATTCGCCATGTGCTTCAACGCCAGCTTCGAGGTGACCGGCCGCTGGCTGTTCGGCCGGTTCATGTGCGACGTATGGAACTCCATGGACGTGTACTTCTCCACCGTGTCCATACTGCACTTGTGCTGCATCAGCGTGGACCGGTACTACGCTATCGTCCAGCCGCTCGACTATCCGCTGATCATGACCAAGTCCCGGACCGTGGTCATGCTGGCCTCCGTCTGGGTGTCGCCCGTGCTCATATCGTTCGCGCCCATATTCGCCGGCTGGTACACGACGGACGAGCACGTCGAGGACAGAGCCCGCAATCCGGACGTGTGCACCTTTGTCGTGAACAAAAAGTACGCGGTCGTCTCGTCCAGCGTGTCCTTTTGGGTGCCCGGCGTCATCATGCTGTTCACGTATTATCGCATCTATCAGGAAGCCGATCGACAGGAACGCATGCTCTACAGGTGAGTACACAATAATGACGACGACGATAATGATGATGATGATGATGACGACGATGTGTGTTTTATCACTGTGACCAGGGGCGGACTGGCCAGGGAGGCGAGGGGGCGATCGCACCCCGGGCCCTCGGCCGTGTGATATCCTCAATTTTTCCTTAAACTACTAAAATGTACAAAACGTAATACGTACAATCAAAATAATATTCAAGAGAATCTATATGTACCCAGTGGCGGATTTAACAGTGGTTTAGTGATTGTTTGGATGGTTTAGATACCCAACACAAATTAGATCTAGTGGAACCTCGGGCCTCCATATAATGGGATTTATTAATTTCTTCCGTATAAATTAGTAAATTAAGTATACAAATAATACATTTTGGGCTCCTCAAATTTTAAAAACATCCTATTTTTAGTGTACAAAGTTTTTTTTTAATTAAGTAGTATTCCCCTTATTTTAGTTGTATACTTCGACGACTTTATTATTTCTTGGGGATGACCTTTTTTTTTTTTTTTTGCTCAAATAAAAAATATACGGGCCCCTGTCCCCCCCGGGCCCTCCGACACCCAGTCCGCCCCTGACTGTGACGATTCACGACACGCCGAATATCTAATCCACAGATTGGACAGTATTTTAAACACTTTTTTCGATAACGAAATACCGAATACTATTCAAAGCTCAAACCTATTCAAACTAATCAAGAGCTAATAGCAATTAGCATCGGTACGTTGCGTATTTAAAAAGACGTAAAAGTATATTCTATTTAATAATCTTGCGACATTTCGGTGTGTTTGAACCCAGTATAGAAAATCGAGTACACTATACAATGTTAAACCTAATTTTTTCTCTCTACATATTATATAAATGATTAATATTATTAATGTACTTATTAGTTATTGCGTTGATTCACACAAACGCGGAATGATGTTTTTACACAAAATTATATTAAAAGTTCTCCAAATTCGTAACAGCGACTGTTTATATTCGATTGCATAAAATAATTAGGCAATAATAATTATTATATTCGATGTTCGAAGAACAGATTGAAGTGTGGTGATAGAGTTTCTGGTATAATACAGTGTTGGTTCCGTTTTCGTCGAAATGACGCCGAATCTACAACGATCAATCCTACCAGAAATATTCCGTTTTTAGGTCATAAAAACCATTGAAATAACTTTATGATTCACTATTATGTCCGTAAGAACAAAGCGTTGGAAATCGAAAATGTAGAGAAATCACAGTAGATCGTTGTATTCGCGTTTTTAAACCGGCACGATAAGTATAGGACGGATAGCGCACGCGTATGATTACAAAGTTGAAAAATGAAATAACAAAAAATTACAGTCAAGTCTCGCGCGATAATTCGAAAAATTCGATTACTTATACTCCAAACAGTATTTATTTTCTTTTTTTTTTTTTTGTCAATTCCCCCTGGAAATTCTCATTACACGCCCTCGTGCATTTTTAGTCACGTTAAACATAAAAAAAACGTAATAATCTGATTGTCCGTCGATGGATATTTTACATTTGTCACGACGGCTTGTCGTTCGTGTCAATTATATTGAATTGCTGTGCGAAGACGCGCGCTATTCGTTTCAGTTGTTTGTCCGTTTTTTTTACCACGTTTTTTTTTTCGCCAAAAAAAAAAATTACTCAACGACGCGTATTATACATAACTCCGATCTGTATTCATCGGCGTACTTCCAATTTCTCTATGGCAGGATTCGGAGGGATTTAAATAAAACATAGAAACTTCGTCCCCACCGTAAACGATTTCACATTATATTATTTGTAATAAATTAAATAAATATGTCAGTTATACGTATATATATGAAAATCAAATATTAAACAATTTATTAGAATATAACGTGAAATTATAATAAAAATTCCTGAGACGTCTAATTTTATTAGATATGAGGACTTTTTCATGTTTTTATTACGTTCTGTCCGCCGAATTCCGAGCATAGCATTTGATTATTCCCCGTTGAAAATTATAACCGATTTTAAATTGATAAATTTTAAATTCAATGAAAACAAATATTATAACTGCAAATCAATACTATATATTCTGATGCCGAGTAATTCGACTGAGTCGATTTCCTGCTGATTTTAGCATTACATACTCTTTTGCGAGATTGATAAAATCTTCGTCATACACAATTTCTCCGCGAATAGAGAATTGGAATAATTTTGCAGTCCAGGCGTGCCGAATGTCGACAATAACGTTTTAATGTGAACTGACCAATGCACAATAATAATTTTTATTGATCTTTTGGTGCTGGGGAGGACATGTTTACCATCCTCCACAGTAAATAAGCCACTGTCTGTGTTATTCGAGAAAGGGATTTAGATTCTAGGTGATACATTGCAGAAAGCAATGTGGAAATAAAATGAACAACCTACTGTTTGTTTTATTATTATTATTATAGAGTTCGAAGATTTGAATTATTTTACCGAAATTTGAATCGATTGGTACTGCTCGCGAATGCGTCCAGCAAACGGCAATATGTTTTATTATCCCCCTTAGACAATGAGTTATTGGGAGACACGACTGCGTGATATATAATATCGTGTACAGAATTATATACACGTAATATATAGAAAACACGATATCATAAAACCGAACTTATCGGTCGGAATCAATATATCCAATATCGATACAATTGTCGGTTACATACATATATATATAATATATATATTATTTTTTCCTCTTTAATTATATTATGTGTATCGAGAAGATGATTTTTTTTCTTTTCTTTCCTTTTGACGCCTATGCGATGAAATTTTACAATGAAATATAGACGCGAGGGACTGCTAAAAGTAAAGTATTCGATATCAAAAAACATACTTCATTAAACAACAACAAAAATAATTATTATTATTATTATTGTTCCACCACCCCATACATACATATATCGATATATATGCTCGATCACTATTATTCTCGGCTTTTCTTTTTCTTTTATATCCAATACAAAATTTATTGCCATACTGTTATAATAATCGCGAATACTATCGTCATACGTAACGTGTATACTTTATATTTACTGTAAAGGGATTGCGAAATAGGATAAGGAACAAGAAGAACATATACGATAAATATTTATTTGTGCCTGACAGATACACATAGATACTTATTTGATAGTAAACATTTACAATGAAGAATGATTACAAGAGTCATAAAATTTTAAACAGTTTTGCGTTTCATTGACGTTATACCTCGTCTCGGAGAGCGATTACGCTTGTAAATTTAAATTTAAAAAAATAAAATAAACGAATAAAAAAAAATCATTTTGTAAAGGTTATTGCGTAGAACGAAACTTTTTAAAATAATAATATGTACCGTTTAATAGATCATTTGGAATAGTATAACAGGAGACGTGAATCCAACTTGAACACACGTTAATGAAGCTTTATTTGTGTTTATTCGTTGAATTTCGATGCAATTCTGACGTGCAAGGTCGTTTTTAATTTATCCAAATGAATAATAATACTAATTTTTTTTTTCAATATTTCGTCAGTGTCAATTATACTCGGGACAATTCGAATAATTCAATTGAATATCGACGTTTACTTAAGATCACATTTATTACGATTATATTGTTGTGCGATTAACGAATTTACTTTAGAAGTACGTTATTGTTATAATAACCACTCCAAGCAATTATAGCGTATCGTAGTAATAGTTGAGCCATTGCTAAATATAAAGTTTAAAGTTTCTTTCGAAACCCATTGATTATGTAATATTACTTAAATAGTTTTATGATACTTAAAAAAAAAAAGAAACGAGTGCTCGTAAAGCGTACACGGTCGTATTATTTTATTATCGAACATTTTCCAAAAAGAAAAAAGGTTTATTATTATTATTTTTTAAGTTTTTATAACTATACTCGGTATGATAAAAATAAAGATGTTTTAAACATTTTTCAATTAACTTTATAATTCAATACTCGTGTAAAAATATATAACAAAAATATTTTGACCATAATGAGCTGTATACTTAATAGAAAACGATATGTTACGACTATGTTCATTAACATCATATCTATAACAGTGGGCAAATGATATTCGAAATTGAAATTGTCCGATTTATTGGAATACAAATTCAAAATTCGTGCAGAAATTACAGACGGAATGCGGATGGGCTTTACGCTCATTCGGAAAGAGAGAAAAGCAATTATTCCCATTTCGCGCTTAGTCGTAGAGACTTGAAATTCGTATTTCACTCGAAATCATAGAGAACGAAAATGTATAGAAATAATTGAAAACGTTCATTAAAAAAATTTTTCTTTTAAAAAAATAATAAAAGTTCTTGACTTAAATCGCTTCGCATTAATAATACCGAAATTATTATAAAAAAAAAATGTTTGTAATATCATTGGTATAATATTATACGCATGTATAGTTGTTATGTGTACGGTGTACAAAATATTCGCACAGACTACGGAGCACCGTACACGTGCATAACCTATATAAAATATTATATATTATTATATACATTTTATTCCTATACGACGTATATGTACATTGTACCAGTTAAATTCAATTTTTTTTCTCCACAGTGGAGAGAAGGACAAAGTTGGTTTTAGGGTTCAACGATTTTTCCCGTTATATTATATATGCATAATAATATTATTATATTTGAATAATCTGTTTACGAGTAAAATGTAATTCGTGAAACTTATAAATAAATTCAATTATTTTATTCGTATAAAACGTTACCACAGTATAAAATATTTGCGTATACATATTAAATGTATATTTAGTTTTTTTTTTATTATGTATAATAATTATTAATCGAAAAAATTATTATATTATATATATATATATATATACACATATTATATATTATGAATTGCTTATACAGATTATTTCTAAAAATATCAAATCGTTTAGATTTTTGCTAATCCAATTATTATAATACATTTTACGGGACATTCTTTTTATTTTTTTCGTATATAGTTTTCAAAGATTTTTCTCGTTCACGAACAATAATTTTTCTTTCTGATATTTGAACAAGAGGAATCGAAATTTTAAATACACAATTGCGGTGGTCGTTTTAAATCATAACTTTATTTAACTACTTTTTTTTTTTTGTATAGGAAAAATGTTTAAAAAAAAACAATATTAAATCTGTCCAGCCAATCCGACATTATTTACGGGCAATATTTTGGAAAAATGTAGACTATTTTTTTTTTTTAATCAGTCGTTCGTATTATTCGTACTGATCGACGTTTTATGAGCAAATATTTTCGAATTAAAACACTAAAAACGTCACGATTATAAGCGAACGTGTGTGACGTGTATACAGAATTTATTGTATGTGTTTTTTTTTCTCACTGTTCGCTGTTATTTTCATCCTGTTTGGAATTTTTTCTGGAAACGTTTTTTTTTTCTTCATAAAAAAAAGACTATTATTCGACTTTTCGATGTCTGCTGCATTCATTTTTTCCAGAATACTTTTATTGTATTCGTTAAAAACAAATTACATTACGACACCGAATGAGATTTGAATTTAGATAAACGATAAATCAATTCATTTCTAACTAAATATACAAATAGATTTTTGTCTACTACAGGAACTAAAGCTATGTGTTTAAGAGTTTCATTACTACTACACGCGTTTGTCCAATATGTTTAATTCTGAAGCTTAGATTTTTTTTTTTTCTTAAAATAATCAGCGCGTTGAAATAATTATTTTCGGTCCATTTTTGAGAATTAGAAAATGAATATGGGCAACTGAATACAGTGTATGGATTTACAGAGCGATTTACACCACAAATGCTCTAATATTAAATTTTATAATAAGCTAATAATAAATCCGTTTAGTACTTTTTCGTGCTCAGATTTCAACACGTTTGCGTCTGTCTTCTTGAAATGCTCTACACAATGTTTTGCACAAATGTATTTTAAGTAGGATATCGATCATTTCTAACCTACTTTTATATCTTCAGTATATATATTACGAAATAAAAAACAAAAATTTACCCAAGACTGAGATATAAACATATAGTTTTGTGCTGATACGACATCAGGTCAATTTTCAAACTTATCCTTATGCCACACCTAATTGATTACAACATACAACTCCATCGATTTGTTTTCTTATCGTGGGGATAACATTGTTCCGCTGGTGCGCGTGGCCATGCAAATTGTCAAAATAAAATACAGAATAATTTAAAACGATTTTTTTATTATTTATACAAAATTTATTAGCGCTTTTCTTATAAATTATGCGTAAGAAGTTAAAACGAACATTGTCCTGAAATATATGAATAGCGAAAATCAATTTTCGACCATTTCGCGTCCGGAGGAAAATTCTTGTTGTTATTATTATTATTATTATTATTATTATTATTATTATTATTATTATTATTTTTATTATTATTAGTTCTTTAATGTATGTAAAGCCGTAGCTAAGGGTGGAAGAGAGATGCAAAATTTAAGAAATTAAAAAATTAATATTATAAAATTGTAAAAATATAATATAATATTATTTCTGATTGTTTTCGACGACAATTTACTTGAATTAAAAAAAAAAATCTTTATTAAATTAATACTCTATTAGTTCTGTGTTGAAACCAAAAGGGCGCAATTATATGTTTTGCGCCCCGGGCCGTACCGCTCGGTTACTATACGGTCCTGAATGTATGAAATAATTTTAATTAATTAATTTGTAAAGGATTTATTTAGTTTTCAATTATGAAACGCAGTTAAAACCGAACACGCTTCGCATAAATAATCAAATCCTGTATATCGTCTCTTAGACGTACTATACAATATTTTATAGTCGTACTTACACGTAACAAAAAACGTTTCCGCATTCCTATTATAATTTTTGTTTGTTTTGTTATCACAACAAATCACTTTTGCCAATGCTTATATGTATAATATTTTATTGTACACGGGTACGTACATATTATACACACATACACACACAGACCTCGTTAAAAATTAAAATGTACGCTACCCCGTTGAATATTATTAATATTTACTATAGAATTTTCACAAAACATAATTCAACAGTATTATACAGTAAAGCCAATATTAATTTACGTTTTTTTTCCCCCCACAACAATAGTTTATTACGCGAAATATTGTCGAGGAAAAATATTGAATTCGATTTATTTATTATTCGCGCAAAATACGCGGTAAAAAAACCTTCATTTTATAATAAACGTTCGTTAAATTTATTTTGCATTTTATTTCGCTCATTTATTTATTTTTAATTCGAGTGCCATCGAGTGGGACCACTGTTATTACTTACTTGTAATTGTTTTACTATTTACTTTCCAAAATGTCTTATATAAGTTACGTACGTTGTACAAAGAAATAACAAATAAAATACTTACCACAAACATAAATCAATTGTAAAATTAAAAAAAAAAACTAATAGAACCAAACAATTTGGTTTGAACTTTTATATTATATTATTATTATAGTTATATTATAACTTTTATATTATTATTATTAATACTTTTATAGTTTATCTACTATAATATTATAAATGGAATATAAGTGTTATATTATATATATTGTTATATTCGGTATGATTTAATCCTATTAAACTGGTTAACCATTTAACGAAAATAATTCATAGATTTTCAATCTATTTTTTATGGACTGTTGTTTTGGAGTTGAGGAACCGTATTTAGACGCTTTGAAATTGAACGTATACGGCTGAATGTAGGACACTTTGCTAATGAAAACCAAAATTTACCCAAAGCATCAACATAAATGTTTAGTCGTAAATGTAACTTTGAAAACCAGGGTCAATTAACTATATATACTGGCGAATTGGTTAATTCGGACGGTCCCTTTTAAGGAAGACAAATTTGATTAGCCAAAACGACTATTTATTTATTTATTAAAATATTAATAAAACCGAAAGAGGTAAGAGTACACAGTGCAAGTGACAATAGACAATCAGTACACCGTACATCAGTAGATCTATGTACACAGTACATCAATTTTCAAAACAATATATTCACATTATTACATGACGTCGTGTTAATTTATGTCCGTTATTTTTTAGTCAATATTGCACGTCATTTGCACATTAATAATAGTGTTTTTAATATACTGCGTCGTTTTTAAACGAATTTCTGTCAAATCGATAAATATAAATACCCTAACAGTCCTCCCACAGCCTTTAACGAAACGAGTCTTTGTGGAATCTTTGTAAAAAAAAAAAATAATAATAATCCGAATTAATAGTAAACCGAATAATGTTTACTAATTGAAAAAACGCTCTTCCATATAATTTACGATACAAAATAATATATTATATACTTGTTTTGTTAACATTTAATTGTTTTTTTTTTTAATTGGCAAATGATTCGAGAAGAAGCAAATCATCAGACTAAACTTGTCTGAATTTTTCTCCCGCCTCGTGTTGTAATAGTAGTAGTAGTAGTAGTAGTAAGTACTCGTAATAATAATTCGTCTTTCATTATACGGATGTCATCCATAGAATTCCCGCACAAATGATTGCGTCTGGTTCTCTCGCGCGCGCGTTGACGACATTCGATGAAAGATTAGGTTGCGGCTTCGGGGACTACTACTGGGTACATGGTGCGGCTTAATCTTATCTGAAACTAAGAGCATGCAACTGTTCCAATTTTACTTGTCCAAGACACCAGGCGTAATTAAGAAGCAGATTAATCACCTAGAAGCTACGTCGAAGCAAATAGATACCATAAATTACATTTGCGGCAGCGGGAGTGAACGGGACAGGGGGAACCTTGGAAAAAAGGACATCCAGGCCAAAGATTTGTTCGCGGAGATAATATAATAATTTCAAAGTGTTTTCTCACCAAAAATTACGTGCCCGAGAATAGTCTTCGCTCGTCTTTAGATCTCGGGTTAATGCATAGTAGTATAAATATATTCCATTAAGGAATATATTGTAATATGTACTTAATAATGTTACGTTGCTTTAATTGACTTATATATATATATATATATATATATATATATATATGCCATGCGCTTACATTGATACGCATTCTATAGCAAAAAAAAAACGAAAAAATTGTTTTTTACTTCGAAACAATCGAATTAATTTACACGCGCGAGTGTAAATCAGAATTAAATAATAATATTACCGGAACACACACACACAAAATCACAACACAATCGCAATATACACGTTTATATTTCAGTATAATTCGTCGTTTGATTTCACTGATTCCCCCCGATACGCGATAAAATGTATTATGTATAATATTACAATCGGTAGAAAACCGTCGAAATCCTAAAACAATTCTGTGCGTCGTCTTTTAAGTGTTCTCTTTTTTTTTTTAAATAGTCTGTATTCCGAATGGATTACCTATTTATGAGCGATAATTGAACTATTGAGTAAAACTAAATGTATTCTTCGGAATTTTTCGAAAATAGTACTTCACTTGAAAAAATCGGCTTAATCATATATATATATATTTTTTTTTAAATAAATATTTCTGTAATTAAAAATAATAATAATGAAAATTCGCTGTAATTAAAATTGTCAATGATTTACGCAGTTCTTTGAACGATTTACGATATTTTTTTTAACTCAATAAACACAATTTTCAAAATACTTATTACAAAAATTTTACAGAATATTAAATAAAAATCTCACCATTAACCACTTTTTTTTTCATTATAGTTTTGTCGTTTAAATGTAAAATTATGCTCAAAAAAAAATATAAATAAAAAAATTAAAATTATTTATTTAATAACTTAAGTGTATATATTCCCTTTTAAAACATAAATATATAATATAAAAGAAGTATATGAAAAACTTTTGAAACTCTGTTCCGGAACAACGACAAAATTCACGTCGTTATAAATCTAAAACGATAAGACAAAAAGAAAAAAAAAATATATATATATAATAAAAAGTGATGCCTAATCAAAATGTTTAACGTATATTTTTATTGTTGTGTGCACTATAAAAAACTGAAATCGTGTTTCACATTTTTTTTTTTTTTTTTTAACTCATCAGATAATATTTGCCAACTGTGAAAACTTGCGCGTCCAGGTAACGCAACAAAAAAAAAATAAATAAATAATAAATATATATTCGTGTAATTCGAACACGACATTACACCGCAATATAACATTATTATCGCGTAAAAAAAGATTTTTACCCGAAAACGCGGAGATTAGTTTTTTTGTGCGACATTAATTTTACACGTTTATAAATCATTTCCATTAAAATGACGCAAAAATAAAAATATACAGTGACGTATACGTGTCATTATACGAATCATTTGTTTTACAACAACGCGCTAAAACACAAGTGCAATGAAAAACGGTGGTTTTTCTCAATACCAATAAAAGTTTTTTTTTTTTAGCTTCAACAAATTTTTTACGACGTTACAATGTTACATCATTTTGCTCTTCTTATTTTTCGCAATAAACGAATGTAATATTATTACTTATTTCCATTAAAATCCTTCGCGTTTAGGAAACGACGGTTTGAATTTCAAGTCGGCGCGTTACGCTCGCGTTTGTGTATACATGAAATCATTGCATTACCAAAAACTTGTGTGACAACAAAATACGTAATATCGTAATCCCAAACGTTTTTATTTATTTTTTTTTTTTTTGTTTTCGCGGTGTTGTACTTACCGTAGTTGTGACCATTGCGTGGTCGGTCGAAAACGAGTGAATTAAATGTCCAAAAGAAACAATAAAAGGAAATATAACTGGAACGCTTTGCGTTTAATTATTAATGTCCTCGGCAAAGCTATATTAATGAATTCGTAGTACAAAGATGTGATTTATTATTAATTATTTTTCCAGTCAGAAACGATGTCGCAAAATGTTTTCGTACAGAGCGATTGCGCTGCAGTAAATAATCCGTTTGAAAAAAAAAAAAAAATTCGTTTCACCGACGTTTTCATTCGATTTCCATAAAAATGACAAAAAAATCAAATAAACGAATTTTCATTACCTTCCCGGCGATATTTATTTTTAATTTTATATCGACGTATATTCGCTGTGATTTTTTTTTTTTTTTTTTGGTTATAAAAACATAAAATTTCAATACAGTAAAATATCTAACGCCGTTTTACACTGTATTCGATAAATCTTTACTCTCTAGTAGATTCTTTTTTACGAGCACTACAACGTTTTAAAACTATAAAAAAAAAAACAGTATTCCTGCCAAATAATTTCTCTGTAATGTGCCGATATATATCATCACCACTGGCCCCCACAAATTCATAACAATTCGATTGTTATCCGACGTGACGAAAACAATACCAACACCGACATTTTACAACACGTTCGAGCCTCTTCTCTATAATAACAATAATAATAAAACGTTTTTTTTTTTTTTTTGCTTCACTATTTCTTATGTCGTTTTTACATCGAAATATATAAAAAAAAAAAATTCAAATTTAAACTGAAAACAAGAAATCCATTTACACTACGGTAGCGTAAAAATTAATTTCGTTTATTATCTAATCTATTAAACGTTGGCTTTAGTTAAACGTATAAAACTAACAATTGTGAACTTGTATAACAAATAAATCTCAACGCGTTAAGATTCACTTAATATGTAAAAATATTATAATTAATTATGTACACCTATTTAAATATATAATTTTCGCGTTTTACATAAATGCATAGTTTAACGGTTAAACGACAGCTGTCCGTAAAAGATAATGTGTATATATATACAATTATATTTAAAAAGAAAGAAAAAAATGACGGCAGTTTTGTTTTTTCTTTATTCGTCGAATTTGCACGGAAGATAATGGGATTTACTTGTTTCGATTTATGCTTAAAAATTCTCAAGTCTTTTCAGACGTTCCGTCTTTCTTCTTTTTTTTTTTTTTTATTCGTTCAATAAATAAAACTAATCCATTTACTTTAAGCGAATGCATTTCACAAACGAATGGGATTTTACTTTTTCTCTAGCGATATTATCAACTGGTGGCGGCGACTGATTGACCAAAATCAATCAAAGAGTGGATTATTCCGAACGTCTCGTTCTCCAACAGACCTCCCGTTAGGAAAATATTCCGATCAATAATATTATTACCTACTAATAAATGTATCATGGAACAAGCACCTTATGGCATATTTTTCCGTTATACTCGTAGAACCATGCAGTAGAACATTAATATCAATTAAAGACGACGCGAATTTAGTAGATATATAAATCAACTACGACCATATTATTGTGTCTGTTGTACGTTGCACAACGCTTACGATAGATGATGTGTAATTATTGATTCTATTCAATAAATTAATCTCGTCGAAATTAAATGTGATTCATTTCGATCATATAATTGTTTAAGAAAACAGACATTATTTTCATACATAAATTAATTCAATATAGAATCACTGTGAAGCCAAAAGACGAAGGAGTTGTTATTTTTACATTAATACATCTTCAAAATATTTCAACGTATTTTCACAAGTTTATCAGTGCAATACTTTCACATATGAAAATCTATTTCGTTCTATTTATAAATACTATAAGATCGTTTAAAGGTAATAATTATAATATACCGATTGCCTAAGTCCTGCTTATTATGATTTTATCAAAAAAAAAGTATTTTCAAAAAGAGTAATTTCAAAAAATTAATTACGCGAATATAAACCAAATTTTCTTTTTCTTTTTTTTACTATATTAGTATATTGCGTCTCATAATAATTATTAAATAAATTGCCCTTACGATTCACAATGGTTAAATCACTTTACTTTTAAAAAGAATACATTTTTTTTTTATACTACAAAACTATAAATCATCAAATTTATATTACATTTTGAATAAAAATAATGAAAAACGATGTAAAGCGTGGAAATTTGTTTTTAAAAGAAAACAGCCAATTCCACGATTTTTTTTTACGACAATATTTTTAATTTCGTCATTTTTTTTTTTAACTTTTGACAAATTCAAAAAATACACTCCAACGTAACGCCCGTTTCGTGTTTAAATTTAAATAAATATCGAAAGTTTTAGAAGATTTTTTTTATACTATCACACAAAAAAAAAATGTTTTCCGACGACGAAAAATTTCACAAAACAATTGTTCCGCCGCCTCTCTTCAAACATAAATAAATAGAAAACCACAAATTGACAATTCTCTATAGGCTTTTTGCTACGGTTTTAACGAGCAATTCACCACGACGGGTTCTCGGTTGATAAAATTATGAAATTTATTTTCGCGCGTAGATACTTATCTATATATATATAATATATCGTGTATTATTCGACATTATTATTATCGATTTTTTTTTCAACAATTTTAGAAAACTCTATTAACACACAAAGATTTCCTATTCTACGAACAATGTATTGTATAGTTACAAGTACGATTTGCAATCCGCGTTTGATTTCTACATAAGATTATAATATTTTTGGTTACGGCAAAAAAAAAAATCGTTTCTTTTATCCGTTCACAAAAGTCAAAATGAATCGTATAATTATTTTTTTTTTTTTAATTCTCGTCCTACGAACATTAGGTGTTGTAGACAACCATCACGAGTAATATATAAGGAAAAGGACAAAAACTCACGTGTTGTGCGCTTCTCTTGAAGAAAAATTACACGCATTTTCGTCGAACTATGTAAGAAGAACGACGAATCGAATAATAATAATAATAATATGTATTAAAGGTACGCATAATATATATTTGTTCGGCCAAAAGAATTCCACGAAGGCTATATTATGTATTATTATTATTATTATTATTATTATGTGAGAACGTGCGCATCTGGTACGCAGTGAAATTTCGAGATGGCATGCGAATCGACCAGGAAAATGTCCCCTCGGAATCTCCGAGACTTTTGTCTCGACTTGGAGAACAAGTGACGCAAAGGTTAGATATGTAATGATGAAAAACAATAATAGTACATATTGTCATCTTTCTATATCTTTCTATATTTCAATCATATTTGCACACGAAAAAGAAATCGGGAGAAAATTACCATTCCTAGATTTACTAATTAAAAGAATAAATAAACAAAATTTGAAAATTATCGAAAAAAAACACACAGGTTTCAGGTTTATTCCCTGGAGATCGTTTAATCACCATTGGCAACAATATACGATAGCATTTAATAGTATATTATAGTCTTTAGATTAATTTAATATCCTCCTACTCGTAGATGGTAGATGTATATGAATGTAAAACAGTCATAAGTTCTCAAACATATTTTAGTGTAATATACGAATTAATTAAACATTAACGATATTATTGTATTTTAATAAAAGCAAAAATCATTTATACAGTAATATTGTATAAAATATGATTTATTTATTAATCGAATACTCTTTATGACTGCGTCGATTTGAGACGCGTGAGGCGTTGATCATTTGAAATTTGTTCCGAAAATGTAGTTTTTTTTTTTATTACGACCGTGACTGAAAATCCAACACTATATGAAAAATTGAACAGATAACAGGCAAAATAACGTCTTTTTATACCATTATCAGAAAGCGTTGGTTAGATATGTCTCGAACAGCCATTAAATATTTAGATACCTACTGTTGAAGCCGATTTGTTTTTAACGAATTGTCTTTAAACAGATCGATAATAAATATTCCTTTTCAGTTCGTATTCGTCATGTAAGGAAAAATTTCACAATCCACAGTGTTCAAGAACTTGTAGACAATATTGTATTATTATAATTATTATTATTATTATTTAGTCTTTCGTGACGGAGGGAAAATACTTCACAGGCTCGTGTTTCTACTATCGCAGCATACTCAGAACGTTCAGGCCACCTGCTGCCACACATTACTATATATATTATATATATTGACGTGTTCAGCGTTCGGGACCTCGTGGAAATACTCCGAAGTTATTGTTAAATATATATCAATACACCGCTTTATTAAAACTAATAAATGAAAACGGTTGGAATTGCTGTGAACTCCCCGGAATCGATAGCGGACAAACCCTTTATTTTTTTAAAAATATAAAATAAAATCCCACTCGATTTTTATACGATACGAATTAATTCCTAATTTCGTATGTATTAAAATTCGTCATTACGATTATTTTTTGATTTTTTTTTTCTTACTATCCTCTTCCTGCGCGTAACATAAACACAATATACTCTATAATAATTTCAAACTACAATGACATTGGATTAATGTTGAATTATTATACTTTAAACTATGGCGAAATTTAATATTATCTTATAACGTTACCATAAGCAAGTTTGTTATTACATTTTTTTTTTTTTTACTTATAACAATACACATGTATACGATATACACAATACTACAACGGAAATATCATTATCTAAAAAGTTCTATAGGAATTTATTTATTCATGTGACGCGTGTCTCGAGAATAATACGCTTTCTTTGACGTCTCCTGTTACTACTCCGAGTTTAAGTTGTACGCGTTTAAAACGTCTGTGTAAAAATAGATATTCCAGTATTGTGACAAGGGATCAATATATATATATATAATTATATTTTCTATAATAAAATTTTTTTAATGTAATAAATAACAATTAAAGTAAAGGAAAAATGGCGCTATGAATTTTTTACGATTCCTCCTCTCTCAGGAAATTTTTGATGCCCTCTCAGGACATTAGGTCTGAAATGAACACTGTATATGTGTGTGTGTGTGTTTCTGTAGTATAAATAATTGTAAATATGTAAATGCGCTTAAAACGTTTTGCATTCTAAGTGTGTTTCGAATGCTTTGCCTTTTGCTCGGCTTTTAGTGTCTCAAGTACGCATTATAATTTACAAACATATAATATATATATATATATACAAACACACACAGATTGAGGAATATTATTTGTATTCTAAAGTCCTATTATATATATTCCGTAATTAATAATTGTTTAATCTATGAGATTTAATTATTATGTTAACGTTAAGAACCAGAAAAGTATTACGAACATAATACAATAAATATTTTATTGTACGTTCATCAAAAGTAATACGATACGGGAATAATCAAATCGACCGTCAAATACCATATCGTAATTATCAAATAGCTTCAACAATTTAATTGTGATTGAATTCTGCGCTAAATATCAATAATAGCGAATAATATTTGACACGCGAATAATGTTTAAAAACGACGAAACGCTATAAATAAGTATTTTTGTACATTATGTACAATTTCATTAAAGTAATTATTTTTCGCATGGACTGCATATAAAAACTGTTATTCGGTAAATTTCAAAATAAAACAATAACACGAACGATTTTCCTCTGGAACAATATACGAGTGGAGGTGTAGTACTTATTCGAATTGTCCCCCTCCCACGAGTGATTTAAAAATAAACGAAATCCACGCGATTTTAGATAACGTTATTATTCAGATGACGAAAAACAAAGCATTTCTCTTAAAAAAAAAGACAAAAATCCAATATTTAAAAAGCGAGTAACTAAAACGCGTGAAAGTGCGCTGCTACTACTCTCTCGACTCGACTCTTTTTTTTCAACCGTTAGACGTTTATTATCAAAATAAATACGACGAAACGAGTTTTGTTGCGTTCGCGTCTCACGCAGCACGAAACCCATTGAAGAAATCCTCTCGGTGTTTGAAGACGATATAATATACTCCAGGGCTTATGTTATTATAATTGAGTCAAATCTGTGTTCGTTTTTCAAACGTAAATGTAGCCAAAAATAGTCTTTTTTCTTTTTAAACTCACTTACTATAATATAAATTCAATTTAAACGGCGAAGATTTTTCAAACAGTTTTACCAAAAATATATCATCAGTAAAAAGCATCAGTAGTCTATCGAGTGACATAATATAATTTCGGGTGACGCGAAATTTTCAACAACATAGGCGCGCACAACGAATACTATTGTATTACTTATGAAATATTTAATATTAGTTTGGAATATTTTCTGAAGATTTTTACTCGACCTAGGGCCCGGTGTTTAAAAACGAAATGTCTATTTTAAAATATAAAATACACTAAAAAGAAAAAGAAAAAAAAATGTTAAAATTTTCATAAGAACTTTTCGATTCAAGTTTATGTCACAAGCGCTTATTATATACTTCCTCTATTAATATGCGCGCGATTGTTAGGTGTAATGAATTCTGACTTCTAAAAAGAGATATAATCAAAAACTCTTTTTAACTCTTTCTCCGAAATGTAACGTTCACGTTTTCGTACACGATTCCTTGAAATTCAACACTACAATGCGGTCATACCTAACAAAAACGATTTACTAATTCACTGGCTTAAAAAAAAAACACTCTTCTCGCCAATAAAATCGTCATACAGAATCTTTTTCTAAACCGATATCGTCTATAATAAATGGTGATTTTTTTAACATGACACCGCGCGGGAAAAAAACGATTTAAAAGTACACTTCATTTTCGCATTTCCTAGAAATACAAAAACAAACTTGTTGTTCGTTTACCGCAATTACATTATAGTGCAGACTTTAAAAAAAAAAACTTCCTAATTCGCCCGCGTTCGTGTTCGCTATTGCACGAATGCGAAAACTTGAGTCGAATAATAAACGATATATAGTGTTTCAACGATATTTCGAAACTATTCGAATCGTTTAACGTAATGAATAATGAACGTATCTGAACTAAAATGTGCTAAACGTCTCTGTTGAATGAAACTGTTGATGTACACAAAAAAAGAATTCCATCGCTCTCCAATAATAAGTGTTTGCGAAAAAAATCCCAGGATTTATTCTAACGAGTAGTGGGACCCGAATTGAGTAATGAGAAATGTCAAATGAGCAGTTGGGCACCCGTTACAAAAGTGCACGTAACGTGTTTAAAAATTGAAAAATAGATATAAAATTTGGTTCTATTTTCTAAATTCAAAAAAAAAAAAAAAATTGTTAGAATATACCTTTGTATCATATAATTTATGATTTCAAACTTGTCGATTATTTAATCTTTGCTAATTTACTAAATTAAGTTTCCTAATACAGACTGCGCAGACAAGATGTATTTGATTAACTGAGAATGTAAATTCGACGTATTTTACAATATTCAGCTTAAAAAACTACGTGCGTTCATATGAAACTTGTGCGTGCAAGGAATTATTAAATGAAGTATTTCATTGCTACAATTAAAGCGAATTAAATAATCCGAATTTTGAATTCAATCCATACAATACAATGGAAATACTTCAGATAAACAATCGTTGCAATTTTTTAACATTATTTTTTCCTTCTACTGCGTTTAAAAACGATACTGCTTCGTTTTATTTCGATTTCCGAACGAAAAAAAAACCGCGTTATCTTAGGACACATATCGTACGCATTATGTCTTAAAACGTATCAGAAGAACAAGTAGAATAAGGAGTTTAATTAAAAGATTTAGAAAAAAAACATATGATTTCTGTACGGCGTATTTTCACGGTAGGAGGGATATCCGAATAAATCTCAATAAAACTTATTTAGCTTTTACGCAACGGGAAAAATTCTTGGAATAAGCTCTGCGTCTGTTTTCCAAAGAAACTTACGCGTATAATACAATGTTTTAGGGAACTATTTTTCAACACAACCCGATATTTTTCACCGATGCGTTAAAACGATGAATTCCAAAACAAACAAAAATAATAAAAAATATTAACAAACTCTTGGGAGTTGTGGTAATAAATCAATGACGAAAACCTCATATGCGTTCCACGATATAGGTAAATGTGAAAAGCGAGACGGGTATCAAAACCGCATTATGAACAAAATGCGAAATTATATTGCGTAGTAAATTGTTCGGTGAATGTTCTTAGCAAAAATACCTCGCGACGGGACCAATGGAATCGCGCGCAGTGGTAAAGTTTTTTTTTTGAAGAAAAATCGCCCGAAACGTTGACATCCTGACTGTCTGAGTAGGTGTTTAATTCCTTATTCAATACACGGTTACTACAATAACTCGAAAATAACTTTCCGTACATTATATTAATTAACGATAATCATTTCTCGGAGAGTTTCGAATGTGCCGTATATAATATTCAAAACGAATGACGAGAGACGACTCGCGATCGTTGTCATTGTTATATTATTGTATTTTCATTAATTTGATTCAAGATAACTTTTGTTTTCGATGAACAAAACGCACATTCATTTTAAATCAAAAAAAACTCAATAAGATGAAAAGGGTCCAAACGAGCCACAAGGTGTTTTGGATGACGCTGCTGAAGTGAATTACTTGGTTAAAGATTTTAGAGTTCTGTTATAATTATAAATTTGAATTTGAAATTTGAATAAATCACTTTAGCGTTCTATAAAATGATCCTGAACGGAGCTTAATAATACACTTTGTCGAACAATTTGAAATGATTATAAAAAAAAATTGTGACTTGACTTTTTTAAAAATTTTTTTCGAACGTAGTTCGATTAATAAAAAACAAATGAAAATATAATAGTACGTTCCATTCGATCAGTGCGGATAATCGTCATAATATTGACTTAAACCTCAAAAAGCAAACAACGATTGCTGAATTACTGTAAATAGAATAGAGTAGAATCTGAAAGTTTTGAATACAAATTATCACAATTCACATACAATGTATGTTTAGGTGACTTCAAATCACAAAATTCAATACGCGTTTTATTTTATTATTTTTTTTTTTTTGATGAAAATGTCCTGTTATATTCGTTATATTCAAGAAAACGCGTACGGGAAACCATTAACAAAAGTAATTAAAATTCAACCTGACGGAAATTCGTGTACAGTGAGTTATAATAATTGTAATAGTTACATAAATATACGGATTTTCATAAGAACTCTGTAATCCGCATGAAACAATCCGTAATAATAAGTGACAAATTGTTTTTTTACGATTATTTCAAACATAAATGTATGGTGCCGCGGTTATTTTCACCACGGTTTAATAACGGTTATTGAAATAAAATTTTTGTTTATTAGAAACATTTATTAATTTTTTTTTTTCGATAATACCACCTAATAACTACATAATTTATCAGATTAAAATCTAATCTCTTATTTAAACACCATTATGACATAATGTAATTTCTAAATATAGATAATATTTGCGTTTATAAAAAAAATATTATTCGATTATTTTTTCCCACACAATCGTCGTAAAACATCATAAAGATTGTACAGGATATTATGAGAAATTTGCACGGCGAGCTCATAAAAAAAAAAGAAGACTTTACAAAATTACAAAACGCATTGATTTTTCAGTTTATGTTAATGCATAGAGTATTTTTTAAACGCATAGAAAAAAAACCCCCCGAACACTTTTACCGATTACGATAATAATTTTACGTTTTTAAAAATACCCGAATAAAAAAAAAATCGATATTTAATCATAAAAATAATAATATTTTGTTCGTCACTGTGTTTGTCCTAATAATCTTAATCGTTTTCTTCCCAATAAAAAATAAATACGCGAAGAGTCAACAAAAGAAAAAAAAAAAAGGTGTGTCGAATATTACTTATATTACTATAACTTCAACTGTCAACTTCAATAATATTCACCATAATATCATCTTATATATGTAAGATATTTCAAATGTATACGAAACGCTTACATTATAATAATATGTACTATATTGTGTGTATAAGGCGTTTAATAATATATATATATAATACCATCCGGAAGATTTACTAGTTTAATGTTGTAGTGCAATACATACGAGTATATGTGTTGTAGTAGTACACCACTTACCTATTACACATACATACATAATTTCCGACACTTGTATTATGTCTGAAGATATTATATATCTTCGTTATAAATACAGTCTGTAATAATGCGGCGCTCTTTGTAGAGGAATTCAATTCATTTATACCGATATGATATAATATTCATAAATACATTGACGAGAAATATAAATAAACCAAAATAAAGATGTGTGTTACTTGTAAGGGGTTTTGTTATGTTTTTTTTTTTTTTTTTTACTCATCGGAATATAAAAATATTACTTTTATAATAATATCATATTAATCAATACGGTTTTGAAATAATAACACTTATTGCGTGAAAAATTACAGTGTCTTATAACAAATATCCGTATTAACTATTTTTGGTATTTTAATGCGGTATTCGTTTTTATGAATGGTTGTATAATCTCTTTTTCGAAATTTCTCAATACCATTACAAAAAAATTTCAATTGTTATCGGATTGTGTAATTTTTTTCACTGCTAACTTACTTTTACTGCCTTACAATGAAAACATACTCTTTAGGACAAGAAATAAAGCGTATTTTATTCCGATTATGAATTTTCATTTGTTAAACTTTTACTGGTTTGCTTTTAATATTGTTTAAAAAAAAAACCTTAAGATTCTCTGACGTGTCTTCTAAATGTTCTAATTTTTTCTTTTTCTTTTTTTTTGTAACAAAATGCCACAGGTTCCAAATATTTTAATTGTTCTCATTCCATTTCCTTACTTTAAACGTGTTCATCGTGATTATATATGCATATTATATATATATATATATATATATATATATATATACAAATCTTAATGAAATTATTATGTACTTTTAATTTTAAATTTTACGCGTATATCATTTTGTATAACATTTCGCTCACACACACGTATAAGTCATAATTCAAAAACTTTTCAGTCAAAGAAAATTTTAATAATTACGGTGTCAAGTGATGAAATTTTGCTTAACGCATTATAATATGTAAAGGAAAAAGTTGAAGTCATACGCGTAATATTAAAATGTATGTAAAGTATTTGTTTATTTATTCAATCGTTATTGTAAAGAAATTTCATAATTTAAGCCTTGAGTCTAAAATACGTTTACACACATTCTAATTTTTTTTTAATAAGAACTCGTTTTCGTTAAAAATTGCCTATTCCGAAATAAAAACGAAAAACCTTAGATTTTCGAGTCGACTGCACTACATTATAGTTACACTCAAGTTTATAAGTATTACTTAACAACGTTTATTTTCAAATTTATTTTATGAATTAAACGTGGGTAATTAATTATTATCTAAGTCACATTCGACCTATTTCGTAAATCCAGTGAGTTCTTAAATAATTAACAAATCAACAAACTGATATTAACTCGTGCAATTATTTTCATTTATTAGAATCGTTCATTAATAACAAACGTTTATACTATTTAATGAGATTGTATCGTTAACCTAATAATAATAACAATAATAATAATATTATTATATGGTATAATTAATAATTATTTTAATATTATTATTATTATTAAAATAATATTCAACGCAAATAAAAATTTCCATACGCTTATCGTGACTATTATTAGTATAAGCGTGTATAGTCACATAAAAAAAATTTTAAATATAATTTCAAAGTACAATTAACGTGTTTTCAATTGAGATAAACCTCAAAGAATTAGCGTCCGTTGAATTCGCGCCACACATTTTATACTTCTATTTAGGTATGATTTTAATTTTTTAGGTATGACATTATTAATTTAAAAATAAAAATTTAAATTACAATTATTTATTTCGATCTATACCAACTTGTATGCATTTGGTCTTTCAAATTTAAAAATATTGTAATTATCAAAATTAATATTTTTGCGATACCTACACGTATTTTTTCTCGCATTACGGTTATTTAATAGGTAGAACCTATATTATTTATAAAGGGCTCAAGTCTGTTGCATTTCGGCGAGAAACTGATGTAATATAATTCAATTATTGGCATATCATCTTTTTATTATGGTTACAAATGATTAAATTTAGAGAACAGGCAAACGTACCGTCTTGATTAGGCGGAAAAATGACTAGCGTCAGCCCAATAGATGTTAATAAAGTCGGAATAATTATAAATTGTAATACAATTATTTTTATAAGTAAATATATAAATTATCGTGTTGTAAAATATTAACGTTAGATCAATTAAAATATTGTCAAAACCCCAATATAAATTATAATGTAACGTAGCGTAAGTTAATCAACATAGCGTAAGTTAATCTCGTGATAATATGCTGGCCAGATACAACACTATTTGATTGTGCGTTGCTACAGGAGATAAACATACATTTAAAATGCAAATAAAATTTTATATTGGCAACTATTCTTAACATTCTGAGTTCATTATACATCGACCAGTTGACAAAATACGAAATACGTATATTTTAAATTACAAAAAAATTAATCAATTTAAAAAAGAAAACAATTAAAAATGTCAATGAATTATATGAAGACCATTTTAGCTAGCAGTATATCCAGTGCGAGTAGAAGTGACGAATCGTGTCTAACAGACACCAAAAAGGAACAGAATTGGCCGCAGAACAGAAATAAGATGTCACATCGACGACAGTCGTGTGTTCGCGAACAGCATACTGCTGTTCCAGTTAAGTCGCAGCCGTGTTGCCGGCACTGCACACATGTGCATAGGGAACCAAACGCGAACCGTAGACAAGAAATGTGCCGATCGGGACGACAGCCGCAAACACACTCTGCCGCTCATAATAATAATCACCAACGTCTTGCAGAACAGCAAAACCGTTGTGCGGACGAGTTCGCCGAACGTGACGTGTCCAACAGAAACAGAACCCGCAATAACTACGCAGACCAGAATACAGTGAGTACGAGTAAAATCAGCGAGAACAAAACTAACGTTCACAGAGTCTGCAAGAATAGAGATAATGTGAGCGGTGTTTGCAAGAACGAATCTGATACGTCCCGTACGAGTAAAGTGGACGAAAATAGATCCCGCGAATCTCCGTTGAAAACGAAGTGTATTAATCCGTCCAAAATAATTTCGGAAAAAGGCCACAAAAACGGACAAGCTCAGCGATCGAGTGATGACAGTTATGGACGAGAGTACCATCAGTCCACCGTTCCGAAACGAAATGAAGAGAATCACAGCGACGTGTCGTACGGAGAGTACAATAATGAGATACCATACCGACAGTCATGTGTTAGCAAACCGTGTGCTGAACCGGTCTATAGAACTAACACAGTCTGCAAGAAGAGAGATAATGTGCACAACGCCTGTAAAAAAGAATCTGATACGTCCTGTAAGAGTAGAGTGGACGAAAGATCTCGCCAACCTCCGTTGAGAACGAAGTGTATTGATCCGTCCAAAATAATTTCGGAGAAAGACCACAAAAACGGACAAGCTCAGCGATCGAGTGATGACAGTTATGGACGAGAGTACCATCAGTCCGCCGTTCCGAAACGAAATGAAGAGAGTCACAGCGACGTGTCGTACGGAGAGTACAATAATGAGATACCATACCGACAGTCATGTGTTAGCAAACGGTGTGCTGAACCGGACTATAGAACTAACACAATCTACAAGAAGGGAGATAATGTGCACAAAGTCAGCAAAAAAGAATCTGATACGTCCTGTACGAGTAGAGTGGACGAAAATAGATCCCGCGAACCTCCGTTGAGAACGAAGTGTATTGATCCGTCCAAAATAATTTCGGAGAAAGACCACAAAAACGGACAAGCTCAGCGATCGAGTGATGAGAGTTATGGACGAGATTACCATCAGTCCACCGTTCCGAAACGAAATGAAGAGAGTCACAGCGACGTGTCGTACGGAGAGTACAATAATGAGATACCATACCGACAGTCATGTGTTAGCAAACGGTGTGCTGAACTGACCTATAGAACTAACACAGTCTACAAGAAGAGAGATAATGTGCATAAAGTCAGCAAAAAAGAATCTGATACGTCCCATACGAGTAGAATGGACGAAAATAGATCCCGCGAACCTCCGTGGAGAACAAAGAATATTGATCCGTCCAAAATAATTTCGGAGAAAGGCCACAAAAACGGACAAGTTCAGCAATCGAGTGATGACAGTTACGGACGAGAGTACCAACAGTCCACCGTTCCGAAACGAAATGAAGAGAATCACAGCGACGTGTCGTACGGAGAGTACAATAACGAGACACCATACCGACAGTCATGTGTTAGCAAACGGTGTGCTGAACCGGACTATAGAACTAACACAGTCTACAAGAAGAGAGATAATGTGCACAATGACTACAAAAAAGAATCTGATACTTCCCGTACGAGTAGAGTGGACGAAAACAGATCCCGCGAACCTCCGTGGAGAAAGAAGAGTATTAATCCGTCCAAAATAATTTCGGAGAAAGGCCACAAAAACGGACAAGTTCAGCAATCGAGTGATGAAAGTTATGGACGAGAGTACCAACAGTCTACCGTTCCGAAACAATATGAACAGGATCACAGCGACTCTTCGAGTAGAGAATCATTGAATCCGCAGACACGCGTGGAATGGAAACAAGCTTTACATTCTGTCTATCTAAAATACCAGGCGATTAAAGTCGATTTCAAAAAACTGTTGAGAACCGATGAGAAACAGGTTGAGGCACAGAACAAAAATGAGATACCACACCGACAATCATATGTTCGCGAACAGCGCGATGAACTAGTGCCGGTACAGACGAATTATCGGTGCGGTAGACAAACGCAAAAGGACCCAATGATGACGGAGTTCGGTCTACATGGAGCGAACTGTAAAGAGGAAATGTGCCGATCGGAACGTCAGCCGCAAACGAACTTGGTCGCTCGTAATAATAATTGCCGCCAACGTCTCGCAAAACAGCGAGACCGTTGTACGGACGAGTTCGCCGAACACGACCTGTCCAACAGGAACAGAGGCGGCATACATAAACACGCATACCACAATACAGTATGTGCGAGTAAAATGAGCGAGAATAGATCTGATGTTCACAGAGTCTGCAAGAATAGAGGTAATGTGAACGGTACTTGCAAGAAAGAATCTGATACATCCCGTACGAGTAGAGTGGATGAGAATATATTCAGTGAACCTCCGCGGAGGTCGAAGTGTATTAATCCGTCCGAAAGCACTTCGGAGAAAGGCGAGAGAGACGAACGACGATCTTGGCAATCAAATGACGATGATTGTAAACGAGAGTCCACCGTGCTCGAACTAAATGAAGAGGACTACAACGACGTATCGTACGAAGAGTCATGCTTCTCAGATGAACAAATATAGTTGCAAGAGAGTAATGAGAAACTTTCTCAACAACAAATCATTGAATTCTACAATTCACGCAAGATAATGGAAAAATGGAATGAAAAGTAATGTTAATGTTATTAACGAGTTATAGTAAAGCAAAATTGTTTTAAATGATAATTAATCGGTAAATTATTTTTGTACAGTTCTGCTTACTACTTTAACGCATTATACCGGAAATACGGAGGAATGTTGAGAAAATAAATTTTTAAACTTCCAGTAACAAGGTAAGTATAAACATTTGTATTAATAAAATTCATTCGTATTTAGGATTATTCTCTTGTAACACGCGGACCAGGATTTTTCTGGTCTCTTTCTTATTGAATCACTTTTTTTCTCTCTCTCTATTGTACAATATAGGTATCGTAACATAATACATTACATTTAACAGCCGATTTAACTGAAGGGGAATGAACTACACAATTTTTTATTGTTATACCTTTACTGTATACATATATCATATATGTATATAAATATCTGGTATATACAGGAAACATTATTTTATGTATAGGTGAATTAGCTATTTTTTCAATTAACATTCGTTTAGCTAGTGAGTGACCTATTGGGTAAACCGTTTTTTTATACACAGTTCTCAGTCTACCTCTCAGTTTTTCTTTCTATTACTTTCATTATTTTTCATTATATGTCCGATCCATTTTTTCTTTCTACCCCCTGATTATTTTTCATATTTTTTTTCTATTTATTCTTAAATATACCTGTTTGGTATTTAACTTTCTTTGTCCATGGAATTTTCAGTGTTCTTCTCGAGCACCATGTTTCAAATGCTTCAATCCTATTCCTTTCCGCTTTGAGTATCGTCCCATGTTTCTACCTCATACAGTGCTATACTCCATACAAAATCCTTTATACGACTTTTATTAGAAATTTGAATATTAATATTGACTTTAAACGCATGAGATATGTACGATAGATCGCGCGAGGTTTACGAATATTTTTGAATGTAACACTTGATGTCTAAAGTATGTAGTAGCATTCAGAATTCTTTCCCGTGTGAAATAAATAATTATTTTGTTGAAAATCATAGTTGTGTATCGTCATCTTCTTACGCTATGAGTTTCGCACTTCGGTTTGACTTCATTGGACAAAAACTTTCCGCAAATCATCTCGTGTATGCGACCGCATGTTACTTTAAGATTCTCTTAGGAATCATTATATGACTTTAGCATTATCACAAGGTGAAAACTTATTAAAAATACTTTATCGTTTGCGTTAACGTTTTACATTTCGAATAGAATATTAGAATGCTTATTTAATTGACTCTGTTGTGAATTTTTCCAATAAAACGTAACTATAGGAATATATTAAAATTTCGTCAGAACGTTAATTATCAATTTTAATTTTAAAATCGGCGTAAAACGTGTTTAATTTTATATCCTAGCTAGCAAAATAGATACTCGTACTTAATCCATCTAAGCTAATTATACTACAGTGTAATCGAAAACGTCGAACGAACAACGGTCGAATTTTATTTTAGCGAAAATTATTATTCTGTGAGACAGTAAGAAAGTTTAACGTATATCGCATTTTATCGTTATAATTTCAGATATAATTTTCTTGGACGGGTGTATAAGGTACGATCATTTTTATGTTTTATAGGAATTGCCATAATCATCATTAACGAAGAGCGAATTTTTTTAATTTGAGCCGAATGAGGTTTTATTAATTATACTTTAAATTGAGTCGTATAGATTTGACAATATGTAAATACGTGTTGGAAATAATTTTTTTCTGAATTTTTTTTATGGGTGTGTCTTTGTAGTTTAAAAAGAAATTTTTTAGTGGTCATGCGCTTTGTTATTTCAATTTTCAGATCGTTGTGAAATGTTGATTTAAAATACATAGAAAAGGCGCAAAGAAGCGAAAAATTTTGTTTTATTTTTGTTTGGAGGAAATAGAAATTAAGTATTAGTGAGAAATGAAGAAATGTTGATGGTTTTTTTCTTACTGTAATCGGCGTATGAATGCATTTATTTTATTTTGCCACTTAGACAGCCAACCACTAATCACATTTAGATGAGTCTGTTATGAATTTGAGAATGATTCCGGATAATTTTCAGGGGAAAGTGTTGTTGTATCGTCTGCATATTATATCGGTAGGTCGTAAGATGTATTAACTACCAATATGTAACGTGGCCGGGGAACCAGTTAACATATAAGATATTCAGGAAAGGATTTTAGGTGCTTTTGGTTATCAATTACATAGACTTGGGGATAGAATTTGGTAATACTCGGTAATGTAATTATTTCTTTTTTATAAAATACATACACACATACACGTACACATATAAACATATAAATACACACATGCACTTATACATATATGCACATAAAATGCATGTGAATATGTAACTACGTTACATTTGCCCCTTTATTTTTTTTTTGTGTGTATCACAACTACCTTTTCGAAACATTTAATTCATATACAATATTATAGTGGTTATCCTTCGTTTGGAGTTCACGTTTGGAAATTGATATTTTGATTTCCACAATGGCAAAATCCCGGGGAACCAGTTAACATATAAGGTATTCAGGAAAGGATTTTATGTCCTTTTGGTTATCAATTACATATCCTTGGGGATAGAATTTGGTAATACTCAGTAATGCAATTATTTCTTTTATATAAACACATACACATATACACGTACACACATATACACTCACATACATATATATTATATATATATATTTATATAAACATATATATGAGTGCACACATACACCTATACATATGTATATATGCACACATATACGATAAACGTTAGAGAGAATGGATTGTTTTTAAATAAAACTAATGAATTTAATTGAAATCGAAAAAAAAATGCGGAAATTAAATTATTACAAATATCGCAACGTCATCACTGAACATATTAATATACATAATTTATGTATATTACTATATTAATAATTTAACTACCGAACTTTTTCCATATATTCATTTTTTATTAAAAGTATTAGCTACATTAACGGTTTCTACGGCAACTCCCGAACGAACTTTTTCGACTCTAAAACGCGTCAAGACATTTTTACGGAACTCTACAAGACAAGAAAGACTAACTGGGCTAGCTTTATTAAGTGTCCATAGAGATGTTACGGTTGATCCCGAAAAAGTTTTAAACCAGTTTGCTCTTCAAAAAGATAGGAGCATATTATTAATTTTAAATATGATTTTTTCCATGATTTGTATAGTGTAAGGTGACAAGATGTCAAAGTAATTTTGTTAATTTTATTATATTTTAATAAATGACGATTAATTTTTTTTTTGTCTAATTTTTAACCAACTATCAAAACCTGAATACAATAAAAGTCCAATATACATGTTTTGGACCCCCTCCGAAAAAAATTTCTGGATACGGCCTTGGTCATCAGTCAGTCAACTGTACAATATTTATGAATACAAATAACAATAATTAGTTACCGTTAACATACAGAGTAATGTTCCTACAGGATCTCTCAGTCATAATGATAATAAAAATAATAATAATAATAATAATAACAATAATAATAATAATAATAATACAATACAATACATTGAGTTTAATTAAGTTCAGGCGCAAAATCGATTTGTATAATACCAATTATTATTATTATTATTACCATCAGCCTAAACTATTGTTTACCGTTCGAATATTAAACAAAAATTCTTAAAACAAACGTATATAATGCCATACGAAAACACGCTCCGGCGTGGAGCACACGTAAAATTACCTTCAGATTCTGCAGTACAAGCTTATTTCCTTTTTTTTTTTGGAACGTTAAATGAAATATTTTGTACCAATAATGTTTTACGTGTAATATTGTCACAGATACAATGATGTAATGTATATAATATTGTCTCTTAACAATTAATTAATTAATTTCTACGCCGATAAAACAGTACGACGCGTAAGATGATACGTCCAAGTATCCATACAAGCATTCGATTATTTATTTATTTTAATATATTATACATGTTATAAACGTCAAATCCGAAACAAGTACTCGTTGTGCGGAGAAAAAACGTACAGTGTTAAAAATGGTATTGCGAGTAAAACTACGATAACGAAAAATGCGAACACGACACAATGAAATTATTAATAAACTTTGCCGCGTAGGCGCAAACCATCGACCTACGCTGTTGGAAAAACGTTTAGCAAGATGAATAAACGAGTTCCGTGTGTTTTTTCTGTTCGCGTGCAGTGTGTACGTTTAATATTGAAAAACGACGGAATAAAGTGCATAACAATCGAATCCGAATCGCTTAGAGTCAAAAATTAAAATATTAACCCCTACAAAAAAAAACCCCCGATGCGTAGAGATGGATGTATTTTATATATGAATTTTGTCGTAAAAAAAATTATTATTAAATTACCGGTATTACGGGGTCTCGATTTTTCCTAATAATTTTTTCCTCTTCCAATCGAATTATTCACGACTATTTAAAGTGCAAAATTATTATTATTTATATATATATATATATATATATGTACAAAATTATTTCTGGAAATTAGAATACTACTCCGTACGAACTCGTTCACCTCGTGTCTCTCGTTGTTTTCGAACAACAACAACACTGTCGTTAATCGCTTCCTCTCGTCCGCGTTGAAACCGTCGTAAGCTCGTTTCATAACGACCGACACAACGACGGGCCGAACAATAAGTGACTGGTGTCACTATTGGAAAAATAATGATTTTTCCTATAGGTTTAATCGCGTGAACAGCGAATGGAAATCACCGGTTCATCATCACTATTCAACTATTTATGTCGTCATACGAACATATCGTATTTATGTCTGAGTTTCCCCAGCCTCCCTTCGCGACATCTTATTAGAGAGTTTTTTCGTCCCGAGAAAAACAATACAAGTGACGCGATAAACTTTTCGTAACGTCATTTTGTTATTGAAAAATACAGAGACGTACAAGAATAACGAGTTGATTTTTTTTTTTTTTACGCTTATTTTGACCTAATTTTTGCACTGTAAGCGTCTATTTCATTGTTGCAGAAGTAATTATTTTAAAAAAAACTTCGTCGGTTCACAATGTGCCAAATAACGGTGGCCTAAAATATAAAAAAAATATATAAGAAATTTGTAATGTGTGTATGTGTGTGTGTGTGTGTGTAAAGTCGTTATTTTATCCGTGTACACGCTAAACTCGAGTGTTTCTTTATTTATACTGTATATACTACGTGATTTTCATAGAATTAATACGTTAATAATGTTTGTATTGCACGCATTTACGTGTTTCTATGAACAAACAAACGCTGTTAAATATTATACAATTTCGTGTTTCATTATAAATCGTTAAAATATAAAGAATAAATTTCATTACCGTATAGAGAAAAAAAACCCCACACTAGCTTATGTCGTAAAATAAATAATTCTCCAAGTACGAATGATTTAGCTGGTACATTATAATAGTTATCGTAATCCAATATTATAACGTATAAATAAGATAATTCGCAAAAAGAAATTACGACATCATTAGGATACATCTGCGTGTGTATGTATATTCTATATACAGTGTACAACACAAGTGACATGTCAAAATGTTTCTATGTCAATATTGAGTTTGTACGTTTTCGAGAAAATAAATTATAACTTCGATTTCAATTCTTAGTTATAAATTGTATTTGCTTTTATCTCACCGCGAGTAATGTGATTTATTACGAAATATCGTTGGAATCGTTATACGATATGATAAACTATATTATATGATTCTTATGATAAATAATTGACAAAGTACTTTTTTCTTAATTACACGCTATATAATAATCAATTTGATATTGCATTAAAATATAACTTTCCTACTATACATTTTCTCAATTTTTTTTCCTTCTCTTAAAATCATCAATTCATACTTAAAACATTAAATGAATTATGTGAATTTTACAAACATTTTTTTTTTTATGTATAGCTATAGATTGCTATTATTTATTTACGAATTTCATGTTTATCGTTAATATATGAGAGATGATTTTCCTTTTTGTTCCAGCTAAAACGTATAAATGTGGTAGCATAAAAAAATACATTAGATAAGAATCATATTATATAAATACAATCTCAATTTAAAAGATAAACGTGTTGTTAAAGAAAAAGAAGATATTATTATTATTATTATTATTATTATTATTATTATTTGTCCCTCGACCTTCTATTCCATATCGATTACTATATTCTCGTCGAAACCTTGACTCGAAACACAACATTTTTTTCCTGTGAATAAAAAAACGTCAACTTTTCTCTGTCACTTACGTGTATATCAATATCTTATTGTTATTTCCGAAACACAAAATTCAATATACGTATATACAATGTAGGTATTAAATCCAGTAAAAGTATCTTCGGGGATATTTCATACTGGATTTCGCTATAATACACGCATTATTATTATTATTATTATTATTATTATTATTATTATTATTATTATACGTATATTCCGAAGTGTGAAATTTTAAAGTTTTATCAATGTAAATATATTCATAAGTAGAGGTTTTTACATATATATTTTTTTTTTTACTGACATTAATGCAGTTACAATTGGAAGAGCTTTCTCGACGCTATGAACTGATTATACAAATCAATTTTAACACATAAAAAAACATATTCCAAGGTTAGAAAATGTTTTGTTTAACTAATATTTAAGTTACTACTTATCACAGATGACATAATTAGATCGGGTGAAGTTTACTGCCGTTCCACTTGAACGTGATATTTATTTAGTAAATATATTTAAAAATTTCTTTCGTTATTATAATGTATTGTTTTTTTTTTTTTTTTTTAGTACACTTAATAAAGTGAAATATGCTTAAACAATACATACATTTTTTTCGATATATTTTTATGGAACACTGCATATATTTCCAAAAAAAAGAGAATATTTATGCGCGTGTAAAAGATTATTTCGATGAAATTATTGGGCATAAAAACCTATCTTATTATTATACGCGTTTATACTCTGTAGCAGCGGTTCCCAATGTGTGCGTAAATATTAATTCGAGTGAAATTATTACATTTCAACTCATCTTCACGTAATTCAGTTAAAAAATTAAAAATTGTATTATTTTTTATACGTTTTTTTATTTATCTCGTGCGCCCAAATTTTCGTTTTTTTTTTTATTATCATTGAGTTCATTGTCTAACAAAAATTGCCACAAAAGCGGTATATAAACATCATCTTTCGTCACAACTCATCTTGACGACTGGTGTTGAAAATGAAATATATACCCCAAATTAGTACGCGTTTGTTTTGTCTTGTTCCGCTTTGTTTTGTCAGTGCGCGTGGAATGTGTTCCAAAAATATGTTTGGAGCAAAATGTTTCGAGCAACTCGGAACAGTTTTGCTCTTTCGGTGTGTGCGCGCCCTTCAGCTTTAGTATTAACGGTTTCGCGTGTTATTATTTCACATTTAGACTAATAGTTTTGTCAGTTTCGTCATTCTTTTCTCCTTTTTTTTTTTAATGATGAATCGATTTTTATTAAACAATCAAAAACAGTGTAAAAATCGACGTAAGTATACCGGTAGTGAAAAAGCAATAAATATCGTTAATACGATAATGATAGTTAATTCGAATTTTGGTTTCACGTCGACAGAAATTAACGGAGATTAAAGAGACACCATCACTGTTCCGGTTCCGACTTCATATTTGTGCGATCGTTGTAATTAAAAAGTAAGTATCGAACAACAATCAATGCGGAAATGGAAGTAAAGAGTGTCCTGGTTTGATCCCAAGATTCGAAAAAAATCAGTGCAGTGATTGACAGGCTCGTCCGGCCCATCAATACAATAACGTCTTTTATAATATCATTTCCAATGTAAAATATATGTATAAATCTGAATTTAATTATACAAATATATAAAATGCGTACTCGTATAATTATAATAATATAAAAATATTATTCGCGAATTGTTTGTGGTTATATTTACCACGAGAAAACACCAGTTCCAAACGGTCGCCGTGAGTCTAAATGGTTTGGAAACCACTGCTCTAAATAGTATTATTATAAGCCCACAAAAAGTAATTATCATATAAATCTTACAACATACGGACGAGCGTGTGGACACACAGATTCATAAATATAGCTTATATATATATATCCTAATTGCGTCTTAATATTCATAGTATTAGGTTTTTTTTTTCCTCGGCCGTTCTACTTATTTTCGCGGTCTTAATATTTTTATTGGTAAATTAATCGACGCTAATTTGTTTTTTTTTTATACATAGGACAGTTAAAAATTCAAACAGCTGCACTTTCGAGATCGCGGGTATTCATTATTCGTAATTTAACGGTCACGACACGTGTTTCAAATAAATTCCGTTGGAATCGACTACTTTCCGTTATAACCGCCAGCTACTACTCAATAGAACATAACGGATTTTAAGTTTAATAGCATAGCAGATTTTGTAAAAAAATTATGGTCCGTATATTAAAATAATTCTGACCGCGTTACATTTCACAGAGGAAAATCGTATTGAACTTATACATCTGTGTATAGGCTTTTTTTTTTTAGTACGCGAAATAAAATGGAACATAACTGTCTCAACTCTTGACATTTTTTTGTTTTTTAATTAAAATAAGTCCATAAATAGAGTGTAAAAGGTCTGGACAACGACAACGTTACGTGAATTTCCCGCGGTATAAATGTCGCGTGGCGCATATTTTATCACTTCATTCAGACACGGTGTAGTACCATATTCGCATTTGTTTTTAATAATAATAATAATTCTGTTACCGCGTGGTTCCTGAGAAAAATTAAAAACACGTTTTTAACTATTTAAGCCGAAAAATATAATGAATGCGTGTAATAACTGCGGGGAAAGTAAAAAGAAATTATCGTTTTGTTTTTTGTTCAAAATCCGTAAAAATTGAATTATAATTATTTACAAAATACGCTCTTTGCGGCGAGGATAATGAAATTATTAATTAGTTTACTTATCCGGAGTTTTAAACAAATATGTCTTTATTTCATTAAATATACAATATTGTAAAATAAAATAAAACATACTGACTTACCTGCCTACAGTTCAAAACCACGACGCTATTTTAAGCCACCTAAATTGGAACCATATGGTATGTATACATATTATATGATGAATGTATAAAGTTACACATAGGTATATGCTATACCATTCTTTCTCAAAGTGGGCGATAACGCCCCCTTGTAGGCGATAGTGGACTTCAGGGGGGCAGTGAAAGGCCCAAAGAATTTTGGGGGGCGTTGAAGCGGTCTGGGGGGCGATAGCTGATTAAAAAAAGCGAAAAATTATGGAATGCTGCAACTTTATACTGGATTATGGTCGATTGTTCAAAGATATCTAATAACATTTCCATCGTCGTATTTGTCCGAACGTGGATTTAGTGCTGTAATAACACTAATAATTAAAAAAAGAAATCTGCTGCTTGTTACCGAACGTGGCGACTTACGACTGTATTTAAGTAAATTCGAGCCTGATATAAAAAAACTGGTTAAACTACATCAAGTTCATCCATCACATTAAGTAAGCTCGATAAATTTTAATTCAATGATTTGTTTAAATTTTAATGAAAATACATTGAATTCGATTAAGTATGTGTTTTAATTGCTCTTATTAAAAATGCTGCTTTAAAATGTAAGTTTTAACTTTAAATTGGAATATGGCATGTTTAAATATAATAATTGTAATAACTGTTTAAAGATAAACAGCAATTGGTAAGTTTAAAAATTTTGTGGGGCACTAAAAAAATTTTGATTGTCAAAGTGGGCGGTGTATGAAAAATGTTTGAGAACCTATGTGCTATACCGACGTATACCTTGAAAAACAACGTTAAATCAATTGAATTTACTAAACCTTTAATGCAATGGTAAAATCGTGCCACAAATGGACAAATTAATTGCAAAACGTTAACGCTTTTAAAATTTAATTCAAGTAAACGTAATACGTTAAATCGATAGCCAAAAGAATAAAAAAAGACAACTCGACTAGAAATCCGGTATTCTTCTTTTCGTTTTTTCGTCTGCATTTTTTCCTCGTGTCTCATAACGAAATAGAGAAAATGTCAAAATATCATTTTGATCACCGAAAATCACCACATCCTATGTTTTTTTTTTTTTTCATAAAAATGTTTATTAAAATATTTACAGCTAAATTGAAAATTCACTTATAACACGCGTCTAATATATAACGTTTATCGATAAAAAAAAATATATATGTGTATTAAAGAATTGCCCCAAATACGTTTTTAAATGAAAATCACTCGTTATCGAGTGAAGTTAAAAGTCATTAATCAAAAAAAAAAAAAAAAAGAAGACGAATTGATTCGGGGAAATTAAATTTTCGATATTTTTAACGCGTCAATAACGAATCCTCACGACATTTCTATCGAATATATAAGTACACAAGTGGAACAGAAATAAGGAAACGTTCACAACACCGATTGAGCATATTGTCTATAGTGTCCTGAAATCCTGGTCGGAATCCGTACTCCGTTGTACCTGAATGTAAATACAAAAAAAAAATTTTTTTACACTGCAACGGAGCTCACGAGTCGACGTGAATTAATTAACTGTCGTTGACCGGAGGACGTTGAATGGCTGTGCAGGGCTAATGATTCCGAAATTGAACGGAAAGGATATTATTATTTTTTTGTTTTCCGCTCCATCTCGATCCCTCGATTGTCGTTTCGGAAAACAAAAGAACCTACCACGGACGTGCAGTGCGTGTACAGCTTAGACGCGAAGGGACGAGAAGGAGACGAAACAACAGTTATAGCGCGAGCGCAAAAATCGGTGCGAAACAAAAAGTATTATAATAATGGCCACTATATTTTCTTGTTGAAATTTATCGCCACGAAAAGGATTATCCGAGCACGGGAAGTTCTTCCGGACCGAATCAGAAAGATAATAATAATAATAATAATAATAATAATAATAATAATAATAATAATAATAATAATAATAATAATAATAATAATAATAATAATAATAATAATAATAATAATAATAATAATAATGTCCCTTCTCGGGCAGAAGAAAATACGAGAATTACGTACACGAGTTTCGAATCGTTTTTTTCTTTTAACGAAAAAAAAAGACAAGTAATTTTTTCGGATTCTCTTTTGTTTTTGGTTTATAAACCTTAAAAAAAAAAATCTACGACATTCCTGTATTTCTTTTTTGTTTATGTTTTAATGGAGAAAAAAATTATACATAATAATCTTAATGTAATAAAACGATAATGTGTACGAAGAAAATCTTTACAATTAATATGATATTTACATCGCTTTTATATATATCATCTGCGCTTTAACCGAAATTCCGACCACCAAATTATTACATCGAAATTATATATATATATATATATATATATAATATTCTATTGTACATTAATATAATGCCGCGTATTACACAAAAAAAAAAATCCATTGTCCACGAATTTCAATAATGTAACACTCCTGCCAGGCTGCTTTAACGATGTGGATTGGAGAAAGGGCGTATATTATACGAAAATGTTGTAATAATATCGATTTTTTTCCTTTTTTTTTTTTTTGTAATTTTTCGAAAATATCTATCAAAACATTGTCATATTAAGTTTATAATATTTCATAACGATTCCACGTTGTGTAATGTATGTGATTTATAAACTTTTATGGAAATCGGGAAATAATAATAATAATAAAAAATAAAATAGTGAATCGAATTTTTCAACATGCTCGTATATTATACGTCGTATAAAATACATGTTCTTTTTAGTATTATAAGAAAATTTAACGAACGAGTCGCGTATATTTCAATTATTATATTTTTTCACTACGCGTATATCAATCATGAAAACGTGTTTTTCTTCCTTTTTTTTTTTCGGAAAAAACCGGCGATGAATAGGAAATCTCATACGCATTATTTATAATTTGCATTCATCTAATGGATTTTGATGGTTAAAATACACCGTTAGGAGGAGGAGGAGGAGAAGGAGGTAATCGCGTTATTCATTTTAGACAGCGAACCTGTCAATACGATAAAATGAAAAAAAAAATACGACACTCTCGTGTGGAAAATGTTTGGATGTGGTCGTGATTGAGTGAATTTCATGATGGACAAAACGCGGAACGGTACTCGTTAGTAGTAATATGACTAATATGTAATCGATACGTACAACTCGATATTTTATTATTTGCAATGAAAAATTGTTGACTTAAAAATCAGATAAAACATAAACGCGCAATCGACGAGGTTGGTTATCATTTTAACGTTTAACTAATCCATGCCGTTAATATTTGATCCAAAATAATTCCCAAGTATTTCACCCGTGGAATATAATATACAAACCCATATGACAAATCGTATTCGATTTTCGAATATTTTTCCTCAAAACAACCAATTTTTATCTGAAATGAAAAAAAAAAAGATAATATGTTTTTTCTGAACAGTCGTTCATTCCCAAACAACGCGGAATCTCAAATTTTTTTTTTATATATATATTTTTTTTTTTCGTTTGTTTATTAAAAGTAAAAAATATTTTCATTCTTCCGTACATTGATATAATTCATGTTAGTAAATATAAATATTAAACGTTCGGTTGGATAACATTGTAAGCGACAATAAATCGTAAACGGTTAATCTTGATTTGCAAACCGTTTTCTTTGTTTTTTGTGGTAAAGAAGTAGAATGTTCATAAACTACATTATCGTAATCGTTTTTCATGCAAATCGAATTTTGAGATTTCCTTGAATGCGTTTACGTTAATACCGTGTAAAGTCAATATGACCTTACCATTTTAAAGTTTACAATGTATATCTTTAAAGGACATCGTTTCTAAGATATTATAAGTTTACGGTTAGCGATGTCGTTTGGGACGTATTACGAACGTTAAAATATTCCGCCCGAAATTAATGTGGATTTAAGTGTTTTTGCTGGTCATAATCTCACGAATCTACTTAATTTCAAATTAATTGTATAGGTGTTGGTACAATATATTAACTCGCGTAAAAAAAAAAAAAAAAAACAAAAATTACTATAATCCTTCAAGTACAATTTTATAATTCAGTATTATAGTAAATGTAATGTGCAATTTTTTTTGTAATCTTATAAAATTTAAAAAAAATTAGTGCTAAACAAAAGGAATAAAATCATCAAAGCCAATAGACGTAAAAATAATAGGAGTAATTTTGCACGTATTACTGCTTTTATTCTTTTTTTTGCATACGTACATACGTACAGTAAATTGGATATAATCAATAACCATCACAGTTCGCAGTTTAAATAAATAATTACAAACAGGATACAGAAAATAAATGTATTCGACTCTCTCTCTCCGCTCAATGTGCATACTTTTAACGTATTACATTACCTATATTATTGGAAAATCGAAAAAACAATGACAATGAATTCGAAAAACTAATTTGAACGGATTTCCGACACAGCGCAAATAGAACAGGAAAATGTAAAAAAAAAAAAATATGATAAATAAGTTACTTATATTATATAAAGCAAATTTATTTCTCGTGTATGTCGCTTAATCTTTAGAATTCAGAATATTGTGTTTAATTCAAATAGATCGTGTAGAATAAAAATTTTTTATATATATATAAGTACATAATTTAGTAATATCTAAATATAAAATATCAAATATGAAATTACACATAAGGATTATTATTATTATATCTTCCTAATAATTTCTAAAAAAGTGTCGTCTAAATCTGCATACAAAACTCTCGAATTGATTAAAAATATTATATTGCTTTAGAAATTTAGTTACCTCGGTGTATTAAAATATTAATAAAACTTCTTTTCTGAAATAATTCATATTATCGAGACAATATCCGTTACAACATTATAGTTTAAAATCTTTTTGCGGCGATTTCTTTATTACATATCATTCATTCCATTATCCCATCCATTTATCAACGACACGTGGACCGTATTATTATAGTATATATTACATCTCTTTTATTTTCATTAACAATAATGTGTTAATAACGACACGCGCAGTCCATTCCATGACGTATATATATTAGTATACATGTTATTGTTTATTTTAATGATTTTACATAAATAACAAAAGCGTTTTATTATTATAGGTAATTTTTGAAAAATGATCAACATTCTATTATGATTACAATTGATTAAATTTAGAGAACAGGCAAACGTATTGTCTTAATTTGGCGGAAAAATGACTAGCGTCAGCCCAATAGATATTAATAAAGTCGGAATAATTATAAATTTTAATACAATTATTTTTATAGGTAAATATATAAATTATCGTGTAGTAAAATGTTAACGTTAGATCAATTAAAATATTGTCAAAACACCAATATAAATTATAATGTAACGTAAAAAATTACAAAGTATTTAAATACGTGGATGAAAAGTATATATTATAGTGATACAGTATAATAAGTCAATAAATTCGTACAAAAGGCATAAACGATTTGAAAACATAGCATAAGTTAATCCCGTGATAATATGCTGGCCAGATACAACACTATTTGATTGTGCGTTGCTACAGGAGATAAACATACATTTAAAATGCAAATAAAATTTTTTATTGGCAACTATTCTTAACATTCTGAGTTCATTATACATCGACCAGTTGACAAAATACGATATACGTATATTTTAAATTACAAAAAAATTAATCAATTTAAAAAAAAACAATTAAAAATGTCAATGAATTATATGAAGACCATTTTAGCTAGCAGTATATCAAGTGCGAGTAGAAGTGACGAATCGTGTCTATCAGACACCAAAAAGGAACAGAATTGGCCGCAGAACAGAAATAAGATGTCACATCGACGACAGTCGTGTGTTCGCGAACAGCATACTACTGTTCCAGTTAAGTCGCCGCCGTGTTGCCGGCACTGCACACATGCGCATAGGGAACCTAACGCGAACCGTAGACAAGAAATGTGCCGATCGGGACGACAGCCGCAAACACACTCGACTGCCGCTCATAATAATAATCCCCAACGTCTTGCAAAACAGCAAAACCGTTGTGCGGACGAATTCGTCGAACGTGACGTGTCCAACAGAAACAGAACCCGCAATAACTACGCAGACCAGAATACAGTGAGTACGAGTAAAATCAGCGAGAACAAAACTAACGTTCACAGATTCTGCAAGAATAGAGATAATGTGAGCGGTGTTTGCAAGAACGAATCTGATACGTCCCGTACCAGTAAAGTGGACGAAAATAGATCCCGCGAACCTCCGTTGAGAACGAAGTGTATTAATCCGTCCAAAATAATTTCGGAAAAAGGCCACAAAAACGGACAAGCTCAGCGATCGAGTGATGAGAGTTATGGACGAGATTACCATCAGTCCACCGTTCCGAAACGAAATGAAGAGAGTCACAGCGACGTGTCGTACGGAGAGTACAATAACGAGATACCATACCGACAGTCATGTGTTAGCAAACGGTGTGCTGAACCGGACTATAGAACTAACACAGTCTACAAGAAGAGAGCTAATGTGCACAAAGTCAGCAAAAAAGAATCTGATACGTCCCGTACGAGTAGAGTGGACGAAAGATCCCGCGAACCTCCGTTGAGAACGAAGTGTATTGATCCGTCCAAAATAATTGCGGAGAAAGGCCACAAAAACGGACAAGCTCAGCGATCGAGTGATGACAGTTATGGACGAGAGTACCATCAGTCCACCGTTCCGAAACGAAATGAAGAGAGTCACAGCGACGTGTCGTACGGAGAGTACAGTAATAAGATACCATACAGACAGTCATGTGTTAGCAAACCGTGTGCTGAACCGGTCTATGGAACTAACACAGTCTACAAGAAGAGAGATAATGTGCACAATGACTATAAAAAAGAATCTGATACTTCCCGTACGAGTAGAGTGGACGAAAACAGATCCCGCGAACCTCCGTGGAGAATGAAGAGTATAAATCCGTCCAAAATAATTTCGGAGAAAGGCCACAAAAACGGACAAGTTCAGCAATCGAGTGATGACAGTTACGGACGAGAGTACCAACAGTCTACCGTTCCGAAACAAAATGAACAGGATCACAGCAATTCTTCGAGTAGAGAATCATTGAATCCGCAGACACGCGTGGAATGGAAACAAGCTTTACATTCTGTCTATCTAAAATACCAGGCGATTAAAGTCGATTTCAAAAAACTGTTGAGAACCGATGAGAAACAGGTTGAGGCACAGAACAAAAATGAGATACCACACCGACAATCATATGTTCGCGAACAGCGCGATGAACTAGTGCCGGTACAGACGAATTATCGGTGCGGTAGACAAACGCAAAAGGACCCAATGATGACGGAGTTCGGTCTACATGAAGCGAACTGTAAAGAGGAAATGTGCCGATCGGAACGTCAGCCGCAAACGAACTTGGGCGCTCGTAATAATAATTGCCGCCAACGTCTCGCAAAACAGCTAGACCGTTGTACGGACGAGTTCGCCGAACACGACCTGTCCAACAGGAACAGAGGCGGCATACATAAACACGCATACCACAATACAGTATGTGCGAGTAAAATGAGCGAGAATAGATCTGATGTTCACAGAGTCTGCAAGAATAGAGGAAATGTGAACGGTACTTGCAAGAAAGAATCTGATACGTCCCGTACGAGTAGTGTGGATGAAAATATGTTCCGTGAACCTCCGCGGAGGTCGAAGTGTATTAATCCGTCCGAAAGCACTTCGGAGAAAGGCGAGAGAGACGAACGACGATCTTGGCAATCAAATGACGATGATTGTAAACGAGAGTCCACCGTGCTCGAACCAAATGAAGAGGATTACAACGACGTGTCGTACGAAGAGTCATGCTTCTCAGATGAGCAAATATAGTTGCAGGAGAGTATACGGGTGTATAAGGTACGATCATTTTTATGTTTTATAGGAATTGCCATAATCATCATTAACGAAGAGCGAATTTTTTTAATTTGAGCCGAATGAGGTTATATTATTTATACTTTAAATTGAGTCGTATAGATTTGACAATATGTAAATACGTGTTGGAAATAATTTTTTTCTGAATTTTTTTTATGGGTGTGTCTTAGTAGTTTAGAGAGAAATTTTTTAGTGGTCATGCGCTTTGTTATTTCAATTTTCAGATCGTTGTGAAATGTTGATTTAAAATACATAGAAAAGGCGTAAAGAAGCGAAAAATTTTGTTTTATGGATTGGTAATAGGAGGAAATAGGAATTAAGTATTAGTGAGAAATGAAGAAATGTTGATGGTTTTTTTCTTACTGTAATCGGCGTATGAATGCATTTATTTTATTTTGCCACTTAGACAGCCAACCACTAATCACATTTAGATGAGTCTGTTATGAATTTGAGAATGATTCCGGATAATTTTCAGGGGAAAGTGTTGTTGTATCGTCTGCATATTATATCGGTAGGTCGTAAGATGTATTAACTACCAATATGTAACGTGGCCGGGGAACCAGTTAACATATAAGATATTCAGGAAAGGATTTTAGGTGCTTTTGGTTATCAATTACATAGACTTGGGTATAGAATTTGGTAATACTCGGTAATGTAATTATTTCTTTTATATAAAATACATACACACATACACGTACACATATAAACATATAAATACACACATGCACTTATACATATATGCACATAAAATGCATGTGAATATGTAACTACGTTACATTTGCCCCTTTCTTTTTTTTTTTGTGTGTATCACAACTACCTTTTCAAAACATTTAATTCATATACAATATTATAGTGGTTATCCTTCGTTTGGAGTTCACGTTTGAAAATTGATATTTTGATTTCCACAATGGCAAAATGCCGGGGAACCAGTTAACATATAAGGTATTCAGAAAAGGATTTTAGGTCCTTTTGGTTATCAATTACATATCCTTGGGGATAGAATTTGGTAATACTCAGTAATGCAATTATTTCTTTTATATAAACACATACACATATACACGTACACACATATACACTCACATATATATATATTTTTATTATATCACATATATATTTATTTTTATATATTTATATAAACATATATATGAGTGCACACATACACCTATACATATGTATAATGTATATATGCACACATATACGATAAACGTTAGAGAGAATGGATTGTTTTTAAATAAAACTAATGTATTTAATTGAAATCGAAAAAAAAATGCGGAAATTAAATTATTACAAATATCGCAACGAATGGATGTTCGTCATCAGTCAGTCAACTGTACAATATTTATGAATACAATTAACAATGATTAGTTACCGTTAACATGCAGAGTAATGTTCCTACAGGATCTCTCTGTTTCAGATTAATATAACTATAATAATAATAATAATAATACAATACATTGAGTTTAATTAAGTTCAGGCGCAAAATCGATTTCTATACCAATTATTATTATTACCATCAGCCTAAACTATTGTTTACCGTTCGAATATTAAACAAAATTTCTTAAAACAAACGTATATAATGCCATACGAAAACACACTCCGGCGAGGAGCACACATAAAGTTACCTTCAGATTACCATACATACGAGTATTATTGCGGTAAAAGGAAAAAAAACCGTTGCGTAGGTGGATGTATTTTGCGCACAATATGATATATATTCGTACGGGACGAGAGTACAATATGAATTTTGTCGTAAAAAAAATTATTATTATTATTATTAAATTACCGGTATTACGGGGTCTCGATTTTTCCTATTAATTTTTTCCTCTTCCAATCGAATTATTCACGATTATTTAAAGTGCAAAATTATTATTATTTATATATATATATATATATGTACAAAATTATTTCTGTAAATTAGAATACTACTCCGTACGAACTCGTTCACCTCGTGTCTCTCGTTGTTTTCGAACAACAACAACACTGTCGTTAATCGCTTTCTCCCGTCCGCGTTGAATCCTTCGTAAGCTCGTTTCATAGCGAATGACACAACGACGGGCCGAACAATAAATGACTGGTGTCACTATTGGAAAAATAACGATTTTTCCTATCGGTTTAATCGCGTGAACTGCGAATGGAAATCACCGGTTCATCATCACTATTCAATTACTTATATCGTCATACGAACATATCGTATTTATGTCTGAGTTTCCCCAGCCCCTCTTCGCGACATCTTATTAGAGAGTTTTTTTATCCCGAGAAAAACAATACAAGTGACGCGATAAACTTTTCGTAACATCATTTTGTTATTGAAAAATACAGAGACGTACAAGAATAACCAGTTGATTTTTTTTTTTTTACGCTTATTTTGACCTAACTCTTTTGTGTTATAATAAGCTAAATAGTTTTGATTTAAAGAATAAAATATATTTCCGAACATTGTTTCCATTGGCAATATTTTCTTTAACTGTTCGATAATTCTAAAGTTTTATGGTGGATACTTTAAGATGAATTGATGAAGTTCCCCATCGAGAACGCCGCGCTAAACATTTATATTTTCCACTTGGAATTAGTTAGCAAATATTATTTATTGTTATAAGCAGTTAGTGCTTAAAAAATTATAAACAAAAAAAAACGATTTTTTTTTTACTTACAAACTTTTAACGTTCATTCCGATAATAAATTCTGAATTTATCGGTTAGTTACATTTGAAATTATGGCCACATTTGAAGTAGTCAACAATCGTTCAGTTATATACGGGCCTTGTTCAAATTAACAAGTTATTTTACAAAATAATTCTAAGGTCAATTTTGGTTTATTTTACGACGAAAAAGAAAAAAGTCATATTTAAACATCTATAAGTGTTATATGGCATGTATTATGAGTAAATTTAAATAAAATTTCACGGTTTCGTAAATAAATAATAAGTGTCTAATCAATATAAAAATAATATTACAATACTGTTTGTTTTTATATTATTAAAAATGTTATCAATTGATCATATGATTACAATTCGAAAAAAATTCATTATAATGCAATACACACTAAAATATCGTACTACTACGTAGAATCACGTTTAACTTTAAATTTAACCCAAATGTATAATTTATGCTCCAAACTAAATGTGTTTTACAACAAAGAAAAATATATATATTTTTTCTACATTAACAGCCGGTAGATTATGTGGTGGTTTCTTTCGATTATTTATACTCGAAACAACTACTGAAATCGTTACTACTTTGTGCACACAAAATTTAATAATAAAAATATTACTAAAGTAGAGTTATGAATAAATAATGTTCGAAATTACCATAACATCAGACAGACAAGGATGGGTTGCGAATTCTTATATATATATATATATATAAAAGGTATACTACAAAACGTTGATAAAAATAAAAAATAATAATACGATAGACGTTTGTGACGTGAATGGAACCCAAATCTGATGAAGTACGTTCCATAGTAGTATTTACCTACAAGAGTTAACTGCCTTTTTTTTTTTAATAAAATTAAACTTTAATTAATTATTATCTACGTGTATATGTATAACGTTCGCGTTTGCAATTGAAAAAATATTATATTTATAATATGAGAAACAATCTTCCGGATATTAAATTATATTAAGTCCGACACAAATACATATTTCCATTTCAAAATTAAATATCATTGTAATGTATACATTTTAGTGTCTCTTGTTTATAAATAATTTTGTTAATGAAAACAAAAAAAAAAGTGAAATGCAATAGATATATTTTAAAGGACTTTACTGGTTTTAATACAATAATTGTACCAAAAAACAACGGTACAATTTTACCTATATAAAATTATATTACTCAAGTACATTAATTATTGTCGATTTCAATAAATCTCGAACAATTTCACAACGTAAAAGTATTTTAGATTTCAAGGCATTTGTTATCATATTTAATTATCGGAATTATATCTGATGTTGAACGTTAAATTTTTTCTACTTGTTATATTTTATAATTAATTTCCATTCGTCTTTATCACAATCATTGAATAGTAATTACGTTTTTAATTTTATCAAACCTTAAAATGTTAAGGTTTGATTATAAAATTATATTAATTGTTTAAGATTTATTTTATAGAATTTTATACCATTAAAATTGCAAACTCCCCCCCCCTAAAACCAAGTTTAAAACGAATTTCACTTTGTTGTCATAACACAACTATAATATTAATGTATACAATTTTTCTTCCGCACATATATGGTCCGGTATATTATACGTATATATGTCTTATATATTTAAAATCACACATATTATTATTACTTTACTATCTTTTTTCCTTCTATACAATATAAAAGAGAATTTACTTTTGATTTGATAACATTAATATTTCACAAACATATATGTACATATATAGAGCGAATATTTGTTGAAAAATTGAGTAAATATAATGTAGAATTGTCTCCTATCTAAAACTGTTTTTGAACTCAGACAAATGAAAAATACAATTCAAAAGAATAACGCAGCCACGCTCACGTGCCAACATTTCGTCCTCGACTAAATGCAAAAATGCCATTTATAATTAATTTATTTTATTTCCAATGATTTGTCATCGATTTAAAAACCGAAATTTGTTTTCTATATCCTACGCGATGTTTTGGAAAAGAAATAATAAAGTTCCGTTTAGTACAAAATATTGAATTATATTGCCTTTTTGTTACATATCAAACTATATACGGTTATCGAATTCAAATACATAAATAATATTATTTAAATAAACTCAGAGTGTTCTTATATAATAATAATAATAATAATAATAATAATAATAATAATAATAATAATAATAATAATAATAATAATAATAATAATAATAATAATAATAATAATAATAATAATAATAATAATAATAATAAAAATCATACGGGTATTTTATAATTTATTTCTTTTTTTTTTTTTAATTTGAATTGAAAAATATTTTATTAATTGTATTGCAAATTGCAATGATACGGCCTATATTCGTATATTATATAAACCGGTCAAAAATATTGCTTAATTACGTTTAATCGTCATTAATACGGTTATAATAAAATATATATCACAATAATATGTTCAATAATATATTTAATTAAGTTATTCCAATTAACCTAATATGGCGGTTCTCGACGTTTTTATATCACAATACCATTTACAAATTTTGAACAAAAATCCTATTAAAATGAAAATATACGAAAAGGGAAAAGTTTTGTTGAGAAACTTATTAGAGAGACATTATAATATTATTAAAATTTTTATTTATTGTACAATAAGTGAAGTCAAATATTCGATCGTTTTTCATTTTTTTTTATATACGCTTATTATTTTTATTATTATGATTAATGATTATTGATTATTAATTAAACTTTAATAATGACACTTTTGATGTATATGTCTTGAACGAATAATTACGTAAATATTTCGCACTCAATGCTGATAACCTTTAGACATAAATCTTTTTCTACGTTCAATTTTCATGTATAATTAATTGGAAAATGTGTTTTCATGAAAATGTGTTGACACGAAAGGGATCAGAAACTTTAAAGCTTTTACGGACAACGTGGAATATTTTTTTTTCAACTTACATCCAAAAATTTGAAAGGTTCTTGTTTTTGAAGGCGCTCTTTAGGGCAAAGGCATTGAAAGATTCTTTCCCTAAAATAACATCCAGAAATTTCCCCGTGTAATCTTTTCCTAATAGGTTTAAGATCCATTACATTATAGCTGAGTATCCTCGGGGAAATAACAAGAAATATTGGATTTTAACGCTTGTAAGTTTTTCCAAAATGTCTGCAATTACATTTAAATTTGAACACATTTCGTTGTTTTCACAAAATTGTTTTTTTATGTCTCAAATGCTGCGACAGATCTTTTTTTGAAGACCAGTGAAATAATCAAATCTAATTTCCTCGTGAATCCAATAATTTTATCACTAGCATTAAATATGGTTGTGTTTAAGCCTTCCAGACCCGTGTTTAATGCATTTAAGCGATCAATTATTTCAGCCGTATACGCTAATCTTCACGGCCATTTGTCATCGCAAAAAAAGTTTGGACTTTTCTTCATCAATATCAGTCAGAAGTTTATACGACCGGCTTTAGCGATTCTCGTACGCATGTTTAATATATTTAAAACTAATAATTCTAATATTTTTTTTTCAAAGCGGTTTTATTCCCCTACCCACATACTATTATCTTTCCACATGCTATGCACACCATCAGTTGAGAACCACTGTCCTAGTACGGGAAATGAGCTTGATCCTTAAAATTTTTTTTTATCCTTCAATGTCGTAGAATACATTTTCTTATATCTCTTGGCCACCTAATCATTTTTCTCACCCGCTCATTGTTCTCTAAAAACCTTGACATTTTGCCAATTTCAACAAGACTTTTAAAGGAAAAAAAGTCGTATTATTCCGTTCGTGATAAATACTAAAAACTAAATATATTTTTATATTTTTGTCAATTCATAGAATTGAATTCGCAAAATGATATAAGCAATAACTAAGAATACCACAAATCGAATAAAAATTACGACGGCGTTTTAAATAACTCGCATATACCTATTATCGTTATTTCGTATCGCATAAATGAACGTTTGAAATTTAAAGCATATGACGTAATAGCACAAAAAATATACATACGAGTAAAACGAAAAACGCGCAACGGTGCAGATATTAAATTTAAATATTCTACAAACAGAATATTTTTACAATTCCGTTTCGACTTCATTGCGCGAACAACATCACGTAAAAGCGAAATTGAAAGTTTCTAATAGTTTGAAAAATCTATAGCGAATTTCTTATTCGACATAGGCAATAACTGCAGACGAAAATAGAACGAAATTTAACGGAGACACTATTTATCGTTATACTGAAAATATTTATTCTTTTCGCTTGTTTCGAAGGTTTTTTTACACTTTAAATAATTATTCTCGACTAATCTCCCTCGAATGTACTGCAGATAATTACTTTGCGGTGAATATTAAATATTATATAAGTATTAGGTGTGATTTTCTTACCATACTCGAATAAGATTACAATGAATTCTAATTTATATTATGGACGTAAAATGATGTAAAGTGCAAGTGTTTTTCGAAAATTTCATTAAATGTTCACATAATGTTTCAATATTTCCGTGCGTTTCAAAATACTTCCTTAAACAATTCGATTTCTCTAAATAAACTAAAATCTAAACCGTAAACGTTAAAATAAAGATAGTAGTCACGTTTGCCATAATCATATTTTACTTCAATACGGCTCTTCTTCTTTTCTCGTATTCGAATAATTTATTTGTTTATAGATTTATGAATATGATACTGTGAAATTAAATCGAAGTTTCTTGCAATATTTATCTTTTATATCACAATAACGGAACCTATGTTAATATTATAATTCTTAATAAATATTTGAATAAAATAAATAATACTTTAAATTAAGTGAAACATAAGTCCTTTTGTGTTTAAAATCTACCAAAATACAAATATAAAAATAAACATTTAAAACTACTTGAACTTCATAAACACTTCACTATCCGATAAACCCGAATTCAAATCATTATGTTTTATACATTTTCCTGATCGATTTATATTTAATTTTTTTCAATATGCGATGAATATTTTTAAAAATCTTCGATAGATCCAACATGGACAAATAATTTTAATTAAATTCATTCACTAAGAATAATTTGTTTATTTTCTAGTTTTAATGTTTGCTAAGGAACAAAAAAAAATGAATTCTATCTTACGTCATTATTATAGGAAATAAAAGATCGTTAACTTAGGAAAATGTCTACTCATAAAAGTCGTTATTAAATAGGTGCGTAATAAATTTTAAATTTTGAAATATTGACATTTTCTTTTTTTTTTACATTAAATTCGTGTTAAAATTAATATTATGAACGGAAAATCTGTAAATGAAATTTTCAAATAATTAAAAAATTAAAATAGATTTTATTAAGCACAAAAATCTAGTGATTTTTCTTTTAAGTTTTGGTTCGTCAATTACTTCGAGCCATAAATAAAAGTGGTTGTGAACGAAATATATTTCCAATGTATTGTGTGAAAAAATTGAAATTAGACACAAATTACAAAATTTCAAGAATGTACCTAATATTACACAAGTCATTTGATATTTTTATTAAATATACTTCGTTGCAAACAAATATTATTAATACAGTATAGTAATTGAGCAGTCTATGTTTTTTAATTATTTAAGTGTATTCCGATTTTTACGTACCAACAATATAATATTTTATGTGTATGTTTTATTATCTGCACAAATATGGCCACGAATTGTGCTTAACCGTATTAAATTAATATTCGGTTCGTTTTATTGTTTAACGCACATTAAATAATACATATTTTTATGTAATTTACATTAAACAGATACGACATATTATTTTACAATACATAAAAATGTTATACCACATCCAAAGACAAGTTAAATCGTACAAATTAAATGCAAAAAAAATAAATAAATATAATGTTTCAATAATACATGGAATCGACGAGACTATATTTTACATCCACGACGATGTGAACGAAATTGCGAAATTTTATTTATTCAATAAATTGTTATTCATTTACACTGACAATATATTAAAAACGTGTGTAAACAAAAACGCGTTATCGAAACAAATACGCGAACATATGTAATATGTATGTATTGAACACACAAGGGAATGTGCTGTTATTCGTAAATCTACATATGAATTGAATGTAAAAAAAGAAACATTCGAATACGATTAATTGTATACATTAAACTAATTAGTTATTCCATAAGATAAAATGACAAAAATAAATAAAAACACATTTTAATATCGAGACTCGCTAATTTTTTACATGCCTACCTGTATTTCACGATTCCTAACGCGCAATTTGTAAATTTATTCCGCGTATAATCGCAATTTATAAAAAAAAATATATTATTTGTATATATATATATAATTTTTATACGCAATATAAATGGCACGTAGTTTATTTAAAAAAAAAAAACGATCAATAATTCATATTGAAATCTATTTCGTTAAATAATAACACGTTACGCTTATGTGATTAAAATACATAAGTATTTATTTATTATTATTATTTTTTTTTTTTTTAATACACCTTAGGTTTCGAAATTTCTACAATCGTCGTCATATTGATTATAAATTGATTAAAGAAAATAAGAAATAAAATAAAATAAGGAAAGATCTGCGTATACATAGCGAATAAAAGTGTTAAAAAAAAAAAAAAAAAAAACAACTGTGGCATGTTGTTAATGTTATAACAGAATTGATATAAAACGTTATTTTATTAAAATCCGTTTTCGTACATTTGAAATATTACTATTGCAGGGACATTTTTTTTTTTTTTTTTGTTCTTTTACACGTTTTTATCGACCAAGCAGCCAACAACATAACATTTCACCGCACTCGCGTAATATATTCTATGATTTTGCTATTTCAATTTGACCGTTATACTGTTCACTGCCGTCGCATACATATTTTCCTTGACTCTGCAACACAAAGTTTACATACAAATCTACAAGGATCGTCATTACGTCCCCGTTGTAATAATTGGACTCTTCCGAATAAGTGCCCAAACTCCCCGTAGAAACGTATATATATACGTACGTCCCGAACTAAGGTCCACTCGAAACGATGCTGTAGCGTTTCGCCAGCTGTCACCTACTTTCCTATTTTCCGCTACAAGGCATTTACCATTTGCACTGAGAGTCAATTAGCGAAGGTATGCATTTTCCATAAACACACTTGAACCGTTGAACGCACAAAAAAAAATTTTTTTAAATTCTCTCGTTCATTTTATTATAATATGTCCCCGTCGCAAATGAAACGCGCTCCTTCGTCCCGTCACTACGGTATTTTTATGTTTCGAAAATTTAATAACAATCGTATGTTTAGTTTTCACGAAAGCACTACCTGACATAATATACATTCGTGTTTCACAATAGAGTTTTTTAAACGAAACTTGCATTTCTACGAAAATTCACAAAACCCCGAAGGTTTTTTATTTTGTTCACACTGGCAACAGTAACTGCTTTCTTCCGATTAATTTAATATTATTCTCTAGTTTCTAGTTTCGATGTTACGATCATTAACAATACTAAAAAAAAAATAACAAATTACACATATTTATCATAATTCTGTAGGGAAATTCCTCTTGGTTTTGATTTCAAAATAAAATATGCATGTTCGATTGTGTATACGTTATCGTGAAACTCGATTCGTTTAATGCTTTAAATATCGAATAATTTCCGGAGGAAAAAAAACTTCATTAAGAAATATTCATGGCCGTTGTTAAAAAGAAAATATCGGTTGTTCCGACGACAGAATTAAATTAAATTTAATACACGGACATTTAACAATGTTAATACAATTAAACGAAAAACAATAATTAAAAATAATATTTCACTGAAGACAACGCCCTTTATATTATAATCATTATTATTATTATTATTATTATTATTATTATTAATGTGCACACGCAGATATAACTGTTATATCGACGATATTAAAACCGATCTGTTACTAAGAACCGTTCGTTTAAAATAAAATATTATAATATTCGGTTAAACGTAATTTACGATTTTCGTATAACACACAGTCAATATAAAAATACGAATTTTTAACGAAAATGTTAAATAGCGACAAAATCCTATAACGTTTGTATATAATAATATATATATATATAAACAATTCTGAGCACTCGATAATTTTTTTTTCTAATTCAGTCTCATATGTGCAGTGCGAGGAGTAAACAGTTTCGATCATCGAGCAGATCACTGTAATAGTGATCGTAAAGTCAGCTGTATTATGTCGACATAAGTGTATATCGTTGGTGCAGCTACGTTGCAGAAGCTGGAATGGATTGAGAGCAACGGTGTTATAATAATTGAATTCACGAAATACGTCGATATCAATGGCCTAAAAACGATTTGGAACATTGAATTTTTCATTTTTATCGAGTTGCCAAATAGGATTTGTGCACATAGCGAGTCGAGTATAAATTGCTCTGCGGTAAAAATTACTTATGACGTTGTGAACACCGCGAATTCGTAAATGATACGCACACGATGTGCAGACAAATCTTGATATTACCATTCAAATAACTTAAACACGCATAAAAATACCCGGCTTAATAACGGGTTACAGAAAGAAATACCTCTAAAATAAAATTTGCCGTATTAATAAAAATCGATTTTTACAACAAATTATGTGTGTACTTCTTTATTTCAATCCGTTGTTAAAATATTACTGTTTTACGCATAAGACAGTACTAAGAAAACTGCAATACTTATATGGAACGTAATAAAATCAGAACGGTCATTTCAATATAGGTCATCTTGTATTTCAAATATCTTGACATTCCACTTTCGTGCAAAACTTTCCAGACTGTATAGAAACGTAATCGTCCGTAAAACAAAAAAAAAAAAAAAAACGAAATTACTATAAGTATGTAATAGCTCATACATACATGACTGTAAAATATGTTAGATTTTTTTCTTTTTTTTTTTTTTGTAACACAACACATCATTTTCGCATAACGTTTCCGTTAAAGAGTATGGAAGTTATTAACTTAAAACTTCCTTAATTTATTTATAATTAAAAAACGCATTTTTTAACCGATCAATAAAAAAACCAATTAAATTTAAAACAGTAAAAAAGTATAATCATTAAATTTCAATATACGTAATATAATGGAAATTCATTAGTCAACAGTTCATTGTTTATAATATAAAGGCTACTGAATTATGAAAATTCCTCTCGCGTGAATAAAAATTTCAAATTAAATATTTATACAAACTTTCAAATACTCGCATAATATATACACAGCAGTGTAAGAATGAAGACATGTATATAGTACTTATATGCGTGTATATTTTTTTGTCCTTTTTCTAAAACTATTTCTCTATTACTTTTCTTTTAACTCCGACAAATGTATTGAATTAGAAATTTTAATATCGGAGACTCGACGTGTTACAAATAGTTTTTCTATCGTATTATTTATTTTACACGAAATCATAAATTTTATTTTTATTTTGTTAAACATTTAACGATGGAACATAATTTGGAATATCTCGATTTTTAATTATATCCAACGAAATAAATTCAAATAATACCAGAAACGTCATAAAAGTAAGAATTGCACACTGATTGACGGATGTTTGGACCGAAGAAAATTTATTCTGTTTGAAGGTGAAATAACCGGGATAAAATGGCACAAATAAACCAAATTGACTTCTCTACCACAAAGGTGTGTAATATTTTATTGATCAGAATATAATGTATCGCGGAGTACATTCCACGGGTCTTAATACATACAAATAATAATATATTAATAAATTTGAGCCGTTTTTTACAATTTTAAATATTTAAAACAAATAACAAATTATATTCTATTCTACTTTGATGTTTTTACGTTAATTTTTCCCACACAAAAATACAACGTATAATAATAGAAATTGCAAAAAAACGTTTTTTTTTTTATTTGTGAAAAAGAAAATCATAATATACTTTAATAATAATTCATGGCGCGAAAAAATTAACGGTTATATTTTTTTAACATTTAAATTTTATATTATAGTAAATATAAAAATGAAATAGAATATATCGTGAATAATATTAATATTATGGCGTAATCTATCAAAAAAATATTTCCCGATAAATCACATTATACTGAAATTTAATTATTTTTCCTACAGAATTAGATTGCGTAATATATATATATATTAAAAAATACATCACTATCTAACGATATACCTACAAAAATATTATTTGGTACAAAAATAAATGTCAAATACGTAACGTTGTAATGTACTTATTACAACAATACGAACTCTTATGAAACATATAATGATACGTCTTTCTCCGGCGAAAGATTTAAATTTTATAAATATATAAATCGATGAAGGTGTGCCAATGCTCGCTGCATGCAATGTTAAACAATCATTATTCAAAGACGAACAGACCTTGTGTAGCTTTAAACATAAAAATACAAAACGTAAACGTGACTGTTTTTGTTTGAACTGAAACATACGTAGATTAGCACCGCCTATTGCGCGATTGATTTTACATTTTTTTTTCCCCCGATATTTCGAAAATACGTTTGACGAGTAGAAAAAAAAACAAAAAATATAAATAACTACAAATATAATTACTAAGTTGAATTGAAAACACCATAAAAATCGTTTTGTTTAACACGAATTTCCACTCCATACAATGTATTATATTTATATAAGTATGTGCTCGAATGAAAATAGTTTAAAATGTATGTACTTAAAATATACGTGTAACGACAATGTAATTTTCACTTGTCGAGAAGAAATTCCATAGAATTGAAAACGGAACAGAACGAAATATATGAAAACATCAAAAGTCAAAACGTTATGCGCCCAATAATAGACATAAAACGTATTTCATCCAATTCCGGTTCCAACGAGTGTTGTGAATTATTGGCCGTGGTGATATCATATCGTACAGAAAAAAAGTAAGTAATTGCTCGCGTAAACTGTCCGTCTTTATAAAAATAGTTCCTGCCGTAATCCAGTCGACCGAAGCTTGTGATGAAAATGTTTCCGTCGTATTATTTTCCCGTATTCGAGGTGAGAAACGAAATAATTTATATACATATTTTATTTTTTTTCCATTTGATAGACTACACAAATTCCCCAAAGCATAATACGAATAAAACGAACGCCAACTCAATAATTCAAAAATAACGATGACGAATAATGTTTCATAAAAACAAAAATAATAATAATAAAAAAATAAAAAAAAAAGGAGAAAAGATTTTCAAAATACAACGCCGACTCTCGAATAATATATATAATATATAACAGACTATTTTTAACAATCAGAGTAATTTTACGAGAAATATTTTACAATATTTGCACCTCGATAGTTTAATGATATTTTATTAAATATTACTCATTTTACACCCAACAATATATTAATAAACTTTTTTTTAAAAAGGTTTCTAAATAAAAATACGAAATTACAAATATTGATATTACGCGATATTTAGTTTTTCTTTTTTATCTAAAATAAAGCAAAATAAGTAATATATTTATATTTATACTTTTACGATATGCGCGCAATATAATATAACGGAAAAATAAAAATTTTACTAACAGGTCCCACTATAGTTATTAATAAAATGAATCGGTGATTGTATAAACCACCACACTTATTACAAAAGTAAATTTTACAAGAGACACAAAAAACTATTTTTTAATTCTCGCGATTTTTTTAGGCTAAAAAATTTCAGGTCATTTAAAGATACTCATAAAAGGATTATGAGTATTTTCTAATCATTTTTATATCTCATAAAAGATACCATAAATTAATTGGAAGAAATTTTGAAAATCTCAACAATTTTTAAAAATTTAATATATTTAAAGAAAATACAAGTGTGATTTTTACAATACACTGATTTTTAGGTCTTTTCTGACCAAAAAAAAAACTTATTTCACCATAATATTTAGTTAAAAATTATAAACTTAATCTTACACAGCTATCAAAAGTATATTTTACATATATCCCCCTCACCAACATGTTTTGATCATATTGCGACTTCGTACTCTCATCATATATGTTTTAAGTATGTTTAGGAAAAGTTTAAAAACTTTAGAAAATGAAATGTTTATAATGTAAATGTAAATTATAATAATATAACGCAATTTAAAAGAAATTTAAAAGATAATAGCAATGTTATTCAGTCTTTTCTATCATCGATACAATATGTAGGCCAGTTACAAAGAGACAAATACAATTTTCGATGGTTGAATGGCGTGTGTACATCGTGATTTTCTTCAAGTCCTCAACATAATATTACATCATCGTCATGTTCACAAACAGAATCACTGTCTTCCATAATAAAATACAATGAACAATTATTGAAAATACTCGTTAAACAGATTGAGAAATACGAGTAAACTGTAATGACAAACTAGTTTATTTATCACTATATACCATGTTATGACAATTATCACTACAACTGCCTTCTTATTTAACATGCATAAATTCCCATTGTCGAGGAACTGAATGTGAAAGAATACCACTTGATCGGGGGACGTGTGATTTTTACAACACACGAGAATTTCAGACCTCGTTTAAACACGCAAGGAACAGTCGGAAATAAGTGATTTTTACATAGTAACGTGCGTCTGGAACCAGTAGACCAAATAATTAAAAACAAACAAAAAAAAACCGTTTTCACCAAAAATGTGACAAATGTGTGGTTTTTACAGTCACCGATTCAAATATCGTAGTGCTGAATAATTTATCAGATTATAAATAATTATAATTTAAACATAAAAAAAAGTCTCTCGTCTCATCCGAATGATACGATGTTTCGCTTTAAATACTAATTAAAAATATTTAACGAGAAATTCGAAAAAAAAAATAGTATTTTAAAACACATTGTGTACGCAATATTTATAGCGTACAGTGTTCGACTCTGTCGTCCGGACAAAACATTGATAACAGAGCGCACTAAGACACATGTACGTATGATAATATATTGTAATCGATAGAGAAATGTAGGTGAAACAACATTATACACCGCTATTTATGTATAAACTTTCTAAAATATTATATTGTTATTTCATAGATTAGGTTATATAGAAACAATTGGATATTATTATATTTGTACGATATTTCATAATCCGTATTCGTAATATTATTCACATCGTTTCGTCTACAATAATTATATCATCACGTATTTATTGTGTAAATTTTGTTATTTTCCTGCCTTTAAAAAAAAACCCATCCGATGACATTTTTCACCGTCAATTTATCTAAGGAAGCAAACAATGTTTTACATTTATTATTAAACAACACTTAAACGCCAGTTGTGTATAAAATATACGTAAATATTTTTTAAATCAATAAAGTTGCAATGAATGATTCGTCGAATAAACTTCACTTTTAACTTTTATGACTAATGCCTCCGGGTAATATTCCACAGTCATTGTTTTATTTCATCGCCAACAGACATTACTACAATTATATAATATGTACTTGTTCTTACTTCACGACTACGGTTCGATGATAACGTTTTCAACGGATATTACATCACGTTCACGATGATTACGGGAAAATCGGACGGTTCTCTGTAAAATCCGAAAGAGACAGAGACAGAGAGAGAGAGAGAGAAAAAGTTTCAATCCACACGTCTTATTAAATTCGATCGACGACGATCAATCTTCGGGAAAACGTCTGAAAACATATATGTACAAATGTCGAAACAACAATTATTTACAAAATCGAAACCTATTCATTGAACCTAACTAACCTCGGCACCACCATATAATACGCTGTGCACACATACACACACACGTACAACACATTATCGTATTATGCAAATCTGCTCGTTAAGTAATATTTGATTTATCCAATCATTTTTGAAGTGAAAACGATTAAGAATTCTTCGTCTTATATAATACAATATAAGCTTTTTTTTATTATTATTATTATTATTTATTGCGTAATATTATGAAAATCCTAAAACGCGTTTATGCGAAAGCGAAATAACCCATCAGGACGTTGTAATCCCGACGGTCTGTTCTCGAATTTAAGAAACCGTCTGACCGTACTGTCATACACATATACACAGTGACTGGGAAAAATGTTTACAGCGTCGCGTATATATTTCAAAAATATTATGACAAAAATGTAATATCCCGTCTGTACGGTTAATAACCGTAGGAATGTTAGTTAATATTTCTAAATATAGTCGAGGAAAAAAAGCGAATACAAGTAAAAAAATATGAATTCTTTTCATTTTTTTTTCTTTTTTGCCGTCGACATTCTCGTTTCCTTTCTCTCGCCTTTTGTTATAGAAAAATATTAAAACTAGTAATTATTGTTATCGAAATCAAATTTGTACTGAAATACAAAAAGAAAATTTCTTTCAAAGAAAAAACATTCAATATCACTTATTATTTGACAATATTGCATTGTCAGCCGTCCGTATGAGAAATGTGTTCGTTTTTTTTTTTTGTACGCGGTACGAACTCTTTCACACGCGTGACGATTTCCTCCGTACGGTTTTTATCCGCGAGCCATCAATGGTATTAACCATTAATCGAAACCTAACCGAAAACGGTCGTAATTGAATACATACATGTACGTTTTTCATTCATTAACGAATTCTCAAACCAATAATCAAATATGAAATACAAATCGATTTGTTCGAAAAAAAAAAAAAAAAAAATCCATCGATTATCATTTCCAAAAATCGTCCTGTGATACGCGTTAATTTCACGATTGAAAATGTAATATACGTTTTTTGGTTTTACGCGTTCCACTAATGACGTTTTGATTTCGCTTGAATTCGTTAAAACGAAATGCTGATATGTATTTAAACGAACGCAATCGACGACTAATTTGTCATTCCGTAAATGTAATAATAATAATAATAATAATCGGTATTAAACGTCATGCGCATTATAAAATGTAATTTTAATTACCGTACGCGTGAAAACTACCTCGCAGGAAATGTATGGAAAACAAAAAACAACAAAAATCGTAGGTTTTTCAACGAAATCCGAATATGCACCGGAATCGGTGTAATATGTAATATATATATTACGATGGCATGTGTCCATAAGAGTAAGACAATTTCTCGTCGTTGTAAACGATATACGGAGGGGACGTGTGCCGCGCCGCCGAAAATATTACGTAAATAAACGACTTTTCCAACTTATGGCGCCCTTTTATACGTGCTCGAAGAGATCCCCCGACACATGATTAGAATGAAAACTATAAGCGGATTTTACCGTTTTCAATTTACTCATGATAATTTTGAACTCGATTGAAATTGTCACCGACAACACACCGCACAGGCGTGTGCTAAGAGTGGTACCGTTGCACACCCCGTGGGTTTCTTTATACGACTTTTATGTAAAACCGTTTAAGCTACAAAATACGCTAACGGACATGACTAACGTGAGACGTGAAAATCTGTTACCACCGTATACCGGAATCAAACAAACCAAAATTTTGCATGAAATTTCCGATTTTTCAAGGAGTGAGAATAATGGGACAATGTGAGGCTCATTCAAGGAAAAACGGCCCATTTTCTTCATAGAATATCCCATACCAAATATCTGCGCACGCCTATTACATATAACGTACAGTAAATAACTACATTGTACCGGTGCAATCTTCCGAAACAGAAATGAAGCGCGTATAATACAACAAAACCGAAATTTATGTTTCCGTAGTTATATTTTAATATATATATATAATAAATATTACACTTTAACCTAAACGGTTTCTTTCTATTAAATAATATTTCACGATAAATAAAATTATATTCCTACCGAACTCCACCGGTATATATAAATATCATATAAAGCGTTAGGTACGTGTCGGTTTGGTGTTCAGTATACATTTAACCCTCACTCACTCTTTCTCTCTCTCTCTCTCTCTCTCTCTCTCACTCTGGAAAACTATATTAATTCAATGTATTACGCACCAAACTGCGCGGGTAGTTGGAAAAATACAATGCGGACGATGATGATTTTTAAGATGTTCATTTTATCCAACGCCGCGTATTCTCTACGGTGGTGTCTTGAAGAGATCGACGACTATTCACGATAAATTATAATGTTAAAACGTATCGCAGGAGAGCCCTTCAGGCAACTGTCGAAATAAATATCTTTGAAGGGTTCCGATGTTATTATAATTCAATACGTTGTGCATATTGTCGAGGTCTACCAGCCGCGTGATTTATTCAATTGCATGAACGTATTCGACTTATGGACGGTGATATAATATTAGCCGGTCGAAAATAATTCATTAGATAATAATTATTTTCAAAACCCCCTGGAATGTAAAAAAAAAACGTTTTTAACCCATATATGTTTTACTGTTAATATTATAATCCTACTAAATTTCACTCAAAAATCTACAATACCGAATAAATGTAAAAAAAAAAAAACATTTTACTTAATTATTAAACTATATCTGAACACAAAAAAAAAAAAATGAGTTCACACAAATTTACCGTCCTCAAAGTTCCGCCAAGAAGGGCAATTGCCCACCGTGTCCCCTCATAAATACGGGCGTGTATAAAACGTTATTTACGACTACGCCTGCACACTTCCATCATAGTTTCATAAATCCATCAACTCCGACAAAACTAAAAAGTAAAAACATTTTGTTTTCCTCTTCTCAACATGATAATTCTCAACAAATGCATATAATTTCACTGCCAATCGTGATAGGCGTGTCTTTATTCGGATGTAAAGTATTCACAAATACTTCGTTAAACACAATTTTTATTCCAAAAAACGTATTTACGTTTTAATTAATTATTGTTAAAATGAAATATTGAAAGTAGAATATTATGACGTAATATCACAGTATTATTAATGTACTACTTGTCGCTTTTTTTTCATTATTCTCCGAATATATTATCGCAAAATTAATCTGTAAGTTTTTTATTTTTTAAATATGACGTGTGTTTGAGTATATTAATAGTCATTATCAAAAGTTTTAATAAATACACTCTGAACTCGCCGTTTTAATTAAGACGTATTTATACATTAATCATAAAATATTAATTTAAGTCATAATTTACAAACTTTTAACAGTTATTTCGTTTAAGCAAATGCTTGTACAAGAGAAATGCGAATAAAGATATGATAATTTCGGAGAAATACTATTCGCGCGCTATCTGAAAACAATTAAAATATTAAAATAATTTTCTTTTTTTCTGCTTTTCGTATATATTTAATTATTTGTGCCGTGCATAATAATTAATAATAAATCAACAGATACCTCGAGGTATAAACCGAGAAAGATAAAGGTTAAATATAATATTATATTTAATGCTAAGTAAAATCTTCATAAATAATGATATAAAACCATCCACTCCGATATTCGCAAATATACATATTACAAAATATTAACTATATAAAAGTATATTCTCTTATCATTTTAACATCATGAATTATTCTATATAAATATATTTTTAATTTTGCACATGCCGATACACATTTTTGTTATCTATTCATCTTAGTTTTGAATATTATATAGTGCGTATTTCGAGTAATATATTTTTCTCTCCTAAGTCATACACATTATTATATACATATTTTTTTTTACTTATAAGGCTCTGATATGTTTACGCTGTACTTAGACGTCCGTTAAGCATTTCGACTGTGAAATCGTCTTCAACAATATTCGATTAATCAACTAGCTTTTAAAGAGAATTTTTTTCACGTTAATGCTAATTGTAACCATGAATAAATTATGCTGGATTTCAGTCTTTTCTAATATAACGTAAATAATTACTATACTATATTGATACTATTAAATAATATATCAATAAATAATTATTAATAGTATTAAAATATGTTTTGTAGAAATAAATTTGTACAATTCAATTCGAACTTATCCGATATATTATGAAATTCCATCACATTCCTGTGCGGAGTGACTAAATAAATCCTTCATTTGAAATAAACTCGTATTATATATTTATAATTTTTTCTTAAATCAATTTTTTATAATTCATAAAATTGTACACGTTACGTCACGGAATTTATCCGGATACATGTAATTGACATTTTTAATCTCAATTAACTGTCGTAAGAATTCAATCACTCCTCTATAGTACTTTTTAAGTGTATCGCATATAATTTTTTTTTTCATTTACAATTAAACAAATATTATTTTTATTCTCTTGTGAACACTGCACCTAACTCAAATAACAAGTGTTTGATTTCATAAAAATCGTTTTTGTTCGTCGAAACAATATTTAGTTACATGATGATTTGTATTTAATGATTACAAATGATTTACAAACGTGCATTAAATCATCGTTTTTTTTTATACAAATTTAACGAAATATATTTAAATATCAATTATACTAAAATTTTAATTGTACAATGCAAATTTTAAACACGTGTTTATACTTGTTATTGATTTCAAATCATAACAAAACCAAATTACTCAGAAATATTATGTAAATATATATATGTATGTATAAATATTTTACAACTAAACAATATATCGTAATTGATGTCACTATAATTTGCATGATTTTATAAGTGGCAGAAAAAAAAATTACTTCTATTACCATAAACGACTTTCTTCTCGTAAATTGTATTCAACAACGGGTTTCTCAGAAAATTCGATACCATTATAATATTCTGTCTTTCTGAATAAATGTTATTTCCACTAAACATTTTTTTTATACAATGAATTACATAGACGAATCGTGGTGAAAATTTGCGGTATTAGTTTTTGTTTTCTTTATAAATGAGGATCATTATTTTAACGATGAGGGGAGGGAATATCAGTGATATCATAATACGATATAATAAATTACGCACTCAAAAACCTCCATTTGTAGGGAAGAAAATTACGAATATGTTCCCCATCTCTCTTCTCGTAACGTCCGCTCGCTTCTGTTACAAAACGAATACTATTTTATTTTTCAACACTCGAAAAAATAATTTTAACGAGTGTATTGGAATTTGTGTTTTTCTCCGTTACACCTGTAACCATACGTGTTAGCGTTGATTTTGTAATATACGAATAGGCTATAAATATTGGACTAAGGGACATTTGGCGACTGAATTTATAATTCATACGAGTGATCGACGATATATGTCGTTGCCGTAGTGTACAAACAATATTATATGAGGGCTGCAGACGATTCAATTTTGAGGCAACAGTACTTACTTCATGTTAGTACGCGTGTTGTGTGATCGTAAATGATGGTTAGTGTGAGTATGGTATTGATAAGATTATCACACAACCGCGGCCGTTAGATGTATTCTAAATGTCAAGGGAAATAAGTTTACCGAGGTTTTCCAATTCGATTTTCACGAAGAAAAAAAGAAACCATTTTTTACAATATATTCCAGAAATTTTCGGATAAAATATACTATTTTTTTTTTTTTTTTTATGTAATTCTTATACAAATTATTATTAATAGCCAACAATAATCTTATGAAAATGGATAAACATTTTATGGAAAATAAAATAAATCGTTTGTAATGCTTAATAAAATTAATTGTTAATTATTATTTAATATTCGTAATTCATAAATAAAATTTATTTTTTTATTTTTATATCGAATTCAAAATGGTTAAGCTGCCGTTGCACCTGAAGAGGAAAACGAAAATTATACCGTGAAAATAATTTGTACCGGAATAAAATTTCGCGCGTATTTATTTTCCTTTCTTTTAAAAAGAAAATCGTTAAATATTTTTTTGTACCGCGCGAAATAATATTAGAAAAATAATGACGAACCCGAAAGACTTTCATTTGTGTGTTTTTCATAAATAATAATTTACTGTCTACTTTTCTACGCTATTGTCGTTTGTACATTTCAATTTCTGATAGTATATTTATTATTTAAAAAATTAATTTACTTCGAACCATTGTTATACTCGTAAAAACGCAACAAAAATTAAAAATTGTATGGACTTACTTCGTTAGGTTAGTCTTTGCTGTCATTTCCTTTTTTTTTTATTAAAAGAATCTAAGTATACAGTAACCAAATTAAATGTGTACGTTTTTAACTTTTAACTTTTATAACGATTAATGAACTTAATATTAAAGGTTTTTTTAACATTTAAAAGCAATAATAACTTCAATACATTCTAAAAGGAATTCGCAATGAAGTTCAAATGATTTAAAGAAAAAAAAAATTCAATTACAAAATTTTTAATGAATAAAAAACATTATTTTCTCGTTAATACAACGAATCCAAAGAAAACCCCCCACTTTGATATACATATTTTTTCCCTTAATTTTTAAGCTATAAACATAATATAGTAAACTATTAAATTTCGTTTGCTGTCCAAAAGGAACTTGAAAATAAACCTAAATTTTCAATCCTAAAATCTGAAATTAGACATTCTTCATAAGTTGAACAAGACATTGTTTTAGGACGGTAACAAATTAATAAATTCAAATACGTTAATCTCATATTGCTATAATTGTTTATACATTTTATATTTTATAAGTACTTATTATTTATTACTTATAACATGTATATATATATAATGCATATGAATATAAATATATATATATATGCGGCCAAAAAAGTTCTGAACAATTAAATAATAAAACTTGTAATATTTTACACGCAAAAACTGCGAAACAAACGATATTTGTCATACGAATCTCGCCGTGCTCGTCAAACTAAACATCACCATTACACGTTCGTTTGTACACCCGAAGACAAAGTTTTGCGGATTACTCAACGAAATTCGACACGACTCCTGCAGATACGCTTATAATTAATCGATAATAATAACTCTCCGCTATTCGTCCAGTCGCAATTTCAATCTTGTCCACTATACGAGACGGCGATAAAACACCAGGTCAAATACGATGAGAAAAAAAAGGAACAAAGAGGATACGAAATTTCAAAAAAAAAAAAACAAAATCTTTATCCAATTTAACATTTGGCGTCCGTCAAATACGGTAATATACGTGTGACTCTTTTTTTTTTTTCTAGATTTATAACTAATCAAAAGATTTTGTGAAAACTAATGCGGAGCCTTCAATGCGCAAATGTTAGTTCCGCACATGAATATACGGATATGAACATCAATTGTCCCCCCCCCGACCCCGCACGCATTACTTTTGAAGTCATTCGACGTCGCAGCAATTGATTTCGAACGTTAAATCGACACGTTCCCACATCGATCCGTTTCGCTATTTTAATGACATATATGTGTGTGTGTGTAAAAATATATTTGGAAAAAATTTTTCTCGTATATTTACCGTTTCTTTCGTCGTACGCGTGCGTACCTACCGATATTATTATATAAATGTGTGCATATGAAATAATATGTAATCTCCGGTTTACCAATGCTATTTATTTACGGGATAGCGATTCGCCTATAAAAAAAAATAGTGCGAAAAAAAAAGTTCAGTGAATGTCATAGAGATTGTAAGAAAAGAGCAATAAACGGATTTCGTTCTGAACCTCCATACGAGGATGTATAAATGTTATTAAACGCATCGAGACAATTCGTTATACGGTATACGTTATGCGCATCGAAATAGAAATATCGATTCCGTGCCGTTATTGTTGCAACACGATAAACAGTAATCGTCACTTAAATCTTACGATCGCAACGTATGTTTACTTGACGTCATCAAATATATTATGTCTGCTTTGGTGCTGCGGATACGACTGATTTCACAGTGTCCTACGCGCTATTTGTTTACTCGACTCGTCATCCCATCGCGGTATCGTATCGTTTAAAATAAATTATCGAACATAATGATGAAATGAAGTGGTTTTTGAAGCGATTTCCCCTCCGCCCCCCCCCCGCCCCCGTCAATCAAAAGAAAAAAAACGAAGGTAGCGAAATGTTGTGGAACGTCGCCTGAGTGAATTGACTATGGACAACGGTTTTAGAACGTATCACTGTGTACATTTGAAAGCAATGATTATAAATCGTTACTTTTAAAAAAAATTTCATGTCTGGAAACCTGTAATTTAATCTAAACAGACCAAAATTAAAAAAAAATTTGTTGAACAATTATTTTTTGCTGATGAATATTTCGAGTTCGTCCATTAGTTTTCGGAATTACGAAGAAATAACGATAAACGATTTCGAGAGAAATCGCGTTTAAACAGTTTTTCGATAATTTATTATTACCCACTACTATACATGTATCGCGTGCTAACCCGCGTAAAGCGTTAGTGTCCCCCCCGTGTACATATTCATTTATTTCAAAACATAATTATAACGTTTCAGGAGCAAAGTGGCTGCCGCGCTGTTGAACAAGCACCTTCAGATAAACGGCATAAGCGCACTGGGCGCTCTGTCCACGTCGGACGCGGTGAAGGACGTGGACGTGGAAACGGATCCGGACTCGGGCGCTTTTCGGCCGGCAGCTTCGAGCAACAAAATGAAACGGGAGAGGAAAGCGGCCCGCACCTTGGGCATCATTATGTCTGCGTTCTTGGCGTGTTGGCTACCTTTTTTCATATGGTAAACACATAAGAACTTGGTTTTATTCCGGGAAAGTAAACGACAAAAAAAATAAATTAATTAACCGCGCGCGACTGGTTTTCACCGAAACCACCGTCGAGTTTTTATTTTTTTTTTTCTGCACTTGCCCCTTTGAAAAAAAGAAATACAAGTCAAATGTCCCATCGGACGCTTTTTACTGTCTTACAGATTACATTCTCGTACATTTCTCGGTCACAAGAGACGACGGAATTCGTCTATATAACGATTCACTATAGCGTAAACACAACAGTATTCGAGCTGCAGGTGTATGTAACGACGTTATATAATATTGTTTATATTCAAATAAAATTAATCAAAAAAAAAAAAAAAAAACAAAAAAAAAAGCTGCGTATCCTCAGAATTATTTTATAGCCGCTAATTTGTCCATTATTACGCGGGTTTTATACGAGATAAAACGAAATATTTTATACGAAACGTTGTTTTATACAACATAAATAATATTTTCTATTTAAGATACCAATAATAATAATAATAATAATAATAATGCTTTATATACACTGAGCAGTACAGTGATATTTTTATCATGAGTATAGCTGATCAACCGCTATACGTTCCCGTATAGTATACTTTCGTAAGTTTGAAAAAATCGTCGAAAGTAAATATTAGAAGAAAAGTTTTTACGGTCAACCAATTTTGTACGTTTCAAATTAACAAAATTAGTATTTTTAATTGTATAAAAAAAAATATGTATATATGAACCCGTACTCCTCTTATACTCTGTGTATATAGACCATCATCAAGAAATTAGCTAGTTTTTGGGAAACAAGTGAGAATCATCACATTTTATCCCCGTGTTATGTGTGCAGTCTTAAGTCTATCTAAACCTGCACTGTAATAACAGGTAATGCTCGATTCGCTTTTATAATGAACGTAGACGTCTTTTTTTTAAAAGAAGTTCTACTTTATAGAAACTACACACTCGAAAGTATAATATATATACTTTAAACCGTTTCGTTCTTTGTTTTCATTCTCGGTGAAATCAGTAATATATATTTGTCCTATGTAGTATTGTATTCTTTTTACGTTTTTGATAAACGCTTTTTGAACAATACACAATATTATGTTTTGTATCTCGTTGATTGCAAATCGAATATAAATTTAACTTACAAAAAAAAAAGGATAATCAAAAAAAAAAAAAGTCGCAACAGTTTTGTGTGCACACGAAACGTGCTTTTATTCGTAAAACAGATTAATCTTTTGGTTGATTGTATTTTTGATTTATTTTTGTGCTACGAATCGAGTTTACTCAGGATTGTTTTCCAAACGCAATTATATTGCTTTCGAATTTAAAATGATAATAATAATAATAATAATATATTTATAACACCATGACTTCAGCAGACACGAGTGAAGGTCAAAGAAACGCTTAGACTCGTTATTCTGTCCCTACTGTCTTCTTTTTGAAAATTAAATCCTACTCGAAACAAATATTTATAATAATTATCCATTGATAACGTATGATACATTATAGGTAATGGTAGCAAACTTCTGGTTTCCGCTATATATAAACTATGAATATACCGTTTTAACACACGCTTTACCGCTATATAATATTCTACGTTGCATTGACCTTTTCTATGCGCAGACAGTATTAAAATACCGAAGGCGGGGATTTAGAACAAACTTCTTTTTTTTTTTGATAATAATAATAATAATAATAATAATAATAAAACAAATCCACCCTCTCTCTCTCCATTTAATATTGTGGATATTCAAATCATATTTATATACGATTATATACTAAATATATTTAGTATGTATTAACGCGGATCTTATGATTAAAATGAATGAAAAATATTGTTCGTTAAGTCTTTAATTTTCCCAAAATAAAATCTAATATCAATATTTTCCTCATTAAACCAAAATCGTTATGATTTTAAAACGTTTTTCGAGGTAAACGCGTGTTTATATATATATATATATATTATATATATTATACAATATACGTTTATAACAATGTTCTAAGCGCGTTTTCCAATTATTCTAAATTCGTTGTTCTTAAAAGTTTTTTTTTTTTTTTGTTAATGTTCAAATCTTATCACTGCAACAAAATGTATTATATTGATTCGTAGCCGTTTCATCCGAAAAACATGGCGTTAAATTCGTTTGATTTTATTTGTGTTTAAAATCAACTCGCCGCTCAATAACATCCGTTACATTGACAGTTTTGTTCCAGAAGCGCGGCAGGATATTTCGACGAAACTGAACAAAATATTTTATTTACTATATTATAATAAGCGGAATATATTTACTATATTGTATTACGGGCGAGTACGTTATTAAAACGTGGGCGCGAGTACGTATGAAAATGCGCATAAATTACTTAAAAATTCTTCTTTTTTTTTTTTTTGTCGTTATTTTCGGTTTCGTTTTTAATAATGTATATGCATTTGTGTGGTTTAACTTCATTCCGTTGTAGCTCATAAACCGTAGCCGCCTTTTCTTAAACCCTTATCGCTCATAAAAATTCAAACTTTAGCTACTGGTTAAAAGTTAAACAACCGATTACGACGGGGTGTACCGTTTATTTTATGCATGTACCCTCTAGATAACGGTCCCCGCATTAACATTAATAATCCGACCACGGCGCAGCCGGCACATCACTATTATCTATATTGTATATATTATTATTATTATTATTATTATTATTATTATTATTATTATTATTATTATTATTATTATTATTATTATTATTATTATTATTATTATTAAAACAAATTATAACGAAGCGAAAAATCGGCCCTATAATTTCTAGATCAGAGGTTCCCAAACCGTGGGTCGCGATCATATTTTTAAATGATACATCTTTTTCGACACATGTTACTGTAATCCCGTGTTACTATTACTTTTCGTTAATGTTCAAATTCGGTTTTATCCTAAATCGACGTCAACGCAGTAATGAAAAATAGGAAACAATTACATACCCGCTTTTGTAATATACATAATTTTTTTTTTTTTTTTACTATTCCAATATAATTATATAATATTAATGTACGATTAAAAATAATCTTTTGATAAAGATTGAAAAATAAAGTTTACTGTTCTTTTTCTGTCGTAAGCAACCGATCCACACGGAACAGCAAAGAAATAAAAAATAAAAGATCATAGATATTATTGTGGGTGGCCAAAATTTAAATAATTTCCAAAATGGGTCGTACCATAAACGCTTTGGGAACCTCTGTTCTAGATGATCGTTTGTTTTTAAAATCATTTATATTATTATTATTATTATCATTATTCTAAAGCGAAATTGCCCGGTTATTGGATGAGCAGGACGTATAAGAATTCGGTTTTTCATTAATTTATTTGTCAAATTTTCAACACAATATAATTTCACTTATAAAGAAAAAATTTTACTCGACCATGTTGCGCGCGTAAGCATACATTATACGTAATAATAATAATAATAATAATAATAATAATAATAATAATTCATACTTATTCGTTAAATATTTCATTTACACGCGTACTATTATACCGCGATGGGAACCTTTTTCAAAAATAACGCGTTTCCACGCGCCGAGCGAAAATACATAAACACAGACAGTATATTAGAGAGAGAGAGAGAGCCGTCATTATTAATTTCTCTACGGACTGCGTAGAAATTCCATAACGTTTTCCTAATTGCGCGCGTATACGCAAATGTAAAATGATTTGAAGTGACGACTTACCAGAATATATGTTATATCTGAAATATTTCGCGCAAACGGCCAGCGTGCGTGTATGTGTATTATTAGATTTGCACGTATCAAAGTGGCTTCTTTATTAAATAATTCAACGGTGTACGCCGGGCAAATACGTTTTTTTTTCCGCCCAATCATATTGTATTTTTTTTTTTTTTTTTTTTTTTTTTTTTGATAATACGTAGGAAAAAGCAACAAATACAAACGAAAGTTATAATTATTTCTATACATAAAGTTTGTCCGAGTCAATAAACACCATAGTTAATAGTTTTATATAAAACTGTACAGAAATTAATTTAACGGCGTAATCGAACATTTCAAATAGCACGTCTGAAAAATATTCGATTAATTCGATTTAAATATTGATTTTCCGAATTCATATTGCCGACTACCAAAAAAAAAAAAAAATACGTCGTTATTGAATTATATCGTTTTTATTTACTTTCGTTTCCCGGACTTACTGTACACAAAAGTTTACGAGTAGCTGCTTGCCCGTTCGCTCATATATATATATATATACCGCGCGCGTAACACAAAATGTTAAACGTTTCGAAAGTCCACGTTTTGTTAACGATAATAATTGTATAATATTTCGAATAACGAGTTATTGTAGCGTGGGGGTGAACGTTGAATCGAAAAACCGAGTTTCACCGTTCACATCCTCCTCCTCGTCTCCACCTCTCACAATTACTTTTACGAAATGAACTTATACAATTTATTCGTTTTAATAACAACAAATCGAGTGTTCTCGAAAACCAACGTAAACGGCAATAACGTGCCATATCTATATATTATGCGGTGTGAGTTCTCTTAACCACACAAAACACTTATATATATATATATATTTCCAATTCCACTACACACCACGATGTCATTTCTTTCGAGATAAACACACAATATGTTATGGGAATTTGCAATATATACGAGAAAATGTCAAACGCGCGTACCTGTACAGATTGTTTTCTAAATGTTACACGCGTTCCGGCCTTATAGTTTCTGATATCGTTTGTTTTGACATCTGTAGAGGAGTTCATATTATTATAATACGACACGTGGTTCGGGGTAAGTTTTGTGCTTTTACAATCGTCGTGCGAGAATACTCGCTCGCCTATACTAATATAGTCACCACCACCGCTCGGAAAACGTATTATAACATAACCACAGTATCGGTTCTACAGATTGGAGTGGGGCCCGTCCCGGGACGAATTCCCGCGAATCGTGCGAAATAAAATAAAATCATATTAGAAGTGATGACGCTTTCCTAATTAAAAATGTGAATCAATGGCGTACGAATCTAAATTAATAATTATTATTATTATTATTTGATTTTGTACATAAACATTACAGCAAGACAGTAAGTAAACATTAAAAAAAAAAAGATACAGAAAATAAACTGAATTGCGGGAAGTCAGAGTTACGGATGAAATTAACGATCGTGTCAATATTTATTTATTTTTCAATAATCGGCAGAAAAATCACGTGTTTACTATTTACTATTACTTTCAGTTCCGTATTCCCCGTTCTCCTCGTGTCCCAAAGACGTAATTTACAACACGTATTTAAAAAAAAAAAAAAAAAAATAGAAGGATTTACGAACCATTTTAGGCCGTTGGCCGCCCAAAACTACATCCTTCCAACGCCGTCTATCATAAGTCCACTCCAATTTCTTCTAACAATCCCTCGACGCCATCTTTTCCGCGGTCTTCCCCTCGGTCCCTTTCCCCCTCACCACATATTATGTCGTTGCTCCTCCATTCCACGTACTCCCATCGGCCCGCCGCCATACACGGCCTGCCCGTGTCAATTTCCCTTAAACGAATAAATGAAATACAGTTCTCGCGCGTATGATAACACTACATTGGTGTGTTGACCGACGCAGGTACATGATGAGCTCGCTTCTGGAAGGCGCATCGTGGATGCCCCGGTGGATCACTGTGCTCGTGTTCTGGGTGGGCTACTTCAACTCGGCGCTGAACCCGCTCATCTACGCGTACTTCAACCGCGAGTTCCGTGTGGCGTTCCAGAAAACGCTGCAGAGCTGCTGGCCCAGGTCGCCGCCGTGGTGTCCGCCGTTCCTGCGCCGCCGCCGTTACGAACACTCCCGGAACGACACGGCCACGCCGACCGCCGCGTTCGGTCAACAGATGTACACCAGCAACGTGTCCGAAGTGCACTACATGAACCCGGCCACAATCGCGTTGTTACAGAACAACGGCGGCGACGACGGCGGTGGCGGCGGCGGCGGCGGCGGCGGCGGCGCGTGTCGCACCGAGCAAAACGTACTGTAAAATGTAAAAAAAAAGAAAAAACCTGTTGATATATTTGAAAAAAAATAATATTCGAGTGGGTTTTTTTTTTTTTTTTTGTGAAAAAAACAATTGTTTTTGTCGCGTAAATAAAATGTTAATAAATATACTCTATTCAGAATAAGAAACACAGTGGGCGGCCCCGACTATACTGCGCATGGGCGTGGTTTCATTGAAAACACGATACTAGACAAACGCCGCCGGCTAGAGCGTCAACAGCCGAACAGATGTTTGATTAAGTGGGGGTAATAATAGGCGTTGCCTGACTGCCGCCGACGAAAACCGGTCGCCGCCGACTGTGTTTCTTATTCTGAACAGAGTATAGACAAATAAAATAATGCGACATACGCGTAATAGGATCCAGTGTTGTATTAGTGAACCCGTTTTTTTTTTTTTTTTTTTTAATACACTCGATTTATGAACGGTAAAAAAAAATGCCTCTAATTCAATTAAACAAATTATTATGTCGGAAAATTGTAAAAACGTGTTTTTAGATATGAAACGTCTCGGATTCCGCCGTGAATTTACTACGATTTATTTATTTATTATTATTATTATTATTATTATTTTTTTTTTTTTTGCACAATGAAATATTTCTCAGACTACACTTTTTTTCCGGTACTATACAATAGTAGATTTGCTCGGCATTATTTTTGTTTTTTTCTCTTTTTTTTTCTGGACAAATTAAACATCGTTCAGAATCGCGTTCTGTTTTTAACATCTCGTTGATTTTTTTTTTTTTCAATTTGATTTTTTTATAAATGCAATTGAATCAATTCACACTCGTCTTTTTTAATTTTTTTTTTTTTTTGAAATTTATACCCGTAAAATTATATTTTCGCGAAAATACAAACGGCAAAAAAAAATTGTTAAAACTTGAATTGAGGTATACATGCTATCAGACCCGGATTGAGAGAAGACCAGGAGGAGCCACGGGTTCGCGCGCATTTAATAAGAGCCCGTCAGCTTAAAATTATATTAAGTAGTGTGTTTGTAGTTTTTTGTTTTTTTTTTTTTTCTATTTTGGTAGGTATCAAAATATGTCATTTTAAGACTGAACAAAAACACATAACTGTAATACTATAATCTGTATTACAACATTTTTGTGCAAACACACTTGCACGTACGGTCGTGTGGCACAAAATGTTACGAAGAACAACTATAATATAACGTATTCAGTAGTGAAGACAGATTGCGCGTCGAAACGCACTGTGTTGTAATTGATGATAAATTTCGCTTTCTGAACTGGACAAGAGAATAAATGCGTATTTAACGTGTTAGTTTGAATATTATACAAAAATTATGTCGATGATTCGATAAAAAAAAAAAATGAGCTACTAGTATTTCGAGTAATTCTGAGATCAAAATAAACCGGAATTCGACGCAAATGGTGTGCACGAATTGTCCGAATGAATTGTTGCTGAATAAAATATTTTGCCCAATAATAAATATCGCCGTTTATAGAATATATCTTACTACTATTCCTGTACGGCTAATTGTTCGGCACGGAGAAAATTTTCAAAATATATTAACCGGACTTAGGACCAATAGAATAGATTTTCGATATAATCTGTTATCCTTGTCTAGGTACAGAAAATCACGTTCTACAAAACGTAATCTTTGAACAAACATTAATAGGATTCGCTTCGTAAAAACAAAAATAAAACGAGGGAAAAGACTTTCGCGTACATATTCAATTTTATTTGTTTTAACGCGTTATTGTAAAGGATTTAATTTAATTTTTATACGATTATTATTATTATTCAAAAGATAATTTAAACGCTTATCCACACCTCCTACCGATTACCTTAATAGACTTTGATCTTTGCAGTTTGTTACTATTTTAATTTTAATTTATTTCCTATTTATTCTCGTAGTGCCTTTATATATAATTAATTTGTTTTTTCAATGTTGGTTAACATTTTATAGTGTTTTACTTTGATCATTTAAAATATTATTAATCATTGATTGAAATTAAATTATCTATATTGGCATAAATGGTAATATTTCGTCTAGACAGTGTATCACTTATTATAAATTTACGCGTACGCCAATAGAATGTTATAGTGTTCGAACAGAGGTAAGAACAGAACTGTAATTTTTTTCTCCACCCTTGTTTATTAAAATTAAGGGATGGCCCACAAACAAGTACACTGGCTCGTAGAAGTCTTAATCCGGGTTTGTCTGCTACAATACACTTATTATAGTCGTACACGCGTACAGAGTGCCGTTCTTAAAGTATGGGCCTGAAGGGATCCCAATTTATTCGCGAAATACCATATATCAATAAATATTTTATTATTTTTTTTTTTTTTTACTTAGATATTCAAAAACAATAATAAATCTCGAATGATAAAAAAAAAAAAATATTAAAATATTAACATTTCGAAATTCTAATAGAAATCGGCGTTTTAGTTTTGATCAATAAATTACAATTCTTAATAGCTAATATAATATATTACGTGTTCAAAAAAAAAAAAAATATATATATATAATAAATATGTCATAAATATTTAAAAGCCTCCGAATATTTTTTTGACTCGCACAACCTCAAGACGATTCTGCACACGTACATATAATAATAATAATAATAACACAATAATATTATGTGTATCATCGATTACACACACACACACACACCGTTCAGGGTAAGAATAATAAAATAATAATAACGTATATGCAGCGCCAACACGCGTATAATATTATAGTATTGTATCCGTTTTGTGAATACAATGTATTATATTATACAATTTCGAAAAATACACGAACGAAAGCCGTCCGACTTGCACTCTAAATTATTAGAGACTACAAAATATAATATTTTATATACAATGTATACAATATATATATATATATATAGACTTTGTATATACATCAACTATTATCAATTATCGTAATTTTTCGTTTCGTTTCGCCGCTCGGTAAAACCCGTTGGGATACACACTCGTTCCGCCTTCTTTCGTGCATTTCATTTTTTTTGTAGAAAGCCAACAAAAAAAAAAAAATAGGAACGGTGTAAGCACCGCGTCCGGAGACCGAATTCAATCCGATATAATCCACGTCTGGACGTTTGATTTGAAAAATCGACTCCGTAACATCCACGTACATAATATTATTATATTACAGTAAATATTATACAGTTTTGGCCCATTATATATATATATATATATATATATATATATAACAATATATATATATTATTATATATATATATATATATATTTATTTATTTATAGAGAGAGAGAGAATGTGATCCGAATCCAAAAACGGGACATTCTATTATTATTTTATTCGAAAAGAAAAAACTTCTTTTTTTTTTTTCTTTATCGCGTTGCACCACACCCCACTCGTCGTAAATAGTTAACGAAAAGAACATGGAAAAAAAAACATCTTCTCATTTTGGTGTGTATGATGTGTATGACCCATTTTTATAAATGCGAAAAGTTTAATACAAAATTAAATAATACCATACCGGGGAATCACATTTTTTTTTTTTTTTTGTTTTTCACTTTTATAACGTTAAATAGTAAAATAAATATCATTTAACTTATTCGTCCGCGTATATATCCTTGAAAAAAAAGTTATGCATATACGTGTTTAATTAATCGTGATATATATATTTATATATATATATTGTATATAATAACTATGTAAAGCAGTAAAAACATTTCTCTTTATTAACCCAGTTTTTAATTCGAACTTAAAATATTAAATTCGTAATAAACTAAAACAGTTATTACTATATAATATATATATTTTTTTTTTATTTATAATAATCAACGGTACTATCCGTCGATGTCATTTATTTATAAAATATCCGAAGAAAATATCAACATCGTGTTTTTATGATTTTTTTTTTTACGTTATTAAACATATTACGATAAATTATATATATATATATATATATATATAACGTTAGAGATATACTCACACACGCTTTTATTCTCTAACAATAATTGATATATTGACGGTGTTTTTATTTCTCGTGCGTTCGTCGTCCTCTCTGGATACGCGTTTCCTTTTTATATTATTTGAGCTTTAAAATTATATTCCGCTGCATGATTCCAATAAAACCAAACTTTCTTTATGAACATTTCGTATTTATAAACTTAAACATCGAGCAGAATAATATACGCGATTGTACGATATTAGTTATAAAATATATATATATATATTTATTTATATATGTAATCCGCCATCATACATTTTAATCTAGACAATGTAAGTAATGAAAAAAAAAAAAAATTATTTGAATTTATCGACCACCAATATTGATTTCTGTTGAATAATTTATTTTTGAAATTGTACAAAACATAAACGAAAATTATTTTTGACATAATGTACACAACGAATAGAATTGTTTTCTTTTCGTGTCTACCCCACATGTACATAATATAATATTATCGAAATTATTGTTTTTTTTTTTTTTTTTTTGTAATCGTTTAAACCAATATAATATATGTGTGTATGTATTAAATATGTATATATATATATATATATATATATATAACGAGCGTTCGTTAAGAAAATATTAATAATTGCAGCTATTTTATTTGACATACATTTTAAAAATATTTTGCATTATACTATGGTAACACTATTAGAATAATTAAAATTTCAAAAACCTTAAATATTTAGCCATAATATAGTTATATAGGTATAAAATAATATTTTTGAAATAATTAACAAAAAACGTCTCTCTTCTCTCAAACGTGTATGATGTAAATATATATAATATATAATATAAGTCAATTGATTTTGTAAATTAAAACGTTCATCAATTTATCACAACATTTTTGAAGTATAAAAATTAATTTTTCTATTCGTCGCGTGAAATAAACATAAATTATGTACAATAACAAATGAAACTTTACGTAATTCGTAAATAATTTTCTTAGGAAAATTCGCTTACTCGACTAAAACAACGAGTTGAACAAGACACAGTACAAAATTATAATAAATATCTCAAAGTATTTAGCAATAAAAAAAAAAGAAGAAGAAGAAGAAAGACAACAAATGTGCTCCTTTGTTTTTCTCGTGTTTAATAAAATATTATAATAATACAAATATTTACGGATGTTATTATGTTGATTAATATGTGCGTAAAAATAATTTTAGTTATTAAGCCATAACCTGTGTTATTTAATTATACGTTTGAACAATGATAATAGCTTTTAAGTATTTTTTTTCATGTGACCGTCCTCTTGCAACGTTAGCTATTAGGAATCTTACATATAGTTCCTTTGAATGTTATTTGTGTTTTTTTATAAATGAAAACATATGTTATTTCCTTATAGTTTAATAGTTTAAATATTTACTAGAAAAAAAAGAGAACAAATAATCAATAAATTAGTTACATTATTATTATTATTATTATTATTATTATTATTATTATTATTATTATTATTATTATTATTCATTTTACGTGTTAAAACAATTTTGGACCAAATCATGTATGTAATAAAAAAAAAAGAATTTTTTTTTTGAAACTTAATACTTATCTGTTATCCAAATTATTATGATTTGTACATCGTAATTAAATATTTAAATTAAGCACATAATATAGTAATCTTAAAAATGTAAGTGTTATATTAACTATTATACTGTATACATTATATTTGCAAACACATTAATATTCCAATAAAAACACATAATTACAGTAGATAGTAAACACACAACAAACTTCCCATGTAATTTATTCGTACAATATTATTTATATATATATATATATACATACATAAAAATAAGTAATAATTTAACGAGACAGATCTTGTTTTGATTTTATGTTATATACGTTATTGTAATATTATTTATTATATATATATATATATAATTCTGCAACAGATTATACTGTAAGTTAATACCATTAGTATATTTAATACTAATTAATATATTAATACTCGTGTGTTATATGTGTCACATTAACAATGGTTGTTATAATATATTAAATAAATATTTAAAAATATAAACGATAATATAATATTATATATATATATATATATTTGAGTGTCTATTAATACGTAAAAGATTTCAATGAAATTTTATGATATACAAAGCTGCATCGAAACGAAATCGCATATTATGAGGACTCGTTCGGCTTGTAAATTACTATAAAAATATAAAATATTTGTTAACAGTTTAATAAAACAGTGTACACGATACCTAAACAAGACGTTCAATAACATAATATGTAGTTATAATAAAAAAAAAATAAATAAATACCTGATAACAAAACACTGCAGAGTATAAACCGTAAAAAAAAAAACAAATACATACAATATGTATGTATGAATTCCTAAAAAGAAAAAAGGTTAAATAATTTAGTTATTATTCAAGTTAAAGATAAAATATTTTATTTCCGTTCAAAAACAGACTGTAATAAATATGAGTTATTTCGATAACCTTGCCGTTTTAAAAGTATTCCACAAACACGTCACGTTACACTAATGTCGTACGTACAACATCTATAACTCGTAATATTCAAAATGTAATTGTCGAATTATTGTATTCCGGGTTTTGTTGTTTCTGGAGGTGAAACTAAAACGAGAAAATCGCCCATCGACAAAATCGACTGTCGGAATGACATATTGTAACGACTGAACCGTGCGTATTATAATGTATGGGTAATAACACGAATTTCGCGGATTCGATTATAGTCGGATCTCGCACAAACGTATATATTATATATATATGGAAAACTTCGAATGAAAAAAAAAAAGAAATACAACCGAGAAACATATTTATTTTACGTAACGACGCCGAGCCACAATTCCGTTACTCGTAATTACTATATAAATTTTTGCGAGTTACGACCAAATATAAGGTGTACAACGACAGGGACGGACTACAGGACCGACGGGCAAATCGACCACTCCTTGTGTGTGTGTGTGTGTACACTTAGATTTTGAAGCCGGTCTAAGAATAAATTTCACTCAAATTGCATGTATACAATAGTGGTTATCATAATATGTGTCGGCAGCAGGTAGGCATGGTAAATCGGTTGAAAAAAGATAGGAAAAACAAAAAAATCTAAGACCGTTTGCGTCTTTCCGCGACGGAATTCATATACAGAACAATTTTTCAACAAAATACAACACAATCATCCTCAACGTCGTCGCGTCCGTCTGGTTAATTTATTTAATTTTTTTATCTTCTTTTTTTAAATACAAAGCCCGGAGAGACAACATTATACAGAAGATACAACAATGAAAAACACATTCTCTTTTATAATTTTCGTACCATTTTGCTAAACAATAATACTATATATATATATGTATGTATGTATGTACACTCTCCTAATTTAAAATACTTTACACAAAGTTTAAAATCCGACGCCATATGTATATATTAATATAATATCAAGTATTGTATTGTGTGTGTGTGTATGAAACGGTCGTGTTTGGCGAAATTACATATTATTATTATAGATAAGTATATCACGCGGGGTGCAAATTAACCCACTTCTGGCACGGGAAAATAAATACATTTTGAAAAAAAAAATTCAAAATGTAAAAATGCACCGTTTTAAGTTTTCTTAATTGCGGGAAACGAACGAGCGGATTTTCTTGCATTTTCCACTAAAGACAGTTTCCACATTTCTCCTTTTAAAATTCCATCGTCAGACCTTCTTCCTATCCACCGTAAACTTTTACATAAAGCCTGGGAATCCAAATGGTCTTCCCTCCATCCTAATTATGCCTCTTGGCACAGAGCAATTTGTCCTTCTATCTCGTCTCATCCATGGTTCCCCACGGTCTTCACATTTCCAAACGTCTTATCAATTCTTACTCTCGTCTACGTATCGGACATAACTTGCTTCCCCATCACTCCTATCACCTTTCTTTAAACTCCTCTCCTCTGTGCCCTCTACATCAGGACGAGGCACTCTGTGACTTCAATCATATTCTTTTTAACTGTCCTTCTCTCCTCTCTAACAGACTCTATCTTTTTTCGCAATTATCCTCTCTGGGTTATCCTTCTCCAGACGCATATCTCCTTCTTAACTCCCGCTCTCCTATGGTTTTCTTCCTAATCATTAATTTCATCCGCAACTCTGGCTTCTTAATTTAGCTCATTGTCCACCGTTTCTATTTAGTATGCATTTGTTTTGTTTTTCTTTATATCTGCTGATCTTGTAAAATCTTTGTAATTGCCTTGCTGTAATGTTTATTTAAACAAAAGCAAATAAAATAAAAAAAAAAAAGTTTTCTTTTTTTTCCTTTCAATACACACTGCAATATTAACTAACTGGAATACCAAATTTCAACTTTCTACATCACGTGGAAGTAGTCAAACTTTTTGATTAGCGAGTGAGCGAGTTAGTCAGTGGTAAAAATAGTGATTTTCCGACGTCAAAATCTCGTGAACCGTAAGAGGTTTTTTTATTGAAATTCAGGATTTGGTGATTAGAGAAGATGGTCTTACGAGACCCGAGCAAATTGCAAGTGTTTATGTTAAATAGATTTTAAATTATTGTGGGAAGGGGGTCAAAAGTGACCAGCAATGGTTCGGTGTGTCACCTTTTTTCCTTTGCGAACTTGGCTGACACACTGCCGTGTATCTAGATTCATTACGTTACGCATTAATTTGTTTTTCAAACAACAATTTTTTATCAACTGGTTCAGTGGTATCTAAATAATAGTGAACAATGAGTTCTCGTAAAATTATTTTACTGGCCAAATTGACTTTTTAAGAAATAACTATTTTATAGCAGTCAAAATATAAATTGAATAGACAAAAATTCAAACTGCGATTTTTACTATAAATAATGTATAATCACTTTTAACATATAAAATGTATTTAATTATAAAAATATATTGAAAAAATTCTATTTACTGAATTCCAATTTGAAAAACAAGTTGCCTTGCATACACACAAAACTGATTTGACACCAATGAACACAGTTTTTTTAAATTATAATTGAATAGGTCCTCGACGCACGCTGTAATTATATAATTTAACATACAGCTCCATTATTTTCATATTATATAAGATTGCAAATCAAGAGTACGAAAAAAATAAAATACCGTTATAGTTATATTTATTTTTGCGAGTGGAACGAGAACACTTCTTTAGTAATATAATGTTTAAGAATATGCGTATATAAGTGGTGTACTTACCAATACACCCACTCATAGGCGCCCGCAGAAATATTTCTAGGGGGGGGCAATCGTTCAACATATAATATATATATACATTGGTAAGGTATAATAAATTTCAATTTCAAATTGAAATATACTAATATTAATATATTATATAATACAATATTACCAAAATGCCAGGGGGGAGAGGGCAAATGCCCCATCTTGCCCCCCCCCTTGCGAGCGCCTATGCACCCACTGTTTAGTGTTATAAAACAATGTAAAAAATATTGTATCATTTAAAATTTTCAAAAAAAAAATTGTAAAAACAAGTTAATGCATTTATGGAATTAACTAAAAAATTTAAAATATATATATTCAGTATTACATTGTAAAGTTGACTTTATCAGATATAGTATTACATAAAAAGAATTCTTTAAAGGATGACTATAAAATTACAAGTTGTAGATTTATTTTGTACGATGCTTCTTTAACGTAGGTTTTTGGAATACTTGTTTCATACCAGCCGCTTGATTAGTATGAAATTTCAAATTCTGTGCTGTTTCAGATACCCAAGGCGAATCAAAACTAGTTGTGTCTTGATCGACCAAATGGGTGTACTTTGTACGTCCGCTACGTCCAAAGTTTTTGACCTGAATGAAAAAAAAAAACAATAGTTACAATACAATTAATATTAATAACATTTTCCATAACGTACTTGCATGACTTTAGGTAAAATTGTCTTATTGAAATGATCTTCTAGAGTAGCTGATGAATAATCTCTTTTGAAAATGTCATGTTCTTCATCCTATAAACAAATAATCAAAATCAATATTATATTAAATGCAATAAAATTTTATGTTAATAAATCATGTAAAATATAATACTTACCAAATAAAATACTCCACGATGATAATATTTTTGCATAAATTTATATTTGCCTTTAGTCGCTTTATTTGTTACTTGTTTTGGATTCAATCTCATTTCTAACCTTCTCTCTTCTTCAGTCAAATTCCTTAAGCGTTCTATTTCGGCCTTTTCAAATTCTCGTCTAAAATATAAATAAATAAATATAAAAGCCTTAAGTCCTACCAATATCTGATATAATATATAATATATCATTAAAGAGTCTAATAGTGCATAAATAATTTTAATAATTACTGTTCATGTTCTTCTCTGTCTCTCTTAATGCGTTTCAATTCTCTAAGTTTCCAAGCTTCGTATTCATTTTCATCATTTTCATCATCAGTGTTTACATCATTTAAACACGGTTCAGAAAGTGCACTATTTGCTTTGGACAAAGCCTGATCCTTACGTATTTCTTCTTCAACTATCTAATTATTAATAATCAATTAGAATACATTACAATTTATTTGTCACCTCATTAATTATAAGATCCAATAATCCAGTAATCAATATACTTTTCTACTGTAATTAAATTAACAAAATAACTGTAATAATTTGAGAAATGTTTTAAGTAGTTTAAGACATTACGATTACTACTGACATGCAAGACTTTTTTCAAATCAATTGTACAAACTACAAAATTAAAATATTTGTAAACGCATGATTAATTAACCAAGGAATACTTTAAAAATCAAAGAATATATTACCTTTAAGGTAGCTCTACGTCTTTCTTCAACTAATTTCTTTTGTTCATATTCTAATTGTTTTTGTTTTATTTCTTCTTTTTCTTTTTCCAATATTGTCACACGTTCTTTCTTTCTAACAAAAATTGGTTTAAGCCGGGGACCCGTTTCTTCATCAGACGCTGAAATGACATTCCTTTGTTAATACAAATTTTTTATTATATAAGAAAATATTTGTTTATTATACCAAAGTAATGGATTCACCTGAATAGTCTTCGTAATCTGAAGATTCATCACTATCATCATCATCTGAACTGTGTCCTTCGTCTTCTTTTTCAAGAACTTCGTTCATTTCCTAATATACAAAATATTGTTTACTTTACAGTTAAAGCGTTATATAATTGTCATTATACCTTTTCTTTAGTCTGATTTAAAACTTTTTGCCTCAGCCGTTGTCGTCTTCTTTCTATTTCACTGTCACTGAGATCCCCATCGTCATCATTGCTGTCTTTTTCATCACCAGAAACCAATCTACGACTCCTTCGGTTGCGTTCTACGTCCGAATCATCATCCGACGAATCATCTCTAATGACTTGCGGCTCGTGTAAGGGTCGTCTGTCCTTTTGCCCATGCCTAGTGGTCAAACCGCCCAAACGTTTAAGACGGGAATCATTTAACGCGTCGGACGGTAAACGGATCATGTGTTCCATATCAAAGTTTGCGGTAGGAGAAGCACCTCGCGCTTTGCGATATTCCAAGAAATCATCGTCTTCAGATTCTTCTTCGGACGTAGACTCCGGGGCGTATTCTGGCCGTTTGCCTTGCACATATCGATGTACCTTCACTTTTTGCATTGACACTTCACCTGAAACGAGAAAAAAAAACCCCCCCGATGACGGAAATTCGAACGAGACATTCAAAACATTTCCAATTACTACCTTTATCGTTTCGCACAGGAATGGCTCCCGCTGTACTTTGAATTTCTTCCATAATTATAGTATTGATTTTGAATAAAACAACGCCGATTAAAATGAAACGAACCAAGTTTATTAATTAATATTTACGGTAAAATAATTGAAACCATTCGCCATTTGATTATTCCACAGAAACGTTACCACACAACGATACCACGAACTCCTACGGCCGGTGAACTGTGGAGAGAGGGAACTGTTTATTTTGACATTTCACTACAATTCAGTTATCTCAAACAACGTACAAAATGATAAGCCAAGCCCGTTTATCTGTTTACGATTTCTTTACGTTACAGTGGTGGTGCCGTTCGTGACATATATTGTTTGTAGTCGACGGTCGTAGGCCATTGACTTGTTAACCATAATAGGCAGTGTTTGCCAAAAAGTATGCCGTAACAAATTGGAAATTTTTTTTTTTTTTTTTTAAAACCAACATAACATTATTTGAGAAGTTAATGATATTTATCCAAAGTGTGACCGTGGGGACTTATAATAACTATAATGATAATGTGCCGCGATGGAAAAATGAGTTTTTGGGAACCACTGGTATATAGGTGTGTCGCGGACTCGGTTCGCCGGTCACACTGCAGTCCCCGCGGTGTGTTAAACGCCATCGCAATGTTCTTTGGTAAACACATTGTACAATCTATATATTATAATCTCTTTTCTATGGGTACACACGTCTTCTCTATGGTTGTGACTAGAGTGCCTATATAGAGAGAGTGTGACCATACGGACTGATAACAGATTTGACCGCCATTAGTTTGCTAAATGTCAACTATCATATTATTACAATACGCAGTGGGTACCTACTACCTGACACCTGTACATATTATATTATGTTATATTTTTTTTTATATTTCAGATTTGTCGAAATTGGGAATTATAATTGATGTTAATATTATTATACTAATATTAGAACCACATAAATAATTACTTACTAAGAAATGCTATAATATACTTACATATACGTGATATACAGATAATAATGTCCTACATATTGGTGTTTAGTTGTATAACTAGTTAATTAGTTAATTCAAACATCTTGATTAATTTATGATAAAATATTAATTTAATCATAAATAATATTCATATATATACATACACACTAAACAGGTATATATAATTTATAAATTTTATATAATTTAAATTTTCATAATATTATATTTACATGTTTCAATTATGGATGCCAGTCATCTCAATGCATGTGAATGGATATTAATATTCAGACATTCCTCTAAAATTATACCTATAAAATTTTTTTTAAATATTAAAAATAAAATAAAATTATGTATCTTCAAAAGCAAGTACACTACGCTACTAAAAGCATTTGTGTATGATTTGTGCAAATATTGTATAGGTAAGAAAAAAGCAATTTGTAATTAATTATAAGTAAGTTAAATTTAGGTGTAGGTACAATAATAACTACCAATGGTAAGCATGTATAGGAATAATAAATTTAAAAGCAATATATAATAAATAGGTAGGTATATTTTATTAGCAATTTAAGCAATAAGCAATACAAATTACAATACTTATTCATAACAATATATCGAAATAACAAATCTAAAAGCAATATATATTATTATTATGTACAATATATATTTAACAATGATTAGCAATACACTTGCTTCTATATTTATTGATTAGTTTAGTGTTTTTTCTTCTTGATATTTTCAAACGAAATAAAACGAATCTATATATAATATTTCTTTTTAAACTATGGCAATCTGGAATGTGATTAAGATTAATCACAATGGAATGTGATTAACCTTCATGGTTGGGTAATGACACTTTTCCTTGATTACTGTTGGTTGATACATCGTATGCACTACCAGGTGTAATGGCCATAATCATCCATTACTAAAACGCAGTCTTTTTCATTTTCATTTTGGAATGTTTGATTTTTCAACTCTAAAAATTTAAAAACTTCATCTAATATGCCAGTATCAAATTTTAAATTTTGAAGTCTTCTTCTTAACGTCCTTAAAGAAGGCAAAGGTATTTTTTGTTTTAGTAATTCTTCATATCCACTCGTGCCACAACTAAATTTTAGTTTTAAGGCCTTCGTAATAGTAATATTTGACCATTCCATAAATTTTGTTGAATTTCTGTTTAATGCTTTAATTTGGTCAGTATTAAACATAGAATTTAAAATTTTTGTATTTTTGTTATTACCACAGTTATTTAATTTGTTGGTCACGTATTGAAGGCGTTTTTTGTACATAATTATTTTGGATATTGTATTCTTATAGTGATGTTCATATTCTTTCATCTTTTTTAACATATGTTGACATTTTATTTGATCTGACTGCTGGTTTTCTTCAGGTGAATTTAAAGTTTCTGGAATTAATTGATTTGTTGAATTTACTTGAACTTCTTCTGTGATATTATTTGATTTGGGAGATTTTATACTTCTTTCTTTTGGTGCTTTTCTCTTAGGTGTTTGTTTGGTGAAAGAAAAAACAGTTGGCACAGTATTATATTTGAGCCGCCGACTGCCATCCTCACGTGTCTTTTCCCACATATTATCTTCAAAGTGGACCTAAACACAATAATTGTAAGTATATGTAAGAAGTAAATATTTAACAAAAAATTAAATCTTGGACATTTGACACCTAATTAACATAATCATATACCTGTTTATTTTAATAATATTAAATGTATGTTTGTAATATAATTATTTTAAGACATAGTAATTACAACTAACTTTATCCTATCTACAACTACCATTTTCCTGGCCATAAATAGTAGTGAATTAATTTTTGTATTGAATAACATTTTAAAACTAAGTTCAAATTATTATCCAAATAATAAAATTAAATTTGGAAGTTAAAGTCCTAATACTATTAGGTATAAGTCCTATATATTGGTGTCCTATGTCCTATCTTATGTGTGTTGAGTTTACTGTTTTCCAAAAAAATAAAAGCCAAGAATTATATTATTGTTTACTTACTTCACATATACAAGAATAGTTTGTTGGCTTCCAATTATCCCGTTTCATTTTCACTAGCAATAACTTTCTCCTTTCGAAATTTTTTGGAAAGTGTTTCATTAAAAACCCTTTTTTGGCCGAATTTGTGCAATCAATCGCTGCACAACCAGGCATTATGTTGAGTCTGTTAACTATATTTTTCACAACAAAAATAATAATATACATCCACACAACTATAAAGTTGAGTAAACACAAATCAATAGGTAATATTTTCAATACAAATATTGTGGTACTTACATCAATTGATGACAATAACAATAGCCAATATTATATTATAATAATAAATAATAGTATTATACTTAATAATAAAGTTGGTAAAATAATTTTATTTTATTTTATTACTGTAATTATTACAGTTAGTTTAAAATGGTATCAAATCTTGTGTTAAGAAACTGTTATCACAAAAATATTAGCAAACTAATGGCGGACAAATTTTTTAACCAATCAGAAATGACACACTGTATGGCCACACTCTCTATATAGGCACTCTAGTTGTGACCATTGACGATGCGAGTCACGGATATAAATCGTCTCTTATGATATCCCGTGGTGGGAGCACATAATATGTGTATGGGTGGGAGTTGTAGAATGTTATCGCGAAAGAATCTTCTGTGGACTGCGGCGATGAGGTGCGAGTGCGTTGCAGACACGTTAATAATACCGAATTGATAGATCCATGGAATACGACAACGCGGATTGCCGTGCTTGTGGTCGTCTTTCATATTACAATTGTTAGCTGCGACACATTACTTATTCCATAATGCGTAATGTTCGCATGACAAAAAGAGTCGTCTAAAGAACGTTTCGGTTTGCAGTAACAGTGCCGTTCGTTTTGGTTTTCGCGTGCACGTTATGTACGCGCACACGTATGTTTAGCCGGAATTTATAGTGTCGTTGCACTACTCACACGTCATCGATTTTACACGTTTCTATTTTAGTTTTGACGCGATGAACAATAAGATTTCTTTGTGACGACTTTTTGATTTTTCCGCGCTCGGGCAGCAGGAGGACGTTTAACGTGACGCCGCCGCGTTGGTACTGTTACCGATCGGTATCAGTTAACCCGTGTTTAACGAGAGCCGTTGTTGGTATTCTGTTCGTTTAGTACAGACGGTGTTCGGATTCGTGGGATCTATCTTATGGTAAATGCCCTTTTAAACAATCTTTATAACTATATCGATATTATCTATCTGTTTATTATAACTCGATTAAGATTCGAATACACTTGCCGGATCCTACGGATTGTTGTGCTCTTACAGTCGTATCAGTCGGTTATTGATTTAACGTACTCGGCACTCATCAGAATGATGTCAATTATTTATTATTACGATTATTGTTTTTTTTTTTATTCAACGATAATCATATTATTATATGTACCTACGCTCATTGGCCCACGAAAGAAGGAACTCTTTCCGTGTATGCAATGTTAATCGAATATTTCTCCCCATCCGACATTCTAAGAGACGTACCGTCACGTGTTGCGAAAATATCAAATACAATCCATAGAGTTATTATTCTTGTATTACTATGTTATTATTGTATTCGTCACGAATGTAATAAACACTATAACCATAATGTATATGCGTTCAGTGTTGCTGACCACTGTCTGTCGTGACGTAATGGATGATCGGTGAACAGCGTGTCGGTCATTGTAATAGGTGTTGTAAGACAGGGATCCACAAATTTATTTTTTATTTTTAACAAATTTGTTTATCTAATGGACAATATAGCAAAATATATCATGTAAACGATCTTAAATTATAGCATTTGGGTTGAATTTAAATTAATAATTTATTACTAGATTTGAAGATAAGAATATTTTTAAAGGTTTGTGATACTAGCCTTTTGTAAAATATTGTCTCACAAAGAAGTTACAGCATTTTAAGTTTACCACTTTTTTAAATAGCTGTAACTTATTTTAAACAATATTTTACAAGAAAGATGTTTCCATTCCTTCAAAATATTCTCTTTAAATTTTTTAATTAATGTGTAAAATATAATGTGTATGCCGTAATTTAATTTCTGTGAAATGTGATTTTACTATACTGTTCGCTAGATAGATGTGTGGAAAAAACAAGGTGCAATGTCTGAAATGTATAGTAATATATTATGAACATCAAACTATTATTTATGTGTCTACGTCTGTGGCGGCTCACAAATGTTTTACCTCTTTCATATTACCTCATCATAACTTACTAAACCTAATTCCTAAAATTTACATCAATTCACTATTAGAAGCAATTTTTGGGGGAAGGTATTACAGCCCCTCCCTCCATTCTAGGTAAGAAGACGGCAAAGTTAAGTGAAATCGATAAATTTACTGAGTGAAAGGTCTTTAGGTATATATGTTTTTTATTCATTCGACAAATTACTGTAAAATGAAGGACCTTTTTCGCCCCTGTTCACTAGATATAAACATTATATAAGAAAAAAAAATTTTTAATATATCCATTCTTATATCCTAAATGAAAAATAATTCATTAATTTATTAATGTTAATCAGTTATATTTTTCAATTTCAAGTTAATTCGTTTGTTTTTTTTTTTTTCATATATACTTTGATGACTTTTTCATTAAAATTTGTTATTCGATTCACCATTTTCTTCTCAATTGATAACATTGCTAATGTATTTAATCGCTCATCTGCCATAGTATTTTGAAAAAAAAAATGTTTTTATTCTTTTTAGTGTCAAAAGTGATCTTTGTACTTGTGTCGATGTCATAGGGATTGTTGCAATTATGCGTATAAGTTTAAATGTTCTGAAAATATTTGTTCCAAGTTGTTATCAATAATAAATTGTAATAAAAAATTAATAGCACCTGTTACGCTATGAAAATCTATTGTCTGTATAATAGTTCTAATTCAGTTTTTTTTTTTTGAGCTTACTTTTATTTAAAAAAGGGATCTTTCAATTTTATCATCAACATATCGTTGAGGGAAATTGTTTTGGTATAAAGAAAAATTAGTGGATATAAATAATTGAGACGCATTTAAATGAGCTTTATATTTGAACCCGTCTTTTGTGCTAACAATATCATAAACTTATTTTACAATGACAATTCTTGAAAGTAATTAATGTATACTCTGTAAATTTTTTTTTTACACATACACAAAGTCAACAATTTGTAATATTGCATTTAATTATTGTTTTATACTTTAACATTTACATATTTTCATTATAAAAATAATTACTACGCGTTCGTCGTAATTCTTATAATTCTTCAAAATTTACAGTACGATCATATTTGGTTTGTGGTTATGACTTTTTGATTTTAAATTTATAAATTAGAGAGAATTAAAATAATATGTCGATGCATTGTCAAAAATTGAAACGTTGTTCACACGACACTGATGTCACAGCAGTAAGTTGTATGACGTGAAATGTCATATACTGTTCATATGTATACGCTAGTGTCGTGACACTGAAGAGAAATAAATACATAGCGCGTGGTAATGATGTGTCTTATGAGTAATCCGTTTTGTCTACTTTTATTACTTATCAGTTCTCTATATTTAAAATTTGTATAAAAGCGTTTTCAGCCGTTTGAAATGGCCGGCAATGCGCTCTTAGAGCAGCTATATTATAAGAGATAACAATTTTAGAATTGAGAAAAAACGTAAGTCGGAAAGTTGATTTTATGTAGGAATTAATTAGATGCGCGTGAAACATTACTAGAAGAGTTACAGTTGGAAGATCCACGCCCATTTTGTAACTTTATTCAAAATGACTATTTAGATTTTTAAAAATATAATAATTTATGATAACTGTTAATTAATAAATTTTAATATTACACATTTTATAGGTAATTAAATATAATAACAAAAAAAATTTGTTATACATATTTCAGCTGATAACGATAAGTACACAAATTGATAACAGTGGCATGACACCATCGCGCCGGTGTCGTAGATCTCAAACGTTTTTGATGCGCGACACTATGGTGTCAATGATATTATGGCAGCGTGATGACAACTATGTTGTTCAAACAATGAGACTAAATGATATGACATTAAATGCCACGGTACTAAATGTCGCGATTTAGTGTCATCGTGTTAACTAAGATTGATATTTATTTATTCTGTGCTATAACCGCAAATCCATACACTGGATAAAGTACATGTGTATTTCGCTAATCACCCCGTTCTGTGACCTCATCACATTAAACCTCGATTACACGAGGGCGAATTTACTCGATTCTACAAAACTCGCACAATGTAATCAACGTAGTCGCTTACTCGCCGCGTGTTGAGTAGTCGCTACTCGCTGGCTATTTTACACTCCAGCGAATAACATCGCTATAGCGTGGTTGCACAATGTAATCGAACCAGTCGCTGACACGCGGCGAGTATATTAGCCCTGTGTAATCGAGGCTTTATCATAAAGGGATTGAAAACGGGCATTTTTATCTTTTCTCGTCTTGCGCACGCGAAACATAGTATAACAAACGTTTCCTATTTCCGACGATCGATCTAATGATGCGGTAAGAAATTTTAAATTTGTTCAATTGATTTTAAACAATTTAAGGAAAACAAATTAGAAATGTGGGAAATTAGATTTCATGACGAGTTCAAGTCTCGTTGTTTTCAAAATTTCTTATCGTACCGTTAGATCAATCGATACATTGCAAGTACGAAAAGCCATTTTTGCTATGTTTCTCGTGTATAAGACAAAAAGAGAAGTCACGAGTTATAGATAGATTGGATGTATTTGACGAAGCTTCCCATCACACAAAATATTGTAAGCCAATAATGCCAAAGCGGTCAGCTGTTGTGTCAAAATCACTACCGCTCTCGTATCAAAGTATTTCCCGTGCTTATTTAAAAAACTGCTACTAATGCTATTCATTTACTAAGAATTCAGAAAACGATCAGCAATTGTTTATTAAAAATTAAGAAAATTATTGGCGATCATCTATGCACTTTATGATTATTCATATTATTAAATCGTACTCATAGAGTACTATATTACTCTATGGACACACATCAAAGCACTCCCGTGATACACATTTGTCGTTTTCATTCAGCATCCAGTCCATCTTAATTCGTGACCAACATGTATCTTTTTTAAAAAGATATAGATATTGCCTTAAATTTGTCCGACTATGGGCCACCTCTTGAAAAAAGATTGATGATAATTTTAAAAAAAACTTTGATACCACAGACCACCATGAAATAAGTCCCCAGTCGGGAACCACTGACTTACGCTATAACTTATAATATTATCTACATTTGTGGCAGATTTTACTTTTCTCTATATATGGAAGTGTTTTATAATTTTGATGATTAGCGAGTCAGTCAGTAACAAAAATGTAAATTTTAAAATTCATTCTGTTTCAAAAGACTTAAATTAAGGGCTCAAATTTTTACAGTGTTTAAAACTATTTAAACTTAATCTATAAAACAAATTTCAAAAGCCTATATTAAGAAGAAGCATAGGTATGAGGGTCAGAAAAACCGGGTGAATTGGTTGAAGTAAAAATACACTAACTTGCTGGAACTCCGCCCAACACACTCCCGTACGCTCAAATGCATTAGAAACATCTGAAGAAAATAATATTAATGTAACCTCCTCAGTATTATATAAACCGATTGGGCCGGTTGTTAATACTGTAAAATGATTAAAGCCTTTTAGACCAAGTTTGAAATTTGGTAAAATACCAGAATGAGTTTGTTCAAATTAATCAATTCCGTTAAAAGTAATATATGTAATATGGTTTATTGAGTCTGTTGAATATTTAAAGAATAATTATACTTATTACTAATTAAAATTATATATAATTGTAATTTGTATTGAACATCTAATGTGTTGCCATACCAAAACTCGACTGTTGTCGCATATTCAGACACGATCGTACGACGGCTATCAGTAATGCAGAAGTCAGCACAATATTTAATTTAAACAAAGATTTCATAACACTATTTGTTGATAACAAAATTTTTACTCTACTAAACAAAGATATTTGGTTCTTGTTTGTATATTCTTATAAAAGTTAAACATTTTACATGGTACCTACTAAGTTACGTTAATCAATTGAGTAGTATAGTTCAATATTATAAGTATATCTTTAACAGTTTCGATTGTTTATATATTAATTAAACTTTATTTGCTTTTAAAGCATTATTAATTACATATTAATGTACTTGTAAATAATATTAGATTAAAGACTTTGTGTTCTTATAACAACATACGTACGTCTGAAAAAATTTAATTTTATACATAAGTACTTAAATAATAGGTTTTATTAATAAAATATTTAGATGTAAAATGTGTTAATAATTTTATTTGTATTGTAGGTTAGCTGATTATAAAACACTTAAGAAATATGGATGCACAACCAATGGTAATATATTTATTAGTTAAACAGAATTATATACTATAAACCATATTAAAGAATGATTTTCATAAAATTATGGTTAAACACAACCTTGCTAAATGGCTATATTTAATTTAAATTTTTTAGATTTTGTTTTTTGTAAACAACTGTTTAATATCTAAATGAACTATAACTTTCAATGAACATTTATTATTATATTTAATTATATTTAAGGAATTTATTGCTCGAGATTATCAACTTCAGCTTTTAGAAGAAGCTAAAAAAGCCAATACAATTTTGTACCTTCCGACAGGAAGTGGCAAAACATATATTGCTACAATGCTAATTAAAGAAATGGCAGATGCTTTGAATAAGTATGTTCGGAAATATTTAAAACACATACGTCTTTTTTAATTATTTAACACTTAAAACAATTTTCAGACCATTTGGCAATGGAAGAAAATGGACTATTTTCATTGTTAATTCTGTACCTCTGGTTAGTCAACAAGCCAATAGTTTAAGAAAACATTTGCCATGGAATATAGGCACATTTAGTGGTGACATGAATGTTGACTTTTGGTCTGAAGAACACTGGAATCACATATTACTCAAATGTCACGTTAGTACTGAACCATAATTTAAATGTGTTTATCAATATTGTTTTTTTAATTGCTTTTGTGAAATAATTATATTGTAATATTATTATTACTATTATTTTTATGTTGAATTATAATTTTATATATTATTGGCGCTTTTTGTTAGTCTTATTTCATTGTTGTTTTATATATTTTTACATTTTAGTGAAGCAAAATAATTTATTGGTTTTAAAATATTTTTAATATAATTATAATAAATATTTGTATCAACATGATATAATTATTATTTAATAAAATAAAAATTTAATGCCCATTAGAAAACATATTTGTATTCCTTGTCTCTATTCATCTGTTAGATAATATTGCAAAATAACACAATGTAGAGCTTAAATTGTGGTGTTTTGGATTGAATTTAGAACTTACACACTTATCAATATAATTTTATAGAAAAATATTTTTGAACATAGCTTATAACCTTTTTGTAAATATCCTAAAAAGAGAAGTCATATTTATTTAACTTAAGAACTAATGATTTAAAACATTGTAACTTCTTTTTCAGACGATATTTTCAAAAAAGGTACCAGTGAGATTCACTTAAAAATATTATTTTTTCAAATTTTGTAATAAGTGTTTAAGCTTTAAATTAAATCCAAACAATTTAATTTCTACGTAATGTTATTTCTTTGTATTGTCCATTAGATAGATGGAGACAACTAATGCGGCGGATGCATTCTTTTCTTGAGAATAAATTTTATATTATATACACAACATTTTTAATTTTTTTATCTAAAGAATTATTTACTATTAAACTTCTAAATTCAACCTGAGACTTTAAGTAATTTAAATTTAAATGGTAAAATATATGGAGGGAAATTTTATAATTTTAAAAATTGTATTATGTATTAGATATGACTAAGTTAACTATTTAAAATTTAAATTTAGTCTAATTTTTATTTTTAATGTTTTTAATTTTTTTAGATTTTAGTCATGACTGCTCAAATTTATTTAAACAATCTTCTTCATGGTTATATGAATATAAAGGATGCAAATCTTATTATTTTTGATGAATGTCATCATGCTGTAGCAAATCATCCATTTAGACAAGTTAGTTAATTTTATTGTTCATTAATTCATTATAAATTAATAATAGAGATGGGTGTTGATCCTAGTTTTTGAAATCAAACCAAAACTTTTTTTTTACTATTTACGAACCTATACTGTTTAAATTATATTTGATTAAAATCAGGCATTACTTTTTTCCGATTAAGTGACAAAAGGTGAGGTTACGAGATATAGTTTAAATCATAATTACGAAACATTAGTGTGGAAAGGAAGTAGAAACCCATTAAATTGAACGGAGCCATTTTATATAAACTATAATACATTTAATTTAATTACAATATAATTTAAAATGTATATTTAATGTCTAGAAATTTAATGAACTAATTTTATTTTTAAAAGGACCTTTCCTATCATGGTAAAACAATTTTACCCATTTAATAATAATAAGTTATAGTGTTTGAATAATAGTTTTTCCGATTACATAAAATATAAGCACTTGTGAATATATTCTTATAAATATTGCAGTGTGAAGTATAATTTACATTTCTTGAAATGATAAATATTGTCTTATATATCATTTTTCATGGAAATATACTAATACTAGATAGTCATTGTGTAGTGCAAAACTACGTAATCATAAATTATGGGTTAATGACAAATTAATTTTAAATTTTCTATTAAATGGAATTCCTGAAGATTAGTTTGTTTAAAAATTCAAACAATTCCATTTATAAATAATTAATGTCGATTAGTTAATGTTATTTAAATAGTCAATTATTTAACACCAAATATCAAACTTATATTGTGTTGTATCTTAAATATTTTATTAGGATTAATGAACTGTAATTGAATTAAAAAAATTGAATTTATTAGTTATAAAATTTGTTAAGTTTTTATTATTTACTTAATATAAAAAAAATACACAATTTAATATTAAATTTATTGTTCTACTATGTAGTATTTATCTGTGGTCGATACCTTCAGTAAATTGTATTACTATCCTACTGTATTTATATTAAGTTAGTAAAAAAAAAAAAAAAAAATGGTTCTATTAGTAGATATAAAATCCCAAAGGCTACCTGTTTTAAATAATTATTACCTGTTTGTATTTTTTTGTTATACAATTAGATAATGCAATTTCTTCATGGTTCTAATTTTGAAAACAACAAGTCTCCTCGCATACTAGGAATGACTGCTACTTTAATTAATTCAAATACGAAAAATGTCAAAGATGATTTAACCAAATTGCAGCAAACTTTTAATGCTACTATAAAGACCAGATACGAAGAAAATATTCATATGTGAATATGATTAAAAAATGTTAAATATTAATTTATTACAATTAATTATAATAATTTTTACAGTTTTTCAGCACGCCCAAAAGAATTTATAAATTTATATAATGAACATATTCTAGATAAAAAACTGGAAAATGTTATTAAAAGATTTAAATATTTTGTTATATTTTTAAAAGCCATAAAGATAAATAATATGAATAAATCGATTCAAGAAAATGATAATGTTTTTTACCTTGAGTGTTTTAAATCAATTACAAAAAATTATATTAATTATTTTCTTGATTTAGAGGTAAATTTTCCAGTACTTTTTTTTCAAAATATAAATACCATACATGTTTTGTCATTATAGATAAACTTCCTTGATAGTGGTGTATATGCTGCATACATAGCGACTTGGCATTATAGTACTGAAATTGAAAGACATAAAAGAATAGTTAATGATAATATGAAGTCTTCTATTTTATTTTGGGTATCATCAGAATTAAATATAATTCGTAAAATGTTAAATGACTACATGCAAAAAATTGATATGAATATAGAAAGTGTAAAATCTTTGAAGCACAACGTTTCTCCCAAATTACAAGAATTAATGAACTTATTATTGAATATTAAGCCCACCGATTCTTGTTTAGTGTTTGTTGATCGGCGATCAACAGCTAAAATTTTATATCATTATATTAAGGTATATTTTAAAATATATTCATTGATCTGTTTTTTTTTTTTTAATTTTTTTAATTGATTTTTTAATAGACTTTCGTTCTTGCAAACAAACAAGAAAATATTAAATGTGATTACGTTGTAGGAGCAAAAGGATTACAATATGGTATTGAATCCAATGAGGCAATATATAAAAAAAAACAAAATAATACTATTATTAAAAGGTATATATATATATAATAGATTGCTTTTTATAATTTGTAATATATTTATTCTGTTGGAACTAAATATTGATTTCTAGCTTTAATGATGGACATATTAATGTTTTAATAACATCAGAAGTACTTGAAGAAGGACTTGATATTCAAACTTGTAATTATGTCATAAGATATGATTCTCCTAAATCTTTTCCATCTTATATACAATCTAAAGGCAGAGCACGCTCCAGTGATAGTAAATTTATTATTATGGTACCTAATATAACACAATTTAAAAAAGTTCAAGCAGAGTATACTAAAATGGAAAATGATATAGATAAGGTATAAAAAATCTAGTTAACATAATATATTCCAGTATTCTTAAAAATCTTAAAATCTTAAAAGTCTTTCAAAATTCAGTCAATAATTATTGTTCAAAACAATTTTTCTAATCAAAATTTCTTGAATCACTAAAACCAGTAATTAATTTCTCACTTTAATTTTCAAATTTTTAATTGGGTAATTCTGGGAAAACTAATATTTAATTTTATATTTTTAGGTTTTAATGCATGATAAAATTGATGATGATAATACTAATGAAGAAATGTTACAAGTTTTTAAAACTAAATTTGCAGTATTAACACACGAAACCGCCATTGGAATTATTAACAGGTAACTAATTTTTAATTTGTTATTGTATTGAAATAAGTTAATAAAATTATTTATTTTGATATTTTAGATATTGTTGTAGTTTACCACAAGATAGATTTACTAATTTGAGTCCAGAATGGTATATTGCTGGAAATCTTAATGATTCAAAAAAATATAAACTCGTATTACCAATTAATAGTGCTATTACTACTCCTATTGATGTAATACATTATAGTTTATAAAATATTAGATAACTTAATTATAATTCATGTTGTTATTTTTTAAAGGGAATAAGTTGTAAAAGTAAAAATAATGCTAAAAAAAGTGCAGCATTTAATGCATGCATTCAATTGTATAAATGTAATGCACTAAACGATTATCTGTTACCTGAAAAAATTTTAAATAAATCTATAATTAATAATGTAAATTGGTTTCCACATTGGGTCGAAGTTGATACTGAAGCAAATAAAATGCAACATAAACCAGGGACTAGTAAAATGAAAAGAACTTTTGACATTGGAGTGAGTTGTTGTATTTTATTATACGTATAATATGATAATTAAAATTGTGATTTAGAATTCATCATATTTGCATGAAGCATATCCAGAAGTGGATCAACCATCATATCTACATGTTATTCATTGTACTCCTAAATATAGCAAACTAATAGACTCTAAATATGAAACCTTTGATGAAGTATTGAGTTCATGTAAGCAATTTGGAATTTTAACATCAAAAAAATTACCACGTGTAAGTTTTTATATTTCTATGTCATAAAAGTAAAATTGAATATTATACATCTATGTTGTATATTTAATTTATATATTTTGCAGTCAATATGAACTAAAGTTTTAAAATAAGTTGAAAAATATAATTTTTTAGCTATATTCAAGGACATGTTATTATGTAATTGTAAATTTTTACAAGAATTATTACTATAGCATTTTAAATTGAATGTTCTTTTTGCTTTTTACACTTGCATTAATTAATTTTGTAGAATTAAGTTTCTTATAAAAAAATTACTATGGAATCTATTGGACTAAAAAGTATTTGTAATAATTGTTTAGTAGGTCCCGATTTACAATTGTCAATCAGTTATTTTTTGAATCGATTAGAAATTTAAATTCAACTGTGAGAAGTTACATAAAATACATGTATTTTTTAATGTAAAAACATAAGGCCAGTCGCACATCAGATGTGTTTTTTGTACGAATTTGACTCGTCCGAACATGTATAAACGATCCCGACTTCTAAAATACCATGGGAACGCACAGAGTGGATACGGGTTTTTCATATGTATACATATGTGTAGCTCCAACGTCCGAAAACAATCTAAACATGTTGGGATTTCATACACTTTTGTACATCAAAAAATGTTATGAATGCGCTATCACTGAAACACTGCCTATTTGACGGAGAAAAATGTATTAAGTATGCGCACTCAATTTGTACGACCAGTATCATATGTTTTCATACGATACAAATTCATATCCAATGTGTGGCTGGCCTAAGGCTATGATCATATGATATATTCAGATGAACAAATTGAATAAATGCAAATGGAACATTAAAAGTTTACATGTCCCAATATTAAATAAAATATTTATTTACTTTCGTATAAAACAAAAACCTATATGTAGTATTTTCTTTTTAATCGCAAGAGTTGTTCCAATATATAGGTATTATTTTTTATAAGCATATAATTATTAATATTTTACTTAATTTGACTAATAATCACAATATCCTTCTTATAGGTATCAGAATTCCCTATATTTTTAAATTTTGGTGAATTCAATGTTAATATTGAAGTAAATGTAGACATCATGTTTCTTGACCAAGACCATCATAAGAAATTGGAACATTTCCACAATAAATTATTTTTGGATATATTGGGTGTGAAGGAGTTTGTTATTAGAAGTTATAATAACGAAGATAATTCATACTTGATAATTCCTATTTATTTAGCAGGTTTGATATAAATGCATTTATACAGATTACAGAGTTTTATTGTATTTAATATTTTAAAATTTTTAAAATGTTTTTAATTTTACAATATAACATACATTTTAAATTTAACATCTATTATAAGAAAAACAAAATAAAAATTGAAAAATTTTATTATATTTTTTACATATTATTTTATATTATTACATCATTCATTTTTAAAGTTTTATTTAATTTTGAAAAATAAATTGATGCTATTCAGTAGCAGCTATTATTAATAAAAAATTAACATTTTCATTAAATTTTTAAAAAACTTCTAAAAAATTAATTAATCTTTAATAATAATTTTTAATACCAAAATTTTATTAATAACTGGATTGAAAAATGGCTATTTTGGATTTAGTAAAAAAAAAAAACATTAAATGTAACAATTATAATACAAAGCTTTATTAGTTATTATGATAAAAAAAGATAAAAATTTGAAAAGAATTATTTTTTAATTACATTTTTAATGTATATAAAAAATATAAAATTTTGTCATATTTTAATTGTTTTAGATAATACATATGATGTGGATTGGGACGTTATTGAAATAAACAAATTTGTTGAAACAGAAGTTCCTACCACAGAACAAAAAAAATTGAGTTTTTATAAAGATTATTTAAAAACACCTAATATTATATCGCCGTGGTATAGAAATGTCACGCCGATCCAGGTAATAATTGTCTAAATATATTTAATTGGATTAATGGATTAACTACTTTTATTCTTAATTTAAATTGATAAACATTAATATGAACTATATAATTAAACTGTCTATTATGAAATTTAATATTCATTTCAGACTTATTTTAATAATTTAAAATTAATTGCATGCAGATATATATATATATATATATATATATATATATATATATATTAACCTACATCATTGTGATTTATGATAAGTAATACACTGAGAGAGAATGCGTCAAAATAATCTGTTTTTAAAGCTATATTTCTAAAATAATTTCTTTTTAATAGTCATATTGAATAAAATTAAAAATATTATTTTATTTGTGTGCTTTGATATACAAAAAAAATGTGTCTAATAACAGTGGAAGACCAGAAAGGTTGTTATAGTTTTGTCTGTTTTACGTGTATAACCATTAATATACTGTATTTAACAAGGATATACATATAAATGAAATGTATTATAATTTCATTTTATTAAATATAAACTGTGTAATTTATTTAACATAGAAGTTTTTTATCAGTCAATGTTTATGTGTTTATAAATATTTATTTAAATTAAATATGTTTTTAATGTTATGTGGAGAATATAATCATTTTTATAATGTTTAGAAATACATTGTTACTGAAGTTCTATACGATATGACACCTGAAAGTCCGTTTCAAACTAATGAATTTAAATCATTTGAAAGTTATTTTAAAGAGAAGTATGATATCCGTGTGATTAATAAAAACCAACCATTGATAAATGTAAAGTCATTGGGTGTGTCAAAAATTAATTATTTGATTCCCAGGTAACACATAAATAATTTAATTTAAATTAAATAATATTTTAATTATTTATTTATTTTTAGAATTCACGGTGGTAAAATAGATAAACGAGATAAATATATTGAAATTCTGATACCAGAATTTTGTATTTGGCATAAATTTCCATCAGTTTATTGGTTAAAATCATTGATGTTGCCAACTATATTGTATCGATTTAATAAATTGTTGCTTGCTGAAGATCTTTTAGTAAAAATTAATTCTATGTGTTCCATTAAAGTAAAATCCAATTTAAATGGCAAGTTCATAAACTTATAGACGTATATGTTTATTTAATGATTTAATGCAAGGTTTTTTTTCTTAAAAAACAGATAAAGTAGAAATGGATAATTTTTGTGGACTTAAAGAAATAAAAAAGAAAAATATTATTTTGTCAATTAACGAAGCGTTAAAATATACAGAAAACGCTCATACTGATATAACTCATAAATGGAATTGTAATGATATGCCTATTGATATTGATAGGCGGAAAGAAGTTACAATGTTGGATGTTTTAAATTATCATGCTTTCATGAAGAATTCTGTGAATGAATCCCCGATTTCTGAAAATGAAAATAAGGCAAGTAAAAATATACAACCATAATTAATGGATTTACTTATTTATTATTTTGATAGTATTAATAAATATTATTTTGTAATAATGTAAATGGGTTTTATTATCTGAAAAAAACCTACCATTTTTAGCTAAAACTAATTTAGTGCTTGAATTTTTAATCACTATCGTAATGGACATTACACTTATATCTATTTTATGAATTTATGTAGTACTTGGGCCTCAGTTTATTTAGTTTGGTTTATTCTACTCTAATTAAGAAAAAAATTTATTTAAATAAATTTTTGATTCAAATACTTAATTTATGACCAAGTAAATATGATATTTGTTTTATTTTTTAATCAAAATATGTATTATTTTTGTTACAGATTCTGTGTGAACCTGAATGTGAAGTTTCAAATAATAGTGATCCAAATGAGAAAAAGGTACATTTTATTAAATTGTTTCTATACAAAAAATTTTACATGGCGAAATATATATTATTAATATATATTTTATTATTAAAACAAAAACTAATAGTTTTAATATTAAGTATATTATTATATCAATTTGAACATGTTCTCTGTAATTACAATATAAAAATTATTGTAATCATTGGTTTTTTACTATACAGATAAGTATTGTGTAGTACAGATAAGTTTTATAATATACATTCTATACCAAATAATGACGAGCGACTTGCCCATCATCTGTTAATAAAATGATTGATCTTCATTCATAATATGGATAGTTGTCTAAGTAGTGGCGTTGAACCCCTATTGTAATTGTCAGCACACCTGATCATTAATTGAATATTACACTTGATATTGTCATTATATGAATGAAATATATTGCTTGAACATAACTGTTGACCACTGTTATAAATATATTTTTAATTTCCAAATATCCCTACACCATTTGCCATCTCTGTATATTATGAAATTGGTTGTATAATAATGTATAAGTATACATTTCTACATTTTTTATATAGTATTTTAAAAGATGAGAATAATTATATTTTTGAAAAAGATTAATATCTATAATACCATCAAAAATTGTGGCATATATTATGTATTCATTAAAAATAAAAACTAAATTGTTAACCAATATTTATTAAAAACATAGTAAATACAAAAAAAAACTATTAGTTAATAAAATTAAAAAATGCAAATTATAACTAAATCTCCAAAATATGAAAAACTGTATACTTGAAGTAGCCGCACCCTGAAACACACTTATATACTATTCTTCTATGTTTTATTACGTCAAGTATAGATATGCAAATGCTATAAGTTCCGAACCTCAATTATAAATATATATACTTCAATTGTTTGATGTATTTATATGTGCCAGTGTGACAATAATTTCAAACATTATTTAATATGTAATTAAATACTCATATTAATTATTTTAGCCACAAGAAATGGTTAATATACTACGCATGGTGTTGTCTGAAATGAATACTTTAAATTTATCCAATAGCGAACCACCTAAATTGAGTCCATTGTTTAAAACGCTTTCAGACTATGAAACTCGACCCACGCAAAGTGAAATTTTAAAAGTAAGTATAATAGTTGATATTTTTATTCATATGTGTTTGGACACGCATTGTTTAGTACTACATGTTTTTCAGTTCAGATAAAACACCATCTGGGATGGGCAATATCTTGGATAAAATATCAATTATTACAATATATAATATACTTATTTTATTTTTGTTATATATATATATATATATATAATCTAAAATTATTACTTTTGATTTATATTTACATTTGTGATATTCACACAATTTTTTTTATTTATAGGCAATAACACCACCATTTGTAAATGACATATTCAATTATGAACGCATGGAAACATACGGTGATAGTTTCCTTAAATTTGCTTGTTCATTGGTCTTATTTGATGCATTTGAATTAGAAAATGAAGGAGTTCTTACTGAACTAAAAACTAAAATGATTGGTAATCGAAATTTATTTTATGTTGGCAAGCATTTAAATATCGGATCTTATTTATTGGTATTTAAAGAAATATTTTTATTTTAATGCTTTTAAACTATACATTTTTTAATGAAAACTTGAATTAAGGCAAATCCTTTCGAACCAACAACAGACTGGATACCCCCATGTTTTGTTGTTCCTAAAAAAATAATAGAAATCATTGAAGAGGGACATTTGAGATCGGATGTGCTATATCAGATAATGATTCCAAGAGATGATCAATTTTCTGGTAAATTAAATCAAACGTTAATTTATTATATTTTTAGTATTAAATTTAAAATCTGTATTTATGTATAAATATAAATACAAACTTAATTTTAAAATAAATTTGTTAAAAATATTGTATAAAACTTTAGTGGCCTACATTACAAGATTTATGATATAGTATGGTATGACTTATGACTTACCAAGAAATTGTTAATTGTATATTCTGTGCTAGATGTTGATATAATAGCATGTATAATTATGCACTAAATATGATATTATTTATAAATATATTATTATTATTATTATTAAATTGTGAGGTTTTTAGATAGTGTTTTAGGAGAGACAATTTTTCTGATTATTATGACTGTAAAATACTTGATTCCTTTACATATTTTAATATAAATTACTTCCCAGTACAACTATTGTTTCAAACAAATATATATTTAAAAATATTATTGGATATCCTCATTATATTTAAAAATAATGTGTGGTATATGATATTGAGACTGGTACCTATCAATTAATAACAATCTATTTTTGTCATATCCTATAAATGATTTTTAATAGTTGTGTAGATCAGCGGTTCTCAAACTGTGATATTCGAAAAATTAAAAATAAATAAAAACGCGTATAAATTTCAAAAAAATAAAAATGGAAAATACGTCAATAAATAAGATTTGCCATGATCATCGACATGCACCACACACGTAGTAGAATCTTATTTAAAAAAACTAATAAATTGTATTAATAAATAAAACATAATTATATTTTAATATTTTACTGCCTTGTTATTTAAAATAAATGTATTTAACTATGTAAAATTTTAATCGTTCTATTTTTAATCATTAGTACTACACGACTGATAGATAAAAAAAGTTTGAGAATCGCTAATGTAAATTATTATTTTTATTTAATCTTTAACAAAAAAAAACATTATGCTTTCAAACAATTTTTGTTAAACCAAAATTAACCTAATGTAATTTAAGAATTATCTGTAAATGTATGTGTTCAATTAAAGGTATTTGAAATATAAAAAAAAAAATTTAAGAATATATTATGAATATTTATATTTTAATTATAAATGGCCAAAATTCAGTAGGCCTTATATTAATCAAAATAGTTTTCAGAATAGTTTACTGTGTATGTACATCTAAATATTATACATATGGTTCCCATTTGTTTGTTGCAACAAAAAATTGTCTAGAACCCCTATTATCAAAATGTATATTAACTATAACTTAACATAAATATTAAATAATATTGTATTATACAAATATACTACTTGTATTGTATTAATATTCAATATATAATAAAAAAAAAACAATATATATTATGTAAATCACAAATAACACGTTTACACATGTTTATCTAGGAATATTATCGGATGAAGCTTGGGTAAAAATTGAAACTGAACTCATAAAATACAAACAATTATCTGAAATGTACATGTCATCGAATAGTAATGAAAAGGAGCGTGATGATAAGCCAAAAATTGGCGATTTGCATTCGGAAATCTTTATAAAAAAACAATCAGTTTCAGATAAAATGGTCGCTGATTGTGTAGAAGCATTAATTGGAACTTATGTTTATGTGAGTGTGAATAATAATATTCTTAAAATTACTGAATAATAATAATTTATTAATTTGTTCCTTTGTAGGGTTGTGGAGTTGAAGTAGGCTTCAAAGTTCTTCATGGCCTTGGTATCATACCAAAAGAATATGTTACTTCATATCAACACAAAGATAATATAAAATATAAAACATTCCCTACATCAGATTTTTCTGAAATTTTGCCTGGATACGATATACTTGAATCGCGAATCAATTATACATTTAAAAACAAGTATTTGTTAGTTCAAGCTCTTACACACCCAACGTGCCAGTTTGGGTATTCTGAATGCTATCAGAGACTCGAATTTCTTGGCGATGCTATACTAGGTTAGTTAAAATTATTTAATTACTATGACTTCGACCTATGAGAGAAGATACCTCCTGCTTATCGACCAAAACATAATCAGAGTGTGTGTTCTACCATTATGCTGTATACTGCATTTAAACTATCAATATCACTATCATTTAACATACCCAATATGGGAATAAGAACCTTATTCTGGTCAGCCAAGTTCTATATAATTGTTCAATAAACAATAAAATAAATATTTTCTTCGAATTATATGATTTGAAAAATAAATAATTTCATTATAAAACTTAATAAGATTCTTCAATCGTTTTCCTAATCTAAAAATTAAATATTTATTTTGAAATTCTTTTTAGTACAGCTAGTGAAAGGTGAACCAAAAAGCTGGGCAATTTTTGTATTATGAATAATTAAATGCAAAAAATTACTTTTAAATCTTTGTTTATAAAAACTATTGAGTAACCCCAAAATTTGCATATAATAGAATTAAAATCCAATTATAAATAAAATAAATGTATATATACTACAGTGTGTGAAAACACATAAATTTACAATCACTGATTTCATAGAATTTCGCTACTTTTTGTGATCACTATCTGTGCAATAATCTTTCCTATGAGTAAATACAACTTTTATATTAAAATGTAATATTTCAGATTTTTTGATTACAACATATATAATTGAACACTGTAGTAACAAAACTCCAGGGGAAATAACTGATATTAGATCTTCACTTGTAAACAACATTACATTCGCTTCGTTAAGTATTCGCATTGGATTGCATAGATTTATTTTAGCTAAATCCGTGAAATTGACTGAAGCAATCGATCGTTTTCATGTTCATCTACAAAAAACCAATTATAAGATTGGCCAAGAAGTAAGATTTAATCCAATTTTAACATTAAATAGTAATTAAATAACAATTAATTATTTTCTCAGATTCTATATCTCATTGAAGAGAACAATTGCTATGCAGCTGAAGCTATTGATGTACCAAAAGCGTTGGGAGACTTGTTTGAATCGTTAATTGCTGCAATATATTTAGATTGCAATAGAAACTTAGAGTTTGTTTGGGGGATTTGTTATAAATATTTAGAAGATGAATTGCGTAAGTCAAGTAAAACAATACTTAGTAATATTTATCTAAATATATATGTTGTGCCACGGGCTGTTAACGGGCGCATTTGGCCCGTGGTGTTTAAACAATCAACGATGTAACGCATTACACCTGCGAGTCAAATACAATAGGATAGGACGGAATTATATAAAAAAAAAAGAAAACCGATGTGATTAATATCGACGTTCGTTGTTATATTAATATAACGGCATAACGACGGCCGCGTGAACATGACAGAAAACCAAAAAGAGCGCGTTTGTAGAATTCGACCGCACCGTGCAGTGGACGCGCGAAAAAGCACACTCGTACGAAAAACGTCGGGTGTGCCGTTGATATTAAAAATAATGTTCCATAAAAAGTGCTCGAATATGCAGAGCAGCCACGTCGATAAATATTAATAAGCGAAGTTCGTACAATATATATATATATATACATATATATTGTATGTACAAATTTATTAATTTCTAATATCTATTTTTTTAATACATCTTTTTCATTTTTTACTTTGGTTTTTACTATTTTGTCAAAAAATTATAATTTATATTGAAAGTAATTTTTAAACCTAACCGCGTTCACCCAATAAACAAGTTTTGCGGCTAATCTTAATTGGCTTTTTTTTTATTACTATGTTTACTTCTCATCAAACTGAATTATTTTATTAGTGCCTTCAAAAAGTGTTCTCATTTTGAAAACTATGTCGGGATCTATCTACAGAGGATTCATCCTGTATTCTGTGGCAGTTGGTCATCCAGTCATTGTAGCCCTTTAAAATAATTGATAATTTCGAACCTAATTTTTATTTATTTTTTTTAATTAGTAATGAAAATTTAGGGTTTACTCGTATGTATTGTGCAGTTTATTACATTTATCAAATTGTTGCCTACCAAAAGTACCAAAATGTTTAAATATTGAACAAAATGTATCATATGAATTCTAAGTAAATAGAACACGGTAAAAAAAAATATATATACAGTAAAACCTCTTTATAACAGACCCTCTATTAGACGAAATCCTCCTTATAACGGAAAATGTCAATAGTCCCGGTTCAAATAATATATGAAATTGATCTCTGTAAGACGGAAAATAAAGATATTATTCTGTAGCATAGATTAGATGTGTATGTATAATTTACATTTAATTTTATCATTATCTGAAATATTGTTCAATGATATCGCTTCACGATTGTCATATTGATTTATTTATTACCTTCTAGTAAGCGTGTAGACGTATAGTATAGCAAAGATTAGGTATGTATTGTACCTATAGCAAAATTTTGTAAATGTGAACTGTTCAGTCGTCTGTTTTCTGTCAAACTGTTCATGTTGTTTAGTAAACATGCAGTGCTTGTACATGTTTTATTGTAATTTCGTTTGTTTTCGTACAGTTTGAAACTCGCTAATATGCCATGTAGAACCTTGACTTTGTCCGATAAAAAAAAGTAATATGTATCTAATATGTTTTTTTTTAATTCTAATACACAAAACACATTTAATTTACATTGCGCGAAATATTTACATAAAATATAATTTTTGTAACACATTTGTACATTCTTGAAACAATCCCTATAACGGAAAAAAATGTTGGTCCCAAGCAATTCCGTTATAGAGAGGTTTTACTGTATATAGATTTCATATTAGTAGGTAACCCAACTTTCAACAATAAATGTTTTCTTTCACATTTTTATTATTATTTTTATTATTATTTTACACTATGATAAATTGCATAATAATATTTAAATCTCCTTTTTGATTTTTTTTTAGATTTAAAGTATATAACCTAAACAACTGTACAATATATATATATATATAATTTATTAATTATTATACATTTTTCTTTCACAGATGAATTTTGTAAGAACATCCCTAAAAATCCTTTACGCATTTTACACGAAACTAAATTGCAACCAATTTTCAGGTTTGTACTAATTAATGCATAAAGTAAAATCTGATATATTTCAACTCAAATTTAACGTTTATTTTTGTATTTACAATTTAATTCATGTTTCTCGGGAATGTATAAAACTATAGTAACCCAACAATTGTTTGCTACTTGTTAATTTAAATTCAAACAAGTTAGCCATTTGAATAAAAAAATACTCATTTAAAAACGTTTGATTTTCCTATTCAATCCCACAATAATACGTACTACATAATATGACATTTATTTTCTGTAAATCTTCCTTAAAGGACCTTAAAACCAAAATAACTTCTTATGCTTAGTTGATAGATAATTAATTAGTTAATTAAATTAATGGTAGTACTAACATTTTTGTATGTCGATTCATCTGTGTGCTATAGAGTATAGAGTTCGAGGAAAAAATCCGTATGACGTCACTAGGTCACACAATGCTGTTATTGTGTGCCTGTGCTATTACACGAAGTAGTTTATGTTATTTTTTGTATTGTTTGTTATATTCGAAGAAAATAACAAATTAAAACATCTTTCATAAACCCAAATGTTTTGCTAAATGTTGACGCACGTTTTATTATCATTAAACAAATAAGTACAGCACAAAAAATATATTGAAAATAGGGCGCATATCCAAATTTTTAAAAATTTTACAATATAATTCTATGGTTTTTAGAGTAATTATTAAAAATATCTGTAAATAATTCTTATTTATTACATTATTTTTTTGTTTTACAGTAAATCCACAGCTTCTGCTAATTCAATTTCTAAAGGCTTAGGATTCATGATGGAATTGGAGATAATTGTGAATAAGAAAAATGTGGTTATTTATGGATTTGGTCAGAATAAAAAAGAAGCTAAAATTGCTGCCGCTAAATTAGCATTAAAAAATATGAAAAAACTGTTATCCTAGTTGATCATTTATTAATTTTTTTTATTATTATTATTATGCATTTGTATGTTTTATGTTTATGACTAAAATGTCTATTTTGACTTAAAATGTATTTTGATAATTATATTTCAAAAAAGTTATTGTCTAATTTTATTTCTATATTTACCTTTTTGTGCCTGTCTTCGCTGGAGAATAATATTGATCAAGTGTAACATCTATTTTTCAAAAATTTGAAAACATTTAGCGTCAAGTTGCGCCACTATATTCAAACCATTTTCAATTTATAAATTCATAGTACGATTGTAAATATTTTTAGTTTAAATATTTCGATTAGTAGAAAAACTACTTAAAAATAAATCTACAATCTTCATGTGGATCGGCAAACTTGTTAATTATTTCATCGATATCTATAGTGATTTTGGATCTCGTTTTTCAATTGATATGACGCTTAAATAACTTGTAAGGTTGGAGTAGATAACTATTTCTTAAACGATTTTTTACGCGTGAAAATGTACGTTCATATGGGCAACTGATGACACGAGTATTGTTATGGCAATGAAACGTAGTTTATGTTTTTGTGTTTTTGAAAATGCTATTTCATGTTTCTTAAGAAAATTATGAAATAGGAAAATGTCATTGATTTTTAAATAATTTTTTGTTTCATAATGGTTCATATGGAATTATGTAATATTTTTAATTCTGATTTTAGCCATTCTATGTCACATAAATAAGCAATTTAAGTTCTATTTTTTTTTTTAAATAATTGCCCTCCATTTCTCTTGTACGAGATTCCAGTTATTGTTCTTTACCAACTGTTGTTTGATGTCAACCGTCTCAAAATTACATACCTACTACATAATATAATATAAAACATTGTTTATGTTCAACTTGAAACGTTAGGTTTAAGACAACATCACATTCAAAAGTAAAAAATAACTTTTTTTTCCTACAAAAATGTATTAAAAATTAAAATATACAAATATCATATAATAATATTAATAAACTATGAAATATTAGTTAAATTAATATTGTTATTGTAATAATTATTATAAACTATTGAGATCGCACCAGTTAGATAGTTGAATTAAATAATTTTGTAATAATAATAATATGCCGTTAATAGAGGTTTTTATTATACACTACGAATAAAACCGAAAACAATGAAATATAACGGTTAAGTACATGTACAATTTCATTTAAGTACTCGATTATTTGACGTGTGTGAAATTTGCAAAAGGGCTATCAAGTAAAACGTATATTAAGTTGCCTATGTCTAACTCCTGACACTTAAATTAACATTGATAAGAATATTGGGTAATTTTATTGAAATACTGTAGATTGCACTGCATAATATATAAAACGAAAATTAACACTTGAGAACAAAACTATGACGAGGAATAATTTTATTAAAATATCTAACAAATTATCGCCGCTGCGTTACGGTTATTTTCATTAGTAGCTGAAATAATATTCGTTAATATTAATGTTAATTAGACATCATAATTCTAACCAATTTGTGTTAATTAAATTATAATGTTTATCCAATTATTAAAGTGTGTGTTTTCGGATATTCAAATTTGATAAAAATGTATTTGAATTTCATTAAATATCAAATTGTATGGGAAATGTATCGATAATGTTTGACGCTGCATTTTAATAATTATTTATAATTAACGAGAATAGGCGTCTCGAACAAAAAACAGAATTTAATTCGATCGTGTGTCGAGGGAAAACGGAATAAGATTATTAATCGCGGGACGCGCGTATATTTATTTATTTTGTTTTTCTGTGAACGCACCTCCGTCGTAACACATGCATATATTGTAAATTTTTAAATGCCGCGCGCTTTTTTTTCACCGATGTCCGATACGTTTATAATAGAAATCCGCCACTACAAGCGCGTGCGCGTCAACAGCAGCGTTTGTCGTTGTGTATTTGCCAGGGACGCGTGTGTCATTTTTCATTTCGCGTCGACACGTCCGTTTGCCACTGAAAAAAACAAACCATTTTTTTTAGGTAATTTTAATTTTAATTTTACCTGATGATGACTTTTTGTCGAAACAGTAGTAATATATAATATATATATATACAACAACATTCTTAATTAATACTCATTGTCTTTATTCTTTTTTTATATTTAAATATATATTTTAATGTACATGTGTATATTTATTTATTTTATATATATTTTTTATTTATGATTACAAGTGTTAACTTATAATTTTTTTTTTCGATCTTTTTGAATATTTATTTTTACAAATCCTTTTAATTTTTATTTTTAATTTTTTAAATTCCTCTTTGTTTTTGCTACCTTGTTAATTTTTAATACTTAGCACATCATTTTTGTAAAATTTTAAATGTATATATATTAGCATTTGTAAAATAGTACTGCACCGGGGGACCCCTGTCCAATTTTTTTAACATCCTCAGCTTACTTATGAAATTATTTTTCTTAAAATTCAGATAATATTTATTAGCATTTGTAAAAAAGTAGTGCCCGCGGGCGCCGGGGAACCCCTGCCCAATTTGTTTAAATATATTCAGCTAACTTATGAAACTTAAAATTCCGATATTATTTTGCTAATGTATATATACTCCCAACATTATAATATCAACAAACACATAAACACATTTTAGCGAATAATTTTTAATAAATAAAAAATATATATAATATAAATAAATATACACATGTCTATTAAAATGTATATTTAAATATAAAAAACGAATAAAGCCAATGAGTATTAGTTAAGAATGTTGTTGTCTATATTATATATTACTACCGTTTTCGACAAAAATTCATCATCGGGTAATTTTAATTTTACCTGATACTAAATTAAAATTGACCTTGAAAAATAGATGGAATATTATTAATTGTTTGTTCTATTATTTTATATTGACTCTATTAGGTACCTGCGCTTCAGCTTCATCCATACAAGAACCAATGTGTTAAAAAATCTTTAATTAAATATTATGAGAAATTAAAAAAATTATTATTTGATTTATTTATCTGATAATTTGGTAGATAAACTACCATTTTGTTGATTTACAGTTATTTGCATTGGTGGTATAGCCTTCTCTATCAAAATCTCCACCGTCTTCCAAATAGAATGCTATATCATCGGCAATGGAATTGAATTCATATACAATTTTATATTCCAATAACATCTGAGAAAAAAATTGATAATTATTCGTAAATATTTACCAAGTGGATCATTTTTGGCCCCAAGAGTATATATTAAATAAAAGAATATAGAAAAATGATTCATAATGTACTTACTTCAAACTTTTATTAGAGTTTGAAAGTACTTTTTTAAGGTCAAACCGCAACCACATATTTGAAAATATTATGCAATTATTTAAAACAATTAATAACACAGAAAATACACGTCAAATGGTCCGTAAGATAACATAGAATAACACAATAAATTATACCATTAAATAAATACAAAACCAAATAATTTATAAGTTAAACTGTTTATTTATAAAAAATTATAGCAAATAAAAATTTTGATAGGAAATTTATTGGAAAAAAAGAAAAAAAGAGTATCATCTGTGGGCAATGAGATGATAATTTCCCACTCTGGCGGTTATTATACTGTTGTGTTGCTGCTCGGTTATTCATTAACAGAGTGAAATAAAAAGACAGTACAGCCCGTTTTGTTTTTAATAACCACGAAAAAAGAATAATATAATTTATTGAATAATAAAAATGTTGTTTTTTCTGTACCGGCGATAACGAATGGTCGAAATTCAATACGAGCTCACACATTCGTTTACTGGGGAGTAACGTTCCTAATTATTCTATTTTATAGTAAATTTCACGGGCTTTCTTAATATGTGTGTCTTGCCCTGAGGCCATCCTCAGGAACACACCGAAAATAGTAAATTCTGATTTGTTTAATTTTTAAATTACGTTTGTTTTTACTGTAAATTTATAAAAAAAAATATTTGTGGCGCTATCTATTTTTTAAATTCTTTTGTATATTATGGTACGAAGTGCTTATTAGTAGGCGCTATATATAGGCAATTAAATATACGCTTCTTATCGGGTACCTCTTGCTAACTTCCACTCGTATTATTTGAATTATACACGCCTCCGCACACCATTTACCGACTTAAAGATGAAATACGTACATAACCTTAAAATCGCCGATTTCTTAACGGGTTCTCAACATAGACAATAAGTATGTTTGTTATCTATTGGTTCCCAAACTATGTTCACGGACGTTTCGTATTTCGTATGTTGGCCGCCGGACACGGAGAATAAACATTGTTAGGTTACGTTCTTTTTCTGCTTTTTTCAACAATTTTTCAATTTTACCAAAATCATTTCGCTCATTTCGGTTTTTAATTTTTTTTTTTTTTCCTTCCTTTTCTCTGTACATATTCAAATTTTATTATTATTCTTCGGTCTGGTCTCTTCACTTCGTACCGTTCCCGGGCCATGACATTCCGTGAAACTTTTCACTTTTAATATTTACACATGGTTTTTCGTTACAATCATTCGTGTTAATTTACTGTAGAGTTACGTCTAAATCTCGGTAAGATAACCGAAAATAGTGTAGTCGTGAATTGCGTTTTATTGAGTTTACAACTAAAATTTCAGTAATCATGTCATGGATTTTTGGAATGGGTGGCAACAAGCCAGAACCGCCAAACTTGGAAGAACTGTCTGGTGTTTCAGATAAAAAACCGTCACCGCCACCTTCGTCGTCCAGTGGCGAGGCGTACAAATTCGATTCGTCTGCTTTAGAACGAGCAGCCCAGGCCGCCAAGGAATTGGAAAAATCAAGTAGGTACATATTATTCAGTGTAAAAAAGAGCTCTTGTTTGTCATCCGTGTTTGTGTTATATTTCCGTTTTTAAGAACATGCCAAGGAAGCATTGGATTTAGCCAAATTACAAGAGACGACTAAGCAAATCGAGTATCAAACAAGGATTAAAGAATATGAAGTTCACTTGGAACAAGCGCGAATGGAACAAAAGCGAGTTGAAGCTGAAGAAAGAAAAAAGTTGTTGGCCGAAGAAACTAAACAACATCAGTTACGATCACAATATCAAGATCAGTTGGCTCGAAAAAGGTATTAAGTATTTACTGTTTGTCGATTTCCACTTGTAAAATGAAATGTTTCGTGTACTTAGTTTTTCATTTAACCACATTATACGTAAATTAGATAAATACATAATTAACGGATTATAAATATTGTACTAGGTATGAAGATCAGCTTCAACAACAGAGAGCCTCTAATGAAGAGAACTTGCGACGACAAGAAGAATCCGTAGCTAAACAGGAAGCTATGAAAAAAGGTAATTTTTTTCTTAACTAGACAAGTTTGTATTCCATATAATTTACATAATATAATTACATTATTACAGCTACTATTGAACACGAAATTGAGATGAAATCTAAATTAGATGCTAAAAAATCTGAAGCTAAAGCATTGGCAAGAGCAAAAGCAGAGAGAGAGAACCATGATTTAACAATGGAACAACTCAAATTAAAAGCCTCTGAACATCGACAAACTGTTCTAGAATCCATAAAGTAAGTGCCTTTGCAATTTAGTGAATTAGCAGAACATTTATTTATCATATTGTTATTAGAACTATAAAGCATGTAAAATGATGTAATGTTTTAAGAACTGCTGGCTCAATTTTTGGAAGCGGTGCTAATGCGTTGCTTTCTGATTGGGATAAGACTTTAATGGCTGCAGGTGGTCTTTCCCTTTTAGCATTGGGTATATACAGTGCTAAAGGTTTTACCAATGTCACAGCAAAATATGTTGAATCAAGATTGGGTAAATATAATTTTATTGTAAGGCGTATAATTATATAATCAGTGTTTTTACTCTTCATGAGAAATACAAATAGAAATTATGAAACATAATTTTAATTTGTTCTTTTTTTTTTAGGTAAACCTTCGTTGGTACGAGAAACGTCTAGGTTTTCATTGTTAGATGCAGCGAGACATCCAATTTTAACGTTAAAAGAACTTAAAACAAAGAAAAGCAGTGCATTAAAAGATGTTATTTTACCACCTACATTAGAATCTAGATTAGGGTATGTAGAAATTGTTTTTGTTTGAATATACCATGTATTCCAGTAATTGATTCATTCATATGTAATGTATTGACCAAAAGATATTTACGTTAGCTTTATATGTTTTAATAATAAGTTTGCTCATTTTTGTTTTAGTGATGTTGCTATTGCAACTTTAAATACTAAGAGAAATCGAGGTATGTACCGGAATATTTTAATGTATGGACCACCCGGTACTGGAAAAACACTTTTTGCCAAAGTAAGATAATTTATGTATTAAGAAACTAAAAATAAAATTGGAATCATAAATGGAAATAATAAATTGTCTTTTAAATTTAAGAAAGTAGTAAATTTATTTTAAAGTAATTTAAAATTTGTTACTAATGACTAGGGCAGAGGACTTGTAGCTCTAAAAAATCACCAAATATGCACTTAAATATACAAAATATGCATTTTAAAATGAATATTTTTGAACAAAAAGAATTTTTCTGTTGGTACTTATTATTTTAATGAATAAATTTTATTTACAACTTTATTTAACAACTTACAAGTTACAATTAATTATTAGAATTATTTGGGTTTATTTTAAGGGTTTTCTTATCTGGATACTCCTTCAAAACTTTCAACTACTAAAAAACAATTGATAAAATATTTTAGTTTCAAATATTTAAGATTAACACAAATTTTTACCTTGGAAGTTGCATTGAACAATAAAATGTTTTTTCAAATTTTCAAACTGAAAACTTTTTCTATTGTCAGCTAACAGCACTTTAAACATTGAAAAAGAACGTTCAACATCAACGGAATTTATAGGAGCATATTTAAAATATGCTAAATCGCCAAGGCTTAAGTTTTCAGGTATTCTGACCATTGAAGTTTCTTCTCCAGATAAAATTTTTGAAATTTGAGCTAATGTGTGACATTAAACCTTTTAGCACTTCCACACTTGATATCACACATTTTACAATAAAGTATTTTACCATCTGTTGAGAACACTTCAGGACCAAATTCAGACACATAATTGTTTAATTGTGAAGATAAAGACACTTTAACTTTCGGCATTTCGTATAATAAATAATAAATAGAACGCGTTTAGACGTATGTTCGACGGTCAACCGAAACACCGCGATTACTGAAATATGAATATGTCTGATGTCAGCAACAGGTGTCCCCGTGGCTTGTATCGATAATATTTTGTGCGCTGACAATATTATCTTATCGGTATATAAATACAATTAATAACCCGACAATCATTCTAATCGACAACTCTCGAGACGTGTTTCTAGAAAAAACATGCGTCTGGAAAATTCGATGTTATTTTGGTTGTATAAATAAATAAAAACGTCGACGTAAAAATAATTTAAAATGATAAATTATTTAAAATATGCATCTAAAAGTATAAAATGGAATAAATATGCCCTAAAAACCAAAAAAACGCAAAATATGCATTTATATGCACAATCAAATTTCAAAACTAGCTTTGTGGAAGCATAAAACAAACGTATTTGTTTCGCACTCTGCTATTTTTGTGACCGTGCAAAAAAAATATGCAAATGCTACGAGTCCTCTGCCCTACTAATGACTATCAATATTTGTGTAGGGAACATTTTATTTTCAACAGCTATTTAATAATTAAAAATTAATACAACTACTCTTACTACTTTAAGAAATTAGCAATGCATTCTGGAATGGATTATGCTATATTAACTGGTGGTGATGTTGCGCCATTGGGAAAGGACGGGGTAACAGAAATGCATAAAGTTTTTGACTGGGCTGATAATTCAAGAAAAGGTTTATTGTTGTTTGTTGATGAAGCAGACGCATTTTTAAGAAAACGTAGCTCAGAAATGATAAGTGAAAATTTGCGTGCCACTTTAAATGCCTTTTTATATAGGACTGGAGACCAATCAAACAAGTAAATATAAATTTTTACAGAATGATTCGTTTAATGTGATACACATCAATTTTACAAGTAGTAAATTTTTGCTGTTTTTGGTTATATTAACCTTTTAAAAAATTATTTGTATCATAATTTTAAATTAGAATTGGAAATTCTTACTATATAATTTTATACATTGTATAGATACACTGACGTACATTCTAAAAACGTACACTGTCTTAAACAAGATCTGTTTCAGATTTTAAATAAAAAAATTAATTAAAAATTGGTGTAATACATTAAATTAATTTTACTTTCAATAGTTAACAATAAAATAAATTAAAATTATTTGTTTAATACATTTTTTTTAATAATTTTAGATTTATGTTAGTTTTGGCTAGTAATACCCCTGAACAATTTGATTGGGCAGTAAATGACAGATTAGATGAAATGGTCGAATTTGGTTTACCAGGCAAAGAAGAACGAGAACGTTTAATAATGTTATACTTTGATAAATATGTCTTAACGCCGGCAACTCAAGGCAAAGTGTAATGATTAATTTATGATTATAAGCTATTTGGCACATTGAACTAATAAAATAATTGTTTATAGTAAATTGACTGTTGAGAAATTTGACTACAGTGCTTTGTGTAAACAAATGGCGGTAATGACTGCCGGCATGTCTGGCAGAGAAATCGCCAAATTGGGAGTGGCATGGCAAGCCGCTGGTTATACATCAGAAGATGGAGTGTTAACCAAAGAAATGGTGTTAAGCCGTTGTGAAGATGCAATTAAGCAGCACAAACAAAAGGTAACATTTATAATTCATTTGTTTTTAGTAAATAGATTATGTTTTCATATTACAATATTTTTTTTAGATGGAATGGATGAGTGAAAAAGAAAAAAACGATTCTAGGTATACACGACAAAATAGTGTTCAATAAAATATGAAAACCGTTGGTCCACCACTAAATGTGTAGTTTAATTCAAAATGAATAGTCATCGGCATAGAATTTATGGGTAAATTGTCCATAACCACCATAGAATTCCATTATGTTAAAATATATATTTTTATTGTTGTAAAATATATTTGTATAGTGTTTGAGACATTGAAGGAAACATAGAAATGAAAATAATAATAAAGGAGAGAGATCAAGTTTTAATTTATATAAATCTCAAACGACTGTCTAAACTTTTTTTTTACTTGATTTGATATATTTAAAAACTTGATACATCCGTAAACTTTAAATTATAACATCCCTTTGTTATTATTTTTAATTATGGATTTTCTAATGTTCAGCGACTTCCGACAAATAAAACTATTAGTAAATAACAAAACACATATTATCAAATGTTTTTATTACTAGTTTTCAACTCTGTAGTACAAATGTTGTACAACTCTTAAATTATTTAATATTTACATTTAATCAGAATTAATAGGTCTCTAGTTAGTAATAGATAAAAATGCATCTAATTGTTGATAATTGTTGAATTATTACAATACTTAACGTTTATATGACAAATAATATATACTTGTTATGTACCAAGAAGGAATGTGTTGAGGTGATTAACTTAAAATTATATTTTAGAAAGAAAAATAAAACGCAATAATTGTATTGTATTAGAATTAAAAAAACAATTTAAAAAACTGGCAGTTTATAGAAAATATGAATAAATGAAAACTCGTATACTTTTTGAATGATGGTAGGAAGTTTATTATAAATTATATAGGAACAAATGTGTATTTCCATAAAGTGTATGAACTGTGATAAATTACGTAATTAAAAATATTGTAATTAATTGTGTAATAGAAGCCATAATCTAAGGGAAGAGCTGCTTAAATTTTGAAAATTTAAAATATACAATATTTCGATATTTAATTTCCAAAATTCTTTAAAGCTCTGTATTTGTAACTAAAGTCCACTAGTATTTATTTTAATAACCACAATTTTTTTTAGAAAATTGTATAGAGATTAACACGAAATCAAATAATTGTGAATACACAAATATTGTGTTAAAAAAAAATTAAATTAATACATGAAATGTAGATTAATGTAATTTTAAAATATCACAGAACTATTCTTCAATGACTTTTATATAATCATGAAACGAGTTGTTTTTACCAGTGTCACATTATAAAATATGTAATGTATAATGGAAATTTTATCAAAAGCAATTATTTTTATATGGAAGATTTGTAATTATTTACTTTTGGCGGGTTGTTTTCCATAGAAACTGTCCAAAAATAATCCTACAAATACTATAACAGTAGCGATCCATTGTCTGGTCAACATTGGATTGCCAAAGAATATCACAGACGCGAGTACTGTAAAAAATTTTCTCGTCGTCGTCACAATTGAACACGGTAAAGGTCCGAAATCACTTACGGTCCAAAATATAAAAAATTGACCAAGCGCACTAAATGCCGAGAACAATAATAACTGCATTATTATCTGTGGATAACGTTGCACGAAACTGATGAATTCAAATATCTGACCACTGACAATGAGTGCAACGCCCAAGAAAATCATGGACCACAAGTTCATGTTGATCATCATGTGCCCGGATTTTGTCTTCGATTCACTACGCATTCGTTCTTGAACGGCGCCAGTCACGCCATCCATTGTCAACGACAATATCAACAGTATTTCGCCGAGGCCCAACGCTGCACGGTACAACAATAAAATATTAGTAGAAAGAACAAATAATAATAATAATAAGGCTCTCAACACAAACATACTGGAAGTGTCAGCAGTAGATTTGGACTTGCCGTCTTTGAACATGAACAAAGCCACTCCGACGACGACAAGCAATACGAATAGATATTTTTTCAGAGGATACGATTTGCGTCCCAACAACACGCCGAGTATCATCACCGGTATGGGCTTACCGGACTTGGCCACCACCTAAAGACTGCATTACGGTCATTTCTTTTCGAACGAAAAAATTAAAATAAACAAATAGAAATTATCGTAACGACCTGGGTAGGGTAGTTGACCCATTGCAGGGCCATATTGCTGAAAATCATCGCCAGCAAGTACGTGACGGCGCTCAGAGCGTAGTAAACGGGTCGGGTCGTGTCGACCGACTCTTCCGGGAACGCGCTAATCACGGCTCGCGCGAACGCGTAGTTCACCACGCATTGCACGAACACCAACGACAACGAGTACGTGAATTTCTCGCCTTGTCCGCCGTACGTGCCCCTAGTGATCTTCTCTTGGAGTATCCCGTAGAAGAAATAGCACACAAATATGCCGACAGCGCACGCCGTGAACTTGGCCCCTTTGTTCATGGTGTTCGGTACCGTCGGGTCCCAAGTAGAGATTTAGATTCCGAACGGCGCGAACCGAAGAAACGAGTATGACATGCCGACGACGAAATTACATAAAACGGTTACGCGTAACTGGGTACTGCCGCGTAGGACACTGATGACAGGACGCGAAATACGCGATAACGCGACTGGCATACACGTGTTCGGTAGACATTGGTGACTATTGGTAATCTATGCTGTTGTAGAATGGTTACAGATTAGATGAACATTCGTCTAATTTGTGGAATGGTAACGAGGTTACGGTATCGCACGCGTCGATCGTTATTTCGAAATGAAAAATACATTATACGAAATATTCCAGACCACGGCCTTAACAATATTGTAATATTGTTTTATTATATATTATTAATAATAATAATGTAAAAAAATCGAACTCCTTGAAGAGTCTCTCTCACTGTCCGTTCCTTCATTTAACATAATAATACCACTATAATATACTAATGTAATAAAACTGTGAATTTTTTTTTTTTTGAACGCTTGAACTACCAGTCGGATTTGAAAATTCTTTTTTGCATTCGATAGCCCGATCTTTTAGGAAGGTATTTATCATTACGCTACGACGCTTAGTGGTCTCGAGCAAAAGGAAAAAAAAAAAAAAAGTCGAAAAGAACGCTTAGCGAAAACAAAGTAATAAGACGGGCGGGAGATCAAATGACTAAAACCTAACCTAACGTAAGTTAAACACAATAAGTGTGACGAAATGTGCAGAATATAATTTTTGTGTTGAAAATAGAATAAAAAAAAAAAAAAAATCTTATATCTTTTTTTAAAAGTTTTAAACATTTTTACACCGAATATTGAATAAAAACGAATTGAAAAAAATTTGAATCATACAGGTGGCGTTTTTTACGGACAACAAAGTGCACGGAGACAGCTAGCAATTAAATATAATATATGAATATCTAAATTAAAGTATAAATAATTTACACAAAATATTATGTGTAGCCTATATTTAACGTAGAATTTAACGAAGTTTTAAGCGTACCAAAGAATTGTTAAAAAAAAAATGTGTAGTACATTGGGGAACTATGGGGTTTTCTGACGTTCCGATTTCGAATTGGTGAAACGGAAGGGATTTAATAACGTAGCACACGTTATTATCAAAGAATAAGGTATTATATACGCATATACATATAAAAAAATCACAAGTAATATTCGCGTGTACGTTGATAAAGTAGACACATTTACCAGTCACCTCGTTCTACACCTCTCGACATTTCAATGCCAGTCCGTTAAATTTAGAGTCCGCGGTTATTTTGTAATAACGAGAATTTTCACGTAGAAAAAAAAACAAAAAAACGTAACCGATTAACCTCAAATAAATAAACGGGCAGCGCTTTCACGTGTGTCGAAGAAATCGTTACATAAGGTTGCGAAAGGGGGGAACGTTTGTTTGATAGGACTGCGCCAGCCGTCGGGAGGAGACCTTATCTTCGAGTGCCGTGATGAACGCGTTTGAAATGTGTACGAGACTTATTATCTTGTAATTTACAGTTTACTTGGTCTACGGCACTCTGTGGTCGACGCCTACAAATCGTCCGTTCGTATTTTTCGTGTGTGTGTGTGTGCATGTGAATAACTCCGTAACGAGCGACGTCCGCCGTAAAGTTCTCGTAGAAAATAATAATTGACCAGCCGTTCAACTGTACAGCCTATTGATTATAATGATTCTTTCGTTTTGACGTTGTTTTAGTAATGACTAAAATACACATTATTATTATTGCGCCCTATTATTTTCTATTCTAGCCAGTCATGAGTATGTGCCGGTCGTTTGAACGCGTACCGTTGTCGCATTCGGTCTGCAGTTGGCCTTATTTCTCTCGTTGATCCGCATTTGAAATGGCGTCGGACAATTGTGAAAACCTGTTGTACGACGAGGCTTGTTTACAAGTGTGGGCAACCAATTCGTCGGATGTGTCGTTGTGGGTCCAATCCGAAGAATGTTACCAAGTATATAAAACGATTTTCTTCTACCTTTGTTTATTTACGAACAAAGTATTGTATTATAGTTGGCATATATATATATATCGCCTTTCAGACTACAAAAACTGTGTAATACATTGTTAAGGCTTTCAAATCAAGTGCCAAACATCATGATATAACCGTCAGTGTGAAAATTGGGATCTTTATGTGGTTTTAGTTATAGGTCATTTGATATTTGGGTTTAAAATAATGCTGTTATAGGTGGCCATAAATTAAGGTACGTCTTTATGGGCAGTCACTTTCAAAGCAGCGTAATTGCTTATAGTTATGAAATTACAAAAGTCACTCATTACTTGTTTGATTCAATGTCTTGATCATAAAACAATTTCAATTGAATAATTTGTTTCTACTGCGTAAACTACGTATATACGTGCATTAAAAAAAAAAAGTCCGTATATGAGCAATTATTTTATATGAATATCTAATTTTCCTTTTGTGAAAAAATCCTGAATATACCACTGCATTGATTTTGGTACGTAATTGAACATACCTTTTTATTACGTTCGTTTTCCATTATTCGGTTGATAAATCATTTATATTACCCGATATTATATGATACATACATATTTTTCTTCAACGTTTTAAACCTAGTTAGAAATGCGCAATTATGACTGCTACAGATAAGAATGCAATTATATCATAATAATTTTCAGTGATATATGGATAATGTTAAATAATATTATGTATTCCACAGTTTTAGTTGACCTGCAAAGCTCTACAATATTGTATTTAATATCGAATACAATTCATATTATAATGAAGTACATAGTTTAAAGTAATAGAGGTGTGAAATGATTTGTATGAGAAATTAACACTTTTAGAATTGTTTGGAAAATGTATTATTTGTTTAAAATGTTTATTATCTTATATTATTATGTTTATTATCTTATATTATTAATTAATTTATTTATTTTATTTTAAAAGAAATTTTATCATTTTAATGATGTTCAATTATAATGTTAGGGTGAAATAATTTAACAAGAGTTTTAACTTTATAATTTTTTTATTTTCTATACTGTTGGTTAATTTGTAATGTGTAAAATGGGAAGCTACAATGATAATTATATTGTTTAATACTTTTCTATTTATATTAATTATAAACCATGGGGTTATTGACTTTTTTGTAATTTAATTATTATGTTGTACGTTTAAATATAATTGTGTATGTAATTTATTGAAAAAAATTAAGTAAATTTAATGATGCGTAATATGTATTTGTAGCAATCTTGTTCTATCATTAATATAATTAATTTTAAGTTATTATTATTTATAATTAATTTACCTTATTTGTTTTGTTTGTAGTGTGATTTATTGAAAAAAGCTGATATATTCAACAATGGACTTACAAAAATCAAATTGAATACTATTTACAATCTATGGCTTGAATTGGCCAGTAACAATAATCAAACAAATTGCAGGTCATTTATTAGTTTTAATTATATTATTATCAGACCATTGAGTAATAATTATAGTATTAAAAACAAATGCTTGTTATTGGAAAAAAGGAATCTGATTTTGCTGTAGACATTATTGTATATTTTTAAAATAATTTTAATTCTATTACTACTACTATGTGTAATCATTGACAGTGAGAAGAAGAAGATTTTATTTTGATTTTACTTTCAGAACAACATTACATGTTTTTTTTTTCTGAAATGTATACAATTTATACTAAATACCATCATTATAAAAGTTGAACATTATAATTTAAAAAAAAATTATTATATACAGAACATTTTATGCTTTCGAAGAGCATGGGATTTATCAGTGGAATGTTACAAACAATATCTGCACAGAAATTGAACAGATTTCAAATCCACAAGGCTTTATTTTACGTAAGACATTACTAATTTTAAATTTAATTTTAATGAACTTATATTTTTTGTATTTTAGCATTTGTTTATGCATTATTACTCATAATACCATCCTTTGCTACTTGGTTTTTCATCAGCTATTTACAAAAGACCAATGTAGTGCCATCCGTGTTTCGATTCGCATCAAAGACAGACTTGGATATTGAAAACGTATGTATAAAACTTTTGTTGTTTATTAAATCCTTAGGGTACATTGAATATTTTGTACGAACTAGTAATTGTTTCAAACGGTCTGTAGCCGTAATGTACAAATAAATTATGGTTCTGACACTAAATTAAAAAAAAAGCGATTTGATTTTATTTTTAAACTAATTTATAATAATTTCAAAACAATAGTTTTATAAATTGTTATAACTAGAATTTTAATTTCATTAGTATCAAATATATATAATATACCTAATTTAAAATGAAGCATTGTTCTTTTTATTGTACTGTTATTTAATAGTAATATTTTTTGTTACATTGATTTCACTAAAAAAATTTAAAACTGATTATTCAATTTGTAATCGGAATTATCAATAATTAAATTATGTTGTAAAATAATAAAATTAAATGAATTTACCATTAATGCCAAGAATCGTTTAATAAGTTAATAATATTTTAGTAAATTATTTTGACAAGTAACATCGTTTGTTAAAACAAATTATTATTTATATTATAATATTATTAATCTGAGTTTAATTTTTAACAATACTGTTAAAAAAAATTAACTACTTTTATTAATTGGTATATATATTTTTTATAATTTCAGGATTTTGGAACTGGTTCTAATGAACCAGTTATTATTCATCCTCAAATTCCAACACCAGTGAAAAATAGTAGTTATCGTATTTCATCATTGGATGCATTTAGAGGGTAATAACTGAAATTATAAAATTATTTTCTACCAGTAATTTGAACATAAAATAATTTTGTACATATAATAGTCAATAAGCAAAGAAATTGTTCCTAAATTTAACAAGAAAAATAATATTTTTTAAAATTTCAATGCATTTTTAATTGATTTTTTGAAAACATCGCGGTAGGTACTTAAATAAAGGAACAATTTATTTATTTTTAATCATTTGGTTTTATGATTTTTCATTTGACATTTCAATGATACTAAATGACTTCTTAATATTTTATGTCTGTATAATTGAGACTCTTTGAGCGATTTTATTTTCCTAAAAACATCAAAGCTTGAATAAAATATTATGCATTATCTCAATGATTTACTCCGCATAGTGTATTATGAAACCACATTACATCGTATATAAATAAATTGATCACTTGCCAAACTTTTTCTATTACATTTCTTTCCAGTGTATAATATATGTGATTTATATTCCAAGCTATTATAGATAAATATTCAAAATAAATATATATTTATAAAATTAAATGTTCAATTATAGCAGCCTCTATTATGAAATTATTATAAAATTTAATATTTTTGTCTAATGGGTTATTACTTGTTTCAGTATATCCATTATCTTAATGATATTTATCAATTTAGGCGGTGGCCATTATTGGTTCTTTGACCATGCTCCGTGGAATGGTTTTACGTTAGCAGATTTTGTACTACCGTGGTAAATGAAAAACTATTTAATATTTATAGTTATTTATTTGTCAGTTAAAATTCAAAACAATAAATTGTTTTCGGTCTTAGGTTTTGTTGGGTTATGGGTGTGAGCATAGCCATTTCTTTACGATCTCAACTTCGTTCAAGTACTAAAAGAAAATATGTCTTTGGTCGTATAGTTCGAAGATCAGTTGTTCTATTGATAATGGGTTTGGTATTGAATTCGGTGAACAATAATAATTTAAACACTTTTAGACCAATGGGTGTTTTGCAACGACTCGCTTTTGTATACTTCATAGCGGCAACGTTGGAGACGATTTTTATGAAACCACAACCTTATTTCACAGTAAATGATTTAAAAGAATTATTAATCTATATTAAGAAAATCAAAATAACATTGTAATATATTTATATAATATATTTTTTAATAGAATACAAAACTGGACATAATTAGAGATATTATTGAAAGTGCTCCACAGTGGTTTATAGTAATTGTTTTAGTAGTTATTCATACTAGTATTACTTTCTTTTTACCTGTTCCTGGTTGCCCAAAGGGATATTTGGGACCAGGAGGCCTGTATAATGGATCGTCAAATGTCAATTGTACTGGTGGTGCAGCGGGATATATTGATAGACTGGTAATCGGTGAACGTCATATGTATTCTGGCACGCCTAAACCTGTTTATCAGTCATTGCCTTTTGATCCTGAAGGTAATATATTGAAAGGATTAAATTTATAAAGCTGACGATTAAAAATTAAAGACTATTAACTATTTATTTTGATTTTTAATTTTAGGTATTTTAAGTTCTTTGACAAATGCTTTGCTGGTATATATGGGTGTACATGCTGGTCGCATTATTTTGTGTTATCAATATACCAATGAACGGATTAAACGTTGGACTGCGTGGACAATTGTACTTGTAAGGATATTGTTTTGAATTGTAGTCTTAGAAAATATTTAATGAAAGAAAATAAATGCATCATTAGTTTTTTATTTAGTTGACATTAAATTAGAATTAATTAATAAATCACTAATCATAATAATTGAATAAACGTCTTCTCAAAGACCAATTGATATTATTCATGAATATTAATGTTTGTTGTTCTTGTTTTTAGGGATTAATCGGAGGATTTTTGTGTAATTTTTCCAAAGAAGGTGGTCTTATACCGATAAACAAGAATTTGTTTTCTTTGTCTTACGCATTTGTTACTGGTAGTTCTGCGTTTTTATTATTCATAATATTATTTCTAATTATCGAACATTGGCGATTGTGGAGTGGATCACCGTTTTGTGAGATCGGTAAGTTTTGTGTATAATGGTTAGGTGTTTGTAATAAAAATGTAATGTACATTGTGCGTATTATATTTCAGGCCAAAACTCGATTGTATTATACCTCGGACACAATATATTTTTCAATACACTTCCGTGGAAATGGCAACCAGTGAACGAGACTTCCCATACAGAATATTTAGTTATGGATTGTTGGGCCACAATATTTTGGTGTGCAATAGCGTTAGTGATGTACAAAAAGAATATATTTATTGTGGTATAATGTTCATTAAGTGTTTATGTATTATTAATTATGTATAATGACGGTATGTAGCATTTATATTATTCTCTAACAAACGATACATCACACGTCAAAACATTATTCACATGTAAACGAAATAAAAAAACTATGTTCTATAACAGAAATAGTTTTTTTTTTTTTATTTGTATACTATATTGATATTCACGTTTTGTATAATCGTTTGATAATGACACATTTTGTTTAATATCTTAAAAGTTAAGGGAATTGTAAAAATTGCTACGGTATTTGAATTAATCAGGGAGTTTCTGAGGAACTTCCGCTGTAATTAATTTTCATTAATTAAACCTAAACACATTGTACTTAACTATTTCCTTTTTTATACTAATATTTTTCAAAATGCTCAGTAAAAAAATATTGTATTTTATAATTATTGTAATAATTTCTTATTTAGAATAAAAAAAAATGTTAATATATTTCATATAATTTTATGTTTTTTTCTTGTGATATTTTTTCGATTTCTTTTCTTTGTGGTATTTAGATTCGTGTTCATAATGTGAATCGCTATCCTTTTTCTTATTAAATCCCGTTTCCCCTTTACTTCCAGATTTCTTTTTGGTATCACTTTTCTTCTTACTTTCTTTTTTCAATTTCTTATCCTGATAAAAATGTAGATCTCAATTAGACTACAAATTAAAAACAAACAAAAAAAATTTGTTCGTTAACTACGCATTCACATACCTTTTTATCTTTGTTTTTCTTCTTCTTTTTAGATGCTTTTAATTTGATATCCGATTTTTCCCCGATCTTCTTGAAAGTGCCATAGGTTTCAAAATTGTCCCAGAAGCTGTTGACTTTGTGTTTTTCGTCCTTGTGGTACTTGTCTCGAAACCCCTAATAATGAATTGAAAATTTCAAAATATTTATGGACAGGTGAACTAATAATAATTCAACGTCGTTGTCGTCGGCGACGGCGTTTGTAAATAAAATTCGTATCGCGTACTTTTTTCATTTTAATTCCTTTTTCTTTGTCGCCCTTTTTGTACGACGCCTTTTTTTTGTTCCCTTTGTGCATGTCTTCGTGTTCATCGTTGTCTTCCTTGTCATTGTATTTGTCACGATTGCCCTTTCCTTCTTTGTATTTCGTCGATTTCTTTTCTTTTTTCTGCTCGCCTTTTTTACGTTCCTCCGTTTTTACCCAATTATCGCCGCCCATCGATTTTTCCGACCCTTTTTTACCGGTCTTATGCGCCTTTGATTTCGTGTCTAAATTATATTATATGGTGGTAGTCGGTGACAACAGTGGGAATATCATTTTGAAACTTTTCGATTACTTATTGTTTAAACGAAAATTGTCATAAGCATCATGTATACGATTTAGTAGCGTACGGATTATAATATATGGGTACACATATAAATGTATAAATACAGGGCCGCATTTATAGGGGGAGAGGACACTGGTTACAACTGTACACGGGCGCCAACATTTTTTAATCGGACATTTCTTCACTTGTAAATTATTAAAACTTTTAAAATTTTAAATTATTTTAATAACAGTATTATATATATATATAATGTTAATGTTGTTAATGCTGTGTGAAATTTAAACAATTATTAATGTGTATTTTATTGCAATAAATAGTTATATCAGAGAATATTATTATTATTATTATTATTATACCTCTACCTAATAATATATCCTTAATCATTTTCCCAAATTTGTTGTGATTCAATAGACTGTAGACATAAGTTATTTTTATAATAATTAATTTTGTTAGGTGCCTACTACGGAATGGGAAGAGGTTCGTGAAATTATTAAACAATATTTAAAAAAAAGCACACGTTATGTTGTAACACAAATATTCTTTGCTCAAAATCTAAAAGGTCCAAATGAGGATCTATTTCTTGTTGGTATAGACCCCTTCCTTACGAGGACGCCAATTTCTTTTCGAAATGTCTAAACGCGGCACTGTATAAAAATACGCGTAAAACAATAAATGAATACGTATTTATGTACCACAGTATTATAGCGATTCATGTGAAAAAATATAAAACGGCCGATTTTTTTCCTCGAAAATCTTCGATAGCGTAATTTTTTTTTTTATCTCTTGGTGAGGTCCCGTGGACAAAATCAATTTAGAGAAATGAACAAAATAATAATAAGGACTCGGTTCTCCGATGCAAAATGGGTATTAGAAGATGTGGATGGAGCTTACTTTTTTTCGTCGACTGCGATGTCCAGAGATCGGTCGTCGGGACGTAGTGTTGCGGGAAATGGCCGTCATAGTCTGGATCATTCGGTGGCCCCAGCTGTAATAACGCGCGTTCCAAGCCGGTACATTCCGCGATGGCGGCTATGAACATTAGCTGTAACGGTGTAATTTTTTTTTTAAACAAACTTTCATTGGACGATAAATTTAAAAAGAAAAAGCGGTAACGAATGTTGTGCATTTCATATCGAATTTTACAGTTTTTTTTTCTATATTATTATACCGTATACATTCTATGCCCTCACAGATAAAGTAAAAAAAAAAAAAAATATCTTATTTTGGACAGTCATTAATAGATAACTGGGATCATTCTTACGGAATAAGATGCCGTATAGAAAAGGCCTTTCGAGCGGGTTTTGTGTAAATGAAAAATATAATCTGCAGTCAATCGGTTAGCGTGGATCTCCGAGTCAGAATGATTCGTTGCTATGTATTCGCCGTACTTCTTTATGGAGCGGAGACTTGGACTCTATCAAAAGTTTCGATCAATCGAATTTTCAAGCATTTGAGATGTGGATACACCGCAGAGTATTAAAAATTAGTTGGTGCGATCACATAACGGATATCAATGTACTAGAAAGAATGAATAAAGAAATTGAAGTGTTGAAAACAATAAAATCACGAAAACTTCAGCGTCTAGGATGCGACATCCGGAAAAAATGTAGTTTACTACAATTAATAACCCAGGGTAAAATAGTCGGGAAATGGGAGCCGTGGAAGGCCTCAAATTTCGAATTGGTTGGACGGCATCAGAAAATGGTCCAATACATCTACGATATCTGTATTCAGAACAGCCATTAATAAAGATCAAATTACTGACATGATTGCCAAGGTTCGTTGACGAATACGGCACACGAAGAAGATACATTGGAAAGCAATAGAGATTTATCGATAAAAACGATACTGACGCGAGGTCGTATTCGGCGTGTACCTAATGCTGCGCACTTTGTCGGAAAATTTAAAATGATATTGAAAAAAAAAAAAACCTATTATGACTCCGGGATTTAAGTGTTGAAGTAACGCGCGCGTAGGACTTATGGAATTTGAAAATTCTTTTTTTAAAACCAAAAATCAAATATCTCAACTGATGGCGGGCGCGGCGAACTCGAAAACAAAAAAAATTAAAGAAACAAAAAAAAGCAGTGTACTAATGGACCTATGCCAATTTCGGTTTTACAATGAAGTTTTTTTTTCCGCCGTCGACTGTAATTTTTCGCGTAGGAACAGCGTTACAATTTTTACAAGACGTGTGTATCCCCAAAATGTGCGGTAGCAAACGTTCCACGGACATACTACTAGGAGGAGACCAAAAACAAAAATGTTGTCATAACTTCATGCACAATATTGGGAATTATTTTGGGAGTTTATTGGGAAGCCAATCATCGGAAAGTCTGTTTGGTCGCAGTATTTTTTTTGCTCACTAACGACTCAATATTTTTATTTTTTTTTTTACACGACCTCACATAACTCGCTTAACTAAAATCCAGAAGTTACGCTTCTTAAAAACATACGGTACGCTCTTCGTCCGATAATTACTTTATAAATAGTCCAAAATTATAAGAAATGTTTTATAGTCCGTTGTGAATTCTTTTTTTTATACTCTATGAAATCATTATTTCGGTTCATTTGTGCCCCGCGATCGTCTTTTAAAGGGAAACACGTACCGCTAACAATTATAATATTACAATATTTCATACGTGTATAGAGAAGAGGTATAGTATTTTGTAAAATTTCGAATATTTTATTTTTCCATTTTTACGAACCGAAAAATAGTCGGTGGCAATGCGCGCCGGAGGTATTTTATCGTTTTGTTCCGACGATTTTCTATATAGATCTACGATAAACGCGCTGATAAAAATAAAACTATATTTGATAAATATTTTTTTTTTTTTTGAAATAGTCTCGCAAATGTATTTCCATTTAAATTAAATATCAATAATAACGTACTCTTCAATACGTATACATATATTCATATATAATATGTATTAAACGCGTAGCACGTGGCCACGTCTACGAGTAATATTATAAATAATTAGGGTCAAATTTATGTACTTTAACCTCGGAGTAAGTATAGTGTGCGTATAAAACATTTTTTTTTTCCTTTCGAAATTATCATTTTTTTTTTTTTTTTTTTTACTCGTATTTTCGGCACATTACGGCCAAAGACTAATTAATATATATATATATATATCTAATAATATATAAATATATAATAGACGTGCTTATAATGAACAGAAGGAGAAAAAAACCGAATATTACAGACTGAAATTTCGGTTATATATATATAATTAAAATAAATCGTCTTCATCTATTATATTTATTGATCCCGTATAGTAGTGTACTAATATTTACGGTATACAATAATTATTTAATAATTTATCGAGACTTCGTCAATTTTCGAATGATAATGTAAAAAATGCTAAATGCGCGTTTACGATTCGCGGAACAGTTGAAAAATATCTCTCTAATTGAAAATAATAAATATTCGGACTAGAATTCGCAATCGTCCGTATAAATACAGCTACTGCGCAGGATTTGTTTCGGGGGTTTTCGTAATAAAAACACGTTAATTAATTAATTACATATAACTCGAAACAATATCCTTTTGTAATCAAATATTTAAATATTACGCGAAACGAAGTGTATAACTTTACACATTTTTGTAGTTTACGAAATTATTATTTCGGATTAATCGATGACGCTCGAACCGAATTTTTATGACGTAATTGCGGAGATTGAAATTCAAAACTATCATCCACATCAAACTTTTATTTATTTATTTATTTTTTTTTAATAAATAATAATTACCATGTACAATATAATACAAGACGTAAAACTTTTATAGTTTTTGTAATCTATCATTCTATTCGGCTATCTCAATTATGTCACTACAGTGTCCACCCACCCACCAACCAAATGATGATGTGTAGCAACTGTTACACTCGGAGTGTATGTATATATAGTTTGGTCGCCAATGGAATTAATATTATAGCGATGTACAAAAAGAAAAAAATTATTATTATTATTATTATTATAAAACCAAGCCACCAAAAATGTGCTATTTATTATTATAAATTGCTTATTTAATCTACAATTATATCTGTTCAGTGTGCGTATATTATCGCGGTCGATAATTAAACGAACATTTCTCGAATAAGTAATATATAATATTTTTATGGAATACCTGTGTATCAAAGTTAAAAGTAACCGTATAACTTCCAAGTTCTCGTTTGAATAGTACAACTACGACTTGGTCTTATAATAACAGTACGGGCCACAGAATAGATGAGAAATCCAATCTAATTCCAATTCATCTATTTTGTGATACAGCGCGTTGTCTTCTATAGCGTCTTGAAAAGTGGTTCGCCGTACAAACGATGAGCACTGGCAGGAAAGCGATGGCAGCGCGTTATGTTTAATATAATTTAAGCTCGTTTATTAATACGTGGGATAACACACAAAAAAAAAATTATTTTTCTAATAACGTGTATAATTCAATAAAATAGTTGTCATTCGTTGCATTTGTCCACTTTTTTTTCTCCGTTTTACTAGAACATCGAATGACTTCAAATGTATAACGCAGAGCTTGTGCTTAGGAATTTTCAAAACTACCCAAAATATTTATGTACAAGCTGATAGAAATATTTGTCTGACGACCGGAGTGAATCGTAATAATCGTGATAAAAGTTATGTTTATATTTTTTAAATGGGCATTGGGGTCATATTTCAATATATATTGATAATTTGAAATAAAATAATCATGCGGATAATTTTTTTTCGTTGATACAATAAAATTCAAAAAACACTAAACATATAACACCTAATCAATACATTCGTGTATTTAACATTTTTAAGTACTGCTCAAATATGTGATTACAACTGTTCATTTTAATTAAAAACTACTATCCACAATGGTTAGAATTACCGGTTAGTGTCAGTTCTACGTCTATATAAATATTTTTGTAATTGACTTTTGAAAATAAATTTATTAAATTATTCAAACTGAGTATAAGGAAATGTATATGTACCGTATGAAATACAATTATAGTTGAATTGCCACCGAAAAAAAAATAGTCTAATTGAAAATTATTATATGACTTTATAGCGACTTTCCACTTCACTTCTAATGGCCTAATATTGTTAATTAGTTTTTCAACCAACGAATGGTTTAAAATTTAATAATTATGAAAATGTTTGACACTATTGGACTCGGCTAATGGTGATAAACGCGTGAAAGTCCGAAAAAAGAACATTAACTATTCTTTACAGTTATATACATTTTATATATTAAATATGCAATATCATTAAGTTTCGTCTAAATTTAAACGGCCGTCGACTGTTCTACAACCTAATCAATAATCTTACATAATATGAACATAAAACCGATCATCTCGTATATACTTTATTCTTTGAACTCAAAGTAATAAAATTATCATTATACAGTTGTCTCGTGAACAGAAATCAGCTGTAAAAATTGTTTTCATTCATAATTTATATCATTCAAATTATTATTATTATTATTACTATTATTATTATTATTATTATTGTTTTTTTTTTATAATGATCATACGAACAAGTATTATGGACAACAAAGAGGAATATGAACATCCCTTGACTATTTAAATAAAATTCTTTGTTTTTTTTTATGTCTGTATACCCAGAAATTGTATCAGAAGGAGTGCTCTAATCTTTATAATCATATCTATTGTTTCTTATTGTAGTAAATTGCATATCTAATAGGTACTTTAGAGAGATCATTTTTCAATTTTCTCAAAAGCGCCTAAAAAAAAAAAAAAAAAAAAACTCAAAAATTACATAAAAACGGGATTTTGTCAAAATCGAAAATTGTTATTTCTTCGATAATTTTGAAACTATTAGGTTTATAGAATATCGAAATATCCTCACCGAATAATGTACATGTATGTTATATTAGGAGAAAAAAGAGGAAACAAATTATGTTACACCGAAGCTCAGAATCGTTTTTGTCGAACGCAAAGATTTATATCATTGCTTTCAAATGTATATACTATATAATAATGTAATAATATATAATAATAATAATGTATATACTATGTAATAACAAAATTCTAAAATCTTTATTCGAATCATTCGTTTAAGCGACATCCACAACATCCCGCGGTTCGCCATTCCTTTTTTTTATATTTAAGTATGGTAATTTTTTTTTATTAATATGAGTTACAATCGGTGTGTTTTTTTCCAATGACATATTTAAACGGACATATATTTATATCCTGAATTTCGAGGTGTGGGCCGCGCGCACGCATCGGCTGTTTATTATTAAACGGTTGATTTTCACAATCAATAATATATTGTTATTATTATTATTATTATTATTATTATTATTATTATTATATGTGACGACGACACGATCAAAATGTCTTACCCACGCGTAACGGGCGTCGCACATATTGTGCACTGCGACGACGGCGGAGTTTCGGAACGGCATTGAGCATTCCATATATTGTGTGCGCGTGTTATAATATTGTAATATAAATATTAATTTTTACACGCGATAATTATCCGTTCCGTCGAGCGCGGCTGTTTTTCTATAAAATTTTTTTATTGCTAAATTCGTTCTCGCGTCCATGTGTTGTGTTTCATACAAATCGATATTGAGTTCACTTAATTGTTTTGTCGGTAATTGCGGCGGCGGCGGCGACTCGGTGACGCGGACGATCCGGTCATTTAAACGGTTTGTTTAACACTACTGTTGCGCGGTGATCCAAACCGACGACGCCGGAAAACTAAAGAGAGGAAAAAGAAAAATAATAATAATAATAATAATAAAAAATTATAATAAGTATAAGGAAGAAAAGTAAAAGAAAACGAACCCCGACGAAAACGAAAACTGCGTCCGCGCGAGCGTGCAGGTGCGTTGCGGGTGGTACACCGCGAGAGGAAGAGAGTTCGGTTATACCGTTTGCGTAACGGCATCGTCGCCGCCGTCCGTTGCGTTATATATTATAATATTAGCCAAGAATTTTTTTTTTTATACACAGTTTTCCGGTACTGTTTTTCTCTCTCTCTCATTACCTTCGCGCTTTATTTAATTCCACGTCGTCGCGGTTACCAAATGTAACAGGGGACGTCGAAAAAAACGAAATCCTGCGGTAAATCCTGCAGTCCGCGGTTTGCAGGATATTATGATATTACGTTATGTTACCTACGCAGTGGCGCGTGTTTTCAATATTTTTCTCTTTACCGCCGCGCACCGAGGGTATCCGTTAAGAATGTAGAAACCGTATTAACGCCCACACGGTTATTTAAAGAATATTTCGAAATATGTATTATTATTATTATTATTATTGTTATTGATAATACAAATTGTTTCGATGCGTTTTTATTAGAATCGATTATTGAAAAACTTTAAGTATTCTCTGTTCAAAAATAATAACCGAGTTTAAATAATAACGTTTTATTTACCAGAGGAAAAGAGAACGAATAAATATTTACTGTGTACCGGATCTGATGTAGTAGAATTCCCCAAGTAGATCTTTCTTCCTACAGATCTTTACTATAATATACACCTACTCTTTTACGGGATTGATAAAATCTTCATTATATATACATATAATTGGGTTAGATTGTTCTGTTTTAAATACTTCTATAATCTTCAGACACTTTTCTGTATAGGACATAGTAGTAATCCCGTGCAACTTCGTTTCCCTTAATTATATTTTATTAAACTGGATTAAGAACAATCTAACACAGGCAACGCCGCATAATACAACTATAATTGATGATAATAATACGTTCCACATCTTAACACCTCTCATATCGGGCAAAACTGTTTACGGGCGAAACCGCGGATAATTCAGCTAGTTACTATATTTATAATTTATATATTTATTATTTGAAAACTTTAAACCCCTATTTAATCCAATTAGGGGTGAAATTTTCAAAAATCCTTTTTTTACAGACGCCTACGTCATAATAGCTATCCGTATGCCGATTTTCAGCCCGATTCGTCCAGTGGTTTAAGCTGTGTATTGATTGATCGGTCAGTCACGTTTTCCTTATATATATCAAACTCTAAACCCCCGTTATGCCCCGTTCGGAGACGAATTTAAAAATTCCTTTTTCAATGGGTGTCTACGTCATAAAACGAAACTACTGACCAAGTTTCAAACTCATAGCTTCAGATGAGATCAAGTTTAAACAATTAAGTTTTCAAGCAATTTTGACGGACCGGGCTGGAATTTGACATACGGATAGCTATTATAACGTAGGCACCCGCTAGGAAAGGATTTTACATATATATATATATTGTTAATTTTTATACTATATATTATTTAACACATAAAATATAAGTTTTTATTATTGTGATTACTTTGTTTTAATGAACTAAATTTTATTGATGATAAATTTTTAGGCCCGACGCACTAATGCCGACCACATCAAAAATATGTCAGGAATGCATAGACAACATTAACGAATTGGATCAACGGAATAAAATAGCAAATGAGGCTCAGCGAATATGTTAAAAATGTTTTTTTTTTTTTTGTACAAATATTATATTTGTTTATAATTGATATTGTTTTCAAAATGTTGAATTTAAAACAAAATACTTCTGAATTCCATTAAAAGATAATTGAATAACAAAAAGTAAAGAGTAATAGGGTTGGTGATTTATTTATGTCTTATAATAATAAGTTGAACTCGGTGTTTCATTCATTAGAGAGTTTTTGCCACTCGTAATTCTGTTTCTAGTACGCGAGAAAATCACGTGACCGTTGGAATGCGTGTGTGTGTGTGTGTGTGTGTGTGCAGTGTATTCCCTGGTTGTTGTAATAACGAAAAAAACTATTAATATTATATCCAATATTATAATACTAACGTAAATAATTTACTGTACGAAAAGGGTTCGGGAAAAATATATAAAATATATTTGCCAGGGCAAGTACTCACCCCCGTTAAATGATGCCATCACTGATGTAAACCAAACGTTAGTATATCGCGATGATCATATTATTATAGGCATTGTGTTGGCCAGAAATTATTTTTTTTCTAAATAATTTCTAAAAGTATTCATTTAGACATACGGTTTCTGAGGACCAGGGGGTTCGAACGCATCGAAAAACGCCGCACTGAGCACCACGAGTCGGGGGTTTCAACGGATAAATGGATTACATTATTATTATTATTATTATTATTAATTTAATGGCGGCGTGCGCGTAATTCGCGAACTAATAATTAGTGCGTGAAACTTCGGGTACAGGAACCAAGTAACGCACAAACGCGTTGTTGAGCATTTGGCGATTGTTTCAACTGCCGTGCGAGAGATGACATAATATTTTATGAATTTTAGCCGGTCGGTCACGCGCGCGCGCGCGCGGCGCAATCAATCTCCCGAAACGATTAACGAACGCGTTTATGTAACGTAGTCGCGCGAACTTGCGGTCTAATTATCGTCAAGTATAATAATATATAATATAAATAAGGCATTACAGAAGGTACCACCAAAATTTTTACGCGAAATATATTACATATATGTGTGTAGTAAAATTAATGACGGGTAAAATCGGTAAGCGGCGCGATATTGTTAAATATCGACTCGCCTATTAAATTTACTACAATTATTGTCCGTTTTAAATGATTATCTCGGGAATCGTGAGTTCGAGGATCTTCGTGTCGCAGTATATATGAGTATATAGTTATTTGTAATAATAATAATAATAATATATTAGTTATACCCCACGTGATATCGACGTTGGAAATATTCATATTCGGACGACGAGTTATTAAAAATAAGAGAATTTAAATTATATATTTAATTTAATTTATTACGTATATATATATTTTTTTTTTAATAATATTTTAATTAACGAAAATTTTAAATAAGTGAATTGTCGAGAGTGAAAATGGGAGTGTGTGGTTCGAGACTGGCGCGACGGACCGAGTGAGATGTCCGTCGTCGATATTGTATTAATAGTTTTTTTATCAAAATGTCAATAAGAACACAATGGTATAGGAGACACTCTATTAGTCACAATTTTGTAAACAACACAACGGAATTCAATAAAGAGTGGCTATCATTACACACATATATATAATACGGGTTTCTTGTAGGGTTTTTTTTTTAGTCTTTGCCCCGCAATTAATTTTCACATAATATACTACTCGTGTGTATTCGTTACGTTCTAATGCAACATCGTACACACAGCGGCAGTACGAGCCGACGATATTATTTTTATATACCGCGTGATATTTTGTTTAATAAAATTCATTCGTTCTTGGCCCGAGGTCACGTATAGAACAGTGGCACAATACCGGGCACACGCGCAATCCGTCCGTCGGATTAGCGGGCGGGGGAATAAGCCTTGGACGACGCGTGCCGCGCGTGAAAATGCCGTGTCAACGAAATATTTTCAAATACAATTGAATCGCGGAAAAACGTTTCACGCACGCTCGCGCGCGCGTATAAATCCGTTCGAAATCCAAGGGCTCGTCTTTACAACCGTTCGGTTCGTCACACACACACACGACAACATCCAAAGAAAACGAATACAAGATAATAATAATAATAATAATAATGATTTTTACCGCACACGTGACACAGCGGGTTCGATACGTTGTTAATTTCGTACGAGAAAGCGATTTTTTTTTTTAGCATTTATTTATAGGAAAAAGCGAGAGAAAATATTGCGCCAAGGTCTCGTACATTATTATAAATATTGAATTTTCGCATGTACACGGACAAGGAGTATACGATATAATGGCGAAGAAGAGTCGAATTCGTATACCATCTACAGCGACCGCGTATCACACGGATACAGTCGTTGTATTCGAGGATGGTGGACGGGGACGGTCGCGAGTGATCATCCGGTTTGCAGCGTATCCATTTATTTCGATACACGAGTATACTTACTTGCCGCCGCGCAGTATACGTTCAAAGCGAATTTCCGCGGAAAAAGTAAAACGCGGGGACGAATTATTATTTTTTATTTGAAACTAACCGCGGGAGATTCGCCGTTAAACCGTTTCACTTATATTTACGATATTATTACAATTTGTTTCTATTAATTACGCTGCTGTTGCGGCGTTGTCCCGCAGACGCTATTATTATCGATACAAATAATCCCTGACTAATTACTGAATTACGCCGTTTTTTTTTTTTTTTTTTTGTTCGCGTGTTTCATACGCAAGACTATGTTTACTCGGACTTCTTCAACGAGCGTTTGGTTCTTTTTCCCTGGGACGAAAACCGTGCCAGTTAGTCGGGACACCGATAATAAATGCGGAGGAAATCGATGAATATAATATTTGGCTTGGCTGTAGCGGGCGGTCATTGCAGTCGTAACCGACGCTTCCATGGACGCGAAAATCATCCGTTTCTCGATTTTCTCAGCAACGGATTCTCACGAAATTTTCCGTACGCGTGCGGTATGTTTCCCGTAGTAATTTCACTGTTTGTGAAGAAGTCCGAATTTCAATAAGCGCGAGTGCCGGAAACTTCGAAATATTACAACCGTTGATAAAAGTCGTTGGTTTTATCAATTATTCACTCACTATACGTATATTAATTCTATAATTCTACCCGTCGCTTGTGCTAATACAACTGTTAATATTTTTTATTGTTGTTTTAAAGTGGAAATGGCATGACACCGCGATGAAGCAGAGCGCGATTTAATCGACGAAAATATATATTATGTAGGTACTGATCGGCGGCGGCATGCTCGCTTTCAGGCAATGATCGCCGAAGAACAAAGTCAATTTTAAAAAAACCAATAAATATGTGTAAACACACGAATTTTTTATATCAGAGCGCATTGAATAAAAACAAAACAAAAATTGAAACCGATTTCGTTTTGGTCTGAGATTTATATAGTAATAATAATAATAATAATAATAAGCGCTTAAGTTTAGGATTTTGAATTATTTTCAAATCCCGATTCATATAATATCGAACTTGGATATTTTTCAGAATATCATATAGACCATGTGACTTTTCTAAGTGTTTTTTGTTATTTTCTCAAGAAAAATAAATAAATATAATAGTAATTAAATAACGTATTGAATGTGAAATATGAGAAATAATTTATAAAAAAAAAAATTTAAAAAAAATAATGTTCTGGCGAAACTGTATACAATTTCAATTCACCTAAATATATAAATATATATATATATGTGTGTGTGTGTGTTGCCGGTGAATTGTACTTTAAACCTATTCATTACTACAAGGTGCAAAGTATAATTATTATAATATTATGAATTATTATTATTATTATTATTATTATTATTATTATTATTATTATTATTATTATTATTATTATTATTATTATTATTATTATTATTATTATTATTATTATTATTATTATTATTATTATTATTATTATTATTATACGCGTGTTATACGGTCAAAGCCCGAGATTGTTGGTAAATTTCTATACACACATAATAATATTATATAAGTTTGATTAAAGATTTGTAGTTGTATACTTGCACGTATGGTTACGCAGATATATATATATATAATATATATATATATATAATTTAAAATATTCTTATAGAATAAACAGAATTTTATTTATGAAAAAACTGTTTTGTATAATAAACGTACTATAACGACTCGATGTATATTCGATCTCGTATACGTTATGTACACGTATGTACGATGTGTAATAAAAAAAAAATAACGAGAATTTTCATATTTATAAAAATGTATTTATAATACTGATAAATTGTCCCTTTCGAAGGGGACTCCCCATCACATATTATAATATGCCGCCAATGTTCTTTTCGTTCGTTAAAACACTTGTGGTATGCACACCGTATGCTATGGCCTTATTAGAGTTCGACCAGCGATTTTTTTTTTTATTTCCTGTATGATTGAAAATTCTTGTCTTTTCCAAGTACTCTTCATTTTTTGAGAACGAGAAAAAATCACCGAGACTAAGAAGAATATGTATAAAATAAGGTTATATAGTTTAGAACTAAGTACACTGTTCAATGAAACCGATCAAGTGAGTAGGTGCCCTTAAAAGCCACGGATTAATTGCTAGGCAGGGTACGTATATAAAGCGAAGAGCCGATGTATATCATTACGAAGTAGAAATCCAATAAAGGACTATCTGAAAGTAAAAAATTCGAAATGAGTGAATACTTAAAGATGTTATAGGAATGGAAAAGATATGGCTACGAATAGAAAATGTCGAAGCAGGTTATTATGGAAATGACGATGGGTCTAAAATTGTCTGAAACAAGTAAAAAAAAAAAAAAATGCAATAATAATAAAGTTTAGCAATATAATGCATAAGTATATGTTTAACGATTTATTTTGCATTTTCAATATTAATCCAAATTGAAATAATTTCGATTCTTTATTATAAAATTTGATTTTAAAAGTAATTTCACAAAATATATAGCCACGTATTAACGTAATAATATATATAATTAAAATATAAGTTTATAACAAAAAATATTTACTATAAATTGTAATTTGTTAATGTTTAAATTAAATTTTTTTTTAACAAAAATTGTCTATCAATTCATAATTAAACAATGTTATTTTAGACTTTAGAACGTAATATATAAGTATTTTACGGTTTTAGGGGCACAATATGCTATAATAGATTGTTTGTGTTGTAATAGTTCATGTTTATTGGGTATTATTTATTTGTATACAGTGGGAGTTCAACGATTATAACGTACCAGTATTGAAAACACTAAAATATATATCCGTTTAAATAAATATAATAAATAATTCGTTCTCTCTCGTGTATATATATATATATATTATTATTATTGTTATATGTTCGAAACCTATGATGAATATCATTGTAGGTCTCAGAGTACAAATATTCATATAAATTATGTATCAAATCGACAGTAAAAAGAGAAATAAATGTACACAATAATTACAAACCATAAAGATAAATGACACGGATTTTTAAAAATAATTATTGTATTGTTACAGTGTGTTTGTTTGCACGCGAGAGGTTATGTATTGTGGTATAGATCATTCACTGTTGCATAAGACATCATCGTATTTATCTATGTAATTGGAATAATTCATGTACACTCTATCGTTGTGTACATACTTTTAAGGATTGTTGCGTTTTCAGTGGTTGTGCAAAAAAAAATGTGTTGAGTACATTAAATTCTTTTTTTTTTACGATAATATGGCGCAAAAATGACCCACTTTTTGATTAATTTTTTTTTCTCTTTTTCTCGATTTACCGAATAAATTATAATAGTGTACGATTTTACTGTACGTTGATATATATTTTTTTCTACCCGAATGTTTTTCTCGAAAAAGCGAAATCATAAATTATTTCAATTGTTTACAAAAAATATGCACTTTAAATAAATTTCAATGGAGTAAGAAGAGAAAATTAATTTCAGAAACGTTGAAAATTTTATATTTATTAAATTTTTTATTGATATCAGCTATGAAAATAAAATCGTAACTCTTTTCGTATCTGGGTGCACATCGTGCAAAAAACTACCGAAAACGCTCGAAATGCGATTTTTTTTTTTTGTAACCCGTAAAAACAAATTTGATGACCCGTAAGAATTTATATACTCACCGTCGCAGTGCTGGCGAGTCAATGTGTAACACGCGGAATGAGACTCAAAGTAACAAAATTACAGGGAAACTTAATTGAATCGGAAGTACTCACGGGATGAAACGCAGAGAAAAACGATATTCATACCAGTTATTTCCGATCATTTCCCCCGTTTCAATTTAAGCGAATACACAGTTCGCTACGGCAATATTCACAAAACGTAGACGCCGTTAACCAAGTACCTGGTGTCGATCAATTAAGAACAAACTGTTGTTATAGAACTTATACGCGGAGCTATTGCTCTCGAATCATCAATATTAATCTGATAGTCTACAGAAGGGAAACGGACGAATAATAATTGTTCACAAAGAATAGTATTTTATTTTTCTACTTGTCTGTAAATTAAGTATATTGTTGAAATTGCGATGAAGACGAAGTCGCGGACATCGGTTGGACTGAGGGGGCGGTAAACCAAATCCGAAGAGCTTACATTTAGTCTCTCCAGAGCTGTTGAACAAAACACCAGTGATAAAAATCGAGGACAATTATTGAAATACCGTTTGAAACTGTGCACGCCGGGTAATTCAATATTGTTCTTATTATTATCGATAATAAAATATATATATATATATAAAATATCAATAAAAAGATTATTATATTATAAAATACGAGGTTATGGTATTTGTTTATAGATTTTACCTATGTCCTATTATGTAATATATTATGATATAGAGCGAGTAATGACGGATAGCAGCGTAACACATCCGTCAATATATTATTATTATTATTATTATTATTCATTAGTTTATTTATAACGCGAACGGTAATAAAATCGTTTTATATTATTTCAACGATATGTGTTTTATAATAATATGACGCGACACGTATTATGATGTATTTTATTTGTTGAAAGCAATAATTCCTATAAAATATTATTATAAGGATAAAAATGAAAACGCAACTATCGTAGTTACATATTTTTATTCCGTATAGTTTTACGAACAATATTTTAAATTCAAGAAAAAAGAATTATATAATTGCACTGAAATACGGGCAATGAACGGTATTATACGTTATTTAGGAGCTATCTATGATTTCGTATCATTTTTTGTTCTTTCGAAACGCTCAAATGTTTGTTTTCCGAGTTACGCGTCAACAATAATAATAATATGCGATTTAATAATTATTAATAGGTGCTCGCGATTCAAACACAGCGAATAGTTTTTTTTTTTAAAGGATTTTCCCCATTGAATTGTCGATGAAAATTTCTCCAATGTGTGCACCCCAGTACACCCGATTCATAGATTTTGAGGCCGAGGACTTTGGTCTTCAAGCGGTCGCCATTCCCCCGTTTTAACTCGTGAATTTTTAAATTCTCTATTCCGCCACATTTCAACGTCGAATCAACAGGTCACCATTTCATTTATCATTCGCAATATATTATTCATACATTTTTAAACTATTTTAATCGATACATACGCGTATAATGTGTGCTAATACGACGTCGGTCTATACGAACAGTAACGAATCAAAATGAGGCTTCTCTCAAAAAAGGAAGTCAGTCAGCCGACTAGTGACTTAGGTATCGTATGTATACTCGCCTAAATCGGCCACTACAGGTGGACTCGTAGCTGTACGTAACTGTCTTCGTAACTCGTGACTACAGCATTTTTTATGTAGATCGATGGGAGTACCGTGAAGGAACTCGAACGGATGACTTCGGAATTCGGTTATTAATTTTTTAGGGGCCAAAACCGAAATTCGCAAGTCATCGCCGTCCAATCAGTGAAAACAAACCAGGGAAAATCACGAAAAATTATTTCAAATTTCAAAACGGGTATTGATTTTTCAGTATTACGTAATATCCACACCGGCGGCAATATATTAGGTGATGAATTCGAAACGGATAGCGCAGCGGAACGAAATTACGGACGAATTTCTTACAGCAGAACGCTCGCTTTTTTTTTACACACACACACACACACACCTAAGCAATTCTCGACTCGTTATAGCGTCGCGGTTTTCATGCGGATAAACGCGCGCTTGTTGTTGGGTTAGGTTAGGAAACGATCGCGCTGCACTTCCTGATCCATTATTTTTCGCGCTCGTCCACGCGCGTCATATCATCGCGAGATGCGTGGTTTTCCTCCCGTCGTCGTCGATTTGTAAACGAATTTTTTTTCCTTTTTTATTCGTTACACACGTGCCTGCATTGGATTGCGCGGACGGCGCTTTTCACGGGTGTCGGACGCGGTCCGTCGGACGCGAAATAACGCGCAGACACGCGTGAACAACAGACGAGCGCGCGCGCGCGCGAGCGTTTCTACCGCCCTCGATTGTCGTTGACAGACGGGGTGGGGGGTAGGGGAAGGGAGTCCGCCGCACCCGAGACAAAACGTTGTACTACAGCCCTGCGGCGGAACGCGCGCGCGCGCCACACACACACACACACACACCACTGCGGCACTTCGGGTCGTCGTCGTCGTCGTCGTCGTCGTCGTCAATTGCGATTCTTGCGGACGGAGCGCACGCGGCGACACGTCTCGCACAACAGTATTTGTGTTGTTGACCGCGCGCGCGAATGTCACAAATACCGTCGTCCGATATTGTTGTCGCGGAATAAAAAATATATTATCTCGCGAGCGCGCAACGTCCGCCCCCGCCGTATTCCGCGCGTACAGCGCCATGAACGCCGTCGCCGTACGCGTCACTGCAAGACAGGTAAAAAAAAAAAAAACGATACGCGCGCCGCCCGCAATACGACGTTTTACCCAATAACTTATACGCATATAGAAATAATAAAATATAACGGTTATCGGGGACGATTATCGCAGTGGCGGGATTTAGAGGGTGGTTGTGGCGGGTGCTTGCGGGAACTGAAACGCCCACCGCACATTTTTATTATTATTGTAAATTACTCGGATATATTATTTTACGTTTACGGATACCGCGCGTAGAATCGAACGCATTGGGTCTCTCGACTGTTCCACGATTATCCCTCCTAATCTCGTGCAGTCGTCTGCAATAAATATAGCGGTTCCATTATATGGTCCCGACCACGGGATTACATATAACGGACGCCTATATATATATATATCATATGAATTTTATAATTCCGCGGTATTCAAAACCTATTTGATTTGACGGCTTCTTCGTGTCTTCGAAATATCTCTCGAAGCTCTCGCGTTTGTCCAGAGATAAAATACAACCGATTTTTCCTGACCGTCTAAGACACGAATTATTATTTCGTTCCGCAGTCGTACGTGACGAGCGATTTAAAAGAGTGTTATCGGTAAAATAGCATCTGCCCGTAAAAAAAAAAAATAAAAAAATATCCCCAAGTCCGCCACCGGGACTATATAATAGCCCTGTCGCCCGAAATATTTACAAAATATAAGAATCGACTTGTAGACGATTTTCCACATGACGAACGTGAAATACATAAACGATATTCGTATATAATAATAATAATAATAAAAACTGTCCCGATTATTTTTAAAACGATTCGGTATACATTTCAACGGGGTCTAGAAATGTTTATTATTTTTGGGACGAGGAGGAGAGGAGGTTAAGCCATCGTGATACCATTTAGTTACGTCGATAAACGTGGCGAGCGAACGGTTTTATATTGAACTCAATACCACTGTCCAAGGGCGAATACAGGGAAATTTGTATTTATAAATACGAATTTTTTTTTTTTTTTTTAACTCATTGATTAAAAATGTATTTTATGATAATAATTTAGACGTTAAAAAGAAATATATTGCCGTCACTACAGATGGAGTAACATCTGTACATATTATATAACGCATATTATCTGCGTGGTTAGCTGAGGTTTCATCCGCGGACGAATCCGTGTGTATGGGTGCCGTAGCCACGTTTTAAATTTAATCATTTCAGATATAACTGAAAGTACAATATAGATGTAGCATTTATTTGTATTTTTGAAACACTCCTGATCAATGGCGGATCTAGGGGGACGGGGTGTAGACAGAAATTTGTTTGCGGGCCGAAAAATTTTCGGAGCGCACTTTTAAAAGTCAATAAATTATTTTTATAATATCGTTTTTTTTTTTTTTAATTCCGGCAATTAAACAATAAAATATGTGCCGCGCAACGTAACTGGTTATATTATTACAGTAGCCGTTGGTTAGAATATACGTAACACTGAATTACCGGGTGTAAAAACAAAACCGTTTTTTTTTTTTTTGGGAAACCGAGTGAATTATTGAGCGACAATTGACGCCTATATAAACGTTAAATAATATTCAATTATAAATTTGTTAAATATTAAAGTTAAATATTTAATTCGCTAAAATCATTCGATATTTCTACCGATCCCTCTATTCATCATACTATAATCCGAACCCACAATTATATTTATTATTTCTTTTATTTCGGAATATTATATGTATTATATAATAGTTCTGGGGGGTTTTTTTTTTTTTTTAACTTATTTTCTTCTTCGTTCACAGTTTATTTACAGATTTCTATAATAATTGCCGGGCTGTAATAGTTTTACTAGAAGGCGTAATTGTAACATTTTCTCTGAGCGCCGAAATTCATAGTTCCGCCTCTGACTCCTATAAAAACTATTCGGACAAAATACAAATAGACTACGAGCACTGATTATTATTATTATTGTTATTACAGAATAATAAGAATATAAGCCTGCTTCTGTGTAAAGGCCGAAAAACTTCGCCAATCCGTCTCTGAATTTACCATCATGTCTCCCTCGCGAACATCACATATAAAATATGAAAAATATTATTATTATTATTTATGTTATAATATTGAACTTTTCTTTTCTTACATTTTTTTTCTGTGCATACATTTTCGACTAGAACGAATACGATCTCGTCCGTACGCTTTTTACGTTCCGGTTAGTTTATTCGAAAAGTTGACCCCGATTTTTCTCGGTATAGATTTTCCACGTACGCAATTTTAAGCAATCCGAAATCCCGAAAAAAAAAACAGTTATTTTCTTAATATATATTTTTCAAACTAGCGAAATACTTGAAATTTACATCGAATACGTAATACTTTACGGTATATGTAGGTACATAAAAGACAAAAAAAAATTTTTCCACCAATTTTTATACTGTTCATATAAGACGTTGAACTATTTTATAGGAGTTGATTTTTGACTTAAAGGGCTGAAAATCGTATAGGACAAAGGTGCTACGCGTTACTTCAACTATATTGAAAAAAACAATCTTTACAGTTCCGAGTCATATACGTTCTTCTCTTCAACATCACTTCGAATTTCCCGGCAAAGTGCGTTTAACACGACCGATAGGAACTCCGTTCAGAATCGTTTTATTTAATTTGCCATTGTTTATTTAAAGGAAATTAATTTAATTAATCCTTAGGATTTTGTTTTGTTATATGGGTTACGTTAAAAAGCGCACTCGGACCGACAACCCGAATTCTAGAGGAAATTCTAATATTGATCGAATTAAAAACACTTTATGTAAACGGCGTGCGCGGATTTTAATTTTGCAACGATAAAACGCGGAAACACGCGAAATTTTTTATTGACTTTGGCGAGATTTATTTGAAAATTTCCCCTCTCCCTGGCCTAATCTGCTGAAAGTCCGATGCTGCACAAGCGTTTCTCGATTTTTCGGCATACCCGATCTCATGTATCACCACTGCTTCCGTCAATTCGGAACAATCCATTTTTACACCGTACAAAATCGATTAGAAATTATGAAATAAATTTATGACAAAATGGAAAATGTATAATTTAATACGTACATTTCGTTTGGGTTGTTTGGATTTTTTTTTTTTTAATTTGAAACAACGGACGAGAAACGAAGCCGTTTTTGTAACGAAAATCGTCTATTTACTATTTAAATAAAAATATTAAATCATTTTACACAAAACAACTCGTTGCTAATAAATCGAATTCTAATTTTGTTTTTCGCGTACCCCCCCCCCCCCGTTTTCACAATGACACCGATACTCGTACAATACGCGTACGATTTCTTTATATATTAAATATAGTAGCGTAATTTTCTCTCTCTCTCTCTCTCTGGACGATTACCTCAAGGAAACTAAGAAAGATGATGTAATTTTGAACGGGATCAAAAAACAAATATTTTTATTTAATAATTATTAACTCGAATGAATAAAATCTGCTTTTGTATACAGCGTTACGTTATCTGAATAAAAGTAAATAATTCTTCTACTATAAAGCAATTTATACGGTTATTTATATATATAAAAAAAAAATTGATTATTTATTTACGGGTTCTAATTTTTTGTTCTAAGCGGACGGTGTTTGGTTCTATATAGAGTTGCATTTGTGTGTATAACATATTGTTTTATTCCATCCGTAAATAATTCTTATAATAGATATATCGATTTTTAGACAAATATATATATATATATATTAACGTAATTTTTTTTTAACGCGGTAAACGTGTTTTTTTCTCTTTTATGTTCCGATGAATGATCGTGCAGTTGTTTTTTTTTTTTTTTGCAAACGGATTTATGCGCGCCGTTTAACGTATTTACATTTATACGTTTATATACTCGTATATATATACATATTATTGTGCGCGTTACGCAATTGTAAAACAAATCGAGAGAGAGAGAGAGAAAAAAAATCTTACGTTCTATTACAGTATAGAACTGACGAACCGTGCATTTCATTGACCTCTTTTTCTTTTTTCTTTTGCTTTTTTTTTCAAATACATAATGTACGTTTTAATGGTCGATTGAATACCGAATAATGGTACAAAGTTAAAAATATAAGAATATCGTGTCACGGATTTGCAGCGGCCGATGAAATAAAAATCGATTGAAATATTATCATTATTATTATTATTATTATTTTACACAAAAATTTATCGCGAATTGTCCATATTATTTGTTTTTCGTTATGTTTTAATGTGTGTGTGTAGGTGTTGAGGACGGCCACTGTTGGAATGTTTTTGACGTTGAGCGCTATCGTTCCCGCAGTGAAATCGACGAAATCGAACGCCGCTGATTCGCAGCTACAAAACGCGTTCGGTTTGGATTGGAAAACGGCCGAAAACGTTCATTTCCCGTCGTACTTCCGTTCGGCGAAAACCAGGCAATCCAACGCGGGATTCCCTTCGTTCGGTCACGACGACATCGACGCCATGCCACACGGTTTGGACTTTCATTTCGATCAGGCGGCTTACGACAAAATCAAATTCCCACACGAGCTACACGTCACGGAACCCAAGTCCTTGCTCAGCTATGAACCGCTAAGATCCTCGAAGTACAACAGTGTACCGTCTGCGCATTTCAAAAACTATTCGCCGTTCGGCGGTACGCCGGAACATCAAGACGACGGAGGCGACAGCGGTGACGGCGGTGATGGTGGCGATGACGGTGGCGGTAGCGGAGGTGATGGTGTCGGCGGTGGCGGCGGCGGCGGCGGCGGCGGCGGAAGCGGAGGCGGTGGCAACAGAGGAGGCTTTGGGGACGGTGGCAAACGGGGAGGCGGCAATCGAGGAGACGACGACGAAAACAGAGTGGACGCCGATGACGAAGACGACGACGGAGGACATTTCACGGAACAGGAGCACTTCGAGCGGGACGACGATGGCTTCGAACCGCCCGACGGTTTTAGATCCGTTCAGAATAAAATATCGGATAATCCGTTTGGAAAAAATACGGGGCCGCAAAAGTTTTCCGGTTACGGCACCAAGCCGATACCTTCGGCGACTTCGAACGGTTACCGGCACCCGTCAAAACAACAGCACAAACAAAAACAACCGCAACGATTTTCGGACGAACCGTATTCGCGTAGGTTAATGGAGGGCATGGACGATTACCGCGATACGAGCCCGTTCAAGTCGCGCGCCACCAGCAGCAGCAGCAGCAGCAGTAGCAGCAACGGCAGACGTCCGTCGAGGGTGAACGCGCACCGGCCGTCGAGCATTCCGGTCACGGACGCGGAGGAAAACGATCCCAGGCCATTGCAGTCGAAACGGCAGCCGACGACGAAAAAGCGACAAGTGTGTCGGAAAATCAGTAAGTCCATGTCGCCGGACGATATCGAGGATCACGATGACATAGGAAGAAAAATGTCGTGCATGGTGTGTAAAGACTTGGATACGGGCGGCTCGTACGAGAAATGTTCGTACAAGTCGAGTCCGGACATTACCGAGGAGAGTTTCGACGAGCCGGACGAAGCAAAGCCGAAGCCGGCGAAAGCGCAGAACCGGTCCAAGGTCGGTGCGAGCAACAGGTTCAAAAGGCGAATCGTGGACAGAAAGCAGAAGAAACCGAGCAGCGGCGAAGAAGTAGACGACTACGACGAATACGACGACGCCAAGGGCGGAGAGTCCCAGGAGTACCGGGAGATGCGAAATCGAAATGCCGCGGCCGATTACGAGAGCGATCCGGACAATACGGAATCGGCGGAGAACGAAAGCGAGGAATTCACGTTGCCGCCGCTGCCGACCGAGACGTCTACGTGTTACAAAATTGTACGGAAAGGGAACGTGTGCAACGTGTGCCAGGACAATCTGTCCAACCGCGAGTACGAACAATGCGAGTACGAGAACGATCCGAATAAGAACGTGTACGAGTACTCGACGCGCGACGTGTACGGCGGACCGAGGAACAAGCGGCAACTGGACAGCGACCGGACGTACGATGACTATTTCAAAAAGCTGTTCCCGGAACTGAACACGAAGCGCAAGAGCACTCTGTCCACGAAATTCTCGTCCAAAGACGGTGATTTCGGGTTTCTGGACAACGGGCAAATAGGTTTCAAGAAAGCCCGATCGTCGTCGTCGCTGCTCGACGACGACGGCAAGGACCTGTCGATGGGATTCGATTCGGGTGAAGAGAGCCCGGTGAACAAGATGCTGGGCGAGTTCCGGAACAAAGACCGGTCGAACTGTCAGAAGTCGCTCAAGGACAAGATGACGTGCTACAAGTGCAAGAACGACGCGGGCGCGGAGACGGAGGAGTGCATTTACGTGACGGACGGTGGTCCAAACACGCAGAGAAAACAGTCGTACCAGGAGACGAAAAAGTTCAACACCAATCCGGAGTCGGAGTTGCTAGAAGTGCAGAAGCCCGCAGTAGCCACGGTGGCGGCGGTGGCGAAGTCGTCACAGCGAAACTCCACCACGCAACAGCAACAGCAGCCGTCGATGTTAGCGCACGTGTACGCCCCGGTGTACGGTCAGCGTTACGATCCCGCGATGGCTCACTCGCACGCCCGGCAGTACCGGAACCGGAATCGGAACCCGAACTACGAGTCGTACGACGGGCTGGTGGCAGCCGAAGGGGATGACGATCAGGCGGAGACGCAGAGCGCTGAAGTGCAGAACGCGGACGGGCAGAGCGCGGAAGACGACGATTACGCGGACGACCCAAACAACCAACAGGTGTCCAGGCATGACATGCCCAACGTGGACCCGTTCACGTCGGAAGGCGCATACAGCGAGGAGACCGTGCCGGTGTTCGATCCGGTGCTCAGGACTTGGTTGCCCAGGTACATGGTGATCAAATCTTCGGAAGAAGCCGCGGTCGACGCGGAACTCGGGTTCGAATAGATTGCAGACGAACCGTGACGATATAATATTATACAGCTCGTCTGTTATTTCTTTATAATATGAAGTTGAGTATTTATAAATTAGAAAAAAAAAACACTTCGATCAAAAACGGTAAGAAGATCTAAAAAATCGTTTACGAGATAAAATGCGTTTATAAATGAAAAAAAAAGTCTAAAGCGAATAAATCCGTAAAAAAAAAAAAAAAAAAAAAAAATAGCCGCCATTCCGTTACTATATATAATATAATGTTTAATATATAATCGTTGGAATCGAAACGACTACCTATGTATATTTTTGTTGTTGTTGTTTCCCGGTGTTGAAAAACATTTCGGTTAATGATATATTTTACATATAGCTATGTAATTATAATATTATTTTATGTCCACGCGTCGGGGAAATTAAAAAAAAAAATTTGTCTTCAGTTGAACGAGAGTATTTTTTTTTTTTTTTTACTTATTCGATGTAATAATATATAAAGTATAAAAATAATAATGTAACAACACATTTTGATTTTTTTTTTTTTATTGTACAATCGACGATTAGTTAGATGACCATGTAGTGTAATGCAATTAATTCTAAAATCTCGGGCGAATTCCTTCCTTTAATGTTATCTCAAAAACGCGGATTCAGCCGCGACGAGCAAGATCCGCACTCTTCCGCATTCATTTAATGTACAATATTTTAAAATAACATAAAGATATCAATGGTAAACAATATTTTATTTTATTTCAAGCAAATTAATCACACATTTTCAAAAGACTGGTGCATAATTAGTGACGATTTACGTACACAACTGCAATATTATTTTGTGACAAATTTTCTTCGCTAATTACCCTCGCGATTCCCAATATTATTATTATTATTATTATTATTATTATTATTATTATTATTATTATTATTATTATTATTATTACGTCATCTTTATTTTGCTTATTGAAGTAAAAAAATCATTTTTTTAATTGTCCATTATAAGATAACAATATTTTAAAATTTTAAATGATAAAATAATTGATTTACGATTTACGATTTCGTATTTACGAACGAATAATTTTCGATAGTAAGTGTTTGTTTAAAAATGACATTTAATATGTGTTTATTGCCAGCGTTCGTATTCAGATATGTCTTATTTTTGTTGAACATTTACGTCGCTTGAACCACGGCGATGTCCTCCTAACGTTTAAGTTCTTTGGAGAAAATTACAACATATAATATTTACTTATCCACAACTCTGGTAAAATTTTAATGCGCGTTTTTCAAAAATAATAATAATCTTACAAAATTTCGGTTCCATTGTACAATTTCCGCTCCAAAATACATTTTTAATTTTCTAACTAAATTCGAATTCGAAAAATGAGAACTTTTTTTTTAAATTTAAATTCGATTATAAAACAAATATTGTCCGTTTTGAAGAAAAATAACGAAAAAATAAAAGATATGTTCTCTAAAATTTTTATATACACGCAACGAAAAAACTATAAAAAAAAATATAATCTCGCAAGGTATTATTACACCTTCGTCCTGCCACTACCATTCCTTGATCACGCTTCTCTGTATTAATAATAATAATAATAATAATAATATTTTATATAATAATTATATTATGTTATATATATATATATATTAGCTGGTGGTATGAGATAAGGGCATACTTATAGTATACTTAACACGGATAACTATATTAATGCGTTATATATTGTGTTATAGGTAATATTATGAGATATACGTATATGATGTTGTTATTATTATAAGTGTTATATATTATTCGATTCCTACATATATTGTAATGTGTTATATTTTGTTATTTATTTTGTTCTGTTAATTATATATACATAATATATATTATATTATTTGCGATTAACATGTTTTGCATAATAACATATAAAATATTTGCTGAATAAACGCATACCAGTTTGTTCAGGTACCTGTCTACACAGTACACCTAATACATAAATACGAATATTGTTTTTTTTTGTCGATAGTCGGGGGAAAGAATTTGCAAAATCGATGAAAAAAAAATAATATGCCAACGATTAGTTAATTTGTTTTTTTTATTTCGATGAATACAATATACATATATGTATATATATATAATTATCATGCAATAAACACACGTATCGCAGCTGGCGAAACGCGTGTACCAACGACCAGTACAATAGTACGAAATGTACCAATGTTTGTGCACATATATTTATAAGATATATTAAAATATATTATAAGGTAAACGTTATCTGTTGCACATTTTTTTTGTTTCTCTATATAATATCATTACAACTATTGAACAAATTGTTTTGAAATTTCGTATCATTTACTACACTATAATGTCCAGCGGTCGAAATGGATCGAAATAAGTGAAATGATGGAAACAGTGTCGTCATTTAAAGTTTTGAAAGAAAAAGGGCAGCAAAGTTGTTGTTCATATTGTTAAAAAATAAGGGGAAAAAAAATCTTTTTTTTAACAAATGTCTCTATAACTGGCCCAATTAAACTTGATGGTGAACTATATATTTTATGATTGTGATTAAGTGACGTTTAGATCTACTGAATGTTATCATTTTAGAAAACGTACTAGTTCTTGCAAAGAAAAAAAAACGATGCGAAAATATTCTTCTAAAAAAAATTAGGCAAATTACAAATGACAAGACAACAAAATTTTACAAAATCCAAAAGGGATGAATATTTTTAAACAAACAAGTAGATTGGTGAAACATGTTAACTAAAAATGTTATAGCGCCAAATCAAATTTAGCACCCTCAAAGAAATTTGTAATTAAAATGTTTTATAACATTTAGAGTAAAATACATCATAATTCGTAAACACTAAAAGGATCCGGACTATGATTGTTATTTAATTAATACAGTACGTAGGATTAAGGGGCATTACATAATTTTAACACCTTCAATATTTGAGCTCTAGCCGCGCCTATAGATAAATGTCGATCGAGCATACAAATGTTATTTTTTTCAGTACTCCCAACGTGTATAGCTCGACCATACACGACTTAGATCCAGCACCAGTTTACACGAATGAACAATATTATATCTTCTATATAAATAAAATCGTAACTCTTTTCTTATCTGGGCGCGCATCATGCAAACACTACTGGAAATATTGACGCGCGATTTGCTTTTAATGTGTTATCGTAACAATTTGACGATCATTTTAAGTCTTGCGTTTAATGACAACACGATCACAGGAAATGACTCGCCACTGCACTGCTGGTGGATCTGCGTAATATAGACGAATGGAGGAATACGTAACATTGTAAACTTGTGATTGCTCCAAAGTTATGGCAACGGAACGAGACTTGAAAGTAATACATTTGCATAGAAAAATGTAATTGAGACGGAAATTCTTACGAAATTTAATGCAGGAGAAACGCATATTATTCCCAGTAATTTTCCGTTTCGGTTCAAGCGAATACGGTTTGGCGCTGAACGTTTGTTTTGCTATACGACAATATTAACAAATCGCACGGGCAGTCGTTACCAAAGGCAGTCGGTGTAGACCACGGTGTTTCTGACACGGCCTATTATTATGATTTTATCCGTCTGTAAATAAAGTGTATTGTTGACACATTACGATGAAGACGAATCGGCTAGACTGTAGAGGATGGCAAACCCTACCCGCGAAGAGTTTACGTTTAGTCCAGAGCTGTTGAACAGATTAAAAATCGAGGATTGTATCGAAGAAGAAAGAAAGAAAAACGTTGATTGCGAAATTAGAGGTATAAATTCCGTTGAAAACTGCGAACGCCGGGGTAATTCAGCTATTAAATAGAATAACAATGATTCACGCGCGAAATAACACGCGTTGACGAACGAGTATTTTTAGTATAATATGTTTTGTAAGCGGGATTCAAAGTTGAAATACCGAACACGTGTCTTGTTTATACAAATATACGATATCTCGTTAAAAAAAAAAAATAACGACTAGAAAATATTTTATATATTAATTGGGTTATTGCAACACACTCGATTACACGAACTTTTATTCGGGTATAATCATCTCGCCCTCATTGTCATCGCGGTTTGAACTATAAAACCTAGACAGATAAATGATAAGTGTATTAATCATCATACATCGATTTGTTTTGGTACAACTCTTGGGATTTTTTTTTTTTTTATACAGTCTTACGAAATGTGTTATAATTGTATATGATTAATACAAGTATTGTACTTAATGCAATAGCACGAATAAAGTACGCATCGGAGAACGCACGAGAGCGTCAACGACCTTTGAATACGACGATATTGTAAATTTGAATTTAATTATTATTATTATTTTATTCTTATGCGGTTATACTATAGCGTGTTATATGTGTCACTCGTACTACAAATACAAACCGGTACGATAATATAATTATTGTTTCTGTAACCATTCGACATATAATATTATCTACCGTAAATAATATTATATTAAATAATTCTGCGTTAATTTTTTTTTTTTTTTTTTTGAAACGTGTATATAACATATATAACGTCTTGAAATCGTGTAAGGTCCAAAACGCCGAGTACATAATATGCCAAGTCCACTTCTTTTTTGGATGGTAAATGAGCGTGTGGGTGGTCATAAAGTATTGAGGGTGAATAGTAAGTTAATGAGCGTAGTGTCTGTTTACTGTATTACCTCAACGTACTCCCCTAAAATCGAAACTTTATTACAATCATAATAAATTACCTTTTTTTTTTTTTTTGCTTATTTCCTAATGCGCTCCTGATTCTAACCCCACTGAAAATTCAACCAAATGTCCGTCTATATGTATGAGTGATTAAATAAATAATTCGATTTCGCTTCACTTGAATGTATAAAACTCGGCGCCTCTGATTCTCCATGCGAAATTCGAGGCGAATTCGTCGTTTTTATTATACCGATTCAATGCCACCGGTACACGCGTTATAACACGAAATTATATTTAGACACTTATTGTAAGTGGAGAATAAACGAAAAAATTTCAAATATAACATTACACTATTTTTATGATAACCTTTATTTTAGTTTTTTTCCTTCCAATGCGATTGCGGATGCAAACTCTCAACTGTTATTGACTGATCTACACACACACACACACTGTATTTCTTTTCAAATATTATAACTCTTATTAACATTTCATTTGTCCTATTTTACTGCAGTACGCGAAATTATATTAATTTTAAATCATAAATTGACATAGTATTTTACGAAAGGCTATGTTATAAAAAAAAAAATTATGTACAAACAATTATTAAAAGGTAATTTCAATACTGATCGCACCGCACGAAATCCAAAAAAAACTACACTAAAAAAAAAAAAAAACGAAAATTTCTCTTCCCGTTAAACGGTGCAGTTATTTTATAGTAATTTACTACGAAAATCTAAAAATACATAAATAATACGACACGTAATCTGATATAATATTATATCACTCGCGCGTATTAATTTGTAATTTATCAAGTGTTTTAAAAATGATCCTAGACTTGTTGAATATTATCGATATATGACAGCAGATGTCTTTAAAATAATAAATTATTAAAAGTTACGAGAATTGTAAAGTACCAGTCACTACATATAATGTATTTTTTTCTGTATGTATTGTATTTACGACTATTACCCGATGAATCTGTCTGATGTCAGCTCTCACAACTCGCAAGTGTATATATCTATATTTATATATATACACGTATGTATTTAATATTATAATTAAATTATAAAAACTAAATATTTTTTAATATTTATTTATCTTTACGGCCAGTGCGTATAGTGTTTCATTCGAGGTCATCGTATATTATTATAACCCCACGAGACGAGCAACCATTGTGGCCAAGCCTTTAATAAGACGATTGGCTAGAACAAAACAATTACGCAATTTACAAATTATATTAAAATCATTGAATTCATACAGTTTTAAACGCGTATTTATTTATTTTTTTAATTTAACTGTAAATGAAACTCGAGCATTTGGAGGACGTAATTTCCGCAAATCTATATGGAAAGTATTATATATACGTATATAATGATCACGTGAAAAACGAGATTACTACGGTTTAAAATATAATATCTAACGGGATATTTGAAAACCGTGAAGATTACAAAACTATCGAGAGTTTGTTTTTACACGAAGGAAAAAAATTAAATTTATATAAAATTGTGAATGGTTTTATCGGAATAAATATAAAAAAATAATTGTTTGTATATATATATATACAAACATATATATATATATATAGGTTAAATCAATATTTGAATTATAGAGGGATATGAGGAGGCGGCGAGTACTTCCTCTTTTTTAAAAATATTGCAGCGTTTCCCATATAATTTCTTAAATGGAATGCTGGCCAATTTTACAATTTTGTGTTTATAATTTTCTCGCACAAATAAAAATAATAATAATAATAATATATTACGAAAACGATATCGATTTAACGATAATATTGGTATTTATAACCGGTGAAAAAAATATAAAATTACATCTAAACGAAGTGCTCTAACCGTAAAGTTCGGATCACAACACGTTTTAGTTGTGTTAAACCTTCCGTTTTATTATGCTACCAGACCAATACGTATTTAATAGAGATGGACATAAACGGATGAATAGGATGTGAAGATTCTGTAAACTGTTTGTAACGAGATTGTCAATACGCTGTGATCATTCATACGGAATCATTTATAGACATATTGGAAACATTTAAAATACGTATATAATTAATAACAACGTATACGGTTGTATTATATAGAAATCACTGTGTCATTTCTAGGTTCAGAAATTATTAAACGAGTACACGAGACTTTTCAGTTTTTTCAAACGCAGATTTTTAATATACAATTTCTTCCATCTACTCAAAGGCGGATTTGCGCGTATAGGCCACATAGAACCTATAGGGTCTAGGACACAAATTTATTACTATTATAATAGAAGTATAAAATTAAAAAAAAAAAAAAATGTGTATTGCTTATATTTTCATAATGTCGATTTCGGATACAAAACATACAGTCACTCTCTATTTGTGAAATTGTGTTGCGTATAAGTTTATAATATAATTTTATTTTCAACACGATTAACGCCTAAAATGATTCTTCGTAGAAGAATGCCTGTTTTAGAAACGGGCTCTCGTTATCAAAATGCTTATGGAAACGGATAATTCTTAAGTCCCTATACTTATTTGTTCTCAATTCAAACACTGCGTGGTAAAATGTTAATATTATTACGAGCGTTGAAACAAAAAAAAAAACATCGTGTTATTATATCCGTTTATACGAATACGACGAATATTATATCATATATTATATTACAAGGTTCGAGCTGAAAAAAAATTTTTTAGACCTGCATTATAAGTACCTATTCGAATTAAAAGAGAGGACACTCCTACGATATTCATCAAAATAATTGCTTCGCGCGCAGGAGAAAAGGATTCCGAATGGCTATACACATATACAGTCATACTTTAGACACAAAATCAATTACAATAATACGCGCAATAACATAGCCATTTTTTAAATATAATTTTTTTTTTTTTTATTAATCTCATATAACTTTTTAAGAGTTATATAAAGACATTTAAACGGATCTGCAGGCTATCGTAATTCATTTTGTGTAAAAATTCGATGTGTACGTATAGCAAACGATTGTGGCCTTCAGCGTTCTTTCGCCCGTTTGTGAAACGGCCGTTATTTATTCATCGTGTGAATAAATTTTCGATTTTTGAACGTTTCCTCGGTGTACGCACTTATAATAAAAGTATACGTACCCCTAAATTATATATCCTCCTCTTATATGAGTCCATATATTACGCGTAATTCGGCGAGTGAAAATGCATAGCCGACGTACAGTTTTATAAATTCCTTCCACACGTAATTCCACTGGTAATTATTTTATTCATTTTTTTTTTCAATTTTAAAATATATAATATTTACAGTATAGCGTAAATACATAACAGTATAGCGGGTTCCACCGATCGCGAGCGCAATCAAAACGCGTTTTATTTTCAAAACTTGGCAATTCGCAGCGTATTGTTTTATATAGTGCGATGACTTTTATACACTTTATATTGCTATAAGATTTCTATGTAATTAAGTCGGTCAACGCCATTCGTATTACGTTATAATAATAATAATATACAATGGTCGAATCTTATTCGCTTCGACTTATGTGTAGTATGTTATGTTTATCGTGATTAGTTACGACCGTGTTCGGCGAATACGAATCGCGCGAATTTGAATAGATATAACAAACTCTGGCATACAAATCGCTTATTCTACATAATAATAACAATAATAATAAATTTCTCGTTAATTCTTACAATACACGTACGTGTACGTATAAGAAATCGAACGGAATGGATATGTTACCTATTAAAAATCGCTTAGTCCATAATATTATATACGTAATAATATAAAATTCTGGTTAATTTTTTTTCTTTTTTTATATAGAACAAACGTTTTTCGAACCGTCACACGCACACAATACAATAACGCGTTGCATATAAATAAAAAAAACACACAACACGGTTGATCGGATTTCTACGAAAAATTTTATTGTATTTACTTTTTTTTTTTTTTCTGTAATAAATCTTATAACGCGCGCGCGCGCACACACAAAAAAAAATAAAAAAAAAAATACGAATACAATAATAACAACAATAATAATCTAATACAAGTCCAATGTACAGTGTACACTGTTGACTTTCTTCGCGGTCCCCATATAACACATTATATACACGCAAAAGTATACGTCGTCTTCAGCGATAAATATCACTCGTCTGCAGATAACCCGACAGCAAAAGGTCGTGCGCGATACGTTCTCGGTACCGCGCCACACAATACACCTACTATTATATATAAACCTAAATAGGTATACTCGCTTCGATAATAACATACCTAATATATGCTTACGTGTACCTGACTAATACATAATTTTTTGTACACACAAGCGCGCGCGTATATATATATATAAACATATCAATAGTCCACAAATGGATTCATTAAGTAGCAACGGTGTGGAACGAGCAACACACCTCCTCTCCACCTTTCAATAAATCCAAACAATATTATTAATATTGTTTTTTTTTTTTGATCGGACTTTATATATTATTATTATTATTATTATTATTTCAAGCGATAGGTGTTGTTAGCGATTTTCTATATACTCGTGTTCATCGTTCTTCGGCCGTTTTTTTTTTTATAAAAATCGCCAACGCGCCATGACGGTGGCGACAACGACGACGACTCCGCCGGCTCCGGCTCCGGAGACGACGACGCCGACGAAAAAACGCGATTTACCGCATTTCGTGGCCATACAGAGAATTTTGAAATTGCCGGTGATCTCGTCCGGCGTCGACAAAGTCACGTACGTTTACGTGAAAGTCAAGGTAATTATTATTTATTTATATTTTTTGAAGAAAAAAACAATCCGAACGCTATTAAAATATATATATATATATATTAGTTACTTAATAATAACACTAAATATGACGATAATGCCGTATATTTATTATTTCAGACGTCCAACAGAATTTTCCAATACAGTCTGGAAAACGCGGAGAAGACCGTAATGGGCGTGGTGGACATGACCGTTCCGATAATGATCAAGTTCGAAGAACCGTTCAATAGAATCGACGATTTGATGTGCAAATCGTTGGACATAGTCGAGCAGAACATTCCGATCGTCACTTACACTCCGGAAGAGGTGAGTTCCTCCGGATTTCTTTTCGTTTTTCTTTTTCGCGCGCAAGCGTATTGTTATTATACAAGTCATTTTCGGTTAATCATAAAAAAAAAAAAAAAATCTTAATTTTAATAAAATCATACGCTTTGCAGCCGGTTTATATAGGTACAATATATTTTGTTGTCATCCATGACAATATGACGTATCAAACGTCAGACGATTGAAAATGTCCGAAATAACAAGCGAGTAAAATGTATGGAGTCGTTTTCTCCCGAATTCCATCAACGCTTTTTCAACCATTTCCAAAACAATCCAGTCACCGTTGGCGTTAAAAAAAAAAAAAAATTACTCGAAAAACTAAAAACTCATGGACGCCCCCCAATGTATTAATTTAGAAAACGTAATCCACACCGTATAAAAACACTACGCGATTATATTAAAAAGAACGTAAATCGATTATTTCCTATTAATATAACTTGCATTAGTCGGGTAACAAACACATTAATAATAATAATAATAAATGTTATTTAAAATAATAATTAGCGGGCATCTAAGGTTAGGTTATTTTGGACGTTTGCAGCTGATAAGATAACCGAAAATTAAATAACGGTATTGAAAGAGAAAAATTAATAATAATTCGATTTTATAATACGTTATATTCGTGCGGAGATGATTTTGAAATTGGGATTTAAAAAATATAAATTTCTGCCGGTCGTCTGGTTTGTCGTTTGGAAGTCGTTTCCTTACCGTTTTAAGTAAGTGCTGCGGTAGCGTACAAAAAAATAGTTTGAAAATTATTGGAGTTTTCGCAAATTCAAATCCGAACTTCCTTTTAAATTTAAGTGCGGACATTTTAAAACGAACGTTTTCTTTTCAATATGTATCGTTCGGGGAGATAAAAATAACAATCATCGTGCAAAGTACCGCGCATAATACACGCGTATTATTGCTCCGGAGCATTAAAATATAAAATGTGTTTTTTGTTTTTTTTTAAATATTGCGGAAAATCTATTTAATCATTATACGTTCGTCTATAGCGGAAGTCAGGAAAAAAAAACGAGAATAACCGGAGAAGAATTAAGATAATATGACGACGTATTGTAAATAAAATCACGGAGAATCACAATGCCGAAAAAGCAGAAAAAAAAAACGAAACAAAACCGATTTCGGTAAATTAATTTATTGTATAACGTGTTATGGCTTTACTCCGGTGTATTATTGTTATTATTATAATAATAATATACGTCACTGTGGTATTATTCGATTTTCGGACGCGTTGAGAAATGAATAAAACGCGAAATAAATGAAAGAAAAAACTATAAATTCGTGTGTAAGTATGTTCTCAACGATAATCGGAGCAGGAGAGTATTAGGATAAACGAAGAAATACTCGGAGGGAGTTGTGGCAGTTGTATTAAATTTGTTTAATTACCGCGCGCGTTTCGACAAAAAAATCCTCGTCATCGGATATTAAAAACGAAAAAGAAGAACAAAAAATCCTCGAACGGAATAAAAAAAAGAACGCAAATCACACGGAGCAAGTTATGCGAATATTACACCGAAAACAACAAATTTAAAAACGGCAACTACGACGCGTTATTAATTTTTTTTTTTTTTTTTTTTGTTTTAGACAATTTGTATTTTTCAATTTCTTTATGTGATAATTCTTCGATAACTGAATTTTTCATTGTGTTACAAAAGCACAATTATTATTACTACAAACGCACGGACGCTCACCTTTGCTCCTGTATATATTGCATTCATAATTATAATATATAATATTATGTATATCGCGTTATTCGTTACCTAACTCGTATACTTATAATATATTTTTTATATATTTTCTAGAACGAGTTTGTCAATTCCGCGATAATTCGTATTCGTTGAAAATATTGTTCGGAAATCGTTTTATATTTTATAATATTTATAAAAAAAAATATATATTATTATTATTATTATTATTATTATTATTATTATTATTATTATTATTATTATTATTATTATTATTATTATTATTATTATTATTATTATTATTATTATTATTATATTATTATTATTATTATTATTATTATTATTATTATTATTATTATTATTATTATTATTATTATTATTATTATTATTATTATTATTATTATTATTATTATTATTATTATTATTATTATTATTATTATTATTATTATTATTATTATTATTATTATTATTATTATTATTATTATTATTATTATTATTATTATTATTATTATTATTATTATTATTATTATTATTATTATTATTATTATTATTATTATTATTATTATTATTATTATTATTATTATTATTATTATTATTATTATTATTATTATTATTATTATTATTATTATTATTATTATTATTATTATTATTATTATTATTATTATTATTATTATTATTATTATTATTATTATTATTATATGATTTAGTTGATCTTTTATGCCCTTCCATAAACGATAAGCGTTTAGCCTTTCGACGTTATAATAATAAATATACGTGTATAATATATAATAAATAAAAATAAACGCGTTATACGATAGATATATTATATATAGGTATAAGAATCGCGGTTACGAGGAATATTATTATTCGTCCTTTTCGATTAAAAACACCCGACCACCACAGCAAACACACACACACACACACACACACACACACACACACACACACTGCACACGGACATAATAATAATAATAATAACTTTTTTTATTTTAATAAATATTTTATATATATATATATATATAAATATAATTAATACATCGCGCGTATTTTAACGATAAACAGTAAACACTATACCAGCGTTTCCCAACCTTTTTCTCTCGCGGCACACTGATCCCAACCCATATTTAGCCGCGGCACACTTGTCACTGACTTATGTATGTATACATATTTTTTTTATACTAGACTTTCATCATATTAATTAATATTAATATTAATATTTATTTATATTTTATTTATTAGTTTTGAGGTATAGGCATTTCTCCACCACTCGACGTTAAACCAAATGACAAATAGCTTTCGTGATATTGTCGAATAATGTTTTTTGATCGTAAGTTAGCATTTTTACTCGCACTCAGCTCAACATTAGGAGGATTGAAACTCGGACCAGGCAATTCCTCAACATTAACTCTATGAGCATTATTTGGACCAGGCAATTCTTCGCTTAATTTACGTTTCTTAATTTAAAAACGATCCATCGTGCGCGACATGTAGTACGAATGATAATCGTAGAGTGAAAAGAAAAAATTTCCGTTAAAATAAAACACGGTAATAATAAATGTACTACACAACAGACGACAAACGACTATAACTAACATTTTAAATAAATTAATAAGAAATTGTGAACAATATCCCCGATAAGAGAATCGTTAAAACTATTTTAACCAATTACCGAAAGTTTACGTAAATGTTTATTAATAGTCGTGAAATTTCGCGGCACACCGGTTAGGAAACCCTGCACTATACTGCAATGTATTCGCGTATACATCGTATTATTTTATTTTATCCGAATTGATATAATTATATTTTATATCAAATAATTTCTAATACTACTATGGCGCTTGAAATTCAACAACGCGTACCGCCGCAGTACTTATACTAACGCGAAGAGTTTATTTATTTAAAGGAAAAAAAAAACGCGCGCGTCATTATAATTTCTCGTATTCGTCATTCGCGCTTTGTATTTTCTCACCAAATACAATAAACGATAAATACCGCATATTTAGCTGAGAACCTAACCGTATGACGATAATTTTTATACCGTTTCGCAGATTTACTTCACGACCAAGACTTTTGTCAAGGCCAAGGTGGAACCGGTACTGAAACGCGCGGATTCCGTGAAACAGCTGACCATGTTGGACGATGCGCTGAGCGTGGCCGACAAATATGTGGACAAGTACTTGCCGGACAAGGACCCGAGCGAAGACGAAAAACCGAGTAAACGAAATAATTTGAAAATAAAAATCGATTAGGTGCTGTGGATTGCCGACCGCCGCGGACGGCTCTTGGTGTGAGGACGTTATACGCACGGTCAAACGAAACCGCGCATAGGCTGCTGCAGCTTAAGACACGGAAACAAAACATGTTACAATATATGTACAGAGCGCAATAACTGCGCGGAGTTTTTTTTTTTGATAATTCTTAAGAAGTCCTAAGAGATTTGAGAATGGTAGAAATAGTATTTTTTAAATTCCTATTACGACTTTTTAAAGATATTTGAAAAACGACAGAGTCGTCCTTTGCCATGTGAAGCGGCATGTTTATTTTGATAGAAAATCGTGTATAACGTCCTCTTATAAACATCGGGCGTTTCGTTGCTCCGTCGTAATTGTTACTGTTGTCCACCAGCAGGTACAGAGCCGTCCAGCCAGGCCGTGAAAACTATTCGTCACGTCAATTATTTCTCGAGAAAATTGCAAAGACGCTTGACCCGCAGGACGATTGCCGAAGCCAAATTGCTCAAGAAACAAGGATACGATACGGTTCAGTGCTTCGTTTACTTCGCTGATCTCGTGAGTTTTTTTTTTTTAACTTAAAACGTGCAATACACAAGACGGAAGTTAACGCTGTAACGAGCGACTGGGGGGAGGTGGGAGGGATTCCGCAGTTATTCTGGAGACTGCGATAAACGATTTCCACACGGAACCGCGCATAATAAACACATCCAAATGTACGAGGCGTCTGCCTGCGTATTGCAAATACGTCACATTCATTCTCGTATATATTATACATTTGACGCGTTTCAGTTGGCCAAAGACCCGAAAGCGTTTGCCGAAAAAATGAAGGCTATTTGGGCGCACCTGAGCGAGGACGAACCCGAGAACCAGAAACCGCCGGAAAACATTGAGCAGCTCATCGAAATGTTGACCAGGGAGAGCGCAAGACGTTTCGTGCACGTCACCAACTTTGTCGCGAAAAACGTTTACTTGGCACCCGCGCACGCCGGACACGCTTTCACTTACACCGCCCAGGAGGTATCCGTCATGGTGGACAAATTCATAAAGGTATCATATAATAATACGCGTTTTCAAAAATATTATTATCCACGACCTAATACCATTGCATTATTTATTGAAAATCGTTTCGAAATTCATAAATATTTATATTGTAATGTTTCTCTACTCTTCCTTCGGCTCTATCTGTATAAGAATTTCAGCCGCCAACCATTATCTCGGCCCCGGATTTCGCATCTTCCTGCGATTCGCGGTAGAGTGTGTTTCCAAACCCTTTTGCGTCCCATTCGTCGAACACACTTGTAAAAAGTGTCCGGAGACATTTTTCGTATCCAAAACATACTTTCTTTCATCGACCACCGCGAATGAAAGTGATCGATTTGTGAATAGAATAGTAGTAACACGTTTTTCATAATTTTTTTTTTTGTAAATATCGTTGGGATATCCAATGAAATATGTACTTTAAAACTTTCTAGAATTCTCACGCCACAAAATAAATCATAATCGTTCAGTATAATCTAATCGACGTGTACAGTCCAAAGCGTGATAACCGGTAAATACAATTATGCACAAAGTCTCACGCATTGACACAAAGTCACTCGTACACGTTTCAAAACGATTCAAATAGACGGTATTTGAGAAATGAATAAATTAGCATGACTGTCGGATAAACTAGAAAACGATTGGTACGCTTATTTAAAGTATTCCGTATATATATATAATATATTTTAAACATTCGAATAATCTATTCCGGTGTTTATTCAAATAAATATACCGAATACAAAAAAAAAAAATAGAATCCATCTTTACAATTTAAAACGTCCTTGCAAGTCTTCCTCTATACAGGCAGCTTTTTCCCGGTCGCGGTTTCCATTCGATCGCATGCACCGCGAAAATGTTTCGTTGACAATAATACGCTATTTTCGTAATTTCTCTGCGTTTACTGGCACGCGCGCGCGTCTTTCTCAGCATATACTATTTATCTTCAATGGATAATATGCGGGCTTTTTTCTTTTTAATTTTCTAAAAAAAAAAAAAATTTTCAGTACGCTCATTTGGAAAAAGTAAAGAGTACCGTCGTAGACGTTTCCAGCATGCAAGTGGCCAAGTTCAAGAAATTCGCACACGACGTGAGAAAAATGATAATGGTAAAGAAAATACGTGTACCGTTGCAATGACGTAATGATGTATTGCGGAAATAATGCTCGAAATTGGGGATGTGCGTATGGGGACGAAGCTCTTGTATTATTATTATTTTATTTATTTTTTTTTTTTTATCTACGTACTCCAACTATTTTTTTTTCTCTTTTTTTTTTTTTTTGTACTAGAACGAAGAGTTATGATTGAGGGATGGAAGGGACATTACATTGAAGTAAATTTCTTTGTAAAACGTTCATTTTTTTTTTTCTTTCATTAGCGCACAGCTCCTGCTTTCTTTTAATTTTCCCGATTCGAGCACTGGGGATGACTGCGCAATACACGATGAATATAAATATACAATTATGTTATGTAAATCAACCGGGACGACTTTCAGGATTATTTGTCGTCGTCCAGTAAGATGTTGGACGAGTCGAAGAGCAAGAAAGAAGCCGAGAAAGAGAACAAGAACAACGCATCGAACGCCAAAAACAATGCCGCGGTGAAAGACGAGAAGAACAACGCTGCCGCCGCCACTCCACCGCCGGCGGCTCCGGCTACGGATGCCACCGCCGACGCGTCCAACAACAAACAACCACCGAAAGACGAAAATAACAGCGCCACCGCCGACGACACCGCGAAAAAACAGCAAACTTAAAATACAATTATTATTATATACGCTACTATTACTACTATATATATACACAAATAATTGATTAATAATAAGTTTTTTTTTTCGATTATAATACATATTTATACGACTCCCCTCCCCTGATTTACAAATACATAATCAGATATATTATTTCTTATTTATATATTACGATTAATAATAATAATACTGTCATCACATACATTGCAGGTTGTCTTGGAGAATTTCAATTGTAGAATTTTATTTACGAATTTAATACAAATATAGTACAACAGAATCATTTGGCAGACATTTAGTTCACAGGGTTCGCTATAAAAAAAAATAAATATTAGGGCTCAAAGCCACCGCACCCCTCCCTCTATAGTATATGATTTTTACACTCAACAATATTTTCTATAATTCTTTATACTTATCGTTTTCGCTTATTATTTGTAATAACAGATGTAATATCGATATCACGTGACGATATGAAATTTATAAGGAAAAATGCTTTTATATAAGTTAACATAACGCCTATTTAATTTCGGTAAAATATAGAGCGATATAGCAAATATGATTATTATTATTATTATTACATCTTATTAGGTCTGTAATATTATTGCATGCGTCGTTATTTTATTAATTAAATTTTTTTCTCTCAATAAATATAAAACAAAATTAAAATCTTAACTCGTAAGTAAAAACTTTCTAAAAAAAAATAAAGTTTCCCCGATTTGTCCGGGCGGTGCAGCCTGAGCAGATTATTATTAGATTGCAGGGGATAGTGCGAAGGTCTACAGGGAAAAATTGTGTTAAAATAAATGTACGGTTTTTTTTTTTTTTTAATGTCTATTTAAATATTATATATGATTACTAAATACTTATTATAATTATTATTATTATTATATCGATTAAATATATTACAGTTGTTGATTGTGAAATCTGTTTGTTTTTTATACATACGAGTATATACACTCGGCGTCACAAAAATCGCAATGTCTTTAAAAATAAGTTTCAAACGTGCAATTCTCTGAACCAATACATTTAATACGAACAATACAGATATCAATTGAAAGTACAGTCCATGACCTCTTATCCCACAATAGTTTCATTTCATAAACAAATAAACAATAATTATATTTCGAATATATGAGACATTAGATAAATGTATGAATATACTCCTATCTTATCTAATATTTTTGAGCTATAAAAAAAGAAGTTTAATGTCAAATGCAGGTCATTCACTACCTATACAAAGTGTTGTACGACTTATAGATCCACGAAAGATCGTATGAAAGCGGTAATTAAGGCAAGAGGGGATAGCACTAGATTTTAATAACATTTAGTAATGGGTTTTTTTTTTATTTTTATATAAAGTCTATTGTCTGTTTTGATTTATAAAATATTGTCTTAATAAAATATGTTTTTCTTTTTTCACGATTAATTTGTTTGTTTTTTTTTTTTTAACACCGATAAACCTAAAAAACACATACAAGTTATTTATTTTTTAAGTTTATTTAATCTGCACCTTTCAAATAATATAGCATTACAGAACCCTTATATTTGATTGCGTGTAAGTAAAATTACTTCTAAAAAGAATTTGAAATAGGTGCGATTTTTGTAACGTTTAGTTTACATATAATATATATATAACAAACGAGCTGTTTATTATATATATATATATATTATTAAATAATTTTCATAAGGAAATTTCATATATTTATTTTAAAAAAAGTTTCGGTTTTCAAAAATAGTCCCCAAAACTTTTTGCTGTTTATACGTCCCTGACGCCACAGGACGGCCGTTGAATCGTAGTCGCAAATAAATATTTATATAATTATATATATATATATATGTGTATATAGTAGTGCATGATAGAAAAATACTTTTATTTTGACTAGGTCAGACGTGTATAGTGGTCGGACGACGAAAGCAGCCTCACGGCTTTTCGCGAAACGATTTCACAAGTAAACGTACCTATTCGCGGTTTGCCGTTGCTGTGCGCGACTGTTGCCACAAGCAACCTAATATTTCTCGTATTTCCGCGCGTGCACGTGTGAAAAAGAAAAACGATTATTTCGCCCGAAATGCGTTTAAATTATTCGCGGGTGTTGTTCTATATAAAAATTCAATGTCGAGCGCGATTAGAGAAACTTTTGGGGATTAGCATCCGATTCATAAAAAAAAAAAAACACTTTCGAACGGCGCTATACCTACTTTTACAGTCAATACGTTCAATTGATCTGCGTATAATACGACACGCCTTAAAATCTAAATCGAAAATTGGATTTTTTTTCGTTGCACGCGTTTATTTTGAAAATACGCGTTTCTCATAATTCTGTCGTTTTTTTTTTCTTTATGATGAAAACGTTTGGTTTTACGCAATTTTCTTAGTGCATCCTTTTATTATATTTGGTTTTTTTTGTTGAAAATGTTAGTTCCTGAACGGAACGAAGAGTGTATTGGTTTTTACAATGCTGCGTGATTTTTCTTTTTTAATATTTTACTCCTGTAATCAAAAATCAAACCGAAACACATACACAACACGCAGGCACAACTTTTCTGAAAGCGAATTTTATCAAGTCGGTACTACTTGGATAGTATCATTAGTAAGACTTATTAATTATTATTATTATTATTATTATTATTATTATTATTATTATTATTATTATTATTATTATTATTTACCGCGATACAGTTAAAAAAAAAGACCACGCGCGTCGAAGAAAAAAATAATAACGAATTCTTCGACGTTTCTCTTACTATTGTTTATATTTCGTTCCAAGGACGTATATATGAGGGAAGGAGTTGATAGAACTCCAGTCCTCCCCTCCCATTCCCGAAAATTTAATTTTTAATAAACTTTTTTTTATCAAAAACGCTAATATCGTTGATTTTTTTGCTTAATACCCATAAAGGAAAATCTCTCGAATAATACCCGAATAGCTCTATAATAATAAATTAATATATAATAAAAAATTTTTTAAATTCAGTTTATGTCGAATATTATATTATATTTTCGACGATTGTTTGGATTGAATATATAAGAGACATTATTTGAATTCATACCGTTTTCGTTGCGTTAAAAGAACTATACAAAAAAAAAAACTAGGTAATTAATTTATCAATTGTTTGTTATTTCTTTATTATTATTAAACCGTAAAAAATTTGTGAGTATAATATTATGTGAAATACGAAATTTCAAAAATATTTTGAATAGTGCGGGCAAAACCGATCGGCTTCTCCTTCTCTTGGAGGAATAAAATTTCAACAAACCTGTATCATCACGTGGCATTGGCTACACTGGTGCCCGACGCCAATGATACCAACCACTAAGATAATCGCCTTATCATCTACGCGTGTTCGTCGATCATTTCGTTCTTTATCTCTCTCTCTCCCTCTTTCTGTTTCACCGATTCGACGTGTGCTCGCGTGTCGTGATTCTCCCGGCGTTTCAAATTAAATTTCTTACGGACGAGAAAGAGAAAAATTGAACCGAAATGGCAGCCGTAGATTTGAAGAGCCCGCAAGGCGTGCAATTCCTCGAAAACTATCTGAGCGACAAGAGTTACGTCGTCGGGTAAATCCGCTGGTTTTTTTTTGTTTTGTAACCTCTAAATAGAAAAGATTGAAAACGTTTCCCGTGTGTGGAACGAATTTTTTTTTTCTCGTATTCAGCTACGAACCGTCCAAAGCCGACGTAGACACGTTCACCGCGATCCAAGCGCCCCAGGCCAAGACCCCCAATGTGCTCAGATGGTACAACCACATTAAATCGTTCTCGGACAAAGAGCGGTCCCAATTCCCCGACAAAAAAGCAGAGTTCAACACGACGGCTGAACCCGCAGCCGACGACGATGACGATGTAGATCTGTTTGGATCTGACGACGAAGAAGTAATGCACTTCTCTCGAAACTAAAATCTTCGTTTTTTTTGTCGTACTTTAGAAAAATTCTTGTCTTTAACTGTTCATATCTTTACCATCAAAAAATGTCTGCTCAATTGAATGTTACGACGAATCTATAATTCCATTAATGTTGTTAAGTTGAGGGGGGTTTTTTTTTTTAATTAATCAATCAATGCTTGTTTTTCTCTATCCAGGATGAAGAAGCAGAACGCATCAGACAAGAAAGACTCAAGGCGTATAGTGAAAAGAAAGCTACCAAAAAGGTAATCATTGCAAAAAGTAGCATTGTATTGGATGTGAAACCTTGGGATGATGAAACCGATATGAAAGAATTGGAATCCCAAGTGCGAACTATTGTCATGGACGGCCTTGTATGGGGTGCATGTAAGTGCATCATATGGAAATATATCGTAGTTTCTTTATATTTTAATAATTGTTACATTTATTTTATTCCAGCCAAATTGGTAGAGATTGCCTTTGGTATCAAGAAACTCCAGATAATGTGTGTCGTTGAAGATGATAAAGTGTCCGTCGATGCTCTCGTAGAAACCATTCAAGAGTTTGAAGATTATGTCCAATCTGTGGATATTGCTGCGTTCAACAAAATTTAAGTTTAGTTTTTATATTTATATGTCCATTTAATTCAAATACATGGAAATACAGACAACTGATTTATAATCTAATTGTGGTATTGAATTCTTTTTATTCCACATTCTCTACCGAATTATTTTTAGTAATTTTAGTACTTTAAAGTACTTAAATATTTTGTATAATTAACCTATCTAAATTCAGTGATTTTTGTAACAATTATTACTAATAAATCAAATATATATTTTCAGATATTTTAAACGCAGATATTAGGACCATTTTCATATCAGTGTAACAATCAAATAGTATATGATGTCTAATGATTGTTATAACCACTGTAATATACTTTTTCGTTATTTGCAGGATCTATACTGTAAACAAAAAATATCTGATAAAATATTTAAAATGTGTTATTATTTCTCATAAATTACATATTTTAAGAATTAATATATTATCTATGACAATTTTAAATTTATATTTTTGTAAATACCAAAATCGACTATGTGTATTATTAACACGATTTTTATCCAATGAATTAATTTCAACATATTTCTTTTCATTTTTTTTCTTTTTGTTACTTATTTATTTTAGCACTTCTAATAATTACGATATTTTAAATTTTTTTGTAATTTTATACTTGTTAATAAAATATGTTCGCTATCTCTCTCACCAAAAATACCTGTGCACACGTTTGTATGATGCCACTACGATCCTAATAAAACCAAACTTGTCTCGTTTGTGATCTATGCGAATTATGTTAAATTATACCCCAAAATCACTAAATATCTTATTCTTATAAAAAAAAAATAAATTGTGTGATCATATGTAGTACGTTGTGTATGACTGTCATCCCCTCTCGATTTTCTTCTACTGAGTCCACCATTTTACTTCTATAAATATACCTACTTAACTTAATTCATTATAATGTCCCTGTAAAATTTTACACACATGATGAACTAAATTTAGAAACATTTTGAAGGTATAATCCAAAATCATTGATATTATATAACTGGTGGCGCTGCCAACCACTCGCTCATCTAAAAAGTTTGTTGCCAACTATAGACTTAATTACTTAAAACATACATAGGCAATACAAGGATTTATTGGTTGGAAGGACGCAATGTAATTTTTTTTACTGCCAATTCCAGTGACCAAAAGAAAAAAAAAATATTAATGCAATAATTATGAATATTTTTGCTTTAAATAAAAAATTTCTGATGATCGGTGTAACATTTTTATATATTTGTTTCATATGTTGTTAATTATTTGTTCACCACATCCGTAATTTTATATAAAATTTGACACCTTTTACTAGTCCAGTATACCCCATATGTGTTGCGGTAAAACAGTCGTTTATATAACCATCAGTACGGTTTAATTTTTTTATTTGGTTGAAGAATTCGGTTATAACGCATTGAAATGTTTTAACGTTGTTCTTAGATCACATTTCCAAAAATTAAATTTGATAAATACCAGTGGCGTAATTATAATTTATGGTGCCCTAAAATATACATGCAAATGGTGCTCCCAAAATGTCATATTCTTATACCGTACATTAGTGTAAAAATACTACTTCCGCGTGTTACACCACTGGTTAATTACGGTTTATAGTTGTGTTTATTGTTTCCAACCAACATTTATACGTATAATAATTTAACAAATAAAATGCAAAGTACAATATTATAAATTATTCATCAATACAGAATATTTTCAAATTTATGCTGTAGTTCAGGTTCTAAATGCTCTTCGGAAAGATCTTTTAGTGGGCTAAAACAAAAGTTAACTAGACCTAGAATAACAGATGACCGTCTTAATAATCCATAGTAATACTTGTACTTTACTTGGAATCAGATTTAACCAACGACACAATATAATCAGAAATGATTCAAGAAATCAAGACACAAACCCTTATGGCACGCTAAAAACATTCAATTTATCAACAAATTGCATATGAAGAAAAAAATATATATATATTATATCTAGAAGTTTAATAAATTTTTTTTATGCTTAGTAGATACATCATTTTTTTAGATTGCATGTAAATAGTTTTACAAATCTTGACAATCCGATATGAAAAATAATTCACCAACTCTGTTATATTATGTTAAATTTATATTTTTTAAGGGAAGAAGAGTAGTAGTAGAAGTGGCAAAATCCTAAATACGTCTCTGATAGGAGGTCATTGTTTTACAATCAACAGTCTTTGAATTGTACCGTTATATTACTTTAATCGGGGATACTCCATCAATATCACAGAAGACATTTTCAACAGAATCATAATATTCAAAAAGTTTTATCAAGATTCCTTGTTTAATTCTTATCAAAAAATACCACAAACAAAACGAGGGTAAACAACAAAAATATTTAATATCTATCCTACAAGTTTTGAAAAAAATAAATAAATAAACACATTTACACGTAAATTAATTGTTAGTTTTTAACTTGTTATTGTATATTCATTAAAAATGCAAATAATTTAATTTTAAATTACAATTCTATTTTAATTATTCCAAGTAAACCCAGCCTCAAACTCCATTTTGTCAACAAGTATATATATATATATCCTCATTCCATAATTAAAAATCTTAGATCCGTCGCACTTGGAATTTTTATTTTATAATTCAGAGAAAATTAGAAATGTTATATTAATTAAATGAAAAATATTTACAAATATATTTTTATAAAACATATCAATTGTTGCTAAATTCTATCTGCTGAAAAAAGGGGTATACACACATCATCCCACAAAGAACTATTATCGTTTACTCACTAAAAGGAAACAAAGAGAGATAACTCAGTCAACAGACAAAATGAAAACGAAGACATCTATATTTGGTAAACGCGCGAAAAGAAATACACTTTTTTTATTTCAATTTGCGTTGTTTAAAGTACTCAATAAATAATAAATGTATTTGGTACATACTTTTTACAAAGGAGTTTTAATACTCCCATTGGATGGACTCTGAATTTAAATACCCAAGCAAATACTCTAAAACCATAATGAAAACACCATATCTTTTCATATAGTAACACTTTCTTCTATAAATTCTTTAGTATTATTTACATGTTCCTATAGTTTTTTTTTTTTTTTGTAAACAAGTATTAAATGTGTGTATAAGATAATATTATACACATATAATGAGCGTAATTGTAAAAAAAACTCAAATAAATCATTTTTGAAAACTCAGCATGATACTTATTAATTATACTATCGGATAAAAATATGGGATAGAAATGGTAAATTTGAACAATATACAAAATTTATTAAAATATAAGTTGGTACATCGCCTATACACTCTTATCACAAACAAATGACACAATATACTCGAAACGAGTTATGGGGAAAATATTCAGTTCATTTTCACTGACCGAATTAACGGTAGTATAATAATAAAAAAACGTCTAAACAACAGTTTATTGTAATATTTTGCTCAACGTGCATTGCCAATTCACCCACAACTCAAATACTGACCTTTTCCACCTTTTTACATATAACTTTACAATATAGGATGTTTACAAAAAAAAAAAAATGTAATAATAATTATATATATATATAAAAAAAAAAATAAAATAATAATAATTGAATTAAGACTAAGTTTTAAAACCACATGAATCTCATAATTTGTTATTTTAATTTATTATTATTATTATTAAAAAAAAAAAAAAAACAGCTCGGGTCATTATATGAAAAGTATGTGTAAATATTCTTTTGGACAAAATGTATGGTGGTTTAATTACTGATTTAAAGGATCTACTACAAAACTCTTCATTAATATAATAATCTCAATTAATTAGTTTTTAATCTATATCTTTATATAGTAGACCCACTGTTTGCAACAAAATGTATTATCTACAATTATCACAGCAATGGTAACAGTTTAGAATATCAGGGGTAAATTATTATACAATATACTGAACATTTCAAGATATCAATGTTACAAATTAAGAGTACTAAAACTAAATTATTGTTTTTTTTTTTAAATTGTATTAACCGTTTATATCAAATAAATATTAATTTTATATATATATATATATATATATATAATTGATAATTTAAAATAAATGGGGTAATTTTATATTGCATACAAAATTTTAGGTTCGAAGTAAGTAGATTATCATTTAAAAAAAAAAAAAGTTAAAAATATAATATAATAAATAATAATGAAAAACTATAAATATCATAATTATGTTGGGTACGTAAAGAAGGCAGTAGTAATAAATCGCCACCAGCACATGTATATATTACACTTTTATCCCGAAAAAAATATGCATTATTATTATTATTATTATTAAAATTAATTACTAATAAACACCATGTTATTTTAAATTTGTTCTCTATATTATGAGACACTTACACATTCAATATAATTGAACTTTTTGAGTGATAAGTAAAATAAAAAATATATATATATACATATAAATAAATATATATATATTTATTTATTAATATAGGCATTATGAATAAGATAATTTAAAAATCATACTGCAATGTTCTTTCCAATAGTGTGGTTTTTTTTATTTATATATTTTACCAGATGAGTTGGAGATTGAAAGTGTATTTTTATTGATCTTTTTGAGTTGTACAGGGCGAAAAAAAAGAATGTTTATTTTCTGACGGGTGGACAGGCAACATACTTTGGAACAATCATCACATTGCATATTTACGAGTCCATTCTCTGGCTAATTCATTATACTTTTCTCTGTCAGTTTTGTATATCCTAGCGATCTCTGGAACGAGCGGGTCATCTGGATTTGGATCACATAGCAACGAGCAAATAGACAACAAAACTGAAATAATAGACACATACATTACCATTAATCAATTATTAGTTAAACGAATAAAATTAATGGGAATATTTTTACCTTTTGAAATGGTCAATGCTGGTGACCACTGAGACCGTAGAATATCAAGACAAATGCTACCATTGCTGTTTATGTTCGGATGATAAATTCTAGTTGTGAACGCAACCTAAACGCCAACCAAAAAGAAACAATTAACAATACAATTACTATTCATCCAATAATTATGTTGTATACTGACTTTTGGAGGTTTAAATGGATAATCCGTTGGAAAGTGAATTGTTAAAAAGAACACACCACCTTGATATGGACTATCCGGCTAAAAAACAAAATAAAAATATAGAACGTTCAAATATTTATTTAAATTGATCCATTAAAAAAAAAAAAAAATAAACAAATATACTAAATAAATTAAAAGTACGAAACAATTAATGTAATTAACTTACAGGTCCCATAATTGTAGCCTGCCAATGAAATACTGAAAAACAAAAAATGAAACAAAATGGTTTGAAATATATTTAAAAAAATTAAAAACACATAACAATTAGTTAAGAATTTCATACTATAAAAAATTTGAAATGTACACCATACTGTTCGATATTGATCTCGCTTAAATCTAAGATATTATTACATGTCAAAATAGTAGTAATTTTCTAATAAAATAAAATGAGAAAAATTAGCAACACTACAGATATTTAACTGAACAATGTACTTAAACAGATGTTACACGTCCATTATTATTTAATTCATTTTACATCAAAAAATAAATAAAAATTATTTAGCGTCAAAATGAATCCTATTATGTTACAATTAAAAGAAAGCAATGATTATTGTTTATATTGAGTATAACATAGATTTTATAAAAATAAAAGTAACTCACAATCATCTCCAACAGGTCCTGCAGAGCATTGTGCTGGCGGATCTCTTCCTAAGTCTTGGAGCTCCTAAAGAAAAATTCAAACATCAATAAAATTTTGTTTTCTAATATTAAAAGTTTAACTATTATAATATTTTTAAACGTTTATTTCGTTAAGTGCTTTAAAAACTTATCACAAAATATCAACAGGCGATTGAAATAGGCCAATGTCCGAGTCAGATAATAGAAATTGAGAATTAGGTAATTTGTCTAATTATTATATATTCCTAACATTTATAATGCAAAATTAAATTAAAAACGCAATAATAATAAGTAGGTCATATACATTCACTACGATATGCAGATATATATATATATATGTATATCGGGTATACATTAAATGTAGTTTAACAAAGAATATTAATTTTTTAAAAATGAAACCAATCAAAAATGAATTTTTTAAGGAAAAGGACTAGAAATTCTAAGAGCAAAAAATCACGACAATACAACCGTTATCTCGAGCGTTTTCGACGAATGATGCAAATACAACATATTTGTTAAAAATAAAAAAAGAAACAATACCAGGCGGTTTGGTATTTTTTAATTACATATTATGTGCAAAATGGATAATGACGAATACAACGACTAATGTATGCAATAAACGCAAAGTTTTCGAATTGCAATATCGTCGAAATCCTTGCAAGTAATCATCACCACGTATATTATATTGGTCGAACAGAGTGAGGGGATTTTTTTTCAAATTTCTGTAAAAGTCGTGTGTGTATCCGAACACAAAGAACGTCCGTGCAAAGGGAAAAGAAATATTTGAGTACGTACATACTATTATAATTCTTATCAAAAAAAAAAAAACGGCGACTGGTAAAAACAACTCATTAGAAGGAAACAAGGGGTAAGCAATATGTATACGTTTGTTTTAACACAACGACCGTGATAATAACGAACGTCACGCAGTGAACATAAAAACGATCAGAGTCCAAACATAAAGACGACCGTTATGTGTGTTGGCAAATACAGAAATCTTCTACGGTCGACCACGACCACAACGCGACACGATACGCATACTGACAGACATATACGACGACGACGGCTTACGATTGTCGACGACTCGAAGCAACGAACCTATTGGTTGGACATCAGACCGAGGGAATTTCAGAGGTGTTCGACGATGGTCGTTAAGGCCACGGCGGTGGCCCTCAGGATTTTTTTCTAGGTCATCGCGAATGGCCGATTCCGACTTTTGTCTCGTGGTCGCAACAACGGCAGACGTACACACGGGCGGCCGTCGCGGCACACGACGGCCGCGAGCCGGGAACGTGCGAAAACTTTGAGCCGCCGCCGCCGCCACCACCGTCAATCGCACGTCAAACGGTGTGGCGCGCGACCAAATAAATTCACGTTTCACCCGAGCGCGCTTACCTTATTGATACGTTTCAACGCCATTTCAAGACGATTGTGTTGTCGTTGTCGTCGTTGTTGTTGTTGTTGTTGGTGTGATCGGAATTAGGTGTTTTCGGTCTCGCGTCGGACGCAACAACGACGCACGGTATGTAACAGACACGGAATAGGAAAGGAAAAAAAAAAAAGGAAAGAACGTATAACACACCCAGTGCACACGACCGTTGGTGGTACGCGTCGGCGATGGCGACGACGTTCGAATCGCACGTATATTCTAGCGAAAAATCGACAGGACGGCACGACACCACACAACGACACAATAATTTATTAAAACACGATATACTGTTACATATATTATTACGTGCGTGCGTGCGAGTGAATAAGAGTGTGTGTGTGTGTGTGTGTGCGTGCGTGTGCGCGCGATAGTCGTGTGTAAAAAGCTGGTGGTGAGATTCAGTTCCACCAGCAATGCGCGCACACACATGAATAATGGACACAGCGTTGTGTGCGTGCGTGCGAGCACGCGATGCGCAGGCGCGAGTGAAAAAAAAAATTCGTTTAAATAACGCAGTTGTGTGTGTACAGGCGCGTGCGCAAATGTGCGTGCGGCGGCGGCGGCGGGTTATCAGAAAAGGACGGAAGAGCTAACGAGCCGAACTGTTATAGGCTATGGGACAACACACACACACACACACACACACAAGTGCGCACACTAGCGCTGCTGTTGCCGCCGCCGCCGCCGCCACGGATATTATAACGTACAAGATGGCCGCCGCACGAACGACCGTCCGTCCGTCCCGTGTATATTTTAAGTGCCGCCACCGTCGTTGCGCGTACGCACGCACGGGTACACGCGCGCGCACGCGGCCTGTGACAGCACCACAAATCGCCACTCTCTTCTCCCATTTCTTTTTTTTTTTTGGTGTCGACCGCAATCGTCGTGTCCTATTTTCTGCCACCGCCGCTGTGTTACAGACCCTGCACTACCGATAACGGCCGACGACGTATTCGCGTTTTCGGACGAATGTCGCGGCGGATCCTTCCAATATTCCTTTATTTGGACACATCGATGACGTACAACGCCTACCTATGGCGGCGGCGGCGTTGAGCGGGCGACACCGTTTTCTTTTTATAAATTCTCGCGTTATCGTGGCACGGTGTCGAAAACCAATACCGTGGTATACGCGGTATGCGCGCGCGTTACCGACGACAGCCGCTCGATTCAAAAATGCATTATTGCTGCGATCGATCGCGTCGCGGCGATTTGAAAACGCGATTTTCCAACGTGACGCGCGGTAACGACAACTAATACATAATGCTTTTCTGCCGTAAATCTCGGCGTTCAATACGATTATTTCGTTCTCGTACTGCCGTCGTTTGGAAAATTGCGAAATTTCGAAGAAAAACCAACACGATCGCCGTTGCGGAATCGTAAAACGAACATTTCGTAATATTGGGTACGATTAAATACGAGTTAAGACGTGTCCCCGAATTCCGATTATAAAATCGTATACGGCCGTCGGTTTTCTGGACGGGGGAGCGATAAATATTTTCGGCAATTATCAATAAAATTAATCAGGCGTCGTTCCCCGTTATTATTTATACTAAGTATAAAGCACCTTTAAAATGGATGACGTAACATGTGACGGCAATAAAATGATTATTGGACGCTATAATACGAACGTATTATCGAGATATAAGTGCGCCAGTTTCTATTTATTATGCTCGCTTATCGAAAAGCAACGACTCAGAAATATACCGTATAATATTAAGATTCGTTTTTGACATATAATATTCTATTCTATTTGCGATAAGTAAAAAAATTGTATGTAATACCGGTTATGTACTTGACAACACGAACGTTGTGCTTAATAATCTACGATTGATGGTAGTATATTTTATACGCGTAATATACACGGATTTTCTTTAAGTGTTGAATTTCACGAAGCTTACGCGCTCTTGCCGCTGGTATCTGTGAAAATAAACGTCTTGAAAATATTCCGATTATTTTTCTAGTCTCTACGATCGTTCAACTTTTGTGGCTAATTTGAACTCTTTACTTGAAATACTATCATTGTTTTTAATTTCAACACGAAAAAAAAAAAAGAAATACACTTTTTAAAAACATTTTTAATAGCCATGTAACGACACTATTATTTTGTGAAACCCCGTGTGGGAAATGACATCGATAACAATATTTATAGAAGAAATCGTGTTAGTCTACAATTTTACAATTTTTTTTTTTTTTGTTTCAATATTAAATTTTTCTACTTAGAAACTCGTGTTCTTATTATATATATATATTTTTTTTTCATGTAAAATACAAGTATGACTAAGACCTCCTGTTATAGAAGATAAAATCCGACGATTTGTCTGTCTATTGAGTAATCCGTTTAACGTCTACGAAGGAATTTCGTTCACGGTGGAAATTGTGGCGCTGATATTATTTATTCGTGTACGTTATGCGAAATATAAACCAAATATCTATTATTTTCAAATAATTCCGCCAAAATGTTAATTAAACAAAAACGTTTTGTTTTTTTTTTTTTATTACGCCACAACAGCGTTAACCGGCAACGCTCCGCGTGTATAAAATTCCGAACTAAAATTTTAAATTCGTACGTTCACGCGCATAACCTCAAAGTACACCACGTTCGTAACTGCGGTAACGCACACAGCCAGTTACCACAATCACTGTTCTAAAGTCATTTACTATCTATTTTCACATATTTGTATAAATATGTTTTTTTACTAATTTAAAATCGGGCGATATTGAAAAATTTACTATTATCGTTTTTTTCTGTTTACATCACAATGCAATTATTGCAGAAAAAAAATCATTGTCAGCATTTGTGTCTTGTATTTAAAACGAGGAAATCCTGAATAATTCTTTTATCGTAATTATTAATAAAAATATTCGCATTTCACAACAAATGTTTATTTAAATCCTTCTAATTATCAAATTGATAATGTTTAAAACACAGAATACATAATAAAACAAAAATACACAGGCCATACACTTTAATTTATCAGTAAATGTTGTTGAATATTAATAGACATGAAAAAATTATCTCCATTTTATATAACACATTCTTTCGAACGGGTCTCTTCTTCACGCGTTTTATTGATAATCTATTAATATTTAAATATAATTAAATAATTTAATACCGAGGTATCTTTTATGTATTATTTGTGCAATTTAACTACTCAAAAATGAAATGTTGATTTCTAATTCCGTTAAAAAAGCCATTTTATAAATCATTTGTTTACGAACTAGTAAAAAAAAATATATATATATTGAAATCGATGAGATACTGATCAAATGCAAGCAACAGTTATTGTTTAAAATAATAAAAGAAATATAGAAGACAAAAAACAAGCATAATAGATTTATATTAAAAATGATGTTCGTACAATCTAATACTTAATACATATGACTTGCTTTACATACGTTTTCATAATTAATCGTCCATTTAACGTATGTTTTAAAGAAATTTCAATTATCCTTTTATACCTATGTTGTATGCTGGGAAATGGGGTTAATTTATAATGTATTCTTTAGATTAATAATTATAAATTGAGAATTTGATGTACCTAATGACTATGTTTTTCTTTATTATGTCACTTAAATATATGTATACATTAGTTAATAAATAAACAATTGCAATTAACAATAGAATGATTCATTATGAAAATAAACTCAATGTCTTGTACATATCAATTAACTTATCAAATTAAATATTATTTATCTTATATTAGAATGTTGACTTTAGAACTATATTGTACAATCTTTTTTCCCCTGTAGGTTTATGATTTTAATACTAAAAAGTAAATTTAAAAAAAAAATATACATTAGTTAAAATTAAATTATATTATTATACAATGTGGAACTGTTGAATTGGGTCTTGATAATAAATGACAGAATCGCTTTGACTATTCTGCCCGAATATTTTTGTGTAATTTGCATCATTGGCTATAAATAGAAATAAATAATTTAGTAATACAAAGAATACGATGACAATTAGAATTAAACGTTTTAGCTTACAAAATACATCATCTGATAGTTCTTCAATTCCAATCGATTTGTCTCCTTTTGTGGCCTTTAAACATTTCGATATTTTAATTGTGTGTACGAATCAATTTTTTTTTAAGTTACAAATAAATACGTATATACCTCTCTATACTTTTGCAGATACAATTTTAAAGGTTCAACATAATTGTCAAAACCTAAATTGGACATTGCATAAAGAATGTCTTCTCCATTAATAGTTTTACGTTTTTCTTGGAAACATCTATCACTTGCTTCACTGGTTATGAAGCTTATAAATTCGGAGACACATTCTTGCACACATTCTCGGGCATCTTTTGCTATCTGTAAATGTCATCAAATGTAACACTGTACATATACACTAATAGTTATGGTAGTGGCAAAAAAATTATAGCTATTATACTATGTTTTTAGTTTACCTTTCCTCCATCTGGTATAGATTTTTTCATGATTTTTGCAATATTAGCAATAGGAAGGAATCTATCTTGTTCGCGAAGTGGTTTTCCAAATTTCAATTCATAAACTTCTCCTTGGTTCGACGAGTCGTCTGTATTGTCCAACGTGACCATTTCCACACTATCTTGGGCATCATGTCCTAAAAGAATTTAATATTTTAAATATTTCTTCCACACATAATATAATCATTTGTTCACTCCACATCGAATGTCTACTTACTGGAATAAAAGCCATACCGACCTAAGATTAATTTATTCAAAATTAATATATATATATATATATATCGCCTAGGTTAGGTTAAAATACCTTAATTGACTTGTTATTATATAGTATTTGGTTTCCAACACATCGCTACTCATTAAACATATGTAAAGCAACTAAACTCTACAGGTTTTTGCATTCATATGACTTTTTACGGAAAATGTTTTCTGTATATCGGAACAAATGTTAATGTAAATTGCACTTTAATTATAATTTTTGATTTTTTATACTCGAATAAATATTTCAAAATAAAATTAATATATTGATGTGTATATACTCAAGGCACGAAAATATCTTAACTCGTGTAAAATTATGAACCAAAACGATTAGCAAATTTATTGTAACATTTTTATCATTTTACGAGCGTCGTTATAGTAGTGTTATGAACTCATTCATATATCAGATGATAAATAACCGTTTAAGAAGTGCGCTTTGACATTACCATTCCTATTGTTATTTTTATGGAAAACTTCGTACTGTATATCGAGTATGTTTTTTAGCACAGGTGTACGTACTAACCTTGATTCAAGAAATTCTGTGTATCGTCTGTCAGAAACTCTTCGGTCAAATCGTCGCTATCACTGCTATTCATGGTCGGCTTGAAGACGCGGTTGCTGGTGTAAACGCGAAATCTGAGTTCCTTCGTTACTAAAGCGTATCAAAAAAAAAACGTGCGCTCGTTCCAAAACCGTAGTTTGTAAACAATACGAAAATCAAAAGTTACACAAAAAGTCCAGAGTTACGCTCGATAACAACCTGTGTTTATTATGTCCGTGTTTTATCGAATATTTGATAACAATATTTCATTTTGATAACGGAACGCGGTCAGATCCAGACCCATTTTTTACAACCTCCTTGATGTGATGCGTGAAAATCGCACGTTCAATATTTCGCCTGACTTTATAAAAAATATTTTTTGACATATATTAAACATAGACGTATTTAATATATATATATATAAATAAAATTTGTTAATAGCATTTAATTGGGTATATTAAACAAATACGAACACATTGACAATAAACATTTATGTGCGTAATTGACACTATAGGAAATACACGGTTATATTAATGACAACAACAAATATTTGTTTTTCACATCAATTATTCCTACTATGATAACAGAAATATCCCTGTGATATCTCCTCATCCAGCTGAATCAACTATTTTCTGCCCCTACCTATACGAAACAAACTTCTGGAGACAGCTCTGATAAGAGTTAATAAAAAGAAAAAAATGTATATACATATATATTATATACATAATATTTAACTTTTACATTTGTAAAAAAAAAAACAATGACACCGTAATTTGACGTTTAATATATTTTTGTAGTATTTCTGCTGACTTTATTTATTTATTAATGTATTTTATTCTCATCGTTTAATTCAATTGTTAATGACATGGGTTGTAAAAATGCGAAACGTAATTAACACTGAAATCAATTATGAATCATATTTTTAACGTAATAATTAAAGTCCACCTATGGCCCCCAACTTGGGCATACATTGGGAGTCTCAAACTATTTTTTTTTTTTATTAAATACGCCACTGGATAGAACTAAAAATCATATATATATAATAATATTTGATTTATTGTATTGTAAAAAAGTGTATTGTTTATTTGTTGCATAAAAAAATTTTTTTTCCTCCAAACTCCTTCCGCGGTTATCAATGGTGTATTATTATCATATGTTATCTATCAAACAGGGCGTGTTTTTTATAGACTTGTTACATTTGAGCATTGTTTACCAAACATTCGAAACGTTAAAACAATTAATAGCAATTGAGTTTATTAACTGCTTTACATTCCAAATTCGGGTGTATATTTTTCTTTTAAATTTAACGTGATAATGTCAAAACAATTGTAACGTTTCGGAATTTTTTTTGTTCACTCTCCATGCCGGACGATTGACAATTCGGTCGATTAATATTTCCTTCTTCGTGTTAGTTAACAAATTTATATTCCAATAAGAACCCTTCGTCGAAATGTACGCCCGAAGTAAAACGCCGAGTATGGGTACACCTTCCGTGTACTCGATACACGCCAGTCATCTGACTCTGCGTTCGTCCAACTTGCGGTCGACGCGGTCTATGAAGTCATTGCGAGTGCCGTGGTACCAACGCCCCATACTGAAAGACGCTTATTTTCTCGACACACAGAGAGGCGCGCTTGTAATCGCTTTCTATTCTCTGGTATAGTATTTATATTGACTTTTATGTTTTTTTCAGTTTGTTCGTTTGTCATTTATTCTATTGTTATAGTTCTTAAGTATTTTCACACTAGTCACGTCTGCGTTTGATACGTATTGTCTGGCCATGGCCGCTCCAGGTTCCACGCATTACGGATACTATGTCATGAGCTATCAATTTGTCTACGTTGGTAGCGCTTGGGGTATACCAATTTATCTATCATTATTGAATTACATACGTAATATCATAAACTGTTTCTGTGTATTTTAGTAAGAAATTTACTGGTGTTATTCTCATTGTTTTCATTTGTTGCGGCAGCTGTTATTTTCATAACCAGTTTGATCTTAATATCCGCTCTGCGCAAAGTAAGACGAGAATTTATTATTATACTCGTACAAAAAATGAAAACGATTAAATTTGGTCATGTATAGGAGTACGAAAAACGAATTGTACCATGGCTGTTTTCATTTGCCGCTTTCACAATATTTCGATTCGTCGCGTGGTTGTTTTCCTCAATAGTTAATGATCCTATATTCGGATACAACTTTACAATGATTTTACTGGGCGCAGTGTTTGTTGTTGTCAATGTATACGGATGGATACTCGTTTACTCCTTGTACTTGGAACTCTTCGATTTGACGAAGCTAGAAGATTTAGCGCACTTGAGAGTATGTCATTTGCTATTTTTTTTTTCGCTTACAAATTTACAAAACATGAACACTTTTTTTAGATTGGAACTATGGCCTCCTTGAATGCATCCACGACACATTCACTAGCTGGTTCTCGCCCTACTACACCTCACTCAACTGTCTCCACTGCACCGGTGTAATATGATTGAATTGAAAATTCGCTGATAAATCATCAGCCTGGCGTATGTTTATTTTATATTTTTTTTAAAAACATTTCATATTATTTATAAGACTTATAACAGTGTGTTTTGACACAGAGTATAATATCCGTCCATTTCGTGTTCAAATGTTTAAAACTGTTTATAATTAGTTGATAATATTTTTACTCATTAGTATTGTATTTATTTTTAATTTTTATATATTGATAAACTTTAAATTAATGTTTTTGTATACATTTGGTTATTGCATATATTATATAATTGGTATTTTTTAATGAAAATAAAATTTATATTAATATTTTTTTTAGAAATTAAATTTATCTTGAAAAATGTATAACCTATATATAAGTTTATTTTAATGTAACATTAGTGCAAACTAAATTGTTCCCTCAGAAAATTATAAAATTATGTAACTTTTTTTATTATAATTTAAGGGTGATCAACCCGCAGTTCCCGTAATGTTCTTGAAAGACATAAAACAATTTTACTAATATACAAAAATGTCGATTCTTTAATATAAAACTATATAGAACAAATAATTTAATGTCAATATTGTATTTTTCGGAAATAGCCATGTTTTTAGTTCTATGGTAACGTTTTAGACCCATTGCAGGTTCCAGTGTACGTAATTCACATCTTACTATTGCGACTAACCTACACACACTCTGAAAATGGAACCTACAATGTGTCTGAATCGTGTCAGTACACAACTGAAACCTAAATATTTATGAAAAAGAGAATAATTTTTTATTTGTGAAAATGTTAACAAATACATAATTTTAATATCGTTTCATATTTATAATTATATAATAATAATCGGGGCAGTAATGTGCAATGTATTTCCTCCAGTACACTTAGTTTTTATTGCAGTTTGCAAAGATATTTTTACTAACCATCTTTATAGTGCATCGTTAACGTTTCTTCAAGCTTTCTTTGTAAATGTTTTATGAACTTATCTTTATCGACGTTTGTCTCACTGTTATTCACATACGACATGGCCTTCTTCACATTTGACAACACAGACTCCCATTACAAATGTACAATATATTTTATTTATTTTTTGCAATATTTAACATAAAAGTTTCTATTGACCGCCGGGAATATTAATGGTAATTTCTGTAAATTATTATACACGAAACTTGTAAATTTTAGTTAGAAATGTCAAAACCATAAATATATCTACAATACTTAATATCATTAAAAGAGGCCAGTATATATAATTGAATATTATTTGATTTTATTCGAAACGCGTAATTTATTAAAAATTGGCTAAAATAAACTTTTTCATACCTACTCTAAATATTATATTAACATTATCACTTATGTAGTTGTCACCGGAGCCGGATTAATGATATAAGTGGTCCCGAGCTGACTCAATCCGAAGGTCCTAAATTTATAAAAAAAATTCTTACATATGTATAACATATTTACATTTAATGATGTAACAAAAAAAATTTAGGTGGAGGACTTCAAATCAATTAAAAACCCATTGAAATTTTGTATTTGTTATTATTATTTTGATAAATATTTTATAAAAATATTTGATTAAATAACTGTTTTTTAATGTTTTAGTTATTTATTAAATTTTTAAAAATCGTGTCATAATTTAAAAAAAATGAGTTCCAAATTTTTTTCGGAGCCCCGGTTTATTAGGGGGCTCTAGACTATAGTCCTCTTAGCCCTCCTTTAATCCCGCTCTGGTTGTCACAAATATAATATTCTATCGTTAAAAAATTTTAGAATACAATAATTTCAAATCACTATTATGTGACAAGAAAATCAAAAACATCCGAGTATAATTTAAGACTCGTGTCCCAGTATGAAGTGCCCACATCCTACATTTTTGTTTTCATTGATCGCGAAAAACTGTTCACGTGACGAATGTGTTATAGAAGTAAGAGTTTTAGAACTCAAGAATAAGAAAACGAAAAAAAAACCAAAACCGACGACAATTATTATTTATAATGTACGTACACAGGGTCAGAGCTGGTAGGTGGGCATGGGACAGAACACCAGAGCCCAGGCCGCTGCAAGAAGGAGCTCAATGGACCAAACTAATTCACAAAAAATGTTTCATAGTCATTTTGTCACGCTAAAATGGAACAATAGTTGATTATCACAATGGATCGCGGAATTTTTATTCACGAATTGAATGGTCCTAAATGTTGGCGATTGCTGCCTTTTTTTTATGCAATATAAAAATAAACATTTGACTTGCATTTTATTGTTTGTCCTTAGATTTTTCTATCGAAAAATCCACCACCTGTTGATGACATAACGAATTAATTTTCCTTACAGTCATAATATTATATTGTTTCGCTACTAATAAAGCAATCACGAAGTGTTGCCATTATTTGTCTGTTGTAAAACAATACTCACGGATCAGATGAATCTAATCTTTTAATCTGTGATCGTATAGACAGGTATATTAAGTATACCTACTAAAGCTATAGTAAGATATTATTTATATTATTCGTATTTATTCGAATAAATATTCCCGAATACGAAATTTTTGTACAAGATACATTACTTAAACTCATCGTACATTGGGAGGGACAAGTGATGCAATATTGAATTAACACTCATAATCGACTAATAAACTATCGATTATCTCACAGGATGTAAAACGTTTTTCAATTAAAATCCCTTCCAATAACCTGAATATTGTTATCGATTTCAACCAGTCTCATGTTATATATGATGCAATATTATGTAATACAAATTTATCGCCTTCTCGCTGTAGACAAAGATTGATGTCCGTCACGACAGACCGGATTATGTGTGCTCGAAACTTTAACTATAACAGACAATATTCTTTCAGTGTTTAATCGCCTTTAGTCTTCGGTAGATGTCAGAAAATACATCAAACGTTTTTTTATAGTAAGTATTTAATTAATGTTTTAAAAAATTTAACGTAAAATAAAGCAGGATTATTATAATCTAGTTTTTATTTTCAGAATAAAGAATTTATAATTTAAAAAAATACATAGTAATATCATAGATAAAGTACATATAGATATATTATACTCAATTCGCTTCAAGTAAGGAGAGGGAGGAGATGTTAGATGACGTCAGCCATTTTGTCTACAGCACCAAGTTGGTGTGTAATTCATATTCCTTCGCACAAGTCAATTACCCAGAGCGCTTCTTAAAGTGAATAGAGTATATTATATAAATATGCACTAATAGTCCGCGGTATTATTTATATTATTATGAAATAAACATTTTATATAAATAAAAACAAAATATAAAGATGGTGTATTAAAAATACCAAAAGGCATTTTTTGTTTCATAATTAAGGGGGCATCGTTTTTGGAATAGGCATAGAGGCTGGCATAATACCATTTGTGCCGTTAGTTTGTGCTTGTGTAATATTCGGTGGATTCGTTTTATTCATCATATTCATATTGTGTTCGTATGCAGTATGAATTAATTTTGTTCGCCTTCTGGTATAATGTTGCCATATCAATAACAACTGTTCATCAATGAATTTCGAACAAATAGCAGTAGCTATTTCTTTTCTAAACGGTTCGTGTTGTAACAGATCTAAAAAGTACAAACACATTGGATACCTGTATAATAATAAAAATACATTATATGACAATTTTTCAACAAATCAATATTATAAGTATCACAGATATTTATTTTACAGTTAGGAGGTTTCTATATGATTTAGTATTTTTTAAAGAATATAGTTTGTGTTAAATTTGTATATTCTTTTTTAAATTCAATTAATTATAGATTTTTGATTGGTGACAAGAGAGGTTTCATACAATTTTTCAACAAATCAATATTATAAGTATCACAGATATTTATTTTACAGTTAGGAGGTTTCTATATGATTTAGTATTTTTTAAAGAATATAGTTTGTGTTAAATTTGTATATTCTTTTTTAAATTCAATTAATTATAGATTTTTGATTGGTGACAAGAGAGGTTTCATACAATTTTTTTTGTATTTATCTGTACTACTATGCATTATTTTATATATTTTACTATACATAATTGATTTCTATGTTTTTAAAAATCATACGACTACAATATCTATTAAATATTAATGGTGAATATCTTTAAATAACCATTACTTACTTAATAAATTTTGCGTAATCCGGTTCTTTCCAATATAGTAAATATTTTAAATAATTGACGAAAGATTGATCTTTAAAATAACCACGTTGTGCTAAAACTAAGTAATTAAATAATTAGAAAACAATTATTTGAAGACATTGGTACATTTTATTTTTAAAAACAACAACTTACAGTTTAAATAATTTGGGTTGGCCAAGCATTGAACAAATTCGAGTTCTACCTGGAACCTCAATCGTGTTTGTTCTTCGGTTTCGGGACCTCCTGAAAACGAGTAAATGACTTTTATTCTATTAAGGTATTTCGAAAAACATCGAACATCGTGTATCAGAAATTTTCTAGACTGGTAATAAACGAGTGAATTTCAATTAATATTTTTTCCAATAAAACGAACATACATTTAATTTAAAACGAATAGTGATGAAAACATTTTCATGTATTTTTCCAATTACTGTAAGCGTTATTAACAATATTATCGTTCGACCCGTTGTGTAAAATTATTATAATATATACCTATTTGTATAATTTACCTTTATTGGCCATGTCGATGTAATTATTGTACGATTAAAATCGGACGTTTTTTTTATTATTATTTTTACGAAAATTGTACGCGTTTAAATACGACCATTACGCGAAAAAAAATACATATACCAGCTGTCGGCAATGACCGATTGTAAGTACAGCTAGAAAACTACAAACTTTAGACGTACACCACGGGGAATCATAAAGTCAAAATGTGTACAAAAAAAATTTCTTAACAATTATAATAATCATCTCCGCGATTTTGTCTCAGTCAAATTTCAGTGTGTCCACGACGCAGATATGACGTGTGTGATGTCAAAAAAAAATATTATCTGTGACGCGTACACGGTTAACCTGTAAAGGTGAAAAAAAACGGATGATAGGAATAGCAGTTCCGATAATGATAGGAATATCACAATAATTTTTTTTATGAGAAAGGGAGTTGTTTGCTTAACGACTTTGAGCCAACCTGTATTATCTATAAACCTTGCAGATAACGTATCGATAACAGCTTGAAAGACGTGTGATAAAGATTTTTAACTTTTAAATTATTAATGAATTGTAATGAATTTTTAATGTTGAAAATGTTTAAAAATAAATTTCGTATAATAATTAGTAAAACGTTTGTGTATTAAATAGACAAAACGTTTGGCTAGATTTATCGTTGTAATCGATAACACATTTTATAGGTCGTTTATTTCTTTGAATAATGGTAGACAATGCATTGACTGAAAAGGTATTGTTGGCCACCGGTGGATATGATCATACGATTAAGTTGTGGCATGCAAATACTGGAGTTTGTAATAGGAGTCTAACACATTTGGATTCTGTATCCTTTAATAATATATTATTGTGAACATTTTGTCTTGTCTGGTATTCGATAAAGTCGTTTACGTAAAGGTAAAAAGAAAAAAATTATTATAATTGCAACAAATTGTTTGTGTATTGGTTATTGATTTTGTTGTCTCGAAAATCTATAATATGTATATAGTATATCCTTCACTTCAATTATTTAGCAAGTAAATGCGTTGGAAATAACACCCGACAGACAACTTTTAGCCGCTGCAGGTAATTTCATCAGTTATTCCGTTTTGTGTTTATTTGTGTAATCGTGTTGTCTATATTCGTAGGGTTTCAACACATTCGTATGTATGACTTGAATTCTAGCAATCCAAATCCAATTTTAAATTATGAAGGAATTTCAAAAAATATCACGGGCGTTGGATTCCACGAAGATGGTAAATGGATGTTTACTTGTGGCGAAGACTGTAGTGCTCGTGTATGGGATTTAAGGTATAAAATACCGAGTTATTTTATAGTAGTTTGATTTTGTGTTTCCAAATAATATTTTGCATAGGTCTAGAAACTTACAGTGTCAACGCATATTTCAAACAAATGCGCCTATTACTAGCATATGTCTTCATCCGAATCAAGGTGAATTGATATTAGGTGATCAATCGGGTTTACTTCACTTATGGGATTTAAAAACTGATCATAATGAACAGCTTGTAAGTGTAATGTATTCTTCAAATGCTACAAATTTTATTTTATTCCAGCTATTCCTGTTTTTAAGTTTAGATACCCGAAGTCGATGCTTCCATACAATGTGTGGCTATCGATTCTAGTGCAAACTATGTTGCTTCTGTAAATAATAAGGGAAATTGTTATTTATGGAAATTTAATGGCAATGGCACTAGGCTCAGTCCAGAGCATAAAATGATTGCCCACAGGAGGTACGCCCTCCACTGTAAATTTAGTCCAGATTCAACGTAAGAATACAAATTACTTTTTACTTGACATTTTACAAACTAATTAGTATTGTTATGCAGATTATTAGTAACGTCTGCGGCTGATCAAACAGCATGTATTTGGAAAACTAGTGATTTTTCGTTGAAGCAAGAATTAAAAGATGAACATCAGAGATGGGTATGGGATACAGCATTTAGCAACGATTCTGAACATTTATTAACAGGTATTATACTGTTTATAATATTATATACATATTAGTTTTTGATTACCTATTAGGAAATAAAAGAATTTTCTCTTTTTTTGATTGTATAATTAATTATAATATTTATATGTGGAACATAAATATATGAAATAAATAGTTTGTATTCAATGATCAGATATCAAGGTATTTTCGAGATTTTACTTTTTTTTAATCTATAACTCTCATTACAAAGACAAGTTTATGAAATACTCTCAATGGCATGTTTTTGTAATTATATAATTTGTACAAATAATTTTGAGAAAGGTGTGAACAATGTATACATATTAGTTGTATTTAATTTTGAAATTTGAGTTCAAATATAATTGTATCATTTTTGTGAAAGTATACCTAAATACCAAGACTTCCCAAAAATATTCATTTACATGTATAATGTGAGGTCCTATTGATGGGTACAAGGGCATTAACTTTTCTATATTCAGTCTATTTATGGATTGATTAATATAATATCTAAACTTCATAGTTATGTTTCAATAGAAGAAAATAAATCTTAAATTTTAAAACATTATTTACATGTTTATTTTTATAGGTAACAAAATATACCAATATAAATATTTGTTAATTATTATTTGGCAGTCAATGATGTATTTATTATAAATATAGCAATTTATCGTATTATAATAGATAAATATTATATAATTTTCCGATTATCCATTTGTTGTATGTTGTTTGTATATTTCAGCTTCATCAGATAGTGTGGCAAGACTGTGGAACGTAGAAACTGGCAATATAGAACGTGAATACGAAGGACATCAAAAAGCACTTACAGCTTTGGCATTTTGTGATCCATATAGTTAAAAAAAAACTTATGCAATGTAATTAGAGAAACAAAGACACGCATTTGTACCTCCAAAACCAAATGCATTTTTTATTGCTATTCTTTTATCCTGTTTCCATTTTATTGGATTTTTCGATACGCAGATTACATTTTTAGCTTCTTTGCAAATGTTGTTTAGATTCGCCGTTGGCGGAATAACGCCCTCATAACAAGCAAGAATAGTGAAAACGCTCTCCAAGTTGCCTGCCGACCCTAATAAATGGCCGTGAGTACCTTTGGTGGACGAAACGTGTATGTTGTCGCAGTGTTTATCAAAAAGTCGTTTAATTGCAGTTAATTCGATGGCATCTCCTACTGGAGTAGAAGTGGCATGTGCATTTATGTACGTAATTTGTGTTTTATTTACATTTGCATCAAGAAGAGCCCTAGTCATGGCTAACAAAGCTCCTTGGCCATTTTCCGGTGGTGCTGTTAAGTGTGTGGCATCACCGGACATGCCATAACCCAGAACTTCCCCATAAATATGAGCATTTCTATTAAGCGCGTGTTCTAATTCTTCCAGAATTACCATGGCTGACCCTTCACCCATAACGAAACCATCGCGATTTACATCAAATGGTCTCGATGCCAATTCTGGTGTTTCGTTTTGAGTGGATAACGCACGTAGCCTACAAAAAGAAGCCACCGACAATGGGCTAATACATGACTCGGCAGCTCCACATATCATTGCCTTCGCTTGTCCATACTGAATGAAACGAAAACCGTCACCAATCGCATGGGCTCCAGTCGCGCAAGCAGTAGAAACTGCATGATTAGGCCCTTGTATACTGTAAGCCATGCTTATCTGACCGGCGGCCATGTTGAGTAGTATGCGTGGCACAAAGTATGGACTAACTTTACTGTAACCAGTCTCCAGTGCTTTAGCAGTTTGGCACACGTCTTCCAAATCCACCATTCCCACTCCAACACTGACACCGATATTTTCTTTATCGACCGTCGATGAAAATATTTTTGAATCATCTATTGCTTCTTGCGCAGCGATTAAAGCTAAACGAGTAGAAGGAGCCATCGTACGTATTTTGTTTCCGGACACTAGTTCGGGCAAACTCAGTCCATCCAGAGTTGCAGCGATTTTGCACGGAATGTTTCTATAAAGATCGCTGTCCAATGTTCTTACAAACGATTTCGCTAACAGCACATTTTTCCAACAAGTACGTTTATTAGTACCCGCCGAACAAATGGCGCCCATGCCGGTTACTACGACTCTTTTTTTCATATTTGTATTTTATCAAACGACCGGCCTCTACGATCAATTAGTTTAGGAAAATTAAACGAATTCAGCGAATCCCCGACAACCTACCGCAGTATTGTGGAATGCGATTTTCGTAATTCACCTACCGATTGCAACGGTTATCATTTATCAACGTTATCAGTTGTACCGGTAATATCAGCTGATCGTCGAGTAGTGTCTTTAGAAGTTAAAGCCGGGTTTACACGTAACAATAAATCGTTACGATGTGATTGCAATTTATCGTCGTCGATTTGGAGAAATTGATGCCGCTCGGCATCAATCATCCGATCTAATTCCAATTCCAATAAATCGTTACTATGTCCTATTTATACACAACGATAAATCGAAACAATTCGATCGTTACGATAAATTGCTGGAATTTATTGTTACGTGTAAACCCGGCTTAAAATTGCTTATACAGACGGATTTGCGAAATGTTTTGGTACATAATTAAATTTTTCCTTTTTTTTGTTTTTTTTCTAAGGAGGCCAATAATTGAATTTGGATTGCTTTACAAAACCTAAAAATAATTCAAAAATTAAGAAAATAATGTTTGTTATATAGTAGAAGTTATGCGCTACAATGTGTATATGAGTGTGTGTTTGTGTGTTGTGTTGATGCGAATTTACTTACATTGGAAAAATAATATGGAGATTTTTAGAATACTAAATTTATTAGATAGCTCGGGGTATAAAAAAAAATTGGGCAGGGGTTCCCCGGCGCCCGCAGGCAGTACTATTTTAGAAAGCTAAAAATAATTTTAAAATATCGAAAATACTGTGTGGTAAACAATAGAAATTATTCGCTAGTATGTGTATATGTGTGTGTGTGTGTGTGTGTGTGTGTGTGTTGTGTTGATGCATGTTTACTTATATTTGAAAAATAATATAGAAATGTTAAGAAAAATAATTTCTATAGTTTGCATTGAATATTAAAAAAAATTGAGTAGGGGTTCCCCGGCGCCCGTTGGCTGTACTGCTTTACAAAACCTAAAAATAATTCAAAAATTAAGAAAATAATGTTTGTTATATAGTAGAAGTTATGCGCTACAATGTGTATATGAGTGTGTGTTTGTGTGTTGTGTTGATGCGAATTTACTTACATTGGAAAAATAATATAGACAATTTTAGAATACTAAATTTATTAGATAGCTCGGGGTATAAAAAAAAATTGGGCAGGGGTTCCCCGGCGCCCGCAGGCAATACTATTTTACATAAGCTAAAAATAATTTAAACATTAAGAAAATGATGATTGTTGAAAACTGGAAGTAATTCGCTTATATATGTATGTGTTGATGCGAGTTACTGACATTCGAAAATAAAATGGAAATTTGTAGAAAAATTATTTAAGTTAGCTCAGATTATTGAAAAAAATTGGCCAGGAGTTCCTAATGGGCTGTATTTTTTTACAAATGTTAAAATATTTAAAATTTTACAAAATTGATGTGCTACTTATTGAAAATTAACAATGTAGCAAAAACAAAGATGAATTTAGAAAATTAAAAATAAAAATTAAAAGGATTTTTAAAAATAAATATTCAAATAGATAGAAAAAAAAAATTATAATTTAATATTAGTGATCATTAATAAAAAATATATATAAAATAAATAAATATACACATGTATATTAAAATATATATTTAAATATAAAAAAAGAATAATGGCAATGAGTATTAATGAAGAATGTTGTTGTATATATTATATATTACTATCGTTTCGACAAAAAGTCATCATCAGGTAAAATTAAAATTAAAATTACCCGATGATGAGTTTTTGTCGAAAACCGTAGTAATATATAATATAGACAACAACATTCTTAACTAATACCCATTGGCTTTATTCGTTTTTTATATTTAAATATACATTTTAATAGACATGTGTATATTTATTTATTTTATATATATTTTTTATTTATTAAAAATTATTCGATAAAGTGTGTTAATATTTTTGTAGATATTATATCGTTGGTAGTATATTAACATTTGCAAAATAATATCGGAATTCTAAGAAAAATAGTTCCATAAGTTAGCTTATGATAATTAAAAAATTGAGCGAGGGTTCCCCGGCGCCCGCAGGCTGTATTTTCTTACAAATGCTAAAAATATTTTAAAAATTAAGAAAACGATGACTGTTGAAAACTGGAAGTAATTCGCTTATATTATGTGTGTATGCGTGTTGTGTCGATGCGAGTTTCTTACATTTGAAAATAAAATGGAAATTTGTAGAAAAATTTCTTAAGTTAGCTCAGATTATTGAAGAAAATTGGGCAGGGGTTCCCCGGCGCCCGCAGGCAATACTATTTTGCATAGGCTAAAAATAATTTAAAAAATTAAGAAAATGTTGTTTTTGTATAGTGGAAGTTATGCGCTAAAATGTGTATATGAGTGTGTGTATGTGTGTTGTGTTGAAGCGAATTTACTTACATTGGAAAAATAATATAGACAATTTTAGAATACTAAATTTATTAGATAGCTCGAGGTATAAAAAAAAATTGGGCAAGGGTTCCCCGGCGCCCGCAGGCAATACTATTTTACATAAGCTAAAAATAATTTAAACATTAAGAAAATGATGAATGTTGAAAACTGGAAGTAATTCGCTTATATATGTATGTGTTGATGCGAGTTACTGACATTCGAAAATAAAATGGAAATTTGTAGAAAAATTTCTTAAGTTAGCTCAGATTTTTGAAAAAAATTGGGCAGGGGTTCCCCGGCGCCCGCAGGCAGAACTATTTTAGAAAGTTAAAAATAATTTAAAAATTAAGAAAATGATGGTTGTTGAAAACTGGAAGTAATTCGCTTATATGTGTGTGTGTGTTGATGCGAGTTACTGACATTTGAAAATATAATGGAAATTTGTAGAAAAATTTCTTAAGTTAGCTCAGATTTTTAAAAAAAATTGGGCAGGGGTTCCTATGCCCGCAGGGCTGTATTTTTTACAAATGTTAAAATATTTATAATTTTACAAAATTGATGTGCTACGTATTGAAAATTAACAAAGTAGCGAAAACAAAGAGGAATTTAGAAAATTAAAAATAAAAATTAAAAGGATTATTAAAAATAAATATTCAAAAAGATAGAAAAAAAAATGTATAATTTAATACTCGTGATCGTAAATAAAAAATATATATAAAATAAATAAATATACACATGTATATTAAAATATATATTTAAATATAAAAAAAGAATAATGGCAATGAGTATTAAAGAATGTTGTTGTATATATTATATATTACTATCGTTTCGACAAAAAGTCATCATCAGGTAAAATTTAATTACCCGATGATGAGTTTTTGTCAAAACGGTAGTAATATATAATATAGACAACAACATTCTTAACTAATACTCATTGGCTTTATTCGTTTTTTATATTTGAATATACATTTTAATAGACATGTGTATATTTATTTTATATATATTTTTTATTTATTAAAATTATTCGTTAAAAATGTGTTAATATTTTGTGGATATTATATCGTTAGTAGTATATTAACATTTGCAAAATAATATCGGAAATTCTAAGAAAAAAGTTTCATTAGTTAGCTTATGACATTAAAAAAATTGAGCGAGGGTTCCCGGCCTGCAGGCTGCATTTTCTTACAAATGCTAAAATATTTTAAAAATTAAGAAAAGATGACTGTTGAAAACAAGTAACTCGCTTATATCATGTGTGTATGCCTGTTTTGTCGATACGAGTTTCTTACATTAGAAAATAAAATGGAAATTTGTAGAAAAATTTCTTAGTTAGCTCAGATTTTTGAAAAAATTGGGCAGGGGTTCCCGGCGCAGGAGATACTATTCTACATAAGTTAAAAATAATTTAAAAAATTAGGAAAATGATGTTTTTGTATAGTGGAAGTTATGCGCTAAAATGTGTATATGAGTGTGTGTTTGTTTGTTGTGTTGAAGCGAATTTACTTACATTGGAAAAATAATATGGAAATTTGTAGAAAATCAATTTCATTAGTTATCTCAGGATATTGAAAAAATTGAGCAGGGTTCCCCAGCGCCCGCAATAGAACTATTTTAGAAAGCTAAAAATAATTTAAAAATTAAGAAAATGATGGTTGTTGAAAACTGGAAGTAATTCGCTTATATGTGTGTGTGTGTTGATGCGAGTTACTGACATTTGAAAATATAATGGAAATTTGTAGAAAAATTTCTTAAGTTAGCTCAGATTTTTGAAAAAAATTGGGCAGGGGTTCCCCGGCGCCCGCAGGCAATACAATTATACATAAGTAAAAAATAATTTAAAAAATTAGGAAAATGATGTTTTTGTATAGTGGAAGTTATGCGCTAAAATGTGTATATGAGTGTGTGTTTGTTTGTTGTGTTGAAGCGAATTTACTTACATTGGAAAAATAATATGGAAATTTGTAGAAAATCAATTTCATTAGTTATCTCAGGATATTGAAAAAAATTGAGCAGGGGTTCCCCAGCGCCCGCAGGCAGTACTATTTTAGAAAGCTAAAAATAATTTAAAAATTAAGAAAATGATGGTTGTTGAAAACTGGAAGTAATTCGCTTATATGTGTGTGTGTGTTGATGCGAGTTACTGACATTTGAAAATATAATGGAAATTTGTAGAAAAATTTCTTAAGTTAGCTCAGATTTTTAAAAAAAATTGGGCAGGGGTTCCTATGCCCGCGGGCTGTATTTTTTTACAAATGTTAAAATATTTATAATTTTACAAAATTGATGTGCTACGTATTGAAAATTAACAAAGTAGCAAAAACAAAGAGGAATTTAGAAAATTAAAAATAAAAATTAAAAGAATTATTAAAAATAAATATTCAAAAAGATAGAAAAAATGTATAATTTAATATTAGTGATCGTAAATAAAAATATATATAAAATAAATAAATATACACATGTATATTAAAATATATATTTAAATATAAAAAAAGAATAATGGCAATGAGTATTAATGAAGAATGTTGTTGTATATATTATATATTACTATCGTTTCGACAAAAAGTCATCATCAGGTAAAATTAAAATAATTACCTGATGATGAGTTTTTGTCAAAACGGTAGTAATATATAATATAGACAACAACATATTCTTAACTAATACTCATTGGCTTTATTCGTTTTTTATATTTGAATATACATTTTAATAGACATGTGTATATTTATTTATTATATATATATTTTTTATTTATTAAAAATTATTCGTTAAAATGTGTTAATATTTTTGTGGATATTATATCGTTAGTAGTATATTAACATTTGCAAAATAATATCGGAATTCTAAGAAAAAGTTTCATTAGTTAGCTTATGATATTAAAAATTGAGCGAGGGTTCCCCGGCGCCCGCAGGCTGCATTTTCTTACAAATGCTAAAAATATTTTAAAAATTAAGAAAACGATGACTGTTGAAAACTGGAAGTAACTCGCTTATATTATGTGTGTATGCCTGTTTTGTCGATACGAGTTTCTTACATTTGAAAATAAAATGGAAATTTGTAGAAAAATTTCTTAAGTTAGCTCAGATTTTTGAAAAATTGGGCAGGGGTTCCTATGCCCGCAGGCAATACTATTCTACATAAGTTAAAAATAATTTAAAAAATTAAGAAAATGATGTTTTTGTATAGTGGAAGTTATGCGCTAAAATGTGTATATGAGTGTGTGTTTGTTTGTGTTGAAGCGAATTTACTTACATTGGAAAAATAATATGGAAATTTGTAAAAATCAATTTCATTAGTTATCTCAGGATATTGAAAAATTGAGCAGGTGTTCCCCAGCGCCCGCAGGCAGTACTATTTTAGAAAGCTAAAAATAATTTAAAAATTAAGAAAATGATGGTTGTTGAAAACTGGAAGTAATTCGCTTATATGTGTGTGTGTGTTGATGCGAGTTACTGACATTTGAAAATATAATGGAAATTTGTAGAAAAATTTCTTAAGTTAGCTCAGATTTTTAAAAAAAATTGGGCAGGGTTCCTCGGCGCCTGCGGCTGTATTTTTACAAATGTTAAAATATTTAAAATTTTACAAAATTGATGTGTATTGAAAATTAACAAAGTAGCAAAACAAAGAGGAATTTAGAAAATTAAAAATAAAAATTAAAAGGATTATTAAAAATAAATATTCAAAAAGATAGAAAAAAATTATAATTTAATATTAGTGATCGTATTAATAAAAAATATATATAAAATAAATAAATATACACATGTATATTAAAATATATATTTAAATATAAAAAAAGAATAATGGCAATGAGTATTAATGAAGAATGTTGTTGTATATATTATATATTACTATCGTTTCGACAAAAAGTCATCATCAGGTAAAATTTAATTACCCGATGATGAGTTTTTGTCAAAACGGTAGTAATATATAATATAGACAACAACATTCTTAACTAATACTCATTGGCTTTATTCGTTTTTTATATTTGAATATACATTTTAATAGACATGTGTATATTTATTTATTTTATATATATTTTTTATTTATTAAAAATTATTCGTTAAAATGTGTTAATATTTTTGTGGATATTATATCGTTAGTAGTATATTAACATTTGCAAAATAATATCGGAATTCTAAGAAAAAGTTTCATTAGTTAGCTTATGACATTAAAAAAATTGAGCGAGGGTTCCCCGGCGCCCGCAGGCAATACTATTTTGCATAGGCTAAAAATAATTTAAAAAATTAAGAAAATGTTGTTTTTGTATAGTGGAAGTTATGCGCTAAAATGTGTATATGAGTGTGTGTATGTGTGTTGTGTTGAAGCGAATTTACTTACATTGGAAAAATAATATGGAAATTTTAGAAACTAAATTTATTAGATAGCTCAGTATAAAAAAATTGGGCAGGGTTCCTATGGCGCCTGCAGGCAATACTATTTTACATAAGCTAAAAATAATTTAAAAATTAAGAAAATGATGTAAAATGTGTATATGAGTGTGTGTTTGTGTGTTGTGTTGATGCGAATTTACTTACATTGAAAAATAATATGGAAATTTGTAGAAAACAATTTATTAGTTAGCTCAGATATTGAAAAAATTGGGCAGGGGTTCCCAGCGCCCGCAGGCAGTACTATTTTAGAAAGCTAAAAATAATTTAAAAATTAAGAAAATGATGGTTGTTGAAAACTGGAAGTAATTCGCTTATATGTGTGTGTGTTGATGCGAGTTACTGACATTTGAAAATATAATGGAAATTTGTAGAAAAATTTCTTAAGTTAGCTCAGATTTTTAAAAAAAATTGGGCAGGGGTTCCTCGGCGCCCGCGGGCTGTATTTTTTTACAAATGTTAAAATATTTATAATTTTACAAAATTGATGTGCTACGTATTGAAAATTAACAAAGTAGCAAAAACAAAGAGGAATTTAGAAAATTAAAAATAAAAATTAAAAGGATTATTAAAAATAAATATTCAAAAAGATAGAAAAAAAAATTTATAATTTAATACTCGTGATCGTAAATAAAAAATATATATAAAATAAATAAATATACACATGTATATTAAAATATATATTTAAATATAAAAAAAGAATAATGGCAATGAGTATTAATGAAGAATGTTGTTGTATATATTATATATTACTATCGTTTCGACAAAAAGTCATCATCAGGTAAAATTTAATTACCCGATGATGAGTTTTTGTCAAAACGGTAGTAATATATAATATAGACAACAACATTCTTAACTAATACTCATTGGCTTTATTCGTTTTTTATATTTGAATATACATTTTAATAGACATGTGTATATTTATTTATTATATATATATTTTTTATTTATTAAAAATTATTCGTTAAAATGTGTTAATATTTTTGTGGATATTATATCGTTAGTAGTATATTAACATTTGCAAAATAATATCGGAATTCTAAGAAAAAGTTTCATTAGATAGCTTATGACATTAAAAAAATTGAGCGAGGGTTCCCGGCGCCCGCAGGCTGCATTTTCTTACAAATGCTAAAAATATTTTAAAAATTAAGAAAACGATGACTGTTGAAAACTGGAAGTAACTCGCTTATATTATGTGTGTATGCCTGTTTTGTCGATACGAGTTTCTTACATTTGAAAATAAAATGGAAATTTGTAGAAAAATTTCTTAAGTTAGCTCAGATTTTTGAAAAAATTTGGGCAGGGGTTCCTGCCCGCAGGCAATACTATTTTACGTAAGCTATAAATAATTTAATAAATTAAGAAAATGATGTTTGTTGTATAGTGGAAGTTATGCGCTAAAATGTGTATATGAGTGTGTGTTTGTTTGTTGTGTTGAAGCGAATTTACTTACATTGGAAAAATAATATGGAAATTTGTAGAAAATCAATTTCATTAGTTATCTCAGGATATTGAAAAAAATTGAGCAGGGGTTCCCCGGCGCCCGCAGGCAATACTATTTTAGAAAGCTAAAAATAATTTAAAAATTAAGAAAATGATGGTTGTTGAAAACTGGAAGTAATTCGCTTATATGTGTGTGTGTGTTGATGCGAGTTACTGACATTTGAAAATATAATGGAAATTTGTAGAAAAATTTCTTAAGTTAGCTCAGATTTTTAAAAAAAATTGGGCAGGGGTTCCTATGCCTGCGGGCTGTATTTTTTTACAAATGTTAAAATATTTATAATTTTACAAAATTGATGTGCTACGTATTGAAAATTAACAAAGTAGCGAAAACAAAGAGGAATTTAGAAAATTAAAAATAAAAATTAAAAGGATTATTAAAAATAAATATTCAAAAAGATAGAAAAAAAAATTTATAATTTAATACTCGTGATCGTAAATAAAAAATATATATAAAATAAATAAATATACACATGTATATTAAAATATATATTTAAATATAAAAAAAGAATAATGGCAATGAGTATTATTGAAGAATGTTGGTGTATATATTATATATTACTATCGTTTCGACAAAAAGTCATCATCAGGTAAAATTTAATTACCCGATGATGAGTTTTTGTCAAAACGGTAGTAATATATAATATAGACAACAACATTCTTAACTAATACTCATTGGCTTTATTCGTTTTTTATATTTGAATATACATTTTAATAGACATGTGTATATTTATTTATTTTATATATATTTTTTATTTATTAAAAATTATTCGTTAAAATGTGTTAATATTTTTGTGGATATTATATCGTTAGTAGTATATTAACATTTGCAAAATAATATCGGAATTCTAAGAAAAAGTTTCATTAGTTAGCTTATGATATTAAAAAAATTGAGCGAGGGTTCCCCGGCGCCCGCAGGCTGCATTTTCTTACAAATGCTAAAAATATTTTAAAAATTAAGAAAACGATGACTGTTGAAAACTGGAAGTAATTCGCTTATATGTGTGTGTGTGTTGATGCGAGTTACTGACATTTGAAAATATAATGGAAATTTGTAGAAAAATTTTTAAGTTAGCTCAGATTTTTGAAAAAAATTGGGCAGGGGTTCCCCGGCGCCCGCAGGCAATACTATTCTACATAAGTTAAAAATAATTTAAAAAATTAGGAAAATGATGTTTTTGTATAGTGGAAGTTATGCGCTAAAATGTGTATATGAGTGTGTGTTTGTTTGTTGTGTTGAAGCGAATTTACTTACATTGGAAAAATAATATGGAAATTTGTAGAAAATCAATTTCATTAGTTATCTCAGGATATTGAAAAAAATTGAGCAGGGGTTCACCAGCGCCCGCAGGCAGAACTATTTTAGAAAGCTAAAAATAATTTAAAAATTAAGAAAATGATGGTTGTTGAAAACTGGAAGTAATTCGCTTATATGTGTGTGTGTGTTGATGCGAGTTACTGACATTTGAAAATATAATGGAAATTTGTAGAAAAATTTCTTAAGTTAGCTCAGATTTTTAAAAAAAATTGGGCAGGGGTTCCTCGGCGCCCGCGGGCTGTATTTTTTTACAAATGTTAAAATATTTAAAATTTTACAAAATTGATGTGCTACGTATTGAAAATTAACAAAGTAGCAAAAACAAAGAGGAATTTAGAAAATTAAAAATAAAAATTAAAAGGATTATTAAAAATAAATATTCAAAAAGAAAAAAAAATGTATAATTTAATACTCGTGATTTAATAAAAATATATATAAAATAAATAAATATACACATGTATATTAAAATATATATTTAAATATAAAAAAAGAATAATGGCAATGAGTATTAATGAAGAATGTTGTTGTATATATTATATATTACTATCGTTTCGACAAAAAGTCATCATCAGGTAAAATTTAATTACCCGATGATGAGTTTTTGTCAAAACGGTAGTAATATATAATATAGACAACAACATTCTTAACTAATACTCATTGGCTTTATTCGTTTTTTATATTTGAATATACATTTTAATAGACATGTGTATATTTATTTATTTTATATATATTTTTTATTGATTAAAAATTATTCGTTAAAATGTGTTAATATTTTTGTGGATATTATATCGTTAGTAGTATATTAACATTTGCAAAATAATATCGGAATTCTAAGAAAAGTTTCATTAGTTAGCTTATGACATTAAAAAAAAATTGAGCGAGGGTTCCCCGGCGCCCGCAGGCTGCATTTTCTTACAAATGCTAAAAATATTTTAAAAATTAAGAAAACGATGACTGTTGAAAACTGGAAGTAACTCGCTTATATTATGTGTGTATGCCTGTTTTGTCGATACGAGTTTCTTACATTTGAAAATAAAATGGAAATTTGTAGAAAAATTTCTTAAGTTAGCTCAGATTTTGAAAAATTGGGCAGGGTTCCTATGCCCGCAGGCAATACTATTCTACATAAGTTAAAAATAATTTAAAAAATTAAGAAAATGATGTTTTTGTATAGTGGAAGTTATGCGCTAAAATGTGTATATGAGTGTGTGTTTGTTTGTTGTGTTGAAGGAATTTACTTACATTGGAAAAATAATATGGAAATTTGTAGAAAATCAATTTCATTAGTTATCTCAGGATATTGAAAAAATTGAGCAGGGTTCCCAGCGCCCGCAGGCAGTACTATTTTAGAAAGCTAAAAATAATTTAAAAATTAAGAAAATGATGGTTGTTGAAAACTGGAAGTAATTCGCTTATATGTGTGTGTGTGTTGATGCGAGTTACTGACATTTGAAAATATAATGGAAATTTGTAGAAAAATTTCTTAAGTTAGCTCAGATTTTTAAAAAAAATTGGGCAGGGGTTCCTCGGCGCCCGCGGGCTGTATTTTTTTACAAATGTTAAAATATTTATAATTTTACAAAATTGATGTGCTACGTATTGAAAATTAACAAAGTAGCAAAAACAAAGAGGAATTTAGAAAATTAAAAATAAAAATTAAAAGGATTAAAAAATAAATATTCAAAAGATAGAAAAAAATTATAATTTAATATTAGTGATCATTAATAAAAAAATATATATAAATAAATAAATATACACATGTATATTAAAATATATATTTAATTATAAATTTAGAATTTTGGCAATGAGTATTAATGAAGAATGTTGTTGTATATATTATATATTACTATCGTTTCGACAAAAGTCATCATCAGGTAAATTTAATTACCCGATGATGAGTTTTTGTCAAAACGATAGTAATATATAATATAGACAACAACATTCTTAACTAATACTCATTGGCTTTATTCGTTTTTTATATTTGAATATACATTTTAATAGACATGTGTATATTTATTTATTTTATATATATTTTTTATTGATTAAAAATTATTCGTTAAAATGTGTTAATATTTTTGTGGATATTATATCGTTAGTAGTATATTAACATTTGCAAAATAATATCGGAATTCTAAGAAAAAGTTTCATTAGTTAGCTTATGACATTAAAAAAATTGAGCGAGGGTTCCCCGGCGCCCGCAGGCTGCATTTTCTTACAAATGCTAAAAATATTTTAAAAATTAAGAAAACGATGACTGTTGAAAACTGGAAGTAACTCGCTTATATTATGTGTGTATGCCTGTTTTGTCGATACGAGTTTCTTACATTTGAAAATAAAATGGAAATTTGTAGAAAAATTTCTTAAGTTAGCTCAGATTTTTGAAAAAAATTGGGCAGGGGTTCCCCGGCGCCCGCAGGCAATACTATTCTACATAAGTTAAAAATAATTTAAAAAATTAGGAAAATGATGTTTTTGTATAGTGGAAGTTATGCGCTAAAATGTGTATATGAGTGTGTGTTTGTTTGTTGTGTTGAAGCGAATTTACTTACATTGGAAAAATAATATGGAAATTTGTAGAAAATCAATTTCATTAGTTATCTCAGGATATTGAAAAAAATTGAGCAGGGGTTCCCCAGCGCCCGCAGGCAGTACTATTTTAGAAAGCTAAAAATAATTTAAAAATTAAGAAAATGATGGTTGTTGAAAACTGGAAGTAATTCGCTTATATGTGTGTGTGTTGATGCGAGTTACTGACATTTGAAAATAAAATGGAAATTTGTAGAAAAATTTCTTAAGTTAGCTCAGATTTTTGAAAAAAATTGGGCAGGGGTTCCTCGGCGCCCGCGGGCTGTATTTTTTTACAAATGTTAAAATATTTATAATTTTACAAAATTGATGTGCTACGTATTGAAAATTAACAAAGTAGCAAAACAAAGAGAATTTAGAAAATTAAAAATAAAAATTAAAAGGATTATTAAAAATAAATATTCAAAAGATAGAAAAAAATTTATAATTTAATACTCGTGATCGTAAATAAAAATATATATAAAATAAATAATATACACATGTATATTAAAATATATATTTAAATATAAAAAAAGAATAATGGCAATGAGTATTAATGAAGAATGTTGTTGTATATATTATATATTACTATCGTTTCGACAAAAAGTCATCATCAGGTAAAATTTAATTACCCGATGATGAGTTTTTGTCAAAACGGTAGTAATATATAATATAGACAACAACATTCTTAACTAATACTCATTGGCTTTATTCGTTTTTTATATTTGAATATACATTTTAATAGACATGTGTATATTTATTTATTTTATATATATTTTTTATTTATTAAAAATTATTCGTTAAAATGTGTTAATATTTTTGTGGATATTATATCGTTAGTAGTATATTAACATTTGCAAAATAATATCGGAATTCTAAGAAAAAGTTTCATTAGTTAGCTTATGACATTAAAAAAATTGAGCGACGGTTCCCCGGCGCCCGCAGGCTGCATTTTCTTACAAATGCTAAAAATATTTTAAAAATTAAGAAAACGATGACTGTTGAAAACTGGAAGTAACTCGCTTATATTATGTGTGTATGCCTGTTTTGTCGATACGAGTTTCTTACATTTGAAAATAAAATGGAAATTTGTAGAAAATTTTCTTAAGTTTGCTCATGATATTGAAAAAATTGGGCAGGGTTCCCATGCCCGCAGGCAATACTATTTTACATAAGCTTAAAAATAATTTAAAAATTAAGAAAATGATGTTTTGTATAGTGGAAGTTATCAAAATGTGTAAATGAGTGTGTGTTTGTTTGTTGTGTTGAAGCGAATTTACTTACATTGGAAAAATAATATGGAAATTTGTAGAAAATCAATTTCATTAGTTATCTCAGGATATTGAAAAAAATTGAGCAGGGGTTCCCCAGCGCCCGCAGGCAGAACTATTTTAGAAAGCTAAAAATAATTTAAAAATTAAGAAAATGATGGTTGTTGAAAACTGGAAGTAATTCGCTTATATGTGTGTGTGTGTTGATGCGAGTTACTGACATTTGAAAATATAATGGAAATTTGTAGAAAAATTTCTTAAGTTAGCTCAGATTTTTAAAAAAAATTGGGCAGGGGTTCCTCGGCGCCCGCGGGCTGTATTTTTTTACAAATGTTAAAATATTTATAATTTTACAAAATTGATGTGCAACGTATTGAAAATTAACAAAGTATCGAAAACAAAGAGGAATTTAGAAAATTAAAAATAAAAATTAAAAGGATTATTAAAAATAAATATTCAAAAGATAGAAAAAATGTATAATTTAATATTAGTGATCGTAAATAAAAATATATATAAAATAAATAAATATATTACATGTATATTAAAATATATATTTAAATATAAAAAAAGAATAATGGCAATGAGTATTAATGAAGAATGTTGTTGTATATATTATATATTACTATCGTTTCGACAAAATGTCATCATCAGGTAAAATTTAATTACCCGATGATGAGTTTTTGTCAAAACGATAGTAATATATAATATAGACAACAACATTCTTAACTAATACTCATTGGCTTTATTCGTTTTTTATATTTGAATATACATTTTAATAGACATGTGTATATTTATTTATTTTATATATATTTTTTATTTATTAAAAATTATTCGTTAAAATGTGTTAATATTTTTGTGGATATTATATCGTTAGTAGTATATTAACATTTGCAAAATAATATCGGAATTCTAAGAAAAAGTTTCATTAGTTAGCTTATGATATTAAAAAAATTGAGCGAGGGTTCCCCGGCGCCCGCAGGCTGCATTTTCTTACAAATGCTAAAAATATTTTAAAAATTAAGAAAACGATGACTGTTGAAAACTGGAAGTAACTCGCTTATATTATGTGTGTATGCCTGTTTTGTCGATACGAGTTTCTTACATTTGAAAATAAAATGGAAATTTGTAGAAAAATTTCTTAAGTTAGCTCAGATTTTTGAAAAAAATTGGGCAGGGGTTCCCCGGCGCCCGCAGGCAATACTATTCTACATAAGTTAAAAATAATTTAAAAAATTACGAAAATGATGTTTGTTGTATAGTGGAAGTTATGCGCTAAAATGTGTATATGAGTGTGTGTTTGTTTGTTGTGTTGAAGCGAATTTACTTACATTGGAAAAATAATATGGAAATTTTAAGAAAATCAATTTCATTAGATATCTCAGGATATAAAAAAAATTGGGCAGGGGTTCCCCAGCGCCCGCAGGCAGAACTATTTTAGAAAGCTAAAAATAATTTAAAAATTAAGAAAATGATGGTTGTTGAAAACTGGAAGTAATTCGCTTATATGTGTGTGTGTGTTGATGCGAGTTACTGACATTTGAAAATATAATGGAAATTTGTAGAAAAATTTCTTAAGTTAGCTCAGATTTTTAAAAAAAATTGGGCAGGGGTTCCTCGGCGCCCGCGGGCTGTATTTTTTTACAAATGTTAAAATATTTATAATTTTACAAAATTGATGTACGTATTGAAAATTAACAAAGTAGGAAAACAAAGATGAATTTAGAAAATTAAAAATAAAAATTAAAAGGATTATTAAAAATAAATATTCAAAAGATAGAAAAAAATTTATAATTTAATATTAGTGATCGTAAATAAAAATATATATAAAATAAATAAATATACACATGTATATTAAAATATATATATAAATAAAAAAAAAGAATAATGGCAATTAGTATTAATGAAGAATGTTGTAGTATATATTATATATTAATATCTTTTCGACAAAAAGTCATCATAAGGTAAAATTTAATTACCTGATGATGAGTTTTTGTCAAAACGGTAGTAATATATAATATAGACAACAACATTCTTAACTAATACTCATTGGCTTTATTCGTTTTTTATATTTTGAATATACATTTTAATAGACATGTGTATATTTATTTATTTTATATATATTTTATAGTGATTATAAATTATTCGATAAAATGTGTTAATATTTTTGTGGATATGATCTCGGTAGTAGTATATTAACATTTGCAAATTAATATCGGAAGTCTAAGAAAAGTTTCATTAGTTAGCTTATGACATTAAAAAATTGAGCGAGGGTTCCCCGGCGCCCGCAGGCTGCATTTTCTTACAAATGCTAAAATATTTAAAAATTAAGAAAACGATGACTGTTGAAAACTGGAAGTAACTTCGCTTATATTATGTGTGTATGCCTGTTTTGTCGATACGAGTTTAGTATATTTGAAAATAAAATTGAAATTTGTAGAAAAATTTATTAAGTTAGCTCAGTATTTTGAAAAAAATTGAGCAGGGGGTCCCCGGCGCCCGCAGGCAATACTATTCTACATAAGTTAAAAATAATTTAAAAAATTAGGAAAATGATGTTTTTGTATAGTGGAAGTTATGCGCTAAAATGTGTATATGAGTGTGTGTTTGTTTGTTGTGTTGAAGCGAATTTACTTACATTGGAAAAATAATATGGAAATTTGTAGAAAATCAATTTCATTAGTTATCTCAGGATATTGAAAAATTGAGCAGGGGTTCCCCAGCGCCCGCAGGCAGAACTATTTTAGAAAGCTAAAAATAATTTAAAAATTAAGAAAATGATGGTTGTTGAAAACTGGAAGTAATTCGCTTATATGTGTGTGTGTGTTGATGCGAGTTACTGACATTTGAAAATAAATGGAAATTTGTAGAAAAATTATTTAAGTTAGCTCAGATTTTTAAAAAAATTGGGCAGGGGTTCCTATGCCCGCGGGCTGTATTTTTTACAAATGTTAAAATATTTAAAATTTTACAAAATTGATGTGCTACGTATTGAAAATTAACAAAGTAGCAAAACAAAGATGAATTTAGAAAATTAAAAATAAAAATTAAAAGGATTATTAAAAATAATATTCAAAAAGATAGAAAAAAAATTATAATTTAATACTCGTGATCGTAATTAAAAAATATATATAAAATAAATAAATATACACATGTATATTAAAATATATATTTAAATATAAAAAAAGAATAATGGCAATGAGTATTAATGAAGAATGTTGTTGTATATATTATATATTACTATCGTTTCGACAAAAAGTCATCATCAGGTAAATTACCCGATGATGAGTTTTGTCAAAACGGTAGTAATATATAATATAGACAACAACATTCTTAACTAATACTCATTGGCTTTATTCGTTTTTTATATTTGAATATACATTTTAATAGACATGTGTATATTTATTTATTTTATATATATTTTTTATTTATTAAAAATTATTCGTTAAAATGTGTTAATATTTTTGTGGATATTATATCGTTAGTAGTATATTAACATTTGCAAAATAATATCGGAATTCTAAGAAAAAGTTTCATTAGTTAGCTTATGACATTAAAAATTGAGCAGGGTTCCCGCCCGCAGGCTGCTATTTTACAAATGCTAAAAATATTTAAAAATTAAGAAAACGATGACTGTTGAAAACTGGAAGTAATTCGCTTATATTATGTGTGTATGCCTGTTGTGTCGATGCGAGTTTCTTACATTTGAAAATAAAATGGAAATTTGTAGAAAAATTTTCTTAAGTTAGCTCAGATTATTAAAAAAATTGGGCAGGGGTTCCCCGGCGCCCGCAGGCAATACTATTCTACATAAGTTAAAAATAATTTAAAAAATTAGGAAAATGATGTTTTTGTATAGTGGAAGTTATGCGCTAAAATGTGTATATGAGTGTGTGTTTGTTTGTTGTGTTGAAGCGAATTTACTTACATTGGAAAAATAATATGGAAATTTGTAGAAAATCAATTTCATTAGTTATCTCAGGATATTGAAAAAAATTGAGCAGGGGTAAATAAGCATACAGGCAGTATATTAAAATATATTTAAATAAGCTAAAAATAATTTAAAAATTAAGAAGATGATGTTGTTGTATATAATTTATTATATGTGTGTGTGTGTTGATGCGAGTTACTGACATTTGAAAATATAATGGAAATTTGTAGAAAAATTTCTTAAGTTAGCTCAGATTTTTGAAAAAAATTGGGCAGGGGTTCCCCGGCGCCCGCAGGCAATACTATTCTACATAAGTTAAAAATAATTTAAAAAATTAGGAAAATGATGTTTTTGTATAGTGGAAGTTATGCAAAATGTGTATATGAGTGTGTGTTTGTTTGTTGTGTTGAAGCGAATTTACTTACATTGGAAAAATAATATGGAAATTTGTAGAAAATCAATTTCATTAGTTATCTCAGGATATTGAAAAAAATTGAGCAGGGGTTCCCCAGCGCCCGCAGGCAGAACTATTTTAGAAAGCTAAAAATAATTTAAAAATTAAGAAAATGATGGTTGTTGAAAACTGGAAGTAATTCGCTTATATGTGTGTGTGTGTTGATGCGAGTTACTGACATTTGAAAATATAATGGAAATTTGTATACATGAAGAATTATATATTATATATTACTATCGTTTCGACAAAAGTCATCATCAGGTAAAATTTAATTAAGATGATGAGTTTTGTATCAAAACAATAATATATAATATAGACAACAACATTCTTAACTAATACTCATTGGCTTTATTCGTTTTTTATATTTGAATATACATTTTAATAGACATGTGTATATTTATTTATTTTATATATATTTTATTGATTAAAAATTATTCGTTAAAATGTGTTAATATTTTTGTGGATATTATATCGTTAGTAGTATATTAACATTTGAAAATAATATCGGAAATTCTAAGAAAAATTTCATTAGTTAGCTTATGACATTAAAAAATTGGGCAGGGTTCCCCGGCGCCCGCAGGCTGTATTTTTACAAATGCTAAAAATATTTAAAATTAAGAAAACGATGACTGTTGAAAACTGGAAGTAACTCGCTTATATTATGTGTGTATGCCTTGTGTTGATACGAGTTTCTTACATTTGAAAATAAAATGGAAATTTGTAGAAAAATTTCATTAAGTTAGCTCAGATTATTGAAAAAATTGGGCAGGGGTTCCCCATGCGCAGGCAATACTATTTACATAAGTTAAAATAATTTAAAAATATTAGGAAAATGATGTTTTTTGTGTATAGTGGAAGTTATGCGCAAAATGTGTATATGAGTGTGTTTGTTTGTTGTGTTGAAGAATTTACAAAACATTGGAAAAATAATATGGAAATTTAGAAAATCAATTTCATTAGTTATCTCAGGATATTGAAAAAATTGAAATAGAGGCAGAACTATTTTTAAAAGCTAAAAATAATTTAAAAATTAAAAAATGATGGTTATTGAAAACTGAAGTAATTCGCTTATATGTGTGTGTGTTGATGTTAGTAGTATACTGACATTTGAAAATATAATGGAAATTTGTAGAAAAATTTCTTGTTAGCTCAGATTTTGAAAAAATTGGGCAGGGTTAGCGCCCGCAGGCAATACTATTCTACATAAGTTAAAAATAATTTAAAAAATTAAGAAAATGATGTTTTGTTTATAGTGAAGTTAACTAAAATGTGTATATGAGTGTGTGTTTGTTTGTTGTGTTGAAGCGAATTTACTTACATTGGAAAAATAATATGGAAATTTGTAGAAAATCAATTTCATTAGTTATCTCAGGATATTGAAAAATTGAGCAGGGTTCCCCAGCGCCCGCAGGCAGAACTATTTTAGAAAGCTAAAAATAATTTAAAAATTAAGAAAATGATGGTTGTTGAAAACTGGAAGTAATTCGCTTATATGTGTGTGTGTGTTGATGCGAGTTACTGACATTTGAAAATATAATGGAAATTTGTAGAAAAATTTCTTAAGTTAGCTCAGATTTTTGAAAAAAATTGGGCAGGGGTTCCACGGCGCCCGCAGGCTGTATTTTTACAAATGTTAAAATATTTATAATTTTACAAAATTGATGTGCTTTGTATTGAAAATTAACAAAGTAGCGAAAACAAAGAGGAATTTAGAAAATTAAAAATAAAATTAAAGGATTATTAAAAATAAATATTCAAAAGATAGAAAAAAATGTATAATTTAATACTGTGATCGTAAATAATATATATAAAATAAATAAATATACACATGTATATTAAAATATATATTTAAATATAAAAAGAATAATGGCAATGAGTATTAATGAAGAATGTTGTTGTATATATTATATATTACTATCGTTTCGACAAAAAGTCATCATCAGAAAATTTAATTATGATAGTTTTGTCAAAAAATAATATATAATATAGAACAACATTAATAATATCATTGGCTTTATTCGTTTTTATATTTGAATATATTTAAAAAATGTATATTTATTTATTTTATATATATTTTTATATTAAAAATTATTCGTTAAAATGTGTTAATATTTTTGTTTGGATATTATATGTTTAGTATATTAACATTGAAAATAATATGGAAATTTAAGAAAAGTTTCATTAGTTAGCTTATGACATTAAAAAATTGAGCAGGGTTCCGCCTGGCATACTGCATTTTTTACATGCTAAAAATATTTAAAAATTAAGAAAACGATGACTGTTGAAAACTGGAAGTAACTCGCTTATATATATGTGTGTATGCCTGTTTTGTCGAGTTACTTACATTTGAAAATAAAATGGAAATTTGTAGAAAAATTTCTTAAGTTAGCTCAGATTATTGAAAAAATTGGGCAGGGGTTCCGGCGCCCGCAGGCAATACTATTCTACAAATGTTAAAATAATTTTTTAAAAATGATGTTTTGTATAGTGGAAGTTATGCGCTAAAATGTGTATATGAGTGTGTGTTTGTTTGTTGTGTTGAGAATTTACTTACATTGGAAAAATAATATGGAAATTTGTAGAAAATCAATTTATTAGTTATCTCAGGATATTGAAAAAATTGAGCAGGGTTCCCCAGCGCCTGCAATACTATTTTAGAAAGCTAAAAATAATTTAAAAATTAAGAAAATGATGGTTGTTGAAAACTATAGTAATTCGCTTATATGTGTGTGTGTTGATGCGAGTTACTGACATTTGAAAATATAATGGAAATTTGTAGAAAAATTTCTTAAGTTAGCTCAGTTTTTGAAAAAATTGGGCAGGGTTCCGGCGCCCGCAGGCAATACTATTCTACATAAGTTATAAAAATAATTTAAAAATTAAGAAAATGATGTTTTTGTATAGTGGAAGTTATGCGCTAAAATGTGTATATGAGTGTGTGTTTGTTTGTTGTGTTGAAGCAATTTACATTGGAAAAATAATATGGAAATTTGTAGAAAATCAATTTCATTAGTTATCTCAGGATATTGAAAAAAATTGGGCAGGGGTTCCCACGCAGGCAGAACTATTTTAGAAAGCGAAAAATAATTCAAAAATTAAGAAAATGATGGTTGTTGAAAACTGGAAGTAATTCGCTTATATGTGTGTGTGTTGATGCGAGTTACTGACATTTGAAAATAAAATGGAAATTTGTAGAAAAATTTCTTAAGTTAGCTCAGATTTTTAAAAAAAATTGGGCAGGGGTTCCTCGGCGCCCGCGGGCTGTATTTTTTTACAAATGTTAAAATATTTAAAATTTTACAAAATTGATGTGCTACGTATTGAAAATTAACAAAGTAGCAAAAACAAAGAGGAATTTAGAAAATTAAAAATAAAAATTAAAAGGATTATTAAAAATAAATATTCAAAAAGATAGAAAAAAAAATTTATAATTTAATACTCGTGATCGTAAATAAAAAATATATATAAAATAAATAAATATACACATGTATATTAAAATATATATTTAAATATAAAAAAAGAATAATGGCAATGAGTATTAATGAAGAATGTTGTTGTATATATTATATATTACTATCGTTTCGACAAAAAGTCATCATCAGGTAAAATTTAAAATTACCTGATGATGAGTTTTTGTCAAAACGGTAGTAATATATAATATAGACAACAACATTCTTAACTAATACTCATTGGCTTTATTCGTTTTTTATATTTAAATATACATTTTAATAGACATGTGTATATTTATTTATTTTATATATATTTTTTATTTATTAAAAATTATTCGATAAAATGTGTTAATATTTTTGTGGATATTATATCGTTAGTAGTATATTAACATTTGCAAAATAATATCGGAATTCTAAGAAAAATATTTTCATGAGTTAGCTTATGATATTAAAAAAATTGAGCGAGGGTTCCCCGGCGCCCGCAGGCTGTATTTTCTTACAAATGCTAAAAATATTTTAAAAATTAAGAAAACGATGACTGTTGAAAACTGGAAGTAATTCGCTTATATTATGTGTGTATGCGTGTTGTGTCGATGCGAGTTTCTTACATTTGAAAATAAAATGGAAATTTGTAGAATACTAAATTTATTACATAGCTCGGGGTATAAAAAAAAATTGGGCAGGGGTTCCCCGGCGCCCGCAGGCAATACTATTCTACATAAGTTAAAAATAATTTAAAAAATTAGAAAATGATGTTTTGTATAGTGGAAGTTATGCGCTAAAATGTGTATATGAGTGTGTGTGTTTGTTGGGTTGAAGCGAATTTACATACATTGGAAAAATAATATGGAAATTTGAATAAAATCAATTTCATTAGTTATTTCAGGATAATGAAAAAATTGGGCAGGGGTTCCCAGCGCCCGCAGGCAATACTATTTTAAAAGCTAAAAATAATTTAAAAATTAAGAAAATGATGGTTGTTGAAAACTGGAAGTAATTCGCTTATATGTGTGTGTGTGTTGATGCGAGTTACTGACATTTGAAAATATAATGGAAATTTGTAGAAAAATTTCTTAGTTAGCTCAGATTTTAAAAAATTGGGCAGGGTTCCTCGGCGCCCGCAGGCTGTATTTTTTACAAATGTTAAAATATTTAAAATTTTACAAAATTGATGTGCTACTTATTGAAAATTAACAAAGTAGCAAAAACAAAGATGAATTTAGAAAATTAAAATAAAAATTAAAAGGATTATTAAAAATAAATATTCAAATAGATAGAAAAAAATTATAATTTAATATTGTGATCATTAATAAAAATATATATAAAATAAATAAATATACACATGTATATTAAAATATATATTTAAGAATAATGGCAATGAGTATTAATGAAGAATGTTGTTGTATATATTATATATTACTATCGTTAAAAGTCATCATCAGGTAAAATTTTACCCGATGATGAGTTTAGTAATATATAATATAGACAACAACATTCTTAACTAATACTCATTGGCTTTATTCGTTTTTTATATTTGAATATACATTTTAATAGACATGTGTATATTTATTTATTTTATATATATTTTTTATTTATTAAAAATTATTCGTTAAAATGTGTTAATATTTTTGTGGATATTATATCGTTAGTAGTATATTAACATTTGCAAAATAATATCGGAAATTCTAAGAAAAGTTTCATTAGTTAGCTTATGATATTAAAAAAATTGAGCGAGGTTCCTGGCGCCCGCAGGCTGCATTTTTTACAAATGCTAAAAAATATTTTAAAAATTAAGAAAACGATGACTGTTGAAAACTGGAAGTAATTCGCTTATATTATGTGTGTATGTGTTTTGTCGATGCGAGTTTCTTACATTTGAAAATAATATGGAAATTTGTAGAAAATTTTCTTAAGTTAGCTTAGATTATTGAAAAAATTGGGCAGGGGTTCCCCGGCGCCCGCAGGCAATACTATTTTACGTAAGCTATAAATAATTTAATAAATTAAGAAAATGATGTTTGTTGTATAGTGGAAGTTATGCGCTAAAATGTGTATATGAGTGTGTGTTTGTTTGTTGTGTTGAAGCGAATTTACTTACATTGGAAAAATAATATGGAAATTTGTAGAAAATCAATTTCATTAGTTATCTCAGGATATTGAAAAAAATTGAGCAGGGGTTCCCCAGCGCCCGCAGGCAGTACTATTTTAGAAAGCTAAAAATAATTTAAAAATTAAGAAAATGATGGTTGTTGAAAACTGGAAGTAATTCGCTTATATGTGTGTGTGTGTTGATGCGAGTTACTGACATTTGAAAATAAATGGAAATTTGTAGAAAAAATTATTTAAGTTAGCTCAGATTTTTAAAAAAAATTGGGCAGGGGTTCCTGCCCGCAGGCTGTATTTTTTTACAAATGTTAAAATATTTAAAATTTTACAAAATTGATGTGCTACGTATTGAAAATTAACAAAGTAGCGAAAACAATGAGGAATTTAGAAAATTAAAAATAAAAATTAAAAGGATTATTAAAAATAAATATTCAAAAAGATAGAAAAAAAAATTTATAATTTAATACTCGTGATCGTAAATAAAAAATATATATAAAATAAATAAATATACACATGTATATTAAAATATATATTTAAATATAAAAAAAGAATAATGGCAATGAGTATAATGAAGAATGTTGTTGTATATATTATATATTATCGTTTCGAAAAAAGTCATCATCAGGTAAAATTAAAATAAAATTACCCGATGATGAGTTTTGTCGAAAACGGTAGTAATATATAATATAGACAACAACATTCTCAACTAATACTCATTGGCTTTATTCGTTTTTTATATTTAAATATACATTTTAATAGACATGTGTATATTTATTTATTTTATATATAATATTTATTTATTAAAAATTATTCGATAAAATGAGTTAAAATTTTATTAGATATTATATATTTGTAAGTATATTAACATTTGCAAAATAATATCGGAATTCTAAGAAAAATAGTTTCATTAGTTAGCTTATGATAATTAAAAAATTGAGCAGGGTTCCCGGCGCCCGCAGGTAATATTATTTTAATGCTAAAAATAATTTTAAAATTAAGAAAATGATGTTTTTGTATAGTGGAAGTTATGCGCTAAAATGTTTATATTATGTGTGTATGTGTTGTGTTGATATTTACTTACATTTGAAAATAATATGGAAATTTGTAGAAAAAATTTCTTAGCTTATGATAATTAAAAAATTGGGCAGGGTTCCCAGCCCGCAGGCAATACTATTTTACATAAGCTAAAAATAATTTAAAAATTAAGAAAATGATGTTTTGTATAGTGAAGTTATGCGCTAAAATGTGTATATAGTGTGTGTGTGTGTGTTGTGTTGATGCGAATTTACTTACATTTGAAAAATAATATGGAAATTTTTAGAAAATTAATTTCTTTAGTTAGCTCAGATTATAAAAAAATTGGGCAGGGTTCCTTATGCCCGCAGGCAATACTATTTTAGATAAGCTAAAAATAATTTAAAAATTAGAAAATGATGTGTTGTATAGTGGAAGTTATTCGCTAAAATGTGTATATGAGTGTGTGTTTGTGTGTGTGTTGATGCGAATTTACTTACATTGGAAAAATAATATAGAAATTTTTAGAAAATAATTTCATTAGTTAGTTCAAATATTAAAAAAATTGGGCAGGGGTTCCCATGCCTGCAGGCAATACTATTTTACATAAGCTAAAAATAATTTAAAATTAAGAAAATGATTATTGATGAAAACTGGAAGTAATTCGCTTATATGTTTGTGTGAGTTGATGCGAGTTACTGACATTTGAAAATAAAAAGGAAATTTGTATAAAAAATATTTAAGTAGGCTAAGATTATAGAAAAAAATTGTCCAGGAGTTCCTAGGCATCGCAGGGCTGTATTTTTACTAATGTTAAAATATTTAAAATTTTACAAAATTGATGTGCTACGTATTGAAAATTAACTATGTAGCAAAAACAAAGATGATTTTAGAAATCTAAAAACAAAAATTAAAAGGATTTTTAAAAATAAATATTCAAAAAGATAGAAAAAAATTTATAATTTAATATTAGTGATCATTAATAAAAATATATATAAAATAAATAAATATACATGTATATTAAAATATATATTTAAATATAAAAAAGAATAATGGCAATGAGTATTAATGAAGAATGTTGTTGTATATATTATATATTACTATCGTTTCGACAAAAGTCATCATCAGGTAAAATTAAAATTAAAATTACCCGATGATGAGTTTTTGTCGAAAATAGTAATATATAATATAGACAACAACATTCTTAACTAATACTCATTGGCTTTATTCGTTTTTATATTTAAATATACATTTTAATAGACATGTGTATATTTATTTATTTTATATTTTTTATTTATTAAAAATTATTCGATAAAATGTGTTAATATTTTTGTGGATATTATATCGTTGGTAGTATATTAACATTTGCAAAATAATATCGGAATTCTAAGAAATTTTCACAAGTTAGCTTATGATAATCAAAAAATTGAGCAGGGGTTCCCCGGCGCCCGCAGGCAATACTATTTTACATAAGCTAAAAATAATTTAAAAAATTAAGAAAATGATGTTTGTTGTATAGTGGAAGTTATGCGCTAAAATGTGTATATGAGTGTGTGTTTGTGTGGTGTGTTGATGCGAATTTACATACATTGGAAAAATAATTTGGAAATTTTTAGAAAATTAATTTCTTTAGTTAGTTCAAATATAAAAAAAAATTGGGCAGGGGTTCCCCGGCGCCAGCAGGCCAAACTATTTCACAAATGCTAAAAATAATATGAAATTTACGGTAAAATTGTGTGTGTTAAACACAGTAGAAGTAGTTCGATAATATGTGTGTATGTATTAGTGTGTGTTGTATTGTTGGGAGTGTACCTACATTTTCAACATAATTTTGTTCACAGAGTGCAAACAAAGTTTAAAGCGAATTACATGTTTTAACCAGAACAACGAAAGACCTACGGACTAAAATGCTTATTCCGTAGCGCGATTATGGCTGCGACAACACCGCCGTTTGAAATTACCGACGTCCAGCAAAGCATTGCGAAGGTTTTCATCTTACTTCATCATCATACACGTCTTCAAACTGTACACCGCTTTAACCCAAAGATTACACCGGCGACGCAAAAATCTGCCGGACCGCCACCCGGATTCGAATCCGAGACCGGTCGCGTCGCGACGCTGTGGACCGGCGGACACACCGAACCGTACCGCGAGCACTCGGCGGCGAAAAGTCACGATCCCCCGGCATTCAGACAGTAAAACGTGTTCAAAAATAAAAATGCAAAAAAGAAAAACAACGTGACGACGACGTGGTGATACGCGGTCAGTGTACACGCGCGTCGACCGCGATAAACGCGCGTATGACCGTTCAGATGGCTGCGGGTTACGCGCGTTGTACGGGAAAAAACTATTATTCTATTACGTTTACAATAATTCGCGGGAATACACACGCTTGTTACGTTTCGTAACAAAAAGAGTTTTCCAGTCAATGAACGATTTTTTAGATGTCGAAATAGAAAATGTTCGTTATAAACGTTTAAAGAAAGTCGAAACAACGCGAAATTCATGAAATATACGAAAAATATTGTAAAAAAAAAAGATTAGAAATTAAGAATATTAAAATTATTAAAAACGAGTTGAAAACAAGGAATTTAAATATAATATAAACGAAAAAAAACGTATATTATAAAATAATATAAATTAAACAAATGTCTTACCTCGGGTACCGAGTTTCATCACATATGCGGTTCCACCCACGCGACTATTTAGAAAAAAATATGCGATGTGACTATTTCTCGATACCGTTTGAAGAATGATTTTGAATTCTAATGTTGTTTGAAGAGATTCTGTCGGTGTATATCTACGCAGGCTGTAGTCGCGGTGCACAGGGCACGTATGAACGTAGACTGCGGGCGATCGCGATTGAACGCGTTTGGAACGATTGTCTGAAGAAAAAAATAAAACAAAACCATAGGAAAAATACGAAATAATGCGCTGAAAAATATTGTATTATATTCGATTGAATAGACAATAATATAATGGTATGTGCAACGAGGATGAATTACGAGTATTATAATAATATTGCGCGCGAGTTCTTTATATATTTATACTAAAATAGAAAAATTAATTCGCACAATGGAGGTATTCGCGAAAAAATAAAACACGAAAAACGAGACGACGAGGCAAGTGTAGAGAACGAACCAAACGCGCAATGACGATAGATATTTTAAAAAAACATCGAGTACGAAACAAAAATAATTTTATTCATTTAGCGTATGGCTATAGAACAGTTTTAATAAAAAGGCTTTAAAGTTTTAAGAAAGCGCGTAAACTTTTCGATAATGTTACTTACTGTTGCGAAAAAAAAATGGGTTTTTTTTTTCAGTTGTAAACGGACGGGTCGAAAGCGAAATGAAAACTGACACAAGCGTCTCTGGGCAAATACGCAACGACGAACGCTGCCGTTGACCGCACGCGCTCTGGTGCCAGATTTCCGTGGTCAACGTATCGGACGACATCGGTGGAAAGAAAGCGCGCGCGGCATTTAAACATTTATATAATATTATATGCGTGTGTTACGACGGAAATACGTTCACGGAAAAACAACGAAATAAATAAATATACGCGCATCCCGCGATTAATAATAATCTTGTTTCATTCTCCCTCGACACACAATCGAATTTAATTT